>OX387604.1:21127079-23527079 GCA_947568835.1 Protonemura montana | reverse complement strand
GGGGGTCAAATGTTAAAGGTTGGTTTCGCCTAGCACGTGGTTCAATGATTGTTATTTGTGGACGCAATGAGATGAGATGGCGGACGGGCAATAGCTGCGTGTATAACTTTGTGTTAATGATTTTGGCCCCATGGATGTAATTGAAAGGTTATTACTTATACGTAAGGTTAAATGATTCTTATAACAGAACATGCGTCCATCGCTCAACTTACGAATATAGAAGGAATGTTTTTCCATTAATGAGAATGTTCTAGCAATTAACCTATACGATGGGGCCACCAATTCATTAATTAATTGTTAGCATTGATGAGGGCATGACTAACTAGAATGTAACTAAATGCGTAACACATTATAGAACTCGTTTTTTGCCAGCAGAGCTGAAATAATTCAGAAACGTGTGGGCTTTTTACTATAAATCTCACGCATAAAATTACTTAGTGCAACTTTCAAGCCTGCCGCACTTGAGCACGTCGAAGCTGTGAGGTCATTACGTTTGTTAAATGTTCGTTTCCGAATACAATGTTGGCAAGTTTATGAACCAGCGAATAATAATAGAAATTTAACTGGCCTAACATGATCCGATATATGCCTGAAATCGTTCGAACTGCAAGTTATAGGAGGAACGGAGCGGGGCGGGGCGGCGCGGCGCGGTGCGGCGTGGCGTTACGTGGAGCGTGGTCTCATTTGAAATGTCCGCTTCTTTGGCTGACAACTCGCAAACCGAACACGTGCCTGCGTTTCCTTCAAGAAACTGCCGGTGAAAACACTTGGTGGGAAATCGTTGGGAAGCGAGTTAGCGAGCGATTTTATGGCCCAGGTACAACGAATGGCACCTTTACGGTAACAGGTGTGTGTATGCAAGTACGCGGTGACCAGTCACATGTCACCGGTGACATGTCACCAATAAAATACGCGGTAATCAAAGTGACGCACAAGTGGATGCAGATTCGATGTACTCGGGCAAGCAAACTCTTAACGGCTTGTCACTGTATCCACCAGTCGTAACAGTTCACACACAACTGTCTCGCATATTAGTAGTCGGCTGAAGTCGTGGACTTCAAAACTTTTGACACACTCACATTCAGAAATGCATTCAAGAAAATTCATCGGAAAACTCGGATGACGTCAGCTCTTAAACATTTCCTTTTTATAGGTTATGTAGGAAAATGCGAAATCACTGAGACAACATTAGACAAAATAAATGTATAGCAGTCAATAGATGATAATAACTTGGAGTTAGGAAAATGAAAACAAAACAAATGCAAATAATAGAAAGGCCCGATGAATGAACAATTCAAAATATCCATGTGTCAACTCAAAACAACAACCTTCCACGAAGCTCAGCCACAAAAAAAAAAAACGCGAAACTATTTCACAAAGCCAACTTCCTGCGCCGATAAATTATCTGCATACGCTAGTCTAGCATAAAATATAATAATTTATAAATGTTTCAAAAACTCACAATGACAGGTGCTCCAAACGTTGGCGAGACTCCAGAGCCTGTAGGAGTAACTGTCGTAGCATCCAAACATGTTCCCCGCTTGACACAACATGGCCTACTGACTAGTGAGTGAGCAGGAGCACTAGCAGCAAGCAGCAAGCACTTCAAGTCGAGCGCAACTTGTCTCGACGCCCCCATGCACCCCGTCCCGTCCTCCCCCCACCAACCATGCTCGCTACCCCTCGCCGTCCCTCGCCGCCCCTCACCAGTGCGCAGAGGGAGACCGCGCACTCTCGCCGACCATGGGCCGACCACTGCCGAGTTCAACTCCAACCCAAAAACTCCGTGATTCAATTAGAAAATTGTGAATATCATCCCTTATGTTCAGCAAGATTAGACTACAGCCGATAGCGTCCTAGAGTTTGCCTGGGGGAGTCAATGACAATTTCATGGCTGCCTGTAAGAAGTGCCATCACGTGAAGACGGGGCTGATCTTCGACTAGAGACATTGCGAGGATAGTCTCTGTGTAGCACTGCTTGATTGGTTTTTAGCGCCGCAGCAAATTAAAGATTGGCAGGTAAGCACTTTCACGTGGTCACTGTCCCTGCATACAGCAGTTCCAGGACAAATTGCTTTCGATCCGGACAACCACTTCAAAGTAAATCTATGAAGCCGAAACTAAGAAAAGCTAGAGGTTTTCCCAACGCATCAAAAGTCAGTATGGAAGATTAGAATAATTCAGCTGAGAACGGGTCAAAATGCCCATGTTCAGCTCGTCAAGATCTCGATGGATCATTCCTGCAGGTCCCGAACCGTTAGTCGTGCCGCGCCGTGCCACACCGCCTCGCGCATGTTGCCAGTCTCACCCTGCTCCTCTCGAAATTCATTGTGCTTGACAAACAGATCAACTCCCTACAGTACACAGCGAACAATTATTGTTCCGGAGACAATTTAAATTAAAGCAATGGCTTACTGGCTTGACACAACATTATTTCCATCCAGGTACGTTTGGTAAGAGGTGGTTGGTACATCTGGCACCGACTGGAGTTGTTTGCATTTTAGTGTCTCGGGGGTGACAGTGCCGGGCTGCCGGGGTGCCGGGGTGCCGGGGTGTCGCGGCCGTGCCGGGCCGGGGGCAGCGTCTGTGTTGATAGGGGATCAGCACTAAGCATCGCACGGTGCGTCGGGAAAGAGCGAGGTGCGATCGCATGAACCTCGGTATAGGGGCAGGGACGAGCACAATTGGGGAGCCCGCAAGGCACAACGTGAAATGGGGGACACCGGACTAACACGCTGCACGTTTCGCCACTGCAACTGACAATTAACAAATCCTTCCTCAAGAGGTCAACATCTGGCTACGTCTGTATGAGAATGGGTCGAGATTTACAACGAAGTTTACCTTTTTGGGTCTCCCGACGTCGATAGGTTATTTTGTTGAAGATTGTTTAGTTGTTAGAGTATAGGTTTAGCCAAAACATCTGTTACTCATGGGGAGTCTTAGCTTCGCGGCGCATATTTTTCTAATTTGTCGCAAGTCTCTCTGTGAGCACGCTAACTCCAGAATAGGTATAGGTGCCCTAACAACATAATAGCCAACGCCGGCAAAGACTAAGGAACGAAAAGGAACGGAAATAAGTTTATACCTCTACCTAAGCCAAATCCCCCATTTTCAACTGTATCTCGCAATAAAGCATCTTTCCATTCGAAAATAGGTAGACGAATTTAGTCATTTAACAGCCTTCGCCCATGTGGCGACCAGATTTCCTCTAGAAGGAGCAGCAAAGGGCGCAGTACCTTTTATTGACATGGATGCTGGCCCGAGAGGCAGAAAAATGAAGGCTGGGCATTCACTTGAATGATAATAATTGCTATAGTACGTGCCTATACGGGGAGGGCGATCTACCGAGCTGCCGAGCGGGCGAGCTGTCGAGCGGCCGAGCGGGCGGGTTACCCCTTCTGACCGGTAAACAGCTATGTGACATCTGCTAGCATTTGACGTGCCTCCATAAAACCACTTGGCATGTTCCCTATAAACAAAGCCTGCCTGCCTGCATGGCTGCCTTATTCAACCCACCTACGAATCCTATCATCCCACCGCAGTTAGATGATGCACGTCCAAGTTCGGACACCGATTAAAAAAAAGTCGTGTAACAGATATTTTTCATCGGTACTATAGCAAGAAAAGTATGAAACAATCATTAACAGAACATGGTTTGGTGACTCAGGTATCAGATGTTACTGATGTTAACTAGGATTGAAAACGAAGACAAATGCATGTTTAGCGGGTCGGCAAGTTTGACTTGACATTTAAAGCGAACTAGGTTCCCACAGCTCGTGAAGGATGGTTATATTCAGCTAACCCCATGCAATTAACCTACGTGGACATCCCAGTATCGACGCAGCCTCATGGTCAGTTCTAATTTCAACTAGACAATGACAACAATATCTCATAGAGCAGCAAGCATTTGGTTTGAAAGATAGTGGGAAGTGAGCAAAGATGCCGTGCCGTCGTCCTCTGAGACGGGGGTGGGGGTGGGGGTGGGGGTGGGCGTCTGTTGCAGGGCCACGCTGATCACTGATAATTGACACAGCGCGGGGAAGGATTCAGGGGTCGTGGCGCTGTTGAGGGGGGAAGGGGTGTTAGAGGTGGATTTCCATCCAGTGCTTGTTACTGCTAATACCTCCTGTATATGGTGCATCTTTGTACCCGAAACGAGCTGGAATTAGCGTCTATTATGTAGTCTATAGGCTAAGGTGGGAAAGCCTAGCTATTCGTCAAGCCTAGGACTGTGTGCTCGTCTAGCATTATAAGCAACGGAGTGGCACGCCAGCCATGCCAGCTAATGGAACAGATTCTGTGATTACACAAGGTTAAAAGGTAGTTAGTTTTATGATCATAAGCTACGCGCGTAAATAATCACGCCAAGTGGCTCGGCGCGCCTATGCTTGAAAGAATAAGGTATCAAATGAAAATTTGTCAAAAGCTATTGTATTCATAGAACACATGCACGTGTTATTGTTACACGAGAAAATAAAATATTTCACGTTGCTATTATTAAATATATGTACTGTAAAAACAAACAGTTAATTTGATTATATGATGCTTTATGTATGTAAGACTGCAGAGTATGAAGTAGACCTTCTTGTAATAATTACCAAAGTTTAATAGAAGCAAAATAGAAGCAAATTCGCCTTGCACGCAAACATTGTCTCCAGTGAAACGTTTCAGTCAAGGGTCACCAAAGATGATGGCTATCTCCAATGACAATTTGCCCACAAGATTTGTCTGGATTATATTCGACGAAAAAAGGCGATTATTTTCTTGGCAAGTCGAAGCTCGCTGTCGAGCAAAAAGTAAGTGCGTATCGGTCTTGTACGCACTGCTGCGTGTACGGCAAGAAATTAGCATCGTAAAGTTGAATAACGTCGACTGCCTATTGCAGACGATTGAAGATTGGAGCTGTTCAACCCCTGGATCTGAACATGTTTTCATTGAATTGTGGCGCCATCTTGAAATGCCTACTTGTGTGTGAAACCTTGGGGCATTTTAAAGTTAATTTAAGATGTACAATGGAAGATGGTACAATTGCTTCGAAATAACTAGTTAGTATATTGTAATGGAAACCCAAGCGTCTTGTCTTTGCGATGGTGGAAGCTTAAGAAAATAATCAGAAGATGAAAATGTAGTCAAGTTGGATCAACTGTATCAAGGGGTTATACTTGCTCTTGGCGGATGGCTGGGGGAGGGGGGAGGGGGGAGGGGGGTGGGAAGGAACCTCAAGTCTCCCTGGTGTTCACATAATGCTAGTCCAGGAAATGGGCGATTGGCACCTGTTTTTCTTGAGGTATGCTTTCTTATTCAAAATGCGGAATTCAAAAATCTAAATAATGAACCGGGAAATTTTCCGCGTCGGATCTGATGGTTACGTTTCATTTCGGGCAATCCAGGTGAGAATCCCGTGACGTCAGAAACATCGTAAGGATGCCACGCAATAGATATGAAAAGTTGAAGAAGGGTGAAAATGGAGTCGAGGATGGTTAGGCATTTTGTCCCCTAAGGGCATGTTGACTTAACGTTTTCTGAAAGTAAAACTTACGTTTTTATCGTGAAAGATTCCCAGCGTAAGAAAGCAAGCGTGTTGCACTGGGAAGGGGACAGAAGGAAGAAAGCAGCAGAGGGATGTGGGAATCTATTGGAAAATGGAGTGGAAATATGCCGAGAAAGCGTGTAGCTAGCCGAGTTTCTCTGTTGAAGAAAGGTTTAAAGAAAACAGGTAGGTTTTTTTCATTAGCGACAAAAGGTGAATTTTCGCATCGGCGAAGGCCTTTGCTATAATCGTATAGATATTTTTGATACGAATTCTTTTTTTTTCGGAAATAAAATCGGGAAAGAGTATGCTGCTACTTTCGTGCGGGAATATGGACATCTGTGTCAACATTTTGACGAAAACGTAAGGCATCGCGTCGCGGTCCAGCTCAAGCCCCCAACTCTCGTCTCACGTATACTATTAGACGTAGGTAGGTATAGGTATAGACGATACGATAACTAAAATCGGGCAGTATTTTCGATGGGAAATCAACATTCATTACATCCAGCACCCGCCGAATTAATGTCGCCTAATTATATCCCCCATGCCCACTCGGTATCTTGCCATCAATTGATATTTAGTAGCAGCTTGTTTTTTTTAGTTTCAGGGACAAATCAAGGCTGTGATTCATTTATTTTCGCAGCAGATTGAAGGAGTCTAGATTCCTCTGATACGAGAAGAGGTACACGCGGTCAGCGATTAAACAATTGAAAATTATTCCAACAGCAGCAACAGCACCAGCAACAGCAGCACCAACAGCAACAGCAACAACAGTAACAGCACCAACAGCATCAGCAACAGCACCACCAACAGCAACAACAGTAACAGCATCAGCAACAACAACAGCAGAAGCACCATCAGCAACAGCACCAACAACAGTAACAGCAACAACAGCCCCAGCAACAACACCAGGTTTCTGTTGTTTTGCGTTGCGTTTCGACTCGCAGTCCAGGCCGATTTTTTTTTTTTTTTTTGCACCGCGCTCTTTAGAGGTGCCAAGAAACTTGTACCGGGGCGCTGGTGCGGGGCTGCCGCGGGGCTGCCACGGGGCTGCCAACCCCGGAACAAACCCAACCAAGTGAAATAGTTGCCATTGCCAGCTACCCCACGACTATTGTACACCACTAGAAATATTCGAGAATGAACGCAAGAGATGTTTTTGTGCTTTGTGATCAAGTCCTGTGTTTCGTACAGAATTTGGTGCAGATAGAATCAGATCTCACCTCTTTGAAAGCTTAGAGATATTGGGACGAAGCTTTATGAGAAAACCTATGTTCATCAGCTAAACGCAGATACGGGCATAACAATGTCATCAATTATATTACCTAGATTTTATGTAGTGAATAACGACTAAACATTTGTGTGTATCATAAAAGTGTGGCGTTGTTTCGATCAGGGCAATAATATAACGTCGAGGGGGGGGGGGAGGGCCACTCGAACGTTGGCCAGCACTGGACAGTGTTATCTTTGCAACGTTGGGGCGTGAAATGACGAACGTTGAACGTCAAACGTTGAACGTGGAGCTGCATCCAGTTATGATCGTCCTGAGATTGTAAACATCACATCAGAGCTGAAAACGCCAGATCGACAATATCCGATCTTACGTTTTCAATATCTGTTTTAATATCTTGCCTCCACAGTATAGCATACATTTTTTATGTCATTTCTGATGCCCAAATTCGATATTTTATGATTATTTACAAGCCTGTCCAGTTGTATTATTATGACACTATTACACAATGTGTTGTTCTGTTGGTTAGAGTTGTTACGCGTGATATTATTAGCTGTAAAGTGCGCTGGCAAGAAATTGGCGTGATTTGAAATGTTAGTAACGTCAACGGGGAAGGTATTCCTTCTCTCCTAGACGTCATAATTGAAACAATTCGAAGGAAATTGTCCAGGAAGTGCGATCCAACCACATAAAAAAGACCGTAACTGTTATTTTTAAACATGTGGATACGCGTTACTTCATCAATTTCATTAATTGAAAATGCTACATAAAAATAGCCGACATCCTACAGCGACCTTTAGCCACCGCGGTGAGTGTTGGTTACAGAACTGCGATAATCATCTCAGTAAAGTTGGTTAAACCAAACCTCTCATTCTATCAATGAGGTCAATGATAAATATTACATTGAGGATAAACGTTTCAGTTACCAATTTTCATCCGAGCAACGATGCGATTTACCTCTTGGTTGGTGTTGGACTCTTACGTATTATTTAGTACCTCTGGAGCAATATAGTTTCTCACCCCCACTGGGTGTCTTAATTCAACCCCCGCTTCTCCCCCATCCCCCCTTCCCTTCCCCCTCCCACCACCTTCCAGGATAGGTTATGTTATGTATCTCACTTTACGACACTGCGACAATCACTAAGATTGATAAGCAAGCTTGGTAATAATATTTCTTATCGTTGAATGGTCCAACTCCGCTGGTAAATCATCTTGTTACTTCTTTCCCCATCCAATCGATAATATCCTGGACGTGTGTCATGCTCATGATCCACACTTTTATTGATTGGGGGATGAGGAGGGACGCGGCCATTACTCTGGTCTGGACCAAGAATGGCCAGTCCACGCTTTGAGGGACAAGTCCGCGGTACAGGTCCACGGGTACCAAGTACGCAGATTTTGTTCGCGACCAGTTTTTGATTCCACGAGAGCTACATCAAAGCAAGTTTAGAAGCGAAGGAGCGAAGAAATAAAGTCGAGCTCAACTAGCCAGGAAAACATCAAAACATAAAGGTATCATTTCCCGTGTAAAGAAATAGCGAAACGTAAGATAATAATGATAATCAGCGAAAGAGGAATGGTGGTTAGTTTCTGTCGCGGGTCCACGAAACAACAAAACAACAAAACAAGCAAGAGCAAGCACGAGCGAGCATCCTGCGATTCGACAGCGACGTACAGCTAACTATTTTTGTAAGGCACTTAATTGAGGGTGGGAATATGAAGTCCTAGTTCTGGTTCTCTTGGTCGTTGCGTCACCCCCCCCCCCCCCCCCCCTCCCACCAAGCCACCCTTCGTTTCTCAATTTCATCTCAAAGAAGTGAAGATCCATGCCATCGAGCTGCTAGATGATAAGAGCAATCGACGGGAATGACAGCGGACACCGACATACACAGAAACAGGACGGAAACTTTCCACGTTTCACCAACTATTAATTTTCTTTATCCCCACTCTTTCCTCTGTGTCTCCGTCGCGCTCTATTCTGCTTTCCCCAAGCTTTCTCCTTGCTTTCCCGACACAGCTATTATTGTATTGTCTCCGCTATCTTCTCCATTGTGATTGTTAAGAATAGGATTGGAATAGTTAAGACACCCTTGCTTTTTATATCGTTTCTGACGCTCGCTGACTCATATAGACCTTCGCATTCTGTTCGTGAACAAAATTTTTCATTTTTATTAGTTCGTTTGATTGGAGATTTGAATTATTTGCTTAGGCAGACTTTGTTGTGGTTAACACTTCGAAAAGCTTCAATTCGCTTTCTTTGGACATGACTACGTCACAAGTAAAAATGATTTCAGCGAGGAAAAGAACCTCATAGTCGCTAGACAGAGCCGAGCGCTTTATTGTACGCATTATTGTGCGTATTACTACAGGAGTGTCCTTTTTATGAATGTCTTAAAAGAAAATTTTGTCTGGGAGTTGGCAAGAGGCAATTTTGATGATTTTCCGGTGAGTATCAAGAGAAGCGGAACACTGTAGATATGTTTGTTTTTTCGATCGTTCAATAAGGCGCCTTGCAAGAAAGAAGAAAGAAGAAAGGAGAAAAGAGAAAGGAGAAAGGAGAAGGAGAACGGATCAAGCATGGCACACAGAAAGGGCAGGATGAAGAAAGTAGTGCGTGTAAGAAAGCAGGAAGGGTAAGGAGTATCTCTCCAGTCAGTCAGTCAGCCGTGATAGTAAGTCGTAACTCTTAGTCATTCGCTCGCTAAACACTTTTATTTAAAACTTAACAAAAAGAATTGTGAAAAGAACGAATTAATTTAAACAAAATATGCAAAAAAAAAAGTTTAATGTAGCCCAGTCATTCTTTTTGCTAGCGAAATGCGAACAACAAAAAGAAAAATGATGACATAAAAGTGTAAAAGCGTATGAGATGAAATTTGTTAACACTCAAGACACCATCGTGCCTGTCTTGGCCAAACATTTGAACCTAATGATGCTTTGTTGAAATCGAATCAAATGACTCCAGGATAAACCATGCTTTCCATTTACTTCTACTTTGTGGTTTAAAATTCTGATCGTTGGTCTTTCGTATGAATTACCGAACGAAAAATGACCATTTTTACCGTGGACTGAATTCAATAATATATTAACACTTGAAGGAAAGCTTTCAGCAAATTGAGTAAAAAAGTACGTTGCTTTCAACCCCTAATTAAGTGTTGAGTTGAAACTCAAAAAAACTTGTCAGAAAAGTATTGTGAAACAATAATTTCTTGGGTTTCCACTTGGCTAAGAGTGGCTCGAAGCTTTGCTCGAAGGACGAAGAATAAAAGTCAGGACTAAGGACACCGGCAGTAAGGACTTCGACATTCATGACCACTTCTCTGACGAATCCCTGCGTTGCAAATTCAACTTGCAACACTTAATTAATTAGCACAGTTCAGCTGCTAAGATCTCCGCCATTTAATAAAAACAATGTTCGAGAAACCCAGCGCCGGGTCGGACGCATACCGAGGGACATTAGACAACGTAACACAAAAATGATTGTATATTCAATAACTCTGTAAAAACCAAAGAATTTTTGATTTAATTAAATAAGGATTTCTGCATTTTATGTTGTTAAGTGGATGTTTTATTTAATTAGAGTCAAAGTTCCATGATTATTGATGGTAATCCAGGAAAAAATAATGTTTTGTTATTGAAAAGCACAAGCACTAAGTTAAAGGCATCCCAAGGGAGAAAACCAGGGAGAAGCCAGGGAGAAGTCAGGGAGAAGTCAGGGAGAAGCCAGGGAGAAGTCAGGGAGAAGTCAGGGAGAAGTCAGGGAGAAGTCAGGGAGAAGTCAGGGAGAAGCCAGGGAGAAGCCAAGGAGAAGACAGGGAGAAGTCAGGGAGAAGTCAGGAAGAAGTCAGGGAGAAGACAGGGAGAAGTCAGGGAGAAGCCAAGGAGAAGTCAGGGAGAAGTCAGGGAGAAGTCAGGGAGAAGTCAGGGAGAAGTCAGGGAGAAGTCAGGGAGAAGTCAGGGAGAAGTCAGGGAGAAGCCAGGGAGAAGTCAGGGAGAAGTCAGGGAGAAGCCAGGGAGAAGTCAGGGAGAAGTCAGGGAGAAGCCAAGGAGAAGTCAGGAAGAAGTCAGGGAGAAGTCAGGGAGAAGTCAGGGAGAAGTCAGGGAGAAGTCAGGGAGAAGCCAAGGAGAAGTCAGGAAGAAGTCAGGGAGAAGTCAGGGAGAAGCCAGGGAGAAGCCAGGGAGAAGCCAAGGAGAAGCCAGGGAGAAGCAAGGGAGAAGCCAGGGAGAAGCAAGGGAGAAGTCAGGGAGAAGTCAGGGAGAAGCCAAGGAGAAGTCAGGGAGAAGTCAGGGAGAAGTCAGGGAGAAGCCAGGGAGAAGCCAGGGAGAAGTCAGGGAGAAGCCAGGGAGAAGTCAGGGAGAAGTCAGGGAGAAGCCAGGGAGAAGCCAGGGAGAAGTCAGGGAGAAGTCAGGGAGAAGTCAGGGAGAAGCCAGGGAGAAGTCAGGGAGAAGTCAGGGAGAAGTCAGGGAGAAGTCAGGGAGAAGTCAGGGAGAAGTCAGGGAGAAGTCAGGGAGAAGTCAGGGAGAAGTCAGGGAGAAGTCAGGGAGAAGTCAGGGAGAAGCCAGGGAGAAGTCAGGGAGAAGTCAGGGAGAAACCAGGGAGAAGTCAGGGAGAAGCCAGGGAGAAGTCAGGGAGAAGTCAGGGAGAAGTCAGGGAGAAGTCAGGGAGAAGTCAGGGAGAAGTCAGGGAGAAGTCAGGGAGAAGCCAAGGAGAAGTCAGGGAGAAGTCAGGGAGAAGTCAGGGAGAAGTCAGGGAGAAGTCAGGGAGAAGTCAGGGAGAAGTCAGGGAGAAGCCAGGGAGAAGTCAGGGAGAAGTCAGGGAGAAGTCAGGGAGAAGTCAGGGAGAAGCGGGCTAAATATGATTGTGAATTCAACTTAAAGATTCACCAAAACGTGCAAACGTTGCAAATAACGGCAAAAACTAAAAAGTAAAATCTCGACCTTTTTATTTTCTTCAAAATTATCTGCTTCTTGTCCTGTCAATAGCCGCAAATAAAATTCTTGAAACAGATTTATGTGTCCATTTGAACTGAAAAGAAATTTTACAATCCCGTTATATTTGAGCTGGAAAGCCCAGAATGCGTGCACCCCCTGCTCTTTCGACCCAACAAGCCATCGAGTTCTTCCAAGGAATGAGCAGGCGCCGTCCAACAAGACCAAGACAAAGTTACATCACAAACGCTATTATCACTAACAGTTTAACGTTCCTACATCAGGCCTGAAACTTGCCTGAAACATGCCTGTAATTTGCCTGAAACTTGCCTACAATTTGCCTGAAACATGCCTACAATTTGCATTCAGCTTGCCTACAATTTGCCTGTAAATTGCCTACAATTTGCATTCAGCTTGCCTACAATTTGCCTGTAAATTGCCTACAATTTGCCTGCAGCTTGCCTACAATTTGCATTCAGCTTGCCTACAATTTGCATTCAGCTTGCCTACAATTTGCATTCAGCTTGCCTACAATTTGCCTGTAAATTGCCTGTAAATTGCCTACAATTTGCATTCAGCTTGCCTACAATTTGCATTCAGCTTGCCTACAATTTGCATTCAGCTTGCCTACAATTTGCCTGCAGCTTGCCTACAATTTGCCTGTAAATTGCCTACAATTTGCATTCAGCTTGCCTACAATTTGCCTGCAGCTTGCCTAATATTTGCCTGCAGCTTGCCTACAATTTGCCTGTAAATTGCCTACAATTTGCATTCAGCTTGCCTACAATTTGCCTGCAGCTTGCCTACAATTTGCCTGTAAATTGCCTACAATTTGCCTGCAGCTTACCTACAATTTGCCTGCAGCTTGCCTACAATTTGCCTGTAAATTGCCTACAATTTGCCTGCAGCTTGCCTACAATTTGCCTGCAGCTTGCCTACAATTTGCCTGTAAATTGCCTACAATTTGCCTGCAGCTTGCCTACAATTTGCCTGTAAATTGCCTACAATTTGCCTGCAGCTTGCCTACAATTTGCCTGTAAATTGCCTACAATTTGCCTGTAAATTGCCTACAATTTGCCTGCAGCTTGCCTACAATTTGCCTGCAGCTTGCCTACAATTTGCCTACAATTTGCCTACAATTTGCCTGCAGTTTGCCTACAATTTGCCTGTAAATTGCCTGTAAATTGCCTATAATTTGCCTACAATTTGCCTGCAGCTTGCCTACAATTTGCCTACAATTTGCCTGCAGCTTGCCTACAATTTGCCTGTAAATTGCCTGTAAATTGCCTACAATTTGCCTACAATTTGCCTACAATTTGCCTGCAGCTTGCCTACAATTTGCCTACAATTTGCCTACAATTTGCCTGCAGCTTGCCTACAATTTGCCTGTAAATTGCCTGTAAATTGCCTACAATTTGCCTACAACTTGCCTACAACTTGCCTACAACTTGCCTACAATTTGCCTACAACTTGCCCGAGCGTTCTAACTCGCTAATGCCTTGCACGCTCTTTCCCTGCCCTTGTTGTCATTCAGAGTATAACGCAATGCAGACCTGGACAGTGCTAACGGTTTACGTGACGACGATATCTAAAGGCCTGTGGCCCATCTCTGTACCCTATGTACCCTATATGGCCTATATGGCCAGAAGCATGGCGAAAACATCATAATATTATACGAAATGCATTCAAAAGCTACACGCAACCTTATTGCATAAACCGTCATGTCACACACACATATATACGCGCACACATGTGCATATTGCACAGTACACTGTACACTGTACACAATACACCCACACCCACACATACTCGCATATAATTCACATACGTGGGGAAAGGGGGTGGGGATGGGGGGTGATGTTCCAAGCTGATGTGTGTTAGGAGTTGGGGGAGGTACCATGTTGCTTTTGGTCATTCATTTTGACATTCCCATTCCATTGTATTGTTTATACTTGAAATGAATGCAAAGCGTGGTAGTTTTCATTATTATTATCATTATTGTTGTGTTTATAATCATTAGAATTATTTTCAACGATGCCAACTAGAACTACAATGTGCTGAGTCCAGGTGCTGCTGGATTATTCTTGGCAAACTGTGGAAACCAGATCGCGGCAAATCGTGATTGGAAATTGACATACATTTTACATGACAATTTTTACATAACCTTAAAATTCTTTGGAAGATGGTTTGCAGTGCTTCGTGCGAATTAACGGAAGCATATTTCAAAGTGTGTTATGGCTTAAAGAAAATTGGTGGATTGCAAACGTGAAACATTCTCAAACGGTGGTCGACCAACAAATTCAATCGCAGAGTCACTAAACACCGACCTTCAGAATGTTCGCACCTCCAATACCTCCTGTTCCTTCTGTTCACCGACTTAAATAAAGTGGACTAAAATGTACGTACATCAATTCTCGACCAACATTTTCACTTTTTACAAAAATAATTCAAAGTGATCTCGTTTTATAAAAGCCATGAAAGATAAATATAATTTGGCTGCGTTTCCACGAATCCGTTGAAATGATACAAATCTACCTCAAAGATGAAACATCTCATCACTTTGAAGATTTCACAGAATCGTTTCCCCAAGTACAGTGGCGGCATTAAGTTGTGCCGGCACAGATGAATCCACTGTTCGCAGTGTACTTTCAGTTCGCCACTGCGATTACGATTCGGAAAGAACTGAAGGAGAACCACGTGTGTGTAGGCAGTGTCATCCCTCCCCCCCTCCAACCCTTCACACACACACACCACCAGGAGAGAAGGGAGTGGCCACTGCGCCACTGTAAGATCTACGCCACTGAACGCTCCATCCACGTAACTTTCGATGAAGAAAACCGTTTCCACGGTAATCATCTTTAAAAGGTGGAATGGGGAAACGTTCAATGAACTCGTTCAAGCATAAAAGGGAAATTCCTTGAACACCTCGAACACCTTCAGTATTCGCTCATCGAGCGTCTCGCTCATTCTGGGCGGTCATTCGCTACATTTCTTATCCCTCTCACTTCGCACGCATTGCCGCCCCATCTTTCCCCAATCTTTGTCTAACCTGCACTCAAGTCGAAAATTAATTCTCCAATCTATGTCTCGAGAGAGCGGGCAAAGATTTTACGCCTCTGATATGAAAGTTATTCTTGAACGCTGCAAGATCCACAGTTGAAAGCTTGATACACTGCGCTTGAAGAAGCTGCAAATGCCAGTGAGAAGTCACGTGCCCAAAGTAAGAGGAAAATGTCCAGGTGTTTAATTCGGGTGGAAAACTGCGAGCGAAGTTGACCCGCAGTAGCTCCAGCCGAATTCGGGCACGCCCTGTCCAGCCAGCGTCCAGCCAGTCTAGTGGGACCTCGGGTACACCGCGTGGATAATTTATAATTCAATTACCACGGATCCTATTTAAGTCCAGTCTCTATTTGCTGGCTTCCCTGAGGGCAATTTACAAGTCTTAATGGAAATACATATACATCCAGTAAATGCTTGAAAATGTAGACACAGAATTCCATTCGGTCATAAAGCAGCAAGGTATTTGCCACTAGCACTATATGCACAATTTCAGGTCTATTACACGCGTTTTGTCCACTAGCCGTGCCGTGTCGTGTCGTGTCGTGTCGTGCTGGACTTGGGGCCAGGGGTGGAGAAGTTAGGTCATTGAAATATCAGAAGACTGCTTGTCGGGAACGGGTCTTCGTTTTAAAAGGGGTACTTGCTTGTGCCTCTCGCGGGCGGGACTTAGGGACTAAGAAGCATTTTTCAGATCCAACCGAGTCCTGCATGGAGTCAGAGAGTCGAGGGCAAGTTCGGTTTCGGTCTACAGTTTTTTGAATGTCAGTAGATAGGCCCAACCCTTGATACCAGACATGCAGAAAGCGCTGGCAAAATGTGTAACTAGAATATTCGAGCTGTCAACGGTTTTTTGTTAAATTCAAGAGTTTATAAGGATGTTAGCGAAACAATGTACGGTTTAGGTTATATTGCAGTTGAAGTTAATGAAGAAAGTTGTAGAATTAGATGGTAGTGCATACCGGTGGGCCTTCTAGTACGCTGGAATGTGCCGGCCACTGGGCGCTGGGTGGTGTTGACCACCCCCCCCCCACCCCCCTTTCCATCGCAAGGGCCCACGTTGCATCCCACCGAGATGAGATACCACGAATAGGCAAGAGTCTTGGCAAGTTATTAAGACCGACAGTTATTTCAACTATACACACGATATGAAAATATGAGCAGGCCACTAAGATGTATGTCTTAAACTTGGATACAGTTGATGTAAACATGACGTTCGATCCCTTCATGGTTCGCAGTTTTTATCCCGTTCAGTTTGACTATTTAATAATTGGCCGTTCCCCCCATTCAGCGTTCCTACAAAGATAGTAATCAACACTTTTGATTGGACATTGCACAATTATCAATTTCACATGCAATCAAAATAAAGAGATGTTTACAACCAAAAATCGTACAGGCGAACCGCATGAATAAGACGAAATATCTCGGCAGTCACCACGATCATCCAACAGCCGATCTTTCGCCACAGAAATTCTCACAGAATTCTTATTTACAATACATCTAAACACGCATGGAGATAAGACAAATTGTATTTCCTCCCCAGAGACGAAACTGGTGCTTGCTTGCTGGTCGCCGGGTAAGGGTGTTGATAAGGCTGCGAGGCGTGGGGTTGTTGGCAGGGGGCAGGGAGTGGTGGGCCGTGGGTGTTCTTCAATTCGTATTCGTCAGTTGCACCCTGTAATTGAGTCACTCTTATCTCCTCACTAAATCCAACAAGTTCCATCTCATCCAATGGCGGTAACGCGTCTGCCACGGTATACCGTTGTGAGCAGGCCCCACCGGAATTATTCTAGAAACAAATAAAAGAGATACGATTTCTACGACTTTTTTTGTAATGTTCTTTGGGGCTGGTTTGATTTAGGATATTTTTATAGCGCGACAGAATGTGCTACGTTCTTTTAAATGGTCTGGTCAGGAGACTGACACACAAATATTGCCAAAAATAGAATCGAACTGTAGTCGCGCATTGAATCTCGCGTACTTTTTATTACCGCTTCCAAACAAGTCGCTTCGGGCCAGTGTATTTCCAACCCGGAGACAACACGGAGAAGATGCGAGGGTAGCACCCAAAGACCGTAGCACCCATCGAGTGACGATGGGACGGATACAAAGATGTCTAGAGGTAGATTTTTGTTATTGCTGCCAGCGTCCAAACTAGCAGCTAAAGCGAGGAGTGGGAGGTTTAGGGGGGACGGGGTAAGTCCATAAAGTTGGGGCAAACGCAGCAGTGAGGGCAAAGTGCGTATGAGATAGCATCGATGAGCTACGCACTCTAGCTCGTAGAGGAAAGGCGAGGAGCCTAGAGATGTCCGCGACTGCTGCCATTTTGGGACATAAACTAGCGTGGCTAAATGCGCGGAGAAAGACAGTGTGGACAAATACGTGAAGGAAAGACAGCGTGGACAAATATGTGAAAGAAAGCAGTGTGGACACAGGTATGGAGGAAAGCAGTGTTTCCCCGCAAGGACTACCGAAGATCTAAGCCAACGGAACGGAATAACGACTGACTCACCACCGAAGATCTATTTAATCCTGCAACGGAATTCACCTGTTCACGTGAGACGGTTCTGGGTTTACTACAGTTTGATAGCCGGCCAGCCAACCATGCAAGAGATGATGGTAGTTACAACCGAGCAAAGACATTGTATCCAGGAGTCGTATTTATTCCAGTGAATCGAATATGTTCATTGTTCATCTTATTAAACGAGCAGACATCACATAAACAGACGAAGAAAGGTTTTACTGAGTCTGTGCAAATAAATAGCCCCGAAAACATTAGTCAATAAAACGATTTTTTCTGTCTCGAAATCAGCGAGTCCCTGTCACAATTTCGTGGGTCCTGCGGCTTGTCACTATCCTGTCACGAACTTGCATGCATGGAGGGAAAAAGAGAGAAGAGCATCTTGCCGACCAGGTCCAGGGACATCATTGAAAGCAGAAGGCGACAATTGGGATTCGTCAATTCGGCGGCAGACTTTATACGTTAGAAAGGCGCCTGGTGCCATTGCACAGAGAATAGTTTCTTCCCGAGGAAGGAGGGAGTTTATGTCCGAGCCAAGTGATCCTATCAGGCAGCTCCAAGGCAGGGCAGTAACTTGGGACTTGGGACTCTCCTGAAGGAGGGCACAAGACAAAGAACTGGGCGGAAGTCTATCAACAGCTCCCGTCGACCTGCAGGGGTTGGGGGGGGGGGGGGGAGGCGATAGCATACGCAGGCCCCAGGGGCACCCACTGCTGGCAATGTTGATAACAGACAACGATATGCCTTGGAGCTAAAGTAAAATCTACAAAAGATACCCTCAATCCAAGTTAGATATTAAAGTTGTACCGTGGCACTATATGGATTTTCATGTGGGTCAAATAACAGGGGGCTGATGGTATTAATGAAGAATGTTATACGTTTAAGTTAATAAGCCTTTGATATCAGAGAAAGGACACTTTATTACTAATATTATCACCTGCAAAAAGCTGCCGCTTCTTGGGTTTGCAACTTTTGCAATAGAGAGTACTTTTGCCTGGAGTTATAAATCTAATAATAGAAAAGACCATAGCTTCTAGACAAAAGACATTGGTCTAATTTTAATTCCAACTTACAGAATAATATGTTCAAATAAAAGGCACGAACGAGATTACTTGTACTAGCTCTGCACATGTACTGGAAGAGTAATTACCATGCCAGCTTGGATAAGTAGGTTTTTACCGTGAGATTAATCTCTCTATGCTGCAAACCAGCAAACTTTGGTTAGGTCCAGATTACAGGTGCTTGCATACCTAGATTTGTGACCCGCCAATCTTCCATAGAATTAGTGTCAAGCTGGAGTACGAATTCTACAGCTCGATTCGAAGAATGTAAACATTGATTGAGCGATCACACAAATATCGGTGACCACAATTCAAAAAAATCAAAGAATCGCCACACTTTGAAGTAACCGCTCATCCCAACCATCCATGTCCACCTTTATTCGGATATCAATTGCTTTGAAACACTCATTTTGCCGTGGACATATTTTTTTGTTAAGAAGAGAAAAATGAAAAGAATCAAAATCGATCGCTTTATTTTCATGACATCATTTTTTAAGGTAACATTGTTTCACTTTACACTCAGAGAAAATGTGTACTTTTCAGTATTCCAATACCAGATTCGATCATTTTCTTCGCAGATCATTGCAATAGTGTGGTGACCATTTCACTGGACCTTCCCCCTCCCCTTCCCTTCTCTCCTGACCCATCACCCCTTTGCCTTACACTTCTCTAGGGGTTTAACCGAGGGACATTTCGTTTCATTCCTCATCTCCGTGACGCCGACGTCGGGGCCGTCGTAACACTTACCCATGCGTCGTTCACCGGTATCTCTGTGAGCTAGGGTCCAGTGGCCCAGTGGTGCAGCAACCAGCAACCCCTGCTCCAGCTAGACCCGAGGGTGAGGGGTGGAAGGGGTGGAGAGCGGCAAGGTGACTAGATCGCAAGCTCTACAAATCACGTCTGATGCGGTCTTGTCACATGACTTTCTTGAACCCATTTTACCCGAATCCACTCGACTCGATATCAAAACTGTATCAACGCATTTTACGATGTCAATCTTCGAATTAAAACTACGAGCTTCAGTTTGAATTTAAAAATTGTGCCATTCTTTGAAGCAGATGAAGTCTGTTCAGGTGTTCAGGTGTTCAGGTAATACCTGGACAGCCATGACCAATACAAACGCATTGAAAGTGTACTTGCGATTTGCTATACCTGTACATTTGCACGCCTTTACACAACGTTACACTACTGCACGTCTGTATACGATTGCACGACTGTACATGACTGCACGACTGTGCACGACTGTACGATTGCACGACTGCCGTGGAAATGACTTTTGTTGTAGTAATTCTTTTGAATGATTCGATCTGGTCAAAGGTTAGATCTCCACGCAATGAACTCGGGACTGGACAAGACCAAACAAGTAAAAAGAAAAGTGTCTTTTTCATGGTCTAGAGGGAATGAAAGAAATAGAAAACCTGTGGTGATGCTCAGAGAGATATGGGAATTGGGGATTGTCAACCCTTCCCTATGAATCCCTTCGCCACCACGGCTTCCCCCCCTCCCCCTCCCACAAAACGAGAGCACATCATGAGGCTCACATTTTTAAGACAACCTTTTCACGGAAAGACGAATTGCTTCACTTTTCAAATTTCCTAGTCTTATCGCTTTATGGGATATAAGAATCCACGCAGAACTAGGAGAGCCAGCTGAAAATTACATCCAGTCAAGTATTTCTGTGACTGATGACACCCCGCCTTAAATCCGGCCTTCAAAATTGCCTACGATCTTGCCATGGATCTTGCCATGGATCTTGCCATGGATCTTGCCATGGATCTTGCCTTGGATCATACCATGGATCTTGCCATGGATCTTGCCATGGATCTTGCCTTGGATCATACCATGGATCTTGCCATGGATCTTGCCATGGATCTTGCCTTGGATTACGCACGGAGTATGCAGCAGCGTTATATTAGATGAAAATAATGGAAGGCAGGTAGCCTAAAATTGAATTTCCATCTGTTCAATTAGCCGTGTCAGAGAAAGTAGCCGTGTCAGAGAAAGTAGCCGTGTCAGAGAAAGTAGCCGTGTCAGAGAAAGTAGCCTTTGAACTGGCGATCTAATAAGTGTGCGGTGAAGTAGGAGAAGAAATGGTTTTCGCGCGAAAAGAGCGAAGATTTCGAAGGCGAGCAAAGTACGGAAATCTTCGAGCAGGCTTTCCCGGCTTTTCCACTTTCCCTTTCCCGCTTTCCCAGCTACATAACTTATGCTCTAGCAATTAATTTGCAGAGATTACTCAAGCTTCCTGCCTACAGTTCCACTGTAGTAGGGAGCACGGCATAACACGGCATAACACGGCATAACACGGTATAACATGGTATGACACGATATAATATGGTATAACACGGTATAACACTGTATAACACGGCATAACATGGTATAACACGGTATAATATGGCATAATATGGTATAACACGGTATAACACGGCATAACATGGTATAACACGGTATAACACGGTATAATATGGTATAACACGGTATAACACGGCATAACATGGTATAATACTGTATAACACGGCATAACATGGTATAACACTGTATAACACGGTATGATATGGTATAACACGGTATAACACGGTATAATATGGTATACCACGGTATAACACAGCATAACATGGTATAACACACGGTATAATACGGTATAACACGAGAGTGGTCAGTGCAAGGCATAAGTCCACTGCACTTGTTGTGTTCCTGGCAGCGGAATTCCGAGGTTAATTAAGCAAGTTTCATTGGAAAAAAACCGTTATTTGCATTGGAAAAGAAAGCACTTTTACTGATATGCCATGAAAAGTGTACGGTGAAACTTTAGGATAAAAAAGGGACCCAATTTTGATATGAAATTAACATTTTATATGCTGTTTTATTTAAGCGTAAAAAGTGCTAATTGCGGGCTACCCTATACGAAGTGAGATTTCCTTACCAAACCACACTTCTTCAAGACTATTACAACTTCTTTTAATTAAATTTAATTAACGTTACCAAAAGCCCGACATGGCGCGCGCGGTTTCCAGCCTAATCTATGACGTCATTATTACGTAAGGGGTGGATTTTTCAAACTGGAGGTAAACTGAAAGAGTTGGGGAGATAGTGGTTTCGTTGACAGACTAACTTTGAGGAGAAAACTTTTTGCAGAAAAGAAACTGTTTGAAAGTAACGGTTCGCGATCATCGCAGCAACTTTATTTCATTCTAAGGGCGGCCTGGCGCAATTTCCCCGCGCTTTTCACGCGCTTTCCACGCAATTTTCCCTGCAATCCTTCAGCAAATTGCACCAGAGCACGACGCACCTGCCTGTTATATCGCTGTCAAAGTTCACTTGTGAATTCAGCACTGAAGGTATAAACAATCCTCAATGGAAAAATTCACGGAAAACGGATGTGCATAAAAGAAATCTCAAAATAAATGGAATTGTAGGAAGTTTTACGGTAACCACTACAGATAAATGAAGAAACAAACATATGGGAAGCGTAAGAGTTCAACGATTAGTCCTAATTAAAGACATATCAATTTTTTGTCGAGTGTCTTATATCCTGTGATAGAACCTCTTAAGATGCGACATGCGCACCTTCAAGCTAATGATCACCTTCAAATCACTTAGATTGTGCAATTTCCTGAATATTGCACTGAGGGGTGCACCAAAAACAGCGTTTGCCCTCACGGATTTTACGATTTTTCTAAGTTAATTTTGATAATTGGATTCGATTCTGATCTGATTCAAGACGACGTCGAATCAAAGCCTTTGGACATCAGAGAACCATTCCCTTGGACTCATTGTACGATTTTCAAAATATCAGAATGAGAAATAGCAGCAACCGAAGACGCATTCTTCCTTTGCACACTGATTTTGTTCATGATTGGGATCATTATAAAGGAATCTGTAACCGAGTGGACCTCTTCTCGGATAGGCGTTATCCAGATCTTAAGGTGGCATCGTACACAGGTATCAGGTGGATTGTGCAAATGCACTAGGGTAGGGCAGGGCAGGACAGGGCAGGGCAGGGCAGGGCAGGGTAGGGCAGGACAGGGCAGGGCAGGGCAGGGCAGGGCAGGGCAGGACAGGGCAGGGTAGGACAGGGTAGGGCAAGGCAGGGCATGGCAGGACAGTGCAGGGCAGTGCAGGGCAGGGTAGGGCAGGGCAGGGCAGGGCAGGACAGTGCAGGGCAGTACAGGGCAGGGCAGGGCAGGGCAGGGCAGGGCAGGGTAGGACAGGGTAGGGCAAGACAGGGCATGGCATGGCATGGCAGGGCAGGGCAGGGCAGTGCAGGGCAGGGCAAGGCAGAGCTTGGCAGGACAAGACATGGCTGAGGCATGGTAGGGCCAGAGACGGAGCTGAGGCATGGCAGGGCAAGAGACGGGACTGGAGATAGGGCTAAAGATAGGGCTGACGCATGGGCCCCGTACTACCACACAAGAAATGGTAACGAGGTAACGATCAATTTGAGTGTTTGCCCAGGTTCAACCGCCATCGCTGTGCTTGCCGCTTCAAATGGGAGAAACGTATTTTAGACGGAAATTGTTGCGCTCATTTCCCCGTTATCGCGGATGGATATTATTTAACACCTTGCCCTCAGTTCTCTCACGAGCGTCACGTATATATAAATCTAATTTATTTCTTACTAATGTTCTTTAACAGAGTCTACGAAGTTATGAACTAATATAAAGTGATTAAGATATGGGGATGTTCTTGGTAGGGGAATATTTCGCCAGCAAAGAAAGTTATGGCTTGTTTTATGCTAATTGCACCATCACCGCCTTTTATTTTATATTTGGAATTAATCGCATTAGTCAAATAACTAATTTTCAAATAGCGTGAAAACGTTCTGGCACATTGGACGCAAGCTTCGCAAGTCTTTCTTCTTGCCGATTTTGATCGTGAAGAAATTTGTAAAAAATATTATTAAAAACCGTGCGTTTAATCAATGCAATAACCTCAAAGCCAAGCATATCAAAAAGCCTGACCAACAGGCAAAAGAAGTGGAAAAGAGCGTCTCTTTCAGACTGAAGGGGCGGTTTCAGTGTGGGGCTATTTTTCCTCTTGAAATAACATTTCTACGGCAATTGTCGGCCTCTGCTCTTCGTGTTCATTCCTTTTCAATACGACAAGTTTACCCATGGAAGTGTCTGCCCTATATCACGTGTGTTAACGATACAACAATGGGTGGAAGAGATCTTCTCTGAGCGTTGAATGGGCCGGTCGCAGGGTGGGGGGCACGAGGCAGGGAAGCTGGAGCCCATTGTTTGGATGTGTGGCTTCCAGACGAGAGCCACGAAAATACTATATCACTGGCAGAGAATGTTACTTTATTATATTTTGCTGTGTGTATCGACAGAATCTGAGTTACTTGAACGCCGCTTCTGTTATTATTTTATTACCATGTGGGTGTTGTGGATCTCTTCAAAACACCTGTGAAACACCTGTGAAACACACAATTGCGTGCCTCAATCTCTCCCTCAACAAACAAATATTTTCGACGAATGTAGCGATTTCATAAAGTTATTGGCATTTTGTGAAATTAGCATGAAAATCATTAGTCAACTTTATTCATATTTTGGTGCAAGAAAGTTATCCCGGCAGAATGGCATAAAAATGAAATAACGTTATAACGGGAAGAAATTTAATTAGAACTGATTAAAAGCAAATCTCATTTTAAGAGCAGAGGTTAGAACCCCTCCACCTCCCCTCCCCTCCCCTCCCCATCCCCATCCCCACACCTAACACGGGAAGCCAAGTGGACTGTCGGTGGAATTAGAAGGGGTCTCGATAGTTCGGTAATTCATTCTTAAGATGCAGCGCAG
This sequence comes from Protonemura montana, assembly GCA_947568835.1. Taxonomy (NCBI): domain Eukaryota; kingdom Metazoa; phylum Arthropoda; class Insecta; order Plecoptera; family Nemouridae; genus Protonemura; species Protonemura montana. The sequence goes on along the minus strand of OX387604.1, from coordinate 23,502,952 downwards.
AGCATTGCTACCAGACAGGCGCCCGTTACTATTTATGCAAATACTCCGTGACCATCCCCGCAGCCCGTAATTGCCCCCTCCCCCTCGACCGCTCCTTCCCGACCCACGCCACCCTCGGCCCGTCGAGCGGCCTGGCGAGAGGAAATTGGTAATTAGGTAACTAATGATAGGTATTCAGTGAGATAGCTTTTTGTAACACATTCATTGCCGGATGCCCACTTCTTTGCAAGGACCCTTTTCTAGATGCATCCAGGGTAAGGACACTCGTGCTCCCAGAGTAGGTTGATTTTATCCTGCACGGTGACTCACCACCCAAGCAGATCACTACATAAAACCTAGCGTCGGTCAACATTTCATCACAGCATCAAGGAAAGACATCATGTGCTACAAACAATTTGAAAACTGAAACATTTCACGAGAAATCCCATCCCAGGGCGACACGCAAAACTCGAAACAAAATGGGGGTTAGCTTGCTTCCGATTTCTTTTGTGGCTGCATGTATACGAAATAAAAGTGTCCTCCTTGATTCCGCACATGTGCCCCCCCAACCCTCCCCCTTCCCTCACAACACCACGGCCTGGCGACGTTACCATGTCGATAGCAAATGCTTCTCGAGGACGAGACCGCCGACTCCTGGTCGCAGCTCCTGACCGGACCGTGACTCCTGATTCAGGCTCCTGGATCCTGAATGCGGCAAACGGACCGTATCTGGCCACCTCCTACCCCCCGTGGAAGGGGTAGGGATCATTAATATGCATGTCTCCTGGCTACAACAGGCTGGTGCATGCTGCTAAGGTGGAACGGCCAGCATTCATTTAGCGAACACAGAAAAGGCGTTCGCTCTTTTCTATATTCCCTCTTCTGTTTGTCCTTAAATAGTTTAGTTATAGCATTCGTTCTGAGCGTAGCCCCTACCTTCGTATTAGCACAGATAGACACATAGCTTTCGGTGACAGTTTCTGCTTCGTTGGTATATTGTGAGGCCGAAACAAAAAGTATGTTTCATTAATCGTGGAATAAAGGTGGAGCTGAAGACCCAACCGCTCATAAGGTCGTAAAACAGGAGTATTGGGTCAGAAATGAATCCAAAACGCACACAAAACTTGAAAGATAAGTGAAGAAGTCAGCATCTTAGTGGGATGGCACATCATGTCGTTGAATACAGAATTGCGCGGGTAGAAGTGTAGGTATTGCGCTCTTATCTTGGAGTGCTCTAACTTCGAACTGGTTTATTTGCAATGTATTTATCAAAGTCCGAGCGCCAGGAGAGAGTCAAATGGCAGGACAATGGGAAAGAAGGTCTGGTTTGTGGTGTGTGAATGCGTGAGTGCGTGAGTGCGTGAATGAGTGCCGGCGTGAGAGTGTGTTGTTTTTTAATGATGTGCAGGTTTTGGCAGCTTCATTAATCTCGCGATTCCAGGAGCTCCGCAGCCAACCGATCCGACGCCGACGCCCGACGCCGTGTAACACCTTTTTCGTGTTCCTTGACTTGACTTGCACACAAACGGTAGGAGCGATGGGCCCAAAAAGAGTATGCTAATTTATTCTCGAAGGGTAATCTGAGGTTATATACCTACAATCTTTTCAATGCCCATGGTTCACATTTTAATTGGCATTTACAGCTATGTTAGCCAAGTAAGTGACCCATTAGCAAATTGAGAACATTCGGAAAAATACTTCTTGGTTGATTGTAGAACATTTTTTTTGCGCGTCCTCGAGCGTCCCAGAGAGACCTTCCGTGAGAATTTCATTCCTTTTTTCGCAAGTTACAAGATGTAAGGTGATGTAACATGATGTAAGATGATATAAGATGATGTAAGACGATGTCATATGATTTCTTTTGTCCCATCTACACAGATGCACACGTGAAATGGGGCGTGACACTTTCAAAAGCATCAATAACGCAATTTGCTTTATTCCAGTGGAGCGCGAGCCATTTCTAGAATTCGAAGAACTGTCAGCATCTCACAATTAAGTACCCACACAATTATAACTCGCAGCTGAAATTGTTTGTTTACAAAGAGAGCACGCACTAAAAGCACCGATTCGAAAACGAGACGCAGATAATCCAGACAAGTACCGGGATTCCAATTATCATCATTTTAAGTGAACCCTTTCTTGCCACTCATTGAAAAGCTCGCGGCCCCCAAGATCGTTGCAGGTTTTAGGGGTGAATGGTGGGTGGGTGTGGGGACGGGGGGGATTGTAAGTATAACTGTGAGGGTATGTCAACATCGAAGCATGGAGATGAGTAGCAAATAGCAAAGTTCGCTGCTACTTAGCTCTCACTTGGCCAAAGCGCGAAACAGGCTGGTAAATAGCGTCATTCACGAAGTGAAAAGTGCTTCTGGGAACATGGTGATACATGGTGCTACTTGGTTCTACTTATGGTGCTACTTGGTGATATTCATGGTGCTACTTGGTGCTACTTGGTGCTACTCATGGTGATGGTGCTACTCGGTGCTACCGGATACGGGCCAGTAGCGAACAGTAAACTCAAATCTATGCAATTGCTTTCTCCGTACATCACAGCTCGATGGCAGTTGATCAACTTATATCTGATATTCATGATCTTAATCTTAGATACTTAATTAAGACCGTTGTAGATTCGAAATGGAGCAGTTTTGGGTAACATTTGATTTTAGAAATTGAGACAAAGGTGCAAGCCCATAAGATAAAAAGACGCAGTGAAAATCATTCAAGACGTGTTAGTTTTGCACAGAGGCTGGTTTTAAAAACACATGAGCTAGATACAAAGATTTTTTTATAAATTATTCAAAGTTTCCAAAAACAAATCATAAATAAGGAAAGGTTGTTTTAAACAGCTTAAATTAAATCTTGATATCGCCCTCCCCCTTCCCCCCACCCTATACACAAAGTAACTTTATTTTGCTCATGATTCCCCCCACCACGAAGAAAGCGATATCTCCAATCAACCCCTACTTTTATAGGTCTATCTAAAAAAAAGCAATGAATCCCACGAGGTTATTTCACAATAAAAATTCTTGCGACTCAGATATGGCATGTGATTTTTTATATTTTACTGTAAGATGCCCAACATTTTCTTCTAGTTTGAAATTGTTGTCCCTTATTTTTATTACGGCCCCACCCTACTTCCCAGCTCATTCTCCCTCCTTCCCCCACCAACGGTTTTACCCCAAAGAGAAGCTATATTCTTACAACTCCGTACTCTCTAGTTGAATTCACAAATAGCCATGAATACAGTTAGCCCTCCTCTAAGATGGAATTCAAACTTCTAGAGCTTCAGTGAATATGAAAACAAATGTAAATATATCACCGCACCAACGGTGTTCGAACAAAATTACACATTTCAAAATTGTTTGCTTGTTTTTTAATGGAACGGCGTCACGATATTTACCACCTCAATTTGCCTAAATATTAATCTGTTCCAATTCTTTCAATCTCGGCAATCCAAAAACGGTCATTCCGCTATACCCAAAAAAAATCAACATGAGAAAATCAGGGGGGTCATCCGCCCACCTAACCCCTCCCTAACCCACCCACCCAAACGAACGCCTGAGATTTGCTACCTAAATATAAATACTTAAAATAACATCAAATAAAAATCTACATATTTAACACAAAAAAAAGAAAAATAACGCAAACTTTCTTCTTGGAACACGGGATCTACATTTGCATATAAAGAATCTATTTTGTGAATGAGCTGCAATTTCACTGCTTTATTCTTTGAAAACCTGTGAATAACGTGGAAAACTTCCAGAATAACATCGTAATCGCAAAATATTAACATTTCTTTCTAGTTAGCGATATTGTTCTCAAATTATATAAAAAAAAAAAAAAAAAAAAAAAAAAACACAATTAATAAGTTGGACGCTTTACGCGAAAAATAAGGCGAGAGAAAATTCTTCCCCAATTATCCAAACTTTCCTCCAAGGAGCAACCAACTACAAACTTATTTATTGCAAAAAATCCCACTATTTCCTATAACCTATACCCACGTCCATTAATAACTCAAGACGGCAGCCTCCATAAAACATTTTCAACGACTATTCAAAATATGTGCAGAGTGGAGATTGATTATAGGAAGGTATATAATTTACGTGTTGCTATCATTTCGAGAGGCTTTCACTAAAACCGCTTGCATTTCTAGTCTATCAAATGTTCCCTAGCCAGCCGCTCAGTGTGGTGTGGGGAGGGGGAGGGGTGGGGGGATGAATCGGCCTATCAACATTGTATATAGGTACTTTATGAGTAATGGAGTGGGCCTTAATAAGTTTTCCTGGCTGGCCTGGAGGAGTCACTCGCTAAATAACCACGGAGACGAGTGAGCCTCAATGACCGCAGCAGCCAACCAGCATGGACCGGGGCCAGCATGGACCAGGGATGCTGACAAGACTGTAAGACGGATAGACGGCGAGCAAACCAGCCTGGTCAATCTTCACTCAAAGTGAATCAAATCAATTGCAAACACTCACAAGGTTCGTTGAACCTAATGAAAATGCCAAACATTTTAGTGTAAATATTCGAAGTTTGTCAATTATGTTGAAATTATTTTGCCTGTTGGAGATGCCAGCTTTGTTAGATATGCTTTGGTTGAATTTCGCTGAGAAATTGTGTACCGTGAGCCTAACGACTTCACAAATTAAGTCTTAGGGATGAGTTTCAGCGATATTTTCATTGGTGCCATCTTACAAGAGGTCTGAAGGCCACCCGTGAAGCTTTTATTATGAAACTTTAATCCTGGCACCTCCACTGACTGAAAGATATATCGTCTCCCAGCGCTAACGCCACGTGTTTTTTTTACAACATTCAACCATCTCCATATCCTATAAAAGTAGATATGAATTACAACTCAAAAGCGTTTATCGTCGAAAGAAACCGAATTGTAGGGGGTTGGGTTGAGAAAGGGGTGGGGGGGAGATTCTGCGGCGATACCGATTTCAAGCATGCTGCTAGTAAAGACAGCTAACATTTAATAGTACTTCTTTTTTTGTTATGAATGAAACATAAAACTTAGGTACCATCTTGCTTTAAAATTCCCACTTTATGCACACTTTTAAGAAAGCCGAAACACTTTGCACTTATGGACACCTTTTTAGGATTCGTTGGGTTTTACATTTCCGTGTTTTGCCAAGAATCGTGGCTGAGAAAAGCTCTGCTGACGTACAATACCATTGTATTTCTTTGTTTCGTCCTGATCTGCCATTTCCCTCTCCTTCATTCGAAAATCCGCGACAAGACAGAAGAAAACTTAAAGAATGCAAAGAAAAGCAACGAAGTAAGCAAAGATAACTAGAGACACGACGCCGAGCTCGGTCGGCGTCGGCGTACCCAGCCCCATGCTCTACTGGCAATAAATAAAAACACAAAACCCCTTCGAAAAAGTTAGAGGCCCGAGTAGAAAATAAGAGAACGCAAAGAGAGCACATTCGACCACATACGCTCATTAGCATGTTTGCAAGCAATCGGAGGTTCCAATAATGTTGTTACAATATCTTAGACGTTAGACGAGCGTTGACATTCGCAGCTTCAGTCACTTCCAGAGAATCGCAACCCCTTCATGACGCAGTTTCATTAATTATATACTCAAAATATTATTCATGAAGCTTTGCCTCTCCTTACTCCTGAGTATTAAATCTAAAATAGAGAAAGGGTACGCGCGAAATCAGTGTTGTTGTGTTATAATAAAAGTTTTGGAACGCTTGAGTCTATAATATTCCGTGTAGTTAGTGTTGTTTAGTCATCACCCATCAAAGTGTTACGAAACAACGGGGAAAGCTTCGCTGGAATTTGCATGATAATGCCGTGGTAAAGGAGCGGCTGACTCTGCCCACCATCTTTGTGTACCGTTGTCATTTTCTTGGGTTGCCACGAGATTCAGGCCACAATTCGCGCGCTGACACAGAGAAGCGTCAAGCACCAAGCACCAAGCACCAAGTCTCAAGCACCAAGCACCAAAGAAAAATGTATTGAACTCCGAGATAATAACATATCTAGACAATTGGTGGTCAAATTTGGAAAGGACATATCGTGGCTTGAACTGTGGTGAATCAATCTTACGACACTTGCAATCCAGAATTTTCGATTATCGTTGCTATCATTTATTATGTTATTTATTATTATGACAACCAATAAATTCAACAGAATAAAAACGTTCTACGCGGAAAAGTGTATCGTAACAATGCAGCGCAACGACTTTCAGATAGCCGCTAGAGTATTTTGCTGCTAATCGTTCGGTTTGATATCAAATCTCGTATTATTTATCAGCAAGCAATGATCGAACATTTGAAAGTAATTCGGAAGATCACGTCAACGCGTTGTGGGAGCATCAAAACACCCCCTTCAATATGTAGCAGGGTGAAGAGGATAGGCCTGTGCAAAATAGACCAGTGCGGGATGGGCCAGTGCAGGATAGACCAGTGCAGGATAGACCAGTGCAGGATAGACCAGTGCAGGATAGACCAGTGCAAGATAGGCCAGTGCAGGATAGACCAGTGCAGGATAGACCAGTGCAGGATAGACCAGTGCAGGATAGACCAGTGCAAGATAGGCCAGTGCAGGATAGACCAGTGCAGGATAGACCAGTGCAGGATAGACCAGTGCAGGATGGGCCAGTGCAGGATAGACCAGTGCAGGATAGACCAGTGCAGGATAGACCAGTGAAGGATAGACCAGTGCAGGATAGACCAGTGCAGGATGGGCCAGTGCAGGATAGACCAGTGCAGGATAGACCAGTGCAGGATGGGCCAGTGCAGGATAGACCCGCGCAGGATAGGTCAGTGCAGGATAGACCAGTGCAGGATAGACCAGTACAGGATAGACCAGTGCAGGATAGACCAGTGCAGGATGGGCCAGTGCAGGATAGACCCGCGCAGGATAGGTCAGTGCAGGATAGACCAGTGCAGGATAGGCCAGTGCAGGATAGACCAGTGCAGGATAGACCAGTGCAGGATGGGCCAGTGCAGGATAGACCCGCGCAGGATAGGTCAGTGCAGGATAGACCAGTGCGGGATAGGCCAGTGCAGGATGGGCCAGTGCAGGATAGGCCCGTACAGGATAGGTCCATGCAGGATAGGCCAGTGCAGGATAGGCCAGTGCAGGATAGACCCGCGCAGGATAGGTCAGTGCAGGATAATAGACCAGTGCAGGATAGACCAGTGCAGGATAGGCCAGTGCAGGATGGGCCAGTGCAGAATAGGCCCGTACAGGATAGGTCCATGCAGGATAGGCCAGTGCAGGATAGGCCCGTGCAGGATATACCCGTGCCTGACCTTGCCTGCCCTGTCGGCCCTGTCGACCCCGTCGCCCCCCCCCCCCCCAGACAGAAAGAAGTGTAGAGGTTCTCTGGCGCCGACAAACAATCGACGCCTTCAAAGCATAAAAATCCAAAACAGGGAATAGCAGTTGCCCATTGTAGAATTGAGTACCTTCTTTTCCTTTCGACAAATTCAAACATCAGCTAAGGTTTCCTCGTTTTCATCGTTTCATCGTGCACATAGCTATCAGATTGCGGGTTGATCGTGCCGTGCATTCCGAAACGGGAATCACAAGACTAGATAGCCCGTCCGCACCCCATACACCCCCTCCACTCCCTCCTCGGCGGGCCGTAAGCCACTCTGAACACACACTCTTTATTGGGGGCATCTCACAGTCCTATTTACAGATATGGTTATGTGGCGAGTGGCTATTACAATAAGATACTACGCAGCTTTGTCTTCATAAATACACCAAGAAATATTTTTACAAACCTACAAAGTGTACAAAAATCTTTGATTATGTTTGCAAGTTGCCACATTTATTTTAATCAAATTCTATTTCGGCATCTGAATGCACCTAAAATGTTAGCTACCACTTCAGCTGGAATGTTCGCTCGCAAGCAGATACTGTCCCGGCCAGTACCTATTTCAAACAACGGTAATTTGCATAAAATTACGCTCAAATTACAGATACATTTCAGCGATAAAGCAAATATCGAGCTTGTTTGACCACGGGCCACAGCTAGGTAGCTAATTAGGAGTGATTCTCTACCAACAGCTGAGCACAGGGTAACAACCAGCCAGCCACATTCAGGCGCTAGACGAACAGAAACAGCCTCTCCAAAAAGGGTATAATATGGTGATTGGAGGGGGAGTTGGGTGGCTTGGCTGGGCTGGGTGGGATGGGGGACACCCAAGCCCGTCCTGGTCCTGTTCACTCAACAACCGTACACACATCACGTCATGTAGTGTGGCTGCGATAAATCACGTACACAGGTTTCGTTATCATTAGATCATTAGTAGCATAGGTACAGAGATAGCAGGTCGGCTGCGGGCACCGGTACCGGCACCTCGGTGTAGGGCAGCTTCAATTTGTTAAAATGCAGATGAGTTGTTCGAATTTTGGACGCCACGGCCTGTTTTTATATCGCTTCAACTAACGGTGAGGGTAGGGGCGGGATGACGGGGGAGGGGGGATATCGTCGGGTAACGCCAAATGGACAAAGTGCAACTGAAAGCGAAACACTCCGAGCATGGTTCATTTCCGAATTGTAAGTGTTTCGTGTTTAAAAAAGAAGCGACACAAAAAATTGCTTTTTAACAGTTTGTTAAGTGGGCAAATACTCGTTTGATATCTTTCCATTTATTTCCACTGGCCAGGAATTTGGCAGAAAGGTAGCAATGTTCACTTGAAAGTGAGCACCCGTGTTAATGACAAGTGGATTTGGAAAAGTGGAAAGGGTAGAGGCTACTCTTCGTTTTGTGCGGTTGAATTTTGAAAATCAATTTATCACTCGGCCAACCCCTGGTATCACTTGCCCCCATCCCATGGCACTCCCCCCCCCCCTGTCCCCCTACTACATCGGGTATTACTCCTAACGAGGATTTGCTGAAAACTGCCGCAAATCCGCGCGGTTTGCATCATTACCTGCTGAGCGCTAGTGGGCCGCTATGCTTTTAGTGGGCAGTACCTCAGACTAACTCTGAGTAACCTTGAGTAACTCTGAGTAACTCTAAGTAACCCTGAGTAACTCTAAATACCTTCGAGTAAACCTATGAGTACCACTACAAACCTCGACCTACATATCTGCAGTATTAACAAAACTAGCTACTTTATTATAAACCCGAATCAATTCATCGAAAATATGCATCTGGCATATTACGTAATCCGATCACGCCGCGAAAACAATTACGTAAATGAGCGAAAATAAATTTGCAATGAATGAAAATCATAAATACCATTAGCAGTGTAAACACGGGCTGTAGTACGCCCGTGTAGTATAGTGGAAAATTGGGGGCCACCATACAATGCACACAATTCTATTCGGAAATTACCTTCATAATTTCGTTACCAATAATAGCCATCTGCTTTGTTCTAGCTATCGATCAAAATTGTGCAACATGAACGAAAATAAATGAGTGGGGGAATTGCTATGCACTTTTACTAAAAATACTCGAATAGAGCGCTACGGTGGGGGGAATATCAATCTGTAGCATGAATCAACGACCGTTGGCGATGCCGACGCTACGCCGCTACGCCACGACGCCACGACGCGACGCTCGGACAGGCACAGCGTATTTGCCATACGTTTGTTAGATCATAAAACAAGTCAACTCGCTGGGCATGCAACTACCGAATCGTCACGTTTTATTCGCTATATGTAAGCTATTTTAATGCGTGCCAATGACATTCTGCTCGCCAAAATTATAGAAATTGATAACAGCAGCTTGCCAGAGCTTTCAAACCAACTAATTATTATAAAATTTACTGTAGGTGACAATGGAAATACTAGGCTAGTCCCGGGTGTGGGAAAACCGTGAAACATCACAAATCACCATTTTTCTGGATTACAATTTGGATCAACATGGTAGCTCCCAAAGGTCTATAAAAACATTTCATTTCCCAACGCAGTAACAGGAAAAAGAGATAAATCACACAAATAATCGATCATTATCTAAAAACCATTTGATCAGGTGTTTGTATGGTTTATCAAAATGATAACTCTTGGAACTACTGCGTTGATGCGAGTTAATCAACTTGAATAGTTGAGTTTCTCGACAGTTTTTGAAAACCTTGTGTCCGGCAAATGGTCAAGAAAGTGATTAAGTGTGCTCTGTACCATGTCATGTGCCCCATGTGCCTCGTGTGCCCCATGTGCCTCGTGTGCCCCTTGTGCCTCATGTGCCCCGTGTGCCCCGTGTGCCCCATGTGCCCCGTGTGCCCCATGTGCCCCGTGTGCCCCATGTGCCCCATGTGCCTCGTGTGCCCCGTGTGCCCCGTGTGCCCCATGTGCCCCATGTGCCCCGTGTGCCCCGTGTGCCCCGTGTGCCCCATGTGCCTCGTGTGCCTCATGTGTCCCATGTGCCCCATGTGCCCTGTGTGCCCCATGTGCCCCATGTGCCTCGTGTGCCCCATGTGCCCCGTGTGCCCCATGTGCCCCATGTGCCCCGTGTGCCTCGTGTGCCCCATGTGCCCCATGTGCCCCATGTGCCCCGTGTGCCCCATGTGCCCCGTGTGCCCCATGTGCCTCGTGTGCCTCGTGTGCCCCGTGTGCCTCGTGTGCCCCGTGTGCCCCATGTGCCCCGTATGCCCCGTGTGCCTCGTGTGCCCCGTGTGCCTCGTGTGCCCCGTGTGCCCCATGTGCCCCATGTGCCCCGTGTGCCCCGTGTGCCCCATGTGCCCCATGTGCCCCGTGTGCCCCGTGTGCCTCGTGTGCCCCATGTGCCCCGTGTGCCCCGTGTGCCCCATGTGCCCCGTGTGCCCCGTGTGCCCCGTGTGCCCCGTGTGCCCCGTGTGCCTCGTGTGAACCGCGTTCGCTACCACCAATAAACCTCGTAAAGCAGCCCATGGGGCAATATTCAATGAAACCAAAAACGTATGCACTTCGCGAGTGGGACTTACGGGGTAATCGACATGCTGCCATTGTCGGCTCTGACAAGCAACCGATTTATTGCTTGCATGCCCCTCCAATGAGGTAATGCATGTGCCCGCCCCCCTCCCCCCACCCACTCTCACCACCCGACCGCCTACCCGCCTACACATCATATTTAATGAAGCGCCGTTTTAAATGATTAAAAGAGAAAAAGAGGTTGCATAAATCGCGCTGTTTAAATATTCAAACCTTTAAAAAATACATGCTTATTTTAACGGTTTTCCTGACACATCGAGTGCCGAAACCACAGTCAATCAACCCATTCGCTGATTTCATGACTTCGCTTTGAGAGTGACTTACGCTCTAGCGTAAAACTCTTTTATTTTCCATGTAGACATAGTGTAAGGTATCAGTTCCAATTTATTTGTAATATCACTAGTATGGACAGGAACGCTGGATGGGGGATTGTAAATGTCAACCAGATCGGTTCGACGAGACAGTCGAGACAGTTCGAATCGAAATCGAATTTTCTAACTCAACGCGACGAGTTTACATAAAATTGTGGTGTGTTGAGTGGAGAATTGTATTCGCGAGTGAAAATAAAGCTTGTCTATGCATTGTCAGCAGTGTTCAGCTTGGGGAGATTTCGTTCCTTGTGCCCCTAGTGCTGCTATAGTGATGTGCACACAGGGGTGGGCAGGGGTAGGGTGGGGTGCGGTCGGTAAGAAGCTACGACTACAGGCTCACACACTCGTTCACCTGTTGTCGAAATTACACGAAATTGAAATCGGCGAGAGAACAGGGCACAGCAATGTCGCAATCCGGCAGCTTGCCCCCTTCTACCCTTCCTTTAGCATTCAACTATCTGCGTTCAGACAAACAAAATTGGATTTGGTAGTCGCGTGCATAACTGTAAAATAAATGGACGAAAAGGAAATGGGAAATGGATGGTGGAAGTGGAAGAGGAAAGGGGGCATCTCGAGACGCGTAACGAAGGCAGAGCGACACTTAAGCTAAATACCTGGTTCAATACCAAATTCCGTAACAGTAGGAAAGTATCGGCGAATAAAATAATACCTGGTTTAATGGTAAACTCTATGTTGTCAGCTATCCATGTAGTCAGCTATCCATGTCATGAGCTATCCATGTCATGAGCTATCCATGCAGTTTCGTTACCCATGCAGAAGTCGGGATTTTTAAACGTCAATTGTATTTGTCAAATGGCAATAGCGGTGTGGTGTTGTGTGGTTTGGACCCAGCTTCGAAGCCGGTCGGGCCCAGCGTGGTGAGCGGAGAGCGGCAAGTGCATTGTGCAGACCAGCGGCCTTTCGACGGCATGCCTCCTGCTGCTTCTTTGCCGACAACTTTAATTCACTTTCGGTGTCCACCCTCTTTTGCTCCTCATCCCGATCTCCGGTTTATCCCTTGATGCCCCCTCCCCCCGCCGTACTGTCCCGTCAAGTCTAGCGTGCCTCAATCCCCTTGGTTTTGGTTAACATGGACCCATTGATGCACCCATCTTCCTGGACTCGGAACTCAAAAGTCGTCGAAATTCGATCGACCCCCGATTCAACTTCACACGCCCATAAAAGCCCATGATACCAGCATTTTAACTTAACAGGTACTAGAGGTTTATTGATTACAGATTCTAATTGATTTATTTCGAGGGAAAATTCATTTCGATCAGGAGTAGAAAAGAGGGAGCGATTCCTTTCCGTTTCCCTTCTTCCCGTCTGACTGTGAACGGCGAGAGGAGCTGTTTATTCGTGCCGAGATGTGTTACATGACAGTGACGCGGAGGGACCCCCTGCCAACACCCCTGATACACCCCTGGAACACCCCTGGTACGGATTAATTCCTGCGGGCCATTTCTCAGCTATTGAAATCTCATGGCTTTGTTTCTAAACATTTCTCAAAAAGTACTTTCACTCCTGTTACGACAATTGTCACCGCATAACATTTCCTTTAAAACTATTCAGAAGAGACTTTCTTAAGAAGTTAAGCTTCTTGCAAAACAACACTGCAGGTCAGTGAAACAAATAACAAGCGTGGTGCTACCTTACCAAGAGAAAACGAACTTAAAAGTGCAACAATCCCACATATGGCACCTCTACAGGCCGGGTTGGGATGGCTTAAGAGTAAATAAAAACCCCGTGTCCGGCAACGAGCATCGATTGAGATGACTCACTGGTAGCTATCACAATATCTCTGCAATCAGCTTCTGCCAACTGCCAGGATAGGGGGGAGGGGGGCAGACTGGCCCCAGAGCGTCTTACGGGATAATCAAGCATTACCGCTTTGTGTGTTCGCACCTTCCTCTCTCAGCGCTCAGGGAGCCTGCGGGATGCTGAGGGTGCTCACAGGGGTGCAAAGGGGGTGGAGAGGGGGTGTAGAGGGGCGGAAAAACATTCCAGTGACACCTCCAAGTGACATGCAATTTCCAGCAACGTCATCCTCCCAGTTCGCGCGCTGACAAAAGCGCGGGTGCCGCCGACGCCGACGCGAGTGCAGCCGCGGGCTAGTTGGTTTCATCACGGCTTGAATGCGCCGCACATCTGAACCGGTACCGGGACCGGTACCGGTGCCGGTGCCGGGGCCGTTGCCGGCACGGGGTGCACCCAACGGCCGGCGATGTGATAGTTGATTGTGTGCTGGAGGGGGACCGCGGGATGGATTCATCTCAGCAGACCCCCCCCCCCCTCCTCTCGCCAGGAACGAGGGATTATAAACACCTTAGGGGTGGCAAAGCGTGATTGGTGTGGTAGGCATCATGGCTCGGCACATCCACAATGTCCGCAGGACAACTCATTCTTATCACAAAAGGATTTCACTATACTTATCCCATGGCTGCAGATAAAACTGAAAGAAAGTCTTCTCATTTTTTACTTTTCATAATTAAGAATGTGAAATATTCGTATCGTATCTGGTTTAGCATTGTGATTGTGTGGCCTCTTTGAGCTTCTGTAAAATTTTTTATAAACCTAAGAAAACTCTACTTTCGTGATTGTAAGAATTGTAACCGCCACGTTTAGTTGGTCAGTGGTCAGTTGGGTTTGGACGGATTGCTTGTGGCTCATGCCAGGCCCAAGTCTTCCTCAGAGCCCAAAGAATTCCTCAGAGCCCCAAGCTTTCCTCACAGGACGAACATCGGCCAAACTGCCCGCACCGGCAAAGTTAGGTTAGTGTGTTCTATTGCATAGCCCCACATTCCCGTATTCCCCTTATTCCCAGTGTTTACGCAACTGCTTAAGTCTATTGAATAGTACGTAACGGGACATTGACACCGATATCAAGTAAACCCATGCACGGGGTCCACCATCAGAGGGTGCTCGACTGGGACACCACTCCTCAACATCGAGCAGCTTCGGACTTAATTACTTTTGATTATAGTTTACCTGGCGCATTGCTCTGCGTGACATCCAAGCACAGTGAACCAGAAGACAACTTACCTGCAAGTGAAACAAAGGCATGTGATTAGAGACAATATGGTTGTTGTTTATGAAACTTTGAACCGTTAATAAAGAATCTGTATGGTTGCTGGCATTACGAAGTGGAATAACATTACAAAGTAATGTAGCCGATGCAGTTAGCAAACAATCGTACCAAACTGCGAGTCTATACCAATTCCAGGACTGATTGAAATGATTTCTTCGAGCGGTTATTGCTCTGTGAAATGAAACGATGGCTCGCATGGGTGATAAACGCATTAAGCTTAATTCAGCCTGTTAAAATGGCTCGACTTTATGATTTAAATGACTCTGCGGTGCAGCCTGATGTTTTTATGAAGCCAACATATTGATGGTATTTCAGTTGAAGGTACTTGATGATGACATCGTTTCAAAAATAATGCGTCCCCAAAACAGAGTAAAGAGGAAATAATGTGTGTAGAAAAGCCACCACTGCCATGATAATTAATCGCGCTTTATAATCATTGTTGCAAAACATGTGATAATCACTTTTGTTTCAAGTAAATAGCGGTTTATTCTCGGTGTAATAGCCGTTGTTATAACGTGACATCCATTAAAAACGTCATCGAGTTGTGGTTTCTGTCGTATGGTAGGTACAGGGGCAATAAAATGGTGCCCCCTCGAAGAAGCAGTCCACCCAACCTTGGAGGTCATATACTCATTCGCTAAAATAATATCAACAGTATTCAGGATCGACACAATTTCAACGAACAATTAACCGATTCATCTTAAAACATGCCAGACCTAGTCAATTTCTAGACATGGTAAATACCATGGACCTAGACTTGTGACGTTGCAATAATAGCTAAGAACTGAAGTGCAGATGGGTCGTCGGCGTCGGCGTCGGCATCGGCGTCACTGGGGAGGTTACTTTGCAGAGGCTCCGAGGGTGCAATAAAGAAGTAATTAAATGATGCCGTACGTGAGCTAATGGCTTGCTTGTCGTACTAAAGGAGGGGGAGGGGAGGGAGGGAGGGGTGAATATGGTGCCATCGACAGAACTCGAAGGCAAACAATAGGCCGCACTCAATCAAGAAAAAAGATATTTTACACTTCGTATATTATTCATCTCGTTAGAAAACAAAGACCGCTTATTTTACCCGCAATGATACTTAAACAAACTAAGTGTGATGTCAAAATGGCTAAGGAGTGTTCTGTTAATTGCCACGTGGATATTATCAACTCTAATAAAAACGTTGTAAAACATAAAGCATAACTTTATTAAAAGTAATTTCCAAGTCGGGCAGTGATCGCACTGAATTTTTCAGTGAAAAAAACCAAGTGTTCAGGAGCCCAGACTTTCTCTGACTCTTCTCGTGCATTCCTCTCCCAGACTAGTGCTGCTTCTTAGAGCCTTGAGGCTGTTTTTTCAAGCATTTTATTACCCAAGTATCCTTGGGCCTATATGATCGCTTCAATGCTGGTCTGCATACGCCGAATATCATAGCGTTCTTTCCCTAACTTATTTAAGGGTAGGTTATTTTATTATTGTGCCCTAAGGCGATAGGAATAGGTTCTTTATATCGAAATATACGAATACCTTAAGTCAAATTTCGACGAGCACCAACTTTTCGCCATAATATTAAAAAGTTTGTTTTTTATTTTTAATTGAAATAACGAATAGCAGCGAGAGCGGCACAGTCTATACACCGAAACGTTCAAGTTATATTCTTTATTACAATTGGAAGTTGATCAAACTGTGAAGTATATGCAATAGCAGCGGAATAGTATTACGTCACCATGCAAGACAATGCTAAAAGTTGTGATTAGTAGCTGCTGCTAGAAATTGCAGACTTGGAAATTGCTCAATTGATATTAACAATATAAAATGTTGTGCTTAAGTCTTCTGCGAGCAGAAAAAAGCGGAAAACTTCCAACAAAATCGAGACGCTAACCCAAAATACCAACCCAGGTTTCGAACCCAGTATTCCAGCCCAGAAGTCCAACCTGTGATTTGGTTCGGATCATCTACATCTATTGGTAGTTGAAGATTCCTCCCAGAAAAACCGCATTTCTCAACACTCAGATTCTTTACTTTCAGTTAGAGGCTTAAAAATGGTTAAATTGTATATTTCAGCCCATAGATCTATTGGTTTCGAATCTACAACTGGCATGGGTTGTAACTATACAACCTACAACCAACAACTTTTCAATGGCGTTCAGTTTAGATGTGATACCACTTGGGTTGAGTTTGTGGTGGGGGTGGAGGTGGAGGCGGGGGAGTGTTTCACTCCCTTTCTCGTCCCTACATCCCCTCCCCTTCAAATAAAACGATTAGAATATATTCTGTATTAAATGGAGCATGTGATAATGTGGACATAACTCATATTTTAGTTACAACTTTCCACTTCGAGGCTGCTACATTTTGTCTTTTCTCGCTGGGGGTTGAGCGAATTGAAGGAAGCACATTTAATGTCAGGTCAAGTTGTCAAGCTATCTAGCTCTGCTATTACACAATAGCATCAACGTAGTTTCAAGCCAGTTATATTTCTGTTGCGTTTATCGTTGCATTTTGTGGCAGCGGAGGCCAATGGAGGTACTTGCGACTCAAAGATCAGTATTTTGCAGACATTTCTAAATGGTATTGCCGAACCCTTGCTTGAAACAATTCGCGCGTGACAAGCCAGGAACAAAATAAGTGAGTGAACCTTTACGAGACAACCCGTGCCCGGGATCGGGCAGTTGATCACAATATAATATTAATGAGTGGGTGAAACAAGGGTTGTCATGGCTATCTAAAACAAGTAACCCGTACCCGGCATCGGGCATTTGGAAGAAATCAGGAAAAAAATTGCCTTTACGGAGATAGAAACAATACCCGACGAAATCAACATAAAATTCAACTTGAGCTGCAAGAAATTACTGACGTCATGTGTGTCAATCTTATCAAAACATAGCAGAAAAATGTCGGCATTTGTGTAAGATATTTGATGGCAAAAAGGAAAGCTGGAAAATGATCTCAGTGGAGATATTAGCAGAGCGGATTGCTTGGGGAATGGCATACCTTGCTGCGAGAATTTCCACCACCATCAATCACAAAGAGTCCATATATCCGTAGATTGTAGAAAGCAGAGATAGATACGACTTCGGCCAATAATGATTATTTGAAGAAACCTCGTAAAGGCGTTGGCGCCCTTTCCCCCTTTCCCCTTCCGCATCAAACCAGGCACGACAGACGCCTTAAAGTCCCTGCTTCGCATTTCCATGGCAACCGTTGACGATAGCTCTCAATTGAATACTAGATTTAGTGGCGAGTATCATTTGCTTTCTAAAGTGTAATAGCTTTTCAAACTCACCACTGTTTACCACTTTACTTCCAACTATTTCAAGCGGTTATGGCGTATTCGATCCACGATTAGCCTAATGTTTGGGAATAGCATTGTTTATCACGTGGCAGTTTTTGCCATTTCAGCGCGTAAGAAAGTGGGAGCCAGGGAGTCGGGCTGCGGCCTGCCGTAAATGTCGTCGATGAAAGACAAGCCAAAAAAATAGACAGCATCTTATAAGTGGATTGCTTGCCGATTGATATTATTGACAAAAAATCTTGCCTGAAAAATTCAATCGCAATAATTTGAACGACGTCATAAAAACAAATGGCTTGGTTGACAGGATCATTGTGCGTTCCGGCAATTCGTTCTGTCCCCTTCGCGTTATAACTGTATATTTAGGTACTTAGGTACTACTAGGTGCACTTGCAGTTGAAACTTGTGCGAAATGGCAAAAGTATTCATTCTGTGCAGTGCAGATTGCACTGCTTATGCACTCGTTGAATAAAGCTACTTTTCTAAGCAATTGTCACGTTAAATACTAGGACTAATCCCTACAGAACCCTTGGCATCTTTGTCTATTCGCAGGCCGCTGCTGAGCAATTCGAGAGATTGGGATTAAATATTGTCTTGAATGCCAAGAAAGTGTGCACGTCCGGTGGGATGGCTGGGGTGACTAGCAGGGTGGGTGAGGGGGGGGGGGGCACCCATTAACATTTACCACTCGAGAGTGTCAACGTTTCGTCCTGCCTGGCACGAGAAGCGAGCTGCGAGATGGACTGTGCGACCTGCACCAGTTATGGGCCAACCTCCTCGTATGCTATTTCGCGGCCTTCACGTTGTGCTTATGAATATTTCGCTCGAAAAGGACGGCGAATAGATGTGCGTTGAATGCAGATGAGCCACATCAACAAACTATTTGAGCATAGAAATGAAAATATGTTTAATACGTGAGTGCGCGTAGCGAGCTAAAGACGAGTTCAGCTCAAGTCGGTTAGTTCAGTGTCCTTGGGAAGTGAAAGGTGGCCTTGACTGGTGCTAGATATATTCGTATCGACGCACGCGATGGAGACTGCTATGCGTGGCACATACAATAACCTTGACAGGTATCGACCAATCGCAAATAGAATGACTGTATTTTATTTATGTGAGAGTACGCAAAACAATCTTCAGGCGCCGTGGCAATATTTACCTTTACATGACAAATTAAGAAAATGTGATTGTGTTATTATGTAGTAAGTAAACTCATTTCTTGAGAGTGCTCTCGTTAACTGCTGATTACTTTTAAGCCAAGTTGAGTTAGTCTGCCACCACTGCAAGTAATGTAAAATCACGCTAGCAACTCGGTCTTTATTTCAGAAAGACATTCTCTCGACAAGACTTTCGCGAGGGTACGAAGGTATATAAAGCTGTTTAGCGAGATGACAATTGACTTAAGATTCTGTGTGAATTCAGTCCATGGTAATTAAGAAAAGCAGGGAAGAATTGTCAGTCAGAAGGTGCCGACAATTCTGTCACGTCGTTGAGAATGTCAAAAACACCTCAAACTTTCTTGAAGTAGTATAAATTCTGTCTACTTGTCTCGCCATCCTCAAGAATGGGCTCCAAGTCTGATGGTGGTAGGGTGGTAGGGTGGCAGGGGAAAGGGAGGGGGCAGGGAAGGGGCGACAGGGATTTGGAACCGCATTTGTATAATAAACTGTTCGCTGGCAAAGCGGCATAATCTGTGTGCCGCTCTTTCAGCCGGCGTCGGTCTGAGTCAGGACAGATCTGACGCCGACGCCGGCTCGTTTCACGTTCGCAATTAACCTTTATAGGCACCACCTCCACCAGACGCGTCTGTCTCACTCCTTTAACCACACTTCTGTAAGGATGATTACGATTCGCTGCGAACGCTAAGAAATTAGAGATAATGTTAAGAAATGAAAAATAATGACCTCATAGAGTGCCTTTCGTTTGACTCACTACATAGCAGTCAGCGTGGTCGCGTAAATGGTAATTCGCAGCCTCTAAAATACCGCTCACCAAAAAATACGAGTTTCATATAAACTCTGCCCTCGTGCCATTCCACATAGGTGCCATTAACACTACGCAAACAAAATTCCCTTGTTGTTTTCCACAAGCTTTCGCGGCCTTTTATATCGAGTGCAGCCGATCGAGTTGCTATATTTGTATCCAAGCCTTTCCAGACACCCTGTGCTCAATGACATGCCTGCAAGCCTGATTGATTTCCCCTATACGTCCATGGCTCTACCTTCTAAGCTCCCCACCCCTACCCTTCTCTCCCGGCGTCTCTACGCACCGTTAGAAAGCATCCGTAAGTTACGACGTCTCTCAAGACTGCCCCTTCACAAAAAACTAGCTCATCATTGAGTGACACATTCGGCTAGTCACTGAGCTACTACCTTTCAGCTACGAGACGAAGGCGAAGGAGAATACGGCGGCGAAGGTGAAGGTGAAAGCGACAGCGAGGGCGAAGGCGGAGGCGATGCTATATATCTATACGTGATACAGCCAACGATGCCGGGGTACATGGCAGAAGTGTCCAGCTTTCGATGAGTGATGTATCAATCGACCAGGCTCGTGGACGATCATGGAATGAGATAAAGTGTGACAATCAAAGGAGAAGTTGCTAGGGAGGCTGCAGAAGCTTTGACTCAAGTCGATAAGTCGACGTAGCGAACTTCTGTTGGTTACCTTGCAGCAAATGCAGAACACAGCCTTGTTTTTCTTTGGCAAAAGGAAGGGTCCCACCCTGTTCTGCTGTGCCCTGCTCTTCTCTGCCCTGTCCTGCTTTGCCCTGCTCTTCTCTGCCCTGTCCCACCTTGCCCTGCCCTGCCCTGCTCTGCTCTGCTCTGCACTGCCCTGTCCTGCCCTGGTCTTGTCTGGCGTCTAGCCGGCTTGGCGCACCCCTTAGGTTCCCGTTGACTCACAGCTCAACCTATGTGATGGATTACAGGATCGATTAGGGTTGATTGCCGAAGCCCCCCCCCCCACCCGTAACCCCCCCCCCCCCCCCCCCACGCCCGCCTGTCTAATGCTCTCAGTGGACGCTAGGCCGGATCCTAAAGGATAAAATCCTTTACAAGCGTGCGCCCGCCCCAAATGACGATGTTTATAACTTCAGATTGCGAGAAGTGGACCAGCTCATGTCCAGGCCGGCAATCGATTTTTCGAAGGTTAACAATATTGATTCATTTCTTTTATGACAAGGGGATGAAAGTTCCTTAAATAATATCAGTTTGAATAACTCGGCGCTGACGAATAGCTATTAAAAGACAGATTTTTAAGAAGAGATGCCAATTACGAGAACTGAAATGAAAAGTATACCAACTGATCGGTGTGTTCTTTTCTATGTAGCGCTAGTTCACCGTCACGACACATTCACTAATTGATTTATGAAACGTCTATTAGCTCTCAGCTGTTTGATGTAATGTGATCATTTCAGTATCATACGAAACTCTAGATTAAAACCCATTGAGTCGCGACTCTATCGACATCGAGTGTTAGGCCGGGAGCTATTAGACCCTATTCTTAGCAGTGTCACCAGCATCTTCCGTCCATAATCTGGGGATCTGTCGTCGCTATAGCTTGGGGCGTTTTCCATCAAACTTCCGTCCGTTGCTGTTTCCTCTGCCTTGGCATCGCGGGCAAACTCATCAGCAGTCGGAACGCCGTCTGCGAATGGTCCAGCCCATCTCCGGCCCTGCCTGCCCTGCCCTGCCCTACCCAGCCCAGCCCGGCCTCGGGTCATCGTAACTCGGCGCAAAGTTCCGTGCCGTTGCTTCTCTCCATGCCCACCGCAGAGCCGTCTCATTCTCATCTGACAGACACCGTAATGTTCACCAAGGCAGTGGAAGCCCCAAGGCATATTTCTCCCATAATATCCACGTCAGCAACGGAATCGACAGAATGCATGACTTATTAAAGATTGCTATTTGTGTAGGTGGCCCACTCCGCCACCGGGAGTTTTGAACACCTACCCGAAGACAGACGAAGCTTCCAGCTAAGTCCGACGCGGTTCCATCCATGGCGCTGTTGCGAACCAAAGGAAACACTCGCGATCTCCCGAAAAATTGAGGGGCACGAACAATTAAATCAGGGATATATAAACACGTTATAATATAAACAAACTTCACCCGTGGCAAAAAGCCTCCAGAAATACTTTCTATTTCTACTTTCCACCAACTTTTAGACAGTTATCTTTTATAACTCTAGCTATGCTAAATATTACTTACTAAAAGGTCTCGTGAAATCACCTCATTTTGAGCAGTAAAAGCGCCCAGTGTTGTATGCAAAAGTCGCGGTTATTTATAATCAGGACGAAATCTGAGCTAGGTTGTAGACCAGCTAGCCCTGGGAGAAGATTCTGGAAAATTCATGGAAAATTCGTGGAAGATTTATCAAAGAATCATGGAAGAATCATGAAAGAATCATTGAAAAATTACTCAAGACATCACCAGATGATTACTTTCACTATCTGTTAAAAAAAATCACAGTGCCACTAAAATGAACAGGATGAAGCCGAGACTTGCCGTTTTCGGCGGTACACCAATTTCTTAGTTGAATTATCGAGTAAGTTAAGGACCCAGCCGTGGACCCAGTCGTGCACCCAGTCATGAGTCCAGTCGTGGATTTTGTTGTGGATTTTGTCGTGGTTCTCTATTCGTACATCTATTTATGGATTCTATCGTGGATCGATGTCGTGGATCCATACCGTGGATTCCGTCATGGATCCTGCATGGATCTATTTGAGAATCTATCCGTGGATCCACGACGTGTTACCCGCATAAAAACTCAATGGAAGTGGCAATCTCTCAAGATGCATCGTGAAAGTGGATTACCCAGTACAGTGGCATTTCGCAAGTGGTAGCGCTGCTAAGATTTGTACACCAGTATAAATAAGAAAGGCAGAGTGAAAACAGAGTAATGTCAGGGACGTGAAATCTTTTGATAAATCCTAAGTTTTTCTTCTTAGCAAAAGTGAGTAGGCTTCTTTGCTGGGGTGCTGGATAAATGAGACATAAGGTGCATGTGGGGGTGGTGGATGGATTGAGGGGCGGTGGCGGGGGTGGCGGGGGTGGGTGGGGCGCCGTGAAGAAAGCAGAATACAATTTCTGTGACAGCTTGCACTGATGTTCACGTTGAAGAAATTCAGATGAAAATTTGTAAGAATGATAAAATTGTTAAGATATAATCCTGCTATATTACCGTCCATTATACATTTTACTCGAGTATTAAATAGTAAGAAGAATTAAGAAGGAAATCTCCGGGTAACAAAGTTATTCTGATGGAAAGCATTACTTTTCATGTGCCTTGGCGCGTGAGAACAGCGACGTGTAATTCACTCTTCTGAGTTGCTAAATGTTTTAACAGTTTGCTAGGTACAGGTCTGCAGCCTTGACACATGTGCAGCCTTGACACAAGCCTACAGTCTTGACACAAGTCTGCAGCCTTGACACAAGTTCAGTCTTGACACAATTCTGCAGGCTTGACACAAGCCTACAGCCTTGACACAAGTCTGCAGCCTTGACACAAGCCTGTAGACTTGGCACAAGTTCAGCCTTGACACAAGTCTGCAGCCTTGACACAAGCCTGCATCCTTGACACAAGTTCAGCCTTGACACAAGTCTGCAGCCTTGACACAAGCCTACAGTCTCGACACAAGCCTACAGCCTTGACACAAGTCTGCAGCCTTGACACAAGTGCAGCCTCGACACAAGCCTACAGCATTGACACAAGTCTGCAGCCTTGACACAAGCCTACAGACTTGACACAAGTCTACAGCCTTGACACAAGCCTACAGCCTTGACACAAGCCTACAGCCTTGACACAAGTCTGCAGCCTTGACACAAGTCTGCAGCCTTGACACAAGTCTGCAGCCTTGACACAAGTGCAGCCTCGACACAAGCCTACAGCCTCGACACAAGTTCAGCCTTGACACAACCCTGCAGCCTTGACACAAGTCTGCAGCCTCGACACAAGTTCAGGCTTGACACAAGCCTGCAGCCTTGACACAAGCCTACAGCCTTGACACAAGTTTGCAGCCTTGACACAAGTTCAGGCTTGACACAAGTTTGCAGCCTTGACACAAGTCTGCAGCCTTGACACAAGTCTGCAGCCTTGACACAAGTCTGCAGCCTTGACACAAGTCTGCAGCCTTGACACAAGTCTGCAGCCTTGACACAAGTCTGCAGCCTTGACACAAGTCTGCAGCCTTGACACAAGTCTGCAGCCTTGACACAAGTCTGCAGCCTTGACACAAGTTTGCAGCCTTGACACAAGTGCAGCCTTGACACAAGTTTGCAGCCTTGACACAAGTCTGCAGCCTTGACACAAGTCTGCAGCCTTGACACAAGTCTGCAGCCTTGACACAAGTCTGCAGCCTTGACACAAGTCTGCAGCCTTGACACAAGTCTGCAGCCTTGACACAAGTCTGCAGCCTTGACACAAGTCTGCAGCCTTGACACAAGTCTGCAGCCTTGACACAAGTCTGCAGCCTTGACACAAGTCTGCAGCCTTGACACAAGTCTGCAGCCTTGACACAAGTCTGCAGCCTTGACACAAGTCTGCAGCCTTGACACAAGTTTGCAGCCTTGACACAAGTGCAGCCTTGACACAAGTCTGCAGCCTTGACACAAGTGCAGCCTTGACACAAGCCTACAGTCAACTCCTGCCATCAGGAGCTATCAATAGTCATGATATTTTACCAGCATGTTCAAAACCATGGAACATACAAGTGGTGATGTAACGATGTAACGATTAACGACGTAACTCTGCTAAACAAAGTGATTAGTGGCTTTCTTTGTGGACGCCGTCGACGCAATCTCCTCGCGTTCCGGGGACATCCGGTTGTTGCCCAAAACGCGACCCTCAGGAGCACGCCATACTCAGATTAAGCTGACGAAGTGGTAAAAACCATGGACTCGTTCTGCCCCCTCCTACCCCCCCCCCCTCTCCCTAGACGCACTTAGAGCCTACTTAAAACTGGACAAGAGATCAACAATGAAAATAAATCGCTTCTCAAAATGACTGTCAAGTTTTAAAACTTTCGTGCCAAATTATTTAGAATTGTATCAATGCAATGCAGCACAGTTTACCTAGCTGAACCGTCGATGGTACTTTCCCTACGATGGTAGGGTTCAACTCCGGGGGCAGGCAGATTTCAATGGTAAACATAGGGAATGTTGGTCCATATCTTTCAAGTTGTGCGGATAACTAGAGGAACAAGACCAGGTACGTTTGATCTCCTGACCGCAGTAAAAATGATCCGTTTGCCACATAAGACAAGTCAATATTCAATTAGGAAAATCCGCCACCAATAATTTGCTTAGCATTGCAAGCACAGTTGTCCTAAGCCAACAATGATTTCCTAAGTAGCAAGTTCTAATGAAAGCAATCAATGCTTGGACTAAGCCTGTTTGTGCTTAGAAGCTCGTCCTGACCACTGGAGCTTACCGTACCACTTCGAAATGTACCTCTAACTAACTGACGATGCTATAAGCTTAATCTCTAGCTAAACTCAACTAAATCAAAGTTAGAAACAACAGATTATCAATCTATAAGCTCTAATAGCAATACCCCCCCCCCCCCCCCCTCCCCCCCAAACCCTACGCGAATCCACGAAAGGCCTGCATTAGCTCATATACACTGCGACTTACGCTGAGATGTGGGAATTTAATAAACAATAATAAAATATATATTATGTCATATTATAGTGGGCGGCACGCATTGTGTTTCTGAAAGTATTTCGAGAATTCTTGATGCCATCTCCAGCTCCACTGCTCCTGGGTTGTCTCTTTGATATTTTCATGTTATGTAATAATGTACATGTCGAAAAATGATTACATTCTGCGACAAAACAAAGAGTGTGTAAGCGAAGGTTTAATATGAGCTCGGCTAGGGGTGGGACATGTGAACGAGTAGAGAACGCGAGTATATCTAACATGCTCCGCGTCAGTTATTATTTCTGTGATAACCTTCATTTACCAGTGACTTGTCAGATCATGACTTTCAGGCAAATGGAAAAGTGGATTAGGGCCTGGCAGAAAGCTTGAAATTCTAGCTTGGTTATGAAATTGAAGTGAATTCGAGTGATCGTTTGGAAGATGAAACCCGTACCCGGCTGCGTTCCGTTTCCCTTTGAGAAGAACCATAGTGCCGCCCCGTTGACGCCCTACGCCCCATGCCCCGTGTCCCATGCCTCGTGTCCCATGCCCCGAGCCCCATGTCCCATGCCCCATGCTAAGAGCTCCATGGCCGGAGTACAGTGTCCCGTGCCCCATGTCCCATTCCTCGTGTCCCATGTCCCACGTCCCATGCTCCGAGCCCCATGTCCCACGTCCCCTGTCCCGTGCCCCGTGTCCCATGCCCCGTGTCCCATATCTCATGCCCCATGCCCCATGTCCCATGCCCCATGCCCCATGCCCCATGTCCCATGCCCCATGTCCCATGTCTCATGCCCCGTGTCCCATGCCCCGTGTCCCATATCTCATGCCCCATGCCCCATATCCCATGTCCCATGCCCCATGCCCCATGTCCCATGTCCCATGTCCCATGCCCCATGTCCCATGTCCCATGCCCCATGTCCCATGCCCCATGCCCCATGCCCCATGCCCCATGCCCCATGTCCCATGTCCCATGCCCCATGCCCCATGCCCCATGCCCCATGCCCCATGTCCCATGCTCCATGTCTCATGCCCTTTGCTGCAGGCAAAGCTTACTTTGCTCAAGAATGGTCGCCTGTGAAATGGCAGGTCAGGGGTGTGTATAGTCGCGGTTAGGTGTTGTACCTCGCTGTCTTGTTGTGTCAGAGTCGGGCTTTTCCTGGTTACTTCGAAACTCAAGTGAGTGAGGTTTTAGTAAAATATTGAATTATTCATTATGTACGAACAGAATAGTAGGGTGAGGTGGAGAAGGAACTACATGGGGTACGAGAGGGTGGGTGCGGCCCAGGGAAGGGTGGGTAGGAATCATTACTTGACGTCATGTTTTTGGTACAGTGAACAGCTTTGTCGAAAGATTTTTACAACAGAGCATCAGTAGCATCTAGTAGATGATAACTTGCCTTTCCCCCCCCCCCCCCCCCCATTTCCCCAACCCCTCGCCGTCCCAGGCACACCCACCACGGTCCCTCTACGAGCTTGCAGCTTGTAAACTAACAAGGGCTTGTTTATAGGCTTCCTTTAAGGTTTAAGACTGCTGCTATTATGTTTATACTTTTTTTTTACGGCAAGAAATTGATTCTCGGAAATACTTTTGAGAAAACCAAAGACCATAAAATGAAATTTGAATATCTTACAGAAGATTATTTCAAAATTTAATTTACCGTTTGAGTAAATTTGTTCGTACAAAACGAAATAAGTCCGGACACAAACGATATGTTTGTTGATTTTTATGCCAAGTATTAGGCATTAAGGTGCGAGCTGGAAATACGTTAGGAAACCCTGTTTGTGTTATCGTCGTGAATGTGCCACTTTCCTTTAGCATGAAAAAAAAACCTTGCGTCTTTTCGTTTTCTCTGTTGGTTATCACCAACCAACAATTACAAGTTGATGCAAACATTTTTTCCCTTCTACTCGGGGTATGGTAAACTGGTAAACGCATATAAGAGGGTGAAATAAAATGATAAATAACTATGTAGCGCAAAAAGGGCGATGGGCGATGGGCGCTGTGAGCTCAACGCTGCCGATGGATTGAAGGGAAGTGTTCGCTCATTTGTCTGCGACGTTGACAGTTGCCGGCGATGGCTTCCTATCCTACTTTGCTGGTACTTCTTCTGTCGGTGGAGAGGGCGGGCGGACGCCGGGCGGGCGGGCGGGCGGGCGGGCGGGCGGGCAGGCGGGCGGGCGGGCGGGCTGCAAGGATGGCAGTTGCTCCAGCCTTGCAAGCATTGATGCAAGCCTGAAGACCCATCGGTTGTCGGTTCATGTGATCCCTGTCTAGATCACTGCTTGTATCATTAGTTTCTAAAATAACATGCGACGCCGACGCCGACGCCGAGACCGACGACGCATCATCGTATCGTCATGGCATCGCTGTACCGCAATTCTTCGAGTGACAAAATATTGGCGGCTTCTCGACTGTACACAGCTCAGATGAATTCACTCCCGTTCATATTATTCTATCATAAAAGCACGACTGACTGAGAATTATTAACAGTTGATATAAATACATGATATAAATGTCTTCTAATGGCTTTATCTCGCCATACAGCCTACAATGGCATAGAACAAGATAAATTGTAAGTTAAAGTTTACATAATTCTTGAAAATTAACTACAAGCATACAAGAAAATCCTTTTGCGTCAACGTCAATAGCTAATAATCCATTTCCAGCCTTCGTTGATCACTAGACCCGTCACATTCCACCAATACTTTTCCCTTCAAGTTTACCAGTGATTTGAAAGATAGTGAAGGGTTGGGGGTTCAAGCTTCAGGTGAAACTTCACGAGCAGGGACTGGCACCGTGACAATGTCACTGACAAGGTCAGTGACATTGACATTGACAGTGACAGTGTCAGTGTCAGTGACAGTGACAGTGACAGTGACAGTGACAGTGACAGTGTCAGTGTCAGTGACAGTGACAGTGTCAACGTCTTCTGTTGACACGAACTTGATGTGCCGCAAAGCTGATGTGTGTACGGTACGGATAAAATGCATGGTGTGAGGAGGAGGGAGGTGTCAGCGAATATCCGTGAAGGAGTGCGGAATAGTGGGAAAGAGGGAAAGCGAGAAAGAAAGCAGGTAACTGTTACGACTTGACCACCGCCGCCACCGCCGCCGCCACCGTCGTTGTTCAGTAGCGTCAAATTGCTGCTATTTTTCACAATCTCCTTGGCCTGGCCAGTTAGTGGGGATGCGGGGCGACGGTCCCTGCACCTTTTCCGACCCTAGAACTTGACTTGTTGTTTTCTACTCATTCTACTTTATTCTGTCTATTTTCATCCTGGTTGACGACGAGAGGATAAGCTTGCATTCTCTCCAGGGACTGCCGTGGGAACTGTGCGCCGCGGAACCCTCATACAATGAGCATTTCTGCAGGCTACAAGGGAAAAAAGGAGTTCAGCCAAGCATCATTAATCATCATTTTTGCTCTATGGGAAGAATGCAAAAACTGCCAATTATTAGCTAGAGGTTAATTCTGAATTTAGTTGGAATCATTTTTGGGATCTCGCAAGGCTAGAAAAGACTCCATGTCCTAGGTCATAAAGAACTAACAGTAATAAAAACAAAACAAGAGTAACAGCAATGGCAAACGCGAAAGCAAAGCCTGAGCTGTACAACGAAATAAATTTGTCGATTGCTGCAAGAAACCAAGGCGTACCCGTGCCTACGACTCTATGTCCACTCAGATACGATTTTCCTTGCATTTTCACCACCTTTCCCACATTTTATCTCTGGCATTGTGTGACCTGTAGGGAAGCCGGCAATATCGCAGCGTAGTGGGCGACTGCTAGAAAGGCTAAATCAGGAGTTATGGCCAGGATTCATGGCTCGGCCGGCGCTGTTAAGTGGAATGAAAAGAGGAGGATTCTACCGAGACGTTGAACCGGCTATCAGTATTACACTAACTAGAGTCGACGAGTGGGGACTTGTGTGCTACCGTGGAAACTGGATCACAGCGACCCCACACAGGGAAATTTCCACGCACTGAAAGGAGCACTCTTGGGACGAGGTGTGGACAGCGAACACTTACGATGCTCGAAGTAAGGCGTACGACGTACGATCTCGTACTCTGAATCTTGTACCAAATAGTAATTGGGTAATTGAGTATGCATCGTCTGCATCTAACATACAACCTACAAAAACAGTTGTAAGGTAAACCTAACACTTTTCTTAAATCAATTGGAAATAGCAGAGAATGTATGTAAATCGGGCAGCCCTTAACTTGATATTTCTAATAAGTAGTGGTTGGTCACACAAGTAAGGCAAGATAAAATCGAATATTTATACACAAATCAGGTACAATAAAGCATTGAGGACTCAATTTATCAGAACTTGCCCATTTCAAGGTCTCTTCAAGGCCATTGACGAAGTAACACCGAGATAACACCAAGGTCATCATCTCTGCCTCGATATGTTTCCCAACAAACAAAATATAGCCTTTCCAGACTGCAGTCTCTGGCCGCAATGGCCGCAATACCCGCACTTTCAACTGCCCGCAATTTCAACTGGCCGCACTTCCAACTGGCCGCACTTCCAACTGGCCGCACATGCAAAATAGTATAGACACATGCTGTTAACACGTAGAACGACGGTTTGGAGCGTTTTGGATTATCGCCCACGTTAGGGTAGGATAGGCCGCGAAAAGAAGCTCAATTTTCCCAAGCAAGAATCTAGATCTAGATCTAGATCTTGATCTAAGATCTAGACCTTAGACCTTAGATAAGATCTAAGATCTATAGACCCAAGATCTAGATTGATGCGAAATCTCAAAAGTGTGTTGGATTAAATAAAAATCTCTCCCAAACCCGAGTCTTCTGAGATCGCTTTCACCCTGGTCATGGGCCTTAGCTAATTACAATACGTGTGCGTTTGAACATCAAGGAAAGTTTTATTATATTATACTTACCCCGTATTATTAATAATTGTATGTGCAAATAAGGTTGATTGTAGTACCCGTCTTTTATGATTTGACGTTTGCCTTTAATTTAAGATGAAAGGGCGAAAGTCAGAAGAGAAAAGATTGAAGGAGCGATTGAAGTCGGCTGAAAGCAGGTTTGTAAAGGAAAGAAAATGGAATTCCTTTTTGTTCACTGGACCTCACTTATGATAAACGGAATTTGTATTTAATTCGATTAAATAAAACATTGCCAGATATTTGCCTTGAAATGAGCTAATCTTAGTTGAAAGTACAGTCTCTTTCTCAAACTGTGGTACAAATTGAACACGGAACTGAGTGTGGCCGCTGTCTACGCGGGAAAACGGTGTAAAAGGTGAAGACGATCCAGCTTCGTTTGTTGCCGAGTCTGGATGGTGTAACGTCGGAGAAAAGAGCACCCCGCTTCTGAGCTAACGGTTAAATAATAAATATTATGTAATATCGAGATAGAAGCGTCAAACATGCCGCTAGGTTTGTGTAATTAAAAGTCTTAATATGCCTTATTAAACTCCTTAGGTCTAGTTAACGAGATGAGGATCGAGTAATTAGTAAGTGATGTTACCTCAAAGCGTGCACTTATATATTATACTTTGGTGTAATCAACGTTGCCGAAATTCGAAAAGGGTACACGTTTAGTAAATTAAGGTAGCAGGTCTAGAGTGAGGGAACGGAGAGTGAATATCTCGTCGAAAGAGGAGGGGAAAAGGTTTGAATCGGAATTTATAAGCAGAATTAATTAGAATAAAAACCACACCCCCAGCACCCCCGTAAGACCCCTCCTGCCCCCGCTTTCCTCGGTCCGGCTGCTATTTTAATTTACAAAGCCAAACTTCATTCTTGTTCCTGAATCACTAAGACGAAAGAAAATCAGGAGAAATGGCCAGGAAAATTAAAAGCAATTTTAGCAACATATATAGGTATACCTATATAGTGTCTGCGTTTCGGAGAAGCGTCGGTGCGTTGGAACCGGTTCCGGAACCAGTTCCTAGAGGAACCGTGATTGTTACTGACGTCTAATGCCTAAAGAGCAAAGATGGATCAAGCAAAGTGAGTTTTGAAAATATCAGACGCATTCAAATACAACCACCACCAACCTGCAAATCCACCTGCAAATCAAGTCGCCACCAAAGCATCTAGAATCAGCTGTCTTGTAACTAAATGATTTGCCACTTGCACCGGGGCCCATGCACTTGGCCCCCATGAATTGGGTCCAATGCACTGGGGCCCATGCACCGAGGCCCTTACACCGAGGCCCATGCACTGGGGTCCATGCACTGGGGCCCATGCACTGGGACCCATGCACTGGGGTCCATGCACTGGGGTCCATGCACTGGGGTCCATGCACTGGGGCCCATGCACTGGGGTCCATGCACTGGGGCCCATGCACTGGGACCCATGCACTGGGGTCCATGCACTGGGGTCCATGCACTGGGGTCCATGCACTGTGGCCCATGCACTGGGACCCATGCACTGGGGTCCATGCACTAGGGTCCATGCACTGGGGTCCATGCACTGGGGCCCATGCACTGGGGTCAATGCACTGGGGTCCATGCACTGGGGCCCATGCACTGGGGTCCATGCACTGGGGCCCATGCACTGGGGTCCATGCACTGGGGTCCATGCACTAGGGTCCATGCACTGGGGTCCATGCACTGGGGTCCATGCACTGGGGTCCATGCACTGGGGTCCATGCACTGTGGCCCATGCACTGGGACCCATGCACTGGGGTCCATGCACTAGGGTCCATGCACTGTGGCCCATGCACTGGGACCCATGCACTGGGGTCCATGCACTAGGGTCCATGCACTGGGGTCCATGCACTGGGGCCCATGCACTGGGGTCCATGCACTGGGGCCCATGCACTGGGGTCCATGCACTGGGGTCCATGCACTGGGGCCCATGCACTGGGGTCCATGCACTGGGGCCAATGCACTGGGGTCCATGCACTGGGGCCAATGCACTGGGGTCCATGCACTGGGGTCCATGCACTGGGGCCCATGCACTGGGGCCAATGCACCGAGGCCCTTACACCGAGGCCCATGCACTAGGGCCCATGCACCGAGGCCCATGCACTGGGGTCCATGCACTGGGGCCCATGCACTGGGGCCAATGCACCGATGCCCTGGAATGGCAGTTTCCGTTACGTCGAAGAATGGGTTCGTGGTTGGCAAGGTATTTGCATCGAAAGACTTTGTTGCAACATTTGCCACGAGTTTTACGCTCCACTTGCGAACCTTGTTAATAGGAAATTCTTTGCTTTATGCCCTGCTTGCTTGAAAATAAGATTCCATTTAACAATGAACGTAATTAAGAATTAAATATTCGCTTTCTTGGAAACTCGAAATAAGTATAAATCCTTATGACCGTTGGAATGGGTCTGAGGAGATCTGCGTCGGAGCGGTGGAGTGGGTGGAGTGGGTGGCGTGGGGAAGGGTGAATGAGGGGCGAGACATGCTATAGACACCGTAGAAACAGCAGCACGATTGGTGCAAAAAGGATTTTTGGATTTTTATAAAAACAAAGAAAACGAATAAGTGGCGCGCTATGGCGCTGGCTATAGTACCTTTTAATTAGAGTAAACTTTATAGAGAGTTTGCCGCTCAAAAGACTTTTGTTTGAGACTATGAGATATATATCTCTTTTTGCTTTGTCTTTACTCTTTTTCTCGCTTGGCCTATAGTTCTGTTATACGCACACGGCTAGCGATACTCCCTTTAGTAAATAACTAACTTTAACTCGAAGAACCCGACTAAAAGAGCAGATGTTAATACTCACCGTCTCTCAGCAAATATACAAAAACGAAGAGGAAAATCCTTTTCGATAGAGAATATAAGCCCGTCTTATTCCGTCTCCCCGGCTTAATTAGTCTATAACCTGTTCGCCTAATCAAATACGTCCTCGCTATTTCTTCTCTCTTTCCCTGTCTCAACTTCGCTGTCTCAACTTTGCTCCGAACACATAGAATACACATTTGAAAGTTGAAATGTTCGCATGGGCGGATTCTGCTGTGAACAGTGCTTTGAGGCTATATAGGCGACAATCAGAGAGTCCGAATGGTCAAACCACCGAACCATGCTGAACAACGAACCAAAATGGCACATCGCAGTTCGAAATAAACAATTAGCAAGCTGGAAATGCAGGTTAATTGCCCGAAAGATTGCATTTTGAATCGTGTAAGTGGGAGTTATGAGAGCGGCTTGTACGCTAATGGGATTTGGCAGCTTAAATTCAACACCTCCCTCGTTCCTTTGCGCTCTCTCCGACCCCAAGTCAAAGCGTGGGGAAAGCTTACTCTTTGCTGCATGTAACGCCCATAAATATTAACCCAGCTTTAGAAATGCATTCTTATACTAGCACTCATAATCAGCTTAACATGCGAAAAATTTTCTTGTAGACTCCGGATTAACTAACTATCTTCATACACAAGATCAAGACATTTTGCTCGTAAATTTAGAGTTTAAATAACCGCGAAACTTCTCACATTACCCTATTAACTTAATATATTGGCCTAGCTTAATTTTAACAGGAGGTTTTTCCAAGAAGAATCTGTATTTATAGGGCAAGTGGCAAGCCTGAGCAAAATGTGTAAGAAACCGAGAAATATGAGAAGGATAGCTCAAAGCTTTTCTTTTCCGTTCTCCGCTTTCCGGTGAAGTGTGCCAATAATAGTTTAATCAAATGCTTTTTGACGGCTTTTTCAAGGTTACCGCCGGGCGCCAAAAGTAAGTGAAAAAAAATGTCGAGACTGTTTGAATGTCAGTGAGGACGTAATTTAAGTTCATTCCAAATCCACCTGCCCCGTAACTTTGTCATTATTTTGCCCTAAATCTAAAACTGATTTATGTACCATCGGCATGGTCTTCCGAGCAGCTTCCTTGCTCTTGTAGCATTGCTCAAGACACGAAAATTGCAAGCTCTACACCCAGTGAATGCGATGTCACGTGCGTATCTCGGAAAGCCACCACATCCACTTCCTCGAGAACATCCTCAACAAGTCACTATCAATTTTCAGTTTCTTCGGTTAGTGGTGCAGCTCGACAGCATGCTCCAAAATGTTTCGCTGATTCGATTCAACTTTACCAATGGATCTTTGCCCCGCGTAAGATGGATGGGAGAAGGCTTCCTGCTGCTCATGAACAATGCTACACACGCAAATGGTTAGAATGCAACAATAATTCTTGTTTCTATTTCAGGGAGAAAACAAGTATCACATATCATGTTATGATAGACTTCAGGACGAAGCGACCAGCGAATTGTAACTTCAGCCGCTACGGCCTCTGCTCTTTGGCCACTACATCTTTTACAAACTTGAATGTATATGGTCCTGGTATGAATGGTTAATGCTATCTAATGTAGCGTATTATACATACATCCCCTCATCCCTTATCCCTTGCCCCCCACAACTCCATTTAACCCCAAAGGAAACTTTAGTAAACTTGGGTAAGAGTTAGGTTTAAGATAGATTAAAATTAAATGCCCCAGGAATTTGAGTGTAATTTAACATACTGGACCTTTCCGTATGAGATAGTGCGGCATTGAAATTTCTACCCCGTACTACTTTCTAGACCACAAATTCTTGAGACGGCCACTCTAAGCTGCAACTTGAACACAGTCCCGCCCGCCAGCCCGCCGGCCCGCCCGCCCACATGCCCAAAGTTCCTTTCTCGACGGCGCTTGACCGGTACTTCACTGGTGCCTGAACTGTTCCTGAACTGTGCCTGACCAGCACCTGAACTGTGCCTGACCAGTGTCTGGAATGTGTCTGGCCTATGCCTGGCTTTTGGCCTTTGGTTCTTGGCAAAGACCAAGGACCAAGGATCAAGAAACAAGGATCAAGGATCAAGGATCAAGTAACAAGTGTACGCTCGGCTAACTGGGCAATCACATATTTTGGGATACGGTAAATTGATTTTCTTGGTCGTAAGTTACTAAATTCCATCAGACGTAGTTTTAAACTGTGTAAAATAATACATCTTAGCTTAAAGCAACTACCTCAAACTACTAGTAAGAAATGCACGCTGTAATTGAAATTTCAATCGATCGAAGATCAAAGGGAGTCGAGATCTTTACGACGGGAATTCAAATATTCTCGACTAGTTTGTTAAGAGCTTAATAAGGTTCGCCAGGTTTCGGAAATTGTTAATTGGAATACTTGGGACAGTTGATTGAATGGGATTATTCGCAAAGAAGCGCGTAACTGGAATAAACTACGGCATCAAGAAAGTGGCACATTCATTGCACGCAGCGCACAGTGCATGAAACGCATGAAACGCAAGAAAACACAAGAAAACACAAGAAGCGATCTGAAAATCAAGTGCACCCGGAGAGTTCGCGAGTTATTTATTTTGTTTAGATATTAGAATTGTATAAGACATAAGAATTAGTTTGTAGGATTTGATAGAGAACAGTGACCCGGGCTTTGGTGACGTTTTGTTGTCCCGTTCTAGGAAAAGGAAATTTTGCAAAGTGCCGAGTTCTGTAGGGAGAGGTGATGGTGAAAGGCAGCGAGGGCAGGATTCCTTAGGCTATTAAAGTGTCGTGGGTTCCTGCCAACTGGATTACATGTTTAAGGACACAAAGTTTCATCATCTTCGAGACATTTGTGCACACAGCGAAGCAAGTTTCAACGGAAATACGATAGCGCTGCAGCAAGTCGCTACCACGACACTGGTGACCACAGAGAAGAGGAGCCCCACACCACCCTGCCCCGCCTCGCCCTAAACAAGGCTATCCTAGACCGAAACACGGAGCTACACCGAGCCAAACCGAGCCAGATCGAGCCAAACCAAGCTACACCGAGCCAGACCTAGCCAGAACGAGCAACACGGAGCTACACCGAGCCAGATTGAGCCAGATCGAGCCAAACCAAGCCAGACTGAGCCAGACCGAGCAACACGGAGCCAGACCGAGCCAGACCGAGCAATACGGAGCTACACCGAGCCAGACTGAGCTAGACCGAGCCAGACCGAGCAATACGGAGCTACACCGAGCCAGACCGAGCCAGACCGAATCAGACCGAGCAACACGGAGCCAGACCAAGCCAGATCGAGCCAGAACGTCCCACAATGTGGGATATTGTAATTGTGTTTCGATATACAAGAACCAAACACACCCAGGGGTTGATTTCTCAAGTTTGTGTCTCAGATTTCAATTTTAAACACTTGCATTAGTTGTGTAAGCCAAGGCAATTATTTTAGCTAATGCAGTTCATTAGAAGATGGCTATTTTTTAAAAGGGCTATTAATGTAAGTAAAAGTCGAAAAGTGGCGAGCACGGACTTTGTGGAGCAATCTTTTCTTTCCCGCCCGAATGCCCAAAGTGATTTTTGAAACTATTTAGACCACACCATTAGATAATAATTGCTTCTATTACGAGCTTAACATTTTACTCGCCTTGACAATAGCTGACAATTAAATGAAAGCAGTCATTGAGCACAAATTGCTCTCTGGTGGGTCCATGTCTCCGCTATTTTTCCTGTCTGTTTGTGTACCACTATAAGATACATTTTCTTTCTTTAGCCTATATAAATCTAGATGTGATTCCCCTCCAATTAAAGACTGTAAGCAATTACAAAATCGAGCAAGGCGCTTGCATTTGCACCCCCCACCACCCTCCTCCTACCCCACCCAACCATCCAGCCCCACTCCAATCTAGCACACAGACAAAATGAGACGCACTGTCGAACGTCGTCCAGCGTATGTTCTCATGGTTGATTGTTGTGTTTAACGACGCACTGTCAAACGTCGTCCAACGTTTGCTCTTATGTCTACGATACCTTATCTAAGTTGCTGGCCTAACCTCTAAGTGAAGTCGAACGTTCTGCAACACGGATCAGTAACTTTATCACGGGGGAAAGCTTGGTTGACTTTTCTATCATAAGAGAAGAACCAACAATCACCTTGCCTAGGGTTTATAAAAGCACCTTACAAACCGAAGTAAATAACTCAAGAAATTAACCTACCTAAGTATTTCCCTATAAAAAACATAGGTCAACACAGACAAGCTCCCTCCTTGAGAGCTAAGTCAAAACTCTTAGTCTTAAAGACTTCGTTTCGATGAAAATAGCACACAAGCCTTGGCGTCGCGTGGAAAGTGTGTAAATAAAAGTGCGGCGTCGGTGGCGTCGGTGGCTTCGGCGGAGATGGTTGGTGTTGTGGTATACATGGTGGTAGGATCGCAGGGGTAGGATCACACAACTTCTCCACGCTACTTTCATTTGACCATTTGATGGACGATTATGTAACAATTAAGTGTCTTGCTGTAGGCAGTTGAACCCGGCTGTCCCATGGACGTCGGGTACCTCCCCCCCACCCCCTTGCAAGGGACGCCGGGGTGGGGCAGGGGGGCAAGGGCGCTCGATTTATAAGAAAACCCATTTGGTATCATTGGCGACAAAACGGCTATAGTTGGCTTTCCTGCAGGCTTGCCGTTAAGAACCTCTCAACAAAAATAACTGACTTCATTAATCTGTTTTTACCACCCGAGAAAATTTCCAATCTTCAAGTTTTAATCTGATCTTAAGAATTCTCATTTGTTAACCCCATCCCCCCTTGAGTTCACTTCTAGCATTCAACCCCTTAAAATATTACGTAAGCTAGCGTCTATATAGACGCCAAAAGCAATTGGCCCATTGGACTTTTTCAGGCGCCGTCTCGCGTTGCCAACTCTACCCCCTTCCCCCCATTTTCTTAGGCTCCGTTACGTATACAGCCCATTGTTAGGTGTATCGCATTATACGGATGCATAACAGCAATAACATAATACAGATATATCAGTATTTTTGTATTTTCAGATGTAATCCAATGCATGGAATGCTTACCCCCCACACTAGAAATTGTTGCCAACTAGATCAAACTTGATAATAGCATATGTCTAGTTGGATTGCACCCAAAACTGGCAAGCGAAATTGCTCCCTTATGTTGGCATACTTTATCAGGCTAATGTCTAATACAAGAGCATACACAGGCTGGATATGTGGTGTCTAGAAAACCGTGTCATTACTTCTTGACTTTTCCATCCTCGAAACCTTTTGGCAAACAAACTACATCATAAATAGGTATAATTTTCCGAATTCTGAGACTTGAGAATGGCGTCTGCATCGATAAAATTACCCTAGAGCAGTTCTTGAAACAATATTATTTGTACAGAAATATACGCAAGAAACATGCATGCACCAGCATGTACCCGGGGAAAAAAGCGGGCACACTCGCGAGAGCAATGTACCAGAAAGAATGGAAACGATAACAATTCGTTCTGTTTTCCGTGAAGTGTTAAGTGTATATTATGAAAGTGAGGAATAAAGCGAAGCTGTCTTCTCGGTAATTGATAACTCTCGTTTACATCCTTGGCTATGAGCTTATCTCTCCACCCCCTCCCACCCTGCCCCCACAAAGACTTGGAACGAGACCGGCACCTTCGGCACTCCCGAATAATGGCAGGACTGCCGCCTTATCGCGGGCAAAACAACATAACTGCAGTGCGGAAAGTGTGCCGCTCCCTTTCCGGAGACGTTACCAACATCTTGAGCTCCACGATTTGGCCAAGACGAGAGCATAATATTAGTCGGTGATAAGTGATAACACTAGCCAATCAAGCGGTGATCGTCGCCCCTAACTTTAGCCCGTTTGATGGGGAGGGGGACTTGTCCCACACACATTAGGAACCGGAGGCCAGTTGGGCGCCGGTCTTTCTGTAGGCTGGTGCGAGTCCAACGACCACCGACCACCGACCACCAACCGCCGACCCAGCGCAAAGCGCAAAGCGCACAACGCCACGCAGTTCCTCGGCAGGAAGGTCGTGAAACCTTCCTGCTCGACAAAGATACTATTCGGGTAATATTAGGAGGGGGCGGTGTCGAGGCAAGGACGAAAGGAAGCGGACGGATAACAGATAAATAACGCAAAAAGATGGATGAGTCCGAAGGAAAGTAGAGATAAGGCAGAAAGTCACTTGAACCGATAGGAATCGTTTTGAAAGATTAGAGTGTTGTTTCTAAGTGGGAATGGATGGTCGAATGTTTTAGACTTGTTAAGTTCCGCGGGAGGAGAACGGTAGAAGGAAAATAGAATCTCACCATTAGCATTTCAAGTGCAATTAATCATTAATTTGAAATTGGAATACTTGATATGAAACAAAACTGGTTTCTACTTTATAGTCGAGCAGTTAAAAGTTCCGACCATTTCAGATTATTTCGTGAGTCACCGTTTTCTCAACAGTATTTATAATACTTTGGATTGATATTGATGACATCGCGTATAATAAATAACAGTTTAACTGGTTAGCGTTCATCGGTCCCCCAACGAGGTGGCTTGGCGGAGTGGAGATAAAAACAAAGGCATCGCAGAAGAGCTGAGTTGGAATGAACGCCCACAAGTTCATAAGAATGCGACTTACCGTCTCCGTGCTGGTGCTGGTGCAACTGGTCGAAAGCTTCGGGGAAAATTACAGCGGTGTCACTTCTTTGAAGGTATTCCTGGATCTTCTCGTCTTCCCCTTTCTCGGACCGGTGTTTCTTCGCATTGTCTTTGAGGACGTGCATTCGAAGCAGGCCGTTGAGCCCAACAACGCCGTTACTTGGGAACTCCGTGGGCAGATCTGTGGGCAGGGCAGCGTCCAGAGCAAGAGCCAGGGCGAGGTCCGAGCGCTTTGTCCGAGGAGAGGCAGTTTGAGCGCGTTGGTTCAGGTTGTGGTTACGATCATGTGTGAAAGGTGACCCTGGCGGCCCGTCTTCGGCTAGGAGGCCATTCACTGCCTCCACTGGAGCTAGTACTACGTCTTCACCCGTGCTCTCAGTCTCCACTGGAAAACAAAAAAACGTCAGTTGATTAGCAAGGTCAACTTGGTGCTGAGCTAGCAAGGTCAACTTATAGGTGAATGCATTTTAAATTGGATTTCTCATGTTTAAAGAAGTGTCACGTTAAATCGGTTATAATATTATTACATACTTTTCTGAAATAATAATAATAATATAATAATAATAGTGAAAAAAAAAAAACATTCTATGTCACTACTTATAGTAGGTAGCTTTTTAAAACCTTCTAAGTGATACACATTCAGACAAGGAAATAGCAGTGACTCACATACCGTTTTAATGAATGTAATACAGAAATAAATAAAATATAAATAATAAAAATATATGAATATCATCATGTTTTATTCTAATTCGTTAATAAACCATCTGAATACGACTCAAGGCTTAATACATTTGAAGATAGCTTGCTGCTTAACACAGGGACTTGGTATTTCAGGATTTTCTTAGTATGCACTTAAACTGTGCTGCCATATTGATTTATTTTGATGCAAAATCATGGACTTATCACCGAAATAATATTGTACGACTGTTTATATTTGTAGATTGTATCTATCGGAAGAAGATTTAACTGTAGAAACATGCAGTTATGAGTATGACAAGTCTATGAAGTGTTAAGTTTCCGCTGACAAAGACCTGTGACTAGACATAGGTCGCACTTGGAGGAGGTGTTTTCACTGCAAAATCCTGTGCACAGAACTATGAATCCAAGCAGCTGGATTTCAAACCAAAGTGGCATCCATGAATTGGATCTCCGCCCATAAACAGACAATTTGCATATCATTTAATGGGACGGCATGATTTGCAGACGTAAATAAATCTGCATTGTTAATATCTATGGTTTGAGATTCAAGGTACACATCTTTGTCGAAAGCAAGATAGACATAACGTACCTCCATTATATACTCAGCGATCGTTGTTGACCAGAATAATATTGTCACACTAGCATAGCTTTATGAGGTGGTGGTGATGGGGGGCGGGTGTCTTAGAGTGGGCTGTTTCCACATGCATGCTGTATCCAGCTCGTCCCGCTCTATCACGGCAAGCAAATGTCGGGCGAAGGTAAACCTTGCAACCGCTCTGTGAATTGCTTTACGCAAGCCCTCATGGCGATGCGCGTCCACGTACCAGAGAACGAGTGTACAAATGCTAGGATCACCCCCCACTCATTCATGATTGTTCAGACATCAGTTACACCGAAGATTTAGATCTGTGGCTAGATGAATCCAATCACTCAGCACCGACCCTGCGCCGACTCATTCGATAAAGTCCGTGATCATAAGTCCAGGCCCATTAGTCCAGGGGGAAAGTCCAGGGGAAAGTCCAGAGGGAAAGTCCAGGGGAAAGTCCAAGGGGCATTGTAAGGGTGGCATGGTCCACTGGACATAGCCATGCATGGTTTCTGGCCCACAAAACATCCAAGTCTTCAAGTCTGGGGGCAATCACCTCGAGTTTTACACATGTTAGAAAACAAAAATGTGCACTTTGAGTGATAGCAGTTGAGAGCAGAGTATCATACAGGACTTATTGTCACGGCAATGTGATCGTGATTCAACATTAAATTGAATATTTTATCGAACATGTCATCGAACGTTAAGACCTGGATTTTTTTTACAACAAACGCTCTTTGCCTCAGCGAAGTGGCACTTTTTTGTGTTTTTCTTGAATCTGTTTAACGACGCATTCGTTTCTTAGTCAATCCTTGGCTCTGCTGTTAAAAATAAACGCGCTTTTCAGTTGCAGTTTTCATATCCAGGCCTTGAGAATCCGCTGTAGAATTCTTTTTTGACATTGATGTGAACCAGAACATGTGTCCACAGAATATCTTTGAATGCAATTGCAATGTGAAAGTAACGGTACTAGTGTTATTGGAAAAAATGTTTTGTGCAACTAAAAGTACATGGAACAGCCAAAAAGATATAATGCTATTCAAAGAGTAAAAAAATCTCTGTTAATTCTGATTGTCTTTGAGATGCCTCGCATTTGCACGTTTTCCTTGCTATTGTGTTGCTAAGAATTCTTCACGGCATCTCGAGGGGGGAGATGGTTTCTCACCCCCCCCCCCCCCCCCATTCCTCCCTCCCTCCCGGCGCCGCCCGTCTCCCATGGGCACACTTGATGCTAGCTAATAATCTAGAAATATTCAAAATCCGTGAGTTGGCTTCGCTATACCTCGCGTCTCGTATACGTTGCTACAAATTGAAAAAACTGACATGAAATTGCTCGGACAGCTTTCAAGCGCAAACCGTTAACTTTAAAGCAGGCATTCGTGGAATAAGTTATGTAAGGTACTAAACTTCACAATGTATCTATCAAGAATCTTGCAGATAAAATAGTTCAATTAATGTGATGAAATCCGGAAGGGAATCAAATTTGGTATTGATGTAGACCAAGAGCATGTTCCAGTTACCGTGGTTTTACTGCCACGAAATGGTGGCACATTGTAAAAGTCGTTGCTCAAGCTCCGAGTAAACATCATATTATTTCTATCCAGCGATCAACGAGGAGGAGATCAAATCAATTACTATCGGATCAGTAGGAACACCACGGAATTAAGCGCCAAGCGATCGTACCAACCAACCCGCATGCTCGGCACGAGGTCAGCTTTAAACTTCTCTGCCCTGGGGTACAGCTTTGAAAAGGTAATAAGATGCTGGCTACGTCAAAATGAAAATTCATATAAAGAAAATTATCAAACAAAAGATGTATCATAAAAATGAAGCATGAAATTCGCGAGCAAAGTAGAATATTCGTTTCAGTGTGCTGCTTTGTGCTTTGATCTTCACAAGTAATCTTACAAGAGTGTATATTGAAACAGTGTAATATTGAAAGGTACAGCGATGTGTGCTAGAAATGATATCAAATGATATAACAACGTTTTTTTCATTTTTATAATTTGTGTTTTGTTTTCTGACGGGTCCGGGAAACCAGTGTAAACTCGACGCATTTCATTTGGTCTAGAGATGTTACTCTGCGAAGATTCTTACCCCAACCGAAACAAGGGATGTTTATAAGAAACGGAAGTTGTAAAGTAAAAGAAGGGGATTCAATTTTTTCTTTTATATTTTCTCTCGAGCATAAAGAATTGATTAAAGTTTAGATTCCGTTATAAAATTACGACTTGATTGGTGCTTATGGGCGGAGGTAGCACAGATAAAAATAAATCCCAACACTTGAACGCGGATTGAAATATAAGATATCTTCGTTCGGCAGCGAGGGTGGATGAGATGGCGACGTGGGGGATGGGAAAGGGGATTTAAGAAGAGGAGGCTCCTCACTGGGCAGTAAATATATTTCACGTAGGAGCTACGAAGGGCATACTTCTCAATGGCTATTACATCAATTCACAGCCATCTTTATGGGAACGGTTATAATCTTTCAAGATTTGCACCACTTTGGCACTTTTAGATCTATGAGAATGTTCAAAAAGATAGTTTTGAGCGACAATTCGTCGATAAAATTCTTAATTTGTTTCAATGTGCCCCTTTCCACTCTTTCCCACTACCCTAAAACATTGCAAATCATAGCACTAAAAGTAAAATGATTTATTATAAAAATTCGTCAAGAATGAAACGGCTATAATTTTTCCTGTTTTCATTTAGCTGTCAATTTTTTCAACTTTCTTATATTATTATAATATATTCGCACACAATTACCTTAATTGGGTTCTTTATTTCCATTCACTCTTCTACTTAACTTCTGATTATGACATGTATTGTTGACGATTAGGATATGATAACATTTTGTGAGACTCAATTCTCAATTCTTTCAACGTTTATTTGAAGTATTCGTATTGGAAAAGCTCTTCAAAATGAAGACAAGCAAATTTGCAAGTGTGATACCAGAAGAGTCCAATCAACCCCTCCTCCAATTGCCACTTGCATGACACCTGTTTTCACCTGCAATCTCTGCCAGAGTAAAACTACAATATTGCGCTCTAGCTACTGCTATTACTATCGCTGCAATTGCTGTTGCTATGACTGCTATGGTTACTTTCAAATGGTCTAATAGTTGGTTTCAAAGCATACTATTGTTAAAATAAAAAAATAACTAATTGTAAAAGTCTGCTCCTGCTCTTTAGCCGATTTGTGGTGGTACATTTTTGACGAAAGTTAACGTTAACAAGGGGCAAGTTTTCTAGCGTGTGGAAACACCGGTTCTCATGAGATCACCGAAGTTAAGCAACACTACGCTGAGTCAGGTATTGAATGGGTGACCATCATACACATGACCAGTTCTGTTTGGGAGAGAGGTTGGGAGGATGAAAGTTAGTACAACTTAATTCGCCTTGCTTATCAACCTCTCAACAGCATGGATTTATGGAGGAATCCTGCTGTTCGCGTTGTACCGTCCTTCGAAAGGGACGTTAAGCGGGTGGTCTCCTTGGTGCTCTTCGACAGGAGTAGGCTAAGTGCCGGCACCGGGTTTCCCCTCCTCCCCTCTAGGCTAGGTTAGGTTCATCATCAACCTCTCATTCACCGACGCCATTAGACCAGTGCTGCAGGGCCAGTTGTCAAAACAGCACGTCGTTAAACACCACAAATCAATCAATCAATTTCTAGCGCGGCAGAATGCTGCAGCAGAGTGCTTCGAATACTGCTCCCATGTGAACATGGGCTTTAACTCTGCGCGAGTGCCTCATACGTCCACAATGTCC
Organism: Protonemura montana; assembly: GCA_947568835.1. Lineage (NCBI taxonomy): Eukaryota > Metazoa > Arthropoda > Insecta > Plecoptera > Nemouridae > Protonemura > Protonemura montana. The sequence continues at coordinate 23,458,320 of OX387604.1, read as the reverse complement.
AGCAGTTTACGCAGCAAGAGCTGTGTTCATGTAGGATGATGTACTATAGACTCTATGGATGTAGGAAGTTGTACTATAGGTTTTTCCTGCGAAGGTGAGTGGTTGTAATAATAACAATTGTTACACCAACGATCCCGGTGACATGACAAGTCGACACTGGCACCATTTCAAAAAATCAGTCCACTCAAAGAAACACAGCACACGTATAATTGTACTAGAAATGTTCCATATGGGCGGAACGTTTTAACAAACGAAATTATAACGTAGCGAACAAGCATATTCGAATGAAAAAAAAAAAATATCTAGGCGTTTAATGTGTCGTTGAAGCTCGTTGAGCAGGGAACGGTGTGACATGGTGTGCCGGTGGTTGGCACGGGGTGCTGGGTGCTGGGTCCTGGTGGTCCCGGGGATGCCGGGATGGCCCCAGCAGGCATTACGACACACACATATATGTTAAGCATGCAAGCACACACACACACACACACACACGAGTACACTTATGATGAGTGCAAAACACCGCACGGTACACTAATGTGGAGTGTCTGTTACTGACGTGCACGTGTGCCTGGCCGACGCCGTGTCACCCCGTCTGTGTTTCAGTGTACAGAACTGGCTATGTCTGCGTTGTACCACTGTTTCATGTGAATATAATGTGTAGGCCTGGGTGAAAATAACTTGTATTTTTTAGTTTTGGTTCGAGTGAAGATTGGTTCTCATTCTGGTCGCAGCAAAAGACTCGGGACTCTGTGCAAAGGACTAAGGACTAAGGACTAAGGAAAAGCCTGGCAGGATAAGTGACAAGACCGCTAAGTCTCAGCATCTCAGCGAACAAACATCCCCCAGGAAGTCACGGGACGATCGCTCTTTGGTTTATACCCCGAACCATTTTTATTTGCGATTTAATTGTTTATACGGAAACAAAATGGTATAATATTTCAGCGGTATTGCACGCTAAATAATAATTCGACTGGTAATCATGCAGGCAGCTATTTATTTCCTTCTTGTGAGATTATTATGCCACAATATCCGAGATTCTGGTTGCCATTACCGGGGAAATGTTTAAAAATGCTGCAAAATATCAAATTTAATCTCTCTGTGCTAGTAGACATAAAAAAACATACAAGATATTGACATTTTATATCTAAATGATTATGATAACAAAATATAACGTTGGTCACTTAGCGCCCGTTATATTTGACAGGCAGTAAAATGCCATAACTTTAAGATACAAGCTTAGTGGTGTGGTTTTCCAACACTTCCTTGTACTTTCTAAGACAAAGCAAGTGGTGGTGCTCGATAATGTATCAGGAGGTTAAGTAGAGGTGCGACTGCGAGCTCCACCGAGCTCCACCCAGCTCCATGGAGCTCGCCTTCTAGGCTTGTGCCACCCTAAAAGCCTTAACACCGTGCGCCGCGAGCTTGTCAATGTCAACGGTAATTAATTGATAGTATTGTCTGTAAAAGTAATTACCTGGGTCCGGCCCCCCTCCCTTTCCCACTCCCACCCATCGCGCTTCCGTCGACGCCGCCTCCGATCCTTATTGTGTCCACCTCTAAGCATGCTTTCTGGAGTACCAACCCCTAACCTCACATAGAAAGCAAGACCTGCTCGAGAGTGGCCAACTCTAAACATGCTTTTGCATCGATTTAAACAATTTATGTACGTTTTTTTCCATTGAATCATTAATGTAAATTATTATCGCGTCCGAACTAGCGTCCAAAATAGACCAACGTTGTGCACTGGCAAAATATGGTGTCACCGCGTTGCTCTCCTCTCCCATCGTTTATCAGCTCTCTATCCTCTCCCTTACATAGCGCTATGACATTTTGGACACTCGTCAGGCGGAAAGCGCTGTCAACTTTGAGACAATGTAAAATCAAAGTTGCGTCGGCGAGAGCTGAGAGTTGAGACAATGTGCAGGCTACTAGCTGGCATTGTGTGCGTACAGCGAACATACCTCGCGATGTAAACTTCACTGCACCTAAATTAGATTTATCAGGTGAAAGGATTTTACCATGATACAATAAATCACTACGTATATCAAGAATTAAGAATTGTCTCCACTTTATAAGCGAGCTGTGTCTGAGGAATATTGCTTGGAAATGTTTCCAATCTTAAAATAGAACAATTCACACAAAGAAAGAACATTATTGTCACAAACTAGCAGAATTTTCCGAAAAAAAAATATACGTTTTGAAAAGCGACAACGGGAAGAGATTTTAAAGAAATTATTGTGTGAGAAGATTTGGTGGGGGAACAAATACTGTGAGTTTAATCGAAATTAAAAATAAACCATGATGAGCACAGTTTTTCTCTGTGCACTATTTTTTTTTTTCAGATTTTTGCTTTTAAATCTTGACCCCAAAATGTCTGACCACGTAAGGGTCTTAATCCCCAATTTTTGGAAGAGTTTGGTCCGCTTAATGCCAATATGTACGTTATCACTTGACATGAGTTAACCTGAAGCTTATAACGCAGCATAAAATACATTTTTTAACAATTATTTGAACAATTCTAAACTTCTAAAGAATTGCTAATTTGCCTGAAAACTGCTATTTAACATCAACTAGAATTTGTTTTCAGAATCGAATCGCATCAGTTAACTAATTTACAAAAAGCATACACACCGAACGGTTTGGTGTGTTGGAAACACTGGTTCTCATGAGATCATCAAAGTTATTGAAGGTATTAGATGGGTGACCATCATACACATGACCAGTTCTGTTCGGGAGAGAGGTTGGAGGGATGACAGTTAGTACAGCAACTTCACTCGCCATGCTTATCAACCTTTCCACAGCATGGATTTGTGGAGGAATCCTGCTGTTCGCGTTGTACCGTCCTTCGGAAGAGACGTTAAGCCGGTGGTCCCCTTGGTGCTCTTCGACAGGAGTAGGCTACGTGACGGCACCGGGTGTCGCCTCCTTCCTTCTAGGCTAGGTTAGTTTCAACATCATCTTCATCATCAACCTCTCAACTACCGACGCCATTAGACCAGTGCCGCATGGCCACATGTCAAAACAGCGCGTCGTTAAACACCACAAATCAATCAAAAGCATACATATCGCAAGTGTTTTTTAATATGACTCCGAGTGCATCCTAATCTTTGATTAGAAATGTTATTATCATGAAACTAAGCTGCTTGCTAAGATTTCTCATAAGATAGAAGGTATCATTATTCGGCACCGACCTTATGACAAAGTAATAGAAGTCGAACACACAAAAAACAGTCCTATGGTTGGGAGAGGGATTCCCAAAACATCATAAAAATTTCATTAAAAATGAACCATGACTCGTTTGCCAGTGTAGAATGCGAAGAAACACAAATGAGAACAAACAATCTCAAGCAATTTGTTCAAATTACCGACTTCAATTTGCGTGCTACGCTTATCCAAATAATATCAAGTTTACAAAGGAAAATGGCATCAAGGAAACGAAGAAAATAAAAGTAAAATTGTCAGTCTTCTATATAATAAGGAAAAAAAGCCGTTTTTTAACGATACTTTAGTAATCGTCGATTGATCTGGACAAGAATCTTACGTAGAAGAAAAGTAAAGAAATCGTTGCTAGTTTCTTTGATACTAGTTGGACCACTGATTTCTTGTCTTAAGCGACGCACTGTTTCTTGGTAACTGACCATGTGATACCGATAAAATAGAGTCGGTGAGTGAGTGGGTGATGATGAGGGTGACGAGGGTAAAGATGAGGATGATGAAGCACCTGGCCTAAGAGGGAGAAGAGGAAACCCGGTGCCTGCACCAAGGCGACCACCGGCTTGACGTTCCATGTGAAGGAAGGTACAACGCGAACAACAGGATTCCTCCACAAATCCATGCTGTCGGGAGGTTGATAAGCAAGGCGAGTGAAGTTTCTGTACTAACTTTCATCCCCCCCAACCTCTCTTCTGAACAGAACTGGTCATGTGTATGTTGGTAACCCATCCAATACCTGACCCAGCGTAGTGCTTAACTTCGATGAAAATAAGAATTAATTTGTTTGGTTTGTGCAGGTGGTGACTTGAAATCAGGTGCACCTTGCAGTTGATGACGTGTTGTGTTTGATGTTTCATGATTTGACCGATGACGTCACGGTATCAGTGGGGGTCGTCTCTTGGCGGCGGTGGTTTTTGAGAGCGTGGGGGGTGGGGGAGGGGGCTAATCAGCGGCGGGGGCACGGCTCGTTTGGCGCTCGCGAACCATGAACACTTTACGGAGGAAGTGCTCTTCCCTGCTTGCCCTGGGTGCCCCAAAGATCCCCTCCCCAACCACCACCCCCCCCCCCCCCCCCCTTATCACTCTGGTACACACAAATACGGGGACAGGATTCTCTCAGGGTCAAGGGACTACTTTCTTGTCTGCACCAATCATTCTCTTTGAGACCTCGAAGTCGAAGGTATGCTTTATCATTCGTTACACAGACGAACGGTATCACACACTTCCAGTATTTGCATTTGGTCACATGCGATGTCTTTATCTCTTATAAGTCAGCTTCAGTGAAAAGCGCAAGTCAATTCTTGTGAGAGAGAAATAAAAAGCGTTGGACATTGATTTCTGTAAGAATAAGTTCGATCACATTTAGATACATTATCTTGAAAACTCAACTCGTTCAAGTTAAAAAGCTAAGTCGAGAGAACAGCTGTCCATATTTTAAAGATGAAAAAGGTATTTTGACTTTTTAAAGTAAAAGATTTCAGTTTTATTTTTTAGCACGGTAATATTACGATCGTCTGTTGACGGTTTTCTCACACAAAAAACGGAATCCCCTAAAAATATGTAATTTTTAAATTTTTAAACTGTTTAATTGAAACATCTGAAATGGAAATGAAACAACAGGAGAATAGTGGTACCCACGGCGAGGCAGTTGTCCCACGTGACGTGATTGCGAATAAATGCAGGGAGCAGCAAGCGTCAGTTCAATTGTTATAGAATTTGCAACGCACGTGTCATAGGAGTGTGAGTTAAAGCGATACATATTGAGATTAGGTAGAGATTTACACAGCAGGCACGCGAAGCGAGCTAGCGTCCCTGATTGCTCCTTTCCTGCAGCCGTTCCATGACTCATACCCCCCCCCCCCCCATCCCCACCCCCACCCCGGTGCGAGATCACCGTACCCCCCACAAGTCTTTTGGTCTGACTTTTGTCGCTTCGCTTCACCAAACGAAATGACATGCCATTCAAAGGCACCCTTATGTCATCGCTGGCGTGCGGAACCACCCATGGTATGACCACCTCCCCTCCCCCACCCCATGGTTTCACCCTGGGTCCCGGCCTGCCGTGTCGAAAGGAGGCACCCCTTTTTCCCACAGAGTAGCACCCACGGCCATCCCTCCACCCCCATGAGAATCGCACCAGATCACAGCTAGTCAGAGCAGTTCTGTCAATCCAGGTATTGACTTGATTTAAATAAGACAACATTCTGTCAATCCAGGTATCGACTTGATTTAAATAAGGAAATAGCTTTGTCAATGCAGGTATTGCCTTGCTTTAAATGAGGAAACAGTTTTGTCAATCCAGGTATTGCCTTGCTCTAAATATGGAAGAAGTTTTGTCAATGCAGGTATTGTCTTGCTCTAAATAAGGAAGAAGTTTTGTCAATCCAGGTATTGTCTTGCTCTAAATAAGGAAGAAGTTTTGTCAATCCAGGTATTGCCTTGCTCTAAATATGGAAGTTTTCAATGCAGGTATTGTCTTGCTCTAAATGAGGAAACAGTTTTGTCAATCCAGGTATTGTCTTGCTCTAAATATGGAAGAAGTTTTGTCAATGCAGGTATTGACCAGGCCAGAATGAAGGTGGCCGGCGGGAAGGAAAGGGGGATGGGAGGTCTCCCGGCCAGCGGACGAAGACAAATGTGACCCGTAATGGATGTGCTCTGTGGAACTGTTGAATGTGGCCAAGGGTTAGTCACTGGCCGAGGCCGGGCCACACGCCGGGCCCAAACCAGGAAGCAACAAGAAAGCGGGTTCGATTTGTTGACGTCAAGTCAATGAAAGAAATAGATCTGCGAAATAGTATCATGGACTTGGGTGACTTTGCGTAAGAAGAGACACCCCGGGACGGTGGTTTGTCACCAGGGTTATTTCAGTAAATTATCGCGTGATATCGCGAAATTCTGCAACACAATTGTTGGCAAATGACCAGGAACTCCATAAAGCGTCCCACTGCACGAATAGGACTTGCTAGAAAAGTAGCGAGCCTAACATTATTTCTAATTTTTTAATGTCTTTTGCTGCTTCTTTGAATGTCAGTGTAAGAAGTAAGGTAAAACGTGCCAGTGAAAGACTTTCTTAGAAAGGAAATCTGTAGCAAGAAAAATTAACACGCTTAATGTTATGATAATTTATAGAAGTGATTGTTGTGCCAGGCGTGTAAATAGTTTGTTGCGAGCCCAGAATAGAAAAATGTTTGCAATTTGGTGCTCTGAGGTGGCGGTGGGTTGTGGGGGGAGGGCGCTGGCCCCCGCCACGCAGTAGACAATTTTCTAGAACATTTCGCCTGTCCCTCAGCACCAAGTTCTGCTCAGAAGATCGACAGGATAGCTCTCCACAGGACAGCTCTCCACAGGACAGCTCCACGGGGCCGGCCAGGCCAGCTAAGATATTTTAAACTATTCCGCTACATCATTTTTTATTTAGATTGTTTTTTCTTTTATAGAAGATAAAACGGATGTGGTCATTGTCACATCAATTTGCGTTTGTTTTACTCGACATTCTCAAATTAAAGCGTTGAATGCCTTCTTTTCCGATGTGAAAGTTCTTCGACATTTCGGGGCAAGAGAAAACTACCGCCGTAGATCGGCAGAAGTTCATGTATTGCTGTCCTGTACCACGCCTATCCTGTACCACGCCTGTCCTGTACCACGCCTGTCCTGTACCACGCCTGTCCTGTACCACGCCTGTCCTGTACCACGCCTATCCTGTACCACGCCTGTCCTGTACCACGCCTGTCCTGTACCACGCCTGTCCTGTACCACGCCTGTCCTGTACCACGCCTGTCCTGTACCACGCCTGTCCTGTACCACGCATGTCCTGTACCACGCCTGTCCTGTACCACGCCTGTCCTGTACCACGCCTGTCCTGTACCACGCCTGTCCTGTACCACGCCTATCCTGTACCACGCCTGTCCTGTACCACGCCTGTCCTGTACCACGCCTGTCCTGTACCACGCCTGTCCTGTACCACGCCTGTCCTGTACCACGCCTGTCCTGTACCACGCCTGTCCTGTACAAACGCTTGCACAGACGTTTATTTATATGTACTATAAGTGGTGTATTTTTGAATGAATATATTTGTAACGCTATCACTTCAGAGCAATATAGTACACATTGAAAGTCCCCAAGATCTGGGCCAAGACAAGGAACCATAAACGGATGAATAAATCCATACGATTGTGTAAAATAGAAACCGAAAATGTTATACCAGGAAAACTTGGAAAGCCGTTTTTTCCCCTCTCTCGGTTTTTAGCATAATTCCGCGAGAGAAAAGGGGTTTCTTTGCAGCACTAAGAATCAAAAAGAAAATTAATCTCGCCATAGAAAGAAAAGAAGACACTTTTTGATTTACCTTCTGCGGTAAAAAATTAAATAAAAACATTATACTTGGGCAGGCCAGGCACTAAAATATAAATACATTGAATCATATGAAAGTGAGTGTTGATAGCGGCTCTTGCGTGTGGTCCGTGGGGAATAGGGGTTGGGGTTCGGGGTTGAGGTGGAATGGGGGGCTTTCTGATTTGTCTGTCGCCTGGCTTTCTGCACTCCTCGAAATTGGGAAGTGTTATCTGTGAACGATCTGGACAAGACCCTGGGCCCTAGGACCCCGCAGAGTCAGGGCCCCTGGACCATGGCGTCATGAGGTCGCATCGCATGCGGCGTCGACGTCGGCGCCGTCGAAAATAAACAAAACGAACACTTTATATGCGTGTAACGTTTTTTTTTTAGAAATTTTATATGTACAGGGTAAAAAAACGCTTCTTCGTGGACGACATCTATGTCATGTCAAGTGCATAGCTTTCTTATATATGCCAGATTGTCTATTTCCAAATAGAAAAGGCAATTTCTAGAAACATACGCGCTAGAAAAATTTCGTAACTATATGTTAGGCACAATGTTAAAGTTTTATTCATTTTCCGAATAAGTTGTCTGCTTTGGGCAGTTATCTAAGCACCTATCTGAGCCCTTATTCGGGCAGGCTTTGCCACATTAAACACTATCGCGAATCGAATTCACAATTGTTTTAATTGCAGACGAAATCTAAGCGTTATTCCTTGTCAAGCATCAGTCCTATAAAACCCAAAACAACAAAGAACTCCTTCGCGCAAAGAAATAATCCCGCTACTTCTGGTTCCTTCTCCCAAATATCCATCACGCCCTGCATTCCTTTCAAAAGGATCGCAGAATAGGAATGCAGAATTGCATCATCGTTGGCAAATTACAATGAATTTGTCATAAACCGTTTCCTGCAATCGAGTTTTCTTGGAGTTTTCTTTGAGTTTTCGTCCTGCAAATCAGATAGTAATGAAACTCGACGAGCAACGCATAAAAGCCATGCGATTCTTGCAGAGGAAGGGCCACGCGCCGTCCCAGTTCCCGTCAAATTGAAAAGCTCGAATAGCTCACAATAGCGACTGTCCAATAATATGCATCAGTTTTATTCAGCACACCCCCGTGGTGTTCCGGCTGCTTTTGCGTCCTTCCTTCCTCGATAACGTCCGTGCGGTGGCGATCTTGCCTTTCTCCCTCACCTATTGTTGTTTCTTGGACACAAGGCCACCCCCCATCCATCCTACCCCCAGCCCCGCGGGGAGCGCAAGGGGGTCAGATCATCTCAAGTCAGGGGTGCATCAGCATTTCTGGTCGCATCTTCCAGTCACAGATATGATTCACACAAAATTCACATTGCACCACAATTTTTAGCTGTGTCATCGTAATGCAAAAAATGAGAGAAATTCGTTGCTTTTACAGAAAGCTCGTGAATCAAACGTTCAATACAATGCGGCGTATTATTTTAATGTTTAATTGTATTGGGATCTGTTCGAAAAAAAAATCACTACGTCCAAACGTAACGAGAAAAGAATTTAATGACATTACAAAGCACTTAAATTTCAATTGAATTTAAGGTAAAACCTTTATCGTAATTACGCATTTCAATAGGGTATATGGAGCTTTTCATAATTTTCTTAGTCGCGTGGACGATAAAGCAATGATTCATTCAGTAAACTCATTCATGTATTCATCCCCCCTCCCCCATGACACAAGCACCCCTGCGTACCCCTAACACCCCTTACATAAATCCGTAACGCATTAGGGCACAAATAATCTAGGTAGACTCGGTAGCTATAACGCTTGGCCGCTTGCCGTAGCTCCCCGCTCCCTGCTCAGTGCTCAGCGCTCAGCGCTCACCAAATATTACAAATTATACATAAAATTCACTAGCAATTGGTGTTAGTGCCATGGGAGGTTAATTTCAAATACGAGCACATACCAACAATTGGAACGAGCAAATTAAACGGAGTACGCGTAGAATGGTGTAAAAGTACATCAGCATTTTCTGAGAAGGAATGAAAGCGTTTGATGGCAGGGTCCAGTGGATCAGGGAATTCTTATAACGTAGTACAGTTGGGTATCGAAGACATCACATTTTAACATTTTCAAGACTAGATCTGAACTAATTGTAATGTTGATTATTTTAGCTTAACCAGCCGTTTTTTTTTTAAAGTTAAGTATGGCCACTTCTCATAACAGTGCATCGTTAAACACCGCGAATCAATCAGGAAACGTGTTGGAATTAAAGTTACATTTAACTTAAAAGACAAATGCAATTGTAAACAAAGAACGGATATCTTTTGAATAGTCACGCCCTGAATTTGATTTGTGCAAGAAAAAGAGCAAACGCCTCTGCTGGGTCCACGTGATCTCGTGGAATCCCGTGGAATCCCGCGGGATCCAACGGAATCAGAGACCTGCAGATCTAACGATTTAATCAGCATCATATGAATTGTGAAAGCACCAGCGACACACACCATTATGTGGAAAGCGGCACGCCACACTACCTATTTCACAAAAGCTTAATTGAAAAATAATTTGAAAATAATCAAGGCAATCATATATCGGTTACGCTAAACATTGTTTTTCTGTCTCGGCTAAATCGAAAAGAACGCCAGAAAGCTGGTTAATTCGTATCTAAACGGTGTTTGGTTTGCACATCCACATGTAGACTACACTGTTGATGTAGAAAGCAATTGTGCCAGACCAGACTGGATGGGAAAACGTCGCCAGGCTCAACCACTTTGATGTTTCAAAGCGACGATTAAAAAAGCGGCGTGGCCGCGTCGTCACACAAAGGATGGATTAGTCCACAGGGGGTCTGCCCACCGCTCAAACATGAATTAGTCTACCCACACACTTTTTGTACACTATAATTAAAAAGCCGTGTGAGCTGTAATTATACTCGATGTGCATAAGGTCCAATATCATACGCAGCTCTCTCTTCTCTCTCTTCTCTCTCTTCTCTCTCCCCAGCTCTCTCTCATTTGTGTGATGTGTGTCCTCGCGAAAGCTTTATCGCTCTTTCGAATAAAATATCAATATTAGCTTTGATATAATATATGAAATATTAATACACATTATGGGATTATATAGAGCCAAGATAATCGAATGAAAATCTTTTGTTTTTCATTCGACATATTATCCAGTACACAGTAGGCTTATCAGCACATATAATGGATATAGAAATAATTGACACAAAATTTGATTAAATGTGGACAATACTGGTTGTGAGACGCGTATCGTGTTCGACTGGATTAGTAACGAGCAATTATAAGCCGCACGTGTTCGACGATTCGGCGCATAGCGATCGTTTTCAAAACTTGCCCGATCATTTTAGTCTCCTGTGTACCTACATGGAAACTTATGGGGTAACCCCAAATAGTGTAATTAAAACCTCATCGGGAAAATTTACATGTAACAAATAACCTCGTAGTTAGGTAGGTAGGTAGGTAGGTAGGTAGGTAGGTAGGTAGGTGGGTAGGTGGGTAGGTAGGTAGGTAGGTAGGTAGGTAGGTAGTTAGGTAGGTAGGTAGGTAGGTAGGTAGGTAGGTAGGTAGGTGGGTAGGTGGGTAGGTAGGTAGGTAGGTAGGTAGGTAGGTAGGTAGGTAGGTAGGTAGGTAGGTAGGTAGGTAGGTAGGTAGGTAGGTAGGTAGGTGGGTAGGTAGGTAGGTAGGTAGGTAGGTAGGTGGGTAGGTAGGTAGGTAGGTAGGTAGGTAGGTAGGTAGGTAGGTAGGTAGGTAGGTAGGTAGGTAAGTAGGTTGGTAGGTAGGTTGGTAGGTAGGTTGGTAGGTAGGTAAGTAGGTAGGTAAGTAGGTAGGTGGGTAGGTAGGTAGGTCGGTAGGTAGGTAGGTGGGTAGGTAGGTAGGTGGGTAGGTAGGTGGGTAGGTAGGTAGGTAGGTAGGTAGGTAGGTAGGTAGGTAGGTAGGTAGGTAGGTAGGTAGGTAGGTAAGTAGGTAGGTTGAGTTGAGTTTATTGATCAGTACATTTTTTTAGGTATGTAGGTTGGTAGGTTGGTAGGTAGGTAGGTAGGTAGGTAGGTGGGTGGGTAGGTGGGTGGGTAGGTAGGTAGGTAGGTAGGTAGGTAGGTAGGTAGGTAGGTAGGTAGGTGGGTAGGTAGGTAGGTGGGTGTGTAAGTAGGTAGGTAGGTAGGTAGGTAGGTAGGTAGGTAGGTAGGTGGGTAGGTAGGTAGGTAGGTAGGTGGGTAGGTAGGTAGGTAGGTAGGTGGGTGGGTAGGTAGGTAGGTAGTTAGGTAGGTAGGTGGATAGGTAGGTCGGTAGGTAGGTAGGCAGGAAGGTAGGTGGGTAGGAAGGTAGGTAGGTGGGTAGGTAGGTAGGTAGGTAGGTAGGTAGGTAACTAGGTAGGTGGGTAGGTAGGTAGGTAGGTTGGTAGGTTGGTAGGTAGGTAGGTGGGTAGGTAGGTAGGTAGGTAGGTAACTAGGTAGGTGGGTAGGTAGGTTGGTAGGTTGGTAGGTAGGTAGGTATGTAGGTGGGTAGGTAGGTAGGTAGGTAGGTAGGTAGGTAGGTAGGTGGGTAGGTGGGTAGGTGAGTAGGTAGGTAGGTAGGTAGGTAGGTAGGTAGGTAGGTAGGTAGGTAGGTAGGTAGGTAGGTAGGTAGGTAGGTAGGTAGGTAGGTAGGTAGGTAGGTAGGTAGGTAATTACCTTCTTATTAATGCGTTCAGCTCTCATGGTATAGTACGTGGTCTCTTTACAAAGAACTCAACATTTGATCAGTTTTTTTTTCAGTCTAATAGGTACATGCAGAGCTGGGAATTCCCTTAATTAAAAGATCTGAAAATCATTAGGACACATCTAATTCGGTCGTCGAGCGCAATGTGAAACATTCGGTCCGACTTCCAACGTCCGACGCAGAGTTTCGAAATGAGGAGCGAGTGTGCAGCCCAGCAGTGAACTGCGGATGCCTAATGGGTTAAGATTTAATAACCCGAGATGTAGAAGAACTTGCATTGAATAAATGGTAATGAGTTGAGCTGGACTGTGGACCTCTTCTTTATTAAAATGTTATATCACGTGATAGCAGAGATGATATGAGCTATACATGCATGTGGGATCTAATGAAAGGTGGAGGGGAACCACGTGCACCCTCCCCTCCCCCCCCCACCAGTACCCATCCCACCAACCCCACCCACCGCCATTCTACTTTGCCATTCGAACGGGATGAAATGAGTTTTTGGCAAATACAGCAATATTCCCTTCAAAATAATTAAAAGCATGATGCCAAAATGCACCAAATATCGCAAGAACCATCACAGATGATTTCTATTTATAATAAAGGTAAGTTCATGACCTGAGAAGCCTTTACAATTTAGTCGAAAACATTTTTTAATTTTACAAATGATTGTCTATGTTGATTGATGATGCTCTAAGGTAAATCGCTCTCGAATTTGTTCTACTGGCTGTAACGCTAGAAATAAGTGCGCAACCTTTGCTATTTTCATATAACTTGCCTCATATGATATTTCCTCAGAAAATAAAGGGAATAAAATATGACATGGCGAACGTTCAAGAATGATGCTATAGCTTATGATGATGGCCACTACGGGGTTTTCATCAAATATGCAAATGAAGGAGAAAATTACTTTTTCTATAAGCCCAACCTATCCAGAATTTCTAGCTTACGGTCATTATTTCCACATTGACATTGCGAGACGCCCTGTAAAGCTGTGTTGCCCTTGTTGCCCATGTTGCCCATGCTGCCCATGCTATCCTGCATCGTTTAAGCCAGTAAATCCCGAATAGAAGTTGACTAAACGCATGCATAAAGTGATCTATGGTGAGATTCACATGAAGAGATGCACCACAAGAAACAAGGGTGGGTTCTCAGCCTGGCTACATTTTTCCACGGGGTTAAGAAGCAAAACAAAAATGTGAGGTGAACTGCAGTTTGCATACAACTTTGCTAATTTCCACTAAAGTTTGACCAGAACAAGGCATTTAAAATCTAACATGTAAAAAATACCACTTGGAATTCAACTCGGAATTAAAAAACATTGTTTCACAAGCGGACAGCTCGTTTTAAGAAATTAATACACGAAGTCAAGACGTAAAGTTCACCACGTAAACATGTCCTCAATGCTTTGTTGCGACGGGCAAGCTTTGTTCCCTACTCATGCCCTTGAAACATCCCAATGTATCGTTCAAGTGTTTTGATGCTAACGTAGGGACGCGAGATGAATCGATTTTGAATCGCGTGGATTTTGGTCTGTTGTTTGTCATATTATACATGCTGCGATGCCACATGTGAGTGGTGTTATTCTAGTGGTGGCCCATTAGGATGACAACATGCCTTATATTGGTTTTCCACCCACCACCCACCACCTACCACCCACTCACCAACCCACCCAAAATTCAAAAATGTCCCCGTCATGATTACTACTCTTCATAAGCACAGCGATTTCAATATCACGTAGCGACATTTTTGCAAGGAAAAGCTCTTTCGTGTTTAATAATTGAAGGTGTAGATAGTAGTTGATGGAAAGTGTACCTGTTAGCATCCATTTGTCACCGCTATTTGTCGTCTACACAAAAATGACTTTCTTAAAGTTCTAGTTGCGCTGCTTGATGTGTGGTGGTCAGACAAGCATGCAATGACCACGTGTGACAAATTTTGTTACTAGCTCGTGTAAGTTCGGGAAATGAAACGCGCTGAGCCATGCTATAGCAGTCTTGAAATGTATCGAGTTTTACATTGTCTGGTCGGCCACCGTGAAAAAATGACGAGGTTTCAGCTGATGATGTTACTGACACTTCATACAAAGTTGGCTGTAATAGCAATATTGTATTGTAAAATCAATCGTGATCACTTAAGTCACCTTAGCATGAGTGTAAACATAGATAGATCACGGAAATAATGAATTTCTTGTGCTGACGATACATGACAAGCTTTCTTTGATGCAGACGTTACTACCGTCGTGGGTGCCACATTTCATAAAATGTAACTCTCGGACATTTTTGTAACTATTGAAATGGCTCTGTGAATTGCATCAAGTTCCGAGTGTATCCGATGAGTGCGCATACTGCTGGAAAACACGTGTCAAAAGGGTTTCCATCGGGGATTTCAGGCAAAACATTTATGTAAAAGAAGAAACTACTCTCCATCGCTCACCCCGATGAATGGTATTTACCAAATTATTTTATAACTACATAAAGAATTAAAGTGGAAGTAGACAAGGAATGTTTTGTTTGGCCTGTGAGTCGAAGCATTCTCTCCTCGGCCCCTTTCTACTTTGTGTATATACTTGATTGACTAAACCAACCAAACCAAATGGGTGCACCTAAACACATCACATTAGCTTCCACTTAACATCTTAAGATCAGCTCTTTGATTTCGAATCTTGTTTACGGTCTAGACTGAAAAAAAGTAACAGAAAATTCGAAGAAAAAATCTGTCAAATTGTGCAATATGAGAAAATTTTCTCGGCAATTCAAGAATTTCTGGCGTGGAATCGAGGTGGTCTGCGAAATTCGTGGAAAATTAATGAAGCAGGTGATAAAATGAGACATTAGATTGGAGTACGAAAGTCTTGACCCGAATATATTTTTAAAACGGCCTTTATTTGACAACTGGGTAAATGTCGGTAATGATGACCGGGGTTATCACGGAATATCTGTAATCAGAAACCCCGCTGTTTGCATTCCCAAGCAAAGCAATTTGCATTATCACGTTATCATTTTGACCATGAATAAACTTTGCTAATATTTGAACTTAAATCACAGCCCTTCTAGTTTCTGTGTAGGAAATTCTTCTCGGGGCCCAGGAGACCAGCGCAACTATTGCCTTAGCAGGGAACAATATCAAGTCCCGTGCTTTGTCTTTGCCGAAGCGTATGTCTTGGTAGTTTGCTCACTTCGGGTCGGGGATAACAAACCGTGACTTGTATGGACTTCAAGAGACTCGAAGGTAGGCTAGCGTGACCAACCGTGCAAAGCCGTGTGCTCCAGCGTGCTGGTCCAGTCCATGCTTTTACTGACATATTACCCCTGGAGCCTGTCAACATTTCGACTCACCATATCTTAGGCTGCAGGTTGAGGGGTATAACCGTACTCCTTGAGCTGGGGGAATTGGCCCATATTAATTATTTGTGGGCTGTCCTTTGGCAAAAATCGTAACACGTTTTACCAAACTAGTCCAACACTTGGAAACTGGATGGAATTTAACATGTTTCAAATCTCAAGTAATACCGAAGTAGGTAGAATACATTTAATATGCTTTGAAAGCAAGTTGGAGGTCAGCTATGTAGAAAACAGACCTTTTGGGGTACTAAAGAATGTTCATAGCGCTTAGCGCTTCGGGGTGAATGTAAAATAACTGTATAGAGATCGTAAATGGAACGCAGGTGCAGTGCACTATGCCAATCGGGTCTGCGTCCACTAAAGCCAATAACGCAAAGCACATGATCAGCCAAGCAGTGCATTGAAGCAAAGTATTCGCAGTTTCTTCTCAAAAGACAGAACAAAGTTTCGACTTTTTAAAAGAATAAATAAAAGCAGCGTGGTTTCTTCAATTCATTTCATTTTTAGCGAAGTAGTCAGACCTAAGCTCTGTTGGGGAAGAATATGATGATGAATGATGAGAAATGACTGACAAAAAAAAACGAATCATTCTGTTTTCGTTGAACCTTGTCGTCGAAATACAATGTAGGGGCCGACCAAGCATTACTCTCGTTACCGTCTAGTATTACCGTAGTGCACTGCGTTTTGCGAAGGGTGCAGTACAAATATATGCAATGCCATTTCGAGTGACCTATGCTGCGAATCGTATGGCACGCATTTCCACCCTGTCCCACCCCCTAAAGGTTGTCAGTAACTCTTCAGCCCCCACCCAGGATACCGAATGCACCCCTGTAGAGTGACTCATAATTACGATTGAAAAGAAATAGCCTCCCCACCCCCACCCTCAATATAAAAGGAATAATCACCCGTGTCTTCGCACAGGAAAAGGGGACGAGCACTTTTGTGCAATGGAAGTAACAACTTCGCATTGTACGCTTTATGCTTAAAATCTTCCTCCATCGTAGTTTACCTTCAAAAATCTAAATGAATGAAACCAACAAGGCAGTGCCAAAGAACCACTTGACCCATTCCACCCGAAAAATTATAAACAATCTGTAGCTTGAAGTCCATGGAACTAATATTCAAACAAGATAGTTAATTCCTGGTAGAAGCTGCCGTGAACGGCGCTAGGTAGAAAAGGCGTTTCCTTCGAGAGGTAGCGCTGCTCAGCGCGCAGGATCTGAAATCAAGCGCCTCCCAACGCAGGTAACGACGAGCCCAGCACGAGTCAGGAGCTACGCCAAGGTAGGCGTGAGCGCCTATCACGAAGCACCTGCAGCTGTTAGAGTCACGTGATAGAGGAAGTATAAAGGTAGCCGACAAGTTTCCACCCTCGCAAGGTATTACAGGTAGGGTGCTACGGTCTGTTGTTCATTGGCCGTTTGTTTGCTCCGATACCTGATAGGTGCGAGGATAAATTAGGTGCTATTTGACAAACGCGGATAATGACTGGCAGGTGAAACAAAATGGGAGAACTTTAATGGAGGCCTTGCCACATGTGTTAGCTTTCAAATAATTGCTTTACTTTGTTTACTCTTGTCGCGACATAAGGTAAATATTTTCCCTTGCGATATTTGCAGCAGAAAGAAAAGGAGCTTTTACAATGTATAGCAAAACTAAATACTGAAAACCATCCAAGATGATCCGTGTGATTATCTTTTTCGTACCGAATGATTCGGCGTGTTAGAAACAACGTTTCTCGTAAAGTCATCGGAGTTAAGCAACACTGCGCTAGATTAGGTGTTGGATGGGTGACCATCATTTTATCAGTTTTGTTTGAGAGAGGTTGGAGGAATAATAGTGAGTACATTATATCAACCTCTCAACAGCATGGATTTGACGAGGAATCATGTTGTTAGCTTTGTACCGTCCTTCGGAAGGGACGTTAAACCTGTGGTCCCCTTGGTGCTCTTCGACAGAAGTAGGCTACGTGCCGGCACCGGATTTTCCCTCCTCCCTTCTAGACAATGGACCATCCTCATCATCATCCACTCCTTCAACAATGCCGACGAGTGCAACATGACTCGTTGCCAAAACAGTGCGTCGTTAAACACCACTAATCAAGTGAATGATTTGTTTTCAAAGCTAGCGATTCAGTGGTACGCGACCGCAATGCTGATGAGATGGATTGGTGGAAGACCTCGGTTTGCACGGCACCACCCCCACCACCCCCCCACCCTTCCCGCCCACCTACCTGCCTGGCCACTGCGCCCACAGGTACAGCTCCCCCGTCTCCTCCCATTGGCAGCCCGGCTATCGATCCCGCTGTGTCTTCTACTTTTACAGGTGCGTGGCTCTCATTGGCTCCTGGTCTACACACCTTCCACACTTAATTGGTTTATACAAACTCATAGCGTACGAAAAAAACAAAATTATTTTATTAAAAACACTTTTAGATTGTTATTTTTCTAGAAAAAGGGGTGTGAACACAAAAAAGCGAGAATATGAAATATTATACAAACGATGAAAGAATTCTAATCTTCTTTCTTCAAGTGAAACATCTCAGTCAGAAAAGTATTTCACTAAGAAGTTGATCCTCTTTATGAAATATTCTAGTGTAGTATGTCTGTGATTTATTATATTGTAAGAGTGAGAGTGTTCAGGCAGAGAGGGTTTCATTTCGCACAAAAACGTTGACAGAACCCACCTTTGAGCCATTTCAATTGGTAGCGTTCTCACTGAAGAGAATGTGGGGAATAAAAGGAGAAGCGTGAAGGTCTACTGGTCCCGACCGACTGGACGCCAAACCACTAAAAGCAACCCAAAACACACGCATTTCTCAGCAACTAGAAAGTCACTGGTAGGCTTGGGAACCATTTCGCATTCTTTGAGTTTTCAAATGCAGCCTGCTCTCGTCTCAAACCGAAATTTGACAATTGTGTTTCAATTGAGAAGTCATTAGCGCGAGTCGGTGCGCTATTTCTATGTTGCAAGAAGTTCAAACATAGGGCATATGTCAAAAAGTGTTTTGGAATGGTCCAATCATTTGGCAAATGGATGTCCAAAGAAACTTTCGACCTTTTTCCAAGGTATGTATGGTCACCAGAGACCGTTAAAAATCACCTAAAATCGCTCGGTGACCTGTCACATGGCAAGTGACTGGTCCACGTGGACCACACAAACTCACCCACGTATTTCACTCGCCGAGCACCCTCTACAACGCTGCCCCTTCCAGTCCTACTTTCCATGGGGACAGCAGGGGAGAAAACATCACCCTATGCCTCTACAAGATGTGATGGATCATTTGCAAGGAAATATCTGACAGCTGAATCAATTATGTCGCGAGGACAGATTTTTGTGACCAAACATGTTTAAAGAAACCACGGTGTTTTGAACAGAAAACTTTTTACTAATACTTATGTCATCAACATATATGACATACATTATATATTACGCAGTTTGTATTGATTCACATTAGCGCATTTGAAGCTCTCTTAGACTTGATATGCAAAGCAATGTGTACTATGCATTGGTGTGGATAAATGACCATAATCACCTGCTTTGCATTGCTGTAAGGAATTCAGTTTGCAAGTTTCATAAAGAGAATGACAACCTGCCACTCCGAAAGTAGGAACCTAATCTGAACGTAAAGAACTTCAAAAGAAGAGTTACGTTGAAGAGTTGAACACGTTTTATACGATTATTTGCGCGCGAAATATTAAGAACAACATCGAATGAAAACTTTTGCCAGAATTGACTTAGTTAGTTTTCCGCTATACTTGATATTGTTTCCAGTCTAGTTGATTATAAATCTAGAGTCTTTCATTTGAGTTGTACAATAATTCCATATTATATGACGTGTCATTCCAAACAATGGTGACTCGAACTGGAATTAATATCTAGGAGCGAAGTAAGAAAGCTTTGAAATTGGCGGACACTGCTTGCCAGGCACGTGACGACGGAGTTTCGATAAGTTCCACCAGCAGATTATTCCTGCCGGCCCGCGCAGAGCGTTCATCCATACACAAAACTCGCTGGAAACACTTGCAGATTTCTGTTGCCGGCGGGAAATTAAAACACGCGGTCGGACTCACTCGAATTGTACGTCTAAGAACGTCTTCACAAGATAGGCGATTATTTTTTATGGAAATGTATGAAGCAATTCGTTCTTGGAAAAACGTATCAAGTACGGGCAAAAAACTCACATCATTTAGTATGCCGGGTTTGCGGCAATACATCCAATTCACTTTGTTTTAGAAATCTCAAAAAGGTATCACAAATTACAATGCTAAACGTGATGTGAACAATTTGTTGTCGTTCATATCCATTGCTTCTGTTGTATTCCACCAAAATGTTACCTTTACACATATCAAGGATATTTAGGCACACAAAACTTGTCAAAATAGATCACGAAAAGATGCACGAAAGGCCACACGCACGAAAAGCCACACGCAAGAAAAGCCACACGCATGAATCGCCGTACGAGCGTAAGGTGCCACGCACGGATTACTTGGGCTTGATTTGAAGCGCTGCTTGACCAAAAAAAAAACTGGTGGAGACAGCGTCTAATTGAAACGTCACATATTTTTGTTGTGACATCTTCTCAGCTGATCGGAGAGGCAGGCCTCACTGGTCAGCTGATCGGAGGCAGGCCGCACTGGTCGCTGATCAGAGGCAGGCCGTACTGGACGATGCAACTCATGCCCTCACCAAAAATATCGAGATCTAAATTATATTGTCAGTTTGTTCCTGACAATGTCGTTTTTCTGTCTTTGCTCTTGCGACATGATTTTATTTCATTTCATTGTTACAGCAATCAACCACATTTTGTAACTATACTTCAAATTGACTCGAGAAAAAAAATCTTCATTACACTTCTTCATTAAAATATTATTTATATTGTGTTTCAGTTCGTATGTTATTCTGATTTGCTGCAATGTGCTATCTTTGTCTCCTGCCTTTAATTGCAGTTCATGATCCATGGTTCAGTTTTTGCAATCAAATTGATTGCATTTATAGGTCAAATTTAAAAGTAAAAATTAATTCAACGTACAGCGTTACTTTAACATATTTGATACGATGGTTAAAAAAATTGTTTTTATAAATGGCTAAATATAACAATGATAATAATAACCATGGTAATAAATAATAAAAGCAATAAATTATCAAGGGTAGGACAAATGTTAGTAATAATAATAATCTGAGACAAGAAGGTAAGAAGCTAGATATTTTCATCACCTTGATGCTGTGGAACACGTCGAGGGTGTTGGCCTTTCAGACAAGTTCTGATTGAAAGTCGAACATTAACCATCGAATTTACGATGATTGGATTCTCTTATCGAGGGTAGGCCGGAAGTGCTAGTTTAGTCTTAACTTCTTAGCCGACACTGTGGGAAATATTGTGCACACCCCGTGGCATACCTTGGTGCTGATAGCAGCGTGTTCCGTGCCTCTCTCCATGGCGGGGTGGGGCAAGAGGTGAGGGGCAGGGGCAGGGGCCGAGAGCGTGAAGATAAATCGCCAGGGTTTGCGAGCGACACTGGCCCCAACGTCACAAGCGTTCACCACATTTCGCATAGAAATTATTGAACCCTTGTCGATTAATTAGATGACGATTGCGTCCAGCTATAAGAAGTACTCGCTATTCTTTTCCATAAAGTGTTCGCAAAACGGTAATTTGGGGGTTATTTTTGTTTCACTCGAGTATTTCGAAGCGCTATTTTACAGTATCTTGTTTAAAAATTGCATGCTACTTCCAATAAAATCCTGAAACATTGTTAAGAGATCCTCGAGGGCAGCCAGTATTCGTGGCAAACCTGTCTGAATTACAATCTGTACACCGCGTCTCATAGCAGAATGTAACAGAGTAACAACTGCAATCCTATAAAACTCCTTCAATAAGCAAAGGTTAAGGTGAACAAGGCTGTCAGTGAGAAATTATTTCCTCCGCAAGAGTCGATAAACCTTGTAGAAATTGCTAGCCAAAATGCATGAGATGTTGCTATGCCCCGCTTAACAACCACAGCCCGCATTTTGGCTGCCGCATACCCTCGCCGGCCCCCGAACAACTCTGAGCACACAACACCGAACTGTCCCACATGAGAATAAATACACTAACCGATGCAGGCTCCTGACCGATGCTGGTCACAACTCGATGATGTAAGTATTTTTTAAGGAGTCAATGCCATCTTATGGAATATACAAGTAACAAATCCGACAGCAAATACTTTCGAGAGGGCTATTTTTGTGTGTTTTATAATACGTAAAGCCAAATGGGCGACAGGTCTTCCACTCATCGTTCGGCCGGGGCACAGAACAGGTATACCAATGAACTAAGAGGGATGCTTTCTTAGGGAACCTTTATGGAACGCCTTATTTCTTCCTTTTTCTTGCAGCCTGCTTTTGTTCCAAACAAAAAGAGAGTAACAGGTGAAGAAAGTATAGAATAACCTATAGTACTGGAGAGCGGCCATCATGAGGACTGAAATATTTATTGCTTGCTTCATTGTTGCCAAATAAGCAATTCTAACCAACCTGCAAACAGGCCGGAACTTCAGTGAGTAGGTATGCCACTTTGACTAAGCCACCGAAGTTCGTGATATTTCATCCTAGCGAGATTCGAAAGAAAAAATCCTTGTACAATCAATATTTCAGAAGCGCGCTCTACCTGTCAAGAGCGTACCTAGAACATATCTAGAACTAACCTAGAACAAACCTAAAACTTAGTTCAGTGGCACATGTAGCCTGTTGGTTTGGTTGGAGCCATAGCATATAATGTACATGAATGTACCATAGGTTGGGGCTAGTTAGCTTTTGTCTTGAAGAGAGCCAAGTGCTGTGGCACCTCTACTTGGTCGACAGTATACCGGTCAAAGTCAACATTCGTCTTGAAATTTCCTGGTATCTCAAGACAGTGGAATAAATTTGACAACAACGTGCCATGCCTTAGAACAAAACCTACCCGCCCCTCCCACCCTTGAAACGCATGAGAATTTTGAGAGCAACACCTGACAGCTGTTATTGCCGGCAACACCTATCCTTCCCTAGACCCATTATTTCCCAATCACCACCCCCCTTCTCTCCCCCCCCCCCCCACCAAACAGGGGACAGCCAGCGTCAATATCCTATCACAGCCAGGAGAGCACCTTGCACCAAGTGCCAGTTTCCTGCCTACTTTTTCTAGCCCTAGGCACTAGTTTTTAAAACTATGTTCAGATTGGGTTTCAAATGCAGTGCAATCAAACTGATTTCCAACGTTTAATCACATTTTCTAGATAATAGCTGTTTTATAATAAACTAGTAAATATTAATCATATATATTTAACATAAATACGTTGTCTTTCGCCTTTGATAATTGTTTGGAAAAAAATATTTTTTGCAGCAGTTTGCTTTTAAAAGTGTCAAGAAACCGAACGGTTTGGCGTGTTGGAAGCAACGGCTCTCATGAGATCACCGAAGTTAAGCAACACTGCGCTGAGTCAGGTATTGAATGGGTGACCATCATACACATGCCCAGTTCTGTTCGGGAGAGAGGTTGGAGGGATGAAAGTTAGTACAGCAACTTCACTCGCCTTGCTTATCAACCTCTCGACAGCATGGATTTGTGGAGGAATCATGTGAAGGGTTAGTAAGCTTACCGGTGACTAACTAGCCCATGAAGGGCTAGAAGGGAAAATAGGAACAGATTAAAAATGATAATTTCCAACGTCAAAAGTCAAAGCGATGTTTTGAATTCAGAAGACACTTCGTGTTAAGAAAGTCCTGCGGAATTGCTGTTTCTTAATAACTTTGCTGTGTTTACCATTGCTTCATACAATTCTTAACTACGAGGTAATTTTACAAGTAATCAAAGGCAATTACATCAAGACATTAACCCGCTGAATTATAACGAAATTTACTGCTGAACTACGAAACTTTGTTTTGGATAAAACACTTTGCGTTTCGAAATGAGACTTGAATTTCAATTCCCCCTTTTTGCAGACGCATATTTCAACATAACTTGAACCATTTTTTGTTTTAGTGTATTTTCACGATTTTACCTCTTTCTATTAAATGAATTGCTGTAATTATTTCTTTCGTAGCGCTACAATAAAATCAGCTCACGAGGCACTTTGCTTTTGCCATAGGAACCAAGGTAGTTAACTGCAAGACAGCTGCTCTTGAAGTTAGTAAACTCTGTGATAGCTGCTCTTGAAGTTAGTAAACTCTGTGATAGCTGCTCTTGAAGTTAGTAAACTCTATGATAGCTGCTCTTGAAGTTAGTAAACTCTATGATAGCTGCTCTTGAAGTTAGTAAACTCTGTGATAGCTTCTCTTGAAGTTAGTAAACTCTGTGATAGCTGCTCTTGAAGTTAGTAAACTCTGTGATAGCTGCTCTTGAAGTTAGTAAACTCTGTGATAGCTTCTCTTGAAGTTAGTAAACTCTGTGATAGCTGCTCTTGAAGTTAGTAAACTCTGTGATAGCTGCTCTTGAAGTTAGTAAACTCTGTGATAGCTGCTCTTGAAGTTAGTAAACTCTGTGATAGCTTCTCTTGAAGTTAGTTAACTCTAAGTTGGCTGCTCTTGAATCAAGTAGTTAGCTCTAAGGTAAAGTAAGTAAAGTAAGGTAAAGTAAGAAACTAACTCTTGAAGTATAAGTTAACTCCGAGATGGCTTCGTGCTCTTTTTAAGCTGTCGCTTTCTACCACGAATAAACTAATATTTTTATCAAGTAGACTAATTTGCTACGTCAACGACAGACGCAGATTTTTATTTTCACTAAGAGTTTTTTTTGTTTTTGTTGTTTTTACGTCCATCAAGATGGAAATCACCCACAGAAATCTCAAAGAATACAAATGAATGGGGAGTAGAGCAACCGTGTATTGTAAAACATAAGAAACGCTGATATTCAGGCAGTTTTGTAGAAATAATCGTAGACGTAGTTGGCGTCGGTCATTCTTTACTAATTAGAGGATGCTGGAGAGTGGAGGTGAATGTAATCAGTACCTCGTTTGTAAGCAGTCAATTACGATAACAGCTTTACCACAGGACCAACATATCAAGTACAAGATTATAAAAACCACGATACCATTTTGCGACGTGATTAATAGGTACAAAACACCTCCAAAGAATATGCATTCCTACTTCCTCAAACATTCAGAAACTAATTGTAGAATTCAATTACTTTACCGAGTAAATTGGTCATTATACGAATTAAAATTAAGTTTTCAGTGTTATCCCTAAAAACGACATCTCCCTTTTTGTTTCCAGGATAAAGATAATAATGGCGAGAAAAATTGGATGGATGGAGGGTGACTTTCTCTAGAAATTAGGGAAGAAATCTCGCGATTCATTCATTCGAGATAAAATGCCTGCTTAACAAATTGTTATTATCTTTGCGCGTTGCGTTGGCTTGCGTTGGATTGCGTTGGCTTGCGCTGGCAGCAACCGCGGCCCGGCGACCGGAATGAAAGATTGTTTTCATTAATACAAAAAGATGAACGTAATTATCTTTGATGGTCTTCTCAAGAAGGTGCATACTACCCTCACTCACTTTCTGCCCTAGCAGCGTAGCGCTCGACGGAAAGTTTTAATTTCATTCAAAATTGAATATCTTTTAAAAAAATGAAAAGACCGTTATTTTAATTAAAATTAGCTGCACTAGAAACGCTGCAAGCTCTGGGCTCCACCAGCATCAGCACCAGCACAAGCACCAGCACAAGCACCAGCACAAGCACCACCAGCTATGCCACGCCGGTAGCCGCCAACCACCAGCTTATATACAATAGTTATAAGTGTTTTTAACTTCCAGCCCCAACAAAGTTTAGATAATTTTCTGGGAAATAAACGGGAAATGGAGAGGAAGAACAGACGGCCGGTCCTTGCCGATGTCCATGTCGGTATCGGTGTCGTTGGCAAAGAGGGGGAATGCAAATTGTGTGCCTGGCAAAGAATTACATCACGACACTCAATTTAGCAGCAAATTGGACTTAATTCCATTGCAATTGAGAGTGGATATAATACTGGTACCTGGCCAAATCGTGTAAGTTCGTCAACATGTACTATTATTTGTGGTGTTTAACGACGCACTGTTTTGACATCTGGCATGCGGCACTGGTCTAACGGCGTCGGGTGGCCATCGACGGTGGAGAAAGTAATCATATGTGATTTTAGGTAAGTTGTGATAGTTTTCTCATCTATAAATAACAACGGATCACAACGGATCACTTCGGTGGCATCCCCGTCTCACCCCCCCCCCCCCCCCCCCCCCAACCCACCAACCGCCAATCTCACCGCCTGCCCACGAAATTCCTGGCACGGATTGAGTTCTCAATGCCGTACGTTACGTATGTTTAGCAAGTATTTTTTTTCAAACTCGCTTCTCCGACCATAAAACGACGGACTTAACTTCAAACTGTCTTCATGTCTCGTTTCATTCTTGACGACATTATGCGCCCTCGCTGTATCGTCGAAAATTATCTTTTGCTATTTTAAGCCCAAAGTGCTGTTGGGTCCCTAGGCAAGTTTAGGTCCTCGAGGACCGCTAGGCAAGTTAAGGTCCTCGAGGGCCCCTAGGCAAGTTTAGGTCCTCGAGGACCGCTAGGCAAGTTAAGGTCCTCGAGGGCCCCTAGGCAAGTTTAGGTCCTCGAGGACCCCTAGGCAAGTTTAGGTCCTCGAGGGTCCCTAGGCAAGTTTAGGTCCTCGAGGACCCTAGGCAAGTTTAGGTCCTCGAGGGTCCCTAGGCAAGTTTAGGTCCTCGAGGGTCCCTAGGCAAGTTTAGGTCCTCGAGGGTCCCTAGGGAAGTTTAGGTCCTCGAGGACCCCTAGGCAAGTTTAGGTCCTCGAGGGCCCCTAGGCAAGTTTAGGTCCTCGAGGGCCCCTAGGCAAGTTTAGGTTCTCGAGGGTCCCTAGGCAAGTTTAGGTCCTCGAGGACCCCTAGGCAAGTTTAGGTCCTCGAGGGCCCCTAGGCAAGTTTAGGTCCTCGAGGGCCCCTAGGCAAGTTTAGGTCCTCGAGGGTCCCTAGGCAAGTTTAGGTTCTTCCAAGACGCTCGCCTCATATGTCCAGCTAAACACGAGAAATTAAGCAACAGTGGAGGAATAATGACGGCAAAGAATGGAAATAATACGCACACAATAAAGAAGAAAGTAATTCTTGATGGCTTTCAATGTCCGATCGAGTCTCTAATTAGCAGTAATTTTACATAGCCTTGGGGGCGCAAACCCTTCCCGTAAGGTGAAAGCCCTGCTTGGGAACGAGCTGCTGAATTTCTTTCAAAGGGTCGCTGCTTTTTCGATGCGACGCAATGGGGTGAGCTCACAAGCGCTAAAGTAAAATGAAAAAAGCAGAAGCCCCCCAAAAAACAAAGAAGTTGAAGCAATTCGTCAGTGCCACTTGGATTATAAGTCAAGCCCAGTACAATAATGGATTGTATCAGAATTTTTGGCAAAAGTTCACAAAAGGGGTAAATAGTTAGCATGGCCGGATGAAACAGAAGCCAATTTGGGATCGTGCATGAGCCTGGCTGGGATATATTAGAGAAATACTGGCGGCTGGTGGGATCGACGAGGGGATGGGAGGGACACGCGTGCGTCCGGGTTGGGGGGGCATGTACAGGGTAAAGATTTTAGAGATTTACACAAAACAGATCTTAAAACGTGTCGGTAAAATTATTAATCAATCATTAATTGCTATCATATACAATACCCAAAATATCAATATATTGTATAACAAATAGCAATTAAAAGTGACGTGCCTGTGTTTTGGTACAGTGAGCAGGATTGTCGTTCAGCTGCCCCCCCCCCCCCCCCCCTGAACCCCCGCGCCCTTTCCACGCGGAGAACATGGCTGATTCTAACAGAAAACTCGTCTGCAAGAAACTTCGTAATCCGAATTTAATGAGTAGCGTAACACCTACTCTACCTACCTACTCTACCTACAACCTACTAAACCTACTAGAACACTTAATCCAGGATTAAAGGAGCAAAAAACTGGTCGTCGACTCTTAAGTACATCATTGCCATTATACGCGTAAAAAAGCAACGGATGGTTGTTTTCGTTCCTGAACCAGCATTGGTACAGGTACAGGCACCGGCACCGAGACTGGTGCTAATTATCACTGATAAATATCTTCCAGTGTTACTCGTAGGTATGTGCTGGTAAGGATCATGTTCATTTCTTGGGCTGCAAAAAAAACCTCCAAAATTCCCTGGAAAATTCCCGTGACCGGACACAATTTAGTAACAAGATATGCACACTGTCAAATTCCATAGCTTCTCGACAAACTAATTTTGTATCATTGAATTTAGCGCTCGTCGTTGAGTACCATGATACCATGATACCATGATACCATGATACCATGATACCGTGGTACCGTGATACCGTGATACCATGATACCGTGATACCGTGGTACCGTGATACCATGATACTTAACTTGCCGCGACTCGCAACATTTCTCCAACGTGCGGAACAACTTCCATCAAGAGTCATAATCCTATTTTAAAAAGTAATCTTAGCATAAACTTTTTATTATAAATACTTTTCTGCTGGATTATTGGCTAGACATTGTCGAGTAAACGCAACGTTGATGCAAGTTAAGGTAATGAATAAATAAAGCAAACCCTGAAAATGTAACTTTCATTGAGGCTGTTGTATCGGGTGCTTGCTCTGTTTGGAACTAACTCGAATGAAGGCTCGAACGGGTAGGATTGTCATATTATTGAAGGTATTGGATGGGTGACCACCATACACATGACCAGTTCTGTTTGGGATAGAGGTTGGAGGGATGAAAGTTAGTACAGTAACTTCACTCGCCTTGGTTATCAACCTCTCGACAGCATGGATTTGTGGAGGAATCCTGTTGTTCGAGTTATACCGTCCTTCGGAAGGGACGTTAAGCCGGTGGTCCCCTTAAAGCTAATCGACAGGAGTAAGCTACGTGCCGGCACCGGGTTTCCCCTATTTTAGGCTAGGTTGGGTTTATCATCATCCTCATTATCATCCACTCATTCACTGTCGCCATTAGACCAGGGCCGCAGGGCCAGTAACACTAGAAAAAGTCAAGTTAGTTTATCAACTACTTTTATCACTCGAGGGTCAATCATGGTTACACGTTGTAAAAGTAACTTGTCCAAGGCGCTTTTCCGTTGTTTTCCAAAAAAAAATCTGAGTTCGTGTAGCAGCTGAAGATCCTAAATTTCTTCCATTTGTTACCGCTACCAAACTCAACATAAAAAAAATACACGGGTCAATCATTTTGAAAAAACCTCCCTTATTAGTTGTGACCAGTGTCGGATAATTTCTAAAAATGTTCCGGGAAATTTTCACTCAAAGAGAATTTTCCTATTGATTAAACAGTACATATCAACCCAAAAATAATAAAACAATGCATTTTCGTTCCTGGCTCCCCTAGGAAAAAAAAAACCTTGTGTATTACTTTCCGACAAAGTAATTAGATAGTTGAAATTGGAAATTGGCTTCGTATTAATTTGCGGGTTTAAAGTTGGCTCTGTTTGGGTCAGAGAGGGAAGGGTTACCTTGGGTTGGTGCGGCGGGGACTGAGACCATCAGCTGCCTGATCCTCTCCTTGATTAGGTACATACCTGGAACAAACAGAAAGATACCAAACTATTACAGGCTATTCATTACATTCGATTGCAACACAATAACTACTAAAACCTGAAACTAAAAAAAGCCTGAAATCAAACATTTTCTTTTCAAATCTCTGTCTACTGGGGACCAGGAATCCATTTCCAAATAGGGCCATGTTTTCCTTGTGTCATTTTAACACGCCTTTAATCTGAATTCTTGGCAGTTGGCATAGTTCTTCTCTCGCATATATTTTTATGGAAAAATACGGCAAATAAGTATAATTATAAAACTAAAATCTTAACAAACGACTGAAAGTAACAAAATGGCAGTAATAACTTGCCAGGCATGAAGGGCAATATGCAAGCTCCGAGCGCTGGGTCAGGCGTAGCTACAAGCACCGGATCCATTAACACGTTACAATGGAGATGCATTCATTAAATCGGTTATTCATTAGGCCAACTGCACTAATTATTGTTATTCGCGCTGATTATTTCACTCTTTTCTTCGGGATTCTTATTATTTGCATAGTATTCATAATAAAAGTTTGCCTATGTGGAACAATTTCCATTCAAACATTTTAGAAAAAAATATATATAGCAATTATATATTCCGGCGAATCTGCATAACTGCAAATGATGACTAACTTTGTACGCCTCATTAAACTGCATAGTTTTCTTTTACTATATCACGCATTTTTTGCCGTTATTGCATTAGTTCCATTCTTTCCAAGTTCACACCCCCGCGCTCCTTTTCACTGCGTGCCCCTGCCCCTGCCCCTGCCCCTTACACCAGAGGGCAACGCAAAGATATTCATGTATTCGTTTTGGCGAGACACAGGCACAAACGCAAGGTCCCAGGCCAGAAAATGCCACCGGCCCTGGCACCCTTTCACACTGGTGCCCTTTCACACTGGCGCCCTTTCACACTGGTGCCCTTTTACCCTGGCACCCTTTCACACTGGCGCCCTTTTACACTGGTGCCCTTTCACCCTGGTGCCCTTTCACCCTGGTGCCCTTTTACCCTGGTGCCCTTTCACCCTGGTGCCCTTTTACCTTGGCACCCTTTCACCCTGATGCCCTTTCACCCTGGTACCCTTTCACCCTGGTGCCCTTTCACCCTGGTGCCCTTTTACCTTGGCACCCTTTTACCCTGGCACCCTTTCACACTGGTGCCCTTTCACCCTGGTGCCCTTTTACCTTGGCACCCTTTCACCCTGGTGCCCTTTCACCCTGGTGCCCTTTTACCTTGGCACCCTTTTACCCTGGCACCCTTTTACCCTGGCACCCTTTCACACTGGTGCCCCTCACCTTGTATCACTGAAACACTCAAATAATCCCAAATAATTCTTGTGTCACTGCTTGTGTCACTGCTTCTACTGTTTTAGCTGAATTTTCTAGCTCAGAGACTTCGCTCTTATAATGCAATGCAGTTGATTTTACCCAATGATTTCTGACTGAATGATTACGTAATTTTCATATAAGTACTTTGCAATCGACAGATTTATGTATTATGCATGTGCCGTCCACTGATGGATCTTGGCAAAGCACAACAGAGCATATAACGCCGTTCTGCGCAACCGATTCGTATCCGTATTAACATAAATAAAATGCCCGTGTACTGCATATTGTGAGGATGTGATTGCTCTCCCACGAAATTGTTGTTTTTGTGCAGAATTGTGTATATGAATAGCATGGTTTTAGGAGGGCGTGTACTAGACAGACAGGCAGACAGGCATTTCATAATTTTGTGATTCGATAGCTACATCAGCGGTCGAATAAGTCAACTAGCCAATATCGACATAATATCATATGCACGTCCATTGTGTAGTTGCATATCAGTGGTATTATACCATAAATACACATCCAATGTTGAATAACAAATAGCTATGCTAAAATAGTGCAAACAAACAGGTTGCTTGTGAAAATATATAATATCTGGAATTCGGACGGCAGTCCTGCGTTGCAGATGGCTGACCAATAAGTGGGTTCTGGTTAGGGATGAGTCGGATGAAACCACTGATGAAACCAGAGGCACTTGCTCAGCATATTGTGAACAGGGGCCAAGCTTTGCACTGGTGAAGGTATGGATGTGATCAAACAGATTGTGGATGGAGCTGACGCTAGCTCGCAGAAATTTTACAGGTCTTTCGCTGGAAAGCCGATATCAATGTACTAATCCATAAATACAACAAAAAAATGCTAGTCGTCGTAAATTATGATCCCTTGCAAATGTGCACGCAGTAGAATGACCATTGTGAGCTTTCCAACAGTTTGATCCAATAATTCACTGGCCAGCACAATTACCTAATGAGATCAATAAGTATGAAAAGAGCCCGCACGTAGATAAATTTTGGACACTTTTTTTCTGTCTCTACGTACCCCATTCTATTAATAACATATAATTCATCACCAGCGTTGTAATGATTTGATTGATTGATTGAATCGTGATTAAACCTGTAAACACGAGGATGGTTAATGCAATATCAACTTACGGTACTTCATAGCGGCGTGAAATATAAAGCTGGCGCACGATTTACTGATCGAAAAAACTTTAAATGCACTAAAAAAACACGTTCACTTCAAAAATGTGCAATTACCATTGCAGACTGCACATGCTCGCTTCTCGAAATCCAAAAAGCGACTGAGGAAAGAGAGGTCTTTCGGTCTCTGAGTCGACGTATTCATACCTATCGTCGCATGAAATACGTAGGTAGGTAACAAACTTTATGACTTGGGAAGGTTCATCGGTAAGTAAAATATCGGGGACAAACCTACGATAAAATGGTGGAGGCCTGGAACCTACTTCACTCGCACATGTGGCGAGACTTTGACCATGTGACCAAACCATCTGGTTTCGATTATTTGCGCCTGAGATTCATCTAGGAGTTGTCTCTCTAGACTCTAGAGTATAATATTCTCTATATTCGAGAATTCTATTAGTTGACAGTCAGAATAATCGTTAAGGATCTATCAATATTCGATATACATTGAAATAACAATCAGATTGTGCTTGAAAATGTACCCAATATCAACGTGTCTCATAATTTGGCCCCAATGGTTTGTTTTGTGAAAGGGTTTTGCTCCCGTGGGTACAGCGACATTGTCTTGTCGTTCTCTTTGCTGCTTGCTTGCTCTCGCTTTGCTCTCGCTTTGCTCTCGCTTTGCTCTCGCTTTGCTCTCGCTTTGCTCTCGCTTTGCTCTCGCTTTGCTCTCGCTTTGCTCTCGCTTTGCTCTCGCTTTGCTCTCGCTTTGCTATCGCTTTGCTATCGCTTTGCTCTCGCTTTGCTCTCGCTTTGCTCTCGCTTTGCTGCTTTGCTATCGCTTTGCTCTCGCTTTGCTCTCGCCTTGCTCTCGCCTTGCTCTCGCTTTGCTCTCGCCTTGCTCTCGCTTTGCTCTCGCTTTGCTCTCGCTTTGCTATCGCCTTGCTATCGCTTTGCTCTCGCCTTGCTCTCGCTTTGCTCTCGCTTTGCTATCGCTTTGCTCTCGCTTTGCTGCTTTGCTCTCGCTTTGCTGCTTTGCTCTCGCTTTGCTCTCGCTTTGCTGCTTTGCTCTCGCTTTGCTCTCGCTTTGCTGCTTTGCTATCGCTTTGCTCTCGCTTAGCTGCTTTGCTATCGCTTTGCTCTCGCTTTGCTCTCGCTTTGCTCTCGCGTTCTGTTCGCACAGCTCTCCAACACGTGTGTTTTCAGGCGAAGAGAAGCACATCTTGGATGGCTTATTTTTACACCTTCAGTTTTTCATTGTTGTATATATTGAAGAATGAAAAGTGCTGTATGTTTGAAACATCTGGTCAGCACCCGGCGACGGGCCAGACCATGGGAAGATCTTTAGAAAACCTCTACTCGTGAGAGATGCCTGTTGAAAGGTAGGTGCACATATTGTATAAAGTTGATGAAAATACAGTCAACCCAATTTATTCACTTTTTATTGGATTATGCCCTTGTTATAAAGGGTTGCACAAGGCACAGAATATCAATTATAGCATTTTTCAATTACGCAAAAATATAATGATTTTTTAATTACAAATGCAGGCATCTAAAATTTTTGTCAAGAGTGTTTTTAATGGTTCTCCAATGTCTCAGGTTTATTAATAACACCTGGCGAAACTTGTTTAGAAATTAATTCCCCGGATTTCATTTCGCAGTTTCTAATTGGGTACCTTCATAAAAGCAACAATCACCGGCCCCCTTAAAAAGTCATTAAGTGTTTTGAGTTTGCTCTGTTAGAAAGAGTGAAAGAGAAGAGTTAGAAAGGGCTAGAAAGAGTTAGAAAGAATGGTTCAGTTAAGTTCAGTTAAGTTATTGAGGTGTCTTCATATTTGGACAACCCTGCATAAGCAAGCGATAGCACAATCTCCTTGATATTCAATAAAATCACGGCGCAATTCGACTTCCTCGCCCAGTCTCTGAAAGTCTCTGAAAATCTCTGAAAGTCTCTGAAAGTCTCTGAAAGGTCTGAAAGGCTAAAAAGGCTAAAAAGGCTAGAAAGACTAGAAAAACTAGAAAGGGTTAATTGCAATGCATTACCTCCCTCAAACCTCTATGACGGCAACCATCAACCAAAATGTCCTTCTCTTACAAAGTATTTCATGACGTAGACATCACGTGTCCCGACCAAAGTATAGAAATATTTCAAACACTTTTTGCAGCGTTTATGAAATTAAGTTTAATCAGGAATCAAATTCTGAAAAGACGAGGGTCGTATTGTTTTAAATTTGGGACCGATAGACCCAAGCACGACAATACTGACTTTTAGCGAAAATATTTCTGCAACTATGGTGTAATCTCCTTGAGATGAAGTATATTGCTAGCACTCCTTCAGTAATGGCATTTTGGATTTAGTTTTAAATGAATTACAGGTAAGAGTATGAATAGGCTTCATAATCTATGGAGATTGTGCAGAAAATGTTGAATAATGTAGCATTAAACCGTTTAGTTTAAGTTATAGGTGATTTTTGTCATTGTTGTAGGTTTTATGCATGCAATTTTATAGCTTGCTCGCCTATCTACCAATACTTCATCCGATTCCCTTCATTGTGCGGACATTTTATATGCAATATTTCGACATTGTAGTATAGCGACAATATCAAGCTATGAAAAATAGGAAGTTGATAAATAATAATATATTCATTCAAATTTGATAATGCAATATCCATTTTGCCCGCTTTTAAAACCAAATTCGTTGATAAAATACCCCTTGGGGGACGTTTGAAAAGTAGTATTTCTCTCCCGCGATTGAAATGCCAATCCACAAACTCAGTAGGCGGGAAAATATAAGAAATTGCTTCCCACGTGACGCAACAGATTAAAAGAAAAGTTATGTCGGCACCGAGAAACGAAAGAAAATTTGAATTCTCACCTTGCTTTTCAATTTCTCTGGATTCAGAACGCAGTGAAATCCAACGAGCATGTTTTAGGGAGCCATTCGAACTGCTGACAAACGGGTTACTACTTGCTAACTTCCAATAGATATATAGCATGTGACAGAATACAGTCAGTGGTGTACGTAGTGAAGAAGAGATTGGTGACACCCCCCTCCCCTGCCGCCGCCAACTGACAGTAAACTGCACAGTGATTGTGCTAAAGGGAAGTAAGATCGTAAATAAACTTGGCAATATCCTGTAATGACGTTCCAATGGGTCCCCAGAGAGACCAGAATAGTCCCAAAGGACCCAGAATAGCCCAGTGAAGCCCGTAGAACCCCGTAAAATCCCCGGAGAACTATAGAGAACCCCTGAGAACCCCGGAGAACCTTCGGTGAACCCCACAGAACCCCTGAGAACCCCGGAGAACCCCGCTAAGCCCCTGAGAACCCCGGAGAACCTTCGGTGAACCCCACAGAACCCCTGAGAACCCCGGAGAACCCCGCTAAGCCCCTGAGAACCCCGCTGACATTGGAGGACTCCGGAGGTTCTAGGAAGAAAACCTTGATTGCGCCATACGGTCGCAATAAGATTATTTGCAGCGGTAAGATTAGCTAAGATAAACAACACATCACTTTCAAAATGTCGCACTCTAAAATTAACGGCCATCAACCCTTTGAACCTCCAGGCTTTGCCATAACCACATCAGTCGAGTTTCAGGTCTCAAAGCGACAGGACGTTCATTTCGCAAGCTCCTTGTTTTATCGAGTCGCGAAATATTGAAAAGTTCCAACTAGTTCCATGTGCAACTTGCCTCTCATTCCACAGCTAAAATTCAGTCTAGCCAAGGAGCAAAATTACATCATGTTGTAAATACTACCAAGCTTATCCCACTCGAAGGATTATTATTTATTAAGAAATTCCCGAACCGTTGCAAAAAAAAATATACCTACTAAATCGGGAATTTCATAATTTTCTTGATATCATTGAGTTCGTGATTGCATCCCGATTTCAAATCAATTTCAATCAATTTCAATCGATTTTCTAGCACAAGAAATGTGGAACGCCAAGTGCGTTAGCGCGCTGTAAAATAATGATTTTTCGTATCCTTATAAATTCGCTAAGCCTTCTTATCGCAGGACTGATTCTTTCATTTCTCTGCACTTGAAGCGAGGCAATAAAATACTCAGCAAAATTCTTCGAGGAGGTAAAAATTAATAAATTTAAAATCGATTGATTTCTTAATTTTGATTATTTGGTGATTACTTTCAAAACTGCATTGACGCGTAGTTTGATGGTAGTTTTTTGAACAAATTTCAGAGTCAATTTTGACCGAGGGATAAAAAAAACCATGTGAATGGACCGCTGGTAAAAATGTCCAGAATCATACGCATATTCCACTGCGGTAAAATCCAATGGGCCTAAGTAACTAGGGAAGACAAGTAACTAGGGTAAGACCAGTAACTAGGTTAGACTAGTATCTAGAATAAGACCAGTAACTAGGGTCTGTTACTTTCACGCAATAATTTCTGTCCAGTTTTTGTCCAGTTTCTTGGAGGTTGGTCATGTTGAGTTTTCTGAAGGACAGTTTAATTGCATTTTTTGTGCGTCGTTGCTTATTTTCTTCGCTGTGATTTTACAATGAATGTCAATCCAGATCAGTTATTTCAGTTCACATGTTCACTAACTTCCTTAACCTTGATATGTCATCTTATCATCTTAATAAAACAAAAGATGGAAGCAATTCACCCCAATGTTTGAGCACTGAAAAGAAATTCCAGTTGAACATTTAAATAACTTCTGAAAGACGGAAATCAATCACGGACAGATGATAAAATC
Source organism: Protonemura montana (assembly GCA_947568835.1). Classification (NCBI taxonomy): domain Eukaryota; kingdom Metazoa; phylum Arthropoda; class Insecta; order Plecoptera; family Nemouridae; genus Protonemura; species Protonemura montana. Next base: position 23,422,006 of record OX387604.1, on the reverse strand, counting down.
TCCATGGATTACTTAAACAAGTGTGGCTTTATGTGTCTCATAAGAACTTAATAAAGAGGATGCTTTACTATTTACTTGTCATGAAGGATCCATGATGCTATGGTGCTACGGTGCTTCTATGGTGCTACAATGATGCCGCAATGGTGCTACTAGAACTAACATTATGGTGCTAACATTATTGTGCTACTAGAACTAACATTATGGTGCTAACATTATGGTGCTACGGTGCTACGGTGCTGCAATGGTGCTACTAGAACTAACATTATGGTGCTAACATTATGGTGCTACGGTGCTACGGCGCTTTGGTGCTACGGTGCTACAATGGTGCTACTAGAACTAACATTATGGTGCTAACATTATGGTGCTACTAGAACTAACATTATGGTGCTAACATTATGGTGCTACTAGAACTAACATTATGGTGCTAACATTATGGTGCTACTAGAACTAACATTATGGTGCTAACATTATGGTGCTACGGTGCTACGGTGCTTTGGTGCTTTGGTGCTTTGGTGCTACAATGGTGCTACTAGAACTAACATTATGGAGCTAACTTTATGGTGCTAATATCATGGAGCTAACATTATGGTGCTAACATTATGGTGCTACGGTGCTTTGGTGCTATGGTGCTACGGTGCTACAATGGTGCTACTAGAACTAGCATTATGGTGCTAACTTTATGGTGCTAATATTATGGTGCTAATATTATGGAGCTAAAATTATGGTGCTAACATTATGGTGCTAACACCATGGTACTAACATGCTCGCTGGTGCTTAATGCTAAAGTGAAATAATAGAGGTACAGGATTGCAGTATGAAATCTTTAAATTGTTCAATTATCTACAAGTATTACACAAAGCAAAGTTATTAAAATATGTAATATATTCTTTCCTTTATTATTTTCCGCTCCCACGTTTAATACTGCACCACATTTCCAATACCGGCCATTACAGAAAGACATTAAAAAGTCTCGAAAGCACCTGGGCTTGACTAAAACTCTGTCTTCAATACTTTATTAGAACAGAACACACGCCCTAAGCGTTTAATTGCCTCGCGATAAATTGAAAAACTTGCTAATATGAACCCATTAAATCTGTCCGCTTGGTCTAATTGCTTCTAATTGGTCTAAATTCATGGCACAATTATATATTTGTGTAAAAATGTGAAGTTGTCTACCGTGAAAGATATGATTAACCTGAACATCAAAAGAGATCCAAACATTTGCATTGAAGGACAAGCAGGTGAGAAGGACAAGCAGGTGAGAAGGACAAGCAGGTGAGAAGGACAAGCAGGTGAGAAGGACAAGCATGTGAGAAGGACAAGCAGGTGAGAAGGACAAGCAGGTGAGAAGGACAAGCATGTGAGAAGGACAAGCATGTGAGAAGGACAAGCATGTGAGAAGGACAAGCAGGTGAGAAGGACAAGCATGTGAGAAGGACAAGCATGTGAGAAGGACAAGCATGTGAGAAGGACAAGCATGTGAGAAGGACAAGCATGTGAGAAGGACAAGCAGGTGAGAAGGACAAGCAGGTGAGAAGGACAAGCATGTGAGAAGGACAAGCATGTGAGAAGGACAAGCAGGTGAGAAGGACAAGCATGTGAGAAGGACAAGCAGGTGAGAAGGACAAGCATGTGAGAAGGACAAGCAGGTGAGAAGGACAAGCAGGTGAGAAGGACAAGCAGGTGAGAAGGACAAGCATGTGAGAAGGACAAGCAGGTGAGAAGGACAAGCAGGTGAGAAGGACAAGCAGGTGAGAAGGACAAGCAGGTGAGAAGGACAAGCAGGTGAGAAGGACAAGCAGGTGAGAAGGACAAGCAGGTGAGAAGGACAAGCAGGTGAGAAGGACAAGCAGGTTGGTCGCTCATTGCAGTTTATGTAACGTACCTGGAATAGAACCTGGTCTGTAATTATAATGCAAATACCAATATTTCTTTCACAGTGCAAAATATGAAGAAAGTGGCATGTGCTGGGTGGGTGGGGGGGGGGGGGGGGTAGAGGCTTTTGTTTGGTCTTGAAATAAATGTACAAAATGCATCAATAGAATGCATTAAATGCATCTAAGTGATTCGAAGAACATTTAGCCGAAACTAATCATAACTGCAGGCGTCGGATTTTTGTTTGCTCCGATTCCAATTCCGATGAGTAAAAAAAAACATATGATTTTGATTCTGGTTCCAGTAAGAAAATCAGAAAATAACATTTTAATAGAATTAGCTATGCGGTCACCGCAGTGATTTTTGGTGTTTAACGACGCACTGTTTTGACAACGGGCCATGTGGTACTGGTCTAATGGCGTCGGTCTAACCTCTCTCCCGAACAGAACTGGTCATGTGTATGATGGTCACCCATCCAATACCTGACCCAGCGCAGTGTTGCTTAACTTCGGTGATCTCACGAGGACCGTTGTTTCCAACACACCAAACAGTTCGGTGATCACCCATCCAATACATGAACCAGCGCAGTGTTGCTTAACTTCGGTGATCTCACGAGGACCGTTGTTTCCAACACGACAAACAGTTCGGTGATCACCCATCCAATACATGAACCAGCGCAGTGTTGCTTAACTTCGGTGTTCGGTTTAAACACAGTGCGTGAGGTGGGTGCGAGTGGATTGCGGTGGAGGAAGGGTGGGGGGAAACTCCTCACACAGGGATGACTTTTGTGTTATGGCTAACAATGTTTTGAAAGTGGCCAGTACACTGTGAGAATGAATCCACCTGTTCAGACAGTAGACAGTATACAACCCCCCCCCCTCCCCCCTCCACAATCCCTCCTACAACACCCAAACCCCGCTATATATCGGCACTTTGCTATTTCTTCTCCTTTATATCAATCGCAAGTCAGTTTGTCAATGGAAGCGGAGGCGGAAGCGGAAAGAGTCAACAGTTCCATTTTCCCATCCTTTTTTTCCAGGGAGTACAGTTTAATTGAACAAAAAAAAAATCGTATTTTTTTTTTTTTTTACTTTAGCACCTACGGTGACAACAATTTTGGAAATTGTTTTTGTTGAACATGAGTTTAACGGTAGTAGTGCTTTCGAACGTCGGCAACTGGTTTCCCCTCCTCTATTTTAGTCTAGATTAGGTTCATCATCATCCTCATCATCATCCTCATCATCATCCTCATCATCACTCACTCATCTATCTACGTCTTAAGACTATTGCCACACGGCCAGTAGGTTTAGTGTATACTAAAACACAATAGATGCAAATCACTTAGTTAGGGTTAGGTTCATCGTCACCTCATCTCTTCGATGTGGCGAAGCCAGCTTCAGGTAAGAATGCTTCAGGTAATTAGCAAGAACTAGTTCTTAATTGATCATAAATCATAAATTAACGCTTTCAATCAATTCAATCAATTCCATTCGAATCAAAAGTTTCGATCAAAATTGACTGCATTGAGAAATTATATTTAGCCCGTTTTTCTTCGACATTTTGAGCGAAATCGTCTGTCGGTCGAACTCTTTACTTCGGTAACCCTCAAGGGGATAATGAATTACTTCCCTATGCTTTATTAACAGCAGTATACACTTTTATGTAGGCCCGGTTGTACTACTCGAAGACACTAATTCTTCCACAATTAAGCTGATATCATAATTAGGTACAGTAAGTACTATATTTGTTTTTATTCTTTCTGCTTGACTGGTACAAGTGATCTCCTACAGCTCCTGCTATACTCTCCCGTTCGCCCACTTAATCTTCTTTTACTGTCTTTTTTCATCCTTACTAATCCTTTTTCCTCGGTGCTATGTCTTAAAGGATACTTCATCCCCCCTCCCGTCGTCCCCCTCCCCCAACCCCACCGCACCGACTTCCATTTCTCCTCCATGAGTCGGGACCTCATGATCCAAGACATAAAGAGCGAAAGCTCGGCTAATTGTATACAACCGAGTTCCTAATTGCCTGGGCCCCTGCCCCTGGGCCCCTAGCGCTGGCCTCTCATTTCATAAACAGAGTACTTAAGGTGTCCCAAAGTGTCCTTTAGTCCTAAGGCGTCCCTAAGACGTGGCCAATTGTTCCGAAAGGTAACCTGTCGAACGTCTAAGTATCTCGAGGAATGAAATGGACCATTCGAAGACAACTGCTGTTGTATTGGAGGGCTCAGTTAAAACGTGAAAATATCCTGACGTCTTAATAATCGCACAAGAAGCGTACAAGAAGAAACTGTTTTCCCTCTTCCCTTTCCACTCTTCTTCATTCGCTCTTCCCTCTTCTGCTGAGCGGCGCTAGTCTCGAGGTGGAGGAGCCGGTGTCTAGCGATGTCGAGGTGCCGGCCCCATTGTACATCAAGACAAGAAATGAACACACGACTGAGCAGGCAATGATTAACAAGACTGCACGAACAATGCGATACAGGCAAAGAATACATAGAGACTTTCAGAGACAAATGAGCATGGCACTCCGACGCAACTAACTAATGAGTCAAGTTTTTCGCACAAAGAACTTAAGCTTGTAAAAATAATTGTACTTCGACTGCCTCCTCCATTCTTATTACTGAAGGATTTCATTATTATCTTTCCTCCCTTCCCTAGCCAGCAACGCGCGTAAGTCTAACTAGCAAGTAATCAGAAGCGTAGTCCGCTTCATTGAATGTCTCTCACGAACAATTTCATTTATAGACTCGAAAGTCACATTTTTTTTTGATACTCGTGTAATAATATCATTATCAAAAATGGTCTGAACATTTTTTTGATATTTTTCTTTCGGCAGCTTGACCGGGAACAAAAATACATTCCAGCGTAGATGTCGAGTCTGGTTTCCTCGCTCTGGTAAGTGGACGGATGACACGTGATCAGTGGTCATTGCTGATTACCTGACGTGACCACCATGCTGCCCGCAGTTCGACCCGCAGTTCGACCCGCAGCTCGCAGCCCGCGGACCTCAGTCTTCACGCTTGGCCGACTCCAAGTGAGGAGGCTAATGTTAGTTCAGCATTTTTCCTAATCGTGTGACCTGACTAATTAGATCAACTGTAAAATGCAAGTGTTGAAGAATAACCCTGTGTATGTATGCTTGTATAATCGCGTAATACTCTCATGGTGGAAAGATAGATACCTACATTAGTAACTAATGTAATAATGTAATGGGGGTGGAATATGTAACGATGTTGCTGACATGTCCTGTCCAGCCTCCTGAAACATAAACCCAAAAACGCGGGCCGATTTCACCCCACCCGCCCTCCCCCTTCTCTCTCTCCCATCCACCGAGACCGACGGCACACATGCCTCCTACCCTATCTATACATCGTACATATATAGCGGGAGCAGCACCGATAGACGGAAAACCAAATGAAATTAATTCCGCATATCAGCCTCCTCTGCTGACAACTCATATTAGGATATTACGCCCGAGGAAAAACTAACGCGTACACTCACCAGCAGAATCGAGATCTAAAACAATCTACTTTGATTGGATTTTTCAGTTGTTGGTTTCATTGAAATGGCCCGGACTTGGCCCGGACTTGTCCCGGACTTGCCCTGAAATCGCTACTGACTGCGCTGGGAGAGGATGCAAGAGCCACATCAGAGGCAATATGCATGTGAAATATTCGACGTGGACCATCGACTCGTGGCGTGAGTGTACTCGAAACCCTAACAGAACTCTGACACAAAATGGCGGCACCAAGCGGAAGTGACAATTCGTCGAGCCGGATAGGAATTGTTGAGATGTGATGAGCGTGTTCAGTGTGAATGCGTTTGTCATTTTGTTATTGTGATGATTCACTATCACGCATCAATGTTCCTTTAATCTACGCCAACCTAGGCACAAGTTGAATATAAATGCTACCAATTTTTCCATTTTTTTTTTAAGCTGCATTTCTATATCATGACTCCTGTGTTTTCACCAGCGTAAAGCTTGACTGTCGCCCAGCAGCTCGCTGCTCGTCGAGGCTTCTTGTACGGGCTTTACTAGTAATTGAAAGATTGAATTGATTTCCTGCTCCATCACAGAAGAGGTCAACAACTTTTTTAACAGGTTTCCAAGAAATTCCCAGAGAAAAAATATATTCGGTTTTCCTTGAGAGTGGCTCATAAGCACAGATTGCGGAAGTACCTCCGAAATAATTGCCAAAGAGAAAGAAATATGCTCGACGGAGAGAAATATTGTTGACAATGGCTTTAAATATTATTTCTGTATTTTTGATTCACCACAAAAACCAGGCAGATTTAATTAAAATTGGATTCCGTGATTTTCTCGCACTACATTCTATCCATAAGCAAAGAACATCTACGTGTCATTATTTGATCTGTGGGCATATTTGAATCGCCAGTCAATAATATCCGAGCTTTTCCGTCAAAAATATCTTCGAAAAAGCATCAAACACATTTCGGCAGAATCAATACGAGTTTATATTATAGATTTCGTACCTGGGTCATGTTATTTTAGCGCCACACTGAGTGGCACGGGACGGGACGGGACGGGACGGGACGGGACGGGACACGACGTGGACGCCCACACGTGGTCACTCTTAGAGATCTTTCAAATCTCCTGCTTCAAAGATTCCGCTCCCTAAACTCACCATCCCCACCGCCACCCCACCAGCGCCCGATTCAGCACACAAGACCCTTTACAATAACAACCACGGGCGGTTTCTGCAGGCAAACCCAGTACCTAAAGTACCTGGCTCCAAACCCAGTCTCCATAGTACCTGACAGCAAACCCAGTCTCCAAAGTACCTGACAGCAAACCCAGTCTCCATAGTACCTGACAGCAAACCCAGTCTCCAAAGTACCTGACAGCAAACCCAGTCTCCAAAGTACCTGACAGCAAACCCAGTCTCCAAAGTACCTGACAGCAAACCCAGCCTCCAAAGTACCTGACAGCAAACCCAGTCTCCAAAGTACCTGACAGCAAACCCAGTCTCCAAAGTACCTGACAGCAAACCCAGTCTCCAAAGTACCTGACAGCAAACCCAGCCTCCAAAGTACCTGACAGCAAACCCAGTCTCCAAAGTACCTGACAGCAAACCCAGTCTCCAAAGTACCTGACAGCAAACCCAGCCTCCAAAGTACCTGACAGCAAACCCAGTCTCCAAAGTACCTGACAGCAAACCCAGCCTCCCAAGTACCTGACAGCAAACCCAGTCTCCAAAGTACCTGGCAGCAAACCCAGTCTCCATAGTACCTGACAGCAAACCCAGTCTCCAAAGTACCTGACAGCAAACCCAGTCTCCAAAGTACCTGACAGCAAACCCAGTCTCCAAAGTACCTGACAGCAAACCCAGTCTCCAAAGTACCTGACAGCAAACCCAGTCTCCAAAGTACCTGACAGTAAACCCAGTCTCCAAAGTACCTGACAGCAAACCCAGTCTCCAAAGTACCTGGCAGCAAACCCAGTCTCCAAAGTACCTGACAGCAAACCCAGCCTCCAAAGTACCTGACAGTAAACCCAGTCTCCAAAGTACCTGACAGTAAACCCAGTCTCCAAAGTACCTGACAGCAAACCCAGTCTCCAAAGTACCTGACAGCAAACCCAGTACCCAAAGTACCTGGCAGCAAACCCAGTACCCAAAGTACCTGGCTGTAGGTAAACAAGGATTCTAAAAAACAGTTTGCAATCCAGCATACCTGGTTTCCAGCATGGTTTACAATCCAGCATACCTGGTTTCCAGCATGGTTTACAATCCAGCATACCTGGTTTCCAGCATGGTTTACAATCCAGCATACCTGGTTTCCAGCATGGTTTGCAATCCAGCATACCTGGTTTCCAGCATGGTTTGCAATCCAGCATACCTGGTTTCCAGCATGGTTTTCAATCCAGCATACCTGGTTTCCAGCATGGTTTGCAATCCATTATACCTAGTTTCTAGCATGGTTTGCAATCCAGCATACCAGGTTTCCAGCATGGTTTGCAATCCAGCATACATTGGTTTCCACCATGGTTTGCAATCCATTATACCTGGTTTCCAGCATGGTTTGCAATCCAGCACACCTGGTTTCCAGCATGGTTTGCAATCCAGCATACATTGGTTTCCACCATGGTTTGCAATCCATTATACCTGGTTTCCAGCATGGTTTGCAATCCAGCAAACCTGGTTTCCAGCATGGTTTGCAATCCAGCACACCTGGTTTCCAGCATGGTTTGCAATCCAGCACACCTGGTTTCCAGCATGGTTTGCAATCCAGCACACCTGGTTTCCAGCATGGTTTGCAATCCAGCATACATTGGTTTCCACCATGGTTTGCAATCCATTATACCTGGTTTCCAGCATGGTTTGCAATCCAGCAAACCTGGTTTCCAGCATGGTTTGCAATCCAGCACACCTGGTTTCCAGCATGGTTTGCAATCCAGCATACCTGGTTTCCAGCATGGTTTGCAATCCAGCATACCTGGCTTCCAGCATGGTTTGCAATCCATTATACCTGGTTTCCAGCATGGTTTGCAATCCAGCATACCTGGTTTCCAGCATGGTTTGCAATCCAGCACACCTGGTTTCCAGCATGGTTTGCAATCCAGCATACCTGGTTTCCAGCATGGTTTGCAATCCATTATACCTGGTTTCCAGCATGGTTTGCAATCCAGCATACCTGGTTTCCAGCATGGTTTGCAATCGAGCATACCTGGTTTCCAGCATGGTTTGCAATCCAGCATACCTGGCTTCCAGCATGGTTTGCAATCCAGCATACCTGGTTTCCAGCATGGTTTACAATCCAGCATACCTGGTTTCCAGCATGGTTTGCAATCCAGCACACCTGGTTTCCAGCATGGTTTGCAATCCAGCATACCTGGCTTCCAGCATGGTTTGCAATCCAGCATACCTGGTTTCCAGCATGGTTTGCAATCCAGCACACCTGGTTTCCAGCATGTCTGAGAAAACGGCGAGTGGTCCGCGGAGATTTGGGGCAAAAAAGAGAGCGGTTAACAAAACTAAGTGAATGATATAAATCTCATTCACTTTCGATGTTTTATTGTTAAAGTCTTTATTTATTTTTATCACTCACTTTGAAAGGCTTTGCTTCGTAACATGCCGTTCCCGCCAACTGAATCTGCGGCTATTGCAATGAACCGCGCAGTACGGGACACTTAAATTGACTCATCGACTTTTGGGAACTGCTCGGAACTTCTTGGCACTACCCGGAACTTCTAGGCACTGCCCGGACATAAAGGCACTGCCCGGACTTATATGAACTGCCCGGGCATAAAGGAACTGCCCGGACTTCGGAGCACTTTCGGCATGAAGAGCAATAACAGTTTGCGGAGGTGAGAACAAAAAGTACATAAACAGCAACGCCATATTAAAATCAGACGCCATTCAGAAAAAACCTGCGTTAAACCAACTCAACACTTTCCAACGGTTGTTTACATTTTCCTAATGTCTGAGAAATTCTCAATCGCTTCCATCCTTGCATTCACTTCGCGTCCATAAATCCCTGCTATACTTTTCACGACACCAAGCGCGTACTTTTCTTCCCTCCCTATACTTACAATTTCCACAATTTACCGGAATCCTATCCCCCAATCCTAACCACGCTATCATCCAATTCTCCTTTCTCCTCTTGCACTGTCCTATTCTTATCATATTTATAGGTACTCTCTCTCCCCACCATTCTCCTTGTCTATCTTCTCATGCAACAACAAAACAGCCTGGAAACCGCGACCCAACCCAATACAGTAAAGTGCTTTCCGGATCTTCGCTTGCCGCATCTCTTAACCTGACCCCCCCCCCCCCCCCCCCCCCCCCCACCACGCAGTCAACCACCCACGCCACTCACCCACATATCAGCTGGCCCCTAACTCTACTTTATCCAATACAATAACGTGGTATTCACATCATACAAACCCTACACCCGTCCCCATCCCCAACTCACTCCTTAAGCCTCTACTTTCATTATAGTACATGATCCGCCACAGATACAATCCACCTCCTCAAATCTGCCCTACTAAAAAGGCTCAGCCACTCAAAGGCCCAGCCAATCAAAGGGCCCAGCCACTCAAAGGCCCAGCCAATCAAAGGGTCCAGCCACTCAAAGGCCCAGCCAATCAAAGGCTATTCAATCAAAGGCCCAGCTACTCAAAGGCCCAGCCACTCAAAGGCCCAGCCATTCAAAGGGTCCAGCCAATCAAAGGGTCCAGCCACTCAAAGGCCCAGCCACTCAAAGGCCATCTAATCAAAGGCCCAGCCACCCAAAGGCCCAGCCAATCAAAGGGCCCAGCCAATCATAGGGTCCAGCCACCCAAAGACCCAGCCACTCAAAGGGCCAGCTACTATAAGGGCCAGCCACTCAAAGGCCCAGTCAATCAAAGGGCCAGCCAATCAAAGGCCCAGTCACTTAAAGGGCCAGCCACTCAAAGGCCCAGTCAATCAAAGAGCCAGCCACTCAAAGGCCCAGCTACTCAGAGGCCCAGCCACTCAAAGGCCCAGCCACTCAAAGGGCTTAACTTTGATAAAAATCTCAAATAATAATAAACTCCAAGATTTCTTCCAAAAGTCCTTAAAAATCCAGCAACTGTGTAATGGTGAGATGGTGAGATGGTGAGATGGTGGGATGGTGGGATGATGAGATGGTGAGATGGTGAGATGGTTAGATGGTGAGATGGTGAGATGGTGAGATGGTTAGATGGTGAGATGGTGGGATGGTGAGATGGTGGGATGGTGAGATGGTGAGATGGTGAGATGGTGGGATGGTGAGATGGTGGGATGGTGAGATGGTGAGATGGTGAGATGGTGAGATGGTTAGATGGTGAGATGGTGGGATGGTGAGATGGTGGGATGGTGAGATGGTGAGATGGTGAGATGGTGGGATGGTGAGATGGTGAGATGGTGAGATGGTGAGATGGTGGGATGGTGAGATGGTGGGATGATGAGATGGTGGGATGGTGGGATGGTGAGATGGTGAGATGGTGAGATGGTGAGATGGTGAGATGGTGAGATGGTGGGATGGTGAGATGGTGAGATGGTGAGATGGTGAGATGGTGGGATGGTGGGATGGTGAGATGGTGGGATGGTGAGATGGTGGGATGGTGGGATGATGAGATGGTGAGATGGTGAGATGGTTAGATGGTGAGATGGTGAGATGGTGAGATGGTGAGATGGTTAGATGGTGAGATGGTGGGATGGTGAGATGGTGGGATGGTGAGATGGTGAGATGGTGAGATGGTGGGATGGTGAGATGGTGAGATGGTGAGATGGTGAGATGGTGAGATGGTGAGATGGTTAGATGGTGAGATGGTGGGATGGTGAGATGGTGGGATGGTGAGATGGTGAGATGGTGAGATGGTGGGATGGTGAGATGGTGAGATGGTGAGATGGTGAGATGGTGGGATGGTGAGATGGTGGGATGATGAGATGGTGGGATGGTGGGATGGTGAGATGGTGAGATGGTGAGATGGTGAGATGGTGAGATGGTGAGATGGTGAGATGGTGGGATGGTGAGATGGTGAGATGGTGAGATGGTGAGATGGTGGGATGGTGGGATGGTGAGATGGTGGGATGGTGAGATGGTGGGATGGTGGGATGGTGAGATGGTGGGATGGTGAGATGGTGGGATGGTGAGATGGTGGGATGGTGAGATGGTGGGATGGTGAGATGGTGGGATGGTGAGATGGTGGGATGGTGAGATGGTGAGATGGTGAGATGGTGAGATGGTGAGATGGTGGGATGGTGAGATGGTGGGATGGTGAGATGGTGAGATGGTGAGATGGTGAGATGGTGAGATGGTGAGATGGTGGGATGGTGAGATGGTGGGATGGTGGGATGGTGGGATGGTGGGATGGTGAGATGGTGGGATGGTGGGATGGTGGGATGGTGGGATGGTGAGATGGTGGGATGGTGAGATGGTGAGATGGTGAGATGGTGGAACATACTTGCGAAATCAGAGCCGCTGTTAGGTAAGAATTTGAAGAAGGAACGCTGACGGATGATGCCGCGCTAAGGTGACTTGGGCAAGGGTACTGGAGTGGGGCCGGTGGAGGAGGGGGAGGGGGAGAGGTTCAATTTTAAGGGTAACAATGTCACATGCCATTAGCAGAGAAATTTCAATAGGCTTTGTTGTAAATTCGTAGCACGAAAGCATGAAGAGGTACCGAGGGTATGAATTGAAACCTACAATGGAGGGTACATAGAGGATATATGGCTGTCAGAAGTGGCAAGCTTCAGCTTCTTCGTGCAACTCGAAAACTCGTGGCATGACTTAATAGATTGCCCTATCGAGTGTTTAATCCACCCAGAGTGGGTAACCAGGCGTAATTATTTGCACCTCAAACACTTTCTGTGTGGCGTTGTCAGATCGGCACCTCTACGACTCGGCTCCTCCACGACTCGGCACCTCCATGACTCGGCACCTCCATGACTCAAACCCTTCACAACTCGGCACCTCCATGACTCAACCCCTTCACAACTCGGCACCTCCATGACTCAAACCCTTCACAACTCGGCACCTCCATGACTCAAACCCTTCACAACTCGGCACCTCCATGACTCAAACCCTTCACAACTCGGCACCTCCATGACTCAAACCCTTCACAACTCGGCACCTCCATGACTCAAACCCTTCACAACTCGGCACCTCCATGACTCAACCCCTTCACAACTCGGCACCTCCATGACTCAAACCCTTCACAACTCGGCACCTCCATGACTCAAACCCTTCACAACTCGGCACCTCCATGACTCAAACCCTTCACAACTCGGCACCTCCATGACTCAACCCCTTCACAACTCGGCACCTCCATGACTCAAACCCTTCACAACTCGGCACCTCCATGACTCAAACCCTTCACAACTCGGCACCTCCATGACTCAACCCCTTCACAACTCGGCACCTCCATGACTCAAAACCTTCACAACTCGGCACCTCCATGACTCAAACCCTCCACAACTCGGCACCTCCATGACTCAACCCCTTCACAACTCGGCACCTCTACGACTCGGCACCTCCACAACTCGGCTCCTCCGTTACTCGGCACCTCCACGACTCAGCACTTCCGCGACTCGGCACCTCCACGATCCCACACTTCTACGAACGAGCGCAAGTCTCATGCCTTTTACTTTGAGCTCATAAGAATGCGCTCGCTTGAATTCATTTACGCGAAAATGAGATACATATTGGACCGTAGCATCCACATAAATATCCCGGAAATGGTATCATGTGAATAAGTGTCATTGAACATAGCATAGGTTTCAGGAGCCAGCATCCCATCAAGTCCTATCAGGGGGCGGCGCAGTATTCAAATGCCAGGGAGAGGTAACTGTCAATAAACACAACATTTGAAAAACACATAAAAACTACAAAATTGCAAAAGGAAAAGAGGAAATCAAATGTTATACCAAACATTTTGAACGTAAGGAAATGAAGCAACTAATTTTGCGTGCCGCCTTATTTGTCACATATATCACTGTATCGGAGCCGATTCACGAAGCAATTTCACCCGAATTCCCCCGTGCCTGTGTAAGCGGGGCGGGGAGAGACGTGGAAAATCACTTCCAACGTCTGCGATTCATTTTCCAACGTTAACAACACATCGGAGATTGAAAAACACGAAAGCGTAAATTCCTACAAAGTGCGAGTTAAGCTGGAACTCGGTAGTCGGTATGCAATCGAAAATGTAATCAATTGAAAAAAAAAAAAACGAATACAAGGTATTGCAAATATACGTTGAAATGAAAAGCCTGCATTCTCGCCAGTTTACCAATCTCCGCTGCTTAGTTTATGCTGGACTAAAATTTATTCGGAAAACATGCAAAATAATTGTCATCGGCTGGTAATAGTACAGCGGAACAGTTTCCCTTTTTGGATTTACTACAATTTAGACAAGGATGTGTGCGCACCATTTTGCACGAAGCTTGTTCGTTTGAACAGCTTAATTAATACTAAATTGGGCGCAGAACATCTAAGCCTTTTCACCCCTAACTAAAAGTTTTGTAATGCCGGTGTAATGAAGGTATGTGCTTTGTTTCAAACAATTATTTGCAATCCAGCATACCTGGTTTCCAGCATGGTTTGCAATCCAGCACACCTGGTTTCCAGCATGGTTTGCAATCCAGCACACCAGGTTTCCAGCATGGTTTGCAATCCAGCATACCTGGTTTCCAGCATGGTTTGCAATCCAGCACACCTGGTTTCCAGCATGGTTTGCAATCCAGCATACCTGGTTTCCAGCATGGTTTGCAATCCAGCATACCTGGTTTCCAGCATGGTTTGCAATCCATTATACCTGGTTTCCAGCGTGGTTTGCAATCCAGCATACCTGGTTTCCAGCATGGTTTGCAATCCAGCAAACCTTGTTTCCAGCATGGTTTGCAATCCAGCACACCTGGTTTCCAGCATGGTTTGCAATCCAGCACACCAGGTTTCCAGCATGGTTTGCAATCCAGCATACCTGGTTCCCAGCATGGTTTGCAATCCAGCATACCTGGTTTCCAGCATGGTTTGCAATCCAGCATACCTGGTTTCCAGCATGGTTTGCAATCCATTATACCTGGTTTCCAGCGTGGTTTGCAATCCAGCATACCTGGTTTCCAGCGTGGTTTGCAATCCAGCACACCTGGTTTCCAGCATGGTTTGCAATCCATTATACCTGGTTTCCAGCGTGGTTTGCAATCCAGCACACCTGGTTTCCAGCATGGTTTGCAATCCAGCACACCTGGTTTCCAGCATGGTTTGCAATCCATTATACCTGGTTTCCAGCATGGTTTGCAATCCAGCACACCTGGTTTCCAGCATGGTTTGCAATCCAGCATACCTGGTTTCCAGCATGGTTTGCAATCCAGCATACCAGGTTTCCAGCATGGTTTGCAATCCAGCATACCTGGTTTCCAGCATGGTTTGCAATCCAGCATACCTGGTTCCCAGCATGGTTTGCAATCCAGCATACCTGGTTTCCAGCATGGTTTACAATCCAGCATACCTGGTTTCCAGCATGGTTTGCAATCCAGCATACCTGGTTTCCAGCATGGTTTACAATCCAGCACACCTGGTTTCCAGCGTGGTTTGCAATCCAGCATACCTGGTTTCCAGCATGGTTTGCAATCCATTATACCTGGTTTCCAGCATGGTTTGCAATCCAGCACACCTGGTTTCCAGCATGGTTTGCAATCCAGCATACCTGGTTTCCAGCAGTGAATGTGTAATGACGTTGTAATAACGGTGTAATGAAGGTGTAATGAAGGTATGTGCTTTGTATCAAACAGATGTACAGTCTGCGTAAGGTAGCTAATATCATATCAAAATCCGTGTATGCTGTGTTTCATTTAAATATCACACAGGACATTTATGTCAAAGAGCTGGTTAACTGGCTTCGTAACCAATGAACACGCCTGCACTAATAATGTACATTTTTTTCAAAGGATATCTGGGCGGCAAGTATGTACAAAGATCACACAGCAATCGCATTGGTATAGGGGCTCCCTTTTAGCGGAGATACCCTGGACTGATACACATATATTCTCGTGTATATATATATACATATATCAGAACGTGCAATTCTAAACCAAGGTAATTTCAGCTGAAAAAACGCAACGGGATTTTCGTCAAAGCGTGCGAAATTCCGACCAGGACGAGACCAGGATGAGGCCAGGACGAGGCCAGGACATGGGCGCGGACACAGTGGAATTAATCCCTGGTAAAATGTCACGATATATATATATATATACAGGGAAATTATTATTTCTTAATTTTATTTCATTCTTGATGCGATTGTTATGTGGTCTTTAGACCTTACACTCCTCAAAAAGGAGTCAGAAAAAACAGTGATAAATACTTATAAAAGGATGTTCACATAAAATAGGAACATTTCCACTTTCGCATTTTTTTCCTCCTTTTTCTTCGAGTCCGGATGAGACAATAAAAAGCAATTTAACACCGTAACAATTGTCAAGAATTCCTTTCACTTTTTTATTATTTGAAAAAGCTCTTTTCCAAACCATTTGTAAAAGCGCAAGTGGAACAACGGAAGATCGTTATTTAATTTTGAAAGTTAGCGTCAGTAAATATTCTTCTTTGACCTGTGCCTCATGACCTGTGCCTCATGACCTGTGCCTCATGACCTGTGCCTCATGACCTGTGCCCCATGACCTGTGCCCAATGACTTGTGCCCCATGACCTGTGCCCAATGACTTGTGCCTCATGACCTGTGCCTCATGACCTGTGCCTCATGACCTGTGCCCCATGACCTGTGCCCCATGACCTGTGCCCAATGACTTGTGCCTCATGACCTGTGCCTCATGACCTGTGCCTCATGACCTGTGCCTCATGACCTGTGCCTCATGACCTGTGCCCAATGACCTGTGCCTCATGACCTGTGCCCCATGACCTGTGCCCCATGACCTGTGCCCCATGACCTGTGCCCAATGACTTGTGCCTCATGACCTGTGCCTCATGACCTGTGCCCCATGACCTGTGCCCCATGACCTGTGCCCCATGACCTGTGCCCAATGACTTGTGCCTCATGACCTGTGCCTCATGACCTGTGCCTCAAGACCTGTGCCCTATGCACATAGGGCCAGGGAGCTGACTTGCTATCTTAGCTTAATCTGTGAAGCTCTTGTCGAGTAATGAATGGAAGAAATCATGACAAACATTTCTCCATTCTTTACCGGTCCAGCCAGAATTAGAATATTAATTGGATACCTATTTTATAATATTATTTTTGATCTAAACTGTGAAGCCATTCGCCCCTTCTAAAGGAATTCATCCGAATCTAAGCACTAAAGTAACTTGATCACTGAGCACTAAGATCATAGAGTTAATAGGTACAGTTCGAGGGCCAGTGTTTATGTTTAACTTTCTGCTGAGCAAAAAACCGGCAATATGTGGTATCGGAAGTTGCCAACCGATGGCGCTTACGGCAGTTCTTTTTAACAAACCTTTACAATTAAATAATTACGACTTAATGTATCGATACAAGTACATCAATCGTTGAGTTTAGCTTTAATAAAGATTAATTGAGCTGAAACCAGTCTCAAATGCGAGTAATGTGCGAGAAATAACGACAACGCAGTTTCTGATCCCACCTAGTAGTAAAGTATCACAATATTGAGACCACAGCTTGCATCTGCATTTTTTACTGTCAATTATCAAGTTTATAATTTTCCGGTTACATTTTTTTCTTCAAAACGCTGCTTTTAGGCTCATTTTGGGTATTTTTAAACAAACAACATTTTATACTATTGAAGTGAAATTAAGCCTCTGGCCGAGAATGAACTTACTGCAATGAATGACGTTATAAATTAAAAATTAGAACAATTTGGATAGTAATTTTCGTAGAGTAGTGGACTTTTCAATGACCTAGCAACTCCCTGGACAGCGACTAATGTAAATTAAATCGGAAAATGCACTGGCTGAAAACCACAAGTAGCCGAATGCATTTTCTTAGAGCCTTGGTTGTCTGTTTTTTAAGACAAAGCCGAGTCGAATAGCGAAATCATCAACTTGCTTGAATCACAGCTTGGTATCTTAACTGCGTCGAATTGTTCCCAGCTTGTATTCTAAATTCCGCAGCACACCCACAAAAAGCAACTCGCACGAAAATAACGCTTAGACCTCTCACGGGAACTGTAAAAATTAATTCTAATTCAAAGCATTAAAATTGAAGAGACATTTTACAGTCGATCAACTTTCACTGCTTAAGCCAAAACTTTCGCAAGGCAAGCCCATCCCCACACCAGCCATAAACAAATTCGCTTCTTTGGACGCTTATCAACGTTATAACTAACTGAACTCTTGGTCATTTGTTCTAGAATATTGCCAGTATACATTGGCCATGTAATTACAGTTAGATATTAGGATATGTCAAAAAAATATGTTATGTTGAAGTTTGTGCCATGAAACAGTAATTCTTACGTTAATAGCAAGTGATCATAATTCAAAATCTCCTCCCCCCCCCCCCCCCCCACCGTCCCATCACCCGATCGTTACATCACACAATGCTTTGATCTGGTGGAAGTGCCGAGTTCCAGCTAAGCGGTTCGGGCACCTCCACCGATAATGTGTACTCGTGAATTGAGGGATCGGTCCGTGTTTTCAAACGAACTAGGCGTGCAGGAATCACCAGCTGTCGTGCAAAGCAAACTAAGTAACCTAGGACCGAGCTTAGGACTAAACCTAGGACCGAACCTAGGACCGAACCTAGGATCGAACCTAGGACCGAACCTAGGACCGAACCTAGGACCGAACCTAGGACCGAACCTAGGACCGAACCTAGGACCGAACCTAGGACCGAACCTAGGACCGAACCTAGGACCGAACTTAGGATACGTAGCATCGTGTGGGATAGGAGATACCTAGCATCGTGTGGGATAGGAGATACCTAGCATCGTGTGGGATAGGAGATACCTAGCATCGTGTGGGATAGGAGATACCTAGCATCGTGTGGGATAGGAGATACCTAGCATCGTGTGGGATAGGATATACCTGGCATCGTGTGGGATAGGAGATACCTAGCATCGTGTGGGATAGGATATTCCTAGCATCGTGTGGGATAGGATATACCTAGCATCGTGTGGGATAGGATATACCTGGCATCGTGTGGGATAGGAGATACCTAGCATCGTGTGGGATAGGAGATACCTAGCATCGTGTGGGATAGGAGATACCTAGCATCGTGTGGGATAGGAGATACCTAGCATCGTGTGGGATAGGAGATACCTAGCATCGTGTGGGATAGGAGATACCTAGCATGGCAGTGTGGGATAGGAGATACCTAGCATCGTGTGGGATAGGAGATACCTAGCATCGTGTGGGATAGGATATACCTGGCATCGTGTGGGATAGGAGATACCTAGCATCGCGTGGGATAGGAGATACCTAGCATCGTGTGGGATAGGATATACCTAGCATGGCAGTGTGGGATAGGAGATACCTAGCATCGTGTGGGATAGGAGATACCTAGCATCGTGTGGGATAGGAGATACCTAGCATGGCAGTGTGGGATAGGATATACCTAGCATCGTGTGGGATAGGATATACCTAGCATCGTGTGGGATAGGATATACCTAACATCGTGTGGGATAGGATATACCTAGCATCGTGTGGGATAGGATATACCTAACATCGTGTGGGATAGGATATACCTAGCATTACAGTGTGGGATAGGAGATACCTAGAATGACAGGCAAAACGGTGACTCGTATGATACAAGTATAGGATGTGCAAATAAATCATGAAGCGGAAGTGCTCGTACAGTGGGTCCGTGGCAGGAGAGGAAGCTACGACGGCGGCTTCGTTCTGTCATGAAGCCAGCAACGGTGTGCCCCCGCCTGGGCAGCTCCACGCACCGCTATGCTATAATAATACGCCTCCCCCTCCCCCCCTCCCCCCCCCCCCCTCCCCCCGAACGCCATGGTGCGCCTTGTAGCGATAGCTTCTGTCCCCACCAACGTTTCCGGTACATCTCTTTCTCTTTGGTAGAGGGGGGGGGGGGGGGGGGGGGGGGGCATGGGCCAGGTTTTTGGGGCGGCATAAGCTAACTTCGGCATGGCCCGTAGGTTTGGGCATTGTGGTCATAGTTTAGAGGGGTTTTTGGGGGGAGGGGGGGCAAGTATATTCTTACTGGTGCTGTACGAGTTGCCTGTAGCTTTGCAACAGGATATCATACACGCATGCTGAAGTGTATACAATGCAAATGGTGTGCGTACATTTTGGAACTCAAGTTGGTTTGAATGTAAGTGCCATTATGTTTTTTTTGTTGTTTTACCTGAATAGCAGATGTATTTTTTTTTTCACAAATATTAGCTTTATTGAGGCTTTACTACAAATTTGTTTTACAATTCTTTGCCAACGCCTCGTCATGATCAGGTGTAGAAAGAACTAAAATGTTATTAATTTTGGTCAATGATACCATTCTGATTTTGAGATCGAATTTTTATACGACTCTTTTAGCAAACCATTGGCAAAGTATGAAAATTGCGAATAAATTGCAAAGAAAGACAACACCATTTGAATCAGAGTGACTGAGTATTAACAGCCTCTTGGTTCTACTCCTTGGAGATCCGTCATTATCATCAAACACACTAAAATACTCTAAAAATGCAAGTGTCCAAGTCGCTCATTTGGTTAGAGCAACACTCGCGTCAGGTGGAAATCGGGGTTCAAGTCCCCGTTGGTAACCAATTTTTGAGAGGTTAGCTGTGTTAATTTGAGTAGCACCTCCAATAATTCTTCGTGCCAATTCACATGTGGTTTCAAACATTCAAATGTCAAGAAGAAATTAAAGAAGAAACTGTTCCATCACATCAAACAAATTGAATTTTGTATCTGTCAATATTTTATCCTTGTGCTAATCTCCGTTTAAAATTAGAATTAAGTTCAATTGAGGGTTACATTTAAAGCCGCTTTCGAGTACAAAAAAAAAAAACCAGACAAAACCGCCGCGTATTTCTACAACACAAAAAATTTGCTCGAGATGCTAAAAAGTACATATTTTTTCGTTTAAACTGCGTTGCCAAATTTGCTGGCCTGACGTTTAGCCTGATGTTTGTGAGCTAGAAGACCCTGAGAAACACCCTGCACAGGTGGCAGGCTCGTTAGAGTTTCACAAATAAACCTACTTCTTGGTCACGGAACAAGGCAGATAATAGCTGCTAGCCCAAATTCAAATTCTTCATTAGAACGAACGCTCGTAAACCGTTCAAAAGTTGAAACAATCTATTTATCTTTATAAAATAATCAATCATGATGTTTGCTAGATAGGAGATTTGTTGAGAATTAACCACGCGACACAATTTGGAAACGTTTTTTTAATTGGAACGCAATGATGATAGATTTGTAGACATAGCAAGAATGTATATCTATTATTTAAGCTGCATTGTCAGTCTATTACCCAATAGTGTGTGAGTCTATTACCCAATAGTGTGTAAGTCTATTACCTGCTGGTGTGTAAGTCTATTACCTGCTGGTGTGTAAGTCTATTACCTGCTGGTGTGTAAGTCTATTACCTGCTGGTGTGTAAGTCTATTACCTGCTGGTGTGTAAGTCTATTACCTGCTGGTGTGTAAGTCTATTACCTGCTGGTGTGTAAGTCTATTACCTGCTGGTGTGTAAGTCTATTACCTAATGTACGCGAGGCTTTGTAGTGTTGGTAGCCTATTGAATATAATATTACAAGCCTACATAGCATACAGAGCTTATCACAGGATGGAAAGTACGGAGATTCTCACGGGATTGAAAGTACGGTGCTTCTCACAGGATTGAAAGTACGGAGCTTCTCACGGGATGGAAAGTACGGTGCTGAAACGCTGTTCCCATCCTGATTTGCTATTGGAACCAAGCACCCTATGTTGTGAATCAACATTGAAGCACCTTTCATTAATTTCATTTCTTTCCAAGCGCACATGTCTCTCACAAACGGAGACATTTGATCAAGAACCGCGTCTTAAAAATATCATATCTTGAACAAACAAGAAAAGTGTCTGGGAAATCATTGTACTTGTATACTTTGTACAGAAGTGTCACTAATCGGGCACGTACCAGGTGTACCCGGACAACCAGGACAACCAGGTGATTCTGTTTGCCTGTGTAAACGGTCCCTATCATGTTTTTGAAAACAATTCGACGCAGCAAAGATGCAGTGCGCCGCCGAGCGGGGCACTGGAGCGCGGCGCTGTCTATCAAGAGTTAGTCTGACTCTTGAGTCGCCGTCGCCGTCGGCGTCGGCGTCGCCGACGCCGACACAGCGTCGACGCCGACTCGTCCCTTCCAGCGTCTGACGCCATCTGACGATAAAAACAACGGCCGAAGAGGGTATAAAAATAGGGGGTTCGGCTTGGAGTCGCGCGAATCGGAGTGGGGGGACTTTTGGGGGGTGGGTAAGATTGCGCACTTTGGTCCAGAGAGAGAGAGGAGGAATAGCATTTGTTGTTCGACGAAGTTGGACGACATGCCGTGGTATGGCGCCTCTATCACGGTTTCCCAATTGTCGGCGGCGGCATCGGCGTCGGCGTCGGCCGTACAGTCAGCGTCGAAACGTTCGGGGTCCCAACCCGACGCCCGGCGCCAGGGAGTGGGAGGGTAATTAGCACCCCACCCACCCCGGCTCACCCCAAACCCCGTCCTGGCACATCTCGGCACATCTCGGCACATCTCAAGTAGTTCACAATCGATACAAGTTGCTCGGCGCCAATGAAATGTGTATTATTTAAGTAGGTGAACAATGCCACAGCAAAACTACCACGAGCGTTGCGATGTTTTGATTCGAAATGTTTGCTAGATGTACGGAGGCAGAGCTAATGTATCCCCCTCCCCCTGCCACCCCTCCCTCCAACAACCCCTACACAAACATCTGAAAAAAAGCGTTCCACCACAACTAAAAGCAGTATCTTTCATTGAGCTGCAATTACACGATTGTCGCACTTTGTCGCACACACACACACACAACTCCAAGTTAGGAAAATAATTTTCTTGTGCACTGTGCGAGCTTCTTGTTAATTCAAATGTCGCAAAATTTCCGTGTAACTGACAGGAATTTTAGGTGGAAATTAGTGTTTATTATATCCATCCTAGTCGTCTAGTTGCTGTGTTAATTTCCTGTCTTGTATTTTCTGTGTATTACACACAAAGAACAGAACTGGCTGCGTAATTATTTTACAAGTAGCTGTTTATGTTAAGCTACTTTAGGGGAGATGGGGGTGTGGGTGGGAGGGGGAAGACGTTGGCGGGAGAAAGGGATGTTTCTCTCTTCGCCAGGTGGATTTACTCTTGTGATTTATTTACTCTTCAGCTCAATTTCAAAGCCCCTTATAGCAAGGCACTGCAGCACGCTAATTATAATTAAATTACCCGCAAAGGAAGGAAACCCCCGCTTTAGCTTTACCTGCTTTGCTAAGTACCTCCCATACCAAGCCCAGGTACCTACCCGCAAGACCCGCACGACCCGCACGACCCGCAAGACCAAGGGCATGCTCCGTCGTTTCGTTAAAACGTTTTGAAGTATATATTTATAATATCATATATTATTGTTATTATTTATACGTGGAAAGCAAACGAACATAACACACGTGATCTGCAAGGAACGTAGTTGCAAGAAGCGTCGGACGTTAAAGCTGAACGTAAAAAGGAAACAAGTGATTTGCAATGAGAGCCAAATCAAGACAAACAAACCGGAAGTGAGAGAGAGATAGATTGTGAGGGGCAGAGTGGGGGGGGTAACCGAACCGTGAGTTTCACGCCTCGTCGAGGTGTGTAGGAAGCCAGAGCAAAGGAATTCATAAAATATCTTCAATCTGCATCATCATAATACAGCACCGCGACATTACAAGGTACCCGCTAGTCGAGTGGTGTGGGAGTGGGGTGTGGGGTGTGGGTAAGGGGTTGGGGTTGGGACATTTCAAATTAGGTTGTTTGTTCGTAGAGCTGGGAGTTGGCCTTGCTTGCTCGGCTATGTTTAAGATTAGAGGAAGCGAGACAGAATGGCATGAAAGATAATAGAGAAGGTCGTGTGCGGGTGCCAGAGTGAGACACGCAACAATTTGAGAAGAGAAAATGAAAGAAGGTTAAGGGAAGAGGAAGAATAAACAGGGATAAAGCGAGTGCAAATAACTAAAGGCAAGACAAGAGTCTTACTTATGATGATACAAGGTGGTCCAAAACAAGATATTGTTTCAGTTTCTGTTAGAAAATGAAATCTGTGAATTGTCGCCAAGGTGGTTGAAATGTCTGGGGTTAAGATGCAGTTAGAAAAGAATGTTTAGTGCCTGTCAGGTGCACAATTAAGTGCACTTTTGAGGTCAGTTTTAGGTCACTTGCAGCTGTGACGTCAAGTTTAACAGAAAAGAGGTAAAGCAGTGATATCGTTGAATCTAGTTTGGATCTTTTACTGCTTTGAAACAGGGGAGTAACTGAATTTACAAAATAAAGTGAAAACCTCCTTCCGAAATCCTCTCTAAAATGTTCCTTCAACAACGCCCAGCACAAACACATGCCTTGGCAAAACTGTCAACTCAATTTTCTTGAAAGTAGCTTACACGGTTTAATGTTTGACCTATAGCTTGCATAGTTGTACGTCGCGACTCGGGCTGGGTGCCTTGCGTCTTGTGTCTCTTGTGTCTTGTGCCTTGTGTCTTGTGCTTTGTGTGCCTTGTGTGCCTAGGCAGGTCTTGGATGAGTTGCACGCTACCGAAATGTGAAATCGTAAATTAATCTCCTCAAAAGTGGAGTGGATATGCATTTCAGGATGCTGTTGTCATGTGAAACTGTTTTGTGAATTCTAAATGTAACCTTCATGTCTCGGAGAAATGTACACATAACAAGCAAAAACTTGAGTCATAGTACTTATACACTGTGTATTTCACATGCAATACCTTGCACATGTTGCAGAAGCCAGCGTAGCTAAATGCATTCTGCGTGCATTCTCAGAATGAATAAAGGTTTTGAAAAGGGAAGACTTATTTATACCCTCGAATTGCCAATGATTTAATTCGATCTAATTCGTGATCTAATTAAGTGAAGGTAATGCGCATTTATAATCACATGCGTGTGAAATGAAAGCTCGTTGTTGATCTCGTCATTGACATAGTACGACGTTTGAAATCGGTAATTTGTGTTAGGGTAATTTGTGTGGCGAAGGTAAACTATTGCCAAGACGCAAAATGGTTCTGCTCCGACGTAGGCTAATGTTATTCCTGAGGTTCCTACTTATTAGACGTGCACGTTCATCTTGCATAGAGAGTAGCATATTTCATTCAATATCAGGGCCTGCCATAAAAAGGTAAAGGCAAAAATACTTGTACTAAGCCAGATGTATTTCATTGCTCATCTAGAAGCAACGTATAATATAAACAGAAGCAATTACTTTTAGTTTTTCTGATGTCATCTGCCTTCTGCAGCCTTCTGACGTCATGTCATGTTTAACCTTAAATAATTGAAGATACTAATCATATTCCATGACATTCACTCAAAAGAGAAACGCAGATCGGTTTAAGCGGGAAGTCAAATTATCTTTCGGTAAAAGCTAGAAAAATCACTTTTAAACGTTTATTGTTGATCATTTATCGAATTCTTGACACACAAATGGGCAGAAATGTAAGGTAAAATGTTTAATTTTTAGCAAATAGATAATAAAAACGTTGAAAAACCACTGGTCACCAATTTAGACAAAAAAATTACACAGAAATGTTTACTAAACATCTTGACAATGACGTTCAAACATAAAATGAAGACCACTTGTAATTGCTGATAGTTAAATCAAAATAGCTTGCTTAAAATATTCAGAAACAAATCTTCCACAAGCAAGCACAAAATTTGTAGTTCCAATCAAGATATGGTGGAGACTATTGCCAACTTGGGTAAGGAATATTAACTGTCCAGCTCAAGGTCAACCCTCAACGATATTTCACTGCTAAATCAGCCTTATTTGTTGCTGTACGTTGATTGTTAAATATGAATAGCACCGAGCAGCGAAAATCAGTAAAACATGAGTAAAACAGATAGACTAGGTCCAATCAGAACAGACCACAAAGTTGCAACCAATTCACTTGGCAAATTAACAAATCAACAGCGGAACGGAAAAATAATAAAATGTTCACATCCAATATCGAGGAAGAAAAAATGCCACGTGCATGTAAAACCCTGGAAAAATGTAGCATGTCCGGTTAAAAAAAGTTATGATTTCCTAGCAGAAGCTGTCCCCTTTAAACGTAGGGTATTGCAAGAGGCAAGCAAAAGGGGCATTCGTTCACCACCAATAATAAAGTCATTGGGAATTCCGTCCACGTGTAGGAGTGAGCTAGAAAGAAGAAAAGGGAGGAGGCCAGATGAAATGGCCTAGTCAGTGAAGAAGAAGCTGCTGCTGCTGCTGCTGCATAGATCAGCAATTCACCTTTATCAAATCTATAAGGGCAGGTGCGGAGGAAGAGCTAAGATAAGAACTTAAAAGCAGAAGGCCCAACATACGCATAAGCCAAGGGAATTTAGGCCATTCTGAACCTAACTCAAACAACAAAGGACAAGTACATCTTCAATTGTAAATGATGGCAAAATGCGAAAGCACAGTGAGGTATTTATAGATACCTGATGCTTGAGGTTTCTTGAAATAGGACGGGTGTATAATAAAACCTAACCTAATGGGATTTTTCGTTTTTTTTTTATAAAAACTTGAATGCAAATAGTAAAATCACGACACAAGAGTAAAAATTAAACTGTATCTTGATTCAAGCTTGATTAACGCTTGATTAACGCTTGATTCAAGCAGATGTGAAAAGGTGTAAATGAAACAGGTTTATTTCTTATTAACTTTGTGTACATGTGGACTTTACGTTCTGCCGTTGAACCATATGTGGCCTAGTTTAGAAGATGTAGATTGGTCATCAGATAAACCTTACCAAGCGCGAAAACATGGGACGTTCTCACAAGATGGGTTCATTTCTTACCTGTAACAAGAAAAATACAACTATTTTAGAAGTGTATTCCAGTAGAAATTAAGTTGACTTTACTCTGCACATGAATGACAAAGTAAGTCCCCTGGTTTTAATGAACACCAATGGTGACACGAACTAGCCTCCACGAAAGGTACAGCTAAAGTGAATTAGGCCATGCTAACTTTCGCTGTTATAGCTGCTTATTCACACCATAATGGCTTAAACAAAGATACGTATTTTGGCTTACGCTTTGGCTAATTGAAACAATCCATTTACTCTCGATTATTCCTACAGCTTCCAGCAAAAACAGATGTAAGAAGATTCATCATAAATTAAAATGAGATGTACAAAAGTTGATTGTACGTTTTAAGATTCCCGCGAGATATCCGAAGATCTCGGCACATCCACATATCGAGCATAACCAATTTCACAGTTGGTTAAATTCATTTCAAACCTAAATTACGTCACAGTTTTTAATTTTACTTGAGTAATTGTCGAAAATACAAAACTAGAATAAAAAAAAAAAAAAATCAAGAGACAAAATTACGTTACAAAAGACAGACACCGAGCTTTAACGTGTAAACCAACCAGGCACCTCCACCAGTCTTAAATCAAAAAAATAAAAAACGGCACCTCCACCACTAAAAATAAAATAGCATAACCGGCACCTCCAACCATCACATTCGTGTTTCTTGAACACAGTTGGAGCACAGACTTGCTTAACGAGCAAATTTCAAGCATATGAATTAACCCACGCACGATGACAACTCTGATATTTATGATTGTACCTTCAACCTTCCTCACAAAGTAATGCACTATTGTATCTCACTCCAAGCGTGCTCAACACAGGCACAAGCACCTCAGCACCTGACTTGCCATCTAACTTGTAATGCATACAAAGAGACGCCTATTCACAACGTCTTACGTCCCGCTATAGAATTATTCCGTGCAAATTTAATGTACCCTCCCCCCCCCCCCCCCCCCCCCGCCCTACACCCAGCCCACAGGGCGAGACCCGGGGTTTGTTCCATCACGTGCAACCTCTTTGGCTTACCACGAACTGGAGGGAAATACGTCCTTATTTCTCAGACCACATCTTAACCACCGCTAAACATACCAAAGACGGCGTGCTAAATCAGTTACACTGCCGCTAAGTAATTTAATATTGATAATAACCAGCCAAAAGCCAGGCCAAGCTAATAGAATAATATTCCCGTACGCCACAGCAACCAAATGTTTGGTGTTTACCTATTTTACCTATTACACACCTAAGTGTTGATGCAATTCCCAGTGGCGCGTTGAAATACTTGCAAATGAACGCTTAAATGAAAGCTTTTAAGCATAAGCTAAGAGAGTTTTTAATTGAAAAATGTTTTTACGCAGTTTTGACGTTCTGTTCAGAATTTTAGAATTATACAATTTTAGTTGGAGATTGTTAATGTATGACATGATACCACAGATGATACCATATAATTATTGTAACTATTATTGTATCTATATTGTATTTATTGTATATTTTATTTATTGACAACTTATTGTAATTTTAACTGAGAGACAACTCCAAATATCATGTCCATGATCAAACTGGAATAAATAAACAAACAAACAGCTCTAAAATCAGGATGTGATGAAAGATGTGACCAAAGGTCAAATTTGACCATGCCAAAGTGTGACATGCTTTGAAAATATTCAAGTCAGATCTGTCAACGCTTGACCCTATTTCTTTTTTGTTTGAATTCATTGCAATTCGATTAAACGAGCGCGTGATTGGCTTTCATTAACACGTTTTCAAGCATCGCGCACTTGATTCAAGATCCAAGACGCTTAATAAGAAAACGTCTCGAGAAGAACGATCCTTGACTTTTTTTAAATCCGTCTCAGGCTCCAAATACCATTCAAATTTGTATTATCCCTATCCACGTAGTCATATTATCCCGTTGGGAATGGTTGTTCATTTTTTTTTCAGCTTTAATAATTAACTTCTTATGGAAAAATAATCAAGATAAATGTCAAAGTTTGCATGTGTTTCCTGGTCGTACCTTTCCAATGAGGAAGCTGAATATCAACATTTTTGCAGATAACTAATAAATCTTTCTTCGAACAAGGGTTCTTTTTTTTTCAAAATCAGTTTCAGTTTATTTCATACTCTCAAAAGTGAGTAAAAAGAGGGCATTTTTTGGAGAGTTAATTCTGTCAAGTGGAGTTTTAAATCAAAATGTAACTCATTATTCAAAACATCCTCAATATCTAGGCTTCCCGAGGGGGTCTTTCACCGATCATCGTAACACAAATAATTTCAATTCAGATTCTAGTCCTCTAGTTAAATGAAACTTCGGTGAATAATAAATAATTTATATAATTACATAATATTGAAATGTTGCCATTTTGTCGGCTGCCTCAGTTTCACTAGATTCATTTCGAGGTTGCTTGACGATTGAAATGCAGAATGAAGTGCAGAAGATAACTCAGCAGTAAAGTAGATCTTCGATCAGTAAACAGTGTTGTCTTGCAGCCCCCTCCCCTTCCCCCCCCCCCCCCCCCCCCGCGAAGAAAACACTAGATGAAATGTATGGGTAGGGGTGGGGGTAGGGGTGGGGGTAGGGGTGGGGGTGGGGGTGGGGTGGGGGTGGTAGGTGAGATTGTAATGTTGAAACACGCGGATATTAATCAAGGGTAAGAGATTCGGGTCTTGAGGAAATGCCAATAATCTGCGGAGAATTGTGATGGAATAAGAGAACTCGCCGCCGGTACCCATCCCCCACGTTCACCCCCCCCCCTTCCGTAGCCTCGTTTCCCCAAATGACAATTCAGCCCCGTGAGCGAGGTCTGCGTTATGCATTTATGCATGTCAATGTCACCAAATTTCAAATACATTTGTTCACCTCTCATCAGAGTCTCAAAGTTTCATTCCCTGCATTCGCTGAGCTCAGGCTTCAACTTTCCTTCCAGGAAAACTGAATCATCAATTATAGTACAAATCAAACAACAAGTGCACAGAACGGACTAAATATTCACAGCGTCTCTAAAAAGTGAACCTAGATGCGATGCTCTTTGATGCTCTTAGCATTTATTACTGAAATCGGCATCAAAATTTGGCCAATTATTTAACTTTTCAAGAAAAGTGATTGAATTTTGCAATTGGGTTATCAGTGAATTTCCATGGAGTTTTCCAATAGCGATGAGGGGGTCATAACGCTGGGGGACTCAGAAGGTTGTTATTTGGGTTTGGGCCCCCGTGTGTACTGTGGGCCCCCATTTTTATTGTGGGTCCCATCTCGGGCCCTATTTTGGAGCTCAGAAGACGTTTTGGAGGCAACTATTTGTGAAGAGCGGCAACAGTCTCGTACGAGCTCTTGTTTTATCAGAAACACACAAGTTGTGTCTCTAATACAAAGTTATTATTAATTCTACCCTTCGAACTTTCTGCTCTCACACCCTTACACTTCCTCATCCAAACATATCCCCTCCCCTGCCCGTCCCAGCCAGTACACCCACATCTTCAACCCCACACCCTATCCTACTGATTCTACTGTTTTTCAGGGTAGCGCAAACGCCAGACAAAATAGCGGTTTAATAAGATTTGTAACTCCTTTGTAAGATACTACCACAAGAATTAGCCTAATAACCAACTTTCGTCTCAATGGAACCTAACCAAAGAGATTGATACACGAATAATAAATAACCAGAAATTGCAATTTAATTAACTAGCTCTAAAGATTCATCTTTCGTCCGCTATTATTTATAGAAATGTTACCTAGTACCTCAAATTGGGTGAAATTAGAACCTCGCTTGTAGCTGCAGTAAATCACAAACGCTTTAGTCGAAGAGAACTCTTGATTACAATTAATTGTCATTTTACTTTCTAATAAATACACCCTCATAAATATGCATGTGTGATTGATTGCCCTTTTCCTCCTTTCCATTCCAACGAACAGTTTCGGCTTTAAAACAAAGAAATGCTAAGGAATTTGTTAAACAAGAAGGAAGGAAGGAAGGTAGGAGCATGAACGCTAGCATGCTTGTACATGGTGTTGTTTAAAAGTCGGCATGCCTTCAAACAATACATCACTGTTCCCATACTAATTAACTAGGTAGTAATTTCTCACGTGAAATAACTAACAGCGTTGCCGAGGTCTAATAAGTTGTAGGTCTTGATAGGTTGGGGATGTTTTACAGCGTTCACTTGGTTTTAGAGTCGTGTATCGGCACTAGGCTCCATGCTCTCTACGGTGCTGCTCTCTTACGTCTCTGCGTATCTAGAGCCAGAAGTCTTCAAGCATCATTAGCACTCCGCGCTTCAGCATCCAAGAGGCAAACCAAAAGTAACAGATGAACAACTTCAATTTGACACAAATAAAAAAAAACCCAAACAAATACACGAATTAGCATTGAATGAATGTATCTTCTGGTCTTTCAAAGACAGTTTCTGCTCGAGATTCAGGTTCAAATGTTGACCGTATAAACGCAACAAGGTTTAATGGACAGTTTAATGGACTGTGCACCAAAGCAAATTATCCAAATTACGAAAAAGAACGACACGATCCTTGTAAGAAATGCATTATTCCTATAAACATATTTTAATTTTTGAAGTAATTATTCTGGTTACAACTGCCCAGGCAACATTGATCTTTTTGAGTCCGTTCGTTAAAATTTGCGAATTCAATATGTTTGCTTCGAAAATTCTGTGTGATTGTGTTAAATGGTCGAGTTTTAAATACATTGTGCATACCTAGTCATACCTAGAAATACCTAGCATAATTGCCGCAGTGGCAAGTCTCCAAGCCGTTATACAATTTCTTAATAACTTTGTAAGTGCATTTCTATTTTCTACAACACCTCTTCTGTGTTCAGTAAGGGTTTAAAGAAAAGCATGTCCACGCGATTCTCTCAATTTGGCTCATATGTTAAAAGCACACATATTTTAGTAAAATGTAAAAACAATTCAAAGTAGAAGTGTTTATACTGCATACTTTCAGCTCACAAATCATACACTCCCTTGTAGGCTATATACACTTCACAGGTATTTACTAAACTCTATATTGTGCTCTATATATGTGTGCGCTTTTACCCATAAATTCCAGCATACATATTCATTTCCACACCACGTTTTAAACGCAAAAAATGTCATCCCATTCTAACTAGGCACACATCCCAACCAGTCAGCACCCTCCCCCACCCCTCCCCCACCCCCCTTGTCGACACTTGCGTTGACACAAATGCGTTATGTTTATTATGATTTTACCCATTGAATCATAAATATATAGGATGGCATCCTCTAAAGCTAATAGTCCTATTGTTTGGGAATGGCTACGAATTCTCGCCCCAGAACACAACAATGTATTCAACGCATTGTTGCGATGTTTTAGATTTCGAGTTGACGTGAGTTACCGTTTGCACCGGTAGGTGAAAGACAAAGGTAACGTCAATCAAAGTTCTCTTCGAGCGCATGAAAATTCACCCTGAAAGTGCCAACAAACCAGTCAAACCAGCCGAACCAGCCAAACCAGGCAAACCAGCCGAACCAGCCAGACACAGTTGTGTTGTGAGCTAATGTTGATTTGATGTTTTCGCAAATTCATTTTGAAAATCCAGTCAACCGATCTTAGAGAAGTAGCGCCTGAAAAACATTCAGTATTTTCAAAGGAAATGACAGGAAGAGCTTGTGAAATTATTGGAGACCTCTAGTTGCTCTCTTCCTGTAAAGCGATACACATGCAGGTAGTAATTACAAAAAAAAAACACCCTCACTTTGAAGCCCGGTAGGAAATATCAGGTATGTGAGAAATATATGTCTATTTTCTACAATCACTTTCAATCGCAGGTGCGCTTTTCGGTATTTTACATCCACATTTGGAAATCAGGATATATCCAAGTATGGTTCGTTGCGGAATGGCACACAATTTTCAATTTCAATTACACCAGTCGTTTGCTAACCTATGCGTAGGCATGCGTCCGTTTTAGACCATGTCTTGACTTGTGCCTTCTCTTCATCTGCGATTTACAAACCGAAGGGCTACAGCTTGAGGTTGGAGCATAGAGTTCGAGGTTACCTGTCAGCACTGACAGGTACCTCAATAAAGCGAAACAGCAAGCATTATTATTTTTTTCATTAAACGTCATAGAGAAATGTGAAGAAGCAAGTCGCCCTTTCAAAAATCGATAGTTCGTCTGAGTTGTAAACTGGACAATACGCGCTTTCCAAATCACACGACGAATTGGTCTGCACTGGCAGGCAGGCACTAGAAGCTAGTATCGAGAGAACTTGGGGCTGACATACGGCCTGGAACCTCCCCACTGAACCATGCCATCCCCTGTGTCGAATAGCGGTTGGAATAAACTTCAATGCAATCAGTTCTTGGTTATGAAGTTCTTGCTACGAGCACCTGGGTCTGACCGAATAAAGACGTCGAAAGTAGTCGAGTGAGAAAGTCAACTGGAAGGCGCAGATTGAGAAGTCAGTGATGGAAGTTGACATGAGGCTGGGGTGGAAGGGGGAGGGGGAAGTTAAGTTTCTAGGAACTAGGGGCAGTCCATTATTTGTGATTATATATTCCAAAGACTGAAGAATAGTTTGACAGGCGCGAATTAAGGACCACATCAGGTGTTTCAATCAATGTAACTTAACAAGTTATAAGGTGCAAACTCTGTAATTGGGCCTTTAAATGCACGTGATTTCAGGTGCACTTATTTCTTTCGAATGGTGAGAGTTATTTCAATCTAATCAAAACGGTTGTAGCGGAAAAGCCGACACTAAAACTTGAGGGTGTCTAAAATATGTAAATTTGTAATACTCCTTAAACGGAGCTAAACGTTCAGTCTTGCACGTTTATAAACCCCTGGTAAAAACAACAGCCTAACTCACTGAACGTCAGTAGAAAATTAAAGATATTAACAAAATTAACATCAAAATCAATGGCAATGCACGCGACGCTGTAAGACGCGTCTGAAATTCCCAACAGGTCCCGTAATTTACTTCTCGTCGAAAGTACCACCTTTATAATAAATGGTCATCTTCGATCTGAATTATACCGCCACCAAGGCCATTGTTGGATCTAATTGTTTGATTTTATATGGAAATGATGATTTCCCGTCTCGAAACAGTTACAGCTTGCGTACAAGAAAACGATCTGTCCCATGTACCGGTATTCCTCATTGCTTAGAGCATTCTTATCTCCATCGAAACATGTGTGTTATGATTTTTATTCAGTCCTTAATCTTACTAAAAATCCCTCTAAAATTGGATGAAACTTAATCTTTACATATAAAACTTCGGCAGCGCTATCAAAACGAGGGTATTCGACAATTCAATTCAATTCAATTCAATTAATGAATTATGGATTTAAAGAAAGCTTGTAGAAAATATCCATCATTGAATCGGATCAAAATGGTGCCACCTTTAAACAGCACGCAACGCAAGGTAGCTCAATCTATGGAAGCTCAATCAATGGTAGTTAAATATATGGTAGTTAAATCTCTGGTAGCTCAATCTATGGTAGTTAAATCAATGGTAGTTAAATATATGGTAGTTAAATCTATGGTAGCTCAATCTATGGAAGCTCAATCAATGGTAGTTAAATTTATGGAAGCTCAATCAATGGTAGTTAAATATATGGTAGTTAAATCTCTGGTAGCTCAATCTATGGTAGTTAAATCAATGGTAGTTAAATCAATGGTAGCTTGGATAGACCTTGTTCCTGGTTTGTTGATCCGAAGCTACACCCACTGCCAACTAACAAGGCAACTGTGGGTGAGACAGGTGGGACAGGTGAGACAGGTTTAACCAATAGCAAGCCAGGGGTGAACCACTACTCATCTTACCAAGACGAAGTGCCGCCAGTGGCGGGTAGTGGCGTGAAGGCAAGATCTGGACAGGTCTGGGTCATAAGTATAGCGGGCAGTTTCAAGAGCTGCAAACCAGTTTCAACTTTAAGTAGCAAATGTGTTCTTTAACTTTTATTCTATTATGTACGCTATTTTCACCGGCGGCCAGATAAACTGTGAAATTTTTAAAATGAACTCGAGAGGCGACAATGTCCGTAATATTTCTCGAGGCAACTCACGATTAACCCATCGGCGTCATTAGAACATCGTTCTGATCATTAATCGCTTCTGAAGCACTTGTAAACGATCATTTATAAAAGTGAACACACACATTTTTGTCGAGAGGGATTTGACCCTCCCCCACCTCAAAAATGTCCTAAACACTTTAGTGTAACCCTACGAATCGACTAAAGGTTACTTGTTTCTAGAGGCTCACAAAATTACGGAGTGCGCGCTAGGTCAGGTATTGAATGGGTGACCTTCACACACATGACCAGTTCTGTTCGGGAGAGAGGTTGGAGGGATGAAAGTTAAGCACGGTGCGCTGGGTCAGGTATTGGATGGGTGACCTTCACACACATGACCAGTTCTGTTCGGGAGAGAGGTTGGAGGGATGAAAGCTAGTACAGCAAGTTCATTCGTCTTGCTTATCAACCTCTCGACAGCATGGATTAGAGTTGAATCGTCCTTCAGAAGGTTCGTCAAGCCGGTGGTCCCCTTGATGATTTTGAACAGAGATAGGCTACGTGCCGGCACCGGGTTTTCCCTCCTCTCTTCTAAGCTAGGTTGGGTTCATTATCATCATCATCTATCTATCCATCTATCTATCTATCATCTATTTATCTATCCATCTATCATCCATTTATAATAAAGCACCTGTGTGTGAGTTCACTTTCCCCGTGGGTGTCGCGACCTCGACCGCGCAATGTAAAACGTCAATTGCAAAACGTTTGAAAGTTTGGAATGAAAATCTCTAAAACTGAAGAAACGCATAAATACTTGAGTTAAACTCACACACAGGCGCTCTATTATAAGTAGATAGATAGATAGATAGATAGATAGATAGATAGATAGATAGAACATAAAATCCTTGCTGAAATTGGAAATGTGCAGTGTGTGGTTAGTGTTCCCACACACACGTGGGGCAATTCTGGGCAAAGTTAAACAATGCATTTTGATTCATTTTTTTTTTTAGTTTTTATGATATAATATTAAAATTTTGCGATGGGTTGGAATTGACGGCTTAGAGTAAATCAATGAGGTCTGGAAGACCGCGAGGCAAGTTTTGGTACTTTTTGGGGGTACGTTTGAGACACATTCAGTGCGAAACACGATGCCTATTTTGATGCCCCTATTTTGATTCTAGGTAAACCTGCCTTTTGTCTGTCTCTAATTAGACTGTCACGGGCTGTCTTCGTCCTAGCTCATCTCTACTAGAGGATTTCCAAGGTCATTCAGGATCTTGTTGGAACATTCAGGATCTTGTTGGAACATTCAGGATCTTGTTGGAACATTCAGGATCTTGTTGGAACATTCAGGATCTTGAACATTCAGGATCTTGTTGGAACATTCAGGATCTTGTTGGAACATTCAGGATCTTGTTGGAACATTCAGGATCTTGTTGGAACATTCAGGATCTTGTTGCAACATTCAGGATCTTGTTGGAACATTCAGGATCTTGTTGGAACATTCAGGATCTTGTTGGAACATTCAGGATCTTGTTGCAACATTCAGGATCTTGTTGGAACATTCAGGATCTTGTTGGAACATTCAGGATCTTGTTGGAACATTCAGGATCTTGTTGGAACATTCAGGATCTTGTTGCAACATTCAGGATCTTGTTGGAACATTCAGGATCTTGTTGGAACATTCAGGATCTTGTTGGAACATTCAGGATCTTGTTGCAACATTCAGGATCTTGTTGTAACATTCAGGATCTTGTTGGAACATTCAGGATCTTGTTGGAACATTCAGGATCTTGTTGGAACATTCAGGATCTTGTTGGAACATTCAGGATCTTGTTGGAACATTCAGGATCTTGTTGGAACATTCAGGATCTTGTTGGAACATTCAGGACCTTGTTGGAACATTCAGGATCTTGTTGGAACATTCAGGATCTTGTTGGAACATTCAGGATCTTGTTGGAACATTCAGGATCTTGTTGGAACATTCAGGATCTTGTTGGAACATTCAGGATCTTGTTGGAACATTCAGGATCTTGTTGGAACATTCAGGATCTTGTTGCAACATTCAGGATCTTGTTGGAACAATCAGGATCTTGTTGGAACATTCAGGATCTTGTTGGAACATTCAGGATCTTGTTGGAACATTCAGGATCTTGTTGGAACATTCAGGATCTTGTTGCAACATTCAGGACCTTGTTGGAACATTCAGGATGCATAAACAGCAGAACTTTCCCAGAGCTGAATCGAGAAATAATCCACACATTTACTCAATTATCCAATGTGAAGTGCTAATTTACATTAAGCATTGCAAAGTTTACAAGACTATTATTTATTGAACCCCATGTTGCAGTAATCTTAAGTGTTCACTTTTTACTTCGGAACAAAAAGGAAAAGGTAATTGAATTCTTCGTTGTGTAAACATTACACAGACTCGACTTTTCTATTGCAAAGTTCTGGTTAGTGTCATTAACGAATTATAACACTGATCTTCCTATGTGAATCGCCACGCTGCGAGCAAAACTGTGTCGAACAAGTGCTCCA
Organism: Protonemura montana; assembly: GCA_947568835.1. Taxonomy (NCBI): domain Eukaryota; kingdom Metazoa; phylum Arthropoda; class Insecta; order Plecoptera; family Nemouridae; genus Protonemura; species Protonemura montana. Next base: position 23,385,172 of record OX387604.1, on the reverse strand, counting down.
TGCTTACTTTTAACAGCTTGGCTTCTACCAAAAATTGGAGATGCAGACCCTAACGCGGTCAGACTTTTGGGGCTCTTAATTTGTTTGAAAAAATCAGAATAAAACTGTGCAAAAAGAAAGGCTGTGGTCATGGTTGTCAATTTTTTTAGATTTAACTTGTGAAGTTGTCATACAAAGCCTTTAAATATGTGCATTTTAGCTCTTTTTTAAACTCTACAGTTTTTTTTACAAAAATTTTGTTCAATATATGTTAGACTTACTTATTTTTGTACTTATATTTTGAAAAACTCTACAGTTTTTCAAAATATTATAATTAGAAGTAGTGGCAACCAAAGACAAATTAGTTTTAGACTGTTTTTTTTTTACATATATTTTTGAATACTTTTTGACCCCCAACATTTTGACAGCGCGGTCCTCTGCTCGTATAAGGGTTTAAGACACTTTTAAAGGGGGAATGCAAAAAATAAACGAATTGTATTTTCAATAGTGGTGTGATGGATGCATATGTCGAGCTGTTGGATATGAGTGTCTGTACACAAAACAGGCAATCCGTGGTTTACTTATAGGAAACGGAAATAGCGGTTCGTCGTCGATTTTCATTTACGATCCATCATAATATCCCAGTCTTTTAATTTCAGTAAAATGTGAATGATTCGACACTAACTTTTTTCGACAGATTTGTGACAAAGAACAATTAGCGGATACCTTAACTGCGTGATAACAGCTGTTTCAAACTAGATAAACCAACACTCAATCATCCATCTTTGTCTACCTATCCGAAAAGTTATAAATACCTGGACCATTGGAAATGCATGGCAGAGAACTTGAGGAGTCACAGAAGTCGTGATCATTAAAAATAGAAAGGCAAGAAGCCGTAAGAGCAATAGCTACTGGGTGCTCGACAAGTGCTTTTGTTGTGAGCAAATCTGTGATTTGATTAGGTTTGCTTGCTGTGGCGACGTTGGCGTGGGGGTGTAGGGCAGGTGGGCGGCCGCTGGGGGAGGAGGGAAGAGGTTGCAGTACTTTTGGCATCACAAACACCGTGCCGCCCTGCCTTGCCCTATCTGTGCCCTGACAGGTCGTAGCCCATGCTTTTGCTTCCGGAGAGCAGTCTACGCGATCAAATCAGGTTAACCCATCTTTTTTACCTTAGAGTAAGCTTATGGGCGAAGTCTCATACTCCCCGAAGTCATCAAAGAAACACCAACAAGGAAGACATGTCTTCACTAAACCAATTAACTATCCACAACAACAAAAGTTGACAACCCTGCTCCAGCTTGCGTTTGAAATCAGTTTCATGGAAAGGTATACTCGAGTCCAGGCTTCTTGAATTTGTCAAGGTGAACATTTCCACGTGCATGTTGCGAAATTAGTTGCCAATCATTTCAGAAATCGCTCCAAAAGCAATCAAGTAAAAATGTCAAATAGATCCGAACGATAGTTGAGCATTATTCCTCTGGGAGAAACATATTTTGACCCTGCGATCACTATATTTTTTAAAGCAAACGTGTATGCAGGTATAACGTGTTCAGGTGGATAGTGGTCAGTTCTTTCATGCCTAAAACAACAGCAATAGCGAGAGTATTTGATCCAATAAAAGCATAAATATAACCTAGTAAGGCTCATTAAATGTGTACATGGAATGAAAGAAAAATCAACGAATTCTACCGAAATAAGAACCTAAGATCACGTTTGAAAGCACAACACTGCTACGTGTCAAAAGCGCGTAATTATTAATTTAATCAAACAGCAATTTGTTTCATTCGCCAAACACAAACTGTCGTGTCTCTTGCACGGGCTTGCGATCAGAAGGTCTGCGATCAGAAGTTTCACCTTTGTGCTAATCAAGGAACAGTTCGAACTTCAAAGAGAGTCACATATTGAAGAGATTTTAATTGCCACAGGGTGAGGTGGTGGTTTTCAGACGTTTAATTTGGTTTAGTGTAGGGGGGGGGGGGGGGGGGGGGCACAGAGAAAAAATATGGTATGGGAGGCTACGAACGATTGCCCTCCATTTCGCTTTTATATTACCTACTAACCAGTGAAATTTCAATTAAACGGTTCATCTGAATAAGTCTTGGGGAAATCTTGGAACCAGAACTTTTATCTGACCAAAGCAAACAAGCTCATCCTTTGGCTCATCGCATCTCATTCTGACATCCCTCACGTCTTAAGTACATCATTGATCACCGCAGAGTGATTTCCCTGCGCCTTAATCAAGCTCGTAGCCTATGAAAGCGTAGATCAAGCTTGTAGTCTAAGAAAGCGTAGATCAAGCATGTAGCCTATGAAAGCGTAGATCAAGCATGTAGCCTATGAAAGCGTAGATCAAGCTTGTAGTCTAAGAAAGCGTAGATCAAGCATGTAGCCTATGAAAGCGTAGATCAAGCATGTAGCCTATGAAAGCGTAGATCAAGCTTGTAGTCTGTGAAAGCGTAGATCAAGCATGTAGCCTATGAAAGCGTAGATCAAGCTTGTAGTCTGTGAAAGCGTAGATCAAGCATGTAGCCTATAAAAGCGTAGATCAAGCATGTAGCCTATGAAAGCGTAGATCAAGCTTGTAGTCTGTGAAAGCGTAGATCAAGCTCGTAGTCTATGAAAGCGTAGATCAAGCATGTAGCCTATGAAAGCGTAGATCAAGCTTGTAGTCTGTGAAAGCGTAGATCAAGCTTGTAGTCTGTGAAAGCGTAGATCAAGCATGTAGCCTTTGAAAGCGTAGATCAAGCTCCTAGTCTATGAAAGCGTAGATCAAGCGTGTTGTTGGTTGATAAATGAGTGGATTACGGTGATAATGCAATGATATAACAAGCTTCTACTTCTACGAAAATCTTGCTGACAAATGGCGCTCCAAGCTTAAGAGGTATTACATAAAGAAATGCTTGTTCTTAAGCCACGAAGCCAAAATGTGACGCCAAGCGAACATGCGAGGAGCGAACATGTGTCTAACAACTAACCAGTGGATGATGCATCTTTACGTTTCATCTAAATCACAGACCGACCACGCAGCCTGTTCATTTTCCAAGTGGCAAGTATACCAGGCTACAGGCTAGACCAGGCTAGAATAGACTACACCAGTCTCGACCTGGCGGCACAATGTAACTGGCTAGGTATCGTAAGTGGTTTGGTAAGGTAAATTAATTATTTTTGGAGGGGTCTCAAATGTATGCCAAATTATTGAATACAAATACAAACTTATGAGCAACCTCACTCTATCTACATCCAAACTTACACAACGCCAACGAATCAATTGACGTAATTTCGAGAAACGATTATTTCTAAATTAAATGTACGATTATTTTTTAAAGTAGTAGGTACAGTCTCAGTTTAAAATGTAATAAGTACAGTCAGGTTTGCACGAAGCGAAGTTCCCATAAAAAGTCTAAAAATACATTGCACTTACCGACTCTGCGCGTAATTTTTTGCTTACGACGAACCATTATCGATGCAATAACAAAAACAAATTGATATTCCACTTATTATCACAGCAACTTGAATTAAACACGGTACTACACTGTACCTTCGACAGGCTCTTGGACATAACATTCGTAGCAGTCACCTAGTTCGCTCAATTATCCAATAATTGGCTTAATAGGCAGACAGATGTCATCAATTGAGTACCGGTTGCTAGCTCTCGGCTCTCAACCACCTAGACCAAGGACACAGACACACTGTGTTGCTTGCTACATATTAGAGATTCGAATTTCAAGCAGATACAAATTTATCGTTCAGTTGGCACTGGTGTAAACCGTAACTAATGACCAATATCTTAGCTATTGTACAAGATAAAATTCCCGTTACCGAAAATAATCTTCATTTACTCTTACTTGTCATACTTTACCAATATTTACCGATCCATTTATGTATGTGTATGTGACCTGTGGTAAACAATCTTGATATTCGTGACATTCGCTTCAAGTTGAGTTGGCAAACAGGTAAATATCACCGTGAACTTTGATAGACCAATATTCCAACTTCCAATCACTAGTGTCTGTTGATTCTTCGACTTCTCATTCACAATTGGTTGTAAAGGTGCCATGAGTTTTTTTGGAATATAAATATATTTTGGCTGATGTTTGAGTAATGTCTTTAAGTAAATATATTTTGGCTTGCATAACATTTGCTGAAATAAAGCTGGGGATTTCAATTTAGACCAAGTTTTGTTATTATTTTTCCCGCTCGACTGCTATTAGTTTTGCGTCTTGATCAGTTTTGCGTCGATTTGCAGTGAACAATTACAGACTCATCTTACTGTCTTTATGGGGCGGTAATAAATCAGGTAACAAATCAGTTTCCCCTCGATTATCTTAGTGCACAGGTATACACAACCCATGGGATATGCCCTGATCGAAATCAAAGCACATAGAATTTTGGCCCCCCCTCACAAACTGCTTTGGTACAATGTATTCAGTGTAGGTAATAATAGAGTTAAAAACCTCAGCAAATTTGATTAATTCTAGAGCTACGCAGGATTACCAGTCTGTAAACTTTCTCACGATCAAAATTGACAAAATTGGCGATCGCATCTCGCTGATGTGAAACTTTATAGAAGACACCCTGCCACCCTCTACCCTCAACCCTTTGCCGCCATGTGCCTTTCTAAATCATAGGTATGCCAAATACTGAACACAACTTTCTGTAAATCGAGTGCAATTACCTGATTTATATTGGCATACACTATTAACTGCTTCTTATAAAGGTATACTCGTCTGCGGGTCAGTCAGGAAACCGGTACGAGCAGGAACGTATTTGTCTGTCGATCCACGATAAGTGGTAAAGCAGTTGTAGCATAAAAAAAACAGTCTCGACTTTAGTATAAACTGCGATTCGAATTTCCCGTCACGTTTTCTTGTTTGGGAAATATTGTCATAACTTCTTATTATATACAAGGCAGCGCTAGTTTTTCTGGGCATTCTCGTTTCTATAGATCTTCGCGCATGGAATAGACCATACGATAGGTAGAACAGCGATCTGGCAGGGTCGAGCTGACTAAAGTAGGGAGCGGAACCGCTCCGCAAGGCCCGAACATGATATTGCAAAACTTTACCATTTCCCGGAGCCTAGTCGATAGTTCCGTTGAACATACAAAAGAAATAGGTGGAGAAGAATATGGCTGGTGCAGATAACATCCGATCAAAAATGTCAAGCTGCTCGGACAATTTTGATCGAACATTTTATTTTTGGAAGTGAATATCAACGGGAGGCGCACGTCTATCCACATAATAGATAGAAAACACACAACCCGAACGGTTGGGCGAGTTGGAAACACCGGTTCTCATGAGATCACCGAAGTTAAGCAACACTGCGCTGGGTCAGGTATTGATAGATTGATTTGTGGTGTTTAACGACGCACTGTTTTGACATCTGGCCATGCGGCACTGGCCTAATGGCGTCGGTGAACGAGTGGACGAGTATGATGATGAATCTAACCTAGCCTAGAAGGGAGGAGGGGAAATCCAGTGCTGGCAGTTAGCCTACTCCTGTCGAAGAGCACCAAAGGGACCACAGGCTTCACGTCCCTTCCGAGGCACGGTACAACGCGAACAGCAGGATTCCTCCACAAATCCGGACCACCAGTCCGAACAGAACTGGTCATGTGTATGACGGTCACCCATCCAATACCTGACTAAGCGCAGTGTTGCTTAACTTCGGTGATCTCATGAGAACCGGTGTTCCCGACACGCCAAACCGTTAGGTTGAGTCAGGTATTGGATGAGTGACCATCATACACATGACCGGGAGAGAGGTGGGAGGGATGAAAGTTAGTACAGCAACTTAATTCGCCTTGCTCATCAACCTTTCGAAGGCATGGATTTGTGGAGGAATTCTGCTGTTCGCGTTGTACCGTTCTTGGGGGGGACGTTAAGCCGGTGGTCCCCTTGGTGCTGTTCGACAGGAGTAGGCTACAACATCATCCACTCATTCACCGACGCCATTAGACTAGTGCCACAGGGCCTGTCGTCAAAACAGTGCGTCGTTAATCCCCAATTATCAAATGAATCGAAGACACAAACATGGCCGCCGCTTGTTTCCTCTGTTGTTTTCAATTGAAGTAACGCATTTGCTATGAGATGACACCCAGCAGATCAAAATAAGACGCAATGCTTTGTATTTTACGACAAGGATGTTCCCGAATAAAATAAACAGAAAAGATGAAAAGAGCAAACTGAAGAAAATTATTTTAAAATAAGAACACTCGAAGGGGGCGTATGAAGCATTTCAATTGTTAGTTGTAACAGAACATTCTTTAGGGGCTAAGTTGGGGCTAAGTGCAGCTACTAAGGCCTAAGACATCTTCCCCCCACTCCCACCAACACCCCACAGCCACCTCCCTCCACCAACACCAACCGAGGAACGAGGATAGACACGAACTGGCATCTGGAGGAAAGAAAGGATTTTGAAAACTGCTTCCGGCCAAAGGCCGGACAAAAAGATGAGCAGTGATATTATTTTTAAGTAGAAATAAACATGGAAATCCAATCTTTAACCCCTAAAAAGTTCAGAAAATAGTCCAAAGTTGAAATGATGAACGGAAGTGAAAAGTTCGGAGCACCTGGCATTCTAAAAATGTAACTGTGAAATCATTAAATGAAAGAGGGAAATGAATGAAATGTGTACAGTGCATTCCAAAGAGATATTTTCACCTGGCAATTCCAGGTATTATTGACACTCAACTGTTCAACGTGCTTATCACACCTGCCCAGTACGACATTTTCTTTGCTCTTTTCTTTTTCATTTCAAGATTTGTCATTTTGCGGAAAATCTAATTTGGCAAATTTGTGCTGCTTGGATTCGATACTGAGACAGCCAGGTATTTCAAAAATAATTTTACACGAGTTAATTTGGGCTGTCCATAAAGCTTTCTTCTACGGCTATCACATTATTTCAATATTTTCCCCAAGTACAGGTACAATGAAGGTAAGCACGTGACCAAACATTGCTATCCTAGCACGGGAGTCTGAGATCAGGTGGCATAATTTCAGGATCGTACGAAGCACTGCGGTATCAGCAAACAAGAGATTATTTCTGACCGGATACGGATATTGGGAAATGGTTTAACTGGAAAATGATGACAGCAAATTGCGTAGTGCACGATTTTCCAATCAATGTTGTCGAATGACAGATCAATTAGCCATGTAATCCGTTAGCCTGGTTAATTGTAACTACGTTATCTGAATACGAATGAAAATCAGTAATCACAGCCGAGGCAAGCTTTGGAAGCAATTAGTGCAGTGCATTTCAGTTCAATTTTCTGTCCTTCTACCTGTTTCTGTGCCCTGGGACCTAGGTATATCCTAGTTGTATCCTAGGTGTATCCTAGGTGTATCCTAGTTGTATCCTAGGTGTATCCTAGTTGTATCCTAGGTGTATTCTAGGTGTATTCTAGGTGTATCCTAGGTGTACCAAAGGGAATCTTCAGATGCGTTGTCAAAATAATTCGTCTCATCATCACAGGAATACTAAATTTTCAACGATAATTACAAAAAAGCAGCCGTCAAAAAGAAAGAATAATTTGTGTGTCACGCACAAAGTCATGAAATGTTGACATCTCCGACAACTTAAGTACCTACCCGCGTTAAAACACGTCATCGATGGGCATGTCAACGCTTTCATCACTTCACCACAAAAGCATCCACAAAATTACAATCAACCCTATAATCTGTCAAACACAAAGAAGCGCTCGTGAATAATTTTTCTTTCGCTATTGGTAGTGGTGTAATTTTTCTTGTCAGCTTTAATGAGCGTACCTTGACTTGTCCTCCCTTGCACCCCGCCCCCTACCTCCGTTCAGACGTCGACGCCGACGCCGCCACCGGCGCGCTCGACGCCACTCGTGGCAACCGCCGGTGAAACTTAATATTGCTCAGCAGCAGCAGGTGCAAAGGAAAGGTGTCAGCGCCAGGGGCACATGGCGACCTCCCCCTACCTAATAAATGAGGTAATTTCCACACTTACACTCGCTAGGGTGGTCGATTCGGTGCTGGGATGCTGGGGTTCGGGTGAGCAGGGTAGGGGACTGGCGGGTGGGGGGGGGGGGGGGGGGGGGCTGGAGCAAGGAAGAAACCCACCGCAAGTTAGCGCTAACGCATTACACCTAGAATTATTCAAACAAGGCGGGAAGAAATCACATTATTTTACTATTTCAATCAAAGAGTACGGGGAGGGAGAGTTAATAATAGGATGCTTAATAATGCATTATCAAGTTTTATTTATGCCTCATTACTACGCCAGCAAACTCGGTGTTTGTGTAATTTTCGAAATAATTGCTATGATTTAGCGCTGTGCTCATAAATAAGGTACAGACACTTTTAAGGAAACAAAGACATAGATTTTGTGGCTTTATTAAGGCACGTATTTAAATCGATCGAGGCAAATCTGTCGCGAGAACTACATGTCTTCAAAACCCCAGTAATCAATCGACTACATGGCTATCAGGCAATTATTCCCATGCAGAAATAATTAGATAGACATCTTGGAAGAAGCTTAAAGTAACCGAAAAGTAAACCGAAATATAATCAAAGCTCTTGTTTTAGTAGACCAATGATGTTCGTCTTTGTTCCTTTGAATGAAAAAATGCTGTGCTCTTTTAGTAGGGATCTGGTGTTACAAGTTTGCGGGCCACCGATGGAGAAGATCGGAAGGGTAATTAAAAACGTCCCCCCCCCCCCCCCTCCCATACAAACAAGGATTTTAAAAGTAACCGGCAAAAATGTTGAACTACAATTATCCGGGTTTATCATTTGCGGCATAAAACAGAATCTTGTTGGCAGCCTGGTAGGTAGCCTGGTAGGTAGCCTGAAAGGTAGCCTGAAAGGTAGCCTGAAAGGTATCATGGCTTACGTTGAATCAGGCATCGCTAAGTGTGGTCGCAGATGGCCAAGGACTCGTTCCAGCCGGCACATGATATCACGGAGTTCCCCAGGGGTTACCCTGAGGACCCCAGGGACATCAGAACGAACTGCGGCCGCCGACCCAGGGGTTCATTGCATTTAGGGGGAACGATGTCAGCTCAATGTTCATCAACCAAGCGTAGATTTGCTGAGCAAGGTAACTCACGCGTACACCTTTAGCTCACAGTAGAATTCACTGTAATGGGCAAACAAGAATCAAAATAATTTATGAATACATTTGTCATTTGCACCAACTGTTGTGATAACTGGTATTTTTGACACTTTTTAATGAAGTTTACTGAAATGGGTACTAAACGACAGGTGTTTGGAGAGAAAAAATTTGCCATGGATTTTTGATCATATAAAATGATCTAGCCTCGCTACTGGTAATAGAAGAAAGGTAATTTATTCACTCGGCGTTGACTGTCAGCTGCACCTGCATTTTAGCACTTAAAGAGATAACTAGAGACATGGTGATATTGCGCTGGAAAGATACTGCCAATATTTAAAGGTTTCAGTCCCTTACGCATACATAAAATAGGCCATCAAAATCTGTTCGAAAATGTCTAAAGAAAACTGCGTGCCCAGTAAAATAGTGCGGTCAGGAATAAAACTTTGTTTCTGTTACACAACTGGTTTTCTTTGTGCAAGCCGCTACTTGGAACTCATTTAGGGTGTTTTTAAACACCCGAAGTTTCTATATCTTTTAAGTTATCTAAGTGAAGTTTCATCTCCGGCCAAAAAAATTGTCACCCTGCATCAAAAGTTTTTTTTTTAATTCGAACAATTTTTGTTAGTTATTTTTGTGCAGGGATGAATTTCTGCATGACGGTAGGATCCCTAGTGTTTGAGATCGTTCCTAAGTGGTTTTCAACAGTTTGTTGTAGTATTGCCGGACCCGAAGCCTTCCAGGCTATTGAGATATGGATGCTGGCTGGACTGGACCAAAGCGTCAGGCAACGCTGTAAAGTTGGTCCCACTATGCTGGGCCTTGGCGGGCCTTGGCAGGCCTTGGCTGGGGGAGGCCAGTTGTATGGAAAGGTTTGAAATGCCCTAGGGAGTTACGTACGATCACAATTTGCGTACAACAAATTTGTTCTACTCTTATCAAAAATGCCTGAAGCAAGGTTAATATTAGCGGGTATAAAGGTAATTGCGAAGAACGACTGAAACTAAAAGCTAATTTTTGCACTGCACTCCAAGTGGGCATTTAATGGGTAGATCGATATCACAGATGCAAATAATTTTAGCCACACGCTTGCTTATAGCCGTCTACTAAATTGCAAACTGAAAAATAGGCAAATACAAAAAATATGTAAATTGTGCTTTTAATCTATGGTAGCACCTGACCTTCACAATTGGCATTTATCTGTAGCCTTGACACTTGGCCTTGGAATATATCCTCGCTTACTTTCGGAAAACTTTGTCAAATATGGCCTTGGTACACGAGACTAGCAAATCCGTTCACCAAATACGAGTGATACAAAAATGCCCACCAATAGGTCGCTAAATAGACCTATCGACAGAAGTCTTTTGACAAGGTCCTGTCATTCTTCGTGATGGAAAACATTGCCATGGCATTGGTCTGGGTTCACTAACATGAAAAGCAGTAAAGCTGTGTGCTGGTCGGCTGACACCCGCAGGCTACAGTTTTAATGAAGGTAGATTACCGTAGCCATTGTTATCTAGCTGAATGTATTACTCTTTGAATAAGAGGGTACGAGAACAGAGAAGCTAAAAGAGGCGCACCGTTAGCCCGCCCGCCCACCCGCATGCCCACTGGGAAGTGGGCAGTGGGCAGTGGTGGGCAGTGGTGACAGATTACACAGTTTACATGGTTGGCTCTTGGTAGCGTGGGTAAGCACACCGGCAACATAATACTAGACAGATTGCACTGAACTCAGCGAACTCGGACGATCAAATGAAGCCATCAGGAAGTGGCAATAGGTTAGACCGTTAGATTATTAAGTACAGACCTTAGTGATAATTAATTAGTTGGAATGTGTGGACGTTAGCTGGTGTGCGTGCTGCGCGATCAGAATTCTGATGTGCAGAGGTTGAAAGGTAAAGTGATTTTATCGCGAGATTGAATTAATTTCAAGCTAATTAGAAAGCAAAGCAAAAATAATGTATGTTGAAAATATTTTGCCGCGGCTGTTTACTTTTGCCAGACAAACTCAGTGTAAAATCTGTTTTTTTTTTCTGCACAAACTTTTTGCTCTTGTGGTGCGGATTGAGAATATGGGTATAAAAAGAGAGAGATGATAGTTTCTCTATACAATACAACGTAAGCAGGGAAAGCTCGAGTTAGGTTGGCTATAGTGAAACCGGTTTTCCGTCCTTGTCGTTCTGGAGTCACAGGAGCGGTCTCCCTCTGCTAGATAGAGAGATAATTGCATTTCTGAGCAGCTTATAGTTTTAGCAGGTTTTGGAGCACGTAGCCTAACAGTCGCTTAACCTAATTTTCATCACTTATACTCAAACCTACCCCTGCCCTTCCCTGCCCTGCCCCCCTCCCTTCCCCCCTTACCACTTTCACGTTAATGAACGAGAAACCATCGCTGAATAAAAAAATTCTGCCGCGAAATTGAGTTAACTTCACATTACCTTGTTAAATTCTTCGCGTGAGTTTTTTTTAATGCCAGAAAAAATATATTTCCTCCCGTGAAAGTCTGTACACTAATTATAAAGAAAATTAGTTTTATAGTCTAGAATCTTAAACGTTGCTTTTTTGAAGAGCCTTGTAAACGTCATTTGCGAGGCGATACATGTTCATGTTATTATTATGTAGTCATAAAATAAGTGAAATAATTAATGGTTGCACCGCGTAGAAGAGCATGGAGGAGAACGGATAACGGTAATGGAGAGGTGCGTTCAAAAATGCTAGCAGACTAAAATGATGCTAGAAATCGTTCTATTTATAATATGAAGTTGCATGGCGGACTCGAAACGACTGACAGCATTCTCGACATCTGGACCCCACGAGCTCAACACAAAGCCAACACCTTAAGATAATATAAGAGACTTTCAGACATATTTCTTACTTCACATTATAATGGCCACAGATTATCTCATTCATTTTCGCGACAATAATTTCTTTTACAGCATTATGGCATTATATCCATTTTTTAATACACACAATGCTTAACGAATATATAGCCCTAAATGGTCGTTACTTACAAGGAGGCATTCACCGAAGCTTTGTTACAACAGTAAAAACTTTTTAAAAACTTCAATAAAATACACGCTAACAGGAGCATGGCTTGCAAATAATAACTATAAAATTGTTACGTCACGTTATAACTTTTATACATCGCCAAACTCTTAAAAGTAAAACCTTGTCGTTGTATACGTATATATATATTATGCATTTTTGATGCGACTATAAAATCCAGGTAAGATAGATAGGTTAGATAGGTGTGTGGCCCATGTGTTGAGCACCCCCTCCCCCCCCCCCCCCCCCCCTCCCCCCCCCTTTCGCCGTCAATATCGAAGTCGGTGGTCTCTCGTATCTCGTGTCTGGTTCGACCAGTGGGGACGACGCCAGTGGGGACGACGCCAGGGAAACGACGCCAGGGACGGGGAATGACAGAGAACGTTGCAACCCCACTGCCTCACCCTCGACGCATCGTTCCCGGCTCCAGTCGGTCGGGCGCCGTGAACAGTGGCGGCATTGAGTTTATAGGTTTAGTCAGAGACCCCGCGTCAATGTTCCCACTGCTTTGCCCACTCTACACCCGCTTCCCACTGATATGGCCGCTACTATGCGATTTCACGGTGCTGTTCTTTGGGTGGAAGAGTACTAGTTCTTTCCTTCCCGTTTCGTGCTTTCCAAAGCCTCCTTCCCCATTCGTCCTTTTATTTATCCTCCTATTAATATCATTGGTCGCTAGGGCAATGTCCCTGCTTGCAACTAGGCTTGTAGATAAACACAAAGATTTGATCAAATAAAGGTTTAGTGTTTGGTTGGATGCTATTTTTGTGTGATTTCTGTCATTGATTTAGCGTCTCTCACCTGGACTGTAATGCCTCACTCTGTGGCTGTGCATAGCAGGAAAAGAAGGTATGTCTAGGCTCGAAGCATGTTTAGAGACAGCGGGCTGTGGGGCTGAAAATGTGAAAAGTGTGCAATTCAAAAGTCGTTTGATTGATGATTAGCGATGCCAACTAGACTCGGGTAACTTTCTCAAGCCCCGTTGAAATATCCTCTGCTGAGACAAGTTTCAATTTTAAATGTTTTATTTACAAGTAGGTATATCTATAGGAATAGGATCTGGTTCTTACCATGCCCGTGTCCTTTCGAAATGAAGGACTGCTTAAGTATAAGTCTGAACCACTCAACGTATAGAAATAAGTAATTTATACTTGATAAAAACTTGTAACTGAATACTTGATCATCATCTCAGTTGGGCTAATTATAACCGTAACGCGAGCAATTCCTCTTGCTTCTTCTTCCTCCCCCCTACCTTCATACCTCGTACCATCATACCGATGCCTCTTCAAGTAAAAAGCAAAGTTAAAGTGGTCTCATCTTTCCAGCGCTGAACAAATTTAACAAGTTAATGTATAATAAATTTTAACTACGTGTAACTATATCAAATATTGCTCTCCTACCTATTAAAAGTTGAAACATTTCTTCTTTTAATTGAATTAAATCCACTTATTTTTTATCCTGTGATGAAACCAGTATCTTAAGTATTACCTTAGATCTAAATAATATCTGCATAAATAAAAGAAACCTGCCTTTTTTCGAGAGCATCAATCTCATAAGAAAGACCGACTGTATAATTGACCTGACTAGAATTTGAACATCACAAAATGCGCGAATAATTTTATTTTCGCACCATCGCTGTTATTTAGACACTAAATAAACACAATTGCGGGCAATATCTTGAGCTTCCTGTTAGCCTTGTCGCACAAGGAATACAAGGACCATTTTGGTAGGGAGTGGGGGGGGGGGGGGGGGGGGGGGGGGGGGGGGGGCCAGAATGTGAATGCAGGTAAAACTATTCTCCATATAGGAGCCAATAGCGGGGTTTACTGTCGGCAAGACAGCCCTAGGCCGCGGAGAGAAGCAGTGAGCGGGGAGAAGGGAGAAGGAAACGCGAGGGGGCGCGAAATCACATGTTACACTTGTGTGTATGGGGCAAAACACAAAAGAAAATATTGAGCTGTCGACATCGTGACGATCTCTAGGAAACCGAAACTAGGAGCCCATACAAGAGACGGTGGAAAGCGGGGGGAATAAATGTGTCATGGAAAATGTCGTCGAATAAAATATATGGCTACTGAGAAAAGAATATTTTCTATTGGTAGCTATTTGAAAAACAAAATAGTATCACTCACATCACTTTGACGCGATTTTTCCTGGGCGTGTATTTCCATGCCCGTGGCAACTTACCTGCAAAAGAATGAAAAACAGATTAAAGAGCGGTTCTAAAGGAAGAAGTTTTTGAGATTGAAACGCAGTTGGATGTAAAGAAAAAAGGGAAAAAGGAGCGGGAATAATTTTATTTGAAAGTAATGTAATGACAAAGTAATGGCCCGTTTAGTGCTACTGAAATAAACGTCGCGCGCAAACTTTGCGCGCAAATAATCGCGGTCAGCCAATCACAGTTCGATCTATGGTCACGTGACAAACCTCGCGCCACTTTGTTCGGCAGCGTTTCAGACTTCAACCATGTTGAACTTTTTTCGCGCGCAACATTTTGTACGCGAGATACAGCCTTGTAAAGTCGAGATTCGGAATAGGTTCTGATCTTCGCAAGGCGCTCGGAAATCGGAATCAACTCAGACATCGTACAACATCGTATTTCATACGATGAAAATTGAAAAAGCCCTGCTGGTCACTTAGCCGCATTTCAGCCACTAGGTTAAGGTGGGCGCCTTGTTTCCGTCTATTACGTAAAATTTCACGTACGTGACAGCTTCTTTGTCGAGGTGTCAATGACGAAAGAGCTATCAAAATTTTGGCTTTCCTGTGGCGCACAGCAAGATTATAGCAACATATTTGCCACAAATAAACACATTCTGCATGCCACTGACGGACAGCCGTATCATGGTCCGCCATTTTTGTGGACTTGCTCGACCGCTTGCGGAGTTTTTTCGCGCAGCACTAAATGGTTAATTTGCACGCAAAGTTCCAACGCGCTACTATTTTGCGCGCAAAGTTTGCGCGCGACGTTTATTTCAGTAGCACTAAACGGGCCATAATGTTGACAAACAAACCAAAATGCTTTTTAAAGTTAAGTGTGTCTAAGTGTTTGCGAAGTGCTGGGCACAAGAAAATTGTCCGGCAATTGTGTTTAGTCTTGATTGGTCGTTGCTCAAGGTCGACCGTCAGACCTTGACCTTCAAAACCTTCACCATGCAACTTTTGGGGCCTTTCAGGCGGAAGGGGAAAGGCCTGCTACACAATTACATTACATCCATATCGAAACGGCATATGTTTTGCGATTATCAAAAAATGCACGACCAATGAGGTAATTGAAATGCCGCCGCGTAACTAAAGTGAAAAGATGCAGACGTGGGCTTGCAGCGCTTTCGGTCACGCTGAAATATACCCGTAAAGCCCGATTTTCGGCACCGGCATTGAAAGGTAGTCTCAAAACACACCTCGCGAACTTCTTAGCTAAAAGATAACATCGTATTCGCGTCACTGTTGCTTCTTATAATCTCGCCAGGGAGATCATGTGCTCGTAGCAGTGAGCTCTAAGCGGTTCAGAGATTGAGCTAGAATGCAAAGGGAAGGGAGCATCGCCTAGTGTCGCCCCCGCGTATCCTGCCCACGTGGGACAGGATCAAGTGCGACAGGAAGATCCGCTCTACTTCAACACATGACTCCTCTAATCAGCAATCACCGATTAAAATAATCACGTAATGCGAATTGTCATAATTAATGGCGCTTCCATTTTTCCACATGATGTCACGCAGCCAAAGAAGATAACCCAGCTACCATAATCATATTCTTGAATGCAGTAATTTCTATTCGGTAGCCTTCCAATATCCACGTGCCAGTGAAGGAAGAAATTCACCAGTAGCATAATTGGCGTATCTTTCACGGGCTAAGAAACATTTAGCTTCTTACGGAATTTGGTTTTTGACATTTCAACGCGTGAAATAAAGAGATCAGAATCTTCACTGTACCCTACACAGAATTTTATTAAGGGCGTTGTAGACAAAGGCGATGTAAGAATGTAGACAAAAATGTACAGTTTTAAATATTCTTTAAAATAATTTTAAGCAACATTTTTCGAAGTGCGAACTATTACAATTCGCTAACAGTAATTAATGGCGATAGAATATCAGATTTAGTACACAATATACTCAACACCTTCCTCTAGGTTGTGATGCCAAAATTAAGTAATTCTGGGCCAAGGGCTGTTCCCAGGAATTATTTCTGTGACCTTCATTTTTTTCACGGAAACCGCTAAATATACGGCTTAGGATTGAGAAATCAAATAGTTTAACACATGAGAAAAGTTGAAATTGGTCCGAATTTCAGTGTGTGTCTTGTGTATGAGGGGTCATACACTGCGTTTGGCTACAACGCCGTTAATCTATTTCTAGATATAAAAGCTATACATGATAATTGAGTGGTATTCAGCATATGAATTGGAATAAGAAATATAACATTTCTATGGATCACATATGATCTCTTTCATGACTGTAAGAGATGCAATTATTTAACTAATTTCAACTTCTATACATTTATTAAACCGTAGATATGTTTATATTGCTTCTCTTTCAGTACCATTACAAACTTTTTAAACAGTTCCTGAAAAGGGTAAAAATTGTCAGTGTTTCTGTTCATAATGTACAGTACTAGAAATAAAACTTTGATAATTTCACTAGAAATACTGCACAATAAAATGTTAAATACCAGTGCTCCAAAAAGAAAAGACCGACATTTCAAATCAATGTGCTAATGAAAGCAAAAAATATATGCGGACACATATAAATTGTACACCGTACGCGCTTGCTCAACAAGTATCAATTGAACCGACTAGAAAATGTTTAATGTATTGCAGGTCATGAATTAAACGATAATACCAAGTCTACCACTAGAACATTTCCACGCGCAGATTACCTGTCCTCTAAAATCCAGCCAGCACACTTGTAACAACTATTACGCTTTGAGCTAACGAACTAGTTACTTTTCCTCTTCATTACAGTACGTAGCGAGTTCTAAGTTATGATATCAAGCCGTAGCAATTTTTCAGATATTTAAAAAACTTCCATGCCAACATAACGTTAGAAGAATAGGCACTGGGTTATATCCTGTTGCAGTTGTGGAGAATGGTAGTGGTTTCAGGGGTGTGGGTGGGGGTTTGTGTGGCCTGGGGTGGGGTGGAGGGGGGTAATAATTCTTGTAACTTTGAGCTCTTTCAGCTATTACATGGTGCTGAGTGGCAAACCATTTCGATAAAGTGGAAACCCTTGTGTTTAGGGGTAGATACTAGGCCAGTACACTTACACCATCTACACTTACACGCATCGAGTCAATCACCGGCATACCGGCGTACGTAAATGTAGTCGAACACAAATATTTATGAGTGTAGGTAGAATAATGAGAAGTGACCGTTTACACACGACAGTCGGAATTAAAATCAGGAAGCATGGGAAGTTCAACTGCACAATTTAACAGTCAATCTTTGAAATTACATTGTCATTTTGGACAACTTTGCAACCGTTTTTGGAAAGGAAGCCGATTATTTTCTCTTTAAGAGTGGAGAACTGGAGGATTGGGAGATGCTAGCAATATATTTTTTTTAGGTCGTGAATGACTCGAGTCAAAATACTAACGACGTGTTAGATGGAACGCGGAAACTAGTTCAAGTAACTTTAAGAATGTAAACTCAATATACGGGACTGAGTAGAAATGTCTTCGTTGAGCTAGAAAGAATCACCACCTATCACTGACTTTCACCAGCCCTACCTTTCACCAGCCCTGCCTTTCACCAGCCCTGCCTTTCACCAGCCCTGACTTTCACCAGCTCTGACTTTCACCAGCCCTGACTTTCACCAGCCCTGCCTTTCACCAGCCCTGCCTTTCACCAGCCCTACCTTTCACCAGCCCTGCCTTTCACCAGCCCTGCCTTTCACCAGCCCTACCTTTCACCAGCCCTGCCTTTCACCAGCCCTGCCTTTCACCAGCCCTACCTTTCACCAGCCCTACCTTTCACCAGCTCTGACTTTCACCAGCCCTGACTTTCACCAGCCCTACCTTTCACCAGCCCTGACTTTCACCAGCCCTGTATAATTCACCAGCTTAAACCGACATTACCAATTATTTGGATTCACTCAGCCTAAGAAATATGGTCGGTAGTAAAAGTAGTTCAGTAGCATTCGGCATAAGTCTCAAAGAACTCAAGTACTTGGTCGAGAGCATACTTTTTACGGCAAATGCTACATTACACCGGGTAAAAAGTGAAAGTGAGAACAAACAAATTGAAAACGTGACCATGAATCAAAATTTCCCTTCAGATTGTTGTTTTAATGTGAAAAAAATCCAGGCGCTTCCGATCTATGAGATCTGAAATCATTTTTGGAATGATCAAGGCTTTTTTTATTGAGTATCAAAATCGGTTAATCACATCTGCCAATATTTAGCCCCAGTTCAGATTGTTTGAACTGATGAGATGTTTAATTAGATGTAATAAGGATACACCGATTGCTCAAATGTTAAGAATGACTGATTGGCTAAGTGTCAATGACAATGTTCTATTATTAGTGTTAGTATTTATTTTCAAGATTAAGTTAGGCCTTATGCCTGATTATTTAGATGATAAAATAGGATCTACTAAAAAGATACATAATATTAATACGAGGAGGGCTGTGGAAGGGTTGGGGTTCAGAAGAAGATGTAGAGGAAAAAAATGCTTCAACTCTGTATTTAATGCAGGTATGAAAGAGTTTGATAAGCTGCCCCTCAATATAAGAAACTCGAAATGTGTAGGATATTTTAAAGCTAGATGCGTAGAGTGGATCAAAACTAAACATGAATACCTACTTATGATTTGAATTTATGAGTGATGAGTATGGTAGTAAGTAAGTTTATAGTAAGTTTATGGTAGTAAGTATTATTATGATTGATGATTTAAGATTATAATTTGATGATGATTGAAGAATATAATTTTATGTAATTGTAATTATGTAATTGGCTTCTGAGCTATGAATAAACAATTATTATTATTATTATTATTTAGTATAAATTAATATTATAGTACAGGCGCAAGTTTAGGCGCTGCAAATTATTTCCCTGGGAGGTAATTTTCCCAGTAGGGTCAAACTACCACACAAGTAATATTAATATTATACGTCGTTTGGTTCCGGGATTCTGCAGAGGTCGAAACCGGAAGTAATCCAGGCATTATCAGCTCACTGACTTAACGAGCTGCCCCGGAAGTGAAGGTAAATGGCTGCAAATGACGGAGCGCCTTTGTAAACGTTGCTTGATAATTTGTAGCACTGTGGTATTTGTATGGGCACTTCATGTGGAAATCATCCAGGGAGTTTACCAGAAAGATTATCAGACATTTTATTATTATAAACACTATAACCGTCTCAAAAATTGATGCCCAAACGGGGACTAAGACCCCGATCTCCACCTATCGCGGGTGTTGCCTAGCCCAATGAGCTACTTGGACACTGGCTTTTTGAGACGATTTTAGTGTACATAATAATAATAAAAATAATAGTATTTGAGACGGTTATAGTGATCATACTAATAAAATACCCCGCGCATTGCAAGCGTTTGCAATTTAAATAAGATTTCATCTGAATACAACGCACCCAACGTCAAGTTGGAGTTACTCGAGATTGACAGGTTGTGACGTGGTCTAGCTTCACTAAAATCAGAGTGACTGTGAATATTCACAGCCTCTTCGTTCTACTCATTGGAGATACGTCATTCTCATCAAATACACTAAAATCGTCTCAAAATGCAAGTGTCCAAGTAGCTCAAAGGGCAAAAGTAGCTCGAGCAACACCCGCGATAGGTGGAGATCGGGGTTCGAGTCCCCGTTTGGGTATCAGTTTTTGAGACGGTTATAGTGTTCTTAGTTATGGTGCAAGCGTTTGCAATTTAAATAAGATTTCAACTATTATCAGACATATTTCACAACAGAAAGTGTTTGGTGGGAAATATTAGGATTTTGGTCTCTCTGCCATTGCTGGAAGGAGTATTTTAGTGTGTGTCTGACATGGGATGTCAAGGCCAATCGTTCTCTGCTTGAGCTTGGTAAGAAGTGTCACGTACGAAGGGCACAAGATGTGATTTGCAAAAACAACTTTATGTTAGTACTTTGAAAAAAAAAATGAAATCTAACTTGAAAGAAATCAAGAGCAGGCATTAAATAAGCTGAGCATATAACGTGATTCTCTACCTATATGTTTGACACCTTGTCAGGAGTAAGTATGTGTTTACGTTATCGATGCTACGATCTCACGAAATGCAATAGTAAAAGTAGACTGTAAACCACCGTCATCAACTTATGAAAAGACGTAAAAAAAAGATGCCGTAGAAAACATTCGGAGGTAAAAGCGTATCACACGAAGCGATTTCTTTCTCTCCCATGCCATTTCCTAGCACCATAAGGGTGCGAAGTTATGATATTTCTCCCCATATGAGAAGAGCACAGCTGGCCTCAAAAGTCAATTGTTCCAGAAGGCTTGCCTGGCACACACACACACCACCTATCCCGGCAGGTTACTAGACCACAATTCACGATAAATACGAACATCAAAACTGAATGTGCTTCGGTGCAAGACCCTCCCCCTCACGCCCAACCTTCACACCCGGGCACACTTACACGCCCCAAACAGAGGCGTCGCAGGGTACACAACGTGTCTGTCTGTGATCTGCCCAATATCATTAAGAAATGTGCTTCTGGTCTCGTGAGGTGTGCACCATCTCAACAAAAAATAATTGAAAGGCAGCGAAAAGGTGATCAATACGTATGCACATGGCTTTGAAAGACAACAGACAATTTTCGCTGTTCGTGTTACTCGTGAACTGGAAGGGATTAAATAAAAATACAGTCGTAAAAATGATTCTCGAGCCGGAATCCTGGTATTGCTGGAAGCGTGATGAAAAAGTGGCTAATTTCCGATCATCATGGCTTTTATATTGCGCCAGTGGCCAGTAATTCCACCACAAGGGTGTTACTTTGCGTTAATAGTTAATACCCTCATAAATAGAGCGTGTTAAGTGTCGAATAAGCCCGTAGCGGCCCGGACTGGCCTCCATGGTACTTGTTAATACATAAATGCCAATAATTTCACCGCCAAAATACCCTCTAAACTTCAATCTACCTTAGTTAATTTGAAAGCCTTACCTTGTTCAACGATCTATCAACATTTATATTCGCCATTTCATTGAATAAAATTTGAAAATACGTGAAGAAAGCACAGATATGTTAAATGGCTAACAAAAAAGAAAGGTGTGGTGTTTATTACGTGTCACTAGAGATTTACCATGAACCTTGTTTTATAACTTATTAATAACGCATTTATAAGTGTAACCAATCAACTAAATACACTTGGCATCCATTTCAATATAGAACACATATATTAACATGAATGTAAAAGATTCAAAAGGAAATGTTTTAAATTGATAAGCACACTTATGTTAGCAACCTCAATACAGTTCGAAAAATGACTGTCATTCAAAAATAAACACAACAATGGCAAAGACTATACATCCATTTAAAAACTCCTTTTATTTTTTTGCAAAAATTATCTGAAAGTAGGAACATTATGCCCGTTTCATGATATATGTATGAATAACCAATACCAATTATGATATGTTAAGAACTCATAAAGATGATTTTCTTGTGCCCCCCAGGGAAATAAGTAAACAATATCACACTTTAATTGTTTGCTGAATCATTGCTCATATACCGGCCAGTTGCAGGGAATCACAAATATTAAAAATTGCAAAGTAATTATTTGGCAAAATCCCCGTCTATAAAATGAATAGTTCTTAAGAAACTGATCGTTTAGGGGGTGGGGTGTCCAAGTGCTCCCCAACGTCAATGTACATGTCCTGCATATGACGTTCGTTTGGTCATCCATGGGAGTAAATACAAATAAAAAGTACATAGAAAAGTGAGATTTTGCAAAAACAGAAACAGGTACCGCAATAGGATGGTCTTCGACGGATAAAACAAGCAAAAGCCAAAATCCATCCTCGCTGCTTCGGGCTGATTTCCACGCGCATTCCGAGAGTGGCAAAATTTTGAAGGTGTGAAGGTATTTGCGTGATTGGGAGCTGGGAATGGATTTAGTAATGGGACGAGGATGTCAGGAAGCAAGGAATGCTAGGGTGGGATTGCAGGGAGGTGTGTTGTGGTTCGGGGTTCGGGGGGTTCTGGGGAGACCAAATTGACGCCATGTTGTATTGTAGCTTTGTGAACTACAATTAAGGATGGGTGGGTTTGAGGGTGGTGTGATACAGGCAAGGGTAGGGGTGCGTGGGGGAGGGTGGGGGAGGGGGAGGGGGGACGGTAATTGCTGATCCGCGCAGCTTTTCTACGCGTATGTAGATAGCAGACAGGTTCTCCTTTCGCCCGTTTCCTCATTAGTGATTCGACATTTCCAGTTCAATTGTATGCAGATTTCGGATAATCTGCCGTTTACCCACAACTGGAAACAACACACAAAACGAATTCGGTGAACGAATCACGTGCAAAAACTGTACTCTTGCTTTTTTGGTCCTGGAATTACGTATTCTATATAATTGGTGTCAGGAGGACTTTTAGTGTGTATTGAATTTGTTTGCTTTTTATCAAGACCCAGCCGTAATGAAAAACCTGTCATAATTAGAAGACTTATTAATTTACTCTCAAGTATCGAAACCTCCCACTTATTTGAGGCAGGTTTTCTACCATTAAAGCGTGATTACTTGAAATCTACTTATTTTAAATTACTGCCCTATAAGGCACTTGACTCCAATAATAAATATAAATATTGTACTATTGTTATTTGTATTGTTACAAATCAAAGCACATCATCTTATAAGATTCCATTAAATAAGATAAATTGTTCGTTTTATTTAAATAGCGTTTTTAACTTTCCAGGGTTAAATTTGGGTACAGCCATTATTCTTTAAGCCATATTTTAATGCTACAGTGGCACAGGTAAGCATAATCACTTTTCCAAAGCGTATATTCAAACGAAATGGCATTAGCATATACTTTTAGAGCTAATCACAGGTTCTGGACTCACTTTTAAGTTGGTGTGAAATTTCGAGATGAATCAGGTACCTATTTGAAAAGCACGCCAATTAAAAAAATATAAAATCAAAAAATTCTTTAAACAAAAATCCAAATCTAAATTTCCCAAAAAAGCAACCAAATTATCAAAGCCATAACCTAACCTAACCTAACCTTGGCTTAACCTAACCTTGGCTTAACCGAACCTTGGCTTAACCGAACCTTGGCTTAAGCAAACATTGGCAAACATTGGCGGACATCAGAGAAGATGTTTTAGTTCCATCACATATCACCAGTAGCGTCTCTACTAAAAAGGTATTATTTTCTCTCGTAGAACGAAATGAACTTGCTTTTACGTCGGGCATTTGGCGTGCTTTTGCTGGTTTATTCCGGATGGTAACTAAGAGTTAAGTGTCTGCTTCATAGTTAATCCCCTTATCTTGATGTTGATAAGCTTATCAGCAGTGCATGATTTTAATGATTGAATTCCTACCAACCGGCCGGAGCTTGTAAACGCTCAGCCACCCTTTACTTTTATTGAACTCATGATTTTACGATTTTTATAAATTAATTTGAGTAATTAGATTCTGTTCTGAGAACAAATTATGGCCGATGTCGATTCAGAGTTTCCGGACGTCAGATAGCCAAGCTATCGGACTTCAAAGTAGAATACGCTTATTTTTGTAAGAAATCGGGGGGTTTTCATTGCATGTGCTTTTCTTGATACTTGGCGTCGACTCGAGGCAAGCGATAACGTTCTTGTTGACACTTAGCATCTCGACTTCTACCAAAAACTGAGCTTGCACACCCTTACGCAGTCAGAATTTTAGGGATCTTAACTTGTT
This sequence comes from Protonemura montana, assembly GCA_947568835.1. Lineage (NCBI taxonomy): Eukaryota > Metazoa > Arthropoda > Insecta > Plecoptera > Nemouridae > Protonemura > Protonemura montana. Next base: position 23,361,223 of record OX387604.1, on the reverse strand, counting down.
TGAAAAAATCCGAAAAAAAACGTGCGAAGAGAAAGACTGTGGTCATGTTTCCTACCATTTTATTTTTAATTGAACCTATGGGGTCGTCACTCAGAGCCTTCAAATGTGTGCATTTTAGCTCTTTTTCAAAATCTCATGCCGTCTACGTTTTCCAAAATATCACAATCTCATAGCATAGAAACCATAGACACACTCTTTCTTTATACACTGATTTTTTTTCAGATCTTTTCGAGTAATTTCAGACCCCCAAAAGTGTGACCACTTGAACCTCTGCTCGCATGGGGGTGGAGATAATTCTTCAGACTTGTGTCTAGTAAGAAGCTGTTAAATATTAAGCATGTGGTTAACAAATTCCTTCACATTCCTCAGTTATCTGTAGTTAAACAAACAAGAAAATACCCCATAAAAGGGATGAGTCAAAGGCTCGCGAGCCGCCACTGACGATGAAAGCTCGAGAGCCGCCACTGACAATGACGATGACGTCCATAGTTTTCAATAGAGTTCGAACTTCTTACTTTTATAAGTCACTTGAAATCCCATCATTCTCGATTTCTGATTATTTCCCCTGCCCCTAACCTTTCATTCTTTTCTTCGCTGGCTCCCATTTTCTTCATTTCCCTTCCTATTCTCCTGCTGCCAAGTTCACCCACACCTGTACCCCTAATGAAATTGCATCCCTCCATCCCTCCTCCCCTCCCCCCCACCCAACGCCTACTCTGTTCGTAAAACTCTGCCCCATTGCGAGACTCGGCTTTTCGTTGTTCGATCGGATCAAAGCTGATAAACAATCGAAATAAAAATTGAATCAACGAAGCTATGTTTCTTTTCATTCTTATTATCAAGTCATATCTAAAAATAATTTAATTTATATCCGCAAGCTAGGTCACATACGTGGATGTTTTCTTCTGTCCGTCGAAGCTGCGTGTAGGCTTCAGTGTAATAATATACCTACCAGCAAACTAGTTTGCAAAATACTGATCCCACCTGGACAAAATGGGGCGGTTAGAGCAGCGGTCTGCATTCCTCGTCCTTGCCTACCAGGCACAAGGCGTAACAGGCTTACCAGGCGTACCAGGTGGACCATGTTTCAACGACACATGGGTCTGCTCACGAGTCTGCTCATAGATTCTGGCTGCGCATTCGTAAGCAAACATATCGCCAGAAAACAGGGGCATGGCATTGTTTCCGATGCAGACAATCTCATGAAACACCAAATGGAAAAATAATCAAAGTATATATACCGAAACTGCTTCAGAGGTTGATTCAAATGAAGCATATTATTTCAGGTTCATTAATATTCTAGGTTTACTGTTCTCGATTTGGTACAGCGAATTTGTTGATCAATATTTTATTGGGTTGAGATTCACATATCACCTCCGTCCTGCGAATTTAATTCTTTTCTTTGCCCATTTTTGGCCCATTTCAGGGTCTCGAGATCGCCCTAGCGTCGAACACCCATACTATATATGACACGCATTTTCTACCTTTTCTTTTCCCACTTCTTTGCCGCCCCAAGTACGTGACGTCATTCGCACACCTTTTCCCAGCTAACTTCACCGTCCCTCGTCTACAGGGTGGAGACGAATTTCATTTGCCACGAAGAGTTCATGTTTAAGACGAACTCCGGGAAGAATGAACGATGGCGAAATTGTGGGGATGGATGGGAGCGAAAAGAGGGGAAGAAACGGGAGAAGCGGGAGCGAGGTGTGAGAAGTGAAACCAGGACAAAATTAGAAGTGTCAAAAGCACTCTCTTATCCAACGAACGATATCAGCTACGCGTAAAAATATGTATAACCTTATTATAAATTGCAAGACATATTTTCCCCAATCTAAAGTAAATTATTTAAGGGAAACGTGTTAAAGAAAGAGTTTGGTGAATTACAACGAGTTGTTTCGTATAGCGGAAGGATATAGAATGCTAGAACTCTGAGTTATCTCTAGTATGGGGTTTTCTTTAAACGCCGTAATGGGTATTTTTGGTTTATAAGGTGGACGATATTTCGGTTTGCCGATCTTTGAGGACGTAAGTCAGGCGGTAGCCAGTCTTGAGGTCGTGAGGTCGTGTAGTCGCATGGTAGTCGCATGGTAGTCACATGGTAGTCACATGGTAGTCGAGTGGTAGTCGAGTGGTAGTCGAGTGGTAGTAAGGTTGTGATAAAGGCTTGTTTCCCTGTGAAGCATTTATGTGTCTCGCAGCTGTGGCGGCTGCGGCGGTCGACCCGGGTTTTGCCAACTAGAATGACATGCTTTTAATTGCTCTACTGTGAAGGTTCATTCACAAACATGCTGTCAAATTTGCTTACATGGAAAAAGAAAATTCCATGTACCTGTGCCCGTGCCCGTGCCCGTGGGGTGGACATGTATGTTGGTGGAACGGCCAACCAAATTCTTTAACTGTCAGTGAAACGCAGAACTTTACTGAGCCACATTGATTGAATTCTAATTTTCTAGTGTACCCAAGAGTGTAAAGAACGACGTTTGATATATGGAGCAGCTTCAATAAAAATATTCTACTGCGATGTTTAACTTATCTTGGGTTAGTCAATGTTAAAAGTGACATCGCTTTCATAATGCAATCTACATTTTGCCTGGCCTGTTTATTTGTGCGATAACCTTTTAAAATGCTAATAACTTGTGTCAAAAGAATGTAATATATTGTTTTAACGCAGCCACTTGCGAGGCACATCCCCTGCGAGAGTTTTGAGTGATTGGAAAATGTTGGGTGGGCAGGTTGGCCAGGAAAGGTGACGCATGCTAAATTTTCCTCCTTTCTAACAATTCACGAGAATGATTTCAACTAACCAAAGAAAAACGAACAATGGTTAGGGCAGGAGTAAGCACACTGGCGCCGCTGCTTGAATTTTAATCGCTTCTTAGAGGAACGGTATTGGTACATAATTGGCAGCTACGTCAAAAGTAAATTGAGCGAAGATTGGATTTAAAAACAATTTATAATGTGACATAAAATATATTTCAGGCAGGTGGCCGCCAATTTGAGTACAGTCAGGTCAGAATCGAAATAGCATCATCGTATTTCTTAAACGGTATAGGTAAACGTTCATAAATGAACAATTCAAGAGACCAGCTTTAACTATAAATAGAATTTTAAATTAATGCCTTAAACCCTTAAAAAATCTGTTGAAATAAAAGAAATGGCTTTGCAATTCCACTTTTTCTTAGCAAGTAAATCATTGGTCGACAAATACATGGATATTCCACGTTTTACCTCGACACATCCGAATTGTAGAGTTAATTTAATCCATGAAATCTGAATAATGAGCGAAGTAAATGAACGATCAGTGTGCAGCCGGCAGTGGGCAGCCAGCAACCGTCCAGCAGCGAGCTGCCTGTCCGTGCAATTTCAGCGAGACGGAATCGCTGATTTTGTACCAATGACGATCCCATTCCCTTCAGCAGTCTTAGCAGTAATACCTAGGTGTGTGTGAGTTGATGCCCGTTCCGAACATGTGGTCGACAATGAGCTCCCCCCCACCCCCCCCCCCCCCCCCCCCCCCACGCCCCGCTCGCTTGCCAGTGCAAATCTGCATGTGAATATGAGATACGTAAGCGTCAGAGTGTACCGGGATAATCCCATTAGAGAATTCACAATTGAGATGAGACACTAGCAGAAGCTGGGCTCGTAGGTACGGTTGGTCGACTATCGTGGACCAAGAGGCTGTAAGAGGGGGGGGGGGGGGGGGACGAAATAGTGTGGTTAGGAGGGTGAAACAGAAGCATGGACCATCCGAAGCTCACTTGATAGATAGATGGATTACTAAAGGATGGTAAGTGATGCGATCTGGAGGAGGAAGGGAGAAGGAATAGGTAAATAAGTCATCTCGCTTAGTTGGAGTATCCTTCACCTACAAATTGTCACTTGTATGCTCCTAGCTGGAAGAAAACTGGTACAGGAGTCACTGGTACACTGGTAATCTTGTTGTACGGTGCATTGTAATGAATGTCAAGCAATGATCAAACAGGACTGTCAAAGCTAAAATCAAAGGAAAACCGTCTTTTGAAATAGAAAAAGAAATGCATTAACCTTGCTTTCGTTCATTTTTTTTTACAATGGATTCGTATGCGTTTTGTTCAAAATGTTCCTCCCTTTCAAATTTGTTCAGAAACTTGAAAAAGCCCGTAATTGTAGCGCAAACAGTTTAAAATAATTGCACCGTATCGTGTTGGCGTACGCTTTGATTCCAGTATATCGTTCAAACTTTTCGATTGTGAGCGTACAACTTTATCCCACCTCAATCTCTATATTGCCCCCCCTCCAACCCACCCACCCAGCCCCGGCTACACCGCTAGCACCCACTCCTTTTTGCCTGCATGTCCAGACGGAGGCTGTTTCTCATTTGGAACCCTCAATGCTTGATTATCGGTGTGTGTGAGTCATCTCTAAGCCATAAGCCCCCAGCACCCTTCACCTACCCCCAGCCCCTACCGCCCCAACACCACCCTCGACAGCCCCCACCCCACGCCGGTGCAGTGAGTACCTTCCTAGCGACCGATCTGTTCACTGGCTTCCAGTTCCTTGTTGTCTCAATGACAATAGAAAGCACGGGGCACAAGTGCTCCATGGGAGAGTATAACACATGGCGGCCATCATTTCACTCACGTCAATATATTTTACAGGTTACTCACATAAAAGATTGTAATAGGAGTCAGTTACAGGAGAAAACAAAAGCATATTAAAATGCTTGATCTACATAAAAGGTAGATGATGCTGTTGCCAACATTGTGTGATGTGTAAGATGGACGAGCGCCAGAGTTCGAAATTAAGTTTCATATTTTCACGCAGGTCTCCTTATAATCTGCATGGACGGAAGATCACGTGACAGTTGAGATTGTACACTGTGTTCGTGTAATCTAATTTGTTTACCGCGTGCGGACCTGGCAAAGTGGTCCGTCCAGGGTAGGATATCTTGCAAATGTATGTTCGCATTTTCAAATGATCAGCTTCTTCGGGGCTGCAAGGAGCAAGCGACGCTCAGTCCGCCTTACTGTGGTGCTCCATCTCTGTCTGGACACCCTAACCAGACATCAATCCCCATGGGAAGATTACAGTCAACAAATACACGGCCTGCTTCTGCTTCTGCTGCTGCTGCTGCCCAACACAGTTGTTTAGTATCTGGTACCTGCTAGCCAGGAGCCATGGTCAGCAGCTCTGCAATCTTTCCAGCATCTCTTCAAAATAACTTAGAGCAATATAAGTTAGACTCGTTGATGAAATAATCATCTAAATCATCGTTATCTAAAAGTCTATAATATCAATAACTAATCATCTTAATGAATATCTAAAGTATCATCGCTTATAAGTTTCAAAGCATGCGAAACGCTTGGGAAGCTTTTCAAATCGATCGCCAAAAAGGAATAGCTTTGAAGTGAATACATTGTATCTGACCTGTGCTTTATTGTGAAAATCTGGAGGCAAGAATTCGTCAAGAAAGAAATGGTATAGTTTGGAGACATAGCTGGTTCGCACCTCAAAGCGGAGTCTTCGCGGTGCTAGCGTTATTTCCGTCCCGTCTTTAACACCTTCCATGCCTCCACCTCGACCCGCCGGCGTCGTCGGCGTCGGCGGCGTTGTCGGCGTCGCCTAGCGCTGGCCCTACCTTACATCAGCTCACCTCTGTGTTGCTCTCCGGTTGCACAACTAAATATAACCCGTTGCTCGATGCCAAATAACTGTCTGAAGCCATCAAGCCGAGAGCTTTTGATGCAATTTTTTCTACTTTTTCTCTCATTAGCAGTAGTTGTTAGAGGTGTTACAAAAACTGATCACTTTAAGTAACCAATTACCACCCAACACTAAAAAAAAAGACAAAACAACTTTCGCGACAATAATTGTTTTCTTCTTCATCGAACGATTGCCAAACGTCTGCACCGGGACATTTACTAGCGGACGTCTGAAATTGTGCGATATATTATTTATTTATTTAAGGACTCATTTAATTGAGAGGACATTTATTAAATTAAAATTGCGCGCTATTATTTCAATTGCACTTCCGCTTCGCATTCGGCTTTCAAAGCTAGGAACCTCGCATGGGGCTAGCTTCTAGCTGCTAGCTTCAGCCTCTAGCTACTAGCTACTAACTGCTACTAACTACTAACTGCTAGCTTCTAACTGCTATCTACTAGTTTTTAGCTACTAACTGCTCCTAGCTACTAGCTTCTAACACTAGCTTCTAGCTACTAGCTTCTAATTGCTACTAGCTACTTCCTACTACTAGCTACTAGCTAGTAGCTACTTACTACTACTAGCTACTAGCTACTAACTACTAGCTACTGCTAGCTACTAGCTACTGCTAGCTACTAGCTACTGCTAGCTACTAGCTACTGCTAGCTTCTGCTAGCTACTGCTAGCTACCCTACTAGCTTCTAACTGCTACTAGCTACTAGCTACTAACTACTAGCTACTGCTAGCTACTAGCTACTGCTAGCTACTAGCTACTGCTAGCTACTGCTAGCTACTGCTAGCTACCCTACTAGCTTCTAACTGCTACTAGCTACTAACTACTAGCTACTGCTAGCTACTAACTGCTACTAGCTGCTATTTTCAAACTGCTCGCTGCGAGCTACTTGCTTCTAGCTACTAACTGCTGCGAGCTACGAGCTACTAGGCTGACTGGACGCTTTCGGCACAGGAAAGCTTCAATCAAATCAGATTCTAGAGATCCCGAAGTAAACTTGGGTGTCGCTAGATCGTCCCGCGCCGCGCCTCGCCGCACCGTTCACACGTGTCACGTGCTCTGCCTGCCTTGGCAACGTTTTTTTTCTCAATGGACTCAAACCAAGTTCTCTACTCGAATGTACGATTTCCTTAGTTACATCGCCCTCATTTTTCATGTCAGCGATTACGTATGTTTTTTTAACCTGGCCAGTTTATAAAGCAATCAATTCAGATTTAAAATTATATTTTAATGAGTTAAAGATGTGAATACTATAATTTTGTGACACATGCCGAGCATTAGATAGTGGCGCTGTGATGTGGGTGGTGGTTGGGGAAGGAGCCACAAGGCGTCCAAGTTTCAAGCTTAGCACTAAACATCGTTCAGCCAGGGGTTTGGCTCAGGGGTTGACCCCCCCGGCTGCAGAACGCCTAATTCAAGTGGCAATGATAATATAGGGGCTTCAATGAGAGGTTAAATGAGTCACCTCACAGGGTACCGGCATGCCAGTCGTCGCCAGCCGTGTTCGGCCCCTGTTCATTGTTAATAAGCCACGATAGTTAGCGTAATCGACTCAATTAAGTTCAATTAACCTGGAGCGAGACGAACATAGAGCAGTAGTGTGCTTTGGTCGTCTGTACACACGAAAAGTAATTTACGTCCAAGAGCTGTCAGCCTGTAGAGTTGGACCCAAAGTAGCAACATGAGCATCAGCAGAAGCAGAAGCAACAGCAACAGCAACAGCAGCAACAGCAGCAGCAACAGCGTTTCAAGTCTCACGAATGTTTGCTCAAGACATCTCCTACTGCCTATACGAGCAGACGTCTACAAGGATCCAGATTAAACCCTTAATAATGATACAAATCTTGAAAAAAAGCAGCGTGTAAAGGTAGTGTGCCTGTAGTTGCTACTATTTTACATTTTGGTGAACGAAAGCGGGGTGAATTTCTTAAAAAGGTCAAAATGCACATATTTGAAAGCTTTGTTTGACAAAATTATGAAGTTAATGGTGCTAACATGACTACAGCTTTTCCATATGCAATACTTCTTTTCAGTTTTTTTTTTCAAATAAATTTTGAACCCCATATGTCTGGCCGCGTTAGGGTTTGCAACCCCAATTTTTGGTAGAAACCGAGTAAGTTTGGTAACTAACGGTTTTGATGGATTGTTTGTCTTCCAGCATTGCAATAAGTTCCTAGCCCAACAAAAATACAACGTCCCACCGCGAAGACAGTGGTTAAGACTAAGGTGGGTTAAGTTCGGTCAAAATTATTTGAAATATTGTTAAGATTTGCGTTTTTGCATTGTTTTTAGCGAGTGCATAGTCTCTGTCGAAGAGAAGGATTATTGATTGATGACTGCATTTCAAAAGTCCTTGTTAAGCCATGGAAAGAGGCGCTTATATTGCATCAAAATAAAAGTAAAAACATATGTTTACCTACATACGTATATAAACATAAGATTTGATTATTTACTGGCAACAGAAATGATGAAACCTAATTAGTTGGAATGAGCTAGCTTGGCATCAATTGGCAAACGCTGCAAGGTGCGATTAATCAAAGCACACCGCAAGCCGGAAGACGCTGAGATACTGAGATACTGGGATGCTGAGATGCTGAGATGCTGGGATGCTGAGATGCTGGGATGCTGGGATGCTGAGATGCTGAGATGCTGAGATGCTGGGATGCTGAGATGCTGAGATGCTGGGATACTGGAATGCTGGGATTCTGAGATTATGGGATTCTGAGAGGTCGGTAGGCTGAGGTCGGGATGCAGAGAGGTCGGGAGGTAGAGAGGCTTGAGGGCGCAAGAGAGATACCAGCAGCTTCTCATTATGATTTAGGAGGTTCGCTATTAGCAGAGACATGCTTCGAGTAACGTGCCAAGACAACACTTAAGGCGAGACCATTCGGTACTTATCAAGTCCAAATGCCAGCCAAAAGTGATTCGAAACTAACTAAAGTATTGCTTTTTAAATGAATGAGTACCAAAGGTTTTCGTATAGAGGATAATCTGGAAGCGTTAGGACCTGGGTGCATTAGGTATACGTATTTGAGTTAGATGGGTGAGGGTGGTGTGGGGTGGGGGGGGGGGGGTCAGCAGAGGATAGAATTAAGATCAGAGCCCACGAATTAATTTTACATTCCTTGCTGAATGAAGTTCTAGCACGAACCTAGTGAAAGTGACACGTATGTGCATTATTTTTGTTAGAATCTGGTCGGAGGGGAAGTACCTACTTTGTCAGCGCGACCACGTTGGGCTTCAGGGAGGTTTGTTCTGAAAACAGATGGCACGTTCATCATCGGGACCCAGTGATAGTCGGGAAATGTTGAAGCTGTGCATAGTGAGGAGAAGACAGATATGAATGACTTAATTCAATACAAATTGGAAGTCTCGGCTCTCCAATATATTTGGGATTTGTGAGGCAAGGAGAAAAGAGAGTGTCGTCATGTGCACTGTGTGGTAATAATGAAAGGTGCAAGCTTGCAAACTTGACCCAGGTTGTCGGCCGGTGCCATATGCCGTAGCAGTATGGCACCGAAGTCGACGCCGACGCCGTCTTAACCTTTATATAGCAAAGAAAAACTAAAAAAAAAACTATCCCAAAAGTATCACAAAATGCTGAAGTGAGCAAGAAAATTTTCCAATCTTATATACTATCTGTCTCACTTTGAAAAAGCTTTTCTGTCTTTATCGGGACAACAAATTTTAAAGTTATATCCAAATAATTGCCCCAAAGAGTTCTTGGTATAGGTGAGCAGTTACACAAAAATCACATATGTGACGACACTGAAGCTACCAAGCTTTATTATCGAGCTTAGGTCATATGTCTGGAAGGATCTCGTGACTCAATCTGGTCAAAGTTATGGCTAGTGAGATAGATATGGGTGCGCTATTCAAGGTACAGACGAAGGGATTGGGCTAAGATGACGCCCAATGTACTTGGACTCAAATATACTTTGAAACGTACAGGAAAAGATGCTTGCACTAACGTTTGGACATCGAGACAAAATCTGTGGTTATGTAGAAGATCAAATACATCAAAACTGGAATTAATGTCCAAGATTCAACCCTAAAAAAATAACTAGTAAAAATGTTTCCAATCTTGAAAACAATCACTAGGTATTTAAAAGAAGAAAGCGTCTTTGGTTTGTAAAAAGTAGGCGAGCGAATTATAAAAATGTACATCGAAGAATACACGAGGCGACGCCATACTTATAATAAAATCAAAATATTAGTAACCATGAACATAGCGAAAAGATCTTGACCCCCAAAAGTGTGACCGCGTATGGGACTGCATCCCTAACTGTTGCTAGAAGCCGGGCTTCTAATCGTCAACAAGAATGTTAAGCGAGTTCGAGAATCAAATACTCAAAGTGAATACTTTCAAGTCCGACTGAATGGCCATTAGACATCAGTGAACTTTGATTCGATATCGGCAAGAATCTGCTAGAATTGAATCCACTACTACCAATAAATTAACAAAAATTGTAAAATCACGAGTTTTTACTCACGAGACTGACTCCAAGCTTGCAACAACTTGCTTCGAATATACATGCCATTAAAACCACTCAATATGATAAGCTGATGATAAGCTTGATCACCATTGAGATAAGTGGATTCATTCATATGCAGACTCTTTAAGACTTGAATTCTTTTGAATCACGAAGCAAAGTTTTCTTAAAAAAATGATAGCAATTTTTTTTTTGCAAAACCTTCCCCCGTAAACAGTAGCAAAATTATTCAATTATATAAAAATATTAACAACGCACTTGCTCAGTGATTATTTCAGAAGCGTAAATTGATCACAATATTAAACATGACAAGTCCCGGTTTTCATTTTCGGTTGCGTTGCATTTAATTATTGTTTCCCAGTAAAAATGTGTTTCTAGGTTTAACCAACCCATATCAATAAGTCAGTGGTCGAACTTGGAATCTGTCTTGAGATTGGTGAAGCACTTGTGACGTATTCAGGTCGATTGAAGAGACAGAGAAGCGGACAAATAACGTCGTCCATTGCAATTTAAGAATACGGATTTTCGCCACCCTTGACTTAATTAAACCTAACTAGACTTTTTCGAACGGTAAATTACTTCCAGCTCACTGATTTTCTTATATTTTTTAAACCATATCAGGTACTGTGTTTTTCATTATTAATGCAGATTGATAGAAAGTACTTAATGGGCCTAAAAAGCTATACATAGTTTCAAATGTTTTGAGATACGCTTAGATTTTCTCTGAAATATGACCTTGAATACTATTTTCTTTGATATTTGGTGTTGATGTCGAGACTTTTCCCTCCCCTCATGACACAATCTTCCATTAAAAGGGGTGCAGATTTCGATCTCTTCTAAACGACAAAATGCGCGAGCGGCAAGTCAAGAATCCGAAAATATGTCCCAAGCCACTTCAAAGATACACCGTAAAACCCAGCACAGAAATGTTATCCTTATTTTGATAGAAATGAATCTATTTTTAGCAGGTAGAATCTGAGAGAAACCACTTTTTTTCTTTAAGGTAGGATAAATGTAAAGCTCTGGGCATGTTTGCTTCTAACGCACAACTTCCCCTGCCCTGTTTGTAGAGAAAAACGTTTTCGCCCTGTCCGCGTATTTCCCGTGATCCTGACTGGATCCTGAGAACTTGGCCAAACCCGGAAGTTTGCTTAAAGTGAATTTTAAAAGAAATATACACCGATCTAAAACACATTTATCTTGTACCTGAAGAAACAATGGTTAGAAACACCAACTTTTTTAATTTAATTTCGTCAATTATCTTATTTATATATTAAGTCATTATCCTTCAGGTTTGCTAAATAATTGCAGAATGCTTTATCCACCTTTCGATGATATTCAATGATACGCGACAACTTGGAAAGGGACGAGCGTCGCCCTTATTATGAATCTATAAACGCGAGTTCGAGTTTCCGTCCAGTCAGCTAAAAGAGACAAAGACGAGCGTCGGCGTCGGCGTCGGCGTCATCTCTTGTCGTCGGGTAAGTTGACGACACTCCCTGAGACCCAACTATGACATCTCTGTTACTACCTCCAATCTCATCCCCTCACCCCCACCATCACCCACACCCGCAAGCCACCCACCTCCGCCTGACCTCAGGGGCGTCATCTCCTTGAAAACCACCGACAATAATTATAACAGGGACATCTACCAATATTTCACAAGAATAAGAGATGCATTTCGAAGTTCCGGCGAGAGATGATGTTTGAAATCTGTAACCGCTCTTTGCTCGCGTGCCTGATCCAAACAGCTGTGCAAACTCCGGCCATGGGGTCGGCATGGCCCCCCTCCCCACCCAACCCACACCCACCCTCTCACCTTAGACTGAAACAGGCTCAAACTCGCAAGTTTGGAAATTTCGCCAAACATTCTGACACGTGACGGTATTCATTCAATAACCCAAAGCAGAAGCCGAGAAACTTAATTGCTGCAGATTGGAATAATTATTCGAGCATGATTGATTGAACCAGCATCGTTACCAGCTGGCTAGTTCTGCGTGCTCGGAAACAAATCATAACCACCAGTCAATTTCATCGATACTAATTGTTTCGCTGACAAGCTGAAACCGTGTACATGCACCTTGAACACCCAAAACTGCCGTTTGTTTTTCTTGGAAACCGCCTATGAACTACACAATTAGTACAAGGAACTTACCTGAACACCAACTTAGCTAACTATCAATATCACCTCCCTGTTTTTTTTTATAACTGCCTAACTCCCTCGACCCCCATGCGAATTGTCGCATTGCCTAACCCCAGAAAAAAAAGTAAACACTTTCGAGACGCATTTCTTCCCAGCCTCTTGCTCCATGCCCCCCCCCCCCCCCCCTCCCCCCCCAAACGGAACCCGGGGGGGGGGTGGAGGGGGGAAGCAGACGAACCAAGCAATTGTGCCACACATCTAGCCAAAAAAACACGCGATTCCTGTGCTTGGCCCAAAGCGCCACACTGGCACCCCCCCAAGCACCCAACCCACCCAACCACCACACATAGGCGCCGCCGGCCTTGCCTTCTGACTCGCTTAATCAATTTAAGTAACCCCTCTTCTTTATTTGTAACAACAAAACATACTTTACTCTCGCTAAGTTGTTTTGTCGCTTAGGAAAAAAAACCTTTTACTCCCGTGTTTGCAACCACGGGTCTCATTGAATTCTGTATCACACCAATCCTGGGGTCGACGGTGCCTTTGACGCGCCGCGCCACGGCACGGCATGTTGCTGAACTTCGACCCGGAACTCGCTTTGTGATTTCCTTGCCATGCCGTCTTACAAAACTACACCATCTCCATGCCACCGAACGGTTTGTCGTGTTGGAAACACCGGTTCTCGTTAGATCACCGAAGTTAAGCAACACTGCGCTGAGTCAGGTATTGAATGGGTGACTATTATACACATGACCAGTTCTGTTCGGGAGAGAGGTTGGAGGGATGAAAGTTAGCACAGCAACTTCATTCGCCTTGCTTATCAACCTCTCGACAGCATGGATTTGTGGAGGAATCCTGGTGTTCGAGTTGTACCGTCCTTCGGAAGGGACGTGAAGCCGGTGGTCCCCTTGGTGCTCTTCGACAGGAGTAGGCTACGTGCCGGCACCGGGTTTCCCCTCCTCCCTTCTAGACTAGGTTAGGTTCATCATCATCCCCATCATCATCCACTCATTCACCGACGCCATTAGACCAGTGCCGCAGGGCCAGTTGTCAAAACAGTGCGTCGTTAAACACCACAAATAATAATAATATAAAACTAACACCATCTCCATGCTGTCATATAAAACTACAACATCTTCATGCTGCCAGGGCATGGCAGGGCATGACAGGACAGGGTATGGCAGGGCAGGGCAGGGCAGAGCAGAGTAGGGCAGGGCAGGGCAGGGCAGGGCATGGCATGGCATGGCATGGCATGGCAGGTCAGGGCATGACAGGGCATGGCAGGGCAGGGCAAAGCAGGGCAGGGCAGGGCAGGGCAGGGCACGGCAGGGCAGGGCAGGGCAGCGTTTTGCCACACAATTTGTATATAACCTCTAGCACAATGTCAAATGCTACGTCAAATGACATGCAAATAGCATTAGCTCTGGAAACTACTCATCAGCGATAAAAGGGAAACCAGAAAATGTAATTAATTATATATTCAAGACGCCTTTTAGTCTCTTTTTTAAACTTATTTTCTTGTGATGCATAAGTCTACGAAACGTGCAGCGAATAAAACGATCAACATTTTCAATATCTGTTTTGAACGTTCGTCAGGTCGCGCGTGAACACGAGGCATTTCAGGGAAGTGACATCACCTGACATCGCATGACATCGCCTGACATCACCTGACATCCCCTGACATCGCATGACATCACCTGACATCGCATGACATCGCATGACATCACCTGACATCGCATGACATCACATGACATCGCCTGACATCGCATGACATCACCTGACATCACCTGACATCACCTGACATCGCATGACATCACCTGACATCGCATGACATCACCTGACATCACCTGACATCGCATGACATCACCTGACATCGCATGACATCGCATGACATCACCTGACATCGCATGACATCGCATGGCATCACCTGACATTACATAATGGCACCTGACAGAAATAAAATCGCAGCCATCTCAGTGAAGATTTGCATGCTGTAGAACGAAATTAGAAGATATTTCAAATATATTGATTTGACCAAAGATGATTTAAATGTTTATTTTTTCGCTTTAAAGAGAAATTATCTCTGCGAAGTTTTTTGGATTACAAACTAGCCGTGCTACGCACTGATTTGCACACATGTATTGCTTGTAGCCTACAATTTACACGCATTTTTCCATACCACAAACCACTAGCACCAGGCCACAGAAAATAGCACCAAAAAACAATCTCAACATTTCACAGGTCGCTTTTTGGATCCAAATTAATTTAATTTTTGTTAGATGTCTTTACAGCAAAAAAATATAAAGGATGCTGGGAATAATTCTAGGGAAGAGCCCTTGGCTGGGATGACTTGCTTAATGGATCACGAAATAGAGGAACGTGGTCGCTATGTTGTGTACAAAATTATTTTTCTTATCCAAGTCATGACTGACTGAAAAGTGTTATGATTCCCAAATAATTAATTTTCTTATCTCAGCGTGATTTTTTTTTTTTAATTATTGTTGGAAAATTTTTGTTGTGAATGATGTTACCTTTTAGAATTGGTTAAAAACTTTAAAATTTTAAACTTTACCACCTTTTTACAGTCACTGTTTACATCAATCGTATAGGGTTTACTTACACCATGTTGTTTTCAGGAAACCATCCTCGAAAATCGGATTTAGATGCTAGCACTCACCTGAAAACAAAAAAGGAAATACTTAAGAAATCAATTATCTTAAATATTGTAAACAAAGAAACTGCATGGAAATGTTAGCAGATGAACGAGTTCAACCACAGGCTCACAGCCTGGTTGTAACAATAATTGTCTCCAACTTAAAGTAGTTGCTTCTGTCACCACCTGCACCAGACAAACTTGCGGTATTTCTTGAAACAATAAACATGCAGATTCTCTGACAAGCAAATTCAAGACAATGTTCTGCATTCATTATTTAGTATTCTTGTCAATAATCTGGAGCTTTGAGAAGAAGCTGCTTTATTTAGAGCGCTATTGTCTTAGTCGTGCTAGAATTTCTATAGAAAATTACTCAAGCTTGAGGGATGAAAGGTGCGGAAAAATAAATAAGATTGTGTCGAGTCCGATACGCAAGACGTGCATAAGAAGCGTTAGCTCATGCAAGAAAATATAACGAACACACAAAAAACTAGCAAATCTCATTTCTTTTATCTTAAACTCAAAAATAAAATAAGTGCCTGAAAGTATCTGCGTTATTTCCCCCAATAGCGAAATGTTGACAGCTTTAAAACTGCCCGATTCTTGCATTAAATGGCGGCTAACATATTTCACATGTTGTCAATAGCATTGATCTGAAAAACCAATATTATAAGCACGATAATTTAAAGAACCACCAATTCCAGCTTCGTCTAGTAAGATTTTCAGTTGCAAGGTTTATGTGGCTAATCAAAATGTTTTCAAGAACGCATCCCATGGGCCTTGCCCTAGAAAGGAAATTTTGTCACACACCTTATTCTTCGCAGATTGGAATCCCAACTCTCGCACTGGAGTGGGGGAAAAATAGCGTTGTTCCCATTCTTATCACGAATGCCGGTCGAAATATTTAGAGACACCTCGCAGCATGCCCCACTGATTGCGCTTAGCTCCGAGGCACGTGTACCCCTCGTATACATTGGGCCGGTCTAACTTATGATGTGGTTACATATGAACCAAGACTCTGTCTCTGTTTCCTCTGCATGTTTTCCACCTTCTTGCGTGTTCACATTTTTTTTACGATTTCTCATGTGGGTAGATGAAGGTACACCTAGATATAAAATAAGCCACTTCACGAGATAAGCTAAAAGTGGGGCCCGAAGAAGAAAACTCTAAATGCTGCGAGCAAAGGATTTGGAAATATGTCGTTCAACATTTCTAGTCTCGTACATCACGGACTTGCACGAATGTTATTCTAATAAAAAGACAGATTGCTAAATATTCTTGGGAAGCAAACAGAGGTCGTAAAAACTATGGTGCACCTTACATCATATACCTGAACTGCGAGCGAGCATTCTTGCATGCATGCCATGCACTTTTCAGTATTACTTTCATCCTCAATGGTTTCCAGACGAAATTGTAGCTAAGTGTTCTTCGCAAAATGTATCGAGTATTTATTCAAAGAACTGAATTTCTTAAAATAATTAAGTGCAGATGTCAACCACGTCTTGTGTAAGAGACGGGATGTGCGGCCAAAGACACACTCGATGAAGTACTGTAATTAAATGTAAGTAAGCGCATAATTGTGTGCATTAAAAAGTCAACGATGATTATAATTCTACATGGCAAAGATAGTAATTCTGGCTTCAAGTCCCTTAAGCTCCCGTGAATAGCACAGATTTTAATAGTTGGGTCAGTGCCGAAACGTTTGTCAAAAGTGAAGTATGCATCCAAAGGACTTGCATAAAGTGCGCCTGGTTCACGGTATGGCAGTTCAGCAAGTACCACGTCTGGGGGCATTATGATTGGAACTATTTATTAGATCAAAGTTAGGAATTCCACCGTTCACTAGTAACGATTAGTCACTGACTCAGGTTATTTAGTGAAGATTTTAAAAAACATATCTCATGGTATAACAATAATATAAAATCAATTATTAAAATGCTCCATAATAACCCCAATATTAAAATAGAAAACATTTCAGAGCTAATTCACCCAATTCAGTTTCTCCCGTAGAAAATTCGCTGCTCCTTCACCTTTATAACTGAGTTATATGTATCACGTTGACCAAGCACAATCAGTTTAAAGTACCAGTAAACTGTTTAACAAATTGAGTTTGATAATACTGGAGATGTTGGCTCCAAAGTCAACGAAACTCTGACCATCAAAAACATAGGAAAACCACCAATTTGACCAAACTTATTTGATACCTTATCTGTACTAACATATTTAATTTCAGATGTTTACAAATAGCATAACTATAAAAACCACCGAATTGGCACAAAATGTACTGCTAGCCAAAATATGCTTAACTGGTAGCGTTTCACATTGCCACAAAGCCCGATAAAGAAAGATTCCTCGCCCTCTCCGCGTTTCCTTGTAAACCAAGAAAGTGAGATCCCCAGCAGTGCAAAGCAAAGTAGACCGCCCACTGCACTCTGAACCTCTAACATTATTAAAATAAGAGTTCAAATAAAAGAAAAAACAATCCAGCAATCTTTTACAAGGCGGAAAGTACGACAGAGATTTCAACGTAAGGCGGTGAAGTTCATTTCTAAAGCTGACAACTGAAAATTAGGAGGCGTTCTTCGGACAGTTTATCAGGAGGCGCTTTATAAATGCGGCAGTTTCGAAGGGACTCCAATAAATGTAACGTTGGGGGCTCTCGCCGTATGCCATGGACTCAGACTCAAGGGCGTTACACTTCAAGGTCAAACTTTCCTAATTCTCTCAACAAAATCCAATAGTATGCGTTGTGATACACGAAGAGTCCCGGGGCTTTGTGCAAGCTTTCAAAGACAGTTGTCATTTCTTGCAATGGACTATGTTGTAACTGGGAACAAAATAAATAAATAAATATAAATAAATAAAAAACTGTAAGCTTTCAAAAGCGGTGTTCTAGCGGTTGATTGATCGCGGCAAAGGGCGGAGCCAAAATGTGCAAAGTCCAAAGCAAGATGAACGGGTGGTCTCAAATTTTAAACTCCTACCAGTAAACATTGTCATTTATTTAAGCTGAAACATAGAGAAGAATTTAAGTAAATTATAATTTGGTGTCAAAGGATTACGGCCTCGGGTTTAAATTGATGTTGATAAATTACGTCGACAAATATTGTTGAAACATTTCTTAAGTGGTTAAGGTAGTAACTAATACTTTTAGCCAGTGGTAGGAATTACCAATAATGCAGAACCTATTCATGGGGATCTAGGAAATCGTGTTTGATTTTCGAAAATTAATTATCATTAGTATAAAGAGATTATGAAATGCTCCCGAGAGATGATTTACAACGTCAACCTCCACCTCTCCCCCCCCCCCCCTCACACCGAACCAAACTCCCTTCACCTCCTCCTCCCCCTTTACCACCCCCTCCCATGCCCAGCCAAGTACACCTACGTTCCAACTGGCGGCACAAAACGCAATTTCATTTCAATCTGTTCACGTTAGGAAAATGATTCTAGCGATGTATAGAAAGTTTGAATAGACAATGCATCCACACAGTTGGTCTTCATAGATAAACAGGGTGGGTAACGCCGGTCGCTAAGCCAGTCTGTCCCCCTGCCACCCGAACCCCCTCCTCCTCAACATAACCACCCCAACGACGCACCTATTAAACGGGACACATTGTCACGACTCATGAAGCAACGAAGGTACTTCCAGGGCAGACTACGCCAATCCACGCCAATCCACGCAAATCCTCGCCAATTCACGCCAATCCACACCAATACACGCCAATCCACGCCATTCACAGGTCAGTTGGCAACCCGTACACAGGTTCTAAGGGAGATTTTAACATTTTCTTAATTGAAATGAAACTCAATTGAAATTGAAATGAAATTGAAATCCAAACCGAACGGTTTGGCGTGTTGGAAACACCGGTTCTCATGAGATCACCGAAGTTGAGCAACACTGCGCTGAGTCAGGTATTGGATGGGTGACCACCGAACTGTTCGGCGTGTTGGAAACACCGGTCCTCGTGGGATCACCGAAGTTAAGTAACACTGCGCTGAGTCAGGTATTGGATTGGTGACCATCATACACATGACCAGTTCTGTTCGGGAGAGAGGTTGGAGGGATGAATTTTAGTACAGTAACTTCATTCGCCTTGCTTATCAACCTCTCAACAGCATAGATTTATGGAAGAATCCTGCTGTTCGAGTTGTGCTGCCCTTCGAAAGGGACGTTAAGCCGGTGGTCCCCTTAGTGCTTTTCGACAGGAGTCGGCTACGTGCCGGAACCGGGCTTCTTCTACCTTTTAGGCTAGGTTAGATTCATCTTCATCCTCAAAATTATCATCATCCACTCATTCACCGACGCCGTTAGACCAGCGCTACATGGCCCGTCGTCAAAACAGTGCGTCGTTAAACCCCAATAATCAACGAACAGTTCCAACGTTTAGTGTGTTACGATTTCTTTATCTTCCTTGACCAAAAAGTACTCCTTTAAAAAATCCATTGAAAATATACCCCATATTATAACCAGTACTTTCCCTTAACGTAAGCCTATTGAACACTCTCTTGTATAAAAAATATCTGCCCCCCCCCCCCCTCTCTCCCCACAAGCAACGTGCGCTACTACTAACAACCCCCCCCCGCCACACCACTCACACCACCCCTTAGAATGAATGCAATTGTAATTTTCATGTGGTATAAGCCGCTATAAATCCAGGTGGGTTTCTCGCCCTAACAGATAAACCAGTTGATTTTTATTCAGCCCGGGAAAATCCGTGGGCGAGCTATAGTAGCGAACAAGCGATAATAAATCCCATACCTAGCGAGGTGGTCACAAATACCTGGACCTAGTTTGCGAGGGCTGTTGCTTTCTGTGAAGGCAGAGATGCGCCATGCTTTGTTTACTAATTAGAAAAAACAACTTTAATTAGGGATCTTTTTCCATATCACCTGTTTTTTGACCGTATATTAAAATATTAAAACTGATAAGGCGACAGGAAGGCCGCTATTCAGGGCTGAACAAGGTTGTCATGGAAACTGTGCCGTTGTATCTTCATGTCCCCGGTAACCACGTGATCGCATCAGCTGATCAGTACTTACTGCAATGTTTGTTTCCTGAACTGGGACTCGTTTCATTACAACTTGGAACCGTATCGGGGTTTAGAATTACAAAAATTTGAGTGCTAGAAACAGTCGAAGATTATTTCAATTTTGTATATCTTTAACCGATTTATCAAAGAAGATTTTCAAAATTGTTTTTTAAAGTATTTGAAATGAAACCTAATCAAAACAGTGTTCAAATATTATTGTTGGATTTGCAGGTTCAGTCAAGAGTTTCAGCGCCAATGTTAAACTGTGTTCGCGAAAATTGAAGATGAAAATGACTTCAACATTTATGAAAAAGATAAAGTCACCGTCATTTCGAGAGTAAATAATATTTTGTTTGTTTTTTATTTCTCGCAGATTACTCCATTTGAGAGTGATTTATTTGAGACCGGTACATTAATTGTAATAATTAATCGTTGAAAATTCGTTTAGTAATATTTTAAGTTCGCTTAAAAACTTGCTTCAAAGATTGATAAAAAAAGCATCAATACTTTTAGTAGTAAATATTTAATTGTAGAGATTTGTTAATTAGGATTGACGCAGGCGCCATCGAGTGGTGACCACCGTTACCACGTGAACCCAATGGTTTTATCTCCTGCCTTTATGTACTCAATGTAGTTATTCTTCTCCAAAAAAATGTCCAAAGACAGGGTCAGGTTCAACTGACACTCTAAGAATCTTTGGGGTGATCGTCATTTTGAGAAAAATACAATTCCCTTTCATTAGGTTTTTAAGTTTTTGTTCAAAGTTTGGAAACAAACTGAGCACCTTGTTTGCACCTTACACAAATAACTATTAAAAAAAGATCTGCTGAAACTAACACATTTTGCGAGCAGATGAACTGGCTAAAAATACACTGGCATAGATACTGGGTAGCATTTGTTTGTAAGCCATGGCAATTAAAAACTCCATAAATTATTCAGAAAATATTTCCATTTTTCCCTTAAAATAATTTCAGATTGGTGATAAAATAGACCACTGCAATCATACTTGTCATAGCGACTATAAACCGCGATGATCTAAGTGATCTTCAATGAGGCGAAATCTTCAATTTCACTCATTTTGACCAGTTCTGTTCGGGAGAGAGGTTGGAGGGATGAAAGTTGAGCAACACTGCGCTGGGTCAGGTATTGGATGGGTGACCATCATACACATGACCAGTTCTGTTCGGGAGAGAGGTAGGAGGGATGAAAGTTAGTACAGCAACTTCACTCGACTTGCTTATCAACCTCTCGACAGCATGGATTTGTGGAGGAATCCTGCTGTTCGCGTTGTACCGTCCTTCGGAAGGGACGTGAAGCCGGTGGTCCCCTTGGTGCTATTCGACAGGCGTAGGCTACGTGCCAGCACCGGGTTTCCCCTTCTCCCTTCTAGGCTAGATTAGGTTCAACATCATCCTCATCATCATCCACTCATTCACCGACGCCATTAGACCAGTGCCGCATGGCCAGATGTCAAAACAGCGCGTCGTTAAACACTATAATAATCATCATCGCACATTCCAAATTTTAACAACCTATCGAGACAACCAAACTGCACATAAAAAAAAATATATACACGAGCCAACAATTTTGATAAGCCACCCTTAAAAGCAGTATCCAGTGATATAAAAATGTTCGCTCAAAGATATTTTTTAGTTGATTAAACAGTTAATACTAAACAAAAACAAAAAAAAAACTTCCCTGAATCCCATACGAAAACATAGGAAGCCACTACACCTCCATTAATAAAATGACAGAAATAACGCAAACAATTTATAAATCCTCGTACCAATACAAACTGATCTATTTACAGGTATAAATATATTAAAACAAGGTAGTAAGGTTTGTGAAATGTCACTAAGTGCAGAGGCAGTGCATTTTCATCTGTGTCAGAAAAACAAGTGCATTTTTTCGCATATGGAAATGAAAAGGTTGACTTTTTAATCGAACTCAGGCTACTAAAGAGTCAGCCTACTAATTTCAGAATACCAGGGTCAGACTACTGGAGCCATAGTGGTACGAGAATCAGTTTTTAAGTAAAATGATGTTAGCCTTTCTTCTTACATCATATTCTTCTCTTTTATTCCTTACAGACAGGCTTAATTCCTTGTTTCTACATGCGACTATATTCCCTTTTCATAGACTCTTTACTTTATCCTTTATAAATCTGTTTATGTAAAGATTTCCAGGAGGCAAGCGGCAACATTTAATCAATTGGATGCCTGCGAGAGAAATGATGGGCAGCCAGCCTGTCCCGCCAGCGTATCTCCGACAGTGGCGCGGTGGTAGAGAAGCGGAACTAACCTAACCACCCCAGAGCAAACAGCCGGGAAGATGTGTAAATATTAAAGCCTTTTGTGTGCTCAAAGAGCAAGATTACCTGCCTATTCCTTAATTGTTCTCGGAAATAAGAACGTGGCCGATTCAGGAAATGATTTGACATCAAGTGTAGGCACTGGGTTTTAAATGTCCTGAATATCAGGCTTAATCGCGATTTGTCACAAGCCGTTACATTCAAAATTAGAACCACACAGCTCTTAATAAAATACGTTTAAGCAATTAAATAAATCTGAAAATAACAGTTAGGCAGCATGAAGGTATCGATAAGTTAGAAGTTTAATAAGAAAACGCTGGACTAAGCATTTTCCTGTATAGGTATTACAAAGAAAGCAACTAGAGTTATTGGGGGCAGCTCTGTGGATGGCGGGAGAAGGGGGGGGGGGGGGGGGGGGAAAGGGGCTTGTCAAGGTATTGAAAGGTAGGCATTTGGGAATGGAAAGATATCGATTCACATTGGGATAAAGTGATCTAGAGGTGGTATGAGGGGATGTGAAATGGATTGCCAGCTCAAGGTATGGGGCGCAGTTTTTTCGTTAGGTGACGCGTGGGGTTGGGGTGATGGGGGGCGGAGGGGGAAGGGGGAAGGGGAACATCGTCGTCGACGCCGATGTTTTTCTGAGTGTGATATAGAAGGTTTAGGCAATAGTACCAACCACCACCAATAGAGGTAGCCAATATTTCAGTAGACACGCCAGCGACATCAACGTTATACTTGCCAGTCAGGAATCTATTGTGTAGCTCGGAGTCCATCGATTCCGCAGCTCATAGCTGTTATCAGGGTCTAACCAGGTTCTAACCAGGTGCTAACCAGGTGCTTATCAGGTGGGTGATAACCAGGTGCTAATCAGGTGCCAATTAGGTGCTAATCAGGTGCTAATCAGCTACTAATCAGGTGCTTACCAGGTGCTAATTAGGTGGTAATCAGCTACTAATCAGGTTCTAAACAGGTGCTAACCAAGGGAGAAACATTTTGTGGGGTCCTACCACAGAGGCCCCGGATGATTTAAAAATGTCCATCGAGGAAATATTAAAAATATTGATTACATTACAGAAAAAGAGTAATTTATCGTTATCTTTTAAGCGCCATAATTTCTGTAATTTTTTGTTACAAGGATAATTAATATTGTTTAAATACCTAACTCATACTATTAATGTTAGCCTTCAGAGTTAAGAATGTAATATTATCTGGCGCGCCGGCAAACAAATCAGCAGTAATGTAAGATCATCCCAGGTATTTCATTAATCAACGGAGCAGATGATTGATGAGGTTTTGTGTATATTCGCCAGAGATGATATGTTTGCGAAATAGAACAGGATTGAGAATCAAGAAAGAGGGCGGCCCGGGGGATGTGTTAGATATGCAGCAAAGAGTGGGTCCCGAGGTCTGTAGGGGTTGTTAGGAGAGGGGGGTCTACGAAAAGGAGGAGGTTAAAACCGTTTTTCTCGATAATTCGATCGATTAGATTTGCTGATGCGTGACACCTTCAGCCTTTACCTTTAAGTCCCTTACCCCAAACTCCTCCCTTCCCACCTTCCCTACAAGGAAATGCGTTTCATATAAGGCCAAAGATGCTTTGCTAACAGGATAGGAATGGATCAACCTTGGTGTGTACTTCTTCAAGAAAGTCTTGAGGACTACCACTTACGGGTGCGTTTCCTTACTGCTTTCAAATACATATTTCAGTTGTATCCATCTGAACTCACCTTTGCTTTGCTGCTTGTACTAATATAGCAGGAAACTAACACATATATTTATTGAAATTCTGGCGCTTGAAAGCCCGCATTTAGCCAGGTTGTGTGGCGGTCAGCAAAATAATAAGGTAATTTTAGTTCACCCATATGCACGTGATATTTACCCCTATGTGTCAGTGAAAAGTTGAAAAGCAGCGAGCGAGAAGCGATCATGCGGGTAAAAGCCGACAAAACTAGCTATTTATAATTGACAGTACTTTTCATTTTCATAAATGATTTACCACACAATGTTAAGAACGCGGAACTGTACGCTGACGACACTAGCCTTCTGGCAAAGGCAAAGAAAGGTGATCTACATACACTAAAACAGGAAACCGAAAAGAAAATAACAGATGCAACATTGTGGTTTAGTTGTAATAAACTTATACTGAATAACGCTAAAACAATATCAATGTCCTTTTTGATTTCTAAGGAAGCTAATGAAGCAGTTACGCCCATAGTAAACAATGCAACAAATGTAGTAATAGAAAATGTAGAAGTAGCAAATTTCCTAGGTCTTATTATAGATAATAGATTAAAGTGGGGTTGCCACATTGATGCCCTGGCAACTAAATTAAGTAGGGCACTGTTCTCAGTAAGGTCAATACGAAGAATTTCGGATATCGATACAACTAAGTTAGTTTATTACGCTAATATTGAATCTAGAATAAGGTATGGCCTTGAGTTTTGGGGTAGCACTCCAAAAAGCAGGAAAATTTTCGTACTTCAAAAGAAAGCTATAAGAATTATGCTTAACAAGGGAAACCGAGTTCATTGTAAGCCTCTTTTTCGAAAACTGAATATATTTACATTATATAGTTTATACATATTACAAATAACAGTGCAAATTAAAATACAATATGACGGACTGCAGAAAGTTAAAGATAGTCATCAACATTTCACCCGAAATGGAGACAACTTGAATGTTAGTTTATGCAAAATGTCAACTATGCAACTGTCACCTGAACAGATGGGAATCAAGATTTTTAACAAACTCCCAATAAATATAAAGCATGCAGCATCAACGAATATGTTCAAAAAGAGAATAAAACTGTTATTGATGGATAAAGCATGCTACAGCGTCAAAGAGTTCATTGACTGCTTAGAATAAGTATTAGCTATACCTGACGAGCTGTGCAAATACTGTGACTATAGATTTAGATTTTTATATTTACAATTTTACAATTTTATATCTACAATTTTATATTTACAATATTAATGCATTTAATGTATGTCTGTAAACCAGCATCTTTGTATGTTTTATGGTAAAATGACAATAAACTACTACTCTACTACTTATGGGACGTTTTGAAATAAGTTCCCGTACTCAGTTTCGCCAGCATGGACTTTCAAGAAACGATCATGGGATTTCCCAATAATTAAAAACTGTCCCTACGTACAATTCTTTTGTGATAATGCACCACGTTGTTTGTTGCACCCTGAAAGCAAAATGTAAGTTTGTTTTCAAGAGGAGGTGCGGGAGATAGTAGCATCAGGAAAAAAGACGTGAGCCTATTTGCAGCTATTTTTCAGGTAATATAGATCTGAGAAGTGAAAGAGAAAGATATACCTACTGGTTTATTGCTGTAATATATTTCAAAGAGGGCGAAAATCCCGTTAGGATTTTTTGGCCCGTTTTCTGTGCGTTGGATTAACTTTCTCGTAAGAATGACTGATTTCTAGTGAACTTATCAAAGTGGTATTCTGATGATTGATTGGTGAGGTTTAACGACGAACTATTTTCACAACGGACTATGTGGCGTCGACGAATGTGTCGTCGATGATGATGATGAACCTAACCTCGCCTAGCCTACATAAGAGGAGGGGAAACCCGGTGCCGACAAGAAGCCTATTCCTGTCGAAGGGGACCACCGGCTTAACGTCCCTTCCAAGGCACGGCACAACGCGAACAACAGGATTCCTCCACAAATCCATGTCGTCGAGAGGTTGATAAGCAAAGCGAGTGAAGTTGCTGTACTAACTTTCATCCCTCCAACCTCTCTCCCGAACAGAACTAGTCATGTGTGTAATGGAAAGGTATTCTAAAATTTTTCTAAGAAGTTAAATTTCGTTGCCAACCAGCAAAAAGGTGTTTTGACAAATAATGACTACAAAAATATATTTTGGTGTTATTTTTATTTGAAAGCTTTCGAAGACGGTGTTTTATAGTTTCTATGGTGACTATTTACAAATTACTGATATGCTGTTTATCAAAATTGTTTTTTACTTTTCTTACATATTTTGTTCACATTCTTACTAACTGGGGTGCTAGGTGCTACTGCTAGGTGCTAGGTCACTAGGTGCTATGTGTTAGGTCCTAGCTGTCACTAGGAACCTTCACATTTTCAATTTGTAGTTCTTTAGATGAATACTAATTTCTTACGAGTGGGTAGATATTTCGTAGAAAGGGACTTTCCCTACAGGTTTAGTTGCAGAGGAATCATAATATGATCTACTGTGAGACTGCGTTTGTCCGTTTTTAAATGGCACCATTTTTACCCGCTGAGAAAGACATCCCCACAGGTTAGTAACAAAAGAGACGGGGTTTCAAGATTGAGTCAAAATTTGCCTTATCCTACCGGGACTATATTCTCTGCACGCCACTGCAATATCATCGCGTTTAATACGGCACTATCTGGTGGTACAAGCTTCATAAAAAGCTGTTACCATACAAGAAGCCGCCAGTGTGGGCTCGGGTAGCCTCCCTCTCCCCCCCCCCCCCCCCTCCCTCCCCCACAGCACCGCCAAAACACCGATCCCTTCCACGGTATTAACGGGTGATGATTAATTGATATTTCATGTAATTCAGCTCTTATTATTGTAAACATGACGTGAGGCAAGTTTTTTTTCGTAATTAAAATCTGTTCACTCCCGGTAATTAATGAAATAATGCGTTTAAAAAGCAAACGGTCGGTGTATTTATGTAAGTGAAAATTAAATTCAAAACTTGAAAACTTCTCGCTAAGACCGAGATTCTGCATTTGCACTATCTAAACAATTGCATGCAGCGAAATTCTGATGTTTCTGTGAGTTCTTTCTTAGTGGAAAAACTTGGTAAAACCTTGGGTAAGAGTAAAACCTTGGGTAAAACCTTGGGTAAAACCTTGGGTAAAACCTTGGGTAAAACCTTGGGTAAAACCTTGGGTAAACCCGGTCTTGACTCGGTAAAAGAAAATCTGCACCCTAGCTATGAATTTCAAGAAACTCAATTTCTGATTGCTGATCAAAAACAGCGATACTTTGATTGAAATTATTAGAACATAGAGAACTCAGCGAGTTCTTTGATTGAAATTAGAAGAAAGTAGGAGAGGTGGAAGAGGTAGGTGGCATATTTAGGTGGAGTAGGTGGAAGATGTAGGTGAAGTAGGGGAAGAAATAGGTAGAGGAAGTTACTTTATAGGACTCTAACAGTTACGAAAAGTCTTGAAAAAAATTGTCGAGTAATTTCAACTCTCGCGCTCCTGCTTAGCATCAGCTGTGCCCCACTCCCCTCCCCGTCCCACCCCTCGCCCCACCCTGGTTGGTCCACACCTTCCTAGCAATCCAATTAACTGGATGATTTGTTTAAACACATCGCAGAAAGATACAGAAAGAGAAACGTACCCGGAGAGAAGCTGGAAATCACTTTTTCGTTCGCAAATTAAACTTTCATTTAAGTTGTCAAACAGAAAAAAAAAACACTGTGACCCATTTGACTTAATTGCCTAGCGGTGTGGGATGTGTATTTCCCCATTGCAGGTAATTGGCAAGGTAATTGCTAGTAATGTGTGTTCAGACCTAAGGCGAGCCAGTTTGTCCGATATTTGCGCGTGGGATACGGTAGCAGAAGGTAGAACCGTGGCAATGTTTGTCTACCTATAGGAGAACATAGAAAACGAGCCGTAGTACCCGTAGTAATCCAATACAACCCTCATTACACCTGGATATCTGATCGGCGGTAGTTAATAGAATATTTCCAGCAACTGTTTGACTCATTTCAATCTGAAAAGACCCTCCTAGATCGATACCTGCATGATTTTTATAAACAATGCCAACCATAGCTTACCCTGGGCATAACGCAATACAAAAGCAAATCTGCATCATCTGCTAAAATGAGCCAACAGACGAAAGTTCAAGTCCCGAAGCCCCCCCGAATGGCATATGGCGGCAAATCATAGAAAAGTAACGAACTTGCAAGAGAAGAAAAGAATAAAGGTATCACTGGTTAATGCTTCGATGAAACTTGTCAAATTTCATCAGAATATTCTCGTAATCAAAATGCGTTTGATCCTGCTTCGAAGTGAGTCAAGCATGATACATCATCAGATCTCGAGCAGTTCCTGCGTTAAGCATGCTACATCTTCTTCAGGTACAACTCGAAGTGTAGAGGTGCACTATGATCAGATAAATTGTGTTAATGGCAAATGTTAGTGAGCCTAGCAGAGCTACGTCGCCAGCGAAAGCTATAAAGTAGAGATGATTTTACCTTTGTGGAGTCAAGAATAAGGAACAATAAATTGCTTGCTCGGCGCCCCGTGGATCGGTGTGTATTCAAGTAGAAACATGATAAGAAAGGGCATAGGAGGTGTAGACAACCAAGCGGAAGGGAAAGTGGAGCCGGTTCGGGTGAAGCTGCGGCGTCGACAGAGGTGGTTGGAAGGGTGAGGGGGGGGATTCATCGTCGCCGCCGACAGAGAATACCTGCGCTTTGCTGGTTGGCTGGCTGCTCGTTCATTGGTGCACTCTCCGCAGAGCATTGCCAAAAAAAAAGAAAAGATTTTCCGGAAGAAAATGTGTTGAAAATTGTTTTGTTTGAGCGTAAATCACGGAGACTTGACGCGGCGTGGATGTCGTTGAGTTGGTGGACCGAAGAGAAGGAGGAATTCGGAATCTAGATCAGAACACGCAGATTTCTTTCTTGAAAAGAAGACCCGAGCAGAGTTAGGGAAATTGCACACTTGTTCAAAGAACAAGTGTAAGTGCTGGAAATGTATGATTTTGGTTAACCAGCAACGTCTTAGCTCGTGTTAGTGGAATGTAGCAACATACATAGCAACTGGTGCACTCGGTGTGCCACAAATTAGTCACCTCAATAGGTAACAGAACTATTGAACATTATTAAGAATGTTATGAATGTTATGAATGTTATGGATGTTATGAATGTTAAGAATGTTAAGAATGTTATTGTTATGTAGAACATTATTAAAAAAAGACGAACTCCACCCATTCCAAGGAAAATCGACGTCCAAGTATGGTTTGATAGGTTTAAACGACGGCGGCACTTTAAATGTACATTCTAAAGATTATTTGCAACTAAAAATAAAAGGTAGCAAAATGATTTCCCTGCCATAAGCAACAGGGTGAAACAAAAGAAAGTAATTATACCGTTTGAAAACAAAATAACTGCTTGTGAAAAAAATTGTAATTTTCTATAGCATCGTGGAAACCTGCACGACCTTGAGACACAGATTGACAGCTCTATCCACTTTGACCTTGAGAACGTCCAGCACAAGCACACAGAGTGACAGCTGTCTCCACTTTGACCTTGAGAACGTCCAGAACAAGCACAAAGTTTGACAGCTGTCTCCACTTTGACCTTGAGAACATCCAGCACAAGCACACAGAGTGACAGCTGTCTTCACTTTGACCTTGAGAACGTCCAGCTCAAGCACAAAGTTTGACAGCTGTCTCCACTTTGACCTTGAGAACGTCCAGCACAAGCACACAGAGTGACAGCTGTCTTCACTTTGACCTTGAGAACATCCAGCACAAGGACAAATATTTTATCATTGACAGCTCTGTCCACTTTGACCTTGAGAACATCCAGCTCAAGCACAAAGTTTGACAGCTGTCTCCACTTTGACCTTGAGAACATCCAGCTCAAGCACAAAGGTTGACAGCTCTATCCACTTTGACCTTGAGAACGTCCAGCACAAGCACACAGAGTGACAGCTGTCTTCACTTTGACCTTGAGAACATCCAGCACAAGGACAAATATTTTATCATTGACAGCTCTGTCCACTTTGACCTTGAGAACATCCAGCTCAAGCACAAAGTTTGACAGCTGTCTCCACTTTGACCTTGAGAACATCCAGCTCAAGCACAAAGGTTGACAGCTCTATCCACTTTGACCTTGAGAACATCCAGAACAAGCACAATGTACAGTAATTTCTCACTCGGTTTCAATTGATTCCAACATTGTCATCAAATCGGTTTCGATAAAATACCACTGCATGGTTATCAGTGACTTGATTCCTATTGATTGAACATTATTATAGGGCTAAGATTAAAAGTGATCGGTTTAGTTTTCAATAACGACCCATGTACAGGTTGTAGAGACTGGAAGAGATTCAGGCAATTGTCTCCATATAATGAAGAACGCGAGTGAAGTCTAATAGATGAGTGCTCATATCACATCCGCATCATTTCATTGTGATTATCATCATGATTAATAAAAGGCATGCGCTTGGCACAGATGCTGGGCCGCCGGAGATTCATGTTTATATAAGTTATTCATTAAATAGCCACATCAAGAGGCAACCGCTGCTTTTCACGCAGCAGAGAAAAAAAGCTTGCATGCATTTTTTAACAAAAAAAAACGCCGCGAAAAGGTTAATTATGCTGATAGAGTAATGAATAATAAATAAAATAATGTTTTTCAGATGAGTTATAATTATGTAGAAGTGTTTGATGAGTGGAAGGTGTAGGTTGAAAGGAGCGGGGTAGATGGAGTAGGGGGAGGTGGGCACTACGAAGGGGGGAGGGGAAGTCGACGAAGTAATTTGCATCCATTATGAAGTTACGTCGAATAAAAGTGTGGGTCGTGTACGGGGAGGAATTTTAACTGGCGGTAGTGTGCTTCTTACATCGAGAGTAAAGCGCGGGGAATGACACTATAGACCTCAGCGCTGGCCAACGCCAGGCCAACGCCAGGCCAACGCCAGGCCAACGCAAGCCAGGGCAAGCCAAGGAAAGCCAACTCAAGCCATGGGCCAGCCAGGGCAACGCCAGGTCAACGCAAACCAGGGCAACGCCAGGTCAACGCAAACCAGGACAACGCAAGCCATGGCAACGCCAGGGCATCGCAAGCCAGGGCAACGCAAGCCAGGGCAACGCCAGGGTAACGCCAGGGCAACGCAAGCCAGGGCAACGCAAGCCAGGGCAAGCCAACTCAAGCCATGGGCCAGCCAGGGCAACGCCAGGTCAACGCAAACCAGGACAACGCAAGCCAGGGCAACGCCAGGGCATCGCAAGCCAGGGCAACGGAAGCCAGGGCAACGCCAGGGCAACGCAAGCCAGGGCCAGCCAGGACAAGCCAACTTAAGCCAGGGCAAGCCAACTTAAGCCAAGGCAAGTCAACTTAAGCCAGGGCAAGCCGGCAGAAATGTACGTGATTGAGCCCTTCGACCATTGGTTCTAAATTTCTATACAAGTTTTAGGTAAAAAATCATGTAAGAAATGCAAAGAAAATTAACTGTTGGCAATTGCTCAATGTCTTTTGTCCGGTTTCAACAAAATTCAGGCGTGTTTTCTTGTCCAAGTCCGGGCGTGAAACACTGATCCGTTCATTTTCCGATCATTTTCCGACCATTTCCCACGTATTTTCAGAGGCGCTTGGGTGTCAGTGTATCTCACCGAGCTATGGCAAGGGAAAAAGCAGCAGCTCCAGACGGAAATGAACGAGAGAAGAAGACAAAGGGAAGAAGCAGGAAAAGACTGCAATTTAAACAAGTTGAAGGGGTTACTTTAGTTTTAAGGGTTTCATACACTTCTGAGTGATGCGTTTCAACTATAAGAATCGATCTTCTAATGCACAACTAAAGCCACTGAATACCACTCCGTTTTGGTTTGGGTTAAATTGCTAACAAAAATAGCGATACTTTTTTCTGTTTAATCATTATAAATCTTACAGTAATCCTCATTATTGTTAAACGATTTTCATGAAATTTTTTTCTTAAATATTTGGTCAATAAAGCACCCTAAATAATCACGTAAAATGTACGAATCTAAGAATTTACCAGTACAGAAACAACCAGTTTTCTTGAATAACAAAAAAAAACCTGAAGAAATGTTTAAAAAAATGTACTTTCCAGTGAAATAAAGAGTGGTTTTTCCCTAGAGAGTGTTGAAGATGAGAAGGGTGGTGATGGCGAGGGGTGTGTGTAGGAGGGGAAGGGGAGCGGGGGGGGGGGGAGGAGGAGACTCTGGACTATGATTTCGAACAGTTTCGCAGGTGTGCCCCCATGCGGCATAATATACTGAATCAGCATTCTACCAGTTTCCACTGCTATAAATGAATTATTAATTTTATAGGAAACACTGGCAAAATACCTTTCTATAAAGTAAAAAGAGAATCACCGGTACTGTGCTGTTGTGCGGAAAGCTTGTATGTTGTTTTTTCTCCCTTACACTGACTGAAAGGTAGCATCTTGTCGCTGACTTTATCTCTGTCGCTCCTGAGACGCACCTAGGAACGTAAGTCTCTCGCACTTTCGAAAAACCTCAATCTAACGCTGGCAATCCCTTTGCCTCTGTTTCGTCCCGCTGGTCTCTGGGGTGCAATACCCTTCTCTTTAGGCCCAGGGAAAATACTCAATTTCTTTCTCAACCTGTTTGGCGAAAACTTTGTATATAAACCTTAGTCCCTATCCTTTTCGCCCTGATCAAAAACTTACCGAAAATAAGATCGTTCACGAGAAGTTTATTTGAGGGGAAAGTAATGCTCCGAACCACCTTGAAATAAACTTGAATTGACTGTTATATACAGAAGATACTCTGACTCACTCGAAGACAAAGCGGGGAAAGAAAGCAAAGCATAGGTTTAAAGCATTTGACCTTTGATTTATACTTTATACTTTATACTTTATACTTTGTACTAGTACCACGTACTAGCCACATTTTCTTTTCAACCAATATATATCTCGCTTATATTTTGAAATTATAAACAAAATTACGCGATTTTCTCCAAGAGAATAACTTTGCAAAGAAATTGGTACAGCTTTGGGATAATTAATAGTTCTACGCTGGTAGCTTCCATTCTTAATCTACTGCAAAGGCATGGTTTTAATTGATATCTTTTATCGTACATATAACTGTACATGAATCTATTTTGAAAGTGTACCTGTGTGCCTTACATGGGCAATCAGAAAAACTGTCAATTGCTAATGACTATCGAAGGGTTTGGTGGTTAATAGGCATCATTATCTAGGTACGAAGTAAACACAGCTTGGTGATTCCACGCTCGGCACAAAGTTCACATCACCAACGCGTTTACATCAATTCGAAAAGCGGCGTTCAACATTATTATTGTTATTGGTAGGAGCTTAGGGCTGGCTCGGGTGTGGTAATTATTATTAACTTGATGAAGTATATCGCAGCGAAACATGAGCGCAGTAATTCACACGTTAATTGACAGTTCTAGTAGGGAATAGGGAACTGAATGGCGGATAGCGGATAGTGTATCGGATCGGTTTCGATTTGCAATCTGCTGGCATTGGCCAGCAAGGCACATCAGGCATAGTAGCCCTCTGTCCCAGGCTAGCTTTGGCCAGCCCCGGCTAGCCCCGGCTAGCCCCGGCCAGCCCAGGCCATTCTCAGCTAGCCCCAGCCAGCAAGGCACATCAGACATAGTAGCCCTCTATCCCAAGCCAGCCCCGGCCAGCCCCAGCCAGCCCCGGCCAGCCCAAACCATCCTCAGCCGGCCCAAGTCAGCCCCGGCCAGCAAGGCACATCAGGCATAGTAGCCCTCTATCCCAAGCCAGCCCAATCCAGCCCCAGCCAGCCCTGGCCAGCCCAAACCATCCTCAGCCGGCCCAAGTCAGCCCCGGCCAGCAAGGCACATTGGGCATAGTAGCCCTCTATCCCAAGCCAGCCTAATCCAGCCCCGGCCAGCCCCAGTCAGCCCCGGCTAACCCAGGCCAGCCCAAGCCAGCCCAAGCCAGCCCAATCCAGCCCCGACCAGCCCCGGCCAGCCCAAGCCAGCCCCAGCCAGTAAGGCACATCAGGTATAGTCGCCCTCTATCCCAAGCCAGCCCAATCTAGACCAGGCCAGTTCAGCCTAGCACGGCCCAAATTCGGACCACGTGATTATGAAACCTGCCACTCGATAGTAGATATCATGTGATATATATTATGTAGGTATCATGTGCACCGACGTAACACCAAAGTAGCTCCCAATTGCTGGCATCATTAATGAAAATATCAGCTAGCGCTTTAAAAGTGTCAGTTTTCACGCGCAGGGGGTACTTCACCCACCAAGCTTGACTCCGCAGTCCACACTGCCCCCTTTGCAACTGTCCGATCGGCATCTACCTTCTATCGCAACTTGTATGCATGTTCCCTAGTAAGATTCTAAACACAAAATAAAACCTACAACCAACAAAATAAATAGCACACAGTTGAATCCAATTAGTGACAATCATTGCAACTCATCACCTTATTACTTATCTTTCAAAGACTGAAAAGTGTAATCTACAAAGGTGAGTGCACATAACTTTAAAACTTGATTATAATTTTCGACGCAAAGAGACTGAAAAACAAGGGTAACACTTATTTATTATCATCAGGTCGCAATTTACTTTCTGAACGCAAAATTTAAATTGTTCATCTAATAAAATATCACTTTGTTTGTTAGTGAAAAGTGGCCTTGTTATGAACCCATTCACTAAAATAACTGTCTGTGAATGCCGGGTTTCTTTCTTGTCTAGCTATCCCGTTGATCTGGAGACATCTCTAGTCGTCGTTGCTTGCACTACGTTGTGTTGGGAACACAGGGGAAGGCAAGGATTGTGTCAGCTAATATATTACACGCACAGCTACTAATGAGTATCCCCATCTCTCTTGGAAAACATCAGGTGTCGACTTTCGCCTAGTTAACACGCGTCTTTACGTGCTGCTTCCTCTGCGTTTATCAAGTGTGAAGAAAGAGGCTACGCATACCGAACTTGTGACCAACCATAACATACGATTGCCAAAAATGTCTGTAGGTGCCTATCTATTTTATGTAGTGCACATCACATAAAACCCGTGCTATGGATGCAGTAAAACACACGAAATGCTGGTTGCGCACAACGATAGACAGCAATTTAAAGCGGTGAAATGAAGCTCTATATAGCTGCAATCAGTTTGAAACGGAGGCCAAAGTGAGCTTTTCAGCGACTATGAAAGTTTTTAGAGCATTATACTAAAAAATAGTAAAAATGGGCAAAATAAAATATCGACACCAAACTAACAGTTTCCCCATCTGTTGATCAGAAAAGGCTTGATAAAGAGTTTATTCTAAATCTGATCACAACTGGCTAGGGCTTAGATACAATGCTTTGATAAGATATTTATTGTACCTTGAAAAGTTGAGGCTAATTTTGAACGTTGCTCAAGTAAAATACCTCAGAGAAATGTTAGGGCGCGTTGACAAAGGAGACACATCCTAAAAGACATTGAATGGTAGCACCAGGTGCTGACGACTAGCATTAACACTCGATATTTCAACTCATCCTATCTGATTCTAACACAGCGATTGGCCACAGGCTGAAATATATCACAGATCGAGTAAAAACATTTCCAAACGAAGACGAGGAAAAAAGATCGGCTTACCCGTGGGCAAGACATTGACGACCGACGGGAGCCTCGATGGGGGCACGAAGAGCTCCAGTTTCATTGATTGGAATACAATCTACTGAACTTACCTGTAAAAAAAGAAGATTATTGTTATTTGAGTTATTTGAGACATTTGAAGAGTTGCAATCGGTTACTGAGACAAAAATGCATCCTCATCAGTCGCTAATAATAATAATAATGATAATAATATTAATAATAATAATAATAATAATAATACCAATAGTAATAATAATTATTATAATAATAGTAATAATAGTGTTTTTATTCCGTTCACGGAAATCACTGAAATAGAAGTCCAGGTGACGAGGAAATGAATAAATGCAGTTTCTATTTATGTTTCAAAGCGTGATCCCTTTTAGTCACCAGATCTGTTGCAAAAATCTACTCTTTAAATGTTACCTATTGGCTTTGCTCCCAATAGTAAAAAGTCGAAAAAATATCCACGATCAACCACAGTGCGCTTCTTTATAAAGGGAAAGTTATTCTATAGGTTTTATCTAGAGACATAGGGAAAGGGATAGCTGGCTAGCTGGCTAGCTGGCTTCGAGGGAAGAGATCTTGGAATCTCACCACGTTCGACTAGCACTAAGTAGATGGGGAATTGGCCCATGGAGAAAAGACACACCGAAAACTTCCCTCGCTCAAAACCCGCAATCCACGCACAGATCTCAGCAAATTTCGCACGCTAACTAGGAAATAGATGCTTCGGGCTAACACAGGTCTTTTAGGCACCTTATCGGAACCTTATAGGCACCATCTAGGCACCTTCGAGTACCTTCTGGCAACTTACATGCACTTAAGAACCTGCGAAGCACCTGCGAAGGACGTTGTAGCACCTGTGAAGCACCTGCGAATCACGTTATAGCACCTGCAAGGCACCTTCTAGGCACCTTATAAGGATATTGGTGTGAATTGACGCGGGCTACTAAATCTTTCTTACCGATTTATAAACTGAAGTCATAAATCCGCAGATCTTAAAAGTAAATATTTTTTCACAAATAGTTGCCATTAGGATCAGAAGGTTTTCAGATGCTTATTATATTCTGAATGCAAGATTGAAGTCAGACGTTAGCGTTTGCGAAGGGGAATTTCTTATTTGACGACATCATTGAAACATGCTTCGAAAGGTGGATCTCCTTGCAATTATGAAATCTGTAGATATAACCAATAGCATGGCCAGCATGAGTTGGGGTCGGAACCCCTCAAAATTAAGCTGTTTCTCTTCTACAAAATACCAACATAGATCATATAATAGCTTTCAGTGCACAAATGCAGGTGCAACTGCAAATCCTTGCCGAGTGAATGAAATGATTTTCCTGTTATCAGTGGTGAGTAAAAATAATTATTTTATGATCCAATACTTTTGAAGTAAACTCAAAGCGAAACTTCCAGTAAACAGCAAACTGGCTGCAAACTGCCATTGAACATTGGTTACAATCTGCAATCAAATCCAAGAACATCAATTGACACAAATCTAAAAATCACGGGTTTGATTTTTATTGGGGATGCGATATTGACTCGGTGGTTTTATGACTCTTTGATAAATTTGATTCTTGTCAATGCATTGTTATCTCTGCTTCAAAATACAATAGCTGTGAGATAAAGGGATTATAACTTCTTAAAACATGCCGAAGAATCTACATAGTTAATCCTTTTATCTTCATGGTGATCAAGGTTTTCATCAGTGATTACAAGTTTCAATTATTTAAATGACATTTATCTTCGACCCATACAACAAATTGCATCATAAATTAAAAACAAAAACTCTTGATTTTTTTTTACATTTTTATTAATTGATTTATGTAAATGGAGTCGATTTAGCCGATCTAGCCGATGTCGAATCAAAATTTTCGAAGGTCAGATAACCATTCAATCAGACTTGAAGGTTTTTAACTTCCACTTGCATCTGTTGCCGCTTGAGACAAAAGAGTGAGTTCATGTTGACAATTTTCATGTTGACAAAAATTGGGAAGAAATGAAAATAATTGCTATAAAACAGATTTTAAAAACATTAGTGTTTTAGCCATGTCGCTCTCCTGAACATTGTTCAGCACTTGACTTCTCCACACCTATCTAAATATCGTCGCAAAGCGACTTTAAGGTGACATAACACATTTATTTATAAAAATGTTTAATTGTTTGACCAAACTTCACGTATCCCGGAAAATATGAACTGTTGCAACTTCAGATTGTTTGCTATTAAAACAGGGATCCGTTGGAGCTTATTACTTATTTCGATATCGTTTCGATGCTGAAATCCTTATGCAGGAGCGGCGGCCTTTCTTCCCTAGAAGCGGGAACCATGGGATTCAGACTTGAGACTACACACATTTCTACCAATGTATCGATATTAGATTTGTGTTTCATTGGATTTGCGTTTTTTCTCCCTTTTGCTTCGATTTTGTGAACACGTGCAATATCTGAATGATGAATGTAAGCAACAAGATATGAGAAGGATTATTGGTAACGTGAGCGAAATCTTAAACCGACTGGACCCACTGGATTTCATTGCAAGGTACGATCGATAATGCATTGACCTTTTCATATTTATTCATTTTCTTCTCTTAGTGATAACCATATCACCATGTCTAACAGGGATTGTGTACGATTTCAAACAATTCATAGTAACACTACTGCCAATTAGAAAATCACCCCCTAGCATGGAACCTATTTCATTATAAACTTTAAGCCCCAAATATAAATGCGGAAGTCAATAAAATAGCCGTTGGCAATTCACCAAGAATTCTAAACAAACAAAAATGATTCCCTGGAAGTGAAAACAGGCAGTAGAAGCGGGGGTTCAACGTTGGGTGATATTCGGTCTTCTCTGCGGGTTGGTTCTGACTCCCAGCCTCCCACTGTCCGTGTAACTGTGTTTTTGATGCAAGGCAGTTGGTCTCAGACCCTAGAGAGTATGTGAAGATGAATGCTGCCTATTAAGCCAATTACGTAAACGAGGCTCTAAGGAGCATCTCGTGGAGTCAGAAAGAGAACAGGAGAGCACCGAGGTGTCGAGGTAAAGGAAGGCAAGGTAGATGGGAGAGGGGGGTGGGGACAGGGACAGGGACCCACACCTCTGCACTCAGTCGCATACACTCTTAGGGGCCGACCAGGGAATTATATTATGGAGATGGTCAGGCTAGACTTTGTACAAACGCCAAGGTAATATAGTTGTATTAAACTTTTCAGAAAAACTTTTCAACTCTGGTAAAATAGGCAATTTCGCGAATTATATCATTGTGTTGAAATTGTAACACGTTGGAAACAACACATTTTTATATATATAATTTCTACTTTGAAAATAATCTAAGCTAAGTGTTAATATCGAATGAACACGATTACTGCGACATTTGATTTATAGGTAAACATTTCACAGCAGAAACTAGGAATTAAGGGAGATTGTACAAAGCGTTTGAAAAAAGTGGGTCCCATTTGACTTGTTACTTATGACAGTGACAAATAATTTGTGTTCAATCCAAAAACTGCAGACATGTTTAGAAAAAAACTTGTGAAGTGTTGATAGAGAATACATTCCATATGTATACTACAACCTTTTCATTCTCAATAAGAACTTGGCTAATATAACGTATTCTTAGCTGTCTTCTGCAGAGATTTTCAAGTGGTGGAAAGGGATGGTAAATGGGGTGACGTAGGGTGGGGAATGGAGGGGTGCAGTAGGTTAAAGAAAGGGTGGAGAGGGTATAAAAGTAATAAGCGAACCTGACATCAGAACAAGTATTGATTTCAAATTGTGGTCTTTCTAGTTCCACTCGCAAATCGGAGTCATTCTCGAAACGTGAGCGAAGTGATAGAAGTGATATCTGATTCCACCTGCGAATCAGAATCAGACTTATATCAGGGGGGAGGAGGAGGGGGGAGGGGGGTGGGGGGGGGGGGGGGCTATGGGGCTCTAGAGCTTACACCCCTGGGCCAGACACTAATTCTGCATTGATACGTCCAGTAGGAGAAAGGTTTTGCAGAGGAACTGAAGAAAAAGTGGACAAGACTTTCAACTTAGACATCTCGATTCCTTTTCCTGAATATTTTGTGGCGAGGAAAGTAAATTTGAATAAGATATTAAACATTTTTTATTGAACATGAAGTTGTATTTTTATTTTATACCTATAGATCTCTCCTTTTCTTTGATTTCCATAAAAAGAGTGGTCGAGAATTCACCTTTGCCGATATTCAAAGTTGAATTTATTTTACATATCCAGATTGGTATTGCCCTGCTATCGCTAGCTATCTGCCAGATGAAGCTATGTATAACAGGTTCTATGTATATATACATAGAACAGTTAGTAGAAAGAACTGAAAATGTCAGCCACATCTTTAAGAAAATTGATGACAAAAATATTCCAATATCCTGAATGGTAATCTGAATGCTTTGATCGCTCCGACTCAGGTATTTCGTCTTAAATTTCAGATTAAGATGAAACCTTCGTTTTATCGCAAGATGAACGACGCAGGGGACTGGCGCGGGATGCAGTTTTTCATATTCCCACTGGGTTGTAGAAAAGGGGACAAGAGGACAGTCACAACGAGCACCGCTAACCAATGGGGTTGGGTGGGTCTGGAGGTGGGGGAGGGGGTGGGGGAGGTCTAGATCTACACGCCCTTGGTTTTTGATTGCGTGCAGACAGAAAGAGTGAGTTGAAAAGACTAGGAAGGCATCGTTGATGTGAAGATCAATGAAAGCTGGGCCAGGAAATCCCTGTTCACTGTATCAGATGTCCAAGGAAACTTCCGAATTCCCATACGGTCAGAACATCTTATCAAAATCTCAGATCTCAGTCCAGAATCCAGTCCACATTCCACAGTTCAGCCCACGGTCCAGTCCACGTTCCACGGTCCAGTCCACAGTCCAGTCCACAGTCCACGGTCCAGTCCACGGTCCAGTCCACAGTCCACGGTCCAGTCCACGGTCCAGTCCACAGTCCAGTCCACAGTCCACGGTCCAGTCCACGGTCCAGTCCACAGTCCACTGTCCAGTCCACGGTCCAGTCCACGGTCCAGTCCACAGTCCACGGTCCAGTCCACGGTCCAGTCCACGGTCCAGCCCACGGTCCAGCCCACGGTCCAGTCCACGGTCCAGTCCACAGTCCAGTCCACGGTCCAGTCCACAGTACAGTCCACGGTCCAGTCCACAGTCCACGGTCCAGTCCACGGTCCAGTCCACAGTCCAGTCCACGGTCCAGTCCACGGTCCAGTCCACAGTCCAGTCCACAGTCCAGTCCACAGTCCAGTCCACGGTCCAGTCCACAGTCCATGGTCCAGTCCATGGTCCAGTCCACGGTCCAGTCCACAGTCCAGTCCACGGTCCAGTCCACGGTCCAGTCCACGGTCCAGTCCACAGTCCAGTCCACGGTCCAGTCCACAGTCCACGGTCCAGTCCACAGTCAACAGTCCAGTCCACAGTCTACGGTCCAGTCCACGGTCCAGTCCACGGTCCAGTCCACGGTCCAGTCCACGGTTCAGTCCACGGTCCAGTCCACGGTTCAGTCCACAGTCCAGTCCACGGTTCATTCCACGGTCCAGTCCACGGTCCAGTCCACAGTCCAGTCCACGGTCCAGTCCACGGTCCAGTCCACAGTCCACGGTACAGTCCACAGTCCACGGTCCAGTCCACAGTCCAGTCCACATTCCACAGTCCAGTCCACGGTCCACGGTCCAGTCCACAGTCCAGTCCACGGTCCAGTCCACAGTCCACTGTCCAGTCTACGGTCCACAGTCCAGTCCACGGTCCAGTCCCCAGTCCACGGTCCAGTCCACGGTCCAGTCCACGGTTTAACGGTCCAGCCCACAGTCCAGTCCACAGTCCAGTCCACGGTCCAGTCCACGGTCCAGTCCACGGTCCAGTCCACGGTCCAGTCCACGGTCCAGTCCACGGTCCAGTCCACGGTCCAGTCCACGGTCCAGTCCACGGTCCAGTCCACAGTCCACGGTCCAGTCCACAGTCTACAGTCCAGTCCACGGTTTAACGGTCCAGCCCACAGTCCAGTCCACAGTCCAGTCCACGGTCCAGTCCACGGTCCAGTCCACGGTCCAGTCCACGGTCCAGTCTACGGTCCAGTCCACAGTCCACGGTCCAGTCCACAGTCCATGGTCCAGTCCACGGTCCAGTCCACGGTCCAGTCCACAGTCCATGGTCCAGTCCACGGTCCAGTCCACAGTCCAGTCTACGGTCCAGTCCACGGTCCAGTCCACGGTCCAGTCCACGGTTCAGTCCACCGTCCACGGTCCAGTCCACAGTCCACGGTCCAGTCCACGGTCCAGTCCACAGTCCACGGTCCAGTCCACGGTCCAGTCCACGGTTCAAGTCCACTAGACCAAGTCAACTAGTCCAAGTCCACTTTGGTCAGATGGTAAAATAATACAAACATTACAAACGTTACTAACAAAGGACACATTCCAAAACGTCGTACAAAAATTGATTACTGGACGCTGCAATATCTTAACCGACAATTTCAGCGAAACTCGACTTTTCCTTTTACACATTTCCTTCGTTGAAAACAAAACATGAGGTCCGTGTCTAACATGAATGTTGTAGACACTCAGAAGCAACGAATTATGCTCTTAGCATTCGCATATACAACTAACAGCTGTTCAAATTGTCAAATATTGACGACGCAATCAAATTACCTCGACGTGAAGATTATTTCAGTGTCGAGTACAAGTAGGTGAACATCATAAATCTCCACTGAACCGATCATAAATTTAGCTTTGAATAGAATTTCAGTTGGTTTTGCACGGTGGCTCGCTCTAGCTGCTAGCCCACTAGCTGCTAGCCCCCAAGCTGCTAGCCTACTAGCTGAACCACATTTAGAGCTGCTAGCCCACTAGATGCTAGCCCACTAGATGAACCCCCTCGAGAGCAGCTAGCCCACTAGATGAACCCTCTAGAGAGCTACATATTTATTTGTGATGTTTAACGGAGCACTGTTTTGACATCTGGCCATGCGGCACTGGTCTAATGGCGTAGGTGAATGAGTGGATGATGATGAGGGTGATGATGAACCTTACCTAGCCTAGAAATGAGGAGGGAAAACCCGGTGCCGGCACGTAGCCTACTCCTGTCGAAGAGCACTAAGGAGACCAGCGGTTTAACGTCCCTTCCGGAGGACGGTACAACGCGAACAGTAGGATTCCTCCACAAATCCATGCTGTCGAGAGGTTGATAAGCAAGGCGAGTGAAGTTGCTGTACTTACTTTCATCCCTCCAACCTGTCTCCCGAACAGAACTGGTCATGTGTATGATGGTCACCCATCCAATACCTGACTCAGCGCAGTGTTGCTTAACTTCGGTGATCCAACGAGAACCGGTGTTTCCAACATCCCAAACAGTTCGGTGGTCACCCATCTAATACCTGACACAGCGCAGTGTTGCTTAACTTCGGTGATCTAACGAGATCCAGTGTTTCCAACACCCCAAACCATTCGGTGGTCACCCATCCAATACCTGACCCAGCGCAGTGTTGCTTAACTTCGGTGATCTAACGAGAACCAGTGATTCCAACACGCCAAACCATTCGGTCTTGAGAGCTGCTAACCCATTACAATTTTTTGAGAATTACTGATAAGTACATGATTGCATTACCCGAACAAAGTTACACATTAAAACTGTTGGTGCACTTGCATCAAACATAAATCCAATTGACAATTCATTTGCGAAGGAAACAAACATATTACAAACGAATGAAATAGTCTTAATTATCAATGATGAAAATATGAACGTTTGTGAAATACTTTATCCGTCGTAAACTACAGCCGCTTGACGGTTATTTCCTGATAAAATATATTCGCTGATTTATTTGTGTCTTTATTTCCTCTCGCCCAAATAGTCCCACTTTACTGGACGTCGTAAGCATCAATGAAACAAAGGTAGCAACAGCCATAAAAATAGATACACAATCAAAGAAATGTGGAGCTTAAAGGAGAATGAACGAAGATCGTGGAAATGCTCCTGAGGGAGGTTGTAAAAGAGGAAAGAGATTTTTGTGAGAAAGAGTTGCCGGTGGAAGGGAGGGTTTGAGTGTCGAAGGGCTGGGTTGAGGAGGAGAGGGGGAGTGTAGAGGGGGTTGGGGTTGTTAAGGGAGGGGGGGGGGGGGGGGGTGCACGGTTTGGGCATCTTACGGCATCACTGACCGAGACGACACGATCTAGGGACGAAGCGACGTTGCGCTATCCGGCATGCAACCCCCTCTCGTGCGATCCCAGCGAAACAAAACAACAAGCCGACGCCACCGCCGACGCCGACGCCGACGCCAGCCCCCCTCTCCGTCCCCCACCCACCCCCACCCGCCCATCGGCGGCTGTGGCAGATTGATTCGCAGGACCACGATGTGATTGCACACACATTTAGCCTTCCACCCTTCGCCGGCGTCCCGTCACACTGATATACAATACCTAGCTAGGATAGTTGGACTACAGCTAGGCTAGTTGGACTACAGCTAGGCTAGTTGGACTTCAGCTAGGCTAGTTAGACTACAGCTAGGCTAGTTGGACTACAGTGAGGCTAGTTGGACTATAGTTGACCAAATTGTCGCACTTGGACCCACTGCGTTTTGCAGAAAAACGGCCAAATAGTTTTGTAAATGTTAAAAATTTAAGTAAATTGACAGAATTTCTAAAAACTTTTTGGAGTTTCTAAAATCTAGATACATTGTTAACCTGAA
Organism: Protonemura montana; assembly: GCA_947568835.1. NCBI lineage: Eukaryota > Metazoa > Arthropoda > Insecta > Plecoptera > Nemouridae > Protonemura > Protonemura montana. The sequence goes on along the minus strand of OX387604.1, from coordinate 23,316,868 downwards.
ATCTAAAAATACAGTTTCCAAGGCTTCATTTCTTTCGGTACGTATTTGAACGCAAATTCAATAAATAGAAATTACCGAAGGAAAAATTCAGAATATGACCCAGTGATCGGCTTTACTTATTATCACCCAAAAATATCGCTACGCTCATCTTACAACGCAACTCAAATTTGCCCATTAACCTTAGATAAAAGCCTTAATCCGTTGCCAAGCTGCGAAGTAGTTTGTGTCTGGCTGGCCATGGGATGTCTCATTGCTCTAAATCTTTATAGAAATCGTGATATTTTGTCAAAAACGCCGGCTTTTGGGCTGGATCGGTTCGTTAATCGGGTTTACATCCCGTTGTGGCACTTTCACGGCGATTCGATCGGGTTTTGCAGGTGAAATGTTGAAAATTAACACAAAAATCAACGGAAAATGTACGACAATAATGCATTTTTTTGGTCACGTCACCATCGAATTCGTAGCGTAGCAACGGAAATAGAAACTGAAACCACAACGGTGGTGGTCCCATTATTGGAGGCTTTGGAAAGAGCGTCAGACACTTTCAAATTACTTGAATTACTCAAATTAATCACATCATTCTTTTATCTGTCACTTCACACATGGCAGCTGCGTACGCAGCGGGTGCACTACTAGTTAGTATAAAAACGCTTTAAATGAGATAACTAGATTTGAATCGGTTTTGTTGGATGAAGACCTTAGCTCGTGTCTCAGTTTGTGACAGTGGTACTTGCCAGGTTTATTAATATTTCAATTTATGTGAAGCCAGGTGAAGCTATGTGAAGCTAGGTGAAGCTAGGTGAAGCTAGGTGAAGCTAGGTGAAGCTAGGTGAAGCTAGGTGAAGCCACGTGAAGCTAGGTGAAGCCAGGAGAGGCTAGGTGAAGCTAGGTGAAGCCAGGTGAAGCCAGGTGAAGCCAGGTGAAGCCAGGTGAAGCTAGGTGAAGCTAGATGAAGCCACGTGAAGCCAGGTGAAGCCAGGTGAAGCTAGGTGAAGCTAGGTGAAGCCAGGTGAAGCTAGGTGAAGCTAGGTGAAGCTAGATGAAGCCACGTGAAGCCAGGTGAAGCTAGGTGAAGCTAGGTGAAGCTAGGTGAAGCTAGGTGAAGCCAGGTGAAGCCAGGTGAAGCTAGGTGAAGCTAGATGAAGCCACGTGAAGCTAGGTGAAGCTAGGTGAAGCTATGTGAAGCCAGCTGAAGCTAGGTGAAGCTAGGTGAAGCTAGGTGAAGCCACGTGAAGCTAGGTGAAGCTAGATGAAGCCACGTGAAGCTAGGTGAAGCTAGGTGAAGTCAGGTGAAGCCAGGTGAAGCTATGTGAAGCTAGGTGAAGCCAGGTGAAGCTAGATGAAGCCACGTGAAGCTAGGTGAAGCTAGGTGAAGCTATGTGAAGCCAGCTGAAGCTAGGTGAAGCTAGGTGAAGCCACGTGAAGCTAGATGAAGCCACGTGAAGCTAGGTGAAGCTAGGTGAAGCTAGGTGAAGTCAGGTGAAGCCAGGTGAAGCTATGTGAAGCTAGGTGAAGCCAGGTGAAGCCAGGTGAAGCTAGGTGAAGCCAGGTGAAGCTAGGTGAAGCTAGGTGAAGCCAGGTGAAGCCAGGTGAAGCTAGGTGAAGCTAGATGAAGCCACGTGAAGCCAGGTGAAGCTAGGTGAAGCTAGGTGAAGCTAGGTGAAGCTAGGTGAAGCCAGGTGAAGCTAGGTGAAGCTAGGTGAAGCTAGGTGAAGCTAGGTGAAGCTAGGTGAAGCTAGGTGAAGCTAGGTGAAGCTAGGTGAAGCTATGTGAAGCCAGCTGAAGCTAGGTGAAGCTGGTGAAGCTAGGTGAAGCCACGTGAAGCTAGGTGAAGCTAGATGAAGCCACGTGAAGCTAGGTGAAGCTAGGTGAAGCTAGGTGAAGCCAGGTGAAGCCAGGTGAAGCTATGTGAAGCTAGGTGAAGCTAGATGAAGCCACGTGAAGCTAGGTGAAGCTAGGTGAAGCTAGGTGAAGCCAGGTGAAGCCAGGTGAAGCTATGTGAAGCTAGGTGAAGCCAGCTGAAGCCAGGTGAAGCTAGGTGAAGCTAGGTGAAGCTAGGTGAAGCTAGATGAAGCCACGTGAAGCTAGGTGAAACCCGGCAGTTGAATTTTGTAAAGTACGCTAAACAAACACATCCAGATATACACTATATTTGCATAAACTAATTTATAACACCTAATTGCTTAAAAATAATATCAGGGGCAAAAACTGGTGCCATTCATACAGGCATTTTACGGATTTAGCATGCTTTTTCAAAGTGATTAACGTGCTAGATTCTCGAATAATAAAGCATGGACATAACAGCCTATTTGAAATGCCAGCGTGTTTAATTTTATGCCAGACCCAACACATGCACTTGATTTTCAATTGTTTGTATATAGTACGTACCTACTAGTAAACGCGAGCGAGCGGCTTACGATTTATGTAGTATTGTTTTAAATCTACTCTGGTGTTGAACGAGGTGGTGGCGACGGGGTTGGGGCGGGGGCGGGGGCGGGGGTAGGGCCGGGGGTGGATAGGTAGCTGAGGGCGGCGGAACCTGTGTTTGAGACATCACTTAACTTCACACAAACCATTGTTTTCAAAAATATAGTCGAAGCCACAACTACCTGTGCCCTCCATTTCAGTATTTCTAATTCTGCAAAACTTCACGTAACATCCTCTTGAATTCCAAGTACAATATCGCACATAAAAGCATTACTAATATACTGCCGTATTTAACTGCCTGTTGACATATTCAAAATACGAACACGGAATTAAATACACTAGGCAACAAAGTGTTTCGGTATTGCCTTTTTTGGTAGTCCGGCAAGCAGATTCAGTGTTTGAAACCGCCGCTTTTAGGTAATGTCAGTGCTAAATTTCAAACTGGTTCAAACTGGTTCAAGTACTGTCCGTGCTAAATTTCAAACTGGTTCAAACTGGTTCAAGTACTGTCAGTGCTACATTTCAAACTGGTTCAAACTGGTTCAAACTGGTTCAAGTACTGTTAGTGCTACATTTCAAACTAGTGGACAGCTTTCACGCCAGACCACATATTTCCCGGACCACATATTTCCCGAACCACATATTTTCATCAACTCTCAGTGCGTTTCTAACGAGGCATTGCACACGTACAATCATTTCCAGCTTTGCATTGTTCCGATTGAAATATTTGCCAATGATGAACTCTATTGTCTCCATACGCGGTCATGAAATCCATGAAAATATTTTGCAAATAAATCATGGAAACGATGTCAGGTTAAATTTCGCTGATTCTGATCGTTTTGCCGATGCTAGGTGGGTAGGTAGGTGGGTAGGTGGGTGGGTAGGTAGGTAGGTAGGTTGGTAGGTAGGTAGGTGGGTAGGTAGGTAGGTACGTAGGTAGGTGGGTAGGTAGGTAGGTAGGTAGGTAGGTAGGTATAGGTAGGTAGGTTGGTAGGTAGGTAGGTAGGTAGGTAGGTAGGTAGGTAGGTAGGTAGATAGGTAGGTAGGTAGGTAGGTAGGTAGGTAGGTAGGTGGGTAGGTGGGTAGGTGGGTAGGTGGGTAGGTAGGTAGGTAGGTAGGTAGGTAGGTAGGTAGGTAGGTAGGTAGGTAGGTAGGTAGGTAGGTGGGTAGGTGGGTAGGTGGGTAGGTGGGTAGGTGGGTAGGTGGGTAGGTAGGTAGGTGGGTGGGTAGGTAGGTAGGTGGGTAGGTAGGTAGGTAGGTAGGTAGGTAGGTAGGTGGGTAGGTAGGTAGGTGGGTAGGTAGGTAGGTAGGTAGGTAGGTAGGTAGGTGGGTAGGTAGGTGGGTAGGTGGGTAGGTAGGTAGGTAGGTAGGTAGGTAGGTAGGTAGGTAGGTAGGTAGATAGGTGGGTAGGTGGGTAGGTAGGTAGGTAGGTAGGTGGGTAGGTGGGTAGGTAGGTAGGTGGGTAGGTGGGTAGGTAGGTAGGTGGGTAGGTGGGTAGGTGGGTAGGTAGGTAGGTAGGTAGGTGGGTAGGTGGGTAGGTGGGTAGGTAGGTAGGTAGGTAGGTAGGTAGGTAGGTGGGTAGGTAGGTAGGTAGGTAGGTAGGTGGGTAGGTAGGTAGGTAGGTAGGTGGGTAGGTAGGTAGGTAGGTAGGTAGGTAGGTAGGTGGGTAGGTGGGTAGGTGGGTAGGTAGGTAGGTAGGTAGGTAGGTAGGTAGGTGGTTGGGTAGGTAGGTAGGTAGGTAGGTAGGTAGGTGGGTAGGTAGGTAGGTGGGTAGGTAGGTAGGTAGGTGGGTAGGTGGGTAGGTGGGTAGGTTTGTAGGTGGGTTGGTGGGTAGGTGGGTAGGTGGGTAGGTGGGTAGGTAGGTAGGTAGGTAGGTAGGTAGGTAGGTAGGTGGGTAGGTAGGTAGGTAGGTGGGTAGGTGGGTAGGTGGGTAGGTAGGTAGGTAGGTAGGTAGGTAGGTAGGTAGGTAGGTAGGTAGGTAGGTAGGTAGGTGGTTGGGTAGGTAGGTAGGTAGGTAGGTAGGTAGGTAGGTAGGTGGGTAGGTAGGTAGGTGGGTAGGTAGGTAGGTGGGTAGGTGGGTAGGTGGGTAGGTGGGTAGGTGGGTAGGTGGGTAGGTGGGTAGGTGGGTAGGTAGGTGGGTAGGTAGGTAGGTAGGTAGGTAGGTAGGTGGGTAGGTAGGTAGGTGGGTAGGTGGGTAGGTGGGTAGGTGGGTAGGTGGGTAGGTAGGTGGGTAGGTAGGTAGGTAGGTAGGTAGGTAGGTGGGTAGGTAGGTAGGTGGGTAGGTGGGTAGGTGGGTAGGTGGGTAGGTGGGTAGGTAGGTGGGTGGGTAGGTAGGTGGGTAGGTGGGTAGGTGGGTAGGTAGGTAGGTAGATTAGGTTTACGTATGGCTATTTTCGGTCGCAAGTATTTTTACTAATATAGTATTTAACAATACATGATCGTACTCAGTAATGAACGTATGTAGTCCTTAATGAAGCATGTCAAATCAGAGTAAATACCCAGGTTATTAAATAAATAAGCGTCAAATTGAATCGATTTCGCTAAAAGCATTCGACGCCATGAAGCTGGGGACAATTGAATTGTGACTGCTTGGACAATGGAGTCGAATAATTATATTCAGGAGAAAAATCGAGAGTGTGTATACTTAAATACTTAAAATCCGATCTTTCGATCAAAATTTGGTGCAAAAATGGACTGTTGGTTTGAGTAGCGTGGTATGTTCCTGACGGCAATGGCAGAAAGATTCTGGGTTTAAGAACATCAATTCTATCAAATAAAAAAGGCTCGTGAAAATAATTAAGTGCTATGTGGTACCGTGAAGTAAGAAAAAAATAGAAAGGGAAGAAAAAGTGAAACCTTAATTAAAAAGTTTTAATTCTTAGCAGTAAACAAAAAACTGTCGACTGCGGGGAGAAGTCCGTGAAAGGAAGTGATAAAAAAAAAAACTGAAAATCCTCGGGCAAATTTGAATGGGACGTGATTTCTACCGCTTGACGCACCTAAAAGGTGATCAACTCTTGCAGAAGAAGCCAAGAGTGTAGAGTGTCGATCATCTTTCGAGACTCGAGACGTCGTCTTCAGTTTTACAGCCCTGATTTCTGTGGAAGCTGAATTGCTAAACGCTGACGTACCAAATGACGAGGTTTAGCCGGGAAATTGGTTGCCTTTACAATCGGAACTTACGTTTTGGAGCCTTACGAGATCTTACGAGATCTAACGAGATCTTACGAGATCTTACGAGATCGGTGCAAGAATCACACAATAATTTAGCGCGTCTTTTATTGCTGAGAGATTGATTTTAGGAAAAAAGATGTTATCAAATTTAATGATATGCGTGAGTTAATTAATGTCGGCATTCGATGTTTTCAAGGTGACAATAGGTACGCAATGCATATAAGCGTCGATTTTTGTACGGTCATAAAAGTCAAACCCATCCCTGTACACCCCTGTCCCTGTACACCCCTGTCCCTGTACACCCCTGTCCCTGTACACCCCTGTACACCCCTATCTAATAGTCACCCCAATCATGACTACTTGCCAGTAGCTACTCTAACCTATCATCTACCAGGTGCCTATCTGGCACAAATCTGGCACAAATCTGGCACAAATCTGGCACAAATCTGGCACAAATCTGGCGCAAATCTGGCGCAAATCTGGAACAAATCTGGCACAAATTTGGGATCACCGAGGTATGCACATTACACATTCAACAACACGCTATCAGCTGATCAACTCGCATCTAGTTGAAATTCTCATTAAGCATCAATTCCATAAAATGAATTCTGTATAGACTTTTCCTGGGAATCTGAGCGAATCAGACTTTTGACAAATGCACGGCAATTTGAGCACTCTTTGATCAATGACGACAAAGCAAACATGTGATGGCTGACGATTAAAATCCGTTATTAGCCTCAGGCCGAGCGTCGGTAAAGGTAAATCCAATCTACAACCATGGTTGAATGGTGAATTCATACATGGACACCCTTTCCAAATAGCTAAACCCCACAATAGACTTAGACCATACCTACAACTTCTGAATGGGTGCACGGTGCACCGCACATGGGGCCCCCTCCCCCTCCCCCTCCCCCGTCTCCCCCTCCATCACCATGTGGGCATATAGGCATAATTCACTTCGGTTCTGACTGCACTTCTCAATAGAGAAAAGGTAACAGCTGGCCTTTTACAACTTTGTTGATGTCATCAAAAACGAGCGTGAGTGGTGTAGCCTCAGGCAAGCCACACCTGTCAATGGAAGATTCAATCGCCTATCAAGCAGACGACCTTTGAAGCTTGTGAACCACCGTTATTTTTAGCCTTATCAACACCAGAACCTTTATTTTAAGTCTAATTAAACCCAGAACCTTTATTTTAAGTCTAATTTTAAACCAGAACCTTTATTACAAGTCTAATTCAACACCAGAACCTTTATTACAAGTCTAATTCAACACCAGAACCTTTATCATTGTCAGATATGCAATTCCCAGCGTGTCGACGTGATTCACGAATGAAAATTATGTTTAAGGTTACGGTATTATTATTATTTATGTTTTTTGAGGCATTAAAATGACTTCAGATTGGATATGTTGAGTACATTCTAGTCCCCCCCCCCCTCCCCACCCCAAACCCTGCCCAGCCAGTTAATTCTAATCATTTCAGTCATCATTCAGCATTTTGTGGGAATCGTTTTCCGTGGTTTACTTTTCTTGAAATGACTGCCTGTGTGGACCCGCATCGTGCCATTGGTAGCCGATTTGGGCACGGCTTGGAGGTTAGGAAACCGGACGACGCTCCCCTAACAATCCTGGAATCGTTTCAAACTGACGCACTGGCGTCGTGGCGGCGGCGTCGCTTTAGAGCCGCTAGTAAATGCAGGCTGCAGAAAAGTGCAAGGGAACGAACAATGACTTAGTCTGGACGCAATCTGGGCCAGCACGCGCGCTAGTACAGCGAGCAACTGCACACCGTTTGTTCACCATTGATCATTCACAATGGTGTGCGGATCAGATTTAGGGGCACAGGGGTTGCGATAAACCCCCCTCGGGGGTGCAAGCTTCCTCAGGTACTAGAACAACATTGGGGGAAAACTATCAAGCGTACGAGATCGCTTATGGAGATCATGGCTAGACGTGTGCCCAATAAAGTATAGCCAAATTTAATAAAATGTCGGACCTTTTATTCGCAGCTCAAACGGTTGGCAGTAGTCCGTTATTTTTATCATGGTAATACAGCCAAAGAGAAGCCGCATTTTCATGTTAGCAAATGGTTAAATTCTTAGTCAGCTAAAATGAATAAATCTGCTTCAAAAAGAGAATATTAATTAATGATCTAGAGATTCAACAGCATTCACAAGGTGTACAGCATCAGATAGCATAAAAAGCTTGGTAATTATAGGTAATAGGTAGCAACTGTAAAAGTAGCCAAAGCGGTCGATTTGGTACAAAACCTAAACAGAATAGTTTTACCCCCAATTGCATCCCCGTGATCTCCCTTAATCTGTCGACTTATTGACGGTAAGAAGAAGACGGCTCATTTCTTAGCATTAGTATCATAACCTTGGAACCGTTTCAAACTAATCGAATCACGGGGCACCGATATGCACTGGAACAAATAGTGTTTTGAGGAACTTATAAAATGCCACTTCCATAGCGCTAATTTTTTTTAATTAAGTATGTATTTTAATTGGAAATGCCTGATTCAACGACTACTTTCCCACAGATTTGTGAAAACAGGGTCGGTCACGGTAGTTTCAAAGATACCTGGTACTCCAGATTTAGGTCCTCGACGCTGTGAACGATAGCGTGCTTTGGGTACCATGTGCCTGGTAAGCACGGCGGGCCCCGTGCTAGCAGGAGTCGCGGCCGAGGGCACCCCCTGCCCTTCAAGTACATTGTTCAGTAAAACTGGGACAGCTGAGATTGCCCGAGTGAGCGAGCCAGGGTGCATAGCCGGGGGGAGGGGTTATATAGTGAGTACAACAGCGTGGGGGGGAAGTCACGTGCTACTCTCGGTGCGATCCCCCCCCCCCCCCCCCCCAAAGTGGGACGGAGGCTGGGAAAATGAGGTACTTTTCAGAAGGGAAGGGGCAGAGGGTGCGTGTGGCGAAGGTGAGCTTATGGCTTGCCTCGATTGACACACATTATCAAAACGCAGCGAACCGACCAGCCGATCAACCCGATTTCATTTATTTTCTATTTCGCCTGTGCTCTGCGAAAAGACAGCTATGGGGTGGCAGGTATCGAACTCATGCACTGGCTAAATTACCGCATGCGTCAATTCATCAAGAACTGCATTGATTGCGATTTCACAACGTGTTTTCCAGCGTTTCATTTGCAAGTACATTCGCTGCTGCGTCCAGCTGATCGAAACGTGCGACATTATTTGGAACTAAAACACGTGCACTAAGAATGTAAGTTGTAGCGTTAGTTATTGGAGCCACATCGATTAGTTATTGGGGCTACGTCAATCAGTCATTGGGGCGACATCAGTTAGCTATTGGGGCTACATGAGTTAGCTATTGGGGCTACATGAGTTAGCTATTGGGGCTACATGAGTTAGCTATTGGGGCTACATGAGTTAGCTATTGGGGCTACATGAGTTAGCTATTGGGGCTACATGAGTTAGCTATTGGGGCTACATGAGTTAGCTATTGGGGCTACATGAGTTAGCTATTGGGGCTACATGAGTTAGCTATTGGGGCTACATCAGTTAGCTATTGGGGCTACATGAGTTAGCTATTGGGGCTACATGAGTTAGCTATTGGGGCTACATGAGTTAGCTATTGGGGCTACATGAGTTAGCTATTGGGGCTACATGAGTTAGCTATTGGGGCTACATGAGTTAGCTATTGGGGCTACATGAGTTAGCTATTGGGGCTACATCAGTTAGCTATTGGGGCTACATGAGTTAGCTATTGGGGCTACATGAGTTAGCTATTGGGGCTACATGAGTTAGCTATTGGGGCTACATGAGTTAGCTATTGGGGCTACATGAGTTAGCTATTGGGGCTACATGAGTTAGCTATTGGGGCTACATGAGTTAGCTATTGGGGCTACATGAGTTAGCTATTGGGGCTACATGAGTTAGCTATTGGGGCTACATGAGTTAGCTATTGGGGCTACATGAGTTAGCTATTGGGGCTACATGAGTTAGCTATTGGGGCTACATCAGTTAGCTATTGGGGCTACATCAGTTAGCTATTGGGGCTACATGAGTTAGCTATTGGGGCTACATGAGTTAGCTATTGGGGCTACATGAGTTAGCTATTGGGGCTACATGAGTTAGCTATTGGGGCTACATGAGTTAGCTATTGGGGCTACATGAGTTAGCTATTGGGGCTACATCAGTTAGCTATTGGGGCTACATGAGTTAGCTATTGGGGCTACATGAGTTAGCTATTGGGGCTACATGAGTTAGCTATTGGGGCTACATGAGTTAGCTATTGGGGCTACATGAGTTAGCTATTGGGGCTACATGAGTTAGCTATTGGGGCTACATGAGTTAGCTATTGGGGCTACATGAGTTAGCTATTGGGGCTACATGAGTTAGCTATTGGGGCTACATGAGTTAGCTATTGGGGCTACATGAGTTAGCTATTGGGGCTACATGAGTTAGCTATTGGGGCTACATGAGTTAGCAAAAAGCATAATTTACTAAAGGTTCAGAATTATAATAATGACCGCGGTGCATTAAACGGCTAAAGCAGCATAAGTATGACCTTCGTCAGTTTATTAAGGTTATATCGCCTCCATCTTTTTTTTTCTGGGGGATCGAGGAAACAAAATCCTTTGTTTTTTTTTTTTAATTTGGAACTGTTTCAGCAACCTTCATAATCTCTTTTCAAATATCTACAAATATTTTTTTCTAAAAATCTCCTTTAGAGCACATTTTCCGGAAAATCCATTCTAAAAAATGCATGTCTAAAAGCTGGATACAGAAAATAAGGTCGGCTTTTCAAAATGGTTGGTTCGAGTATTTATTTTCATGTGTTGTTGGTGTTGACAGATTGAAGAAATTTGAGATCCACAGCTGCTACGAAAACTCAGATTTTTTTCTGAAAACACCGAAAAAACGCCATAAACAGGCTATTTTACAAAGCGTGTAACTAGAAGACGAAATTATTTTTTTGATTTTGAAAAGCGTCAATCTGTTGCCAATAGTGTGATGATCGCTTGGTTTTTGTTTCGTCGCGATCGGACAAGTGGTTTGGTCGATTAGTTGTATCCAATAAACCTGATTAAACTCCCATTCCAATATACCTGAGTAAGCTCCCATTCCAATATACCTGAGTAAGCTCCCACTCCAATAGACCTGAGTAAGCTCCCATTCCAATATACCTGAGTAAGCTCCCACTCCAATATACCTGAGTAAGCTCCCACTCCAATATACCTGAGTAAGCTCCCACTCCAATAGATCTGAGTAAGCTCCCATTCCAATATACCTGAGTAAGCTCCCATTCCAATATACCTGAGTAAGCTCCCACTCCAATAGACCTGAGTAAGCTCCTACTCCAATAGATCTGAGTAAGCTCCCATTCCAATATACCTGAGTAAGCTCCCATTCCAATATACCTGAGTAAGCTCCCACTCCAATAGACCTGAGTAAGCTCCCATTCCAATATACCTGAGTAAGCTCCCATTCCAATATACCTGAGTAAGCTCCCACTCCAATAGACCTGAGTAAGCTCCCATTCCAATATACCTGAGTAAGCTCCCACTCCAATATACCTGAGTAAGCTCCCATTCCTGTAGATCTGAGTAAGCTCCCATTCCAATATACCTGAGTAAGCTCCCACTCCAATATACCTGAGTAAGCTCCCACTACAATATACCTGAGTAAGCTCCCACTCCAATAGACCGGAGTAAGCTCCCACTCCAATATACCTGAGTAAGCTCCCATTCCAATATACCTGAGTAAGCTCCCATTCCAATATACCTGAGTAAGCTCCCACTCCAATAGACCTGAGTAAGCTCCCACTCCAATAGACCTGAGTAAGCTCCCATTCCAATATACCTGAGTAAGCTCCCACTCCAATAGACCTGAGTAAGCTCCCATTCCAATAGACCTGAGTAAGCTCCCGATACAACAGCCTTAAAGAATGTTTATTGTGAGTTTATCTTTTATTTCAAGAACACCAAAGCTGAAAAATATTAGTATTACTTAATTTGGTACTTGGTCCCTTGTGCCCTTCTGTGGGAGAAGAAAAAATCTCCGTCACACAATTCATGTGTATTTGTAGAAGTTTTCTGGGAGGTGGCTGCTTAGAAAGTCTGGCCTGGCATGAAAATGAATAATAAATGAAGGTGTGCCCGCTCCATCCCCCCTCCCCTCCCCCTACCCCCCCCCCCCCCCCCACACGAACCAGCACACACTCCACACATGTGTTCATACCCTGATAATCGAGGAGCAAGACGACGATCTGAGATACTATTTGATTTCACTATCCGCTCGGTGGCTAGCCTTGTAGTCTTGGAGCCTGCTAGCCTGGAAGTCGCTAGCCTTGTCCAAAACGTTGTTGCACCGAACGGTTTGGCGTGTTAGAAAAGTTCAGAAACACAGCGTTGGGTTTGGTATTGGATGGGTTACCATTATACGAGACCAGTTCTGTTCGGGAGAGAGGTGAGAGGGATGAAAATTAGTATAGCAACTTCACTCTTCAACCTCTCGACAGCATGGATTTGTGGAGGAATCCTGTTGTTCGCGTTGTACCGTCCTTTGGAAGGGATGTTAAGCCTGTGGTCCCCTTGGTGCTCTTCGAGAGTTGGCTACTTTTCGGCACCGGGTTTCACCTCCTTTCTTCTCGGCTAGTTCAAGTTCATCATCATCCACTGATCTCCATCATCCACATCAATTAAGGCCAGTGCCACATGGCCCGTTGCGCCTGGTAGCATGGTAGCCTTGTAGCCTGCTAGCCTGTGACTGGTGCACATGGGATTGTGCCATGACAATCAGCTGACCGTCAACTGACCGAAACGCAGCCCACATTGCAGCTGGCGCCTATAGCTGGCGCCACCACCGCAGTTGGAGCCTAACGACGAGGACCAACTGCTACAATGATTCATTGTTTGCTGTGTTTTACGACTCACTGCTCTGTCAACTGGCTCTATGACACTGTTCTTAGGGCATTGACGAACAAGTGGATGATGAGGATGAGGAGATGTAGCGTCTTGAAGGTTGGAGACCCGGTGCCGGCACGTAGCCTACTCCTGTCGATGAGCACCAAGGAGACCACCGGCTTAACGTCCCTTCAGAAGGATGGTACAACGCGAACAGCAGGATTCCTCTACAAATCCATGATGTCGAGAAGTTAAAAGGCAAGGAAAGTGAAGTTGCTGTCGAGAGGTTGATAAGCAAGGCGACTGCAAACACTGTACAACTTCAACTCCTCCAACCTCTCTTTCCGACCTTTTGGTATTTTTCTCCCAAACGAGCCGGCAACACGTGTTAACGGTAGGTGCTACCCGATGGCGCTTGCAGCCGTCCTTTTTAACAAACCTCTACAATTAAATAATTACGACTCAAAAATCGATACATGTATTACAATCGTTAAAGGTTAGCATTATTACGGATTAATTGAGCGTAATCCAGTCTCAATTGCTAGTAATCTGCGAGAAATAACGAAATGGAATTTCAAAACACTCAAAACGACGGGGACTCCACCGAGTAGCAACCTACATTTTCGTCGCGGTTTTCGGCAAAGTAGTTATTTGGCTGCCATTTTTCACGCAGATAGTTTAAATATATCGTTATGGTAGTACGGTAATGTATACATTCCAATAGCACTTTAAACGCATCGTTCAATTGCAGAAACCAACCATTCAATTGGCGCCAATATATTTTTGATGTGGTCAGCTACAAGTGGCAAAGAAACAAATTTTCAACAATGTTGAGCTTCTTTTTAGACCGCAGCGTAATAAGATAGGCGCCAAGTCTAGATCTGAGGTAGTAGCGATCTTCAATAACTTTCTTGCCTTCCAGATCAACAACAGAAGACATTTGTCTGTTGATGGACCTCGACTTCGACCTCGACTTCGTCTGCAAGTGATGAGCTCAAAGCACATACAGCTACCATTCCACGAGCAGATCTGACCGAACGGTTTGGCATGCTGGAAACACCGGTTCTCGTTAGATCACCGAAGTTAAGCATCACTGCGCTGGGTCAGGTATTGGATAGGTGACAATCATACACATGACCAGTTCTCGGGAGAGAGGTTAGAGGGATGAAATCAGTACAGCAACTTCACTCGCCTTGCTTATCGACAGCATGGATTTGTGGAGGAATCCTGTTGTTCGCGTTGTACTGTCCTTTGGAAGGGACGTTAAGCCGGTGATACCTTGGTGCTCTTCGACAGGAGTAGGCTACGTGTCGGCACCGGGTTTCCCCTTCTCCCTTCTAGGCTAGGTTCATCATCATCCACTCATTCACCGACGTCATTAGACCAGTGCCGCATGGCCAGATGTCAAAACAGTGCGTCGTTAAACACCACAAATAAAAAAAATAACGAGCAGATCGCACAAGGCATTAGAAATGAAGAATAAAGCATTCAACATCCGTATTGTCACAATGAAATAAAAAGTATGCAGACCAACTTTGTCAATTGAAGTATACGGCGCCGGCCAACGCTCTTCGATGCAGTAGACTTGACCAACCTTCACGGTTCTAACACCATATTAAATGACGTCAGAGGTAAATTCGAATAGAACAACAGTCCACTTAACGGGAGAATGGTGGGAGGGGCAGGGATGGTGGGATCGGGAGGGGGAAGGGGAAGGGGGTAAGCGCCTGGCATCGTCATTCCATATCACCCTCGATACTAAGCGTTAACAAGGTTTAATTGGTGAAATTGTTAACGAATATGTTGGCTCAGACAAGAATTTCTATGCATGGCGGTGACGTGTTCTGCGTTAGCTTTGCACCTACCGTTAATCCCCACACGACGCTCGTGACACAGTGTTTTGCTATTGCATTCCACATTGAATGGGACTCCCGCTAAAATCGTTTCATTCCTGATTTCATCAGTGTACCAGCTGAGAAATCTGGGTGAAAACTTGCGCCTGAACGAACATAGCAACGTGCATATGATTGCTGCCCATACCAATCCTAGTTCAAATTTTAGAACAAAAATGAGTTTGCTAAGCAAGACTTTGTTGAAGCTCACACATTTTCAAAACTTCGGCATTTACAAAAAGGGTACGTTCAAGGTCGAACGTTTAACCTCTCTTCCGAAGAGAACCAATCGTCATGAGAATAATTTAATGGCCCAGCGCAGTCAGTTATTTCTCAAGATTAAATTTACTCAACACTCGAAACCTAGTCATGAAATAGTGCCTAAGTGACCCCCAAGAAACATAACCATCGCAGGCCTGCATACCTACAAACCAACCGACCGACCGACCGACCGACCGACCGACTGAGCGAGCTGCACGACTGGTGAGCTGCACGACTGGTGAGCTGCACGACTGGTGAGCTGCACGACTGGTGAGCTGCACGACTGGTGAGCTACACGACTGGTGAGCTGCACGACTGGTGAGCTGCACGACTGGTGAGCTGCACGACTGGTGAGCTACACGACTGGTGAGCTGCACGACTGGTGAGCTGCACGACTGGTGAGCTACACGACTGGTGAGCTGCACGACTGGTGAGCTACACGACTGGTGAGCTGCACGACTGGTGAGCTGCACGACTGGTGAGCTGCACGACTGGTGAGCTGCACGACTCGGTGAGCTGCACGACTCGGTGAGCTGCACGACTGGTGAGCTGCACGACTCGGTGAGCTGCACGACTGAGCGATCTACACGACTGGTGAGCTGCACGACTGGTGAGCTGCACGACTGGTGAGCTGCACGACTGGTGAGCTGCACGACTGGTGAGCTGCACGACTCGGTGAGCTGCACGACTGGTGAGCTGCACGACTGGTGAGCTGCACGACTCGGTGAGCTGCACGACTCGGTGAGCTGCACGACTGGTGAGCTGCACGACTGGTGAGCTACACGACTGAGCGAGCTGCACGACTGGTGAGCTGCACGACTGGTGAGCTGCACGACTGGTGAGCTGCACGACTGGTGAGCTGCACGACTCGGTGAGCTGCACGACTGGTGAGCTGCACGACTGGTGAGCTGCACGACTCGGTGAGCTGCACGACTCGGTGAGCTGCACGACTGGTGAGCTGCACGACTGGTGAGCTACACGACTGAGCGAGCTGCACGACTGGTGAGCTGCACGACTGGTGAGCTGCACGACTGGTGAGCTGCACGACTGGTGAGCTGCACGACTCGGTGAGCTGCACGACTGGTGAGCTGCACGACTGGTGAGCTGCACGACTCGGTGAGCTGCACGACTCGGTGAGCTGCACGACTGGTGAGCTGCACGACTGGTGAGCTACACGACTGAGCGAGCTGCACGACTGGTGAGCTGCACGACTGGTGAGCTACACGACTGAGCGAGCTGCACGACTCGGTGAGCGATATTTTTGAGGTGACTTCTGGCCGCTGGTCGAGCCCCGAGCCTGTCTGTCATACCGCATCCTGGGCGAACCACACGCACGCATTCATTACGCACCATGCATTTGGCGTGGAATTCAACTGCATTACGTCATGCCAGTAATTAGTTCCATTCCTTTACTCGACAATTAGCGGCACCCAGGCAGGCACCCAGGCAGGCACCAAGGCAACCTATCCCAACCGAAAAATTGCCCTTAACAATCCACATCTGGCCAGATCTAATTGAGGTAATGTTCTTCCCCCCCCCCCCCCCCCCTCCCCTCTTTACCCGTACCCCACGTGACTGCGCCTCGACACTCGCCTGTCATTTACGTAATTGAACATTTTGAAGTAATTCAAACGCTATAATGTATAAGCAAGTCTTTGTTTAGTTCTCCATTACAATATTTATGTGTTTAATCATTGATCCACGTGTGTCGCACCAATTGAAGTAATAAACTAGAGTTATTTTTATATCAATTACATTCACAGACGTTGCCTATTCAATTAACGAAGTCTAAATATCTTAGATGCCACCTGGCATGATCACTTACCGCTTACTCACCGCTTACAAAGCATGACAATCATTTTAATAAGTCTTAAAAAGCATAAACCACGAAAGTAACCTTATATCAGACAGACGCAGCAATGAATAGAGAACCTCTTTGAAGGTGCGTGACACGTGCGTGCACCTTCGTGACGTGTTGCTTGGTCAACGGTAGGTGAACCCATTTCAGAAAAAGCTTGCTTGATCAGCAAGAAAGTAATGAATGGACCTAATTGTTTACGACGCATGACGCAAAAAGATTGTCAAGGAATGGCTGTATCCAGCCCCATTACCCGCCAACTCAGATCGAGGTGTTGAGTGAAACATCAGTGATAAGGAGGCCTACAAAGGTGGTTTGAGACCACACAAGATCAAGATACTCTGGAAGCGAGGTTTGCTTTGAACCAGCTGGTAATTACTCGAGGTACATTGCCCACCTCAGTACACGATCTACGGGTTGGTTTCGTGATGGTTTTCAGAGCCATGTTTTGATGTTGAGATAGTTTTTTTCGGTTTTGTTCTGTGTTGAAAAGACCGAACGGTTTGGCGTGTTGGAAACACCGGTTGTCGTTAGATAACCGAAGTTAAGCTACGCTGCGCGGGGTCTGGTATTGGATGGGTGACCATTATACACATGACCAGTTCTGTTCGGGAGAGAGGTTCAAGGGATGAAAGTTAGTACAACTTCACTCGGCTTGCTTATCAACCTCTCGACAACATGGATTTGTGGAGGAATCCTGCTGTTCGCGTTGTACCGTCCTTCGGAAGGGACGTTAAGCCGCTTGGAGATCCGTCATTCTCATCAAATACACTAAAATCGTCTCAAAAAGCCAGTGTCCAAGTAGCTCAATGGGTTAGAGCAACACCCGCGATAAGTGGAGATCGGGGTTTGAGTCCCCGTTTGGGCATCAGTTTTTAAGACGGTTATAGTGTTGTTCATAATAAAATACCACACGCATTGCAAGCGTTTGCAATTGAAATAAGATTTCATCCTAATGCATGCCCCTATTTTACCGTTTCTGCTGCCGTATTATGAAAATGCGCACTTTCCAGTGTACAGTTAGCACAGTGAATATTGAAACATGTTTTTAAGGAAAGCATCGAAGCAAATGCGAGTTCGATGCATTCCAATGCTACCAAACCTCAGGCACGCGACGCCGTGACCAACGCAGGCGCCGCGACGTCGGCGGCGACGTTGGCTGCGAAATGAGCAGGATGTGGCAACGGCCATTCAAAGAGCTGCGTGATTATCTCGTTACTCACCTGCAAAACAAAGAAAAAATCTATTGGTTTGGGTTTCTCGGAGTTAGTACTAAATCTTATTAACCTTATTAACACACACAAAATCCTCAGTTCTGCAGAAAACTTTAAAGTGCTCATTGAAATGAATTTAGGTATTTATGTTAAATTCAAGCAAAGTCTAAGTTTCAGTTCAAGTGGACCCAAATTGAAGCTTGTCTGCATTTTTATTGACAAAATAGACAAAACCGCATTGTAAACAATATTTCTGAAGGTGTAAGATGGAATACATCAAAGACCCTCTGGCATCCACTCTACATCTTCAAAGGACTTCGTTGGGAATAAATAAATAGATAAATATAAGCCTCCTGCCTTCCACCACTGCTAAGATGCCATTTTCACACCTGTTCATAACACTTCACACACACCGAGTAAATTTATAAGATCCATCCACATAAAAAGTTGTCTCAAGCACTAGCGTAGGCAATTCCCACTGTGCATAATCACAAGAAACCCAATGTAAGCTCACAAGAAACCCAGTGTAAGCTCACAAGAAACCCAGTGTAAGCTCACAAGAAACCCAGTGTAAGCTCACAAGAAACCCAGTGTAAGCTCACAAGAAACCCAATGTAAGCTCACAAGAAACCCAGTGTAAGCTCACAAGAAACCCAGTGTAAGCTCACAAGAAACCCAGTGTAAGCTCACAAGAAACCCAGTGTAAGCTCACAAGAAACCCAGTGTAAGCTCACAAGAAACCCAATGTAAGCTCACAAGAAACCCAGTGTAAGCTCACAAGAAACCCAATGTAAGCTCACAAGAAACCCAGTGTAAGCTCACAAGAAACCCAATGTAAGCTCACAAGAAACCCAATGTAAGCTCACAAGAAACCCAGTGTAAGCTCACAAGAAACCCAATGTAAGCTCACAAGAAACCCAATGTAAGCTCACAAGAAACCCAATGTAAGCTCGCAAGAAACCCAGTGTAAGCTCACAAGAAACCCAGTGTAAGCTCACAAGAAACCCAGTGTAAGCTCACAAGAAACCCAATGTAAGCTCACAAGAAACCCAGTGTAAGCTCACAAGAAACCCAGTGTAAGCTCACAAGAAACCCAGTGTAAGCTCACAAGAAACCCAATGTAAGCTCGCGTGTAATTGATGTTGTTGGCTCTTGGCTCAAGTGCATCTTGTAAGTTGCAAGGATATTATTTATGCTCGGTCGCACTTTACTCAGTTAAATACTTTTGTTATAGGCGCCATCAAAAGTGAGCTGCCGCGCTTCGACCCACAGGAAGTCTATTATTTTCTTAGCATCTATAAACACAAACAAATGGGACCTTATTCAATGGGATCTCATTCAATGGGACCTTATTTGATTTCGAGAAATTTAGAAATTTGGTCTTGGATATGCTGCTGTTTGCACGCTGACAGCACTGACGCTGGTGACCAGCACGATACAGCGCCAATATAGCACTTAAAAGCACCAATACAGCACTTAAATAGCACAAGATAGCACCAAGACAGCACTTAAACAGCACCAATATATCACTTAAACAGCACCAATATAGTACTTAAATGCACAAAGACAACACTAAACAGCACTGAAACAGTTTGACAACCTTGAATTAGTTTCTAGGCTTCAATCTACGAGTTCTCCGTGTCCCATGCCAAAAGTTCCGTTACTCGAACAGGACTTTTAATGTTTCTTCTCATGTCTCGCATCCATCCTAATGTCAGTCACCATAAAATTGCACCAACGTTTTATCGCGTTCTTCCAAGTAGGCATCCACCGAGTCGCATGCCAACAGCAATCATTCATATTTTTAAGTACTTGCCTTTGCTTACTTCGTTCACAAAATAAAGAACGTTAAAAAATTTGAAAATTGAAATATTGTCTATCACACTCGAGCGAAATCTTTTCCAGTGTTTTCAGCGAACCTTTGTTAGCGTCAAATGGCGTGTGTTTGGCTTGAAACTTTATTAAACTAATTACTGAGATACAGAATAAAAATGATGCGATAACCGATTTCTTATCCCAACAGCTC
The DNA here is from genome assembly GCA_947568835.1 of Protonemura montana. Lineage (NCBI taxonomy): Eukaryota > Metazoa > Arthropoda > Insecta > Plecoptera > Nemouridae > Protonemura > Protonemura montana. Next base: position 23,297,138 of record OX387604.1, on the reverse strand, counting down.
GGCTGGGTGCCAGTGTGTGTTTGGGGGGGGGGGGGGAGGGGGGCACGTGACTGCGCGGCCCTTGCGGAATAAAACTGTCAACTGTCCCGTGTATGCTCGGATTCACTTCAAGCGTGTGGAGAGGTTAACACGATTCAAACATAAAAAATCACACACCAACAAATTATTACTTTTTTGATGTTATAAATTAACAGATTTAAAAAAAACTATGCTATAAATAGCTGTGTGTGTGCGTGTGTGCGTGTGTCAGTTTCAGGGTTTGGCAGAACCGTGCCTGCCGCGAGTTGAAATCGACGGTGTAATCGGTTCATTTGGATCTGGAGACTTTTCATGTACGACGCCTCAAATGCTCTTTATACCGAACTATTCTAGTTCCGTACAAAATAAAGTGAACTTAGAAACAAGAAAGATAAATAGCAAATCAACTCAAATAGAACAAGCACCGAGTGATCCAATTAAGATAGCACTTTAGCGTCGAGCTTGAATACCAATTCGGTCCCAGCAGAAGAAAAAATATAATAGCAAATGTACCTATGGTATGTTGGAGGGTGAACGGCTAAATACCAGTTCTACATCGCAAAATGGTCTCGTGACTCGTTTTCAGTGAGTCAAATCTGATGTTCGTTGCGAGGCGGCCACTGGGAAAATGGTATGTCTTATATCTTTTCTCTCCTTGTAGAGTAATATGCAATGGAGACCTAACAACCCTTTATTTCAGGTGAAGTGAAATTGCCGAGGGAAGCATCGTCGTCCAAATCTAATTCGCGGCTCATTTGCAGAGCGCTCCGCACCAAGGGTAACGTTTTTCTTTTTCGACCTCTTGAAGTTGTGAGATGCTCTCTCTTCTGCAATTAGCAGCGTAAGACAAGCAAGGAAAGCAAGGAAAGCAATGAAAGTAAGGAAAGCAAGGAAAGCAAGGAAAGCAAGGAAAGCAATGAAAGTAAGGAAAGTAAGGAAAGAATGGACCCGACACTGAACTATTCACACACACAAATGTTGAGCTTGACGGCTAAAAACAGCTGATTTCAGTGCAGTATGGTGGGGGTAGAACTAGTCACAGGCCTCGTAATACGAGCCTTATAATACGAGTCTTATAATAAGTCTTAAAATACTGGTCTTATAATAGCACTCTAATGCACGCAAAATTGGAATCGCTACCTCCGATCACGTGGTACCTTCCTTTGTCGGTGAAGCATCACCCATAGAAAGGGCGACCAGAGTGACACCCTACCCCAACCTGAAGCACAAACCGCCACTGATAATTTAGTAGCCACTCTACCCCTACCTGAAGCACAAACCGCCACTGGTCATTTGGTAACCAAACCCCCCCTACTCTGCCACCCTACCCCTACACTGTGGAGCTCAGCCAGACGTCCTAGAGTGAGGTTAAACTGTCTATAAGGGTTGAATCGCGAAAGTTCGATCAATCAATGTCACAATAAATCAATCACACTGTTACCAACTGCTATGCTAGAACTCACCACTATGCATGCTTTACGGGGAAACAGCGCGTTTTTATGCTGCAATCGTGGCTTTCGCTTCATGTAAATACGCTTCAAAGATGAATATCATTCGCCCTTATACTTATTTTGGCCGAGGTGATTTTGGCCAAAAATAACAGAATGAGGAAGTACATGATGGGTAGGACTATTAGTCTGTTATTAACTGACATAAAACTCGTTTCGTGAAAATAATGAGGGTTCAATTCTTGTAAATTGCTATTATCCCTTTCTGGTCATAAGTCGAATGTCATTTGACTTTTATTTCTTCATTATAGTTAAAATGCAAGTATAAGCGAATGCTTTCACGGTTATCATACGCAATTTTTTATTTTTTTATTTAAATAACAATGTAATTATTGTATATACTTACAAAATAGATTGTATTAATACTATAAATAGTATTTTTTTAATTAAAATATTTGGTTTCCTTGTAATACTGTAAATCAATTGTGGACAGGAAAGGGTTAGCATGCAATATGAGCGAAAAGTTACAGCAGCTATAGTCCAAAGTGCGAGTGGAGAAACGTGAAGTGATAATATTTCTAGGTTTAAGTGAGATGTACCGATAGTCTAGAGATAGAACGTGAAAATTGTGGCAAAAAATGTGACAAGGTTTACAACATCACTCGTCTATGGTGCCAAGCTACTAGGATGTAGTTCTCACACGTTCCGATATTAAATTGATCTTGGTGACAGATGATGACATTGCTAAGAGCAAAGCAGAGCAAGACAAGGCGCCGGTTCAACGCCTCATCTCAAGATCTCACCTTCCCCCCGCATCCCTTTAACCAGCTCACGAAACCTCTCACCTTCGCCTCTTGCCACTCAGCTGACTAGCCGATCGGAATCAGATGAAATCTTACAGAAAAATGTTGCTACCGGTCGTCGTGTGTTGCTGATTAAAATTGAGACAGAAATATTAAAAAGTTCCCAACATTATTAATCGTAAGACCAAAATTACATGAGCGGCTTGTCATAGGTTTCATTCTGATTGGTTACCCGTCAAGGCCAGACATAGTTCCCCACTAGCCAATCGCGATCAAGGCCACGCTTATGTCTCTGTTTTCGAACCACTGTGACAAGCAGCCGTACTTTACCATTATTTATTCATTATAGGTACTCAGTTACTCGATGAGCAATAACTTACAGTGAGGCCTTACCTTCCTAATTCTTGCTAAGACAAAAGCCTCTCGAGGGTTCGAGATGAAAATTACTTAAAAACAGGATGGATTTATTCATTCCTGTACAATTCCCGTTTTGGAACATAGTTCTCAAATCGAATTTTAAAGCAGTTAGATATGACCGTTACGGCAACTTTTAATTTCATCATCTGCGACGTAGCTGCGTCTGACGTCAGGCCGTCATTAAAATATCCAAACAATTTTAAAATCTCTCCACTAATTTTATTTATTTTCTGTTGCATAATATTTCAACGTTGTAAGTAGCTTAAAGTAAAGTAAAGCGGTTAGTTGTATGAAAAGAGTGTTAGCTCAACGCATAGAAAAAACAACATTAAGTCCTTAACATGATAAACTAAAATGGAAATCAAATTTAATTGCAAAACGTTGATTGTTCTGCTGCGATGCGTTGATTTTGGTTGGGGGATGAAGGTTCGCTATCGAGGGTACGAATGACATGCGTCCCGTGCACCGTTCCCCTTTCCCCGTTCCTCGTCGCTGATCTCCGTCCCAGTCGGGCCACGTGCTCCCTTAATCCCATTTCAAATTTAGAAGATAATTAGCACTAATAGTTGTAGTGTCAAGCAAATACAGATCCCATGTTTCGGCGGTTTGTGCTACGCTGCGGTTTCCATGCTAGTGGGTAGCTAGGTAACGTAACATTCCAGATATTTGGGATATTTGTTTTATTTGGGGATTCGGTGATATCTGTACTGTATTTGAGGATATATGGGGGTATTTGAGGGTGTTTGGGAATATTTAGGAAAACCTGGGAACATTTTGGAATATTTGAGGATATTTGGGAATATTTGGGAATATTTGGGAATATTTGGGTATATTTGGGTATAATTGGGATAAGTTATGACAGTCAGAATCAAATCGACATCTTTATAATTACAACACCTAAGGCACTAGGGCTTCGCGAACGCAATTTGAGTTGGGTGGTAGATTAAGCGTATTTTATTTTGGCCTTGATTTCTTGCCTTCTCTTTGAAAAGAGCTTCCCCCTCGTGCTTCTTTTGATACTTTCGGTTTACCAAAGACTCTTTCAATTTCGTACTAAACATTTGAGCCATGGAAACTATGTATATGTGCACTTCAACTTAAAGATTGACTGGATTCGTGAATCTTGATTTGAAAAAAAAAAACTTCTACATGGTTGTTTTCAAAGACGTGGTAGATTTAAGTTGAAATTTCATCCAAATCAGTCCAATCGTTTGCTGATAGGGAGCGAACAAACACACAAAGAAGGCCTGTTCCGTTTTTTCCAGGTATTCACACTAAGTCTTCGCTTCGTTCGCTTCGCTCACCAAATTAAAAGTGTCGGCACATTTCAAAATATTTTTCGGGGGCTGATGTTGAAGGAAAAATTGCATAACTCCCAGGGGTTTGGGAAACCCGGTAACCAAAAATTGAGCTAGGGGGGAGGGAATAATGGAGGTTTCACCACCCAAGCAAATTTTTGTTTTAACAACATTCCTGGATCAAGTCTTTGCGTTAAAATGGGTTCTTAGCAGAACAACCTTTTAACGAGGAAATTGCTGCATTTAACGTGCCCGTTAAAGTGACCTGACCGAATAAATAACCCGATCTCACGCGGGGTGGTCGCAAGAAATAACCGCTGATATGAAGAGTGTTAGTCCTATTAACTTAAAGCGTTGTTGTGTACAATCACAAGCATCTTATTTCTAAGCTGAGTAGTCGCTTTAAAAGTCTACTCCCCTAGGCTATCCGCGTCACCCACTTGTGCGTAAATCTGGCACTGCGTAAAGTTTTTTGAGCTGGCTCTTTTCGCACTTCTAGCCCCACTTAGAACACTGCTACTTTGAGTAGAACAGTTCTAGGCAAGAACTGAGAGGCATTACTTGATGTACTGGACTGTAAGAAGATGACGAATGACCGTCCTTGCTAGCGGCTGAGATACGATAAAACCTTTGAGGATTGTTTTATAGAGCACTTTTCGTGAATCGTGGCACTTTCGTATCAAAATTTACCGTTCGCATTTTCTCTTAAAAGAATCTGATGGCGTTGGCCAAGGGGTTGTAGAGGGGGTGGGGGGGGGGGGGGGGGGGGTAAGCGCGAGAGTTGGGCGAGCAGAGTGCCACATCGGACCATACAACAGGATCGGCAATGGACTGCGGTTTGGACTTGGACTTGGACTAACTTTGAAACAGGAACCTGATGAAAGAATCTCACTAAAATCAGGACAGGTATGAGTTCACCGGGCAAACCCTTTGAAGTTTCACGCGTGTAACTCACCTTCAAGAAAAAAATTAGTGAGAGATACTAAACTGCATCGACACGTTTATTTTTCATTTTTGCCATAATTGATTAAGTAAAAGATTCGTTTTTGGAAGACTGAACTTGCGACTTTTTGTGTAAATATTGTGATGTCTAATTTTCAAACACGGCTACACACCTGAGCATTAAACGTGTTTGGTACTGGTGTACAAGCAAATTTTGTGATTTCCCACCGTACACCCTGTACCGATACTGATCTCTAACTTTCTGACTTCTGACTCCCCGAGCTCACTTTTGATTTCAGAGTTTCCTAGTTTCCCCTCCCCACCTATCGGTGCACTATTTTATTTATTTATATTTTATTCATGGCTCAAAAGCCAGTACAGGAATATTACATATCAATTGATGCTTCATGCATTTGTTGCCCTGATTATGTGCCCTGTTTTCCGATATTCAGACCGTGGAACAAAAATAACCCAAATTTTCAAAATATGTCTCCCCTATCCCGATAATTATTTATTTTATGGGTCATGTAAGGTTTCGCTAATTAAAGTAAAAACGAAGCCAAGAATTAGGATTGGAAACAATGATTTAATAAAATGTAGTTCCTGCGAACCGACGATACCTTAGGAGGACAGATGTCAACTGACTCTCCTCGGGGTCGCAGCCCTTACCTACCTGCCTACCTGCCAGCCCCGGTGGAGGGACAGGTTACTAACCGCACAAAGTGGCGGGAACATTAGTCAGGATAGTCTAGAATGGTTTAACATGGGAATTAACGGTGTTGTAGCCAAACGCAATGTATAAAAGGCAATAAGAGCCTCACATAATTTGCTAAGATCCTCTCTGTGTAGCAATGATAACTCACATGCATAAGAAATATACACCATCTAAGAAGCGACAAAATTTGAAAAAAACTGAGTCAGAAGGAAGATTATTTTAATGAATTTCTTATTGCTACGGAAATAATATCTTTTCTCCGAGTCAACTCGGTTGCTCTTGAAGGCTGAGATCGTTACTACGTTGCATTGTGTTAGGGAATAACATTGGTTACATGAGATAAATACAAATAAAGCTAATTTTTCCAACCAACTATCACCAAATAAATGTAAAATTGTACAGTAGACCAATTTCTACATTTCACATTTCCCGATGCTGTACTTTTAGCGGTTTCCATGAAATAAATTCCAGGGGTGACGAACATAATTTAAGGGTACTGAACAGAACTGACTTCTAGCAATGTCAAGCATTCTGAAACTTTCTAATAAGCTGCGTAAATCTCGGTGTGATTTTCTGCAAATGTTGAGATATGAATAAGAAAAGTAGATATCTGTAAGAAGATTCTTATAGCGTTTGTCTACAACCTCCTTAAGGCACTGTGTAATGTTAATGTGACAGCTGGTGTTTTATCGAGTACCTCCCCCCACCCCTTCTTTTGGGAGTGGCCCGAAGCTCGGACACCAGAAAAATGAGAAAATATTTTAATCAAAAACACCTTCAAGTTGAGACGGAAAGCAACAGAACGAACAGATGTTTTCAGCTGGTGGCCATTTCTTTGCAAAATTAGAAAACAGACATACATTTTTAAACGAATAATAGTAGTCAATATTGTAAATGAAAGGGAAATTTAAAAATAAAAAAATGACGAGTTTTTATTTTAATTTGGTGGTGATGCTAGCTAAGCACGAAGCCAGATAAATCTTTACTTGGTGATTTTCTTCAGGAGGTTGGATTTGTTTTCTCTAGTTATCAATATTACCATCAGCAAAATATGACGCATTGCTAACAAAACTCTTAAGTTAACTTAAGAATTGCCCCACGCCAGTACACCAAAATAAATTTCAGATTTAGCAAGAGACCAAATTGTAAAAAATATTAATACGCAATTAAAAATCGATTGAATTTGAATCAAAATTAATTATGTAATGCACTGCTTACTGCATTAAATAAATAGAGGACACATTTTATAATAACCATGTCAGGAGAACATTCGGAAACCAAGATACGATAGTACGTTGATACGACGATCCCATGATACGACGATCCCATGATACGGCGATCCCATGATACGGCGATCCCATGATACCATGATACCATGATACGGCGATCCCATGATACGGCGATCCCATGATACGGCGATCCCATGATACGGCGATCCCATGATACGGCAATCCCATGATACGGCGATCCCATGATACGGCGATACCATGATACCATGATACCATGATACCATGATACGGCGATCCCATGATACCATGATACGGCGATCCCATGATACCATGATACCATGATACGGCGATCCCATGATACCATGATACCATGATACGGCGATCCCATGATACCATGATACCATGATACGGCGATCCCATGATACCATGATACCATGATACGGCGATACCATGATACCATGATAATATGATACCATGATACCATGATACCATGATACGGCGATCCCATGATACGGCGATCCCATGATACGGCGATCCCATGATACGGCGATCCCATGATACGGCGATCCCATGATACGGCGATCCCATAATACGGCGATCCCATGATACGGCGATCCCATGATACGGCGATACCATGATACGGCGATACCATGATACGGCGATACCATGATACTATGATACCATGATACCATGATACCATGATACCATGATACCATGATACCATGATACGGCGATACCATGATACTATGATACCATGATACCATGATACCATGATACGGCGATACCATGATACCATGATACCATGATACCATGATACCATGATACGGCGATACCATGATACCATGATACCATGGTACCATGATACCATGATACCATGATACCATGATACCATGATACCATGTTACGGCGATCCCATGATACGACGATACCATGATACCATGATACCATGATACCATGATACCATGATACCATGATACCATGATACGGCGATACCATGATACCATGATACTATGATACCATGATACCATGATACGGCGATACGATGATACGGTCATATGGTTTTATCATCTTTCTTCTGATAGAAAGCCCACACAATCAACTGAGTCGCTTAGCTTTCATTGAAAAGCGCAAGCAATTAAATCCAGTTATTTAAAAGTTCTTCCTGTTCTTTTATTATGAGCTGCAGGATAGATTTCAGTCTATTTATAACTCAAGAACTGAAAATAGAAAAGCAATTGAACTTGCTATTACGCCGTACTTTAGATTCAATTTGTCGAATTGTCTAAAATTAAACTAGCCTACATATGTATTTATATATATTATCCCAGTTCAGTAGCACAATTTTCCAGGCACGCTTCCATCCTTGCTGACTGGCCCCTGTGTTCGAATACCAGACAGCCGAACAAAATCCTGTAAATGTGCATTTATTTGGCGAATATTTCAGATTTTCTTTAAGAATTAAAGGGTCCTCGAATGGAAATCCACGCAAAACTATACTTGTTTGATGACGTGAATCGAATTTAAGGGTGTGCTAAACTAGTTAGAATAAAATCTTGGTTAGATTGCTAGTGACAAGTGAAACATGGTCAAACACGCGCGTTTTTTCTACTGCTTTGGAAAACATGCCAACAAGTATCATTCATTGCCTTCTAAGAATAAATGCACTCGGTAGATAATGTTTGACGAGGTTGCTAACATGTGAGGAAGCTTTGAGGAGCCAGTATGGAGAAGATGACATAAACATGACATGAATAAGTAGAGATTATGATGTGGTAATATATCGCCCCAAAATTCGAAAGACCACTGCCCAACAAAAGCAAGTCAGCTGCAAGCATCGACTATACCACACTAAGTTACTAACAGACCAATATCGTACGGGTTGTCTTTCCTGTAACACGTTTAAAACGTTTGTCAATCGAATACTGTTTTCTTAACGGGTCGTTAATATCTTGAAGTAACCGAGGGTCAGGTTCAATACATATGTCATGTCTAACGAATCTTAAAGCAACTGATCGATGTAATATTGAGTGATAGAGCATGGCTCGAACCACTATCTTAACTAATAAGGTTCGGCGTATTTCGACCGTTTCTAAAAAAAATTGGGGTCATTTTAGAATGTTTCCCAACCATCCAGCCGTACCATGATGTGATATTTCCACACGTGTGAGATTGAATGGGTTATCCAGGTTGCACACGTCAGCTAATCAGTTAATCAGCTGGAGAAATGGATCTTTTTCAGTCACCTCCTGACCCGTCTGAAAAGGTTATCACCGAGCTCAGAGACTCTGGGAGCAACACTCTCATCGTACGTCAAACTACCAAAACCTGACACGTCTAGTCTGGTCTTTTACCATCATAGGTGCACACAAAAATCACAAACCGAACTAAATCAAAATTCGTTTGAAATTCTCAAAGTCAACTACTCATTTACGTGGTTGTTATCATAACTAAAAGCACGCAGGTCATTATTTTATCACTGCAAATGAGGCAGTTTTTTTTTGGTTTTGAAATGAGGCAGGTATTTGGTGTGCTGTTTTTGAAAGCGTTTTTTTTAGAGAGTGTGGCAAATTTGTGGACAGCTAATAAGTTCATGTTGAGACGACTTCTTTCAATGTGTAGACTGACAAGAAAGAATCGTAAAAACTTGACATGTCAACTGACAAAGAATTAGAGACGAGTGGGGGAAAGACGAGCCAGTATTCCTTCCTACAAAATCTGGCTGCTGTCCATAATGATCATCCTTGGAATCATTACTGACATCACATCACATGGCTATCATCTTCATTATGAGGATGCGGTGAACAATAAAACAAAATTCAAACTCATTATTTTTCATATTGCCCAAAAACATGATGCGAGGATTTGATGTACTGGGTAAAAATGTAAATCAAGGGTCAGCAATATTCAAATAAATAATGCGTGTGTATTATTTCTTGGGATGGTTCCAGCTACGCACTGAAGAACTGAGAACTAAGAACTGGAGAACTGGAGCACTTCTGATAATGTAGCATGAATCTCAGATGAAGTAGAGTGACGATACCTAGGAGTGCTCCATTAAAGGAAGCTGTCCTTAGTCGATTTAATAGACGATCAGAGATTCCTTTTCTCTCTTATTCAATCAAGTAAGGGAATGGGAAAGGGAAAGGAAATGAAGGGAAAGAGACGGGAAGAGAACAGAAGCGAGTGAGCGAGCTAGAGCAGCTGTGGTGGGGGTGTAAAATACCCCTTAATGAAGTGTTCAAAGAGCAATGAAAGCTCTTGGCTTGATCTTTGATTCAGTTCCTATGAAATGCAAGTTAATTTGGTAATCCCTGCAGGAGAAATCACCTCCTCGACCTCGGTCTAGGTCTGCTCCTCTGCTCTTTGCTCGACGCAATGCGCTCCTTCAGTACATGCCACGAAGCTTCTACGAAGCTGCCACGAAGCTGCAACGAAGCTACCGTGATTATACCTTTTAGAAATGACGAAGCTCAATGGGCGCTTGACCTAGCATTAACAATACGACAAGATTATTCGTAACACGAAGATTGCCCCAATTATTTGAATACCCACTTAAATGAGCTGTTTTCAGTGTGACGTGGCAATGCGGGGGCGGGGGCGGGGGTAGGGGTAGGGGCAGGGGCAGGGGCACGGGCACGGGCACGGGTACGGGCAGTACCCACTTCTAACTCGATGTGCAGAAAAGTGCAGAAAATGACAGGTGAGTTAGTAGGTACTCAAGTACCTATGGGCGGTAATTTATGGTAGATTTCGAAATAGGGACAAATCTAGCACTCAAGCATGCATTGCTTGCTTTGAGAGTTAGTGAAGAAACAGACAAGTCAGTCTTCAATCAGAAAACTTTGCCATTAGATGTGCTTTCATCTACAAGAACAATGGCGCCGACGATTTTCTATAGAAGGGTGCAGAATAACAGTAATTATTAATATTTGATCACATGCTTTGCTATGTGCGGCGAGTTCACGAAAGGTAACCATAGAGGATCGCCTTACAGCTTCCTATTTCCAATTTCATTCTGCAAAGACGTTCATTATTTGTCTAACTCTTCTGTACGTTCAAAGAAACTGAATTGAACTTACAACTTACTTTTCTTAATATTTATTTTTAATTAGCTACTAAATGATTACATCCCAATACTTAACATTGATTTTCTCTTTTTTGAAGCATTTCATTTCGATTTCAAGAGGTTACTTAACCTCATAAACGGGTGAAATGTACGAGTGTCACATACCTATTTCAAAATATAGTAATATGCCCAACCTGAAAGCAAGCAACCCAAAACTTGATTAATTCAAGCCATGCGATTAACCTATCAAATGAACCCTTCGCGTATCATGCATACAAGGAGACTGCACCTACCTATCCACCCACCTACCTACCTACCCACCTCCTACCTTTCGAAAATCCTCTCCCTCTCCAACTACCATAACCAAGCAGCTTTTGTCTGATTGGACATGCTATAATTCTTAGTCTTGAACTGGAAACCCCCAATTCCCCACAATCCTCCTCTGTCTAGGTATACACTGTGGGCACAGCCACTGCGTTTTCACGTCAGCCTATATCTGAGCCATCTCAAGCACCCCATCCCCCACTCCCACCCCAAGCGCCGGCCACCCCAACACCCCCTATACGACTTAATCCTCGAGATTGTGCAGGTGGGGGATTTCAATTAAGATCCCCGTGTAACCCCTTCACCCATCGCATCCCATCGCATCCCATTCCCAATCCCTACCACCTTTGCGTGTCTCCATTACCCCCCCCCCCCCCTCCCCCCTCCACCTGAAACCTTCCTCGCAGCTCTCCTTTCAACCCCAACCCCCGAGCACCTTTAGCTAAAGGTAGAGAGGAGGTAATTGAGACTCATTTGAAGTCATTTCGCTTTAACTTCATATCTGACTATTACTTGTGGTAGAGTTAATGAGGTAGGTTTCCCCACAGCACGCAAAATATTTCTCTCTCCATATAGATATAGATATATATATGCCTATATATGCGTGTACCTATATTCTGTGTTAAGGTGGTGAAGATGAGGCAAGTCTAATTTGATAATGAGTAAATCAATGCAATCTTGAAGTGAGTAGTATGCCATGTACGCCACACAAAATCAAGAAGCGCGTTATATAATGAAATGATAATGAATGAATTATAGAAAACTTAGTCGGCGAATTAAGTGAAATTGCTCTAAAGCAATTTATCAAAATGTCTCTTTCTTCTTCCGGACTCTGACGCTTCTTATTGAGCGCAGCAAAGGATCTCTGAATGCTGCGAAAAAGTAACATTCTAAGGGGTTCAATCATCATCCATGCAATTTACCCCTGAGCACCAATAGTTAGCAACGATGATGACAAGAATCTACAATTTCTCCGCTTTCTCCGCTCTCTCTGGAAAAGTGCAAACAGTTAAATGATTCCATAATCCATTCCGTCAAATTAATGCACGAGTGACCTTTTCAAGATTAAGAAATCGAAGTAACAAATCAATCAAGTAATAATTCTGAGAAAATTCAATCCGTTGTCAGAAGTTCTGATATCTAATCAAGCGTGTTGAAAAAATATCTCTGTGCAAGTAAGATTGAGTGGGTTGTAAACTTGAAGGAAAAGCAGTAAAATTAGGCAGCAATTGCAGTAGACTTATGTGCCTTCTTATGAACCTCTTGTACTTGTACTAGAGACCACCAATCACAGGTCACAGATGCGATTTACTCCAATCCAACACAGCTCTACTTCCACAAGAACAACCAATCACCCAACGGTCCAAGGGAACAAAAGCATCTACTGTTCAAAACTAAAAGATAAACTAACAATCTTCACTTCATTCACGGGTTTTTTGCTACCTTTTACCATTTTTAACCGCTCCTTGAAATCTTTTTAATACCCATTAAAAGCTATAACTCTCTGAGAGAAGAGTGATCTCATATCCGTTTACAAATGATCCATCCACAATCCACAATTAAAATTATAGTCAAACAGAAGATACCTTTCATTAGCAAGTGAGTGTGGGTCGGAAATCAGCGGTGAGGAGTGTGCCACTTGATTTCTCTGTGGTAAATACCTTGCAGCTGTTTTTTTTTTACAGGCAAGTATAATCTTTCAGTTACACTCTGAACAAGATGCTCAGATCCTACCTGTCGATATTCCCGTCCATGTCAACTGTTTTGAAGGCAAGAGCAAATCTTAAAAATCTTCCAAAAAAGGCACTGGGGCAGGAGCTGGACACAATTAACCGGGTGTTTTATCGGCATCATACATGCAAATCTTTCCACCAAGCATTCCAGACATAGAGCTACCAGACATAGAGCTACCAGACATGGAGCTACCAGACATGGAGCTACCAGACATGGAGCTACTAGACATGGGGCTACCAGACATGGAGCTACCAGACATGGAGCTACCAGACATGGGGCTACCAGACATGGGGCTACCAGACATGGAGCTACCAGACATGGAGCTACCAGACATGGAGCTACTAGACATGGGGCTTCCAGACATGGGGCTACCAGACATGGAGCTACCAGACATGGGGCTACTAGACATGGGGCTACCAGACATGGGGCTACCAGACATGGAGCTACCAGACATGGAGCTACCAGAAATAGAGCTACCAGACATGGAGCTGCCAGACATGGAGCTACCAGACATGGAGCTACCAGAAATAGAGCTACCAGACATGGAGCTACCAGACATGGGGCTACCAGACATGGAGCTACCAGACATGGAGCTACCAGACATGGAGCTACCAGACATGGAGCTACCAGACATGGAGCTACCAGACATGGAGCTACCAGACATGGAGCTACCAGACATGGAGCTACCAGACATGGAGCTACCAGACATGGGGCTTCCAGACATGGAGCTACTAGACATGGGGCTACCAGACATGGGGCTGCCAGACGAGACATGTCTTAGCTACACATGCCCCACATAAGCAAGCGTGATAGCAGTTAAGGGTCGGTACCAACGACTTAAAGACTTAAAGGCTGGGAAACGCTGTAATGTCGTGGAAGTTTGAGATCACTGGGACCAGCGCTAATTTAGGCGGCATGGTACGAGTCAATAGATTGGGGTCTGCTTATTCACCACGCACCTATATGCTTAATTGATCACCTTTATCCGGGCGCGTTATAGTTGATATCTCTTAATTACTTCACACCTTCAACTAATTTAATTAGACATCAAGCTAGAATGATATTAAGCAGATTTTAACTAAAATCAAGTTGTGTAATCTTATCAATTGAGGAAATGATGTCGCAAAATAGTTTGCAGAAATTCTGTGGAGTATGTAGATTTTGTAAAATGAAAAACAAGATCGTGGGGAAGCACAGGTAAAACCACTCTTGGGTTATGTTTGGAAAAAAGAACAAGGGAAAAAGTACGGGTAAAACTGTGCTTGGAAAAAATCACTTTAATCTGCACACAGATGTGTAAAAAATGTGAATTGTGGCGCGATATTCGAGGTAGGGTTGTGTTAATATCCACATTATATTCCAGACCTCGATTAGCGCCAACTAATTAAATCAAAGCACGTATATCTGAAGCCTTGTTCAATCGGACGGAATTTTCTCAAAGATTCGCTACAAATGACGAGATAAATTGCAATGGCATGAACGGTCGATCGTAATTAGTAATCATAATCATAACATTACAGCTAAATATTCGCAAGAGTTTTGTGAGAAAATTTCCAGACGGTTATTCGCTGCTCTCAACCGATCATTTTTTTTTTTTTTTTATTGAACCGCTATTATTTTCGCAAGCAAAAGATAACAAAGGATACGTGAGGTAAAATGTAAAACGTTCGATGGTGTCGCCACATAAATTAGGGGCAAATTAGGAGCAAACTATGAGCGATTTAGCAGGAAATTAGAACGCATCACCCAACCCCGTTCACAGGTCAAATACATGGTTTTCTCAAACTTTTCTATTTACTTGTGCTAATCATATCAGCTATAGTTTAATCAAATAAAATTTTAAACTTTATTTTTCCCTCAACTGATTCACAGATCATTAAATTAAGCTAAGCCGTCAAGCCAAGCACCGTCAATCCAAGCACCACCAACTATAAAACGCGTACCAATTGATTCCCCAATTCAGCATTTTACTTCGAAGCTTGCAGACGAGAGTTGTCCACACCTATTCACAAGCGGTGGGGAGACCTATCAAGTATCAAGAGTATAAACTATGCAGCCAGCGCCACCGGGTGTTGTTTAGCCTTTATTCAGCCGCCTGCCGGCCCAACTCTCAGTCACCTTTCGTCGCAGCATCCCCAAGCATCCCGTAACATTCCGTACCATCCCGTAGCATCCCGTAGCCGACAACGGCGACACCTGAACATTCGCGCGGGGGGGTCGAGCGGGGGTCGAGTGGGAACGGCGCGGTGCTGCTGGGTGGATAGGGGTAGTAGTAACCATGGAAACAAGAGAACGCCAATTTGCATAGTAAAATCTTTGTCCCTGTTAATTGGGGTGGAATGGGTAGGTGAGAGAGAGCGGACTATAGGTAGGGACACGGTAGCTCCATTTGGCTATGTTAAGTGTCTACCCTAAATACACACGATGGTTACTATATTAGACTAGCGCGAGACTGAGTCCGGACCCCCCCCCCCCCCCCCCCCCCCCCGATATGAGCCCACGTAGGTGCCCCTTTAAGTCAGCGAAAGGATGGGACGCACGCACAAGCACCGCACAAGCACACGCACAGCCAATAACGCCGCTGTTGCAACTACTTTAAGCGACAATTGAAGCGTTAAAAGAAACGAGTAAAACGAGTAAACCAACCAACATTTATTCTATCGAAAAAACTGTATTGTTGAGTGAATTTCACGTCGGGCGCAACTACAATAATATGCTTATTGATAGCAGCCCTGCCCTGCCATGCCATGCCCTGCCATGCCATGCCCTGCCATGCCCTGCCCTGCCATGCCATGCCATGCCCTGCCATGCCCTGCCATGCCCTGCCATGTCCTGCCATGCCCTGCCCTGCCATGCCCTGCCATGCCCTGCCCTGCCCTGCCCTGCCCTGCACTGCCCTGCCTTGCCTTGCCCTGCTCTGACTTGCCATGCCTTGCCATGCCTTGCCATGCCTTGCCATGTCTTGCCCTGCCATGCCCTGCCCTGCCCTGCCCTGCCTTACTCTGCCATGCCCTGCCAGCCCTTCTCTGCCCAGCCCTGCCCAGCCTTGCCCTGCCCTGCCATGCCCTGCCTTGACCTGACTTGGCCTTCCCTGCCCTGTCCTGCCCTGCCCTGCCCTGGTGTTGCGATCTACATAGTCAGATCGTTGATATATGTAACGTTACAGTGAAATCAATCAACATTGGCTAAAAGGTCCTTCATCAAGTATTTTCCTCGATTTAACTGATGCAAAGTCCTTGGTATCAATGACTTGTCCTTGGTATCAATGACTTGCCCTTGGTATCAACGACTTGCCCTTGCCACCTGCCACAGCTAGGAAATGCGGTCCCAAGACCTAAATAATTTGTAGACAATAATTGGTAGATACTGCGTCACGAAGTATAGGTAAAGTACAGTGCTGTGTACCAGTAATCAGAAGGCAGTAGTTGTTAAGCGGTAAACGATACAATCCTTCCATCTGCTAATGAAGTCTACTTTAGCTGATAGAAGAACTCACAGACGATCCATTATTCAAAGGTTCAACCATTTCAGATGCAAACCAATCTGTACCCCAGCGCAATTGCCAATCGGCAATCGGCAATCGCCGAGCGTCGAGCGTTTTGCGTCGTGAAACGGTTGAATTATGGTTAGGTACGCATTCATTTCAGTTCCTTAACATTCGAAACGTGGACAGGTATTAGCCATAATTATTACAGAAGCTAAGCAAATTTTCTTGGTTATACATTGACCGGCTGTTAACAGGCCAATGATTGAAGTCGCTGTTTGTTTTCTTGTTTCTTACAATGAGTTGTTCTCATGGGCTACGCAGGGTTTTTGTTTTCGGAAGGAGGGGAGTTGCTTGACCTTTTGATAGATGCATTTCCTAGTCTAGGCAATTAAACCTGTCTGCCTGTCCCAAGCTGTCACTTGTCAAAATATTCGAATATTCTCAAACTAGTGAAAGAAAACTGCAGTTTTCACTGCAACAACTAAATGCTGGATTGGATGAGAAACTTCCATTGACCATCCATGCAACGCCGGTTGCCTATCTGATATCTAATTAGCCACTTACATGCATCGCTCGAAAATCTCTCCCCCTCTCTACAACAAAAAACTCTCTCCATCTTCCTTCTTCCCTATCCGATCTGCATGCTCGTTTCTCGCAAGTCTAAAGGTACAAAAAAGAAATTGTTTCCGCGAATTGTAACGGTCGATTTTTTTTCAATTAGGTAGTAACATCCTTGGCGAAACGATCAAGCCTTTGACACGATAAAAGATTGCCTCCCCTCCTCGAGCAATTCACACATTGAACGGCGGCGCCAGCCGCAAGACGCCAGCTCGACGCCAATTTGCGCGGGGAGCGAAGGTGCGCGTCGGCGTCGGCGTCGGCATCGCCGTCGCCGCGAGAAACGTACCACGCGGCAGCCGAAAATACGATGGCAGAAAGCCTTCAGGGTTGGGTCACCTACACCGACCTGACCATCACATTATCTTCACTCGACTTGTAACCCCTGAAGCTACGGATCAACACAGCTTCATTTACACACCCTTTTTTATGTTGCTGCTCTGTAGCTGTTTATTTCTAGATCCAGGACACTAATTAATCAACCTAAACATCATCTGACGCCACTTTATAAAGCGATACATCACAAATAGTATTCACTAATTGCCTGCATTTATTCATTTGTTTATTGCAGTTATGCTTACAATAAAACAATTAAAACACCTCAAATATATTCGAGAAAATTTTTTTTGACGGTGGCAGAATCCTTTATTGACAGAATGTTTATTTGGGCCCACTTCATGCAGGTAATTAGCATAATTTTATCACCGAAATAATTTCTATCGGCGGTTTTAAAAACGGTCATCTAGGCGTTAAACAGAGTTGCTTACAGCGGTAAGCTTTTCATTGTATGCATTAATAAAAATATCACAAATAAATCGCAAGATTTCCATCACAAATGCGCGAGTGGCAGAATAATAATAATAATAGTGCTTTGTTGTCTCTTTGATCAAAAAGATAGAAGACAGTCAACAAAAAAAAAAGTACAAACAGACAATCAATAGTCTGAAACATTAAAACAAATAGTGCTTACATAAAATTATAACATGGTGCACGGAAATGTTGTTTGAAAACGTTGCAGGTGTTGTTAGGGCGGGTGTTTTTAGGAGGGGGCAATGTTCATGCAGCTTGTTTATCGAGCTTCCCCTACCCCCACACTCCCAGGATCAACTGTAGAACCCCAGGGAACGATTCCTTTCTCTAACACCTAGTTCCCGAGGGATCGGATACAGCGAACGGTCAGTGCAATGCTGACAGTTCGTTCACTCGACACCAATCACTATGAAATCCTCTCAAAATACTCCCCAACGGTTTCTTCACTTGTGCCCATATTCTCAATCAGAGTCGAAGTGCATTAGCTATTCGTAACTTGTAGCTTGCAAGGTTACCTAATGATTGTTTTTAGACTCATGCCTACTTGATTTAACCTTAGTACTAGTTTTGTTTCAAACTATTTCAACTGGGTTTTGAATGATAAGTTCAGAACAGATAAATTTCTCAAAGTTTCGTAACTTGTACCTACTACAAATATTGCAATTAGTGTTTATTTTGTGTGGTTCTTTTGTTATAGGAAAATTGTCCGGACTGCTCTTACCGTTGAAGAAGAACCCAGTACAAGTTACGAAACGTTGGGAAATTTAGTTGTTCTTTACTTAGCATTCAAAATCCAGTTCAAATAGTTTTGTTAAGGTCACCTAATATTTCCCAATCAAGACTCTTCTCAAGATCTTCCGTCTGCTATCTTCAAATCATCTTAGAAAACGTACCTTGCTATGTTTGTAGTTATTAAAAGGATTCTAATTACTTGTCTTAATAGAAATATTATCTTCATTGTATTTAAACTAGAATGAAATTGTGTAATTGTGTAATTGTGTAAAATTTAGTTTTGTTTTGAGTTGTTTTAACCATTTATTATTAAATCATGCATCCGAAGAAATGCTCTCTACAAAAGAACACTAAGCGGGCTTCGTGGCAATTTCCAACCATTTGTGAAAGCAATAAATAAAAATGCTTCACTTTCATCAAAAATTTAAAAGAAAATGATTTGACTCCTTATTTTCAAAGGCATGACGTATTTGTTAACGAAGAAATGAACTGCCAGCTGATGCTATGACCTGAGATTCCAAGAGATTCCAAGGGATTTCAAGAGATTCCAAGGGATTCGAAGAGATTCCAAGGGATTTCAAGGGATTTCAAGAGATTCCAAGGGATTCCAAGAGATTCCAAGAGATTTCAAGATATGCCAAGGGATTCCAAGAGATGCCAAGGGATTTCAAGGGATTTCAAGAGATTCCAAGGGATTCCAAGAGATTCCAAGAGATTTCAAGATATGCCAAGGGATTCCAAGAGATGCCAAGGGATTCCAAGGGATTACGTCACGCTAGCCACACGTTTCTCTCCCGAGCAGTTGATCTCTAAGTCGGTATGAGTTAAAACGTGGCAACCAAGCTCCAGATATCATTACAATTACTAGCACGTGTTATTCACTTATTATTAGAGAATACCCCAAGCAACTGATTGAAAATAAAGACACGTTGGTTAATTTACTCGCTAGTCTTACCGTCAAGCCAAGACTCTCATTTCCTGGAACTTTCACCGGCCAGCCAGCTGTTCTAGCTGTTCTAGCTGTTCTAGCTGTTCTAGCTGTTCTAGATGTTCCAGCTGTTCTAGATGTTCCAGCTGTTCTAGCCATGCCAGCTGTCCCAGCTACCCTAGCTATGCTAACTGTCCTAGCTGTCCCAGCTATGCTAGGTGCCCCAGCTGTCCCAGCTATGTGAGCTGTCCCAGCTGTCCCAGCTTCTGCCTCCTGATCAGGTAGCTCAACTCCCAGCTATGCTAGCTATGATAGCTGTCCCAGCTATGCGAGCTGTCCCAGCTATGCGAGCTGTCCCAGCTGTCCCAGCTTCTGCCTCCTGATCAGGTAGCTCAACTCGCTCCTCGCTGTGGCTTCCGCTCTGCGGTGGCGTAGGGAGACATACGGAGCAACACACATAATGAAATCCTCCCGTCGACTGGGGAGTTGATAGCTGATTATGCCTGGTTTCTCGCCACCGCTGTTTCGTAGCAGGTCCTTCTAGCTCGGCCTGGCACGGCCTGGCGCAGCTGGCGCAGCTCGCGCAGCCGGGGCAGCCGGGCCAGCCGGGGCATCGAGTGAGGAGTCGCAGGGCAGGACAAGGAAAGGGACCAGGACAAGGACAGGGAACAGCAGGTGGGAAAAGAAGGGTAGTTATGCTCACCTAACAAGACAGGGTGGGCGGTGGGTTAGGGGTTGGGTGGGTTTGAATGTTGGGAGAGCTAGGTAGGTGCCTCTACACAGGAAATGAGAAAATAGGAAAAGATGTCCTAGGTAGCATTTTGCAGGCTCGACGGGGTGGGTTTCGTATTTTATTTTAGTTGAAAGGAAGGAGATCCAAGTGGTCACTGGTTGCATATCTCTGCTCGTGTGAGTGAGGGTTAAAAAAAAAAAAACGGTTCAGTGCTGTTTCTTTGGTATCAGTAACTCAAAGGATGACACATTTTTGTGATTTCTTGTTATAGGAAAAGATCATTTTAAATACTTCATGGATAATATTTCGGCAAAATAGTTCGGTTGAGAATAAATGTGTTCTTTTGTTTTAAAGGGACCCAGAATATAGTAAAAATATTTGCTGTACACAAATGTCTACTTTTCAGGTAGCATTGAAAGGAAAGTGAGAAATGTTATCTG
The DNA here is from genome assembly GCA_947568835.1 of Protonemura montana. Classification (NCBI taxonomy): domain Eukaryota; kingdom Metazoa; phylum Arthropoda; class Insecta; order Plecoptera; family Nemouridae; genus Protonemura; species Protonemura montana. The sequence continues at coordinate 23,276,396 of OX387604.1, read as the reverse complement.
TAGTATTATTTCACCTGTACATTGCAAGGGTAAAGGACGATTTAGCTCTTACTAAAAACTGGTGGCATTCAGGTTAGACGGGGGTATTCAGGTAATACGGGGGTATTTAGGGAAAACGGGGGTATTTAGGTAATACGGGGGTATTAAGATAATACGGGGGTAGTCAGGCAATACGGGGGAAGTCAGGTAATACGGGGGTAGACAGGCAATACGGGGGTAGTCAGGCAATACGGGGGTAGTCAGGTAATACGGGGGTAGTCAGGTAATACGGGGGTAGTCAGGCAATACGGGGGTAGTCAGGTAATACGGGGGTAGACAGGTAATACGGGGGTAGTCAGGCAATACGGGGGTAGTCAGGTAATACGGGAGTAGAAAGGTAATACGGGGGTAGTCAGGCAATACGGGGGTAGTCAGGTAATACGGGGGTAGTCAGGTAATACAAGGGTAGTCAGGTAATACAAGGGTAGTCAGGTAATACGGGGGCAGTCAGGTAATACGGGGGTAGTCAGGTAATACGGGGGTAGTCAGGTAACACGGGGGTAGACAGGTTATACGGGGGTAGACAGGTAATACGGGGGTAGTCAGGTAATACGGGGGTAGTCAGGTAATACGGGGGTAGACAGGTTATACGGGGGTAGACAGATAATACGGGGGTAGTCAGGTAATACGGGGGTATTCAGGTAATACGGGGGTAGTCAGGTAATACGGGGGTAGACAGGTTATACGGGGGTAGACAGGTAATACGGGGGTAGTCAGGTAATACGGGGGTAGTCAGGTAATACGGGGGTAGTCAGGTAATACGGGGGTAGACAGGTAATACGGGGGTAGACAGGTAATGCAGGTAATACAGGGATAGTCAGGTAATGCAGGGGTAGTCAGGTAATGCAGGGGTAGTCAGGTAATACGGGGGTAGTCAGGTAATGCAGGTAATGCAGGGGTAGTCAGGTAATGCAGGGGTAGTCAGGTAATACGGGGGTAGTCAGGTAATGCAGGTAATGCAGGGGTAGTCAGGTAATGCAGGGGGAGTCAGGTAATACGGGGGTAGTCAGGTAATGCAGGTAATGCAGGGGTAGTCAGGTAATACGGGGGTAGTCAGGTAATACGGGGGTAGTCAGGTAATACGGGGGTAGACAGGTAATACGGGGGTAGTCAGGTAATACGGGGGTAGACAGGTAATACGGGGGTAGTCAGGTAATACGGGGGTAGTCAGATAATACGGGGGTAGTCAGGTAATACGGGGGTAGTCAGGTAATACGGGGGTAGTCAGGTATTACGGGGGTAGTCAGGTAATACGGGGGTAGACAGGTAATACGGGGGTAGTCAGGTAATACGGGGGTAGACAGGTAATACGGGGGTAGTCAGGTAATACGAGGGTAGTCAGGTAATACGGGGGTAGACAGGTAATACGGGGGTAGACAGGTAATACGGGGGTAGTCAGGTAATACGGGGGTAGTCAGGTAATACGGGGGTAGTCAGGTAATACGGGGGTAGTCAGGTAATACGGGGGTAGTCAGGTTATACGGGGGTAGTCAGGTAATACGGGGGTAGTCAGGTAATACGGGGGTAGTCAGGTAATACGGGGGTAGAGGCTGGAGAGTCGACGAGAATATAGCACATATAAAAGAAGCGTCATATTTTTCCCGACGGGATTTTGGGTATCTTTGCACAATTCGTTCTGGCCAAAGTGCAGTTTCAAGGCATGATAAATTGCATCTAAAGTCAGTACCATTTAGCTCACTGAAATCTATACCGTCTGATCCTTTCCTTACAGTACAGTTATAAAATAGGGTAGTCCTTTAAGTAAATCATTGGCAAATGTGCGTTAAATCTATATGCATACAGATCTCCCGACAAAGTAGTCGAGTACATAGTAGTCGAGTACATAGTAGTCGAGTGCATAGTAGTCGAGTGTATAGTAGTCGAGTGCATAGTAGTCGAGTGCATAGTAGTCGAGTGCATAGTAGTCGAGTGCATAGTAGTCGATTGCATAGTAGTCGAGTGCAAAGTAGTCGAGTTCATAGTAGTCGAGTTCATAGTAGTCGAGTGCATAGTAGTCGAGTGCATAGTAGTCGAGTGCATAGTAGTCGAGTGCATAGTAGTCGAGTGCATAGTAGTCGAGTACATTTTGAGAAAGATCCATGCATTACTTTACCACATTAAAAGGTAAAAAAAAATGTAAAAATTAAAAGGCCCTTCACAGGTAAAAAGCCTTGTTGAAAATGGAAGAGGATTCCATAGCAACAAAAAGTTGAATCCCAATGAATAAAAAATTTTGAAATCGATTGAAAAAATGTAAAGAAGCAAGATTAAAAAGAAGAATATAATTATTTAGATAAATTCTATTTTAAAAACACTTTTTAAAGGCGGAATAAAATGTACAAAATAATTGTTTGTAGCCCCATACAAATTCCTAGCCCCATAAAGATTACCTTTAAAATGTAAAAAGAAAAGAGCGGGGTGCATGTTAGATATTTGATGCAACTATCTTCACTTCTTACTGTATCTTGCGCCTCTTGTCTTTCGTTTTAAATCTAACAGGTATTCTGTATGAGGCCAGGAATTTGTTCGAGAGAAACAATTATTTTATACATTTTAGTGTGTCTTAAAAACGTGTTTTTTAAATTTAGCTTTTATTTAAATACATATTTGGTGATGTGATTTATTGAACAAGTTAGTCAGGTAACTTTTAGCGATATTCTCCAAAATGTCGAATTTCCTTATCTCACGGCTAAAAACGTGAAATAAAATAAAGAGAGACCTACAAGGTAAAATTATTCCCACCGCTCTACGCGTTCGGCAACAGGAAGTGAGTTTGAAAATAGTTCGCTTGCGGGAGCCTTATACTATTCCTTTGAGTTTACTTATGAAGTGAGCCAACTTAAGTGTGTACGATTTATAGATATTGTTTATCGACTGTATCATAGGAGCCCATGTGTCAAGACGAGGCCACGCGGCCGAGGTGACGGTGGAGTGGGTGACTAGGGTGGGTGACTGGGATGGGGAGGGGACGTCTTATCCTTTCCTCGGCACACCTGGATGCTAGACTGAAGCGTAGAATGATCCCTTCTTCCGAAAATGCCAGTTTTCAAGCTAGCACACATAATGGCAGCTATAAAAATCAAAGTGTTCTTTAGCCATTCAAAAATACAGCTCTTTCACTATACATAAAATATATTCGAGTTATGGGTATATTCAAATATCAAGAAATGATCAATATGGCTTAAACTTGTGTAATATGTTATACCTATATGAGTTTGCAAGTATCGGAAATGCATCATATTCATATTCATTTTCTGAATGAATATCTCCGATTCAAATGCTCGAGAATAAATAAGCCTAACTTTGATCTATGGCCGTTAGAACAAACCCGCTTTTATTTGATCTGGAAGCGTCCTGGTCGTATGCACCTTTTCCACCCGACCGTTCTTAAATTGCCAGTCGATCCTTGTGTTTATGTCAACAAATTTACAACGGATTTCAAGTTACGAAATGACAGCGACGCCGAAGTCGAGAGACGATGAAAATCACCTGCAAGAAATCCCGTGTGGTAATCACGTGGGGTCGCCAACGTAAAGTTGATCTCAATAAAGTACCTGGGCACCTGGGCACCTGGGCACTTGGGAACACCTGCATCGAATGCGTCAGATACTAAACTACGTCTCGGCCAGCTAGTATTTCCTCGCCCCTCGGAACTTGAGAAGTCAGGTAGCAAATTTCGTTCGAATCAAAGTGCATCCATATACCTATCGATTGCGATGAAATCAATGATATTATGATCAATTACATTACCATCTCACTATGTCGTGTATTGGAGCCGACCGATGAAATGGAGGAACTTGAGGTTCACTCAGCTTCCAGAAGCATAATTTAATAATTAGCATACGATGCAAGACGCAAAGCAAAGTAAAGCAATCGCTTTATAAGGAAATCACCAGCCTGCAGGTAAAACCGCAGGTGACAAATAGGTAACATGATGCGTTTGCACTCGGTATCAAAAATATATGACGCTTTCTAGCATGCTTTGGCTTGGTGCATATAAGAATCATTACGCATCTTTCTCTCATATGTAAGTGCTGACTAGCTATCAGAGTTGACTTTCTCGTAGTTGGATTTTTGGTTTTTCTAGTGATATTACTTGAGCTAAAACAAGCAAGCGATGGGTTGAAAGTGAGTACATTTTCTAGTCTAGCTACTTTTCTATCTCATACTTTATTTACAGATTATTTCCTTTTTTTCTAATCGTTATTTAAAATAATTTCTTATTGATAAGTTCATAATATTTCCATGATCGCGAAAAATTAAATTTTATTCTGAAATTTTGTTACCCGATCTGTGTTTTATTTTTCTTTGCCACAGTTTCGTTAATTGGTCGCAATTGCTCAGTTTAGATTATTGATGTAGTAGAAAGTAAATTAATCAGCTTTATAGGACGTCGACCTTCTAATCATACTCTTGTTTATTGGTTGTTTTTAATTCATGACGTCAATTGAACGCAATGTAGTTTAGTGTGCAAGTATTTTTCATCCAACTGAGAGAAGCATCTTGATATGCCCGGTCCAGGCCACGTGGCTGCCGACAAACTTATGAAATTCCTTCATAGCTTCAGATCTTGGATCACTTCTATAAGTCGCAATGAACAGGTCGAAACATCACACGGAAAGCTCAGTCTTTGCCCTCACAAAATTCTAGTCAACAAGTAAAGACATTTTTATCGAGTTTAGCGCAGAAGAAATAACGCGCTTTCGATAAAATTAAAATCCGAGCGCGCCGCATTTTTCAACCCCCCCCCCCCCCCCCCCCCCCCCCCACCCTCCCCTTCCCCACCCCAACCATCGCACACGCGGGAAGGTGTATTATAGATAGGTACAAACTGAACGGCTTATCTTTGTCATTAATTTTAACACCCTGACCCATCCCATGACTTGAAAAAAACTCCGATGGTACCATACAAAAAACTCCAAATGGTTCATTAAAATCACCAGTTGAATTGTTATAATTTTTCCCTACTGCCAACATGCTATGACCGTGTCGTGTGCTCTATGATGATTCCAACTTTGTTACACTTTGGTGCTAGCAAAATACTGCCAATCCGATTGGCTTCTTTTTTTTACTTGAAAGGGACAAAATATTCAATTTTTAATCAATCTCGCGGGTTTTGGCTGTCTTCAGTTTGTTAAGCGGTATTTTCTAAGATCACTGCAGATTGGAAAAGGGTTTTTCTAGTTGTGGAGTTTAACGACGCAGTGTTTTGACGACAGGCCCTGTGGCACCGGTGAATTAGTGGTTGGTGACGAGAATGATGATGAACCTAACCTGGCTTAAAAAGGAGGAGGGGATACCCGGTGCTAGCACGAAGTCTACTCCGGTCGAAGAGCACCAAGGCGACCATCGGCTTAACGTCCCTTCCGAAGGACGATACAACGCGAATAACAGGATTCCTCCAGAAATCCATGCCGTCGAGAGGTTGATTAGCAAGGCGAATGAAGTTACTATAATAACTTTCATCCCTTCAACCTCTCTCCCGAACAAGACTGGTCATGTGTGTGATGGTCACCCATCCAATATCTGACTCAGCGCAGTGTTGCTTAACTTCGGTGATCTCACGAGAACCGGTGTTTCCAACACGTCAAACTGTTGATGCATAAGATTACTTACGAATGAATATACGAGCAGAGGTCCCAGATTCAACCCTTAAAAATCATTACAATCTTGTAATAAAACCAGTAATCAAGGAAACAGTGTGGATTTCTAATTTTTTTTTTTTTCAGATTTTTGCGAAAAGATCTTGACCCCCAAAAGTGTGACCGCGTAAGGGACGGCATCCCTAACTGTTGCTAGAAGCCGGGCTTCTAATCGTCAACAAGAATGTTAAGCGAGTTCGAGAATAAAATACTCGAAGTGAATACTTTCAAGTCCGATTGAATGGCCATTAGACATCAGTGAACTTTGATTCGATATCGGCAAGAATCTGCTAGAATTGAATCCACTACCACTCATCTCGCTCGCCCGTCAAGCTAGGTGAGACTGGGACGGGGTTAGTAACTGGGACAGAGACGGGACGCTACTGGATAGGTAAATTCTTACACATGGGGATAAGAATGGCAAACGCAGGCACAGCAAGCGTCGTAAAAGTAAATTACAAGCCTAAACCTTTCGCCTTTTCTGTTATAGCGTGCGCTATACAGTTTTATGATAGTAAAAAATATCTCCGATAAATCGACGAGCTAGTAAAATCCGTCTTACAAGGTCTCCTCGGAGACAGCAGTTGTGGGCTGCAACGCGCAAACCACGCTCAACGGTGAAAGTAGGATCGTCCATCTTGGATGTTTGTTGGCCACACACGCTCACACAAAAAAGGTAGGTACCAGAATGACTGGGCGGTCGGTGTTGTTCGTTGGGAACCATGCCTACCACACAATCTAACACCCACTACCTTTACCAATAACACCGAACAACCGCATCTATCAATTTCGTTATATTGGTTCAAACGAGTGATATTTCACCAATCAAATGAAAGACGCGAGAATACCCATGTGCTTGGAATGTTTGGCTAGACGAGGGCACTGGGTTGCCGCGTGTGAAGGGTGGGGGGGGGGGGGGGGGCACACGGGGCACATGGGCCACAGCGCGGGCCACACCGCGGGCCACAGCGCGGGCTACACTACAATGCAAGCGAGGGAGCGCACGCGACCAATGATGCACAATACACGATGCACAATACACGATGCACAATGCACCCCTTTTCCTATTCAAGCTCACTTCCGAATAAATTAAATACCAGTTTTTCACAGGCAGCTTCAGCACACGATAATAGCACAATAAACAGATTTATGCGTGCACCGTTTTGTCCGGGGGTCCAGCAGAAGGGATGGATGGTGAACGGGAGACCAAGCGTCCCTTATGGAGGGACGTCGTAGAATAATAGCAAGCGAATACGCGCGTGGATAAAAGTCTGTAATCAGGACGATTCATTTGAAGGGAGACTAAAGAAAGGAACAGTATTTTCAGGGGTTAGTTTATGACACCTAGCCCGAACGCCAAAATTGACTTTGGTTGTGACTCTGACTAACAGTCTGTCTCCCCGAGAATCCGTTGAATGTGCACGTCCAGTTGGGTTACAAGAATTGAAGTATCGATTGGAGAGGTGCGTATGCAAAAAACTAATCAAATCTCTATTATTGCCGCAAATAGACTTTTGAAAGGGAAATTGTTGTAGTAAAACTTTCCTTGTTTACCAAGTATTTAATATCCGTTGCTCCTCGTGAATTTTGTGTTTGGTACGTTAGCAGTACTAGCCATCCAGCCAAGGAAGGCAACACAACAGTTTGAATTTAATTAGGAATGTTTTCAAATGTGCTCGCCCTGTATTACGTTCTAAACTAGCGTATAATGATTGTGGGATGCTATTCCAACTAGTCTTGTGTAAAATCTCCTCAAACTGGCAAAGTGGCAAACTGCTGGGCTGGGTCCTATATACCTGGTGTTCACCATTAGAATCGGGATAAGGGGAAAGTAATTCCACGAGTTTGGGAATTGAAACCGTTCAAGCATTTTCTCCAAGTGTTTAACCCTGGCTTGGTATTGTTCTGTGTGTCTCATTCTCTTTGTAATATTGTGTTAATAGGTAGAGGAAGAGGTGAACTAGAAGTATACACATGCCGCATGAAGTTAATAGTGCTATTAGAGTCGCACTGACTTACGTAGCTCTATTATCTCACTGGAAATAATATCACTTGCACATTTCGAGATTGAAACTTTGTGAGCTGGTTTTAATATCGAAGAGATTTAGGAACCTCTTTCAAAAAGGACAGTTAATGAGAAGTAAAAGCTAGAAAGAATTTGATTTTTTCAATTGTATATAGATTAGTGATGTAAAGCAAAAGCGGTTTCGTTTTCTTACTTTGTTTCGCACCAAGCTTTCCGATCGGCACTAGATATGCTGTGGAGAATTCGCTTTTCAGCTTTTCAGTTTTCCAAAATATCCAAGCGTAACTTACCTAAAACAAATAAAAATGCATTAGGCGTGAAACTAGACAGAAACCAAATCAACTCGGACAAAATAAAGTGCAAACAAAAAGGGCAGCGTTATACTGTCTTTACATGAGTGTTACATGAGTATTACACGAGTGCTACTCGTTTTAATTCGGTGTCAACATGGGGCAGGCTATTGTCGCCCAATGCCGCTGATTTCCGCCTACGTCGGTTGTAGCGACTGTAGCGGGTGTAGCGGCTGTAGCGGCAAGGAAGGTTTGCTGTTATGATAAACATTGTTTTTAACATCTTAGCTGATGAATTCATTACTCAGTCTTGATTTCTCTAATTATTTATTCCACGAGACGCCGAAATCTGCTTACGTTGAAAACTCTCTTTGGTTGCTGCTTTTTTGCTGTTTGGGCTTAAAAACGGTGCATTTTCTCATGCTTTTCAAAATTGGAAAGTAGTATTGTCATTGGTCGGGCATGGCGTTTATACAATTAATTAGATGCTTTGCAACCAAATATCATGCCGATGTTTGTGTACGCACATGCTAGAAGTATTGTGGTGATAAAGGTGATAGGTGACTAGCATAGCCTATACGACCTTAAATTCAAAGCTAAAAACAAGCCAGCCCATTAATGAATACATCTCCATGACCGTTTCATTTAGAACAAAATGTTATCAAGGTATGTCAAGCACAGCAGGCTCGACAATGCTGCAATAATTGATAAAGAAAACATGGCATGTTTTTAATACTCGGAGCAAGGCCATAAGCATAAGGATAAGCATAAGAAGCATAAGCATACAAAACTGTCATTGATCAATAATTATACCTGCTGCCCTGGCATTTAAGGGTCAGATTTCTTTGTAAACATTTGAATGACAATTGTTTGTCACTGATTGGAGCTCTGTGCACTGGACTAATTACCGAAGGATATGACAGGCAGGCAGGCAGGCAGGCAGGCACGCAGGCGGCAACGGCGATGTGTAATAGGTTTCATTGGAATTGTGACGTCAACCACTTCTGGCACGTCCGATACGATATTTTCTTGATAACCTTTCACATCCTCCTAGATATTTTATAACAGTTCCGTTTTTTTCGTGATAATAAAGTAGTGTTGGAAAGAGGAGCTGTATCATGTTAATAAGGTGACCGTTTTCTGAAGCAGCCAAGATAAAGAGACAGGCATGTCTAACTGGGCCTACTGATTCTAGAGCCAACATCGATATAATGTTGGTCTGGCAGACATTAAAAATCGACAGTGGTGTTAGAGAACGAGACAGGGTGCAGTTGGAATGACCCTGTGGCGTTGAACACTTATAAATAATAACAGAAGAGATAATGTGTACCAGTGGCGACTCTATTTAATTCCATCCCGTGGATATTACTGGCATCCGGACTTTTAAGCGGTGAAGAAAGTAGGACAGCAAGTTAGCTAAATGCTTGACTTTACGCGTATCACCTAAGTACCCCTAGTGAGACGTAGGGTGTAAAATACCGATTAATTGGGTACCGGTCAGCGACACAGGCCAGTGCACCGAACTGGGTTCACAATGTCGTTGAAAACATGAACAAGCACCACTTAATTATACGCGGTCTTAGAGATTAAAAACACTTCAAATGATTCATTAAAATCTTGAGAAAATCAGTGTTTAATGGACAGGTGCATCTTTGTTTGATTATTTTACTAGTTTTTATATATATTTGGAAAACGTAGACGGGGTGGATTTATTTAAAAGTGCAGAATATCTAGACGCGAAGATTGAGACACCAAACTGAAGTCCGATGGAATGGCTATTTGACGTCCGAAAACTAAAATTCAACATCGGCTAGAATCTGATAACAGACAGATTCTGATCACCAATTAATTAAAAATAATCTTAAAATCGCCAGTTTTTATTTTTGTTATGTGATGTGAATCTCACCGCGATTTTTTTTTTGGCTTGAAAATAAGATTTATTCCTGCCATTAAAATGTGTTCACTGTTAAGATAAGGAGATTAAATTCTGTAAGAACTCTTAATACAAGAAATTGTACATTGTACTGTGATATAGGAAAAAAATATATATATATATAATTGTATAGACCTTTCGTCAAGTTTCTTCATTCATGATAGTATGTCAAAATGATTTCATTGATGGAAAAATGTACTATAGTAGGCTGGCTGTATAGATCATAGTAAAGTAAGTACAGTATCCCTTACTGACTACTGGCAATTTACCAGCCTTGGTAACAGCCAGCCGGCAACCAGCCTTGGTAACAGCCAGCCGGCAACCAGCCTTGGTAACAGCCAGCCGGCAACCATAGATCCTAAGCTCTATCCAGGTTATTTGAGATCAGCTGGCTGGATTCTATGCTCTATCCTAGTTATTTGAGATCAGCTGGCTGGATCCTATGCTCTATCCAGGTTATTTGAGATCAGCTGGCTGGATTCTATGCTCTATCCAGATTATTTGAGATCAGCTGACTGGATCCTATGCTCTATCCAGGTTATTTGAGATCAGCTGACTGGATCCTATGCTCTATGCAGGCTATTTGAGATCAGCTGACTGGATCCTTTGCTCTATCCAGGTTATTTGAGATCAGCTGACTGGATCCTATGCTCTATCCAGTTTATTTGAGATCAGTGGGCTGGATTCTATGCTCTATCCAGGTTATTTGAGATCAGCTGGCTGGATCCTATGCTCTATCCTAGTTATTTGAGATCAGCTGGCTGGATCCTATGCTCTATCCAGGTTATTTGAGATCAGTGGGCTGGATTCTATGCTCTATCCAGGTTATTTGAGATCAGCTGGCTGGATCCTATGCTCTATGCTGGTTATTTGAGATCAGCTGACTGGATCCTATGCTCTATCCAGGTTATGGACTGAGTATCTATCCATGGACTGCGTACAACCGCGTGCCTTGAACACTACATCACTGAGTGGACTGCGTACACCCGATTGCATTGACTACTAGATCACTGCCCTGGCCCCTGGAACTCTAGCACCCTGTACAGCCAGGGGCCAGCCAGGTGCAACGCTGGCGTCAGTATCTTACAGCCCTGCAAATTCTGCCAGCTACCAGTATTACCTATCCATCTATAACCTAGTAGCAACCCATCACTCCCCATCCCATCTCATCCTATCCCGGCCACAATATCAATTTCAAATCGCCCATTCAGCCTTTACGCCCGCATTTTCCACCGGTTCGGGTTTGATGGAAAACTGGTCGGGATCTCCATTTCATCCGATTTCTACCAACTAGCGACGCAGTTTCCAACAGCAAATCCAAGCGATGCATTCAATATTTTTATGCACAAGCATATTTCTATCGTCATCAAATGAAATTGTGACGAGTTAAATGAATTGTAAATCATCCATTTTCTTTCTCTTCGATGCATGTCTGGAGATTTCTCGTCCGCATCGACGTTGTCCAACACAATTTCGCTTCAGCCGTGAGACAACATCTCTCATAGTCGCACAGGAACCACATTTTCGTGCACATTTCACAGATAGAGATGAAGTTATGGAAAAGGTTATGGAGTGTAGGGATGGGTGGGGGGTTGGGGGAGAAGGAAGAGAAGTGAGCCTCACAAGACGAGGATGGGGTAAAATCTGTAACAACAATAGCAAGACTTGAAAGCGGTGAAATTAGTTAAAGTATTTTACGAGTTTTTCCAGCATTTGTTGGGGAGGTTGTTGGCAAAATGGCTTGCAATGCTATGACCTGGCAAGACAGGATTGTGTTCGAACGCACTGGGATTGTCGTGTCCAGTGTGACTAGAGAAGACGCCAGTCGACGCCCGAGGACGCAATCCGTGCGCATGCTAATTTGTCCCAAGTTTTAATGACTCTATGTAAGCTGATTTTTTATAATAACAGGGTGCACCATTGAGGCTCTCATAGGAACCAAGCAATTTTTTAACTCGAAATCATTTTTCAGTTTGGTAGACAAAGAAGCTAGCAAGACACCGCTGACTAAACGACGAATGAGAAGGATAATAATTGGATAACAGTATCTACTGGGCAACAGTGATTTCGCCGCAAGCCAGCCAAGTTCGGCAAGTCCAGCGAGTCCTACAAGTCCCGTGAGTCCTAAAAGTCCAGCAAGTTCAGCGAGTCTGACGAGTCCGCCTGGCTAGGCAAGTCTACTGAATCTAGTCGAGTCGAGTCGCGCTCGAAATTTCGTTGGCTATCGGTGATCTTTCCGGTGGTACGGCGCCGCACCGCTTCGCGCCATGGGTCCGCTCCCCGCGGGGGTCCGTAGGGTTGGGGGGGGGGGGGGGGGGGGCGAACTGGAGCCAACAAGAAACTAGGAGGGACCCGAGGCACCCAGAAAAACAGAGTTATGGTCGCAAGGCAGAGATAAAATAACACGGGACAACGGGGCATGCTAAGGGGCATCCAAAAGGGGTACGCGTGGAGGACGGGGACGCCTCGTTTGAGTGCAGCGAGAAAAAAAAACACCTCCACATACACAAAGTATGAAAGAGCAGTCCAGAAAACTGAACTAGCGTTTTATTTATTTTGTTTGTTATATCCTGTACATTAAAGTATAATGTCAGATAGTGGCCTGGAGTTACCCTTACTAACTAATTTCAACTGGGATATAGTAAAAATTTTGTAATTAGGAGCAGGGCCTAACGATGGAGTGGTGTGATATAAAAGCATGAGGTGAAAGGATCAAAGTAGTCTAGTGTTTGTGTCAATGAATGAGCCTGCTTTGTCTTCTTTTAGAAACGACATAGTTCGGAGACAGGCTAGCGAGTTTTTCCTTGACTCATATTGATTCAATTGCTTCTCTTCGATGCTGGTTCCCTTTGTTGACGAGAGAAGCGAGCGGAGCGAAGTCTTCAATTTCACTTAACGCAAAAAAAAAATCTCTTATGTGTGTTATTTATTTTTTATTTATTTTTTAATTTCGCGTGTTTGTTCGCGCTCTAGCGGCCAAACTTCTGCTCCGATTTGAACTAAATTTGTAAAGCACATTTCCGTGTTTTCAACTTGGACCCCTGCATTTTTCATCCGTCAAATAGGCTTGTAACAAATAGCTCTGGTACCTGGTGCCTTAAGGTAAGACAGGTCTATACTGAACAGGATAAGCAGTCCTGAACCTCATTCCTTTCCAAGTCCAGAGAAAAGAACAACTTTGCACTCTTACTGCGATTCATTGACAAGAATTTATTTATTTTGGCAACCAATGGATTCAATAAAATTTCAGCTTTTTATGAACAAATTGTGTGATGCACCTGTTCCCAGCTAATAAAGCATGATCAAGAATCAAGATAAGATCAGCATACAATCGAAGTAAAGTGATATTAGACTAACTATGTAAGATCTCGACAAATATTGTCGTCATTTGTCCAGCAGAAAACTTTCAAACTTTCCAGTAAAATCCTCGCGATAAAAGTGGTGATTTATGACCACTTCGCCACGAGATATTATTATATTTTAAGGACTCTCCTTGATGTCCTGCCTTGACAAGGATTTGGGGAAGTAGATGCACGGTGCGTATGATATTTCACTTGATAATTCAGTAGAATGAAATGAGTTACAAGCGGACTCGTGACCATGAATTTGTGTCTCTACCACAAAATGTACATGAAAATCTATTCATGTTTTTACTTTGACGATCCACGGAACTAACTACAACTGTGTAATTACATTTTGCTCTTTCCAACCATTTGCATAAAAAGAAATGAAATTGGATTTTTGTTTTGGTATCATTGAGTACCTTCAGATCAAATCCGTTTGTCCCGATTCGGTTATCATAATGACCTTCCCTCCCTCTCCCCACCCACTCCTTGTGTGACCCTAGTGTGACCATGCTTGACTTGAAAGGTACGAACACTGATTAGTTACACTTAATATCGGATTACTGTACTTTTATAGACGTGTTGAATCAAATTTTCGTAGTTCCATATCAATCTCCTTGACAACGTTTTTATAAATTTAAACAATTATTCTATACAACATTTCTGTTCAATTTCAATCTGTCAGATAGTTTTGGAACTATTCAAAATTAGCACACAATGTTCATAATTTATAAATTAACTTTTCGGAGCTTAAAAATTACAGGCTCGTTGATAAAATTTGCAGAAATACTTTTCATGACAACGAAAACGTTTAGGTTTTGTGTAAGCTTTTCGTGTTTCCGAGACAATCTTTAAGACAAAGTTTTGAGAAGAAAATGTCAATAAACAGGAAGTAACGAAAGAAGCATGAGAGGTACCCACGATTCATGACAACATGGTCATATTTTTACAGTACGAATTTGAAGAAAAATTTTAGTGAACAGAAAATACCGGAAGGAGCATGCAGGGCACCCCTTTCAAAAAAAAAAAAAAAATTATGAAACAAACTAAACTACGCTCATCTACAACGTAACTCAAAATGCGTTGCGAAGCCCTTGTCAACTCCGAAAACTGCATTTATCAAAGATAAACATTTTCGTAAATTTTGAATAGTTCCAAAACTAGCAGCGTGATATTTCTGAAAGGGGTCTAGGTATGTGTTGCGCTAATTTGGTTCAGATCGGGGCAGGTCGGGGCAGGTCGGGGCAGGTCGGGGCAGATCGGGGCAGATCGGGGCAGATCGGGGCAGATCGGGGCAGATCGGGGCAGGTGTTTGACAGCTAGACCGCGAACAAACACAGACACACAAAAAAACCAAAGTGCTTGTTTTTTGGAGAATTTAAATTGAAGATTTCGCTTCGCTCATCAACTAACAGCACTGATCAGATTACTGATTAAAGATAATTAACTAATTGCTATTTACAAGTGCTTAAAATTCCTGACCGTGATTTATCAAAGAAGATGAAGAAGCTTTTCACACTTTCATTCCACACAAATGCGTGTAAGTCCATTCCAATCCGGATGTTATTACTGGCAAGCTACATTTGTTCGAGTACTTGGCAATTAGCACGTGCGTTGATGTTGATGTGCCGTTTAATTTTGGTGATATGTTCATATTATTAAATATATATGCAAATAATTATGTCGGCAAATTGAAGACAAGTGTGTACAATGCGGCAAGGTGTAAGCCGGAGACATTGTACTTCCAGCTTGTTTTTCACATATGGGTCATTCCATGTCAAACCAACCGACCAAAACACCGTCATCTCTAAGAAATCGATCAAACTTGGTACGATGGTGACCACACCATTTCTATTGTTGACATATTTTTTTTTTTGCCTCCGAGTCAATTCGCGAAGGTTTTTAAGATATTTTTTTTTCACAATCTCAGAATAGAATCGGAATATCACAATTTTATGAGATGTGCTGATTTACCTACTACAGATATTTAATCGAGAAAAAAAAATGTATCTCAAAAACTGGCGCGTTCGTCGTCACGAAACTTTCAGATACGCTTATGAAGTTCTTTGGTGATGTCTCATTAAATTTTCGTTAAGCTACAAGAAGAGTAAATTGTTTTTCTTCTCAATTTCGGGGATGTGTGTACATTAAGGCAAGCAGGAGATGGCAAGCAGGAGATGACAAGCAGGAGATGGCAAGCAGGAGATGGCAAGCAGGAGATGGCAAGCAGGAGATGGCAAGGAGGAGATGACAAGCAGGAGATGGCAAGCAGGGGATGGCAAGCAGGAAATGACAAGCAGGAGATGACAAGCAGGAGATGACAAGCAGGAGATGGCAAGGAGGAGATGACAAGCAGGAGATGGCAAGCAGGGGATGGCAAGCAGGAAATGACAAGCAGGAGATGACAAGCAGGAGATGACAAGCAGGGGATGGCAAGCAGGAGATGACAAGCAGGAGATGACAAGCAGGAGATGGCAAGCAGGAGATGACAAGCAGGAGATGACAAGCAGGAGATGGCAAGCAGGGGATGGCAAGCAGGAGATGGCAAGCAGGGGATGGCAAGCAGGAGATGGCAAGCAGGGGATGGCAAGCAGGAGATGACAAGCAGGAGATGGCAAGCAGGAGATGACAAGCAGGGGATGACAAGCAGGAGATGGCAAGCAGGAGATGACAAGCAGGAGATGACAAGCAGGGGATGACAAGCAGGGGATGACAAGCAGGAGATGGCAAGCAGGAGATGACAAGCAGGGGATGACAAGCAGGAGATGGCAAGCAGGAGATGACAAGCAGGAGATGACAAGCAGGAGATGGCAAGCAGGAGATGACAAGCAGGAGATGGCAAGCAGGAGATGGCAAGCAGGAGATGACAAGCAGGGGATGACAAGCAGGGGATGGCAAGCAGGAGATGACAAGCAGGAGATGGCAAGCAGGGGATGGCAAGCAGGAGATGGCAAGCAGGAGATGGCAAGCAGGAGATGACAAGCAGGGGATGACAAGCAGGGGATGGCAAGCAGGAGATGACAAGCAGGAGATGACAAGCAGGAGATGGCAAGCAGGGGATGACAAGCAGGAGATGGCAAGCAGGAGATGACAAGCAGGGGATGGCAAGCAGGGGATGACAAGCAGGAGATGGCAAGCAGGAGACGACAAGCAGGGGATGGCAAGCAGGGGATGACAAGCAGGAGATGGCAAGCAGGAGATGGCAAGCAGGAGATGACAAGCAGGAGATGACAAGCAGGGGATGACAAGCAGGAGATGGCAAGCAGGAGATGACAAGCAGGAGATGACAAGCAGGAGATGGCAAGCAGGAGATGGCAAGCAGGGGATGACAAGCAGGAGATGGCAAGCGGCTGATGAAACCAGCTTTTTATTTTACAACAGGTCCAGAGGGAAAATTCCTATGGGCTATTTCTCCTGAAATCTCTTTTTTTAAAGAGATTCCGTAGCAAGTTGCCAGCTCTTCTCAGCCCTAGCAAATAACCCCTGGTCGCAGGTCTTCTCTTTTTCCCACTTTCCACCCTTTCTGTCTCTTTCTAGTTCCTGGCCATATGTCGTGTTGTGATTTACAAGACCTGTCTTCCACCACTGGCTACCCCTATGCTTGTAACCCACCTACGCCCCCACCCCCTCCCCTACCCAATGCGGCGCGGCAACGGCCTGCTCAGGATACGTGCCACAGGAAGACTCAAAAGTTTCAAAGTATTCGTGTATAATAATTCTGTCGGTTGGTTATCAATCGCAATCCTACAGCGATTTACCTGAATTATTTCCGATCGCACGGCTTTCTTTGCAACGCGTTTCATGACTCATTACGCTCGTGCGGTGCATACATTGATTTAGTGCAACTGCAATCAGTTGCACTGACATTATGTAATGCGATTCTGTGATATACTATAAATACATCCCCAATCAAACATCGAACATCAGTGAATCAGGGATAACGCTTCTAGTTTCATAATACGCACCTGTACCAGTGATATCATTAGTGAAAACAGGGCAAACTCTGACCGTACCTCAATTCCTGTACCTCTCAGTATGTCTGAATTCGGCGTGAACGTTCGGTGTTCGGTGGGCGGTGGTCGCTGTCAAATGGGCATGCCTTCATTTTTATGAAGAAGGCACAATCAAAACTTTACCAATACGAAAATAAAATAATAGAACGAACTACAACTGTCGGGAAAAAAAGCACTAAAAATAAGAACTTTTTGCAAGTGCAATTTCTTCTCAAGAGCGTAATGTAATGAAAAGTTGTGATCAATCATTGTTGTTATGACGCAAGAAAAATAATATTTCGAAGTTACTTTTTTTTTCATTTGTTTCTATGTGATTATATGCAGCAGCGGGCATTTCACTGATTCTCTTCAAATATAGAATAGCTATCTTCTAGTCATATCACATGCATAATCAATACGAAATTGTGTGCTTTTATCCATAAATGGGCTCGGAGGGGAATCAAATAAATGTTTCAAGATTTGAAAAGAATATCGATTGATTCTAAATTAATTTCTACCTTTCAGTAAAGGTTCTTAAGATATTATAACCCAGCAAAGACAAAGTTTCGTATATTTTAATAACTCTGAATGACTATGCTCGCTGCATATCGCAGCCTTCAGGATTCCTAGCGTCAATTTTGAGGCGCAGGCCAGCCATGCCTGGCACCATCTGGAAATCATCACGGCTACCACTCCCGATACTAAAAACATCATTTCCCATCGCGCATTTACTTTCATATAAACCATGAAACCATGATTCTACTTGTCTACAACAGTGCAGTGCTCTCCTAGTCGAATAAAAAAAATTATACATTTTGTACTGACTTATCACCTGTCGGAACGCCCACATCACTCAATGTGTCAAATCTTTAGAAGCTGTAGCAGTTCATGGATATTGGCTATATTTAGAGCCATTGAAAAGACGAAATTGTTCCATCGTTATTCGTTATTTTGGCAACAATGTATTTTCATAAGTGAAGTGGCTTGCTCTAGTACTGATAATGGGCATCTATGTTAAAACTGAATCACACGGGCAGAGACACAGGGAACTGTATCGCACCACGCAAGTATACGCTCACCTACGTCTAGCAACATCTTTCACAAAAAGCCATCAGGGGTTAGTTAACTCTAATCTGTAATTTCACCCTTGGTACATTGCCATGGGGCTGGGACTGGGCGAACAGCCTCCTGCGCCTTACCTAGCCAGATCCCGCTAGCCCAGGATCTGATAGCATCAGACCATCGCCCCCGCTGGATCCTTCCTCTTCCCCATTACCGTCTTCTAACTCTCGACGTCAGGCAGGGCACAAAAAACATTGACTTGTCTACTACTAGCTCAGTAGCAGGGGCCAACCCTTGACGTAAGCAAGCAAGCAAGGAAGATCAGCACAGGCTAGAGCGGCCGGAAAAGCTCCCACCGACACCGCCAAAATATTTGCACTGTCGTGGGCCTCTGCCCCTGCTCCTAGCGACTCTACAAACCCACATAAGGGTAGGCAGGACTCACGAGTTACGATAGCGGTATAACACATGGTTGGGAAAATTTAACGGGTGGGCCTTGGGCAGATAGGTGGAGCGCAGTAGTGATTGAAAAATATACATTTATATTTTGAGGCATAATATTTGGAGACGTGATACGACTACTTGGAGCCTGGTGGCTGGCGGTAGGTATCCTAAACATTCAGAGCGAGTAGTTGTCTAAGCTAAGCGAACAGTGTTTTAGTTAATGAGCTTGGTTACCCACTCATTTGAACCAGGGTCATATCACTTGCATGTTGGTGATCTGCTCGTGGGGATGAGTTTCTATACCGATACCCTCAGTTTGTACAGATATGTGTGTGGGTACCTAGTACATTCGCGTTTACGGAGGGGTTACGGGTGAAGGGGGGTTGTGGGTGATTGTTTTCCGCTAATGTCCCCTCCCCAACATTTTGTCCTGTCCCTGAACGTCTGATAAGATACTGCAAAGGATGTGTGAATGGTAGGCAATGTGTCAGAGAATGTTGTGATAGCCACACACATAACCCCTTGCTTGACAATGACTGTCAAACATTTGGCTGCGACTTATCATCAAAATACGTGACCTGGATCTAAATGGTTAATCGGTAATCAATAAACTTATCGAATTGAATTACTTAATGAACTTAATTGGTTTTTAAAGGGCAGAAACTTACTTACAGCTTGTCAACTCAAATATTCCCATGGGATTTGATGAAAAAAGTATTGTCACATGCTACAAAATTCCTCCAAGGTGCTTAGCTGTCAAAGCAAATGAATTTTAATATTGAATGAATAAAACAACAAATCTTACTGGACTGGTCATATGTGTAGCATTTATCCAGTATCAGTTAGAATATTGCAAGCGTATATCAAATGAAATTCCCTAAGTGACTAATAAAGAGACTTCATTTTGTCAGATTGTAGTCACTAATTAGGCCTGAGCATTACTCATAGCTTGCACTTGTGTAAAGTTGGATCAAAGAGCAAATGATTTTCTAAACAACATAATCAGTTAACACCATTTCAAGAGTATTTGTTATAGGAAAAACGGATGTTGCGTCAAAAGAGTAAAGATAACAATAGAAGAAAGGTAGTTTGTCTACATTAAATTACCGACAAAACATTTAGGTAGCTTGCCTCCATCACGCACAATCTGCCAGGAGCCCTGATTGCTTCTCAATTAAAAGGCAATATCAAATCAAGAAACAGCGAAGAAAATAAGCCTAGGTAATAAACTATTATTTAGTTATTTCACAAATTGGTTCAGTACTATTCTCCATGATTGCAACATGACTCGTACTTAGCCATCGTAATCTAATAACAGCCCTTCCATCGAATCAAACATGGCGGCCCCCATATCAAGAAGGCATGTCATGTTTCTTCTTCGATTTTAATGTTCTATCAAAACTCAGCACCCACGAAATAAAACTAATTTGTGAACTCCTAATTTCTAGGTGATGTTGAAATGATCAGATATTGACATTATAAGCGGATTACGTGTTGTCACGGCGAAGTTGCTGTACTGTCATTCATATACCCATGGGTGCCAGACAAAGCACACACTGACAGGCTTAATAACATTTATTTTACCAACAATTCAATCAAATCTAAAGAAAGTTCGACATTTTTCTAGCGTTCGTTAGTGTTTCGTTAGTATTTGAAATTTAAGAAAGTTCTTCCAAACGAACTATAAGGAATTCTGAGCTCAAAATGCAGTGAGTACCAAATAATTATTAAAAGAATAAGTAGTTACCATTTTTTCGCTGCGGCTTGGCCTGTTTTCTTCTACCGCCTCTCGTTGAAAATATATCAGCTCCTGATGACTCCATGCCACTGATGTTGATTTTGTCCCAAATGTCAGTACATATGACAATACTTCACATCCACCCATCAAGCACCACACGACATTCGAAATAAATAATTGTTACCACAGATACGAAATATATAAAAAAAACGATATATAAACACTTGACACATTCATTGACAGATTGAAATAAACGTAACTTTTGTTTTGTTGCACTAAATTTTAGTTCATTTAAAACATTTCTGTGTCGTGTCGACGACAATTAAACGCAGTACACAAATTAATTCACAACGATGGCACCATTATTTGTACGCACAGACACTATTTCCCTGGCATGTGTTTCTTGGAGCACATGTAGGTGCCCGTTGTAAAGTTAGATCGTGTGGCACAGCAGCAGCAGCAGCAGCAGTCGTCACACACCCTCTCCTCCCAACGGCATACACAGGTCACCTCTGGCTGTTCGCGGCCGTTGCTCACTAGCCCACCCCGACGTAGCAGACGCTAACCAAGGCTAACCATTGGCCGGCTCCCGCCAGCTCGCTCCTGCCATTGGCCGGCCCGGCACGTCAACTGATTACTGACACAAACTTGAACACGCGGCAATTCGATGACAGATCAAACTCAGAGGGAGACGCACGCAAATCTTATTCGAAATAAAGATCGATAGAACACCGCAAAGCGAGAAATTCAGGGGATTGTAATTGTATTATCTAAAGAGTTCTAAAGAGTGAAGGAAACAGGAGTTAGTTGGATAGAGGAAAGGAAGGTAGTAAAATGTAGGGTTAGGACTAGGAGACGGCGACAGAGGACTGAGAGAGGGGGGGGTGTGCGACGTCGGGACGGTAAGGGGAAAAGGGGGAATAAATAGGGAATAGGGGGGATCGCTTAGTATTGCTCTTAGCCGCTAGCCAGCAGTAGTGTCCGGAGGAGCGCTCGATCCGAAATTGACTCTCGCAGGAAACACGCGAAACTGACCTCACGATGTCGATTACATTGGAGCAAACAACAAACACGAAACTAATAAATCTCGTTATTTCGCGGCCACGGGTTTCCAGCAGGGTTGGACCAATCACTTTCATAAATTGAATTTATTTGAATCAAATTGTTTAAAATCACTGGAATTGTGTAACTTGACTGTAATTCACAGGTGTACAGTTTCCATGTGATTTATGAGCTAAATATTCAATTTCACTAGCCCCTGGAAAAAGTAACTTATGGTGTGAGTGTGTTTTAGCGATATGAAGGAAAGTGGTACCAGGGAGACGAAAATGGCAAGCACGAAATTCGAATGACAACAATAATGTGTAATAATGATACTCGAACTACAATACAAGAACATAGACAATTATATCGAGGCAAGCTCTGTGCAATGCGTGCTGGACGACTGCCTCGTCGTTTCTATCGGGTCAAACAGGTACCTAACCTCGGGTGCACTATGATGGGCAAATACTACGCTAAACAACATTAAAGCTAATCAAAACAAACCAATCGTTACAGTGTATGTGTGTGTTTGACGAACGGAACGAAATCTACGATTTCGCTAGCCCAAAAATAGCACTTGTGTGCTTTTGTTGTTCCATTCCTTGTACTTAAAGTTATTGCGCAAGACAAATTACTGACAATAATTCGTTTACAAAAGCAGGTAGAGTTCTTCTCAACCTTACAATTTGTCAAACAATCCATATGTCTCTTTTTTCAAAAGGTTTACAATATACCTGCTCCAGGAATGTAATTATTTGGAAACAAAGTGATTCAGGACTTCAATAACTGATAGTTGTGAATTATATTCGTTATAACATGCAGTTATACAGTTATCAAGTTACGGCACATTGTTTTTCATATGTGGCCGATTACAAGTATTTTCGCTATCTGTGCCAGTCAATTTTTTTACTGACAATGAGCACAAATAATGTTAAACTAAATGTTGCAGGAGATGTCCAGGGAACCTCCCTGTAAGTGTATCCCTCTCTATAAGTGTTCACAAATTTATGTCTGGACTCATTGTTTTTACTCCTAATTAGGGATGGATTTATTAACACCTCTTTTATTGGCAAAGATAAGAGAGATATCAAAAAGTTATCGACGGCAATGTTGTAGTTTACTGAATTTTTAATTCAACAATACCAAACATATAAATATTGATCAGGGGTAAAAACATTGCAATCAGAAGTTGCAACTTTTTTTAATTTTACCTAAATGTGCCTCTATAATGAGCTCATTGAAAGTAATTTTGAAGGGGGAAATATCGGAGGGTAGTTTGTGCATTTACACGCAATTGTGAGTGGTTACGTCAAGATGGTGTGTAAATGGTACAAGTTAAGACATTTCACTCGCATAAAAGTTATTCAAGCATCGTAAGGGAAGAAAATCGAGGACAAATTTGATTTTTTTCGCATTTTTATTTCTTCTAAACAACTTGGATTACAGCACCTTCTATATTTTTGGAAGGGTTTAAAGTAATTAAGGAACAACAGAAAATATTTTTGTAGGGATTGAATAATTCCGCTACTCTAGGCCACAACAAGCTCCGACGCTCCGACGCTCCGAAGGGCTATAGTTCATCAGGACGATACACCAATTTTATCGAGTCCAGTTCTGTTCGGGAGAGAGGTTGGAGGAATGAAAGTTAGTACAGCAACTTAAGTCGCCTTGCTTATCAACCTCTTAACAGCAACTTCACTCGCCTTGCTTATCAACCTCTCGACAGCAACTTCACTCACCTTGCTTATCAACCTCTCGACAGCATGGATTGAGGAAGGGAGGAATCCTGTTGTTCGAGTTGTACCATCCTTCGGAAGGGACGTTAAGCCGGTGGTCCTTGGTGCTCTTCGATAGGAGTAGGCTTCTTGCCGGCACTTATAAGTTTCCCCTCCTCACCTCTAAGCTAAGTTAGATTCATCATCATCCTCATCACCATCTATTTATTCACAGAAAACGTTGGACCAGTGCCTCATGCCCCTTTGTCAAAACAGTGCGTCGTTAAACCCCAGTAATCAATAAAAACCGTCAATGTCGTCAATGGCGAGGGCACGAATTTCTGCCTCTTATCTGTGGTTGAAAGCTTGAATGCACCCCAACTCCATCCCGTTCCAACCCTGCGACCCCAAAGCAGAGAGTCATTTGCGAGAGTCATATTTGCGATATATCTTTGAATACATTCCAACTATCAGTGGTATCAAATAAAAGGGGATCGGGGTTCGAGTCTCCGGCTTTGCACCAATTTTAAAAGGGTTATGAGTGGCAGTCAGTGTAGCTGGGGTTGTCCAAGCCGGGATGGTCCAAGCAACCATTTTCTGGCTTTTATTAAAGTTTGATCATTACGAGATAGACGTAAACAAATTGTTTATTAATATAAATTGGTAAGATTACCATTGCACGAATTTGTGGAGGAATCTGGTTGTTTCAATTATGCAGTTCTGAAAATACCAATTGATGGTCTCTAAAAACTGCGATGCATTTTTCGCCTTCCAAGATGTCATGAGAAGGCCCAATGTGTTTCTTTGAAAAACATCATACAGTTCGGTGTCACATTGTAAGGAACAAGGACATTTCCTAATAAGTACTTTTCCCATCAACACTTTCTGACTATCTAACTATCTGACTATCTGACTATCTGACTGTCTGACTTTCTGACTGTAGGCGGTAGTGATATCGTTTTAAAAGTGGCCTCGTTCCGCTTTTTAGGAAAAGACCCAGATGGTAATTTCTAGAAGGTGCTTATTCGCATCCTCTACGAAATAATGGGGAGGGGGAATTAAAAAAGTCAAAAATATTAATTGACATTAAATTCATATAATTGCCAAAAGTGTTCAGATATTTAATGTCCGTACGTTAAAATGTTGCGCTGGGTAACAAAACATAATGGCAAATTCAGCATGTCAACAATAAGTCTGTATACACAAAATAATTTTATAGATAAATGTCCGATGTGAAGAATGGCTTGCAAAGACAAGCTTTGACAAATTGTATGTTGGTGTTTATAGCGCTGATCTTGCTATCCACCAAAGCAAAGAACAAAAACTGTCAATTTTAATCCTAAGATTGGCAGCATATAAGAGATATCAGAAGTCATTATCCACATATCCCCCCCCCCCCTCCTCTTTCCCAACACACCAAACAATTATATTCTTAGGATTTCTTTCCCAGTGACCTCTCCTCTCGGGTACTTGTGCTTCTCGAGAAATGTGGCCTATATATTTGTTGTGTCAAAAACGTCTCCAGTTGCCTTGCCGGAAAGGGATTTGGGAATTACGGGGAACGTGCCTTTGAAAGACACGCCAAAATATTGACAACGTTGATCGTTGTTAAGCAATGTATAAATTAACAGATACAAATAAATAAATAAATAGACTCGACGCAGATTAACCACAGTTTCTAGCTGTGAAACCGAACTGTTTGTCGTGTTGGAAACACCGGTTCTTATGAGATCACCGTAGTTAAGCAACACTGCGCTGAGTCAGGTATTGAATGGGTGACCATTATACACATGACCAGTTCTGTTCGGGAGAGAGGTTGGAGGGATGAAAGTTAGTACAGCAACTTCATTCGCCTTGCTTATCAACCTCTCGACAGAATGGATTTGTGGAGGAATCCTGCTGTTCGAGTTGTACTGTCCTTCGGAAGGGACGTGAAGCCGGTGGGCCCCTTGGTGCTCTTTGACAGGAGTAGGCTACGTGCCGGCACCGGGTTTCCCCTCCTCCCTTCTAGGCTAGGTTAGGTTCATCATCATCCTCATCATCATCCACTCATTCACCGACGCCATTAGACCAGTGCCGCAGGGCTAGTTGTCAAAACAGTGCGTCGTTAAACACCACAAATAATAATAATAATAATAATAATAATAATAATATATATTTGTTGTGTCAAAAACGTCTCCAGTTGCCTTGGCGGAAAGGGATTTGGGAATTACGGGGAACGTGCCTTTGAAAGACACGCCAAAATATTGACAACGTTGATCATTGTTAAGCAATGTATAAATTAACAGATACAAATAAATAAATAAATAAAGAGACTCGAAGCAGATTAACCACAGTTTCTAGCTGTGAAGATGAGTTTTGAAACGCACTATTGTTGCGCTATTGTAACGCCTGTTGTGGTAGGCAACCCATGTTACGATTATGCAATGCGGGTCTACGGTCGAACTATTTACCTTGTTTTTTTTTAGTTAAATCATTTAGGGTGACTAGGTAAGGGAATTGAGTATATTTGTGTGGTTCTTTTGTTATCGAAGAAATGTCACAAATGATTTCAACAAGTCATAGGCATAAGTAACGAAACGTCGGGAAAATTCGTTGTTTTACTTAGCATTAAAAAACTCAGATTTACATTTTTTTTTAATTAGTGCTAAGGTAAGATAAAGTAGACATGAGTATAAAAAGCATAATAACGAATCCTTATGGGGAGAGACATGGATAGTTAGCAGATAGATTGACTAGACTTGAGAGAAGGGGATCACTCTGAGCTAGATGTAGGAATTTAAATATGGTACCGTCGTGGATTTAAATCAATCGTCACTTGATCTGTTGTGTTCACAATGGAATAGTAAATTAATAACAATGGGAAAGTGAAAATTTTGATTCGACAATGACATCGATGGGCGTAGCGAGTGAAGCGAAATCTTCAATTTCACATACTCCAAAAAAAACACTTTGTTTTATTTTATTTTTTCTGTGTGTGTCTGTGTTTTTGTTCGCGCTCTAGCGGCCAAACAACTTACTCAATTTGAACGAAATTTGCAGAGCACAATTTTGTGTACTCAACTTAAACCCCCTGCGTTTTTCAACAAAATTGGCCCCGTAGTTTTGGAACTATTCAAAATTTAATAAAATTATAATATTTTTTTCGCAGCATTAGCATTTTATCATTTTTCGCAGCTTATGATATAAATACGCATTGTTGTTGAAATGTACAGAAATATTTTTCATGATAACAAAAATGTTTAGATTTTGTATCAACTTTTCGTAGTTCCAAGTCAATCTCCATAAAAATGTTTTTTTCAAATTTGGCCGAAAATTTAATAGACAGAAAATAGTAATACCGAGATACACATATAGGGTACCCCTTAAGAAAAATAAAGAATTCACGAACAAAATAAACTACGCTCATCTACAACGTAACTCAAATTGATTTGCGAAGCTTTAGTTACACTTAAATTATAACTAGGGCTTCAAAACGCAAATTTATTTGCTTTGTAGATGAGCGTAGCTTATTTTGATCTTTCATCATGTTTTTTTATTTTTCTGTTTAAATTAGTAAAACCATTGTTATCGAAATTGTCATAAAACCTAAAAAAGTTTGTAAAAACTTCGTCATGGAAATTGTCAAGGACCAACGAAAAGGATTTATAAAATCAAAACATTTTCGTTGTCATGAAAAGTATTTCTACTAATTTCAACAACAATGTGTTTGTAATTTATACACTCCGAAAAGCGCATTTATAAAACATGAAAATTTTCTGTACATTTTGAATGGTTCGAAAACTATTTGACAGATTTTTCTAAAAACGCTGCAGGTCTCAATTCAGAACAAAGAAAATGTGCTTTGCAAATATGTTTCAAATCAGTGCAGGCGTTTAAACATACAAGAAATAAAAACAAACAAACATTACCGCTTGTTTTCTGGAGTATGTGAAATGTGAAATCGAAGATTTTACTTCGCTCACTACGCTCATCAACAACGTTTTAAATGCATATAATTTTAAATAATCTGTAAAAACTTGGGTGTGGCTTTTACTGCACCGTTTACAGTTTGGGAACTCTGGCCATACTGCACTCGACCGAATTACTTTTTTCAACTGTCTTTACTTGTCTCCCGGTATCATCAAGGTATCAAAACAGTAATAAATCAAGTAATTCGAATGATTATTTTTTAACGCAAATTGAAACTTCATAACATATTTCTGTAAATACCTGCGTGTACACCCCCCAAAATATAACAAAAAAACAAGGTAGCTTTTCGATGGTGAGCTCTAAATTTCGGGCTTTGGCCGGGGAAAAAGGAAGCAAATAGGAAGCAAAAAGGAAGCAAACAGGAAGCAAATAGAAAGGGTAGCACATTAGTTGAGTCTAAGCATCATTTGATGAGCATCGTCTCTAGACCTCCTGACCTCACATTTATAGGTGGTATTCTTTGGTATGACACTTTGGCACTTGTAATAAGTGTGAGCCACCAACCAGGTAGTACAAAAATTCTGCAGAATACTGGAAAACAGGTGAAAGCTAGTACATTATATACACTATATACACTAGTACACTAGCTACATGCTTAGATCTGATTTAATATTGCCTCAACATTGGCGCAAACCTGCTTCGTAAAAAAATTAAATCAATTTAAAAAAAAACACATCATAAACTAAACTTCGACTGCTCAATCGACTGAAAGCTAAGATAAAATTAATATAGGCCTATTGTTAGGAAGTCAAAAACTCTTTAATGCTGTAATGTTGTAATGTTGGGAATACGAACCCGGCACCTCTCAATTTCCGGTCAGGCGCTCTACCAGGTGTCCGGATAGCTCAGTTGATAGAGCACCGACCGGCAATTGGTAGGTGCCGGGTTCGTATCCCGGTTCGGTCGCACATTATCTAGTCTAGATTTCCTACCATGATCCCTTCTGGAGTCGATCAGTATATCAGCAGGCAACTCCAGTTTTTGCAACTCTGGTACCAAAATTCCGCATAGATCGTCGGGTCGTCGACCTGTTAATACCAGTGAAGGTGGTACCCATTCAACTGAATGGGTATTAACACCATAGGTTCTTTTATTGATGGTATTACCATAGGTATTACGTAATTGCTCTAATTTTGTACTCACTATCCTTCTGTCTTTCTACCATGCACTTTCTAGCTATTTTGCCTGGAACGTGTACATGTACAAAATGCAATCACAAGCAATGAACAGTTGAAATAGATACCCCCACCCAAAAAGATCTGAAACGGCTCAAAATTGCACCAGTTGTATAGTTGTAATAAAAATTAAATTAAATCTCGACCAAGCACAGCAACATTTTTAATCGAGCAAGGTCTGAAATTTTTAAAATGATATCTCAAAAGTTGTGGAATGGTATGAATAAAAAAAAATATGCAGAAAACCTACACACAGAACAAAAAATAAAAACTTCAAGTACTCCAAAACCGCTTTTAATTACCAAATTGTCACCGACAACAAAGTTTTGTACACATTTACTTTAGACAAAGCTCATAATTTTGTTCAAAGTCACAGAGATCTTTTATAATTTACCAAATATGAAGAGAACACAATATGCCAGGCCTATTTCGGCTCCGTGATCCCCAGCAGGGACGTAAAGTCTGGCCCCAAAAGCGGCAGATCTGAAGGTTTCAGCACGCCCTTGGGAAAGAAGCTGCCCAGCTTGGCCATATGCTCTTTGATCATGAGAATTCTCTCCTGTTCAATAAAGTCGTTCTCGGCCTCTTGGTTGGCAGCAATCCTCTTCTCTTCAGCGATGAGGGCAACAATCTCCTGGGCTCTTTGAACACGATGCTCATCCACCAGCACCTGGGCCTCGGAACGGAACTGTAAGTTTCGCTGCCGCTGCTTTTCCTTGGTCAGCTGTTCCAGTTTGGCATCAGCAGCTAGGTCATCGAGCAGACGTTGGTGAAGCTGTGCATCCAGAGCTGCGTCCCGTTCCAGCGCAATCTTGCGCTCAGCGATTTGCCCCAGGAGTGTAGAGCGCAGTTTACCCCGCACCTCCATGCTGGCTCGGAACTGCTCCTTGCGCTCTCGAGACTGCTGGTCCTTGATCCGCAAGGCATCCAGCTCGGCAATCAACGACTCTTGCTGAGTGATTCGAGACTGAAACATTCAGTTTAGAAAATACGTTTAACAACTCCTTTTTACCTTCTTTCACAGTAATCTATCCAGCCTTTTGGTGCCTGGTGACTGCTAGGTAATGAGACTAGATAAAGATTGGCAGTGAGTTTAAATGTGATAAGGCACACACGCAATACCAGCATCACATTTAACAATCAGTCATAACGCCTCTAAAAATGACAAAGCCAACTCGCCAAAACTATAAAAAACTCGGAAATTTTAGTAATTTCTCGACAAGTGTACACGCGATGCCGATTTTCTTCCTACGTAAGTTGCGCTCCCTCTCTCTTTCCTTAATCACCAGCATGCATCCTAATTGCATTACTGTCTATAAATGATAGACTAGCAGCTTAGTGCAGAAATCAACACCATTGAACATGAAAATAACTGCACCCTTTCATCAAGTGCCATCTTACCTCTCTTTCGTATTTCATGATTGCCATACGCAGAGCTAGCTGGTCCTTCTCATCGAGCTTCCTCTGCTTCTCATCCTTGCGTTTTTGAGCTTCTCTGTCAGCTGAGTCGTTTATTTCTCTCATTTTCCTAGAAAGTTCAGACAAATCAAGAGTTAGGTAAGCCAAGTCCAGTCCAAAACAAGACAAAGCAGGCAAGCAAAAATATTTTCCATACATGGCCTGCGACTGCTCCTATTTCAAATAATTGCTTTTGAAAAAATAGGTGCCAAACAGGGGCATGAAGTCAAGGGTAGGCAGAGTAAGCAGAGCCTACCCAGACTTGATAAATAAATTCAACAGATTTTTTTTTTAATGTTTACTTTTCCTAACCAAAGCAATTTATTTTCTCCCAGAAACATCTTAGCGGCACTTAATTTTTCATTACTTTTAAAAACCAAATTTGAAAAGATGTGCCTTTCCATTTCCACAAGAAGTCGATGCTTTTGATATGCAATGGTACTCTTGCCGTGCACGACGCTTGGAATGAGTCTGTTAAGGCGGGAAAGAGTTGTGTAACTTTGGCTATGGCAGCACCGAGCCGTGCTAAAGTATAGCAAAGAGTATGCACTGCTAGTTCCGGCATGAAATTGACGTGCAGGTTGCTTTCCTGCCGGTGCTAACGATATGAACGACACTGTCAGCTTGAACATGCTCTTGTAGGTTAGGTTGATGCGTAGCTGGTTATGCACGCGACATTCTTTGTGTTAGTCTAATGTGGAATAATATTATGTTATATTTTAGTGTAGTGTTAATTAATTAATATGGTTGATGGGGTGGCCAAACCCTCCAACTTACAAAACTCGTGATCCATTTCGGAAATTGTTTTACTGGTTCATTTTGTGGGAAAAGAAGCGTGTTAAGTACAGGCTGCACAAGTCTACGATGAAATGTTTAGCCACCCAACGTAGAAAGCAAGTTTAACTCAACATTTCAATAAAAAAATATTAAATACACAAGAGACTAACGGGCTCAGGATCAACCTTTTCTGCTGTCAATGAAACTTATTTGAAGAGTGTTAAAATTTTGTGAGTACAACACTTTAAACGGAATGAGCATCGCACTAAACAATCAAGACTTCTCCTAACACGCACACGTTTGTTATTTCAACAAGGTTTGACTTGCTAACATTGTTGGAAAAAAATTTTAAATTCTGTGTACGACGACATCCGCGAACGCTACTTATTTGTTTGGTCCAAAAATTATCTTGAACCCCCCCCCCCCCCCCTTATTTTAGTTACTTCTTGGACCCACAGTCTTTACTGTCAAAAAGCCCACTTACCACCTACCCATCAGCAAAACTCACCGCATGCCACTATTGCCGAAATCACAGAAACTAGAATTGTCTCTTTACTCATTTTGGAATGCCAATAATTTTGTTCAACATTATCTGAAATGTCATCTCTGAATGTTATTCACAAAACTTCTTTCAATAAACATGTAAGACTTTCCTGCAATTGATTTGACAACAACACGTCAATTGTCACAAAAATGGCAATGCCTCATGAACTTGGGTTCTTTTTGGTTCTTCTCTTTTTGCTGGATGAAAGTCTAAGCTGTGCTAGTTCAAAAACATACCTACCTACTCTTTCACAATATCCATTAATTAGAGTAATGTATTTAATTAAAAACAGAATCGAATCTAGCAGCTATATCACACATTCCAACAAAATTGAAACTGACCAAAGTGTAAAATCTCACACGTTTATGACCCCCCTAAGTAGCCATGCTATACTGTAGAAAATATTTCAACCCATGACTTACTGATCTTCAGCAGACACTTTGGCCTTGTGTCTCTCTCTCCAAACTAGCTGCGTAGCTTCAAAAGCTTCCATTTCCTCCCGGAGTCGGCTCATCGAGGCTAGTTTGGCATCGTACAAAGCTTGATCCTCTT
The DNA here is from genome assembly GCA_947568835.1 of Protonemura montana. Taxonomy (NCBI): domain Eukaryota; kingdom Metazoa; phylum Arthropoda; class Insecta; order Plecoptera; family Nemouridae; genus Protonemura; species Protonemura montana. Next base: position 23,244,652 of record OX387604.1, on the reverse strand, counting down.
CATGGACACGTTTCACTACCTCATCCATCTTCACTCTCTCCTGAAGGAATGAGTCATACTCGTGCTTCTTCTTCATTTCCTTCTCAATCATTTGGTCTTGTAAGTCACGTCGCAACTTGTATTGACGAATCTGCTCCGCTTTCAATATTTTGTCATCGTTTTGTTGCAACGGCTCATTGAGGATATTCATGTTTATTTTTTCACGGTTCTATAAAAACAAATAGATTAAAGTTCAATGTAAGTGCATTTTAGTAACATTGCACCCACTTTTTCTTGTAGCCAAACATTAAAAATGCTATAATGGTAAATACTCTTTGCAAATTAGACAAAGCTCAAATTAATCATAATAATAGCAAAACCAGTAAGGAATTTGGATAATCATAGGCAAAAATAAAAACAAACGTGATTAGAAGAAGACGAGAACACAAAACTCATAGATGTTCGTAGCAAGGAAATAATTATTGAAAAACGAAAGTTGGTAATACATTTAATAAATATATTGCTAAGTGGCTACAAACCTGGCTTGACAAACTCAAAGACAGCAAAGACATAGACACATAATTTTCTTGCTGTAGGTTTTATCGACTACTATCTAATTTAATCTGCTTTCAGCAAGTTTTATTGACTATAGTGCAGCACAAACCTCAGTTTGGATCTTGGCCAGCTGTTTCTCAAGTATCTGGGCTTCAAGCATCCTGTTAATGTACTGCGCCTGAAGCTTTCTGTTAAGATCTTTCAGCTCTGGGTCCGTCTCCCTCAGAAGTTGCCTGAAAAACACAAAATAAATATTCAGTAGTACATTACATATGATACCTTTATAAATGTCACTGAAAATTAGCAATTTCAGAGAAATGCTGATGGTTAGGAGCTAGCACGACAATGGGTAGCACCACTGGCCATTGATCATTACTAGCCGTTGGGGCAGTAACGGTTATTATCGTCGTTAACTGCTAGCGATAAAACTTTCAGCCACCTGCACTCACTCTCTCAAGAAAGAAAAACTTTGTGAACGCAACTGAGTCAAAAATTAGCATATTTAATGAAGCATGATCACATGATTCCTGATTATTCAAACCCATGGTTTTGAGAAAAATGTTACTCTAAAGAAAAACAGACCCAGATGAAAAGATTCTTCAAATTATAAGTTCCATGGAAATTGAAAAAAATGTGGGGTTCTCTAAGTGATTGTCATCATGTACAGTAAAAAACTGACGATAAAGTTATTTTTACAAAGTTAACTCGTGTATCATTTAAGCCACCAAGCGTCCACGCCAAGGTTTCATTGTTCTTACTTTGTAGTTTGATGGGATACAATCTATGCCAAACGAACATGGCCCACAGTCATTACACCGTGCTAACCATTCTTTTCAAGTGCCTGACCAAACAAAGACCGACTCACCTTCTCTTGGCTAGCGCATAATCATCGTCGCTTTTCCTTCTCATTTCTTCTTGTTGACGATCTCTCTCCTGACGAGTTTCCAGTTCGAGCCGTTTTGCATCGCAATCCTGTCAATAAGTAATTTTGATTAAATGCAAGCCTTATTATTATTATATGAAAGGAATCAGAGATGTGTCTCTGGAGGAAAGGTGATGACAGCACTGAATAACAAGTAAAAAGGTCTAAAACTAGTTTCTTTCACTCGTTGTAAGATCAGGTGAATACTGGGAATACTGAATTACATGACATGGGCCAAGGGGACATAGGTAGGTTGTAGGTGTGTTTAAAACACTCATTCCTTAGGGATTTGTTCGGTATGTCTGATTATAAATGGTACTCCACTACGCAAATAACGATTGTGCCTATCTGCACAAATGGAAATTAAAATCCCACGACTGGGAACCCTTTCACAGCCAAGTAAGTCAAATCAATTATCTTAGACAAGATAAGACATAGCATATTGTATTAATCTTAAATGTCTCAAAAGCCTTGAAATGTCATCTCAAAAAATCAAAGGAAGGTATAGAAAGACAACTGATTTTTAGGAGATATTTATATTTTTCATTTGCTTCAAAAGATTGGGACTAGATATGGTACTTTCCAACAAGCTAACTTGCGAGTGCTGGGTTGCCCTATATCGTCAGATAGTGCTAAACATCATCATCCCAAAGTAGGAGGGGAAGAAGCTGTGATAGTGTTAAGGATATTACAGTGTGACAGAAAACACAAACAAATACTTGTGCCTTCTAGCACTGTTAAGCAACTAGCATATTATTGTTGGAAATTATTACAATGACTAGGGGTTTTTAGTCCAGTCAAAACAGCAACAAACTAGACAACAAACTAGACATTTCAAAACATTGTCCACTTCATAATAATTTTTTATCTAAAATTTTTTAATCTTTTGGAGTTGAATTATGTTGAATGATTGAAGACTCATTGAATGACACCCGTATGGAATGTTAGCTCTGTGGCTAGAAAGCAATATTTTGTTGTCTGTACATGATTTATATGCACAATGAAAAGAAAGTCCCAGTATAAGTTCGGGGTGGTATGCTTGAGCTTACCCGCTTAACTTTGTCCCTGGTCTCGTCGAGTATCTCATTGACCAGCACTTCCCGTGTCATTGCCATCTCCCGAGCTCTGCGGTCCATTGCCAGGCTCTCGAGGTCTCGGGACTCCTGCTTCAGCTTCTTAAGCAGCTGACCTGCCTTCTGGTCTTTCTCATAATTCTTCTTCAGATCAGACTGAAATGGAAAGTGGTTAGCATCAGCAACTCGTCAGAGATTGGATATAGAATTCAACTACCCCTATTTATAAATTGAATTTATTTAATTGATTGATTGAAGGTAAGAAGTTTAGACCTCTGTTCCAGCAATCAGGATGAATTATTCCAAGCAAACGAAAATAGCCATTCATATTTTACACACAAGTAATCCTTTTGTGTAAGTGCATGCGACAGTGTTTCCGCAGGGATTTTTAAACCAGGAGTGTGCATTACAAATTATGTGCTGAAAAATATTTGTGGATCTAAAACATTATTGTTAGTTGATGATTGTCAGCAAATATGTTTGTGTTTAAACGGGTACCTAGGTATGGCAATTAATAATAAGAAGTTATAGGGCATATTTTTAATTAATCATTTATCAGTCGAAAAAAATATCAATGAGAAGTATATCTTCTAATCAACTTTTATACCGATCACTGTTTTAAACCTTACCATCTCGTCTTTTTGTTAGTCTTTTGTGAGTTTTCTAAATATATGTAAATATTACAAACTTTATGAAAAGTGATAATGATTATATCATATAAAACGAATGTCTTGAAAGAAAAACCTTGTTCAACTGAAACGAAGCAAGTGCCAATCGCCCGTCACCAGTCGCCAACCGCCTACCAGATTCTTTCATGTGCAAACCAAGACAATAGGTGCAAACCAACTGGATTCTGTTACCATGACAACCACACTGCCATGCGTTGCGCACAAGATCTACGTTTTGTAGCCTTGAGCGCAAACAAGCAATGCATGTTGGCAACTTCAAGAAAAGTGTTATGAGTTTTAAAGTCGTAGAAACCCAAGAAATTCTGAAAAATACTGGATATTTCTTACATCATTTGCACATAATAGAAAAAAAAATTCTCTGCCACATAAGTATTATTCTCAAAAATACATTAGCAGCATTTAGAGCAATTAATTTTTTATTTTATTATTTTATCACTTACAATTTTACGACTATCATCAAAGTTTTCATCAAAAGAATAAATATTAATGGAGAGTTAGATATTGATCTAATTTTATCCTTATTATATAAGTTTGAATTAAACAAATTACAAATTTGTGATATTTAGGGAAATTCTGTCCAACTTTCAGGGTGGCAACGCTGACGCTGTATGGTGGCGAATGACAGCGACGTGAGAGGTTATCAAATGTGCTCTGATGTAGAAAAACAATTTTGAGAGCGCAATTTTACCAAATTAACTGTTTCAAATGCATTAATACACATCCTTATTTGAGCAGTGTCTGACGCTCCAACTCTCAATAGGACAATGATGCCAAATAAAAATAATCACCAGCCACATGGTAATTTGTCAGGTGGGTTTAAACTCCAGAGTTTAGGTTAGAGCTCAATATTTCAGTTTCCTGTAATGCAGAAAAAGCCAAGGTACTTCAAATTATCAACAGAAGTATTTTAATTTTTCTGTTGCAGCTGATGTGAACCAACAAATAAATGGAACCGATCATACAGACAGCATATCGGTAAGCCCAGATTCACTGACTGATGATTCTCAGTCAACGCTCGGATCGTCTGAAAAAAGTGCTTCTGTACAGAAATACGAGTGAGTTAATGTCTTGGTTTAAGTTTCAGGATGAAACAGGTTGTTTTCTCTTGTATTTCAATGGATCTATTCAAGGTGCTAGTAGCTAGAGGCAAATAATTTAGAATCATGTTGGTAGCAGTCGATCCCTTGTTTTAGGCTGCTTGCCTGCTGTGGAGACAAAGTAGCTGGAAGTTAATAGTGGTACCACTACTAGTAGTAGTAGTAGTATATTGGACTATGCAGAATTTAAATGGCTTGCGTTACTAGCCGGTAGCAGGTATGGAAACCTTAACTTCTAGCATACAAATGTTGATTATAGCCAAAACGATAAAAGTTCTCTGTCTGCTGCTATCTAACTATTAAAGTAATTCCAATTTGGCACCTAGTATTTTCTGGCGCTTCTACTAGTGCTACAAACTCCTAGCTACTCAATCTACAGCAAGCAAGCAGACTGGCATTGACTTCTATCAAACTATTCCAAATTCATTGGTACAGGTATAAGTCAAGTATGGTAGCTACCTATTCATCATTTTGTGAGACCTCAATTCTAATGTTTTTTGGATTTAATTTAGGGATGAATGGAATTTACTTTATTGTCGAGAAGATCCCGACTGGGGGGAGTTGAAGCGTCGAGCAATCCTGGGTAATCTTCGAGCATCACGATTTCGCAGCGTTTGTTGGCGTTGCCTTCTCTCCGTCTTCCCTTCAGATCACTCCGACTGGCTGTCTCAGTTACGGAAGAGTCGTGATCACTATGCTCAACTTGCCAAAGCCTTGTGTGTCCAACCCTGGCACCCAAAATATTCCATGGATCATCCACTTTCTGAAAACCCTGAAGTAAGTAGTCCAATGCATTCAGCAGTTTAAATAGTAACCTCAGAGACATTTTAGGAAGTTAGTGGCTACATAACTACTAGGCAAGGAGATGAGAGGCAAAAAGTCGTCAAATAAAGTACCTACTTTGTTACGTCAGCATTTTTACCATTGTTCAGAACATCACAGAGGCACTCTCTGTAAAATACTTCCAAGATATCACATCTTAAATCTAAAATATTTTTAAAAGGGTGTTTTATCCTCATATTATTTAGCTTGTTTCTTTTATGGAAAGTCAATTACAAATTAAAAAATTGCAATTGTTATCAAAAATCAAAAAAGTGTTTTATTTAGAGGATGAAAATAAAAATGTTTTTTTTGTTAAAACAATTTGACCTGAAGTGATTTTTACCATAATACGTCAGATTTATTTGGGAGCGGATTTAAGCAATTTAAATGTAGGCGGGAAACACATTTTACGCGTCACTTCTTTGAACAAATGTCTACTGTCGAATTTATGTTTGAACATTTTTTAATTTTTTTTTCAAATAGTCGAAGAGTATAACTTTCGAATGGCTTTAAAATCGTTTCGATGTAACTTACCATGGCACAACTTACTATGGCGCGCGTGGTTTTAGTGCAACTTTTGGTATTTTGTTTTCACGTTTTGTCTATCAAAAATACAAAAGTTGGTCAATTTAATATTTTTCTTGCAACCCACATGTTGTGACATACCTGAGAGGTATTTTCAATCCTCTGATAAATCTGCGTTGGCTGTAATTACTGTAATGATGAAGCAACGTTATCGGATCAACCTGCCACACTAATTAAATGAACGCAACACACCAAGGGTGAAAAAGCTGGTCGCCTTCCTTGAAGAAATATGAATTAATAATTTGTCGTTTTATCTAACAGAGCATCTGGACCCAATACTTCTGTGATGAAGGCTTGCAAGCGGTGATTCGACAAGATGTTGTTCGAACATTCCCGGGAGTAGAGTTCTTCCACAAAGAATCAATTCAGTCCTCGATGGTAAATATTCTATTTTGCTACGCTCGGGAGAACCCAGCCATGTGCTATCGCCAAGGAATGCACGAAATCTTAGCTCCGCTGCTCTTTGTGCTCCATTGCGACCACCAGGCTTTAATGCACACCAACGAGCAAGTTCAAGTAGACCCAGCGATATGTGAAGTCTTAGATCCTACGTTTTTAGAAGAAGATGGATAGTAAGTACCTGTCACTTCTATATACCTGACTACTAATTAGTTAATATATGAAACAAGTTTTTTAGAATTGATTAAGTACCAATTGACCTCGCTATTACGCCAGCCTGGATTAAAGCACATAGCGCTAACCTGTAGTATTTGCATTTTATTCCAGCGCTTTATTCAGTGCGATTATGAAGGGCATCGAGTCATGCTATCAGATCAATGACATGACTCCAGATGCAACTGGATATTTCCCGTCAGTTCCACGCTCTCCTTTGGACTCTCCTGAGCAACGGGAAAACCACGTAGTCTCTCAATTGCGCTGGATTAAAGACCATCTTCTGGCACCTCACGACCGACAACTTCACAATCATCTTGAACAACTCGACATTCCTTTGCCGATATTTGGGATGTGAGTATGCCCTGCAATGAGTTTCTGCCAGTACCAGCTGTACCTACCACTAATTCTTGCTGCAGGACGTACACTTACTCTATGAATGTTCTGTTTAAACTCTGTTTAAATCACTTCACTATTTGTTTTCTGTTGTGGTAAAGTAAATACCCACATTTTGAACAGGTGTTTTTTTTTTTAATTCAGTTAATTTTTTATTATTTAAATTACGAATGCTCCCAAAAACTTGCACCGGGGCTCGATTTCCAGTTTAGGAACACATTTTTGATGAAGTAGTTGTGTTCAAAGTAATAAAATACTCAGTGGCCATCTAGAGGCCCTCTAGTGACCCTCTAATGGTCATTGCAATGGAGTTTTTCAACTTTCTCTGACCAGGAACAAAATTTGCACGCACAAACTGTGTCCTTGAAATGTGTGGTTGCCATTTGTTTCAGCCGATGGCTACGCTTGTTGTTTGGGAGGGAATTCCCCTTGCAAGACCTTCTTGTACTGTGGGATGCAATCTTTGCCGAAGGGAAAAATTTTGAATTTGTTAACTATGTGGTCGTTGCGATGCTGATTGCAATCCGCCAACAGCTGATCGATGGAGATTACACTACGTGCCTGACTTACTTAATGAGATACCCGGCTGCAGTTGATATCAACTACATCATCGAGCATGCTCTCTACCTAAAGGATCCGGCAGTATGTAAAACACTTGATTATTTTGCACCAGAGTGGTTGGAAAGAAACACTGTCTCCTGTATCCTTTATCTTTACTCATTATGTGGTTAGAGTGACAAAGGCTGGGTAGTTGCTTTGTGAAGGAAAAGGGAAACTTAGCAGACGAAGAGTTGTGTAGGAGTGATAGAACCAGGACTGAACCAGAGACCTCCAGAGTGCAAGGCAGTCATGGCGCTCTCACTACCAGGATAGCCGGCCACCAGGATCAAACCTGGGACCTCTAGAATTCAGGGCAGACATGGCACTCTTGCTACCAGGATAGCCGGCCACCAGGATCAAACCTGGAACCTCCAGAATGCTGGCCAATGTTTGGTTAACTTTAAATCCTAGTTTGCTTGGAAAGTTACACTTTGGAGAACTCTAGGTATCTTGTAGGCAAGAGCAAGGTCTCCACAAATTGATAACATGACCAAAATCATTGTTGACCGTGTGTTCACCTTGTTTGCAGGTACATTGCCTGCCTGCGATGACCTCGTTTGCGAACTTGGTGGCCGGGAACCGAGGCGGAGGTCGTCACTTGCAGAGCCAGGTTTCCAACTCCAATGCTGAGGCCAGGAGGTATATCGAATCTCAGGTAAACTTCAAGGCAACGCCAGCACTGCTAGGTTCATTTTCTCTTTCAGACCAAACGTTTGAAAATCACCGAGGGGCTTGTTTTGAGACTTAGAACTAATTTCTTTATAGTTTATTTAGTGCTGCAGCATAATGAATAAAACAACAGAATTCCTGGCCTCTACACTTACACGAACCCAAGGTTATTATAGTGACTGAGTCGTAGTTAACTGAAGACATCACAAATAATAAAATATCCCTAAAAGATTTCCAGACAGACAGGCATGAACGGAAAGAAAGAGGGTGGTGAGCTGTTTGTTTGTTGGTTTGTGTCAAAATATTGGTACAATAGCTCAGTGGAGCCTGGAATACTCAATCATGAGTTCAAGGTACCCTTGAGGTCACTATTACGGCAACCCGAGTGCCAATCCATCGGAAAAATAATATATGGGTGTATAAAAAAATGTGATGTAAATGGAAAGTGGCATCTTGGAATAGCATTGGTTCATATTGTCCCCTCCAGTTACTAATTACTAATTAGTTAGTCTTGCTTAGCAAGCTCTTGTGTTACTCGTCCCCATTAATGTCTGGGCATATTGAAATCTCCCAGAATAATTCTTACTATTTAGAACTGATTTGCCACCTTTCTGAGATCTTTGTGGTCTTTTCCAGCTATTGTTCAGCTCTTGCCAAGCTACAGAGGTGCCCTTTGAGCTAAATGCATTGTATCTGACTTTAGGGTGGAGGTAGTGGCACCCTCACCCGACTGAAAAAATCAGTCCAGTCGGCTCGTTGGCCAGGAAACAAAGCTAAGCCTGTCCATATCAACAGGGACAATGACGCAAACATCGTGGACGGCTTCACTCTTGACGTAAGTTTCCAGGAGATGGACCCCCCATTTAGAGAATGGGTTACCCTTACCCGGTTTATCATGATACGAAATGATATCATAATGCTTACTTCACCCTCACAAAATAGCTTACGTGTCTGAAAGCAAGGATGGTAATGGTGTTAAATGGTGCTGGCAAGCGCAAAAGATCCAGCGAAACAGCCGTTGACTTCAGCATTCTTTGAGTGGACAATTTTATAAATCCAGAAATGTACCTACCAGTATCTTCTCCCTTAAAGGTCGTGCCATGCCTTTGAATATTTAGTTAATTACTTTTATGCAGAGTGCTAAACGTATCCGGGGGAGTGATACGGGACGCAGTGCATATTTTCTTTCCACAAATTTTCTATTGCGGAAAAAGTGGAGTGTATCATGTGGGTGAATCGAAAGAGAGAATTAGAGGATTATAATCAAAACTAATCCCTGTCACCTAACCTCATTATCAAGATTGAAATGATGTTCTTTTATTTTTATTCACTGAATGTTGGAACTGCCGATACTAAACTGCTTCCCCTGTGACGATTCAGTTGAGACTAACTCAATGGTGCCAGTAATTAACTTGTATTATATTTATTTGACAGCCAAATCCTCGTTTAGTCTACCTTCCACACATGTTATACACACATATCGTAGTACTTTCAAACAATTGATCTGTCTCAATTCGATCACACGATACCTTCAACTGCAGCTGCAGCAACAATGATGGCGAAGTTTCGGAAATATTGTCCTCACCGAAGCTCGACAGAACAATTTAAAGACACATCTTAGAACTCCTACAATGCATCACAACTTGAAATACTGACAACATTTTATCTCTTTCGATTCAAAAACACTACTAGAAAGCTTATTTGGTAATGTCTACCCACTTTGCCTTATGTTGTGAATCTCTGCTGCTTGGGATCATAAAGCATTGGAACAAAATTGAAATATGAATCCAGCATGGGCTTGCTTTTAGGACCCACTGGTGATTCGAGCTGAGGTCCAGCATGCCCATGAAGTGATGACTTTGTGCCGTCTGAAACTAGTTCAGTATCACAAGGTGCTCAAACGCAGCGTAAGCCAATCAGTGGAAGCACATCAAGCATTGGATGGTGTTCTAGAGGTAAATTATGCACACTTTTGTTCAAATTGCTTTGTTCCCCCTGTGTGTTCTCTTTGATCCATGACAGTTTGCAGTCCATGTAAGCAGCTCACGAAATGTACCCCGTAAGCTACAGTGAAACTCAATCCCGGTTGTGTAACCCTCTTTAGTGAAGTCTGGCTTGTGTGATGTGAGAAATTGACATTCAGTGCTTATGCTCATGCTCATGGTAATTTGATCCAATTCAATTTTCAATTTATAATGTATTTATTCTTATGTTTACAATACAGTTCACTGTATGTACATACCATATTAGTACATCTACAAAGGAACAAATCCCACGTAAGCTGAGCGCTTGTGTGCAGGGAAGCTAAATATAAACTTATTGCATTCGTGTCTTCGTAGATGACCCCCGTATGAAGTGCTGGTCATGGACATTTGGCTGGTTGTAGAATAGAGAGAATCTAAATGAAATACAAATGAAAATGAGAATCACCTGACGTGGCTGTCCGATTCTAATAAACTTCTTATTTCCCAAAGTAAACATCTATATTTCGAGAGAGAAAAAAAATGAAAAATATGTCTAACTGTACATAATATCTACAAAAATAGTTATGTATTAGTATTTCACGTTGTAAATTAATTTGCAGACTACTGTTGTGGATCCATATTTTTGTTTCTGTTTTGAATCTGCTAAATTGCATAATTTCTCTCAAATCATTGGAAAGTTGGTTGAATATTTTTGGGCCGAGGTAGTCTCCTGTGTAGTCTAACATGTTCGTATTGCAGCTTTGTGAGTTGCTAGACTCGCGATATCGAAGCCAGCCACCCCCACCACCGCAAGTGGAGCCTGCGCTGGAGGCGGGAGAGGGTGAGGGAGGGGAGCCGCCCCCACATCCGCGCCTCCCCCTGGAAATGGCTTCCGCTCCGAAAGCCAAAGTGCAACTGAAAACATTCGGCTTGGTTCGAGGTGATGAAGGTCAACCAGTGCAAGGTGCACCCCTGGCTGACCCAATCATTTGGTTCGACTGATCGTTTGGCCACTGGAAGAGACGCTACCGGGCCCAGTTGCAATCTACTGTGTCGATGACACGTTCCAGTCGTAAGGTGTGCATGAATATTCCTTTTTAAGCGGGTTTTATATTAGGCTTCTTTTTTTTTTAAAGTTTATTTTAACATGCAAATTCCTGAATTAGGAGCCGAATAGAACCCACCAACGACAATTAGTCACGTCACTAAATTGCTTATCTAAAGGCATTGTTTTTTTGTGCAGTTAAAACTTTATATATATCTATATTGACGTAAAAATAATGCAGAGTCCAAGCCAACTGTTATTTTTGCTGAAGTTATGGGAGAGTGATAAAATGAAACGTCTTCAGAAGAACTAGATTAAGATGAAGAAAAGTTACACGAGTTATTTCTAAATGCAGTTATTGACAATAAAAGATATTGTATTCCAGTCCTATTGCATTTCTGTGTTTCCCTTGGGATTATTTGTTAAGCATGTACCAATTATGTATTCCACTTGATGCTGCTTGAAAACAATATTGAGCCGAAGCATGTACCCTAATATCATATACAATCATGAACCTGTGTTAGAGGAAATGTTAGAATCTAAGTTTCAAGCATTTTCTTGGTAAGCAATTAAGTGTTTCATCTCTCCGAGCCTATGATGAACAGTCACCTCAGGAATGTAGGAGAAAGGGAAAATCTACTCAGATGTCCTGTAGTTGCTTAGGCTAATTTTCTATGTACCAAATAAAATAAACTGTTATTTTCATGCTAGAGGCTTTTATCTATTGTCACATGTGAAATAATTATCTTCTTTAAAAGGTAACCTTAGAGAAAGGAATAACTGACTCATTGGTTGCGTCAGAGAGAAAATCTATTGATTAATTCATTAATTTACAGCTATCCAAATGCATGGTTGACCAATAGTTGTGTAATTTCAAACGACAGGACACTTTTGTCTCCAGTGATAAAGGCAACAGCCGAAATGTTAACAAAGAATTTCCACTATCGCGGCCTGCCACTCCCGCTCGGTAAGTTCCGTATTCTTCCTCTAGTTTCCCAATCAATATATATGTCACTATTATTTTGCTACAATTGTAATTGCTTCACTGTCAACTTTGTATGGCAAGTTACTACTGTGAGGTGAGGATATATAAATAAATGGGGAAAACGAGCTTTAACGTGCACATGGTTATCGATCGACGACCTGGGTTTTAATCGGTTGGAGTGACTTGAATATTCAGACAGGTTATTTAATGTAATGTGTTTTTACTTTCCATTTTCTTTCACAAAACACTCGTTATATTTGTTAAAACAATGAGCTCGAAAAAAACAAGGTCAGGTTAAGCAAATCTATTTCAGTTTGCTACTAAGGCAGTTGGAAGAGATCTCAGCATCAAAATTTTGCAGTATTAGCTAGAGGCTACGCTAAATTGATAATGTGAATAGAATGCATCCAGGGTAGGATTTGCATGCTTGTCTTGTAAGGATGGCTCTTGCAAGAAACTTCAGTTCTTCCATCAGATCTTTTGGCGGGATGCGTCATACACAAGTAATTTTCGCGTATTTAACACCCATTATGGAAATGTGGAAAGTGGGAGTTACTTTGAATGAATAAAGTAAATACCTATTCTAAAACAGTGTATGAAACCTTTGCAAAACATTTAAAAGCAATCAAAATTTGATATTTCGCTTATCGGCGACGGCTCCGAGGCTAGTTAGCACTGAAGACAAATTACTGAGAACATCAAATATTTTCTGAATATCAAAGTAGGCCTAAAATACAATGATTTAGATTTGTATTAAAATCTTTTATTTACAAAGCACCATTTTAAAATGGTCGCTAAACTTTCAACACAGCACCAGCTGCCAAAAGCTGCGCTATTGCCATGTCTAGTTAGCGTAATTTCATTTGGCGCTATTACTGCGCTCCAATATAGTCATATAATTTTTTTCCGTCGAAAGAATATTTTTGTTTATAAGTATTATTTAAATTTGAGATCAAATTTAAAATTTGGGTGATTTGACGAAATAAAGTGGTGACGATTCCCCTAAACGATTTGGCAACCCGGCCGTTAGTAGCTAGCTTTTTTTTTTATAGCTGAGGAGTGCGTTTGTTCAAACCTCAACAAAATGCTCCCCGACTTCGGTTGGTTTCAAACTGCTGTGGCCAGGTTATCTGGCAATTCTGGAAACTTAGAGATTCTTACCGAGTTAAAGGTTAAGTTGAGTCTTCTGAACAAGGCCAAAATTCTGCTGGTGGCCCACAGTTTGCCCCTAAATGATATATTCGGGTGCCTCAAGTCGACGGAAAGGTATGGTAGCACTACTTTCATAAGACTGGTTTCAATCTGTGAATCACAATGCATTAATACAATAATAATTGTGTGGGAAACAGGTTTAGGGCAATATTAGAAGAATAGAATCATTATTCTTCTCTTTAACATGTATTTGCCATCTACCGATAACCTACCTGAACTCACTTTTCTGCCTGGAGTGAAAATATGAAACGATAATTCTTCAACGGCGATGAAACCCTACCATCATAATCAATAGCATGGCACGAAGTTCCTTAAGTCTTAAGTTTAGATTTAAAAAAAGCCTCAGTATTGTTATTTCTCTGATCGGGAGACAAATATTTCTCAGACTGACTCTCCGTTATCCCTGTATTGTATTGTATTGTTTTATTGTGCTGCGGGCAAGTACATGGTATTTGTATGAGCTCAGTTTCGGTTATAGTAGTGATAGTGATAATACGTTATAATAGTGATAATGATAGTAAATAAACTAATAATAATAATAACAATAACAATAATAGACACTCAAATCTAAATTGGATCGTAGATTGCATCCTCTAACTTTCTCTTGTTCTCAATCTCTATGAAATTTCAATCAAAATGGTGGAGCGTTTTCGTTAAGAGTTCAGTGGGTTGCCAAAATATTTACATCCTGAACCCCCACACTTGGAAAAGAGTGTCCAAGATTGGCATATTTTAATTAATATATTTTTGTCTCAACCTCAAAAAAAAAAAAAAAAAAAAAAAAAATCAGTAGATCCTTTACTTTAAAACATTTCTTGTGTGGCGACCACTTTAAAAATTGTTTGATGGTCTAAAGGTTTATTTTTTATAAACAATTTAAATATCAATTTATTGTTTCAAGAAAATTGGATGTAGGTACTGCACAAAGGTACTGCATAGATGCTGTTGTAAATAACACTTTTGGAAAAACAATTATTTGTTATTCATTCTGAAATCATCGGGTACAAAACAATTATTTGTTATTCATTCTGAAATCATCGGGTACATCTTTGTTACTAAATTAAAGTTAGAGTTTTAATGGGATGCATGTATCTGCTTTGCCCAAACTAGTTGTTCTATGATTGGCTTTGTCTAGGCCAGTGTAGCTCTCATGCTTTGCCTAATCTGTTTCAAGATTTTGTTTTGAGGGTAAGTGGAAAAGGCCATCTCAGACTCAGTTGTAATTGGTTGCAATTGGAATGAAAACTCTCAGCCGGCAGTGCCATCTACAGCTATCTTTGCAACATTGGGATAGAACTATGTCATTCAAATCCAAAAATCACTACAACACATTTCACAGAAAACATTCTGGCACCCCCATCATTCATCAAATTAATTGATTATTGAGAGCTTTTGATTAAAAGTTTGAAACCCAGAACTAGGGTCTTGGTGTGGTGGGGACAACAATGGAGCTCAGTCACTTCCCTCAGATGATTAAGGTCAAACGAAAGGAATCAGGTCACAAACATAGATTTTTGGAGTGATGGCAAATATGCATTCATTTCTCATGTTCAACCAAAACCCCTTTGCAGTCCCCAGGTTGGAAATTGCTGCTCTAAATTGATATGACGATATGTTCCACATTTGCAGCAAACAGGTTGAGTTGGCTGCTGATATTTTGATCACCTTTCTTTCAACCCTCTCGCTTGGAGTTCTTCTTGGTCAGTATGGCGGACCGATGTTTAGGGCATTGGCTCGACCAGTCCCCAAGAGCAAGGAGATGGTTATTCAAGTGGTAATTATTAGTCATCTCTGAATTGGTGCCTTGATTGGGACCTAGTACCTGGTACCAACCTAGTCAGAATTTTTAGGTACATACACTTATTCTCCAATTTCTGGGTTTTTTTTTCAGCTGATTAATACTACTACTGGTAATGAGGTGGTTCAGAGTCTTATCCAAGACAATGATCTACTTTTGGCCGTTGTCGATTGCCTTACCGATGAAGATGTGCAAGTTGCAAATGCTGCCATAAGGTTCATGATCAAGTTTGGAAAAACTTCCGTCGGGGAAAAGGCAATATATACAGACCCTATCTTCCAGAAACTCAAAACGATCATGGCTCAGGATGGGATCGGAAGATTCCGAGTTTATGAGGTTGGTTGCTGTTGCAAATAAATTTCTAGAAATTCTGTCAAAATATTTAGAGCATCTGTCGCCAAAGACCCATAAGTTAAACATTTGCATCTCTGAATGCAAGCTAGTCAATTAAGTGACCTTTCCTATTAGGCATTATATAAGCATGCCTCTTATCTATCATATGATTAGATATAACTGAAAATCCTTTAAGCTTTTTAAGGAAAAAATACACTTGCCATGTTTCGTGTGATGGATGAGGGTATTAAAATTAAGTTCATACCTTCAGTCTACAAAATCCATAAACATGTAAATAAGGTTTAAATATTGACCAATACTTTTTGATACTTATTTTATAGTGCCTAAACAGATTTGCACCCACAATTGTTTGTGAACCATTGAAAACCATTTAAGTATTCTAGGATTTAAATAGCATCCTTTCCCACCAACCTTGACAAAAATAAGACAAGTTAGAATTTAGGGTAGCCCAGCTGATCGTTGGTGGTACAAAGTGCTACTGACTTGAAACCTGTACCTGTTGAAAGCCAGAGTGGTTCAATTACACCTGGTGGGCAACTTAGCAAGGAACCAGGCTTGGAAATTTGGGAGAAAATTTCTTATACCAGTTGTTGATATTTGACTATCAACAAAATGATGTGTATGTTCTTACAGGGATAGTGGATATTTTTATTATTTTGTAAAAATTGCTCTTTTTTGCTTGGGGGGATGGGGGACATGTCTGCTGGAATATAAACATGGGACTTCATTGTTAATCTTTCATCGAAAAACAGTGTTCGGAGAAAAGGGTCAGCCCAGTCTGTGTGAGGGGCCGTTGAATTAGCTTCATTGAGATGCTAAGTACTAGTCCTTGTACGAGTCGCCTCGGTCTCTTCCCCTTGCTGGGATACCTTATTCCCATCGTGCAAAGCTGGCACCTGTGTACCCAGTTAGCTCAGTTAGTAGACCTCCATACCAGCAATTAAGAGCTCTCGGGTTCTTATCCTGGTTAAGCTGCACATTTTTTCAGCGTAGCTCCACTTAATCTATAGCTTGCTGGTTTCAGCTTCAATGTGGGAACACCAGAAAACCAAAAACCCTGCAATTTTACCTTTATTCAACTTGCAAAGTAACACAAGAGCCTCTTTTTTAACACTTTTTGAGGACTCCCCACATCCTACCTAAATAGTTTAATCAAGTAGTAATTTGCACCAAACTTGCTCATCAGAACAGAACTGGGAAGATTTTCCTGTTTCGGGTCAAGAAGTGTTTGTAAAATTGAGTATCATTCAATATGCACAAGAGCAATGATGTTTCCACGTAACTAATGCTGTATCTATCGGTACTGACATCTAGGTTGGAGTGGACCTAGCCAGTAATTCTCCGGGTGGCATGATTGTGACTAGAACAAGCGGTGTCCTCACAGCATTGCTGGGTGAACTGGGAGGTGAAGATATCCAACTCCAGCGCAACGTTATCGATCTGCTGATCAAGCTTGCTCTCAGCCCACACGGTCTCGAATACCTAGATAAAAAAGGGGTCTGCAAGTCCTTAGCCACAACCATGGTTTCTATCCAAGTGGTCTCCCCATCTGCTATTCTTTTGCCTGGTAAGAAGATGTTTGTTTTCATTGTACCATTTTTGCGGAAACTAACTTGTGGCTTAAAAAATGTTTTTTTTTTTACTGGAATAAAATTCTTAGTACTTTCTGGCTTGCGATTCTTTGCTTTGATAAATCTGGGCTAGTCTGGCTACTCACCAAAGGTTGGGCAAAAAGTGAGAAAAGTACAATTTTAGTCGATTTGTTTTAATAATAAAATATTTAAAACTTACATCTGTATTTTGTAAATTGTAAATTTTGGCTCAGATTTAATACATTTTTTCCATTCCATAGGACTGATCAAATTCTTTGGCAACTCAGCCCAGGCCTACCCAGAGGAGATTTTCTACCAGTACCCGGAAGTGATATCGTTGATATTTGACTCGGTGTCAAACCCTGATTTAAAAATCAGTGGGACCGCTCTGGAAGCCATTGGCCTTATTGCAACTTCAGTGCCCGGCAAGAATAAGCTTTACTACCACAGTCAGTACCAACTTAATGCATGTACGATTCTAATCAATGGAAGCTCCAACTTGTAATCAGGCTACTAAAATATTTTTTGTTGTTGCAGACAAAATGAACCTAGCAGTTAAGCAGTTAGGCAAGCACTTGACAACACGATCCATTGAGTGGCAGATTCAAGCTTTGAACGTAATAGCTAATCTTGTGAATGGAACTGTAAGTTTCTTTATCACTTTCTTTCCTTAATTTGCTTTTTCATGAAAGAGGCACTTTCAACATTTCCTGGTGAAATATTTAATTTTGTGTCCTTCATTTAAAAGACCATCACAGTATTTTCAGGACACAAACCACCAATGAAAATGGCTGACACTGGTTCATTTTTGTTGGCAGTTCTAATTCTGAAAATACTATATATGAAAAAATTAAACACAGTAATGATGTCAGGATTTGGCCAACTCCCTTTGGAATGTGAGAGAGAATATTTCAACCTTATTTTATGGCATCAAATTGTTTCTGTGGATCTAACTTCATCAAAACTACTGACAACTCAGAATTTGCCAGGCAACTCGTGACCAAGTAACTAACAAATCTTACATATTTTCAGGGGGGTACTCTGGATTATCTAACCATGAAGTTGACTCGAGTGTGGTTTGATAAATTGTGCTCCGGGCCTCTAGATGTGGTGATAGCTGCTTGCAAGCATCCATCTCCCGAACTGCAGGTAGCTGCACTTCAGGTAATCCAAGCAATTTCCAGCCAGCAATGGGGGTTAGAAAAAATTCACTACGCTCCTGGAACTGTCGAGTTTCTGATGGACCCACTCAGTAATAGTGAAAAGTTACCCAAACAGGCAAAGTTCAAGGTACTTCAAATTATCGTTGAGTGTTATGTGGCTGAAGACGTTTTCGGTAGTGAAATTCTTGGAAAACTAAAGCTGTTAGTCAAGAAAGGACTGCCTAAGGGCCCTTAGTGCTGTCAGCAAGTTTAACGTAACAATGAAGTGGTGTGATTTGAAACTGCTCATCTAGCAGAAATTTTGAGAAAAGATAATAATCGACTAGAATATCTAGTGATTTGTTTCAAATATTTTGTAAAATTTGTGGTAAAGTCTTTTTTGTCATGCTCAACACGTGTAATAAAATGTAACAAGACTGCCTAATAAATTCAATGTGCTATGTAATAGTTTCTTTTTTAGGGAAACTCAAAGAAGATGCTACTTTTAGTAGATGCTAGTACGTCTGTTAATATTTCCCACCATTGTACTTGATCAAACTTCTCCTCATCTATTTTTGGTCTGGAGTATTCCATTTAAATTTCCCTAAAAGTTGCGTTCTGTAGCTTACTCCTGCTATGTTTACCTATAAATGTCAACAGTGAAAAGTGATGGGAAAAACTGAATCAATCTCCTGTGTTATTCAATCACCTTCAGCACTTTTACCATGACGATATGATTACACAGTTTTTAAATAACGACAGAGATTGCATTTTTTGCTTCCTAAAGTAAAATCACCAAGATCTTCTGCTATATTTAGCGTGTATTTTAGGGGAAGGTGGGGCAAAGCGGGCTAGCTAAGGAGAAAACTTGTGTAAGATACGCTGTTTTAGCTCTAGAAATCTGAAAAAAAAAGTCTGATGAAAACATCATCATCCCTTTACATTCACAAAGAAGTGGAAAGGAAAGTAATTAAAATTCATTTTGAAATTAATTGATTTCTAAAAGAAGAGCAAATGCCCACTTTACCCCAAGGCATGGGGCAAAATGGGTCATTTTTTTTTTAGTTTCTGGTGAACAATGGCTTTGCTACTTAAAACACATGTGACAAAAGTATAATTTTTTTAATTGGTTTGTTGATACATATTACAATGAGTCAGGCTTAACTTTAGGTACTAAACAAATCACAAATGTAGTGCATTGTTGTTTTTTCAATCCCGGAACACGCTTCATGGGCCCATTTGGAGCACGCAGTACACTAGATCCACTGTTCACCAGATTTTGATCGGCTAAATAAACTGTCACAGAAAAGACGGGTTCTGTCGACACTTGGTCATCACCATCTGTACGTTTCAAATTTTTCTGTCGCAAATTTGATATGGCTCTGGGGTCAAACTAGTGGATACTTAGCTCGCAAAATCTCAAACGTGATCTACAGGACTCAACACATCGCATCCACAAAAGAGCCTACAAAACTCATCATAAGCCTTAGCCTCCAATAATTGCTCTATTGCTCTACGCAATTCTACGCAATTGATCTACATTGAATTCAGAATTTCTCCCATTTTAATCCTCACTTTTTAGCACCTAAACGTACAACTGTACCCCCTAATTATTTCAGGGATGATAAAGGTCAAGACCAGCTATCTAGCTGCCATGCTATACAATTTTTGCCCATCTTTGAAAAAAAGCCAACAATTACAAAAAAATTGGCCTTGATTTATTTGCTCGAAAATGAAGGGAAGTACCTCCTTGAATTTTTCACAGATGATAGAGAACGTGATAAGTGATTGATCCAGAGAAAAAATTTACACAAATTTCGATTTAATTTATTTGTGCGAAAATGAGGGAGGGGGGGAGGGGGGTACCCCCTTGAATTTTTCATCGAAGATACAGTAGGTGACAATCTAGAGACTCGCGAGTGGTGTCAACAGGGGTAGAATTTCAAGGAGAGTTGAATGCTCACACTGTTTTTGTCTAAGATCGAAAATAAGGTAGTTTAAATTTTTAAAATAAATATTGCGGTGAAACCATGATGTTTAAGCAAAATCCAAATAGCCCATCGTGTTTGGGGGTACAAACTACCTCTTAGACCACAGTATGGGCGAATCTTCAAAAATCAAGAAAAAACTTCCAATGATTTTTTTCAATATTTTTTTGAGTGGAAATTCAAGTGACATATTTTGACCCACGGGCCAAGAGGGGTGTCAACAGGGGTAGAATTTAAAGGGGAATTGAATGCACCCCCCCTATTTTTGTTTTATATCAATATTAAGGAAGTTATTTAATTTTTAATGTTTAAAATCAATAAAGCGGCTAAAGTGTGATGTATACGCACAATCCAAATAGCCCATCGTGTTTTGGGGGTGCAAACTACCCATTAGACCACAATATGGGCGAATCTTCACAAATCAAGAAAAACGTATATTTTAAGTGGAAATTCAAGTGACGGAATTTGACCCGCAAGGGGTATCAACAGGGGTAGAATTTCAAGGGGAGTTGAATCTACACCCCTGGTTGAACCTGCAATGGAAACTTACCACGTTTTTCTTGATTTTCTTCTGAGAATCCCTCGACTCCCAACACTGTAGACATGACGTAAGCGCACACGTGTACGATGGGTGGCCTACCCATTAGAATTCACAAATAAATATTACTGCTAGAAGTGATTTATTTACATCTTGTTTTGTTTACTTCCTGCAAAAGGTACAGTAAAATAAAGAAGACAATTTCATTAAGCAGTTTATTTTATTATAAACACAAGTTTAAGGTATTCCTATACCAGTTGTTGTCCCGTGAAGCCACCTCGTTGGCTGCATAGGAAGTTACTTCTCGACTTGGACATGTAAGTAGTACGGAGCCAGGTTCGTATCACCTTCCAAGATTGTTAGAGTATTGTTATGCAACTCTCGCCGTACTTCTTAGCGTCCGTTTGGCGGCGAGTGAAGATCGCTCTCGTGCCCAGCGCCAGGTTCGAAGCAGGTAAGGCACATATCATCTATCCTTGCTAAAACTGCTGGATATGTATCAATCGTTACAGAGAACTCTTCCATCTCTACATGATGTACTGAGAATTCCGCAATCTGTTATTCAAGTACATGTCAATTTCTACCTTCGACATATTGTCTCAGTGGTATAGTGTTTAGGTCACTCCTCTGTGTGCGGATTAGAGCATGTCCGAGTGTGATTCCAGGTCAGTCCACTTTTTGTTCTTCGAGTGGCGACTGGCATGCTGCAAATGTTACACTGAAGTCGTCTCCTGCAATTCATGTACCTCTTATTTCTCACCTATCTCGTCTCGGTGGCTGTTTGGAAAAGTTGCATCTTTCCGACAGATAATCGGACGAGACCGAGTTCGAATCCTGCCCACTTCGCATTTTGTTCTTCAGAAAGTAGCAACAGGAATTTTTTCCAAGGGACTGGTTGCATCACGTGTTTGATAACAAATAACCGATATAGGAGGCAACCTCGTGGCACAGTGGGATGGTCAGGTACTTCTAAGTGTGGAGTTCGTGGTTCGATTCCTGGTGCCACCCAATTTTGTCTGTCGGATCTTTCCAACTGGAACATAGTGTAAGTGAAGGGATGGGGAGAAACGATCGGAAGTATATTTTAGAAGATTTTTTTTTACTAAGTCCAAAAACGAAGGCATAGATACAACTTCCACCACAGCACCAATATCAGAGCAGCGTGGCTGAATGGTAACGTGCTGGCTTCGTAGCTAGGTAAAGATTCCTATTCCTGGGTTCGAATCCGGCCAACTTCTCAGTTTTGGAAGCAGCTAGGGACTTCGCGGACAGAGTAAGGGGTAAGCGTTTTTCGGAATACAAAGAACTGTGTAAGCAGAATGTTTTTTTTATTGTTAGTCATAGCAGTACATTTCATTATCAAAAGCAGCAACAAAGTTGCATTTCAATTCTTTCAACGAAGTTTTTTGAATGCTAAGTGAAGAAAAACTAATTTTCCCAAAGTTTTGCAACTTATGCCTGTTACTTTATCAAAGGTGAAAGTAGTTCTGACATTTCTATGATAACAAAAAAAACCACAAAAATATAAACAATTACATTTACTTATACAATTACCCTAACAATTACTATTGGTAAACGTTGGGAAAATTAGTTGTTCTTTGCTTAGCATTCAAAAACCCAGTTGAAAAGAGTTTTCTCAAAACCGGTGCAAAAGTTCTTATCCAAATCCAAGCCTCGATCCAACACCAAGTTCAAAGCAGAATACAAAACAGATTTCAGACCGCCCTGGAAGCTATTGGGTAGCTATGTCCATAAACAAAATCAAAATAAGTTTTACATTCTAGTTGACCGGTGCTTTTGATTGGAGGAAGCTTAAGAACAGCTGATAGTTTCCCCAGATATCTGTCCGAGTGACCTTTTGCTTCTCATCCTGCAGTTATTTAGTTCCTAACAATGCTTACATTGTCGTATATAACTATGCGTGTTTTTCCCGATGCCGAGAATCGATCACTGTGATAAAATAAAAACCTTGCTTTTCTCCCCGAGGGACGGAAAATGGACAAAGCGGCTGGTCTTGCGTTGACTTAGATCGATGTTTCCCCAGTTGAGTTCTCCTTCCGTTGGGTGCAGCGGGTCGACTTTCACGGCCAAGAGAGGAGGGAACGCCAACCTGCTTAATGAAAAAAACATTAAGGCACGTCAGGATAGCCAACTGCCAGATCGGCACACTTTTTGCTCAAATAGTTTCGGAGCACTAATTAATAAACAAAAGGAGTTTAAATCCATTGTAACATCACGAGATAAGTCTAACGTATCATGGGCAAAACTGAGATAAACTTTGATGAAGTGGAACTATAACTAAAATGTAAAAATAGAACTTACAACGACTGTGTTGAAAACCGTCAAAACTGGCGTAAATTCCAGATGTTGCGGAAAAAGCGCGGCATTTTGATACCGAGCGAGCACTCGGAGCCGCTTATGTAGTTGAGATAAAATTCAGATAGATGAAGGGTCAATTTACAACAAAAAAAAGGTGATAGCCTGCTTTGCCCCAGTAGCCCACTTTACACCACTTGCCCCTACCGTGAGTTTTAATTCCCAATCTTACCTTAAATGAATCCTTGTAAACCACAGTAATTCCTTATCATCAACAAAGACCAAGATCATCACCAAAACTAACAATAATCTTCACTAAGCAATGAAAAACATTCTGATTGTTTGTAAAATTTATTTTCAAAACAATTGAAGCAACAAAATCGACTTTAACTTTGTCATACTTATATGATAAGGCACAGTCTGTCTTATTTGTATCAAAAGGTAGGAGTGCCTGCCAAAAGACTGGTAAATTAATTGGCGAAGAGGAAGTGGAATAAGTAAACGCAAATTACTGAGGTAAAAATCGGCTATTTATAGCTCGGTAAGAAGCATTTCCTTCTTTTCTCTTCCCCAAAGGATACTCTAAATCACATCTCAACTTTAACCTGTGCGCCAGAAAAAAGACAAGCTTACAAAAGAATCAACTATTAGTTAATAGAATGAGAATGGAACAGTCTTTGTAACTTGACGTGGCTGCAATGACTCAATTAGTGAGGGCAAGACCTCAATGAAATGCTCCAATGGAAGGTGAAACTGATCTAAGAAATAATGGCTTTATTATTATTATGTTTGATGAATCATCAAACATCCATAACTTTAGGTGTGCTAGAAAAGAGAATAAGATAGGATTAGAAACACAAAGCACATAATAAACAGCAATACAGGAAAGTAATTGATTTATGTAGCATTAATAATGACTTGAGTGTAGCTCACCTTCGACCCCAAAACCACTGAAAGAAGGATTCTTGTTCATTTTCCTGCTCAGGTGCTGGAATGGAAAAAAATTATTAGCTCTTGCTACCAAGAAAGCCAGCAACCAGGATCGAACCTGGGATCTCCCGAATGGAAGGCAGTCATGGCGCTCTCACTACCAGGATAGCCGGCCACCAGGATCAAACCTGGTACCTCCAGAATGCAAGGCAGTCTTGGTGCTCTCACTACCAGGATAGCCGGCCACCAGGATCAAACCTGGTACCTCCAGAATGCAAGGCAGTCATGGTGCTCTCACTACCAGGATAGCCGGCCACCAGGATCAAACCTGGTACCTCCAGAATGCAAGGCAGTCATGGCGCTCTCACTACCAGGATAGCCGGCCACCAGGATCAAACCTGGTGTCTCCAGAATGCAAGGCAGTCATGGCGCTCTCACTACCAGGATAGCCGGCCACCAGGATCAAACCTGGAGCTCCCCGAATGGACAGCCAGCTTTTAAAAGAACGTGTACGTTCCAATCCTAGCAATGTGATAGTACTCAAGGTACTTACGCATATAGTTAGCATCCAAGGCGACATCCCCTCGCTGTTGTTGCTGTAAAGCCATCTGACGTTGCTCACGGCCCACACTACGCAACTGGTCCAGCCTAGAAGTTAATTGAAGTATGAATTTCAACTACAAATTATCAGTTGTCTATCATCACTTTCCCTGGAGGTAAAAAACAAGTTTCTTGACTTAAGGCATCCGAAAGATGGTTTCGACACAATTAACGAAGACTACCCGAGGTCATCGTGACTTTATGCAAGTGCAGCAGCATTATGTTGTGGTATGATGTGAATTGGCTTGTCAAAATACCTTCCAATAAGAGTGCAGTTACTCGGAAAGAACCGTGACACATTTTTTCCCCACACAAACGCGTCTAGTGATATGCCGCCTGTCTGCTATGCTGTCGGGCTAAATAGAACCAATTGCAGAAAATGTTTGCCAGAAAAATGTGGATCGAGCCAGATAGTGACTGATTCAGAACACTTCACAAAATGAGTTGGCTAGATTTTCTGACTTTTTGCTGACAAATCGTTTGTTAAAGACATTAGACATTGCAAAAACTATGTTTACACAGGTAGACTAGAAACCATGCTATAAATAAACTGACCCGCCAGTGGAACTTTCTTGGACTCTGTTCTCTAAGTTCATGCTAGATAGGAAATATCTTACTTGTTAGCAAGCACCCCTTGACCAGTTTCCGCTATAGCTGATGCCTCGGCGATAGAATCACCGACATTTTTTTCCGGCGTTCCTGACGGATGCGGCGTATTTTTGTGGTCCTCATTTTTGCGCAGAGAAACAGAGAGCCGAAGTTGCAAGGTGTCTCGTTCTTCGAGGAGCTGAAACATAACGATTAGTTTAGTTTCAGACCACAAAACATAATAATAATGATAATATAATAATTAATAATAATTAGTTTATTTCACAATTGGCTGGTTGGCATGAAAATTGTCATGATATGAATAATATACATTTAAAATACAATACATATATAAATTCAATAAAAGTAAATATTTTAACAATACTTGGAGATCATCAATTTTAGTCGTTTTTATGCATCATAAATTCGTGTGAAAAGTGTTGGCTAGTAACAACTTTTTTACTCGTGATTTAAAATTTGCGTTTAAGTAACTAATTTCTTCATTGATGTTTTTATATTTGCAAATTTTGAGTGAGGCAGGAAAAGAGGCAGCCAGAATTTGCATATTTTATAATATAAAATCTAGTTCCTACTAACATTAGGTCCATGTTATCATATCTAGAAAAGCCTTTGCTTTGTTGTAAAAAAAAATGTTTATTTCTAGTTTCATGTGGATGTATTTCCTGGGCTTTCACTGTAAGATGTTAGTTGTCCATTATAAACATTATTGATGTGTGAAAGGCATGCCGAAGTTAAAATATGACATGCAAGAATCTTTAAAATATTTACCAGGAATACAGAAGCCTTAGATAGGTACCCTTAGCTAACTACCCTTTTTTGTAAAATAAAAAGTTGCTTTGCTTTGGTAGTGTGGCCTCACAATAAAATGCCATTTCAATTGTCGAATGGACCTGTGCATGGTATACAAGTTTGGCCGATCCAAAATTACTAATTTTTAATATAAGTTTAATAAGATAACAACTTGCCGTCATTTTATTTTTTACTGCCTTTATGTGCTCTCCCCAATTTAGGTTCATCTCGAGTGTTATTCTTAAAAATTTCGTTGAGCTTTGAGGGACGGATAAGACTTTTACTGTTTAAATACATCAGGAGACTTGATTTTACAATTAGATCTTTTGAAGGGAAGGAAAAGAGGCAGCCAGAATTTGAAAAGTCCCAGTGAGCTGCTAAAGAGCTTAGGGTAAGTCTGCGTACGACAGGAGTAATAAAGCAAGATTTTACAACCTGAAAAAGGGATAAGGGGATTAAGAAGGGTGGAAGGAATGGGATGGGGAAGCTGATCCCAACAGGACTCAGACAAACATCGAGGAAAAGAGGATCAAGTAGCAACAGTGGCAAATTCACTCAATTAAAAAGCAACATTTGTGACTGGAACTTGCTAAATAAAACAATTTGATCACAGACATCAGATCTAAAATGCACACTTTGAAGGAAATAAATAAATTACAAATATTGTGCAAATCACTTCTATACATGTGTGCATCTGCAAGGCCTACACACACTGTCGTACCTCTAGCTTTAATGTAAAGCCAAAGTGTTGAGTCTATGAAGTGTATGATCAGCTGAGAGACTCACCTGCATCAACTCGATGGTGAGTTCATCGCAACGAACTTCCTTCTGATGGAGCCTGTACAAGGCGTGGTCCAGTTCCTTGTTGTCGCCACCTAGTTCCAGCCTTCGTCCTGCCGACTCTGAGGCTTGCTCCGAATCGTGCACATTTTTCTGCACTGCTTTCAAAAGTTGGATTACATTCAGTTGTTCTTTCAGCTCCTGAGAAAGTACTTCGATCTCAGAATTTTTAATTTGGAGGTTGGTTTCAAGTTCGTACGCTTCTCTATCACGAGCCAGATACTTCGAGTTAGCTTCAAAAAGACTCTTCTCTTGTTCCAGTAGCACATGCGACAGTCGGTTATTTTCCTGAACTCGAGCAGAAAGATCCAGTTTCAAGCCCTGCATTTCCATCTGCAATGCACCTTCCAGCTCGGCAAATGTTTCGAGCTGTTTATCCCCCGAAAGCAAACTCTCCTTCATGGATATGATCTCCTTCTCTCGCTCTTCTAGTGCTTGCTTTAACTCTTCACACTCGCTTTGGATCACCGACCTGTCTAACTCTTCTTCAGAATCTTTGGTTTCTTCTATAGGTAGTTCATCACTTGGATACAAACCCTCGGTAGCCAAGTTTAGCCTGATCTGCTTAATCTGTTTGATTTCGTAGAGCTCGTGGTTCTTCCACTCTAGCTCTTCTGACAATCTCAACCTGTCTTCTTTCAATTCACTCTGCTGCCATAACAATCCCTCCAGCTGCGTATTTAATTTGTTCCTCTCGCCCACTAGCACATCTTTCTCTGCTTTAAGAGCTAGAACCTCTTTCTCCAGGCTACTAATTTGAGATGCAAATTCTAACTCTATAGTTTGGTCAAGACTGGTCGAACTGGCATTAATCTTGGAAGTTAGCATGCTGTTTTGTTGTTTCAGTTCTTTCACTTTCTTTACCAGCTTTCCACCAAGGCTCTGACTGTTTTTTAATTCTTCAGCCAGCTCAGAATTTTTAGCACCAAGTGTTTTTATTTCTGCCTCTAATAACAACACGGACTCGGAAGTTTTGTTTTGATGAATTTCTTCTAGTAGAGCATCATCTGTTCCCCAAGCCCATTCTGGATCGGATTGATCAGCATCTTCGGAAGATCGGCACATTTGTGCTGATTCAACAAGATTGGTAATTGTCATGCTTTCTTCTTCTTTCGCTGTAGCAAACATCTGATTCGATTGATCATTCTTAGCCTCCGACAGAAGTAACTGCCTCTTTCCAACATCACTCTCCAGGCTTTCTAGGCTTATCGTCAGCTCTTTAACATGTTCTTCTTGATTGCAGGCTGCCTGATTAAGTTCGAATATCTCCTTCTCCAGCATTGCTTTTTCACGGAGTAATTCGTCGCACTTTGTTGCCAGCTCACGACGAATGGACTCGCAATCATTGTAGCGAATGCAGAGAGAATCAAGGTTGGAACTAGCCTTTTCTAGCTCTTCGATCAGAAGGTTATTATCATGCAAGTGCATGGCCGTTGACTTTTTCATTTCGTTTTCTATGGCTACCAGTTTTCCGGAAGTATCGATAAAATCTTGTTCCACAGCTATCAGTCGATTGTTTTCGTCAATCGATTCATCCAGTTTCTTTTGTACTACAACCAACGCTTTCTCAAGTTTTATGACTTGAACTTGAAGTTCTGATACAAGGGCATTATTTTCCACTACATTGCCTTCTTGTTCTAACAAAGTCGATCGTAGTTTTTTGATTTCACACTCCGATTCAGCTAATCGTTGTTCGAGGAAGGACCGAGTATTTGCAAAGTCTAGAGCCAAATTTTCTGACTGCTCACAGATGCCTTGAAGTTTATCGTTTTCTGACCGTAATTTTTCCTCGAGTGTAATTTTTTCATACAAATTGCTCTCGATTCGATTAGCTTTCTCTTGCATGGCTATGAACTGGATCAACTGATCTTCGAGTACTGCCTGTTGCTCTTCAAGCTTGGCATCCTTTGCCGCCAAATTTTGGTTTAATCTGCACTCAATTTCAGTAGCCAACTGACGAGTCTCAATCAATTCACTTTCCAGCTTATCAATAATTGCCTGAGCTTCCAGTGTCGCTTTCTCGCTGTTAGCTTGGGCCAACTGACGAGTCTCAATCAATTCACTTTCCAGCTTATCAATAATTGCCTGGGCTTCCAGTGTCCCCCTCTCGCTGTTAGCTTGGGCCAACTGACGAGTCTCAATCAATTCACTTTCCAGCTTATCAATAATTGCCTGGGCTTCCAGTGTCGCTTTCTCGCTGTAAGCTTGGGCGAACTGACGAGTCTCAATCAATTCACTTTCCAGCTTATCAATAATTGCCTGGGCTTCCAGTGTCGCTTTCTCGCTGTTAGCTTGGGCCAACTGACGAGTGTCAATCAATTCACTTTCCAGCTTATCAATAATTGCCTGGGCTTCCAGTGTCGCTTTCTCGCTGTTAGCTTGGGCCAACTGACGAGTCTCAATCAATTCACTTTCCAGCTTATCAATAATCGCCTGGGCTTCCAAAACCGCTTTCTCTTTGACTGCTTTTGCCGCTTCCAGCATCGTAATTATTGCCAGGTTCCCAGAGTTTTCTTCTTGAATCCTATCCATTGACAGTGTGAATGTAGAAT
Organism: Protonemura montana; assembly: GCA_947568835.1. Taxonomy (NCBI): domain Eukaryota; kingdom Metazoa; phylum Arthropoda; class Insecta; order Plecoptera; family Nemouridae; genus Protonemura; species Protonemura montana. Next base: position 23,215,399 of record OX387604.1, on the reverse strand, counting down.
AATTATTTTCTTTTTCTTGAAGCAAGGATTGGATGTACGCCTCTCGTTCTTCAAGTAACAATCTGAGCCGGTCCATCTCTTGTTCCAGTGATTGCAGGTGATTGCCAATATGATTTGCTGTCATTTCGGCATAGTTCATTCGTGAAGTGCTTTCGCTCTTCTCTTGGAGGAATTCTCGTTCGAGGTCCTTATAGTTTTTGACGATTTCTTTTAACTCCAGCTTCTCTGCATTCCATTGAGCAGCAAGTTCATTCGCCTCAGCGTTTGATTTCTGCGAGGCCTTTTTCATTTCTTCATTCTCACTCGTGAGTGCCAGTAAACTTTTGTCACTTTTGTCGACTGCTACCTTCAACTCCTTTATCTCTGCTTGGCAACTGTTCAGTTGCGTTTTCTTTGCCTTCAAATTGATGGCCAGTTTCATGATCTTCTCCGCTTGGGAAGCATTCTTCGACAACAGAGCTTCCAGCTCTTTTTTCATTTGTGCTATATTTTGTTCAAGAGTCTCTGAATTTCTTGATAAATTCTTGATCAAATCATCTTTGGTAACGAGATCCACATTTCGAGACTCCAGTTTTAGCCTGGTTTCATCTAAAGTCATCTCAAGCGAGTCGATGTGGGCTTTTGAGCGAGCCGTCGCATCCTCGTACAGGGAAATGGTTAACTGGGCGTCAGAGTTGTCTTGTGTGGAACTTGTTCGGAGCTGTTCAAGATCATCTGAAGGCGTGGCATCAGCTGTTTGAGTTTCAACCGTTGTAGATCTCTTGTCCAATGTTTGCGTAGCAATTTCCTCCTGCCCAGCATTAACTGCAGCTGTAAGCATCTTATTATCCATTTCAAATGTCTGAACATCTCGCTCTTCTGTAGAAAGACTTGTTTGAGTACTAACGTCACATGAATCGTCAGACCCTTGTAAGACCTCGTCTTTCTCTGCATTGGCCAACAAAGTTTGGGTGAAGTTTTCCACTGTGTCAGATTTTGGGGTTTGAGTAGACATGCCTAGCGATTGTTTTGCTACCATTTGGGGGATATACTCCAAAGCTGCCATTTTCTCAGCAAGTGATTCTTCGAGATACAATTTTTCCCTGGCTATTATATCAACATCCTCTTCAAGTTGCACGGATTTTAATTCTGCGGAGACTTTCGTGTGCTTCATCTGCTCCAGCTGATCACTGACTTGGGCAACAAGCTCCTCCAATTGACTTTTCTCTAGCTTGATTCCAGGAATACAATCTAGTTGCAATTTCATTTCCTCAACAAGCAACATTCTCGTTTTCAGTTCATCTTCAAGTTCAGCAATGCGTCGCAGGGAATTTGACTCTGAAACTAAAAAAAAACTGTTAGTGAGCTACTGAAAAAATTAATCAGTCAAGTTTAATTATAATGCAGTATTGGCTTAGGAGAGTTGCAAAAATATAAATGGTTTAAATTTTGTGGCAATGTCTACAATTTACTAATCAGAACCGTAGAAGCAAAAAAATTTTTAACAAGAGCAAATCCCAAGAAACACATGTGTGAAAAAATCTTTTCATGCAGCTGTAGGTTCTGCCCAAAAATGGCCATTGTAAGAAAATGCCAATTAGGCAATCTAGGTATTTTTCATGTACCATAGTCCATAACCATACAGCAACATTATTTTGTAATTAATGCTAATGTTGAAAACAACCACGGGCTTGCGATACAATGTGTTTTGAACAAACTCAGTGATGTAAAGTGGCAATATGATTTCTTTTTAAAGTTTAGAACAAAAACCAAGACACTTTGTGTTGAAAATAAAAAGGGGTAATTAAGTTAAAAATACCCTCCCAAATGATCTCCAAAGGTGTATTGTAAATTTCAATACTTCATGATTGCAATTATTCACTTTTCAGGGAAAAAACCACAAGTTAAACTTTTTTTTGAACTATTACCGGTTTTTGAGCTACCAGTAATTTTATGTGTCTAATAAAACGTATTCCAAACGGGGAAAAATATGCCCACAAGTTCACACATTTTTTTTTTTTTGGGAACATAAAGTAAAAGATGTTATAACCCTTTGTATGAACCCTCAGATTTTGAGGTTTTGCAGCCTATCAGAGATCTTATAAAAAAACCCACACAACGTTTTTCACAAAAATGCCAACCCTGAAAGCTCCACTGTATTTTTGTTATAACCTAGAGTCTAAACTACAGTAGAGCACTGCCAACACCAACTCCAATTCAGTGATCAAAATTGGGTGAGTGAGCGTTTTAGAAAACCTAGCCTAGAGTATCAATCGTCATCTTTAATTAATTATTTTATTTACTATTAAGTAGACTCGAGTCTAAAAACAGCCATTCACTTAGTTTTCTACATTCTTAATGAAAATAAAAGCCAACACCACCATTCAACAAGAGGAGTGTGTGAAAACAATAGGCATACCTTTCAAGTCATCAAAGTCTACCAGATTCAGCTGAAGGTTACCTTTCTCTTCTTCTAGCTCGGCAATCTTGTTCTCCAAGTTGTGTATCTTCTTGGTATCGTTTGAATCCTGTAACAACAATCATATTTTGTTGCCGGTGTAACATCTCACAGGTCCCATCGCCGATTGTTTGCCCCAGTGGTGTAGTCGAGGGTATACGCGGGTATACAGCGTATACCCAAAAAACTTTTTGACACCAAGCGTACACCCAAAAAAAAAAAAACAGGGTATACGCCCAATAAATACTCTTTGCAAAACTTTAAAGTGCGTTTTGCAACGACAATTCTTAATCTCCCTACAACCTGCACTATAAAGCTCGAAAAGCAAAGTTTATTCCGAAAAGTGGGTAGTCCATGTCTAGTAGCGATCCGTATGATCTGGATGGGTATGCAATGGTTTTTCCAAGCAGTCAACGTACTCACTCAACCCACCCGAGGAAAGCGCGATTGCAGCTTCCCCAACACCAAGTAGTAGTTTTAGTGTTGAAAGGAATGAACTATCTATGAACTATAACTAGTGAATAGACTAAAGGTAAAGAATTAGAACCCTCCCCCCCCCCCCCCCCCCCCCCCCACCCAGTACCTAACCTAGTGATGACCACGGCATTTGGAACTCACAGCCTGATAACCCAGCGTATACCCCAAAAAAAATGTAGGACTACACCACTGGTTTGCCCCGACCAACAAATAGTGCCATTAAATGCCGACCATCTAATTATGTAATTAAGTAAGTATCACGGCAGTCGTTAACTGCAAAGATTACCTTGAGACTGTGAATTTGCTTCAGCTGTTTCTTGGTTTGAGCTTTCAGCTTCACGATCTGTTTGTTAGCTTCAGTTAGTGCGGTTGTATCATCAGAGGACTTGGCCTCGACATTCTGCAGTTGAGAAATCCGTGCAGTCAGCTCGTTTCGAATTGTAGTTAGTTCGCTATTCGTATCTTCCAGCTGGTGAAGCCTGGTAAAAGAATAACCAACAAGAATTAGTCCTGGAATCCATTTGAAAACTTAGAAAAACTAAAATTTTTAGTTTGCATAAGGTAAAATTAAACATTACAGACACTTGAAAAAAATTGCTTGAATTCAGAGTGTGACCAAAACACTTGTTTTAGAAAATTTCAACAATTTCCTAGAAAATATCTTTGATCATGGAATGTATTTGGATAAAGGTTGCATGTTGTTTACATTTTTATTAGATAGATATTTTAGAGGATTAGGATCGGGGTTCTTGAAGAAACTTGATATGAAATTCCTTTTTCTCGACTCATATAATGCCCAAAATGTATAACATTTTCCAGGCCTGCAAAGTAAGACAAAGCAAAGAAAAACTGGAAAGTGAGCAAGTTGACGTGGTATAGCGTCACTAGAATCAGAGTGACTGTGAGTATTCACAGCCTCTTGGTTCTACTCCTTGAAGATCTGTCATTCTCATCAAATACACTAAAAACGTCTCAAAAAGCATGTGTTCAAGTAGTTCGATGGGTTAGAGCAACACCCGCGATAGGTGGAGATCGGGGTTTGAGTCCCCGTTTGGGCATCAATTTATGAGACGTTAATGGTGTTCATAATAATAAAAAGATTACCGATGGCTTGGCAACGCAATTTGAGTAACGTTGTAAGTGAACAAAGTCCATTTTGTTTCTAAATCCTTTATTTTTCTTTGGATTGGAGTATCCTGCATGCTCCTTTTGTTTATTTCAGTTCACTGAATTTTCCATCAAATTTGTAAAAATTTTGTTATGGAAATTGTCATGGTAGGTACTACAAAAAGTTTAATCAAATTCTGGAAATGGTTGTATAGTGAATCTGCAAAGTTCAACGACAATGTGCCTATACCTTATAAAATCCAAAAAGTTCATTTATAAAAAGTGAAAATGTTCGTAAATTTTGATTAGTTACAAAACCATTTGACTGAATTCTCTGAAAAATGCGGGGGATCTAAGCTGAGAACACAAAAATGTGCGGTGCAAATTTTGTTGCTTCGTGTTTGTTCACTACAGCGCAAACAAACACACAGACTCTCACACAAAAAAATCACAAATGTTTTTTTTCTGGGGTGTGTGAAATTGAAAATTTTGCTTTGCTCACTATGCTCCTAGTTATCTATTTCCTAGTTATTTATCTCCTAATTATCTATCTCCTAATTATCTAATTATCTACTTTCGCCAACACGTTCCACTTGTAAATGTCTATGTCACTGCTCAGTACAATTCAGCATTCTGACAAAATGAAGCGGCATACTGAAATAGAAATCTGCAGAGAAGAGAGGGCTCAAGAAGTATTACTGAAAACACATTAGTATTTAACATGCTGTTTAAAGAAAGAAATTACCTTAGATCCTTGGTTTGGATTTGCTCACAAAGGCCAGCTTTCTCCTTATTCATGTTCGCTTCAAACTGAATGAAATTGTTCTGCATTCGACGCATTTCCTCCTTAGTTTCGTCAAGTTGGTCGAGCGTAGTTTTTCCCTTGCGGCAAAGATCTTCAGACATCAACGCGATCGCCTTGGTACGTGCATTGATCACAGAATCTTTCTCAAGAAGGTTTTCTTGCAAACCAACAATAACACCCTGCAGTTCAATCACTTTGTTATGCAGCTCGGTAATCTTTCCGTTGTGAGTTAAACCCGTGGTCTCTTCTACATCAGCCAGTGGTACGTTCGTCTAGAAGCAACACAGCAAAGAAAATGTTACTAAACAATAGAACGCAAATTATGCACACAAACTGAGAAAACTTTGACTAGGAATGTCGACTTTCCTGAACTTTCATAGATGGAGTTTTAGTTAAGCTTTGTTAATTGTAGAGAGATAGAAAAGACCTTTCTATTGTCATAGAAAGAGAAAATAGACTTGCATGGTGCTCAACTTTGATATGCTACCGGCAAGCCTATCACTCAAGGTCAATCACTAATTCAAATTAACCACCGAGAACAATTGTATAAAATAGTGGACAAGCGCAGTCCAAGCAGTTCACAAGTAGATTAAGAACAGAATAGAGTAGGTACAGGAGGGTCTTATCCCCTTGGTTGGGTTTGTGGAGGGGCACAAGGACAGAGTCCCTAGTAGTGTTTAACACAATAATGGCAAAAGCTGTCATAGCAATCAAATATATGTTTATGAAAAAGTGCTTCATGTAAATCAAAAGAGATAATCAGATAAGTTCAGACAACAAGTATTAAAAACAAATGCCACATTTCAATTTTCCTTCCCCAGTTTTTTGTCAAATATGAAAAGCCTTGAAAAGTCTTTAAATTAGCATTATCTTATCTTTTTTAATTGCTGGTAATGCTACTTTGACTATTGGTTAAGTATTTTTGTCAATTTGTATGGTTGCTGTGGGGTTACGGGAGTTACCCTTGGAGTGGGACGATACCATCACTCTTCTCTCCCTGTGCAAGTCTCTCCCTGCGAAAGTCTCTCCCCGAGCAAGTTTCTCCCCTGCGAAAGTATTGACGGTACAAGTTTGACAGCTGAGTCACCTGTTCGTCCAAGTTGAGATGCTTCCTGACTGCATCTTGAGAAGCACCAGAGCCGTGATGTAAGCGGCCTGTTACATCCGGGGAAGACAGTTTGGTCTGTAGGATTTCAATCGTTGAGTCTCTCTCTTCAAGCTGTGTTTTCATTTGTTCCAACATGACAGCCACTCCACGTTTACTCTCCGTCATTTCACGGCCTCGCTGCTCTAAAATCAACCTAATCAAAGCACATAAGTCGGTTAAGAACTCATAGAGCTTCTCATAATGGTAAAATATTCACAATTTTGTTTGGCACATGGAAATTACTGACGTTGTTCTACTTTGATACTAATGCTAGGTCATGCAATATGAAATCTAAATCAATGGGCACATCAAGATTATATCAGAGCTGACTAATGGAGCTGACTAGCATGCAAAGCAACACTGTAACTGGTTGTGAAATGTCTTGTTAAGTGTTTGTCAGATGCATTTGCCAGTACACTCGGTCTTCGCAAATGCGGTCCCTCGCTTTCCTTCTTCACCACAATAACCGTCGTTGTTATCAGGAGAAGAACGGTAACAAAGGCAAAGCCATACGTTCCTATCCACTGCATTCTTGCAACACCATCTTCAACATTCTGGTAAGTGACACTCCCATCTCTCTTTACTTATTTGAAAATGTATTAAGTAGATAAAAGCAACTATATTTATTAATGGTTAGGAAGAAAGACTTACTTGTTTTCATTGACTTTTTGGCGCAGAAATAGCAAGCTCTTGGAAGGCGTTAATTTGTCTGGATCTTTGTGAGTAGCAACGGTAGGCTCAACAGCCCCAGCACCAAGAAGTGCTCCAGGAAGAGCTCCAGGACTGGAAACAGCTCCAGGAGGTGCTCCAGCACCAAGAAGTGATCCAGGAAGAGCCCCAGGACTGGAAACAGCTCCAGGACGAGGACTTCGGTTGGAGGCTCGTGAACGTGACTTGATGCTGTTAAGCTTGGAAGCATATTCCTGCAAAGAAAACAGTGAGCATGGCATAAATATGATTTAAGTATGAAACCAGTGCAGTTGGCAAGCAAAAACTGCTGAAAATAGACGTTTTAAGGAGGTGACAGTGTGAGACGATGGGCTATATGATGGTATGCAATAAAATATTGCATAATTTCTGACTGACCTAACCGATGTCAAGCTACGACCAAGAATACTAACTATTAGTAAAATGTATAAATGCTTCCTAAAACTAAGCTTAATGTTAAAACTTAAACTTCCTATTAGAAGAGACTTCCTCTTCGATAGGTTTGCCACAAGAAGCCACTAACTCTCTTTGCTTGGTTGCTTGCTGTCTCCCTTGATTTTTATACTCTTTATCTATAATCTGCCCAAAACAGTAACAACAGGAAAACTACTGCTTTTTGCAAACGACACTTCACATCTGTTTGATCTCACACAAATTATGTGTACGCTCTACAAATTATGTGTACGACCCTCTAAAAAGAGGGTCAGGCAGCTGGAATATCAAACAGTTTGTTTCTGAACAGGAATAAAACTGCAATTCAGCACTTAGCGCATGAAGGTTCACAGTTCTCCACTCATCCCATTGATATTGATTTGATTTCACCCAGAAACAAAATTTCTAGGAATAATTATAGATAGCACTTCAATCTTGACATGGTGAAGATGACCCACTTTAGCTCAAAACAATCTCACCTGCAATATGGGGTGGGTGTCTGGGGAAAAAATTCTCAGTTGCAGAGTCTTGCAAAAAGGGTGCTCTGATATACGGCGCGAGCTAGCCCATACCTACGTTTGTTACAAGAATTCATGCAGAGAACTGTTTTTATGTTTTGGGGTATTGACAATCAATACATTTGCGATACTATTGTTTAATGCCTTGAAAACAAGTATTTGTATCAAACCAGTGAATCAATTCATAGCCACTGGGGTGAAAACAGACATACGATTTGACCAGCGTCAATTACATAACTATATCAAAGACCCCATTTTTAACAGGGGCAAATGTCTCCTCTGTCTAGAGCCATCAAATGTCTACCTCAACAAAAGATAAAGTTAGGTAGGTACTAACCTCTAATTCTTTTCCTTTGCCAGTGATGTCCTGCTTATTCTTTCGCAGGCCTTCCTTGACTTCATTGATAACCGACTGTTGCTGCTCGAATTGATCATTCAGGTCCAGTACTTGAGCTCCCAACGAGGGTGGTGGCCGAGGTTCGGCCCCAGAATCACTTCCCTCCGAATTAGAAGCCATTCTCGACTACAGCTAATGAAACAAATGATATTTTAGCTGACAGGTGCCAATAAGCTTAAGAATACACTTCTAGTATCTACTCCTAATCTTGTCTCTAATTTAACAAATCACATATAATGAAAGTTTAAGACTAGCAGCATGTGGCAAATGTGAATAAAAAAAGGCTTTTAGTTAATAATAATAATGGTCCACTGTCAAACTATTTTTGTAGTCAATAACTGTTTAATTTTACTTGATGCCTAAATTTACAACAGAAAATAATACGCCTATTTCGCTAGTAGCAGAAGCATTATTTTACAACCATGGAAAGCCGTCATCCATTTCCAACATTCTAACCTTCAAATGTCATAAGGCACAGCGAAAGTTGACAATCTGTTCCATATCAAATCCAAAAAAAAGGTCCCAAAATATATTTCTCTGAATGTTCCATCTATGAATGGAATACAAAACTCACTTGTTAACAATACTACAGGCTGAATTAACACATCTAGACTGGTAAAAAGAGAAACATGCAACGTTCACAGTCGTGTTCCATTTAGGACGTTGAAGTGTGAACTAAGCACTTCAAAGCATACAAAAACGATAGGTTGTCAAAAGAATCAGGATGCAGGACAGAGAAACCGCGAAAATTCAATAATACTCACAATAATAATTTATTGTCAGATTGATCAAATACATGATGTACAGACAACCAGTAAAATAAATATGTACATTCAACAGACAATAATACAAACTTACAACATTAATATACTAACAATTATTGCCATTTCCACAAACGGTACCTGTGCAACTTATTTAAACATCTTCAAACGGTAAAATATGTTAAAACAGGAATGTCACTCTAATTATAAGCCCATATCATCAAAATATTATTTTATGCTGAAAAAAACAATTATTGACAAGATACTTTTTTTTACTCTATTTACATTTTTCGTAATTTTGGTCTTAAATATATTTTGGAAGCGCGTGAAAACACAATATTCCGCTATGCACTGGTTCTCGTGTGTTAATATGCCTCTCTATTCCGTGTTCTATGTATACGTTTTATTTTCCTGCAATCTTAGTAGCTGTTATCAGTGAAAAAAAATAGAACATAGCTAATATACAGACAAGGTAGTGATTTTCATTATTATTTTGTATTTGTATTAGTATTATTTGGCTACTGACAAGAAAATTAATTTTATGGGCAATTTTTGGGTAATTAAGGTATTATTAAGGTAATTTTGAAAAAGATGGAGTGATGTAAAGTACAAAAATTAAAAAATAGTGGTTTACGGTAAAGTTGACTAAGACGCAGGTTCCATATGGTTTCATGGTGGTAAATTACATGATATCAGATAAATAATATTACTTAAGGATAGTAATTTAATATATTATTTGGAACTGGGTGTATTTGTCAATTTTTTATTTTATTTAGTATACATTTAGACAAGTTGTTTTTTACTTCCTTGGAAGTTGGAACCAAGCTTGTCAGTCAGAAATGAAACCTGCCAGCTCCTGAATCATTCAATGTCCCTCATAGTCATAGGTGAACATCGTCAACGACTGCAGATCTGCAAATTGAAGCAACATCAAGACCGTGTTGTTGAGAGGGTGACATGACAAATATAAAATAAATGACCTAATTAATTAAACTCCACTAATGAATTAGTGGGGTTTAACAACGCACTGTTTTGGCAACGAGCCATTTTTCACTGGTCTAATGGCGTTGGTCAATGAGTGGATGATGATGAACCTAACATAACCTAGAAGAGATGGGGGTAAACCCGGTGCTGGTACGTAGCCTACTCCTGTGAAAGCATCAAGAGGTCCACCGGCTTAACGTCCCTTCCGAAGGACAGTAAAACGCGAACAACAGGATTCTTCCACAGATAAGCAAGGCGAGTGAAATTGCTGTACTAACTTTCATCTCTCCAACCTCTCTCCCGGACAGAACTGGGCAGAACTGGGGATGGAAACACCGGTTCTCATGGGATCACCGAAGTTAAGCAATACTGCGCTGAGTCAGGTATATTGGATGGGTGACCATCATACACATAGTTCTGTTCGAGATAAAGGTTGGAGGAATGAAAGTTAGGTGCTTTTCGACAGGAGTAGGCTACTTGCCGGCACCGGGTTTCCCCTCCTCCCTCATAGACTAGGTTAGATTAATCATCATCCTCATCATCATCCACTCATTCACCGACGCCATTTGACCAGTGTGACAGGATCCGTTTTATAAACAGTGAGTCGTTATCTGAATAATCAATCAATCAATGAACAGAACTGGTCATGAGTATGATGGGCACCCATCCAATACCTGGCCCAGCGCAGTGTTGCTTAACTTGGTGGTAATATAGTAGGTACATACACGTACCCTGTGACATATTATATACATCCATGGATTCAACACCTGGTTGACTGAAGCCACCCGAACAGATAACAAGTCAAGCATCTGAGGTTATGCGAACTGATCGTCGCTATGCATCATCGTAGCTAGTAGACTTCAGACAGCATTAAGTCAGCACATGCGTTAAGGGGATTGTATAGCCTCCACATTCTTTTTTCTAAGGAATCCAGGGAACAAAACCCAATTTTTTAATTTTTTTATCGAGGTTGGTAAAAACTGTTTCAGCAACTAAAAAAATCTCTTTTAGTTCACATTTTCATATAAACTGGATACAAATATTAAGGGAGGCATTTTAAGATGTGCTCGAGTTTTTTTTATGTGTAGATTTGCTAGTGTTAAAAGATTGAAGAAATTTGGGATCCACAGCTGCTACTGGCAAACCATCTGTCACCTGTGAAACTGACAAAGTGCAACTGACAAGATTCAACTGACAAGATGCAACTGACAAGATGCAACTGACAAGATTTGACTCACAGTGAGCAGAAGCCAGCATACTATATGGACCACAGACACCGAGCTGACAACGCATATAGTTCGCTCCTCCAGAGACACGCCCAGTCCGTTCGCCCCGCCCACAAAACCGAGTGAAGAGGCGTGGTCTAGGCCACAATCGACACGCCCATCTTTCCTCCAACGGGCGACAACTAGAAACACTAGTGCCTGACGCTTTCAGGTCGCAGTTTTAACTTCTTATATGCGCATCATGGAGGCATTGTTCATCATTTGACATGCACAATTTACTGAGAGTTATTAGTTGTTGATGACTTTAATACACTTTGATGGAATAATTAGAGTTTTTGCTCATAACCGTACCTTGCACAGCTCCGTTTAGCACCAGGATGAGAACCATAAGCATGAGATGGAGCAGTGCGAATACGGTGGAGTAGATGTTGTGTAGAGCGTTTGCCGTGCTGCTTCCCGTGGTGCTTGATTTGGTGCTTGCCGTGCTGTTTACCACGATGTCTCGTTGCCAAGCTGGTGCTACTGGCACGTCTATGAAGCACCAAGTGCAGGGGTATTGTAGTGCGTAGCGACCAAAGCCCAGCAAGGAAGCACCGAGAAGATGGCGGCCGAACCTCAAAGAGACGCCACCAATAATCTGTGAAAGGGCAGAGAAAACATGATGACCCTCCTCTGCACTGCTCCTGCAAGGTTTACTGGAAGGCGACAAATCCTTTTTTACAGACAAAACTTTTTTATCATTGTGACCTAGATACTTGTCTCTTATTTGTCAAGCTGGCCCGTGAGCAGGTATTTGTTAGGAGCCATATTTTGCTTGTTTTTGGGTATTCAGATTCTTTGAACTGTAACTAAGGCTCATGACAACTTTTTGAGGTTTCTGAAAAATTTACTTTTCTCAAGCAACTTTTTCTATCTATTTCACTCATAATTTTACATTTTTTCATGCTATTTTCATATTGGATTTGATGACTTTTGATAGAAGTAATGTGTCTGGATTTAGAACATATGATTAGTTAAAGTGTAAATATTTTTTAACCGTTTGCATTGCATTTGGCTACATATTTGAAGGCTTTGCGTGTTAACACTATAAGTTCTATCGAAGTTCATCGATTTGGATTTTGGCATTTATTCCAATAATATCAATAAAACTCTTACACATATCGAACGTCTTCTTTTATTGCTGCTTGCTTACCCTATCAATTTTTCTCGCATAATGCTGACAGCAATTTCTTATCACTAACTTTTGCCGCATAACACTGGGTTAATAATAAAATAAAAGTGAAACCTTTTGCTGAAAACTAAAAGTCTCGTAAAGTTTGTAATTCACGAACGACAGGTGTGATTCAACATCGGCAAAAATCAGCTTTTAAAATCGAATCTAGTCGAATCAATGAAATGAGAGTTTTCTTCGTTTGGTGCTCTGATGTCATCCTGACTTAGCATCATTCACAAAATAAGTTGCATGATAACACTGAGATTAAATTATCCCTGATTCTGAATTTGACAACGTCTTATCAACGTAAAGATATGAGTTTACATCGCTTAAAGGACTCTTAATTATTTCAATTTTATCCAGGCAATGCAGCGTAAAAACTAACAAACACATTTTTGCTGATAATTAATCGTTTATAAGAGTAAGGAATTATAAAGTCCTTTAAATTGGAATACAAGTCGTACCTATGTCTTGGCAAGCGTCATTTCATAGATGGTTTGTAACTTGTTAAATACCAATTCCCAATGCGTGCAGATTTGCGGCATCGGTCCGGACTTCATGGCTGCATGCTGGTTCCTCCATGCCAAGAAGCCTGCAGAAGAAGTCTGGCCTGCAGGCCAGATTTAATCGAAGCTCATAGCCGTAGCTCCTCAAGCGCAATAAAAATCTATAGCAACGGCATTTAATAACTAGCCTTAGCGGCCATCGGCTCAAATCACTTGGTTTCAGCTCGCAATTATTACACCATATTAAACTCATCAAGAATTTATTGCATTCCCGAATAACTAGAGTCATAGCACCTCCGGGGTTGACCTTCCACCGTCATGATTTATTTATAAATATTCGCTTTAAAACACAACAGTTTAACAAAATAAAAAGTTAGTTGAGAAAACTGCTCCGTCCATATTATTCCACTGACAATATGTGCACTTGAATTGCCATCGTATTATTCGATTATGCTAGGCGGGGTAATTTAGGTAGGATAATTTAGACGGATAATTTTTCGTATAGCCCTTGCATGAGGGTCGCACAACCCTTGCATGAGGGTCGCACAACCCTTAACAACAAATCCAACGAAATTACGTCAGCAGAAAGTTGCGAACAAGAATTCTTTCGAAGAGCACTTGTTCAATTGACAGAATAATAGGTTCTAACGTTGTGTTCCAAAATCAGAGGTCAATTAAGTGGACATTCATCACGAAGCTTTCATACATTGGATCGAATGTCGCAAAAACACACCTCATAACTATTTTTAGAAAAACTATTTGAACTGGGTTTTGAATGCTAAGTAAGTGCTTAGAATAAATCAAGTAGACATGAATCTCATAACTATCTTTCAATCAAGCAAAGAAATTTGGTTTAATGTCTACTTTCCAATAGAACAATTCTATATAACTCCACAACTCTGGCATGTATTGGACTGTCACGTGTCCAGTGTTGGCATGCATTGGACTGTCACGTGTCCAGTGTTGGCATGTATTGGACTGTCACGTGTCCAGTGTTGGCATGTATTGGACTGTCACGTGTCCAGTGTTGGCATGTATTGGACTGTCACGTGTCCAGTGTTGGCATGTATTGGACTGTCACGTGTCCAGTGTTGGCATGTATTGGACTGTCACGTGTCCAGTGTTGGCATGTATTGGACTGTCACGTGTCCAGTGTTGGCATGTATTGGACTGTCACGTGTCCAGTGTTGGCATGCATTGGACTGTCACGTGTCCAGTGTTGGCATGCATTGGACTGTCATGCACGGTATTTGAATGTACTGGTACCTGACTAATTCGAGAGTGACAAGACGGGCGTGCAGCATTGTGAAGAAAACGCCACTGAAACGTTCACATGCCAGCGTGCACACGGTCAGTGGCGTTATCAGCCCCGAGAGAACCATAAAAAAAGCGTGCCACTGACAAGCCGCTCCCTGTAAGAAATATAATATGGTAGGTCATCTTTGCATTATGGAAAACACCTTTTACACCACAGTAAAACCTTTTATACCACAGTAGGGCCCTAAAACCATGGCAGACACATTTTATCTGGCAGACACCAATATCTGTATCCCGATGGCAGTCACCTTTGTGTACCATCAGAGGTACTTTCTTACCAAAACAGGAACTCTTAATTAAATGGCAGACAAACGTAAGCCATAGCAGATATTTTAAAAATCATGACAACACCATGCAGGTGCTAGAACCCCAGTCAGCAGGTGCTACAACCCCAGTCAGAAGGTGCTACGACCCCAGACAGCAGGTATTACAGCACACAATTCTTTCTACTGGCGTAACTGCAAATATTTTGGAACAAGACAATTTCTGTCTTTGGAGCTTGAGACAACGGTTGGAGTTGTAGCGAGAATCCCCGTCAAATCGGCGGCAGCGAGTATAGGCCAGCAGCATTCGAAACACAAACCCACCAGACTTTCGCCTACTCAGCATCCACAACGCATTTCCTGGAGCAGAGTGACCATTTTATATTATTGTGATGTTTCCTTGAGCTTGGGGTGCAATTTTAGAGCAGTTTTAGAGCCTTAAAATTCGTTGAGTGAGATTAGTGAGTGACGGGGGTACTTTATTGATGACGCTTATAATTTATAACTAGCTCGTGAAGCAACAGAAAATACCGTATTCATGCCCTGTAAGTAAATTCGTTACCATTACAGCAACTTAAATGGCTGAAATGGATCTAGAAATCATTGATTTGTCGTCCTCTCTATCTGAACGGAACAGTACATCTCTGTTGTACTCTAATTAGGTGTGCTTCTTACCTGTGGTTTTCAACCGGTGGCTTTTTAGCTGGGTCGCAAACAAGACCGTTTGCTTCTAAAATACATCCTTTTTTAACTTCAAATGTTTTTTTTCTTTGACCATTTTGGCAGTGCTCATTTTGTTAAATAAACCTCAAATAACTGTGAAACTACCGAAAATTATTAAACCGAAACTATATAATGGAGGCGTTGATCAAATACTGACCATCCCTTCCGAACCAGCTAACATGTTTGAAGTGTAAAATCGTTGAGTGTGCAGGTTATAGGTAGAGGCAAAACGTTAATGTTACACTTTCTGCGTGAAAGATGACCGCCAAGTGACTACTTTACCGACAAAAATGCAGAGTACCGGAACACCCCGCTAAGTGGAGCCACTGTCGTATGAAATTTGATTTCGATATTTCTCGTAGGTTTACTCGCTTTTGAATATCGTTACGTATATATCAATCGTTGAGAACATTGATGGAGATCTTTTGAGCATGAAAAGTCTCAAAAGCGAGTAAGCCTACGAGAAATATCGAAATTAAATTTCATACGACAGTGGCTCCACTTAACGGGGTGTTCCGGTACTCTGCATTTTTGTCGGTAAAGTAGTCACTTGGCGAAAGTTTAACATTCACGTTCGGCCTCTACCTATAACCTGCACTCTCAACGGTAAAACGGCTGCCCCTCATGAATGAACGCGGCGTTGTTGCCATGATGGAGATGACGACGACAACGCTACCTTGCCCAGACCACTGTCTGTCCCACTGGTCCCCATTGAAGCCCAAGGGATGGCTGGGCTAACGTGTCAACTTCAATACTTCAGGATGCGGGACGTGCGGGATAGTACGTATCATAACAATGAAGTAGTTACCTATGGTTCCAGCAAATGAAGAGAGCAGAGAGAATGTCATGTGGTAGGGGGGTGTTAAAGGTAAGACGACTTCCTTGCAGTTGAGCCAATCTTGACCCACCTCATCCTCAGCACTCATCTCACCACGACTGGTGGATCGAGATCCACGTGGTTTGTGAGATTCCTGTCAAGACCATACACGCAATTCAAATAAACCTCCATACCAGCATAGCCCAGTGGCGTCACCAGAAAATCATCTTTGAGTGGGCACCGGCCGGAATGTTTCTATGCCAGATTTTCCGAAATACAACCAAAACTGTTGTAACGAAATTTAACGCCACAGCACACTGGGCAACATTTTGACTATTGTCTACTGATCTCCCTATCCTGGGCTCATTTTGGGCATCAAAAAGGCATATTAATTATTATAATGACCGCTATAAAACAATGCCTCTACTCCTGGGAGGAGGCAGAGTGCCTGCATTTTTCACAAAAAATGTTCCTATGACCGAGCTAGGAAAATGTGATTGTCTTGCACATGCAGACCGTCCATATTCCACCAGACCACTCAACCAAACGAAATCCCAACCAAAAAAAGACAAACACACAAACAAAACTCTTCGTCACAATTTTCAATTTCTTAATTTGTCTGCCGATCAGATATGATTGTTTATTTCTTCAAAAAATGAGGGTAGACAAGCAGATAGACAAGAAAATTCGGGGGCGAGCCACCGAACCCACTCGTGAAAGCGCAACTGGATAAAATTCCTTCTAAGAAAACAATGCCTCTCATATTTACAGCAACGCTCGGAAACATTCGGCAATTTTCGGTGTACCTCGGCAATATTCGTAGTACTCCGACAGCAAACGGAGGTGGTCGTCGGTCGAGACGCCCGCAGCTAGTCTTCGCACTTCCTGACTGGAGGTAACCTAGACGAGGTACGGCGACAGGCAGTTGCAGTGTCGTTCACCCAGAACACGCGACATCTCCCACCCTGAGTCACCGAAAGCAGCCGCAGCCACACACAACTCCACTCATGTGCACAGGTCCTTAGAACTTACGTCCAAGAAAAGCATCATGCACCATGCAACATGCACACCGCTATCAATACCACGGTGTTCGAGCGATTAGGTGCAATTACACGCAGTTAAACACAAGTTCTACCTTCCTTGTTGATAACGATGCTCTAATTAGTCAATAGTCTTCCATCCCCCTCCCCCCCCTGGCCTGAGGGAGTTGATCGGTCAATTTGACCACGGCTAGCTCAAGGTCAGTGGCAGAGACGGGGTCGTGTGGGCCATTGGAAGGGGAGGTGGAGGGGGAAGTCGATCGATCGCTAGTGCGGCTCGCCTCGAGCTGCTTCGCTACCTGCTCAGTACGACGGCGTACTCCGCTTGTTCACGGTCGTTAGGTCGTTGGGACGTTACTACAAGGGACGGGCGGACGCTGCACAGCGTTGATATGGCCAGATAGCGGATCGCTGCACTAACCCCTGCGGGGGATGGATCGTTTGCTAGATAAGCTTCGCCAAAATATGGTAGGTGCTAATCAACTAAGTTCGGTAGCAAATATCTTCCTATTGTCAGAGCAACACCTGAGATATGTGATTTTGTGAATCGGTTATTAGTTTGCTAGACTTGATATTTGTATAAGTTCCGGTTAGGCGGTGAATTATCAATTGATCATTCAATTGCCTTTTGGAAAGATCGAGGTTTTCAAGTCTCGAGATGGTGTGATTTCTTGTTATTTTCTCAATGAATGGTGTGTGGTTGGATTTGGTAGTGATGGTGAATGGCACAACATATTTTTCGCATTTTTTTTTTGCATTTATTTGTAGTTAACATTTTTTTAGTTGAAACTTTGGTCAGTTTGGTATCATATTTCATGTATTTGGGCGTGGATCAGCCATGCTCTGGCAAGCAAATGTCGTGTTGATTGGTTTTGATGGTTGTGGAATTGAGACAATGGTGTGCATCTTCGTGCATCGATCGCAAGCTCCGCGTCGGCGTCGGCGTCGGCGTCTGTTTTGGCGTCGGCGCGAACCGGTTTCCACGCTACCGCGTTACGCTAATTACGACGTGCAAATTTGCTCCCGACAGATTTACTTTGGAACTAGGATTTTTCAATCGAACTTAGCTTTCCACCTGGGACTGAAGCAAGGACTGTTGTTGGGCAATATGACACTTTTTTGTCCGAGCTGTTAATCTTCACCCATGCCACTGGTCATTTTATAAATTTTCTTTGGAATCCTAGCTATTTATTAGCGCCAAAGGCAGTTGGTGGTTGAAGTACTGTTGTAAAACTATTTCGTCAATATCCAACAACATGTATTTTTTGAACGATAAGATCTAATATGCAGCATTATAAACAAATATATAAATACAATTTATTGATTTTCGAATTAATATAAATACTTGTAAAGCTATTTATATCATTCATTTGAATGTTTTCCAGGAATGGTCAACGTGGTTGGGTTGTTCAAAATGGTTATTTTGTATCTAAGGTACATTCAGTGTGTCACAAGGGTAGTTTGTTAGTACTGGTTCAATGTATCATCTAGGTACATTAAGTGTGTCACAAGGGTAGTTTGTAATGGTTCAATGTATCATCTAGGTACATTTAGTGTGTCACAAGGGTAGTTTGTTAGTACTGGTTCAATGTATCATCTAGGTACATTTAGTGTGTCACAAGGGTAGTTTGTTTGTACTGGTTCAATGTATCATCTAGGTACATTCAGTGTGTCACAAGGGTAGTTTGTTAGTACTGGTTCAATGTATCATCTAGGTACATTTAGTGTGTCACAAGGGTAGTTTGTTAGTACTGGTTCAATGTATCATCTAGGTACATTCAGTGTGTCACAAGGGTAGTTTGTTAGTACTGGTTCAATGTATCATCTAGGTACATTTAGTGTGTCACAAGGGTAGTTTGTACTGGTTCAATGTATCATCTAGGTACATTTAGTGTGTCACAAGGGTAGTTTGTTAGTACTGGTTCAATGTATCATCTAGGTACATTTAGTGTGTCACAAGGGTAGTTTGTTAGTACTGGTTCAATGTATTATCTAGGTACATTTAGTGTGTCACAAGGGTAGTTTGTACTGGTTCAATGTATCATCTAGGTACATTTAGTGTGTCACAAGGGTAGTTTGTTAGTACTGGTTCAATGTATCATCTAGGTACATTTAGTGTGTCACAAGGGTAGTTTGTTAGTACTGGTTCAATGTATCATCTAGGTACATTTAGTGTGTCACAAGGGTGGTTTGTACTGGTTCAATGTATCATCTAGGTACATTTAGTGTGTCACAAGGGTAGTTTGTTAGTACTGGTTCAATGTATCATCTAGGTACATTTAGTGTGTCACAAGGGTAGTTTGTTAGTACTGGTTCAATGTATCATCTAGGTACATTTAGTGTGTCACAAGGGTAGTTTGTACTGGTTCAATGTATCATCTAGGTACATTTAGTGTGTCACAAGGGTAGTTTGTACTGGTTCAATGTATCATCTAGGTACATTTAGTGTGTCACAAGGGTAGTTTGTTAGTACTGGTTCAATGTATTATCTAGGTACATTTAGTGTGTCACAAGGGTAGTTTGTACTGGTTCAATGTATCATCTAGGTACATTTAGTGTGTCACAAGGGTAGTTTGTTAGTACTGGTTCAATGTATCATCTAGGTACATTTAGTGTGTCACAAGGGTAGTTTGTTTGTACTGGTTCAATGTATCATCTAGGTACATTTAGTGTGTCACAAGGGTAGTTTGTTAGTACTGGTTCAATGTATCATCTAGGTACATTTAGTGTGTCACAAGGGTAGTTTGTTAGTACTGGTTCAATGTATCATCTAGGTACATTTAGTGTGTCACAAGGGTAGTTTGTTAGTACTGGTTCAATGTATCATCTAGGTAAATTAAGCGCACCTTAAAAATCTAGGTTTCGTCTCGAAATAAGAAATGCAAGCAGCACGGAAATAGATGTACAATCAGTAAACTTTATGCGCCGTTTTTTTTTATCGAACAAAAATGTTTTTAAATGGAACCCGATGGTTTAAAATAGTATTTGTGGAAAAGAATAATTAGCCATTGCTACCGAGAAATGATTATAATTGAGATGAATATATAATTGCTTGAAAAAAAACACGTTCTGGAAACTAAGATATTTGTTGAGCTTATTTGTGTCAACATTCCATTGGTAGGCTATTTAAAAGCGTATCGAATATTGATCTATCACCAACTGGTCATTATTTCACCGAAACTTTTCAAACATTCACAGAGATGAAGTGATCATTTTGGTTGACTTTTTAGTTGAGCTTGAGAAATGTATCATGGCGGAGCTCCTGAACGAAGTCAATTAAATAATGAATCTCTTTTACTGTGAACTACCTCGGAGGCATTGATACTTAATGTGTGGGTAAATCTATACTTCTTCTTGGTCTTCTCCGCCCGTGGACCGTCACCATAGTAGAATGTGGACCCCCTAGGCTACCTTTCGGGTGTCATTGAACACATGCGGGATGTATAATAATAATAATAATAATAATAATAATAAAATATTTTTTGTCAAGGATTAAACATAGCAGTTGTTTTGGCAGTCATTCACACAGAAATAAAACCAAGTCACAAGCGATTAGATCTAAAAGGTGTGATTACAGTTTTTTCATTGTTGAGAAAAAGCATGTTACCTTTGCAACAGTCTAGAACTTGTTTGATCGCAGAGTTTGCCATTTCGCCGACTTGTCTTTCCTTAGTGCTAATGAATTGACTAGTATCATCTGCATAGAGGGTAAGATATCCGAGTGTAACATGTTTTTGTATATCATTTGTGAAGAGTAAAAATAATAGCGTTGACAGTGCTTTATAATTCCTATATAAATATGTTATTTGCAAGCTAACAATCTTGGATGCAATGACGAATGGAAGTAGAAATAGCAAGGCAGAGACAGTTAATTAGCAACATTCTCTTTATAATCAGTAATCACAATTCAAAATTTAGGATAGAAACATATTCGTTAGAGTTCTTAACAGATTCTACCACAGATAGTAATTCATTTAACAGGTTTAAACATCACTTTTACACGAGTCCTATAGGATAGCATGAGTTCTCTCCTCCGAACCAGTGATATCTTCAAAACATTGTGTAATCTATTCAGCCCCACGTGTGTATATGATGCATTCCTTTGAAAATTTCACCGTCGAGAAGTGGCAAGCCCTCTTCAATAAAACTTGAAGACATAACGTCAAAACTAAGCCTGCCAACTTGCGAAGGATCTCAGACTTTCTCAGGTAAAGTCACTGCAAAGGAGACATCCGACAATTAACTTACAATAAAAACTCTGTGATATCATTGTACTCAAATAACACCTATTGTTGATTCACTGACCTCACGCCGAAATTATATGATTAATCATGCGATGAAAAGATTGGCCCTAAGACCAGAAATTCAATAGAAAGTGGGATTTTGCTGTGCTTTATGGCAGCAAAGTTTTATATTTTAATTCACAGAAATGAGAAAAAACTCGGGAAAAGCGCAATATGATTTTAATCAGGTTAGAATCGAAAGCTCAAAGAATTGTCTTTCTTTTTGTACCACCCGCTTTTAGATAAAACCAACTATTTATGAATTATTTCAGTTTTATTCGAGTCATGCGTCGAAAAATCGGAAACAAAATAGATTTTGCTACAAATTCTCAGTCGAGTTACTTGGTGGGAAACGGTGGAGGGGGGGGGGGGGGGGGTGAAAGTTTGTAAGGGCGCTTTAAACAGCGTTAGTGAAATCAGCGATTAACGTTATTACAATTATTTAGTTTTAGTTTTATGTTATAACCACCTCGGGGATAACATTATTATTTCTTTGGTATTTGATTCCACAATTCACTGACAATCACCAAAAATCAGTTCTCTATCAACAAACAGCTAACTTGCAATGCGGAGACGTCCGTTTCTTGTAACCAATTTTGTACCAAAAGTCTTTCTGACTCTTCTGTCACCCAAGGCAGCTGATGTACCAAGCTGGCACCCTGGTGTAGTTGTCTTGAGCACGTGGAGCGAAACGATGAAGACCGCGCTATACACAGGCACTGTTGATGATGAGGATCGCCGAGGAATAGGAGCGAGTCATAAAAAGCAGTCTCATCCGTGACCGACTTTCAATAAGTTTGTGTGTCTGGGAAAAATAGGCGTAACGGGACAAGTATCTGTCGGTCGCTGCTGCTCTCTCTCTTCGCATGACCTGTCCTTAGTATTGTCTCTCTTTGTCATTTCGGCTCCGAACATCACTGGCTCTGGACTGATGACAAGTCGCAACATTAAGCATTCATCGATCAATAAGAGGTGGCGTGTATTTTGCAGAGCATGTCGACTTTGCAGCTGCATCTCGTCCAACAACGATTCATGACGAGTTCCACGGATTCGCTGGCCTATAACTGCTAATCAAGTGGAGCGAACGAATGCGGAGCATTGTTTATTTGTAGTTGGGCGACTTTGCAATAGAGACGAGATTTCGAACCTCAATTGAGTTGGCTCTAACAGCTTTTTGCGACACATTATCCACTTCTAAAATCCACTTCCGCTAGATTCAAGGAAATCACTTAACAAGTCACGTGGTTTCGTTCAGTTCATGGAGCTGCGTTTTAGTGCTAAATTGACTTACATCTTTTCAAACAGACTATTTATTTACGAGACCTGCAAAATTAAGAAATTTGTTTTATTTGACTCATTGTTTGCTTAATGGAGCGAATTCAGGAATACTTTTTTTCACAGATTCAGGTCAGGTTCATTAACAATTATTTACAGGAAACGTTCCAAACACTTCCCACAAAGTTTGTCGGGATAAGGAAAAAACCGTTTCCACTCTGACAGAAGCACGTGCCACGTGGTATGGAACAAACAAATCTGGTGCCTGGGGCGTCACTTTTAGTTTTAAGTCCGACTCCACGTTTGTTCTTGCCACGGTCGCAGCTAAAGAATAATTCATGGAACTTACACAGATGGAAGCGGTCATTAAAGCAAGTTTAACTCTGCGTTTCAACTAAAAATATTTTCTAATTTCACCGATATTGGTTGATTTTAGAGTAAAGACCATACATTGAAACCTGCGTTAACTCCCAGTGACTAGTTTTTGTGCTAAAAAAGTTTGCAAGTGAATACCGTAATATTTTCGGGTCATTTTGATGGGTTTCAATAATATGTGGATTATAATTTTGCGTGGTAGTCGCTGTCCCTGTTATCAGTGAGCAAGTAATAGATAACGCGTAGGTACAAGTTGTTTCATACAACAAAGAGAGGTGCGATGATTCGGCACTGGCGCTGTCGACTGATTCGACTGATTCGACTGATTCGACTGATTCGACTGCCCCGTGTTCGATTCTTGACCGACTCCCCTTTTGTTCTCTAGATAGTGGCAACTTAAATACGTAATTACAGACAAATTGCATAACATGTTAGATAAAAAATCGTCGAGGTGGGATCATCGAGTTCTACAGTGCGACTGGTTCAAAATTTGATTCCCAACGGCCGCTAATTTTGAGATACGGAGCACCCTACCTGAAACATATTTCTATAGAGAGGATGGCAAAAAAAGAATCAAAATAAGATTGTTCAAGATTTCACAAAGTCTAAAACATAATACATCTATGACTTAAACCACGCGTCGATGTGGCTCATTGGTGTTGTGCTGGATTCGTGGCAAAGATTCTATTTTTGCCACGAAGCCAGTACAAGATACCGGGTTACCGCCGCAAGTTCACACTTTTGCATTCTTTGGGCGCATGATTTAGAAAGTCGCTCTCACCAATTTTACGGAATTTCACAAGCTCCTCCGTCTACCATCAATAATTATATATGAACTGTTGCGAGTGTTAAGCAGATATCAGCGCCACCTCTTGATAGAATCCTGTACTACCAATGTTTGATAAACCGCCTTTATCTCAATACGATTTTGTTTAAAATTATTTTTGGGGAATTACTATCAGATGTGACTAAAAGATTTGATTTTTGATGTGTTCACTCTTATACATAGTGTTTGTCTACAACTTCCTTAACGTAGCCGGGCTGGGATAGAACGACTTTGAAAATGTGTAAAGAGGAAAAGAAAAATAGATTTCCACAAGCATGTAGACTGACATTTGTTTACAGAAAAATGCCTTTTCTTAATATTCTCTATTTCCCAAGCTTTAATTTGTTTCTTTCGTGTCATTGACAGGCAGAGCTATCGGTGCAGGGGGACGACTTCACTCGTCAGATCTGGCACATGTACGCGACATTTGAAGAGTTTGTCGACACCAGAAGCACCCGAAGCGACCGCAACAGTCGCGTCACCAGCTGGCCCACAGACTGTCCCGAGATGCGAAGATTCACGCGCACGGAGCCACCAGCCCCCTCTGCCCAACTATGGGAACATGGAGGAGAACAACCGGGAGAACTACCAGGAGAAATACCTGGGGAATCGCTGGCCTGGTGCTCGTCCAGCAGGGAGAGCCACGTACGACGACGTCGACCTGCACGATCCATGCGCCCTTCCAGTGAGGATCAGGAAGGTGCAGGCCCAAGCAGTCTGTCCCCACTCAGTCGCAGTCTCGAGCGCAGGAGTCGCGATACTCGGGGCAGAGACCGCGCCCGCCCCCCCACTGCTCGGCGTCGTCGTCTGCACGAGGTAAACCCTCTGCTGGAGACAATCGGCGCCATCCAGACTATTCAGGCGCTTCAAGACGGCGCCGACGACGACGAGCGACGTAGTCGGTGGTCACCGCCGGCCACCCCCGCAAGGGAGCGCCGTCTCTCTGGGTCGCGTTTCTTCTCGGATGGAGAGCGCGACTCCAGTGGCTACGCCGGGTCTAACTCAGTGGACTCGGGCTACAAGAGCTCATGCCCCACTCCCGAGCCGGGGGACTCGATGCTCTATGCCAGCCACCAGCGAGGCCCGTCGTATAGCGTCGACTGCTTGGACAGTTTGGCTTCCCAAAGGCCACGAATTGCCATGGGGATCCAGGTGATGAACCGGCAGCCAAGAAGTGGCCGCGAACGCGATCTGGATGAGCTTATCTTCTTGCGCCAGTCAATTCTGACAGCAATGCAGCGGTACGAGGAGCCGATGCCCGGTGGCGTGCGGGAACGTGCGGGCTCTCGGGGCAGTGGGCCTCCTTGCCCTGGCCCCGGCTCTGGATCGGGCGTGGGTCTAGGGACACGCACTCAAAGTCCTGTCTCACGCGGCACACACTCTGACCACGATCTCGACTACGCAGTCTACGCTCGTCTTGTGCATCGTACCCAACGCACGCACCGCACGCATAGGTCACACCGCGCGCATCGCGCCCATCGCGCTACGCATCTGCTACGAGGTGAATTGTGTGCAGTATCAGTTATTTCACTATCTTTATCGTAGTCATCATGTGCGTGGAGAGTATGTGAAATTGTACCGACTAAACGGTATTTTATCGGTAGGACGGCCTATTGCAATTAATCGGTAGCCTTCTTTAGACACTAATCGGTATTTCTGGGTTGCTGAATGTTAAGCGGTCATAGAGTGTTCTTTTTATATGTTTTCTTTTCATGCGTCTCAAATTGTTTGCTCTTTGTTTTTCTACAATATCTATCTATGGGACTAAACGGAGTTTTGTGTTTTAAAATCTCACCTCGAAAGTGCTGTATTCACACTGCTGACTTACATGCTCGCACTCGTCACAAATGCCGAAAATCTATCAGTCTCCAATTTTCTCCGGTGAAACTAGAAGAAATGCATTAAAAAACAAAAATAATTACGTTTCTTTTCACTTGTCTGACGAGTTCTTTTCTCTACTTTGCAGACATGAAGCACGGAGACAACGACTCCTCGAGCAGCGAGGGAAGTCCCCCTCGCTCTGCTGGCCGCTCTCCGCCGGTCCCACCTAACTCAGCAAAGCTAGCAACCCCAGCGAACCGCTCTCCCCCAGACAGCCGCTTCTCAGAGGTGGCACAATGTATGCTGGAAATCATCGAAGATCTGCAAAGCCACGTG
The DNA here is from genome assembly GCA_947568835.1 of Protonemura montana. Lineage (NCBI taxonomy): Eukaryota > Metazoa > Arthropoda > Insecta > Plecoptera > Nemouridae > Protonemura > Protonemura montana. The sequence goes on along the minus strand of OX387604.1, from coordinate 23,189,605 downwards.
CCTGTACCAGTTGCACTGCAGCATCCGCTGCATCCGCAGCACCCACAGCACCCGCAGCACCCTCAGCATCCTCAGCATACGCAGCATCCGCAAGGAGCATTCGCAGGCAGCGAACAGCATGTCTACGAAGAGATAGTCTACGATGTCGGTACTACACCCAGGATTCCTCCTCCACTACCCGCGAGACCGGCTGCTATATTCCGCGCCAAACCTCGTGATAATGTGTACTCAAGATTGGGAGGCTCGCCATCCCCCCCGCCACCCCCGCCACCACCACCCCCCTTGCAGGGGGCAAAGCGGGGGCCGGTTCCAGCAGGATCCGAAGCGGACAACAGCAAACATCAAGACGAATATGGTTTCATTAGGTCGCCTCCGTAAACCTCCATGGGCGCCCATAGACGTACATCGTTCATGGTTCTTTGTGGGATCACTGTGGCTCTGAGGCAACTCAGCGAAGCTGAGGATCAAGATTGGCGAAGTTTGTTGTCTTGCAAATGAAAAGCTTAAAGCGAACGGAGTTGTGAGGTCGGTGTTGTTTTTTTCTTGGAGTTAACTGAATAGAAAGAGAAATCATTGGAATAGGATGCATAATAGATCACAACAGTAAGGTGAAGTTTTTGCGTACTTTCTCCTGGATTCCATCCATGGTTAAGATGGGCAACTGCCCAGGATACAGATCTGTTCCAAGGGACATTTGTTCCGGTAGAAGAGAACAGCTGTTCTAGTTTATTGGGAAATGGCCTTGCATGAGGTTGTTACTTGTAACTATGCATTTTGTCGTTTATCGGTCTTAAAAATGTGCGAAGGTACTCGAGTGAAGGTCGCAAGTTAAGATCCCACCAGAAAATATATCCCACCACTTGTCGTGATATTGTGCAACAGAACAGGGTATATAATCTTTGGAAGGGGGTGCTTCTTATCACTAGTTCAACCACAAGCGTTATTTTAAAATTGTGCACGGCTGATTTTGGATTTGAAAATGGACTTAATCTGGAAGGATATTGGGCAAAGACAGAATAAATGGCGGCGTTGCTTTGTTGTGGAGAGTTTGGACATATCAACACGATGTGGTTGTTAAGTTTGTGAAATTATTATCAATGCTTTTGTAGTAATCAAGCATTCAAACTTTGCAAAACAAGTAGAAATCTTTGTAAAAAGTAATTTAACAAGAAACTGTTTCGCGGATCTTTTCTCTAAACGTGCGTACAGATTAAGAATGTGTCCTGTAAATGTATTTTAATTGGCCCAGCTGCCTGGTCAGTAGAGAAAGAACAAAAGCACACACAAAATACACAAACAAATTTGGAATTTTTACCGGATAGTCAAATTGACTCTTCGCTCTCTACGCTCATCCGTTTAGTTTCCTTGAAAAAATGAACGCGAGAGTGTTTTTTCGGTTCCCATTTTCCAAGATTGACTACACATTTCCATGTGTGGTAATTTTAGCACCCCTTTGACCACCAACTTCCTGAGCCGGTCGTAGTATGAACTGAGTAAAAACTCCTGACAAAATAAATGTTTGAAAATAATGTTGCATTTTGCACGACTGGACTGAAGACTGGACGAGAAGCTTGAAGCCAAAGAAACGAGTCCTCGCGCGTCTTCGTCATCGCCGGAAAACTTGCAACCAGTTGTAGGTAATGTTGCACGCACGCGACATTCTTTAGACGGACAATGTCAACAAGCTCAGATCTTTTCTTTGAAGTACCACCATTTGTTGGTGGCCTGGAGCATGCCCTCTAAGACAACTCTAAGAGGTCGTCTCCAAACAGCTGTTTTGCTTGAAAGCTCTCCGAAAAGACTAGTAGAAGCCACCAGGAGGTAGTTGGGATATCTATACTCGTGTTGTTACGTATATTATAACGAATATGTTAAGTACTTGACAATATACCAGCACATCAGTAGGGTAACAAGTTCGTGGGACATACTCTTTATTTATTTCTACTAGAATTTCCGTCGTTGTCCCGTGAACTGTTACAATGTAATTATCATATAATACTAATTATTATTATTATAAATTATATTGACATAATTAAACTAATAATAATGTTAAGTACTATGAACAAGAAAGGCTGATTCTGTTATCGACGTAGAAAGCTAACAAATAACAATTATTCGATTATTCCGTAGAAGTGTTTTAGGCCAGGATATGCATATATGTGCAAGCTATAGCAAAGATATTGCAGTCGAGCTGCATTTTTTCATCTGGCTTCTAATTAATTGATTTTTACAGTAAAGTTGGCAACGTTAAGGTTATTATGAAAGAATTTGAGTTTGTTTTCGTTTGACTAACACACACTCTGAAAAAGGGAAAAGGTTATATTTGATTTGAGGAATAGCAAATTTCTTCTAAGCAGCTGTTGTACTAATTAGCATCATTTGTCTGTACGTTTCTTGATGCACACTTCTTAGGGACAGTTTTACAATGACTAGGGAAATGTGCGATCGCAAGTTAAGATGAAAGTGGAAATATATCTGATTGGCTGTGACCATGAAGGTTAGTCTGTAACTGGCAGTTAACTTTTTAACGGGTCGTTGTAAGACTGACCCTAGAAGTTGCGCAGGGCTTAATATCTAATGTAAATCTCTAAATATGTTGGGAATTGATGACAATAAACGCCCGCTTACCTCATGCAGCTCTGTGGCATTTCTGGGAGTTTTTGCAATTATTGAAGGTAAAACGTCGTTATTTCAAGCTTTTTGGAAGAGGAATTCTAAATATTATCGTGCAATTTCTTGTTATTTCTCTTAAGAATGTTTCTTTGTAAGTTTGGTCACCAAAACGAGGAGAAGTTTCTTGTTTATTGGAACATTTATCAATACACGTAGAACGAACATGAAGGACCCAACAGAATAGTAAATTCATTTACGTTTCCACGCGAATTATCTAAAGTAAATTTCTTGGAATAATGTATAATACTTTCAAGACTTTAAATTATATGTGTTTTGTTCATTTCACTCACTTCGATTCCGTTGGCGAAAATGAACAAGAGAAGCCAGAAAGCAGACGAGCAGCAAATGGATCGGGATTGGGACAGAATACAACTCCAGCTGGCTTCAACAATATTACTAACTTTCTAATGTATAATTGTAGCCAACGTATATCTAACTGTTAACTGATTATTGTTAACTGAATTTGAATGTCGGTCAAATTCGGCCCGGCGAATGAATCATGGTTTTGTATCAGTGGGAAACGGATGAGAATGGAATAAGTTGTGCACTTAGCACTTTTTCAATGGCTCGTTAAGGAATGAACAGTCTGTTAAATATGACAGCTTTTGATTGGCTTTTGCAAAACAATAAATAAGTAAACGAACTATTCGGCTCTTGACGGACCACTGAAAAATCAGACTTTGGGTGATAAACTTGCATTGTTCTGAATGCAGATTTCATATCAGGCGAGTTACTTTCTTGCTTTGGTGATTACGATCGTGTGGGATTTTGTAATGCTGTCCGTGATTAAACTGTATGGACTTGATAAGGTGTGCTTTTTTTATTAGATTTACTTACATTACATACTTGCCAGAATCCGCACAGGTTGACGTGGCGAACACTGAGCTAGTGATCATCAAAGTTCAGCAACATTTAGCCAAGTCAGCAACAGGATGGGTGACCATCTCGTACACTTTCTATTTGTGTGGAGATTTGTCTCAGACATTAGTAGTTCCCTGACTTCAAACTGAATGTCCAAGATGCCCACATTTGCTAAACACATGTTTAGTGAAGACTAGTTTGTTTGAGGTAACGGGTAATCCTACCCTACACTTCCCTTACCCCACCGACATATTTATTTTAATACAAAATTAACTGAAATTATTAAAACTTCTTCCTAGCAATGAGAGGCAAACGATTGGGCATACTACACATGTGCATGTTGTCATTTATTCAAGCTAGATTGCAAATCTGTTTCTTTCACTTTTTATATCAAGATGGAATAAAGTTAAATGACCTCTGTTGATAATTGTTTAAGTTCGGGGAAACCCAGTCGTTTGATTTATTTGTGATCTTCTTATGAGGAAAGTATTGATACAGAACGAATTAAAAATGTCCATGAGTTAGTTAAACATTTCGCGAACATTATCCTCATCGTATATACAATCCCAAGAAACTAAAACTGTCTTTTTGTCTATCACTAAAATTACATTTCTGATACATTTTTCTTTCTATTTGCATTCAGACCAGTTCTACCAAACATTGGGGATAAAAACCCTAACACGGTCGGGAAATCAGAAAAAAAAACATCTTAAAGAAAGGCTGGGGTCTTGATTGCTCCTATTTTTTTCTTTGATTTAATTTATGGAATCGTCACAAAAGCCTTCAAATATTTCCATTTTTAACCCTTTTTTGAATTCATCTCGTCAATGTTTTTCAAAATATCAAAATGTGAAATATTATCAACGATTTTACTAACTTTTCCTTTATACACGGATTTTTGTTTCAAGATTGTTATCATTAATAATGGTTTCATCTGGGACCGCGTGAACATTGCTCCTATAGACATTAGGAGACTTTAAGGAAACTCGATGCCATTTCCATTTTTCACGGAACGCATGACTCCAACTGCACGTGCCCTGCGCAAGAACACTCTCACTGCTTTTGCCTGGAACGCATTACGCACGCATTACCTGCGTGCGTCCACATTTGAATCTCTTAATTTACACACAAAAATAACATATCCTCACAATTAAAACACAACTTTTCAAGGTCACCAACTACGCTACTCTGTCGGATATTTTTCAAAGTTGCCACAGATAAAAAATTGTTTGCGTTTCTGTAATCTTCTCTATCTAGTAAATTATCCCCACAATAAAACGATCAGCCGAAAAGTTTCGGTGAAAGTTTGAAGTCCATCGTACTTCATCAGTATTTTGATCCTGGGATATTTTCACGGCTACGACATTGAAGATGAAGCAAAAAATTTGGGAATTTTGTTCTTGATAGCGAGTAGTAATCACTATCAGTGAGATCGATCTATTATCAACCATCTATTTTTAAAGAATGCCTATTTAGTACCTATGTGCAATGGCATATCACAATGCATTTGAAATGATAAATATCTTATTAAATATCTTAATAAATATATTGTGGACCTTCTATAAAAGTCAAAACCAAGAGAATGTCACTGTGCATGAAACAGACCATGTGTGACCACGAATGGTCCCCAGGATTCACTTGCCAATCGACACATCTAAAGAAATTGTAAATTGGTTGAAAACGGCTAAAAATAGTTTTACACAAATTTCTCTTTCAAATCCACAACCATGAAAGCGCAGTTAAAAGTGGGATATATATATTCACACCTCAGTCAGGCTTGTTGTTCCATAGCTGTAAAAACATGCAATTTAAATGTTGTCTACACAACTGCCTAATCGTCCATGACAATAGCACTTGCGTAGAACCGAAAGAAATGCATCTAATTAGCGGCGTTATGGGCGCCATGCTTAAAAACGAGGAAGTTGAGTGCAAGGGTTGACCAAATATGTGACTGAATGAGCTGACCATTGAGGCATATGCAGGCCAAGGCAGGCACGTAACGTGGGCGCTGTGATGTGTGACTTGGGTTGTAATCATTGCCTGGTTAAGACAATGTTCAATTCCAAGCATTGATTTGGCAAATCGAAAACGATGAGTCACGATATAATTGGTGATAGTACGAGATGAAACGGTGCATTTATGCGACTGCCTGGTCCCTGGCGATATCACTATTTAGAACGAGTGTGAAATCACTGCAACGCTGGGAAATAACCAAACAATTAATAGTTGGTTGCTAAGGGGATATATAAATATTGGTGAAATATTAATTACATTACTCACTATTTTTATTGTTATTGCATGAAACACTTATATGTATTGGCTCGCGTCATCTAAACTTTTAAGCATTCCAAGCTCAATTTAAAGGGGAGTGCCGTTAAACTCATGGATGATCTCATGTACTTGACGCTTTTTCTCTTGGATTGCAGTTCGTGCTCATTAAACGCAAAATGCATGTTTGTGGTTTAAAATGGTACCGACTCTAATACAATGCTTGCAAAGTGGGCATATTGGCGTACTGATAGAGTTGCTCATTTGTCAAATCGCATAAACGGATCTTATCTCCAAAGTAGTTTTCGACTACTTCTTTGAGGATCCTGATAAAAGTCACGTATTCGTGACTTTTAAATACTAGTAGGTGACAAAGAGGTGGATCTTGTTGACGTTTTGGAAATTATGCAAGCAAACCTGGACCCAGGCTCCAGCTGTTCCCATAGGCGCTAGAGAAAACGACGCCGATCCACACAAATACAAAAATATAAATAAAAGAACATGCTTTTGAAAAAGCAAGGCAGAAAATTCACCGATACTCTACAGGGTTTTTGGTACCAATAAATATTTTGATATCAATAGGTATTTTTGCTATATTATGCGTTGTTCTAAATTTAGCTGGTTTTTATCTTCAAGAAACGGAGATTTACTGCTATCAATGTGAAAGCTTTATCAGAACAACTGTCTTTATATTCTCATTATTCCCGATTACTTTTTGGATAAATTAGAAGTTTTATTTAGAGATGAAAAAGGTGGTAGGTGAAAAAGTTTTTTCAACTAAAAATTGAAATGAAGAAAGAAAATTAAAGAAGCTAGGAAACCCCTAGATTTGAAGTAATTGTAGATTATCCAGTGATGGTCCACTGAAAAGATGCTCTGAAAATGAGAAAAACTCAGCCATTTCAGTGAATCTACACAGCTACAGGGATAAGTAATCTATTATTGAAACGAATAGATTAATGGACCTCTCGGTGGACCGTTCCAAGCACCGAGACCAAGCACCGAGACCAAGTACCGAGACATACCGCGAAAAGTTAATCAAGCAATCATCGAATTGTTTTTGATGCATTCATCCATTATCATAGGCGACTTGAAGTGGCATTGACTGAGTCAATATTTAAACGGGTCTTATCGATGTTTGAGTTCAGTCGTCTTGTTCCCTGTCCACCATGCACTTGTCACGTGACTTGGCCACCTCACTGCTGCTAGTCGCGTGTCTAGGGGCAGGGGTGGGGGTGGGGGTGGGGGTGGGGGCGCTTGACACACCTTGGGAAACACTCCTCGAGCAAGAAGGTGAGCTTATTACAGGGCACTTCGTCAGTACTTATCATAACTAAATCTTTACATTTTTAAATATTTTTTCTTTCATACCAAAATCCCCTAAAACCAATCTTTCGTATGTGTCTGCATTTTCTGATAGTGCTTGCAAAATATCTTGGCTTTCTTGCTGCACATTTGCTCAGTCTTTCTTCCTTTTAACTCGGTAATTCTTAAACAATATCTGTGATAACGAGGTAGAGGACTTTTCATGGTGTAAAAATCCTGAGGACACCTTTTACAGAGACACCTCTATCATTTTAATTTTAAGCAATCTTATCAGCAATGCCAAAGGAATGCTGTCAAACGGAGTTACATTTTATCAGAGGATACATTTATAGACTCATGCATCATGATAAATATATACGCTAATAAGTAATTACAATTTGATGAGTAACGTCTTGGTTGACCCTTATAAATGAACTAATCACCAAACTAACCTACTGCTTTGATCAAAATAGCATGCGTCTTCCCTCATTCCGTTGCTAAGTGCCACACTTGCTACAATCATTTGTGCCTCGAATATTTTCTGAATATCTTTTAACTCCGCTGGAGAAGATGAAAACACAGCAAACACTTCGTCTTCCAAATGCAAGAAAAAAAATGTATTTCTAAAATTAAATTGGTAGGGATTTATACTATAGCTAGGATCCCTAACCAAAAATAGTTCGTGAAAACAACATTAGGCGGCACCATTTGCCTTACACATTTCACAAATAATTGTACGTTACCTTATCTCTCAAGACATCTCATTCCCCCCCCCCCCCCCCCCCCCCCCAAACACATGTTCTGCAGAAACTATAGCGAAATGGAGACAAGATTAGAAACGCCGTTGTTTTCCCCAGACGAAGCTCGTATGCACCCGCAAAATCGACATGGCCGCAGCGCTAAGTACTCACCCGAAGAACTAGGTGAGTCACATTTTCAGTTACGGGAAACAGAAACCGAGCAAAGGATATACAAAGACAGACCTAAGGAGGTCGTGGGTCTAAGAAGTGTCTGTCCAATGCCCTAAATCAGATTTCAGAAGAGAGTTGGGAAATATTAGAGAATTGGGTAAAACGGATGTGAAGGACATGAAGTTCGGGTATATCGGGTCAGAGTTCAAAGAGCGAGAGAGTTTTGGTACTTTAGATGAGTCTCTTTCCTCCACCTCTATTCTCGAGAGTGTGATGAAAGTCAGTACACTTCGGACTGATTGATTTGTGGTGTTTAACGACGCACTGTCTTGAAAACAGGCTATATGGTACAAATCAAACGCGTCGGTGAATGCGTGGGTGATAATGATATTAAAAATAAACCTACCCTAGCCAAGAAGGGATGAGGGGAAATCCGGTGCCGGGACATAGCCAACTTCTGTTGAAAAGCACTAAGGGGACCACCGGTTTAATATCCCTTCCGAAGAACGGTACAACTCGATCTGTATGTACATTGTGGTGTTACAGGAGCCGCGTTCTGGCTGGCTGGTGGGCAGGCTTCACTTCGAGCGAGGTTGGCGATTCGACCGAAAGAGACCCAGGCTAAGAACGTGGTTCTTTTCATCGGCGATGGCATGTCCATACCCACGCTTGTCGCGGCGCGTATCTACCAGGGACAACTCCAGGGGGCAGATGGGGAGGAACATACACTCAGTTTCGAACGTTTCCCCTATACAGGACTTTCCAGGGTACTTATATGTTACATTTATTATTATTATTTGTGGTGTTTAACGACGCACTGTTTTGACAAATGGCCCTGCGGCACTGGTCTAATGGCGTCGGTGAATGAGTGGATGATGATGAGGATGGTGATGAACCTAACCTAGCCTAGAAGGGAGGAGGGGAAATCCAGTGCCGGCACGTAGCCTACTCCTGTCGAAGAGCACCAAGGGGACCAACGGCTTCACGTCCCTTCCGAAGGACGGTTCAACTCGAACACCAGGATTCCTCCACAAATCCATGCTGTCGAGAGGTTGATAAGCAAGGCGAATGAAGTTGCTGTACTACCTTTCATCCCTCCAACCTCTCTGCCGAACAGAACTGGTCATGTGTATAATGGTCACCCATTCAATACCTGACTCAGCGCAGTGTTGCTTAACTTCGGTGATCTAACGAGAACCGGTGTTTCCAACAAGCCAAACCGTTCGGTTTATATGTTACAGGCTCTACTTCTCCTAAAATGGTTTCGGATTTTATGGACCGTATGATGGCGTTCTGCATGCTTCAAACACAATAATATTAATTGCTATAGTCAACTCTATAGCTGTTAATTCATAATAATAATAAAAATAATAATAGTGCTTATTGTCTGGGACCCAGTACATGGTATAGGACAGTTTGATACTTACAAAAATTATGTTTTCTAACTGCAATACAACTCTTTTACAGAATAAAAGCTTTAAGATATCAAATATTTCATTCAACTGGAAAGTCAACTGTGCGAATTTGCGACTTCAAGTCCCAGTTCTTTAGTTTTGATTCGTACTCATCCTAAGAAGAAACACTTTATTTTGAATGTGAAATGCCCTGAACCTGTGTAACACGTACTTTATTCGCAGACATACTGCGTGGACTCCCAAGTGGCAGATTCTGCTTGCAGTGCCACTGCATACTTCACGGGGGTGAAGGCCAATGACGCTACTCTTGGCGTCACAGCGAGCGTCAATTATAACAACTGCTCGGCCATGAACGATCCTGACAACCGGATATTGGGGTTGATTTCATGGGCACAGGTACAATATTCCTTGAGCTGACTATGAACTATGTTCAGTTTTAGCATTGAAAGGAAGGGGTCTGGACTCACTGGCTGTTGCGTTCATACTTGTGAGATACTTTATTTGAATTGATTCCAAGGCCATGGATTTAACGGTGTTTTTTAGTTAGGTTATAGTACTACCGTTGAGTGTGCAGGTTATAGGTAGAGGCAGAACGTTAATGTTGAAGTTTCTGCGTGAAAGATGGCCGTCAACTGACTACTTTACCTATTGGTTTACTATTGGTTTAGTCCGAGTCTCAGCGATATTTCTTAACTTCCTCTCTAAATAAACCGACCCGTCAATTACTGTACCGGCGAAAAAAAAAATTGTAGTTGCCACCAGATGGCGTAACCATCTTTGTTTGCCGACTCACCCCACAGGCTGCTGGCAAGCTCACTGGCATTGTGACGACCACAAGAGTGACCCACGCCTCTCCAGCTGGGGGGTATGCACATACAGCCAATCGAGACTGGGAAAGCGACGCAGCTGTAGTAGCTAGCGGGCATCTACCCGGAAACTGCATGGACATCGCAAAGCAGCTTGTTACTACCGAACCCGGCAAGAGCATCAATGTGAGTACCTACCGAGCCGACTCCCACAACCGTTAATGAAGAAACGATCCTAACTAATCTTAACACCGAACTGTAAGGGAAATGGGGATATGGACCTAGCTGAATTTTACGTTATCAGCTTACAGGTACAAATTACTTCTACGAGAATGCACTTGTTCCGTGTGCAGACCTTGGAAACTGAATTATGTGTAGGTGAAGGGAGGTTGATATGGTTGACAGGGGACTCTGACTTCAACAGGTGGTGTTGGGAGGGGGTCGCAGGGAGTTCCGTTCTTTGAACGTGGTGGACGAGGAAGGAACCCGGGGCTCGAGACTCGACTCTGAAGACCTGATTGATCGGTGGCAAACTGATAAACTGGATGATGGAAAGACTGCCAGGTCAGTGGCCGACACCGTATTGGACGTGATCATTGACGCCATCTTAAACCCGGCATTAGGGGCTTTCATGTTCTAACCTTTGCTTGGTTCGTTTGCAGCTACGTCTGGGACAAGAGCGGCTTGCTGGGTGTAGACCCGGAGTCTACCGAATATCTCTTAGGCTTGTTTGAAGCCAGTCACACCCAATATCACATGGACACTGACCCCAAGACCAAGCCTTCACTCTCGGAGATGGTAGCTACGGCCATCGAGGTCCTGCAGAAGGGACCCAAAGGTTTCTTCCTCTTTGTTGAAGGTGTGTTGGTTCGTTGGTCCGTTCGCACATGTGCATAAGTACAGCTAGTAATATAAATATTGTACGTTTAGTAGTAATAGTAGGGCTAGTAAGGCTAGTAGGGCTAGTAGTACTGTACCTAATTAGATGATTATGTTAAGGTCGTCTCTTGAGTATAGACTCTACCGTGTAAATCATGTGTTCGCAGCCTACCCCATCCTGAAGTTTGGTGACCCCAAGCAACTCATACCACATCAAAACTGTTCCTTCACATTGTGAAGAATTCATAATATCGCTCGGACATGATTTTTGGCAGGAGGACGAATTGACCACGCCCATCACGACACCCTAGCTCACAAAGCTCTGGACGAGACCGTGCAGTTGGCACTGGCCGTCGAGACAGTGCTTAATATGACGTCAGCAGAAGACACTTTGGTGGTGGTCACTTCTGACCATGCCCACACCATGTCTCTGAGTGGTTACCCAACTCGGGGTAACCCGATCTTCGCTGCAACCGGCGTTGGTTTGGACAGGCTGCCTTACTCCACGCTCGGATACGCAAACGGGCCGGGGTACAAAGCTCCGGGACCTGATGGAACGCGGTACGACCTAAGCCAAGATGACTCAAGTAAGTAACCAACTTCTTACCAACTCATTACCAACTTAGGCTTGTACGCACTGAATCAGAAACTATTTCGCGAAATGCATGAGCAGGCTTATTAAGCTACAGTTTGCTTAAAATATCTTCAAATCTCATCTGCGTTTGGAGGTGAATCGAATGGTTTCATTGAAACAATTATATTTAAATACAAAATTGATAATTGTTTATTTTTGTGAGTAGAGATAAGAATATTATGATCCTATAAAACACTAACCTCTTACTAAGCAAGAAGTTAAAAATGCCAACACTTTAAAGAAAATAATGCCAACACTTTAAAGAAAATAATGCCAGTAAGCAATCACGGCGAGGCAGAGAGGACCATGGCAAATTATGAAAGGGTCTCACTGCTTCTTACAATTTTACCATTTTTATCATCTTACCATTTTTTCAATTAGACTCAAATCCGTATTAAAACGAAAAATGAACGATCGGTTAGTATTTATGTACGTTACGGTGCAACAGCCGATAAAATCATAAAATATTTAACACCGCATTTCACTATACTTAAGAACACATGACATTTCTTGACGGCAACAATTTCGGTACCGGTGTGTAATAGTGTCATTCCATGTTTGCCTGTCTACAGCCCACAAGGATTACCAGTTCCCAAGCATGGTACCACTTGCCAGCGAAACCCACGGTGGCGATGATGTGGCTGTGTTCGCCACTGGTCCTTTTGCCCACCTCTTTACGGGTTCGTTTGAGCAGAACTACATTCCACACGCCCTTGCATACGCAGCGTGCATGGGAGACGGCGAGACTTTCTGTGACTCGGAAAGTTGGATTCGCCACCACGAGTACAGCAATCATATTCACGGATAGAATCAAGGCCTATGGATATATGTGGTTCAATACCACACTGTCAAATAATATCAAGATAATAAAAAACGCACTAACAAGGCTAGAGAATTAAATGCATTATTAGGCTAGTTACCTCGTTAGTGCGTTTTTACTTCTTGTGGGGTTTGCAATATGACGAAGATTCACAAAACTATAGCTCGCAATATTTTTGGTGGCATTTTGAAGTCTTGAGGACTTTTTTTGCAATTTGTCAGAATTAAAAATCGTGGGAATGAGGTACCGATGTTTAGATCGGCTTGTGAGCTGTGAAATTCAGATGTAATGTTTGATGGAACATGTCCTCGTTTCTCGTAAGCGTATAATATGTTTCGAAGTTGGTAGGACACGTGTATAGAGAAATATATGTACAGTATAATTATTTGTTACTAGTACCACTTGAAAAGTTGCGAGTTTGATCACTTTAATTCATAGTCTCGGAATCAGCTGTCCACGCAATAATGAGATGTCTGTCTGATAAGGGATTGAAGGAGGTACTTATTCTATCAAACTTAATGTAGTACATATTAAGAGTATGGCAACTTAATGCATGTCCCTACCAAATTAATTCACTTTTTGATTGATTATTTCAGAATTTATCATTAACATGAATCGTGAATCATTGAAGCGCATAGTATTTATCAATTATATCAATTATTTCTCTGGTTCATGAATCATGATGTAAAAATTGATAATTTTTTAACGACCAATAAAAAATAGAATTTCATTTTGCAAATTTTATTTTTCAAAAAAACCTCAAACCTGGAATTCCCACGCAAAATATTTGAGCATGAAGAATGTGGTAATGAACCACAGCTGCTACCAATGAAACACAGGATTTGGGAAACTGGTGCTGACACTTTCTACAACAAGGTAAAATCTGCACAGCCCTTACAGGTAATCATATGTTTGTCATCTTAAAACATGCAGTACCTGTTTTACAGGCATCCAAGACACGTTCAAGACACTCAAGATTTTATCAAATCAAATATAAATACACATTTTTTCAAATACTATCACTGAAAATGTCACCTCAATAGGGAAATCTGCTTAAATTTGAAACTATTGTTTTATTTTTTTTTTTGTGAGAAAATAATGAACACGTATTTTTTTATTTTCTTCTAAATCCAATTTTGAATAAAATATACCTGTTAAAATATTTGCGTGTCAATCTCGTACGAAAACGAAGGTCGCCATTTTGTATGATCTATAGCAAAATCTGACGTCAGTATGACGTCAAAAAACGTCAAGAAACAGAAGCGAACGCAAAGGAGACCCAAAATGACGTCAGAACAGAATTTCTGACGTCACAGCCCGTTTTCATCCCGTCACGAGAATTTATATTTTAGCCATTCTTAAAACAAATAGAAATAGAAACGTTATGATCGGATTATAAAAAGAAAAAATACTTCAGATTTTATTTTAAACGCGTATTTGAACACAACGATTATAATTAAATAATAATCCTAAAGAGATTTCCCTATTGTTCATTGGACTCATTTAGGGTTCAAATGTATCGTTTGATCTGGTATCCCTTCAAGATTCTTTTCAAATTGTTCAGATTTTTTCTCAATCTTCTTTGATGTCGGCAGAGCGTCGAACAATTTTTCTTCTGTACATACATTGGATCCTGCTTAGTCAGTTTTAGATAAGTTCGCATAAGAGAAAAAGTGAGTGGCAGGTACTAACATGGGTGGCAACGAGGTCATTGTAGATTAAAGATATGTAAAATTATATTATAGCTATGAGGTCTTTACTCTTTAAACTATTCAATATTACTTTGTTTTTATAAACAAATTAAAATCACTTCCGTAAGACCATGTGCATACTTTGCTGTATTTAGGCGTATTATTTATACTTCTGGAAAACACACTTTGATCGATTTTGTAAGCGACTCTGCCAAATTACCATACATTAAATGTTACCTTTGCACCTTGCCACGTAGAATCACTTGTGAGCTATGTGCCAAGATGGGGTCACAACTCTAATTTCATTTTTACAAAAATAGCTACAGCAAAAAATTAAATACATACAATTGATTTTCTTTTAAAACATTGTTAAATAATTTAAAAATTATGTTATTCCGCCCGATATGATCCAAATGGTAATGTTTACCTTTCAACTACACACGTGAGCTTTAGGGCTTTAGGGAACTTTAAAGGCAAACAATATCAGCAAAAACGTACATCATAAACTAAAAAACCGAACGGTTTGGCATGTTGGAAACATCGGTTCTCGTTAGATCACCGAAGAAGCAACACTGCGCTGAGTCAGGTATTGGATGGGTGACCATCATACACATGACCCGTTCTACTCGGGAGAGAGGTTTTAGGAATGAAAGTTAGTACAGCAACTTCACTCGCGTTGCTTATCAACCTCTCGACAGCATGGATTTGTGGAGGAATCCTGCTGTTCGAGTTGTACCGTCCTTCGGAAGGGAAGTTAAGTCGGTGGTCCCCTTGGTGCTATTCGACAGGAGTAGGCTACGTGCCGGCACCGGATAACCCCTCCTCCCTTCTAGGCTAGGTTAGGTTCATCATCATCATCCTCATCATCATCATCATCCACTCATTCACCGACGCCATTAGACCAGTGCCGCATGGCCAGTTGTCAAAACAGTGCGTCGTTAAAAACCACAAATAAGTAAACATAAACTAAAGGTACCATCATACTACGATTATCGACCCAGCAGCAAAAGTGAAAATATGTCCCTGCACGTCGACAAGAGTAGGCAACCCACGAGACAGTCGTGCACTGCTAGATGCTGACCTTGTCAAGTCACGCACCTCAACGCCAAACACGCAGACCAGGTTCTTTCCAAACTAGCAATTTCTACAATTATCGTGAAATAGGTCATGACCCAATTGATGTTTCTCCGTAAATCAAATTGAACCTCCCGAATTAAGTGTTTTGTAATTATCTTACAGCATCAGACGAACTTCAACCCGAACATTCCACATTCAAATACGATTTTTATGTTAAACGACGCACTGTTCTGATAGAAGGCCCTAAGCGCCGCTAGTCTAATGGCGTTGCTTAATGAGTGGGTGATGTTGAGGATGATGATTAACCTAACCTAGCCTAGAAAGGAGGAGGAGGGGAAACCTGGTGCAGGCACGTAGCCTACTCCTGTCGAAGGGCACCTAGGGGACCACCGCCTTAACATCCCTTCCGAAGAACGGTACAACGCGAACAACAGGATTCCTTCATAAATCCATACCGTCAAGAGGTTGATAAGCAAGGCGACTGAAGTTGTTTTACCCAACTTTCATCCCTCCAACCTCTCTCCCGAACAGAACTGGAAATGTGCAAGGTAGTCCAATACCTAACCCAGCGCAGTGTTGCTTAACTTCAGTAATCTGACGAAAACTGCCGTCTCCAACACGCCAAGCCGTTTGGTCAAAACTCAAAGCTGCAATCTTCATTGAGGTCACCGATTGAACGCGTGGCTCAGTGCATTTCTACAAAGCTTTGATGATCAAAGACAAAGAGACCTGGGGCTAAAGTAACCCTAATCGTTGAAAATCGGGAGTGGATTCCTGCAGTAAAATTGACCCTCTTCAAGACGGAGAAACTGGAACACGCCATGTTTTCAAGTGTCCAGTGTGAACTTCTATACCTCTGAACGACTAAAGTCGACGAGCACCTTTAATTCAAAATTTTCACACCATTTGAAAATGATGCCCGGCATCGAACACTTTTTCATAATGCGATAATAAAATTGGGAAAAACAAAGGTTTTTAAGGCATTTAAAAATGCGTCTTTGGTAACGAGAACCTCTAGTAACAAAGAAACGACGCCAGCGTCGAGCGGTGCGACAGTCGTGAGAAGTTGCCACGGACGCTACCTTCAGCGAACACGTTGGACTGACGACGTGAGCGAGCACAGAGCAATTGTTTAACACTGAATTATGACACCAATAAAAACATCCGCTGAGAATCAGGTCAATTACATGCAGGAAAATTGAGAGCTGTTAAATAATTAATTTGGATAAAATGTCTTTGACAAAGCCGCTGAAAATACTCAGTAAAAATGACAATTATAAATAATAATACAATTATATTTTTATATTAAGAAGAAGTTGAAAAGATAGACGATAATAGAATATCAATAAAGGCTACGTACTTTCCTTAATCTGTGGCTAGTTGGTCTTAAGTCTACGTGAATAGGCCATCAGGAATAATGCAGCACAGTTGAGCAGCGTGGAATCAAGCTCCAGTTGAAAGGGTCCTGAAGGATCAGGCAGTGAAGGAAGATCAGGATTCAGGATATTTAAGAAAATAAGGATTTGGTGATGGGTCAGTGTTCACGGGTTTGCACGCTCTTTGTCAGAGCGGCCCAATTACCTCTTGATGGTAGATAAGTTTCATGATTCCGATGAAAGATCTTGCAAATGTAGGAAAACACAACATTCAGAAAAGCCGGCTATTGTCACAAAATAAATAAGTATTAAAATATAATTTAAAAAAAAATTATAGGAAAAACATTGCTTTTAAATATGCTTAGAATCAGAACCTCACACGCTCCATATGAACTTCCTTGAAATGTTTTTGCATTGAATTTTCACACAGAAAATTGTCCGTGTTGACTCTAGGATGGTGGCGTAGTGAGAGCGCCATGTCCGTCTCCCATTCTAGAGGTCTCAGGTTCGATCCTGGTGGTCGGCTATTCTGGTAGTGAGAGCGCCATGTCCGTCTCCCATTCAAGAAGTCTCAGGTTCGATCCTGGTGGCCGGCTATCCTGGTGGTGAGAGCGCCATGTCAGTCTCCCATTCTAGAGGTCTCAGATTCGATCCTGGTGGTCGACTATCCTGGTGGTGAGAGCGCCATGTCTCCCTTGCATTCGAAAGGTTCTAGGCTTGATCCTGGTGGCCTGCTACACTGGTAGTCTGCCTTGCATTCGGGAAGTCCTAGGTTCAAACCTGGTGACCGGGCATCCTGGCAGAAAGAGCTAGTGTGGCTTCTACAACTGATAAATAATAAAAAAAATCAGATGAAAGCTAACCTAAGAAGTGTTATCAAACTAAGACGATGTCTCAGGGTTCTTACCATTCTCAACATTAGTCTCCTTCTCGGCTGTGGTCAGCGCGATGAAGAAATTAATCACGTTAACTACCGTGTATTTGTTTAGTCTTCAAGATTACTTGGTTAGCCAATGGTAGGCCCGACTCTTCTCTATCGGTATCGGTAAACTATCGGTAAACACAGCTTTTAGCGCTTTTCATGACATTTCTGGATTACTTTTTAGTGAAGATTAATTACTTATTTTTCTTTGAAAAAAGTGAGTAGAAACATTTAAAAAAATTCAAGCAACTGAAGTTTTAGTGATGTTTTTTTTCCGATTTTTTTAAATGTTTTGGTTGAAGCTTGTAATGTCGCATTAACATGAGAATGGTATCTCTACACAGTTTTCCCCGGGCACTCTTCATAACTTCATATGTCACTCTGATCAGCAGGGTTAGCAGATCAGCTGGGTGTGAGCAAATAATTTTTCTGATATTTTCTGAGACATGTTTTTATAGGAACAAACGGAATGGAGAGCAGCTGGTCATTAAATCGGTAACTTCTCCAATTGTTGTGGTTGTTTAAATATTCATTCTGGAAATTGTGCGCAACCATGAATTCTCACATTGGTAAAGGGTCACATGACCGTCACATGACCCTAAGCGAGTCACATATAGTTCCTGGGAAAGTTCATCCACCGCCATGAAGTCTTCCATCGTCAACAAAACGTTGATAATATCATGCAATATTCCACCGTCAACAATACGTTGATAATATCATGCAATCTTCCACCGTCAACAATACGTTGATAATGTCATGCAATCTTCCACCGTCAACAATACGTTGATAATATCATGCAATCTTCCACCGTCAACAATACGTTGATAATATCATGCAATCTTCCACCGTCAACAATACGTTGATAATATCATGCAACCTTCCACCGTCAACAATACGTTGATAATATCATGCAATCTTCCACCGTCAACAATACGTTGATAATATCATGCAATCTTCCACCGTCAACAATACGTTGATAATGTCATGCAATCTTCCACCGTCAACAATACGTTGATAATGTCATGCAATCTTCCACCGTCAACAATACGTTGATAATATCATGCAATCTTCCACCGTCAACAATACGTTGATAATATCATGCAATCTTCCACCGTCAACAATACGTTGATAATATCATGCAATCTTCCACCGTCAACAATACGTTGATAATGTCATGCAATCTTCCACCGTCAACAATACGTTGATAATATCATGCAATCTTCCACCGTCAACAATACGTTGATAATATCATGCAACCTTCCACCGTCAACAATACGTTGATAATATCATGCAATCTTCCACCGTCAACAATACGTTGATAATATCATGCAATCTTCCACCGTCAACAATACGTTGATAATATCATGCAATCTTCCACCGTCAACAATACGTTGATAATGTCATGCAATCTTCCACCGTCAACAATACGTTGATAATATCATGCAACCTTCCACCGTCAACAATACGTTGATAATGTCATGCAATCTTCCACCGTCAACAATACGTTGATAATGTCATGCAACCTTCCACCGTCAACAATACGTTGATAATATCATGCAATCTTCCACCGTCAACAATACGTTGATAATATCATGCAATCTTCCACCGTCAACAATACGTTGATAATATCATGCAATCTTCCACCGTCAACAATACGTTGATAATGTCATGCAATCTTCCACCGTCAACAATACGTTGATAATATCATGCAATCTTCCACCGTCAACAATACGTTGATAATATCATGCAATCTTCCACCGTCAACAATACGTTGAATTTATTTCTATGATTTATCACTTCTACCGTCGTTATTTCTTTGCTGACGGGGTGATTCGCTCTTGAAAGGATTTTTTTTTGGACTTAGATGCACAATTTGAGTCATGGACAGTCTGAGATGTTCTAAGATGGTCTGATATGGTCTAAATGTTCAAAGATGGTCTAAGATGGTCTAAGCCTGCGAGTGTCCTGTCACTGCAATTGTATTCAAATGACAAGAGAGCACTGCGTTCGCATTGTTATATTATTTCATCAAGACTCAATGCTGCTTGCTGTTCCTGACGACACTTTTGATTGAAACGTACTTTTTTGTATTTCCCTGAAATTATCAAGGAAAGTTACTCTTGGAATGAATATTTTTGGGGTTGAAACAAAGTGTCTCTGTGTTATTCTTATAGGCTGTTTTTGTTATAGGCTTTTCTTATAGGCTGTTTGCGACTACACGAGTCTTTTAGAAGCTATACTTCCCGACTTTACGAGTCTATCAAAAGCTATACTTCCCAACTTCACGAAAAAAGTCACGACTTCACGATATTACATACCCAATATTCGCTAAGAAGAATCGAGAGCCTGAGGTCAATGACACTGCTGATGAATATCGTACTTCTAAGCGGACTCCAGAGTACTCAAGTGGCTCAATAATCTAAGATTGCCAACTGAGATTAATTATCCCAATCTAATTTTGAACAAAAGAGTCGTTCTCACGCTGTTGCTAGGCCCCTTTACAAGCAGGTGGACATATCACCTAACTTAACATTACCTAACCAATTTGAATCTTACGTAGGAACGCTTATGGGCAGGGGACGAGAAGTACCAATGGCAAATTAAATCTTGCTGCTACAGTCCTCGTGAGATTACAGAAGTTAAGCAACACCGCACGCGTTCTGGTATTGGATGGGTTACTTTAATACACATCCAAGAAAGAGGTTGGAGGCGTTGACACAACTGCATCAGTTTCTCTCTCCCCGATTTCAGTTATCATGATCTCGACAGTGGATAGAGGAGGAATCCTTCTTGTTCGAGTTGTAACAATATTCGAAAAATATGGTAATCCTATTTTAGATAGGAAAAGGCTTAGCGCCAACAAAGATTTTTGCTCCTCTCTTCTAGGCTAGACTAGGTTTTCTTTATTCTCGTCGCGTTATTCTCTTAATTATCATGGTAAGACCATGTGCCACAGGACCCGTCGTTAAAATAGTGCACAAATCAATCAATCAAACCTTGGCAGACATTAAGTCAACCTACTGTCTCCAGCTTTTATGGGTGTAGATGTGCTTGTAGGTGAATGTGAGCCTTACCATTGAGTGTATAGGCTTCTTTAGAGTCCCAGCGCTAGCGTCAAACGCTTGTGTTTGTTTGATGCTACATTCCAATTTCCAAGCCCAGGGCAAAATCTTCCAGCAAATGTTTTAATTAATCAACATTTTCACTTACAAGTTCTTAATATTTAATCTCTAAATCATACTTCAATAAATAATCCCCATTATTTTTTGACATTTACAACTAATTTTAGCATTAGCTTCATATCAGATTGGACGTACTTGATTACTGGGTGAATGAGCCTAAATAAATCCAATCTTTCGATTAACAATTGCGTATTTGGCTAATGTATGTTGAAACTGATTTGAGAAACAAGTCGCGTTACAGTGACAAATAATAATTAGGTGCATTGACTTTGAAAGAGTGTTACACTACATTTATGAATCTTATCTACTTTTCTTGTCCATGGCATATCTTGCGTGGGCGAGGCCCAGGACGAAAAATCTGCACCCAAATCTTCGCCCAATCTACGTCGGCCCTTTCTTTCTCTGTATTTATATTATTTTCCTAAGACGCTGTCTCAAGTGCCAAATAGTGACTTGTTACTCTCTCCAAATTATCCATCAGTAAGATAGTTTACGAGAAATGTTGACACTTTGGAAACTTTGGAATTTCGAAATCACCAAAAAATCCATCAAAATCCTGCAAAAACGTTTATGCCATGCCGAATTTCAAACGCCGCAGGATATAATTCTTGATATCGCAAATTATTCTCGCGATTTTGAGGTTTTTGACTGACTTTTATGGCCCTCCTATTTCGTCTGAAAAGAACGTCTAAAAGAACGTCTGGGTTTCGAGCTAGAGCCGGGCAGACGAAAACTAAATCTCGTTTTTTATAGATACGCCACTGCAACGTCACTCGAGCCGGCACCAGCAATTGATAATCACTATCGCCCCTGCAATACACAAAAACCACCTCAGGGGAAATATCAAGAAACTTTTCTCGATCACCTCGGGAGATACAAATCTTTTATTTGTTTTATCTCAGCATTGCTGATGTAATTATCTTATAACAATAATTAGCCGAAAATAGAGAAAATCATAAGCAAAGTTGAGAAAAAGTTGGAGAAGATCTCAATCTGTTCTTATTTTTAAATTCTAGTGCTTATTCTAATCTTTCGTGTTGGTAGTCATTAAGTGGCCGTGGAAACAAAGGAAATTGGTATTTTTTTCGACGGCCATTTATACATCTGTGCTTTACGCTTGTACTTGCTTTTTTCATCAATCTATTCCAATGGCTCATTTCTCATTTTCTTCTGGATCTCGAAGGTAGGAAAGATTCTATTCTTTCGCACCACAAATAACATAATACGACTTTGCAATTGTAAGAAACAAATGTCAAGCAGAAAGAGCAAATAGTTTTGAGCGTCCCTTTCGTGGGTTTTACAACTATTTGTTTTTGTTTTGATGCTCTATTTGAACATTTTGCCTGTCATTTTTGGTTACACATTGTACGTCAAACCTATGGACTACTTCACCCGTCACACTCTACCTAGTACTAGCATATTTATAGATTTCAGACAAAAATCACCTTGCCGTCAAATACAGTGTATTAGGCACTTTCCAACAATAGTGAAGGTGACATATAGAATACGATGCGACAATAAAGATATGGTAATTATTTTTGCCCTGCTTTCTGACGTCCGTGGAAGTTCCTAATTATTGTTTTTAATCGGATAGCTATTGAATATTTTTGATAGAGAAGGGAACAGAGTGGCGGGCTGCTTAAAAGTATGAATTGCCTGTTTAGGCCAACCAATCACAGAGCTGTATTATGGTGTGACGCTGGGGCACGGGAGCCATGTACACTGAATATAAACAATCAATAATATTTATTTTTTTCAAGCTCATAAGACACACTCTTTTAATAGTTTGCATTGTAATTTGATTAATTTAATGTCAACGCGCTCATAGCTGAATTGATTACTGCTTATTATACGTGGGAAAAAATAAAATCAACTTCATAGATTGCAAGAATCTCTAACTGCGCAAGCTCGCTAAAACCACTCCCGAGTCCCACACTGTCTAGTCCTTTGCTATAAAGTGGGTGTATGCCAACGGTATCTTTCAGTCACCATTCAGTAATTTGGGGCTCCGTAGTCTTTTTTTTATGTTCGGGAGAGGCATTTTGTGTATACAGTTTGTGTTTATGGGAATTGCGTGTGCTAAAAATTAGTGTTGCTTATCACCAGTATTACAAAAATGGAAAACAGGTGAGAATGCTTGTAATTTACCTATATTTGTGTAGCCCAAAAGTGATTGCATCGACATTTTCGAGGCTTTTTGAGTGTCCATCCAAGTGCGTGTCTAGCTAGATTTTGTATGTCCGACTTGAAGGACTTTACGTGGCTGAAAATTCTCTACTCCAAAAAAAACTGACATGTGTCAAACAACTGTCACGAAGTCATTTTCCGCCCTCCGTCAAACTGAACCTTGCTAGGTAGTTGCCAATAATTTTGCATCACCAGGTTGATGAAATAGGCCTAAGCCTTGACATGCCTCACACCTTATGTAATTCGAAAAAGCAAAAGTGTGTCACTTGATCAGGAAGCGAACTACAAAGTAATTTGTATGATAAGACTCTTTGAAGTTAAAACTCGGTATTTCTCTGTCAGCGGGTATTGTTACCCTTTAATCTGTCCTGAACAGTAATTCTAATTTCGATAATTTTGGGGCGTGGCGAAAGCCGAAATCCGCATCAGGTCATGTGAGCTAGGTCATGCGAATGAAAATGCTCCCGAAAAGCAAAATAAGATGAAGAATTGGTTTTCAACTTTCAGTCCAATGTTAAAACTACCTCTTGAATTACCCTTAACCACTTGCAAGGCATGATCCGTACATGCCCAAAGTATTCATTGGTACCCTAGTTCTATCGAATAGCTACCAGAGCAATTCACAGCCACTCTCACTCCCATTTCTATTAAAACCCATAACAAAGTTTAAACCCATTTTATAGGTTCTATCTCCCCTAATGATTTCGTGTGTAAGTAGCGATGCCAGAGTACACATGCAATCAAAGTTCGTTCAATATAGAGAGGAGTTGTCACTTTTAGTTTCCCAGATTACGCACAGATAAATCCAAGTGTCATAACACATATTTTTAGTACCTACCTGTTGAGTTGACTGCTCTAGATGAAAATCAGATAGATACTTATCAAATGAGCGAGGTGGATTAGATCAGTTCTAGTGGTACTTAAAATATTTCAAGAGGGCTGCCTATGGTCATTGCAACACTAATGCTAGAATATTGTCTGCTTATAGAGATTGTCTACGGCGGATTGCCAGGCACGAAGAGCCGGTTTTCTCCAACCAGAGCATCATGAACGTGATGGAGAAGTTTGTCCGGTCCGTGAATAATATGGACGAGACAATTCTCGTGCCGTGTCGACTGATGGATCTCAAAGTTGGAGATGCCAACGACACGGTCCTGGTGAAGTCTTCGCTGAAAAACTCGGCAAACAAACGGCCAGTGGCAAACATCACGTCTACAGAGACAGACCTATTCAACCTCTACACGATGATCAACTGCGTGAAGAACGAGCTGCTCTGGTCGCAGAAGAGCGATCAGGTTTCCGACGTGACGGCAGTGGCTGCTTCGAGCGTCAAAGGACACGTGCGTCGCCCTTCTTCTGTGTCCCTCACGTCGACCAACTCTGCTGCGTCCTCAATCTCCGACAACGACTCGGACACTGGGAACGAGAACGACTCTGGGATCGAAGCCGAGGAGAACGTGGTGGCCAAAGATTATACGCAACAAGTCGCCGATGATTTCCGGCGTCACTTGAAAGGTCTCTACCGGTCGCTAGAACAGATGACCGAAGCTGCCACCTACTTGACGACGAGGTATCAAAATGACGTCGGCGGTGCAGTCTGAACCTCTGCGACCTAAATTTATTTACTATTTATAGATATATATACATATGCAACAACCAAATTTTTGTTTTGAACTGCTTTACGTACTAATGGACAAAGATTTTTGTGTGATAAGCGAAAGGTTTCTCTCTTCCACAACTAAAAAAAATAAAGCTATTTATATTTGAGACTTTAATCGAATGCACAATGGCATTGGAGGAACTGGATTCCTTTGGCTCAAGATATTTTTAAGTCCATAAGAATTTTGATCTTTTTAAATATTTTATTGACGAAATTTTTTTTTATGGAAGGATTGTTTGTCTGATGAATTTGGTGTGAAATGTTTTCTCTACGTGGGATGTGGCTTAAAGCAGCATGAGCGTGTGAGACCGCGAGTGGATTTGCTTTCTAAATTTTGAAGTCTGCCATTTGTTGATGATTTTTGTTGGAGCTGTGTGCAAATGCAGTATGATGTGTTTTGAGCATATAAGCGGCAAAGTGCGGAGCCCAGGATAGAAGCTGCTTGCAAGGGGTGACCCAAGGGAATGCAAGGAGCACATGGTGACGACTGCTGCAATATGTTGAGCCTAGTTGTATCAAGCATTCTAATGCTAATAAGCATGCTGGAGATCTTTCATGCTCGACATGTTTTCAATTTATACATTTTGCTAATGCATCTGGGTACCTCCTCTCTATTTGAAACATGAATTTCGACAGATTTAAACCCACGTTGGGTTTTTATCAATCAAGGTGTAATTAATGAAGATGGTTTTTAATAAATTCACACATTTTTAGCAAGTTGTAGATTAGCTTGCTGCGCAAAGAGATCTGTGAATTCACAAATGGAAGCGAATAAGCTTTCACTTTTCATTCCATTATAGGTAGATGAAAGCCTTATTGCTGGCATTTTCTTTCTCATTCAAAACAAATGAAGGTACCTACTGCTGTCATGAGTTTTATTAGCACTAAGTTGCATTAATTATTTCAATCTCATTGCCTGTGTAATTCCACCCAAGATTTCATTAGATGCTGGCATCTATGCTTTTTCTAATGAGAAAACTTTCTTGAGGCCTTTTTAATTTATTGAAAACTTAATTTATTTTTAAAATCTCAACTCAATAAATTGAATTGATCCACAGCAAATGCACACAAGAAAACATAAGGGTGAAGAAATAAGTATGACATAATATTCTCGCAAGATGAAATGTACAGTGTTGAGTAGGTACCCAGTAATTGCTTCAAGTACACTTCCAAGTGCACTGAGTACTGTTCTGTTCTTATAAAGATTAGCAGGAACATACCCAATATTCGGGTTTGCATTTCAATCTCCCAAATAGTGTTGCCCTGTAGTGTTTAAAAGCATGACATAATGTCTCAATTATTTCCAATCGCAACCAAACTGATGTCTTTGAGACCCACTTATTTCATTCTTCATAACTGGATTCTATGTCTTGAATGTAAATCAGGTTTAGTAAAGAAATTAATTTTAGTTTGGTAACTTTATTAATTTTAGCTGAGTATGGAAAAGTGTGACTTTGGCCAACCCCACATCCTAAGAATATTGTGTTGTATCTGTCTGTCCTTCATGGAACCATGTTGGCATGGAATTTGTGTACATTTTGCTGCTGCTTTTTTATTAATTACTCTAGATGATTTATTTGTATATTAAAGAAAAAATGTGAAGTAAATCAATTTGTAGGTACAGTGAATACCCTGACTCCTACCTAGTCCTTCCAGCTCCTTGCATGCAGTTAATTGTCATACCAGAATTATGATAACCGTGATTGAGAAATATATCTGCAGACATTTTTAATAGAGCCATTATTTTCTAGATAGCCAATTTAAAGAAAAAAAAATCCTGGTTTAAGCCTTGGAATGGTCGTCGATTTTTCACTAACAAACTTGGGTTATAAACCAAAGGTTACTCGCACGCATGTTATCAACATCCTGCAGCCTATGTTTTTACTTCAATAACAATGGTACATATATTAATAGTAATCTGATTGTTGACCATTGGTGGTCGGTACGGGTAATCATTCATTTTATTCCACAGGTGTTTGGTTGATTAGCTGTCTTGCCAAACAAGATAAGTGTTACATGTTTTTTTCCCCATTGGTTAGGTTTGCATCGATCTGCTGTAATACTGATTGAAGCAAAATCTTGCCACGACCAGCGATATAATCTGGACCTTCCAATACACTCCAACCCACCCTAGCCGAGTTGAGTGATGGACAGTATTTAATGTATCGACCTCTGTTAAACTAAAGCTTCAAATTTATTACCATGCGCTATGCGTCAACGTATTTATAAAACAGTAGCTTCGTGCACATCTAATTAGTTGATATGGAAGGTCCAGCACTCTCGAGGAGTCGATACTTTTTACTTACAGTCTCCAAATCAGTTGCGTTTAAAATTGCAAGCAGCGAAAATAGAAAAATAGCAATTCACTGACAAGACGGGATTAAAAAGCATGCATTTAAATTTCGATTGTGCTGGAAACAATCGCCTGCAGAGCGGAAATTGGAGTTGTAAAGTTTCAGGAAAATAAATTAAGTTTAATTTGGTTAATGTGTTTTCCAATGGAAATTTTTAATATACCAACGCCCAGCTCGAAATTACACTCAAATGAACCCTGGGGAATATTGGGGTGCTTCAATTCCTGCGCGCTGCCCCTTTCTGGCCAATAGTATTTTCTGTCCCAACATCCACTAAAAAGTGGGTCCAAATTGCAATTGCGCCTAGGGTACCTCAAGACCCGAAACACGCTCCTGATTTCTCCTAAAACAATGCCGCAAACTATCGTTTACAATGGCAGCAACAGATAAACTCACAAGTCACACCTTCTGAGCCGCCAACCCAACCTAAACAGGCTTTACCTACCTTTCAAAAATTAAACGTTATTGAACTAGCCTGAACTAGCCTCAACAAGCCTCAACAACTGCCACTAGCACTATTTCAATCACCAAAAATGTATTTGTGTTCACCTTCACTCGCAGATAAAAGCTAATTTGTCAGATATTATAATGATATGCTAATGAGTTCACTATTTTTATTTCACGTCTTAGCTTCGATGATCAATCAGAGCATTTATTGTTTACTGAAAAAAAACGCAAAAAAAAAACACATTTGAAGCGTGATTTCTGAACATAACAATACGTTAATGTAATCATACTCTACCTCATAGAGAGATGTGAATAAACTTCGTGGCCATGGAATCGGATTGTGAGATAACTAGCTCTACGCGCAGACTGTGTTGTGTTTGAGGTCATCGCTTGCCGCTCCGCGGACATACGGCATCATCACGAGGCCCAGGAGTGCCCGGAGTGCCCGGAGCTGTGTTCTTGCGAAGATACTACGTAGGTATCAGGAGCAAGGGTATTTCCCGGCATCAAAGAGGAATGCCAGCCTACTATGGTTTGGGCCAATGGTCCAAAAAAAAAACAGAAATTTTTTAGAGGTGTTTTGAAGACTTTGGTTTTACCCACCCTTTTACTAGATCGAATTGTGATGAACTGCCCGTCTGTAACTGGTGACTGGTACGACTAACTAATTGTTTCTTGACGTTGAGCGGAGCGAATATCGCTATATTTGACTGAATCTGTCTTGCATTAGCTAGCATCAATACCAAACGTTACCATCAATACGTTTCTTCCCTTGCGTACCTGGCTGCAAGGCAGGGAATTGTGCCCCATTGCTCAGTGAGTGACAAGAGCCTCTGGCGCCGACGAGTCAAATTAAAAGAGAGCGAAGGAATTCTAATCACTTCTCGGCGAACGTATAAGTACCTTCGGGCATCGAGATAGGCTTTGTTGTATCTAAATACACATTAGCATGACGTCAATGGTTTTGCACGTCTCGTTTTTTTTCTCAAATGCACCTGCGTGACTACATATTATTATTCTCCCCACTTTTTCTCCGTCTTCTTCTCCATCTTCTTTTTCTTTTTCTTCGTCTTCTTTTTCTTCTTCTTCACATTTCCCGAGGTATTCAATTATTTATTCGATCCTAAGACGTGTGTTTAGCGATTTTCGTGAAAAGAATACAATGCAGAGGGTGACGGAAATAATTCCAGGAAACAGCCCTCGACTTAGAATGACTTGCTTTATAGAGCCCAACATAAAGGATGGTGTGGACTTCATTGAGTAAAAAATTGTTTTTCCTATCTCTAGTTACGACTTCAAAAGATGAGCTGGATTTCGAAACTTCGTGTAACTGCGATAAACTCTGGTTAACTTCGTTTACCTCAGTGCGATTTTGTTAAAAATTATTTTTGGGTATTTTTGTCAGATATGACTAAACACAGGATACTTTTGTGTTCATTCTTATACATGGCGTTTGTCTACAACGCCATTAGCAACAAGCTTATTCTACGTCATTTATTAAAAGTGTAGTGACGTTATTGCTATGCAATCACACCTGACCAGAATTAAATTCGAATCAAAAATCAATATGCCAGCTCCAGCTGATCAGAGATCATAAAGTGGAGACTTAACATGAACATACTTCAAACACTAACAAATAAATTACAGTCGGAATTTTTTGTTTGATATTTTTATCGAAATATCGATACAATTATTATTTGAGAATGCAACTTATTTTTGAAATTTATGGGCGTAACACGAGGCAAGAATTCAATCGGTAGATAAACAAGAGCGAATAAAATGATCATTGCGTTTGACGCCACGCTGGCTCTCGAGTCCGAAGGCCTTCATTCTTGTCTAGCCACAGTCGATGCACGATGATAAGAAATAATGCTGAAAGAAGGTGAACCATCCAAGTGGCGAGACCGTAGATAATAGCAATGACAATCAATAAATACATTTAAAAGAACACAGACACGTGTGACGCTCCGCTCACGAGGAGCTAGCATGGACTATTTGCGCTAATCTGATGCATGAACCGCCGATCTCATTGATAAGTCAGCTGCAAAAACTAGTCCAATAGTCTTAAATTTGAGGGTAAAGAAGCTGCACAGCTCTAATCAGTGATACAGCATTTAGGAGTATGTCTGGTACAGGAGTAGACACCGAGTATGAGTGGTATGGTATGAACGACATGGATTGCGCGGCTAGGCCTTGGACCGACAAACCACCTTGGGTAATGAATAACACAGGAAATAAATGAGCGTTAGAAACAACATCGCCAGCCACGTTAGAACGCGAGCCTTCAGTTTCAATCGCCTGTGGCAACTCACATGATGGTACAACATCCGATATCATTTGGTAGCAGTTATTGGCATTATTGGCAATGTCAACTGCTAGTCGATAAAATGATCAGCTGATAGGCTGCTCCACGGAACACACATTTTGTTAGCAAATGTCTGCAACTGAAACTGAACTAAGGGGCCTATCATTTTGCGAATTTATTTCTTTTTTGAGGTTTTTGATGGCGATATTTCTTTTACGATCTGCAAACTTTGGGCGGTATCACAGGTATCAAGGTATCTTTGACCATGGCGGCGTATCGTAGGTTTGGGTTTTACAGTGGGGCATCGAAAGGACCGCGAATCTTTGTGACTGCATGTAACAGTGTGTAACAGTGTATATCAATGGTCACTGTTTAGTATGTTTCTCGTTAGCCACAATGCAGGTTACGCATAACATGGATACCATACGTGCTCCGAAGAGCGTGAACGCGAGGAGAAAGCATATTATTATAAACGACAACATGGTCATTTTCTGTTGCTATTTGGACACATCGTGCAAAAGGCCTTGACACGTAAAAATGTGGAACGCTCAAGACGAGCGCTGAAGGTATTTGCTTGGACGACCTGCCGTCGTCGCCGCCGCCGCCGTCGAAAGACTTGTGCCGCGGAAGAGAATACCAAATTCTAGGGATGCCAGCACCAATGCTGGCACATGGTGGCACAGCTGTTCTGGCTCCCATGTCGGTGTCCCTTGTAAAACTACAAGTGCAAGACAGGAAATGAATGCAAATCTGCTTGCATTATTCGTCGAGCTCTAATTTATTGTTTTTCTTGTTTGTAAACAAGATTTCTCAATTAATTCAATTTAGTACACGATTAGCTGGTTATAGACAAAAATTGCAAATCATTGTAAGGTATTTTCGCCAAATTGAAAAGTTTGTAAAAAGAGATATTGAAAAAATCGTAACGACTGACGGTTAGGAATTTGGACGAGACTGCGATGAAATGATTACTAAATGTTAACAAAGCTGATTTTGTATCGGTCGGTCATTACTAGAACCACTTTCTCTCGAGGAAGTAATCTTTTATTAACTAATAACTAGAAAGAGCTACGATCTTCTAAGGTATTTTCAAGAGGCATCTAAAAATGCATAACTATCAATACGGTCAAAGCTCTAGAAACACAGTCGTCTAAATAATAATCGCACCTGTCTTACTATGAAATTATTGTAATTAGTAGTTAGTGTTTATAATGAACTGTCACATAAAAGACCATTGATAAAAGAATAGTATTTGAGTCAATTACTGAAATACCTATGATATTGTTGAATTTCGTTCGTTGGCCTCTGAAAGCAAATCTGCGAGCATCGATTGCAACGATGGCTAGTGGTTTCATGGTCTTTGGTATGTACTTACGAATGTAATTATCACAGACTGCCCACTCCCTACCCTCAAATCCAAACATTACAAATAGGCCTATTGCTTACCCATCAATCTCTCAGATTTAACCAACAAAGATTTATTGAACGCCAAGAAGAGCGTTACTGTCGTATTTGAAAAGCACGGGACTCTTACCTTGTGTACAAATGTTCTATAGGCACGCACAGATTCCCGAGATCATACAGTTGACTGTTGAATGAACATTCTGATTGAAAGCTCCAATTATGATCAAAATCGTCCTGTTGTTAATTCAGTCAGCAATCAGCTACGGCTCAATAAAAATAATTGATCAATAATCATTACTATTCACTACCAACTTCTTGCGGAAATTGGAGACGGTAATTTAAGCATTTGGTCGGATGGTTGAAATAATCATAATAATAGCTTGATTACTTTATTACTGTAAAGAACATATACATATTAAACAGACAGTCAGAAAAAAAAATATATATCTTAAAATAATGCACAGCAGTAATTTCCATAACAAACACATTTTGCATTGCGGTACATTTTTAACAATCATTTAAATTTGTTGTATTTTTACATTGTTTTTTCTTTCTATAAGCAACGCGTCAAACAATTTTGCTTCTGCATATTTTGGGTAACACTAAGTCCTCAAAACTAGCTTGATTTCTATTTATTCTGGTAAAGTTGTGTGTGCATGTCATTTAGAGATCTGGTTCAGGTTTTGTTTTAGAGTCGAGTGTTTGGAATTAATTAAGCCCACAAATAGAGGCGTAGTAATGTAGGAAATAGTGATGTGGGAAATAGTGATGTGGGAAATAGTGGTGTAGTGGTGTAGTGGTGTAGTGGTGTAGTGGTGTAGTGGTGTAGTGGTGTAGTGGTGTAGTGGTGTAGGATTTGGTGAGGGTTGACTCGACAGGGAGTAGAACGTTTGTCTGTAAGTGCAAAATACCTTCCAAGCAATTGCGTTTTGACAGTTCATAAATATTAAGCAATACACACACAAAAACAGTACACAGTAAACAGTACAGCTGTCAGTGGCTCATGAATAGCTGTACGTCATGAATTTCAAACAAATTGATCAGGTCTCATCTTTCTTCAAGACGATTGAGATAAGAAAAAAAATTAAGTAATCGAATCTTTTCCAAGATATTTTTATTCGACGTCAGCAATAGATCTCGTATGATCATCTTGTATTAGCCATGAGACATGGGTTCGTACCCCGTTTCTAGCATTTCTTCCATCCATCGGTCACTGGTTAAAGCTCGTGTGAACTTACACCAGAAAACCAGAAACTACCTGTAATAACGACGAGTTGCTAGTCTCGAAAAGACAAAATTTCAGAATAAGAATATTGGTTTATCTTCACCAGACCGCAAATTTGCGCAAATATAATGTTATAAACCGGTCATTAAAAGTGCTGATATTTACTATGCAATTGGGATAGTATTGAATAACAGTGTTCTCTACGTAAAAGGGTCTAAGAAATCAGACAATTATAAGAAATAAGACAGTAAGCATTTAATTTTATGATGGGTTCATTATTTCCGTGCATTCTGCGTATCGTGAGGGTACAGTATATTTGTACACACCCAGTAAGGGTGTGGCTGGAACGCATCAATGGCCCTGGCCCCGAGTTTTTTCTTTACAGACTCTGTTTCATTAAATCATTCAAACAATGTTGCAGAAAGTATCCACTTCAACAACAAAAACAAAAAAACCGAAGTAGTCGCCATTATAAAGAGAATCGAACAGATATTGCACACAATTAAGAGGGTGAACAAATGAGAATTCAGACAAGCGAGTTGGGGCAATCTGTGCGTAACTTAGCAACAAGTGAGGCTTCCCCCCCCCCCCCCTTCCACCCACCGACACACAACGATCAATGAAGACATGGCCGGCTATCTTTAGTTAGCAGCAAATCTTACAACAAGTATTTACAACCATCGTTCCTTGCAACCAAACTTCAATCGAGATGTGGCGGAAAGAGCGAGGTACATGGAAAACATGAAATTGTGAAATTTTGTTATAAAAATCATAACAATTTCGATTGATTTGTGGTGTTTATTAGAGGTCTTATGTTGATACGGGCCTTGTGGCACTGGTCTGATCCGTGGGTGATTATGATGATGACGATTAACCTAATCTAGCCTAGAAGGAAGGAGGGGAAACCTGGTCCCGGGGTGTAGCCTACTTCTGTCGAAGAGCACCAAGGGGACCACCGGCTTGAAGTCTCGTCCGAAGGACGGTACAACTCGAACAATAGGATTCCTCCACAAATCCATGCTGTCGGGAGGTTGATAAGCAAAGCGAGTACCAACTCCAGGCCCTCCAGCCTCTCTCACAAACAGAACTAGTCTTGAGTATGATGGTGCCGCTAACAGTTCTTATTTCCCCTGAAGATATTTAGATTTTTGTTTTCTGCCCTAGAATTGCGTGGGGAGTAGTAAAAGTTATATGGACAGTTTAGCACTATGGCAAAATTTACCAACAAGTAGGTACAGTGAGTGCAACAACCCGAGAGTGTTGCCGGAGTATCCTAATATGAATCGAAAAGTGATAGTGTGGTGTAATAAATCGGCATTGCTCAAACAATCCCAGTAAGCAACTACGTATATCTTCACAGAAACTCATTTAAGAACTCGTCGACAGTACCCCATCGATCAGTCAGTACCCCATCATTGATTTTCACTTATCTATTTCTTTCAGGACTGTCAAACTGCACTGTCAAAAACTGTCCTTGAGCCGAGGGTTGACACTGTCACTGAAATGCACTTGTATTGTTATCGCACGGACGCAAATACGGTAAGTGATCTCGGTAAGTGATCTCCGGCACTCATGTCCACGACATCGCTGAAAGCACATCGCTGAAAAGCGATCTTTTGAGATTGAACGGATGTGACAACCAATTCCAAACGCCAACCTCAAAATATAATGTGATGCAAGCTAGGAAATTATTATGTTATAACATTTTCAAGGCTCTTTTTGGGCGTGTGATACAATCGTTATGTCACTCTGCTTGCTGTGGAATTCGGACTCATCAGCCATGGTGGCTTTCGCTATTATGATACTCTCGTTTTTGGAATCCTCCTTCATGTTTACGCATATGTTCAACAACGCCTCGTACTTTAGCCACAAAGGCTTAGTAACAACCCCTTAGCCGCAAATATATCCTCAACTCTGCCCCAATGGCAAATTATTCTTCTGTCATTCACTGTCTGTGAGGTAGACTGGATGTTTCGACATGTTTGGAGCTCGTGCCACAAGAGGGCAATGCACAGAAGCGCCTGATAAACGCTACGTGGACAATGATGTATTACAGCTGAAGGAAGGACGTCTAGCCCTCAGCCCTGAACGTTGGTTTCATACCCAGGTTTTAGTGGCAAGGCTGACAATCTAAGCCCAATTTTGAAAAGCTACAAAATGCCAGCCTACATGATGTTAGTAATGAAGCTCATTCTGAATCCCCACCGGTATAATTAAATGTAAATACATTTGTATTTAAATACCAAATACATTTTTGAACTAAAATACATAGAATATAAGATAATTGCAGATAAATATAATAATATATTTAATAGTTCATAGGATTACTACACCCCTATGCAAGCAGAGGTCAGACTTCTGGGGGTCGAAAGTTATTCGAAACGATCTGAAACAAATTAAGTGTTATGAGGAGGAGTGTTTACATGGTTGCTATCATTTCATATTCTGATATTTTGAAAAATGTAGACGGGATGAGTTTAAAAAAAAAAAACGATAATGTGCACATATTTGAAGGTTTTGAGTAATGACACCTTAGGACACAATTTTTTTGTGTAATAATTAATCAAAAAGATGATAAAAAACCATGGCCACAGTCTTTCCCTGCGCTTAAAAATTTTCGAACACATTTATCCCCGGAAAATCTGGCCATATAAACCCTTTGCAAGCCCAATTTTTGGTAGAAGCCTCCATCGAAATTGTAAACAAATGAATGATCGCTTCTCTCGAGTAAACATCAAGTAGCAATC
Organism: Protonemura montana; assembly: GCA_947568835.1. Classification (NCBI taxonomy): domain Eukaryota; kingdom Metazoa; phylum Arthropoda; class Insecta; order Plecoptera; family Nemouridae; genus Protonemura; species Protonemura montana. The sequence goes on along the minus strand of OX387604.1, from coordinate 23,154,456 downwards.
AGAGCAAGTGAAATGGGGATTTCCCGATTTAGAGAAATTACTCAATTTTACTTTTAAGTACGATAGAATGACTACCTGACGTCCGAAAACTTTTATTTGACATCGGGAAGAATCTGCTATCAGAATTGAATAAAATTATTTCAATAATTTTGCAAAAATCGTTAACAATAGGTTAGGAGGTAATCGGTTAGTTGATAATACTTGAATAATAGAAAAGGTGACTCAGCGTCCGCAAGCCCAGACTACTCAAATGATGCAATGATGATAAGCTTATCAACACTAAGATAGGGGATCAACTATCAAGCACATACTTCATATTAAACATTAAATGCTATTATTAAATTATTTATTTCTTACTGAATTGAGAATAATTTTTTTTGCATTGTCTTTTTAATTACGCTTAGTGTCACAATAGATAGCCACATGCCGATTGAAAGATTTTTCATGAGAGTTTAAGATTGACTGAAATTAAGAACATCACAGCCATTTTCTTAGCATTGCCTCAATAATGCGGAAGTAGCCGTATTTCGCGTCATTTCCTTTTAAAATCACAAGTGATTAGGCATACACCCTAATGAGATTGTCTCATTTGTCCATATCTGAGCGCGCATGGACTAAATCCGTAATAATATCGTAGATTTTGATCGATTTTATGAGTGCGCCACTCGTGTTACAGATAAGCGAGTTTTTTTCCTTGCACTTGAGACTCTCCGGCTGGAGGTGCCCCACGGTGCGTGCTGGGCTCGTGACCAGTTACTTATCGATGGATGCTCAAGACAGATACGCTCGCCACTGGTCGAACATCTCAGGCCGGCTTTGCATGCGAAAACTTCCTCCTATAGAGATTTTCGCGAACTCGTCCTTCCAGCATCGCATGCCAATATTTCCGCTTCCTGTTTGTCTAATCCAATGCCATACGCGTTCTAGACCGTCTCAAAAACAGGAATTTTACTGTGGGCTCAGATCAGGTGGGACAAGGGCACTTGGCCTTTGGAATTGGACGTTCAAGTAAAAAAAATTGTTACATTCCTAATTTGTTTACATCTTTGCTATCACGAGCGCACTGAAACTGTCACTGTAGGCACGTGCTTTGACTTTCAACAATATTATGCTACATGCTAATCAATTCTCATCTTTTATAATCTCTTTAAAATACTAATCCCTTAATATCCTCGAGTGGTAACATTCCTGTCTCAGTTAATTAAATAGTGTGAGCACATTCTGATCAAAATCATAGCCAGACGAAGGCAAAAAGATTGCTTGAACTAGAGGTTCATAAACACATAATTGTATCTACTGGTCTGTGCTAATTCTGCCATTAGTTTCTTGAGGTATACGCTTCAGGTATATGTTTTATATTAATTTATAAAGAAATAAAATCCCCTTGGGAGTGCTCTTATATATTTACATTATTTTAAGTCGTGAGGTTTATTTATCAAGGAGCCAATAATTTGTTGTTAATTTTATTTGCTTAAAGTTTTCTTGATTGCGAATTTCGGAAGGAAGGTTGTTGAATAGTTGAGGTACGGTGTATTCGAGCAGTCTTTTGCCGTTCTTATTTTGAAATGTTGGTATCACATGTGGCTGCACGTTTCTAAGTCTAGCCTTCATTGTGATTTCTAAATTAAGGTTCCTTATATTTACAATCGGAGAAATGCTTTAAATCAAATCCACTCATAATTTTTCTGCAGGTAAGTAGCACTTGCAGTTCCTGGTACAAAAAATTGACATTATGGTTTCTATTACTGTTATTAGGAGAAAGGGGCGAGATTAGTTTCAATATTCGATTTTGAGTTGTAGCTATTTTGTTTGTGATGAAATCAGAGGCGTTTCTCCATTTCAGTAATCCATACATTATTAGTGATTCTACTACTCTGTCTCTTCTACTCTCTCACAGGACGAGTGTGATGATTCCATGGACTTTGTCACAGGACGAGGGAGATGATTCCATGGACTTTGTCACAGGACGAGGGTGATGATTCCATGAACTATAAGATAGGTGCTGTTCCACGCGTCTCTCATCATAGTTCGCTCGTGAAACTCTAATTCGCTACAGCTTTTCTAGACGTGAAAAGCGGCGTTGAAGGCTTAGATTAGTTAGTTTCTGTTAGTTTCTTATACAAATAAAATGTTGAATTTTCGAACGAAAGCCAACGCAGGTAGCGTCGTGTATTTCTAAATAAAATTCACTTGGCCTTTTGGCAGGCGAATAATGATTTGGAAATTTAATTTAAAAATACTCCACAAGTTAGAAAGTATGCACAAAGAGATAGTAACTGCGCGGTCCGCACTCTCCGTCGAGGCATTGCATTCTTTCTACAACAACAAAACTGTTGGGTAATAGTTTCCATTTCAAGCATATCGACTGCCCGATGTACATACCCACATAATGTTTGCCATATCATCGTGTTAAACGGTAAACGGAGAACGAAATCAACGGGCCACACGTTTCTTCAGACAAAATTGGAAAAAGTAATAATCCTTGTCAAAAGAAGAGAGTAATTAAATCGTCAATTACTCTCTTCTAAATCAAAAAATTGCCACTTAAAAGCCAAAATAACTCCCAGAAAGCCCTGTCTAGAAAATGAAGCTCTCAATGTCATTAAGGTTCGTTTTAATATTCGCATAAGTATTCGTTATTAGCATGTTGTATTAGTATTCGAATAGATTAATTAGTTGTGAAAGTTTACTTCAATATTTCTCGATCAGTAAAGTGGGAAGGTAAATTCAAAAGAATTCTTTTCATGGCTACTCTGGAACGATCAATGCGTGCTCCCAGGGCTGTTGAAAACACACTTTTCTTTTACGCACAAAATACAGAAATGTCGTGCATTTCACCCCTGAAATCGTGGGACGGGCTTCGGTCTGCTCAGGTTGATAGTTGATCCAAAGACTGGACACACACGCAGTATTAAATTCTTACCCTTTGACCCGCTAGCTTATGAGAACGATATCCTATAAAAGAAGAGGAAAAACTCCTGTCAAAAGTCTTCAAGGAGACTACCGGCTAAATGTCTCTTCCGAAGGACGTTACAACTCAAATAACAGGATTCCTCAATGATTTGACCACATGATTTGAGAGTGACCACAATGATTTGATTATCAACCACTCGACAGAATATATTTATGGTGTACTAAAATTAATCCCTTCAACCTCTCTCCCGAACCCTGAGCCTACTGCAACGATGGTATATGAAACACCCTATCGCTATGCTAATCGCAAGCTCCCCAGAGTAGGAATAATGCCTAAAGTTGTAGGCATTTTTGCCACGACCGTGCAACGCGGGTTGCCCAAACGTCAAAGTGCAAGTGCCAATGTTCAGGAAGTTCTAGTCTGGATGATATCGTCGGCACCGAGAAACACTAAGATTGATCGGAACCACGTTACTGGACGGGAGTAACCCACCCACTCCATACAGTATCAGGATTGGGAATAAAATACATCTAAGTATGACCATCTAAGTAATGACCATCTTCTCATTGTGGACAGGAGTACCCTGTTCCCTGCCCCACGTCCTAGCCTCTGAACTTGAGATGTAACCCTCGGGCGCTTACACCCATCTACAAAGGTAACTGGTGGCATAGTGCGTCTCCAATTCAATACCTGACTCAACGTCGTGTAGCCTAACTTTACTGATATCAAGAGAACCTGTGTTTTTAGTGTGACAAACCTATCAGCATTGATTGAGTATTGCTTTCCGGTTGCTCGATATTTGAGACGATAATGATCAAATATTACAAGCATATTTTAGAATTGCACGCGTGCATGTCGCGTTCTGAAGTGAGATCTTATATGAATTTGTAAAGACCCCCGTATAAGCCGCCCCCCCCCCCCCCCCTTATCGCTCTCAATACCCTACTTTTCCTACGACAGAAATACGTTCGACTTAACGCGACCGCAACAATCAATGGCAACAGCCGACAATTCTTCTGAATGAATGCAAAAGTAGCGCATACTTTTCTTCCAATTGAGAAGATGATCGTGCAAAATAGTTTTAGTCGGCCGCATATGCTCATTGTTACGATAAACAAATAATGGAATGAAAAGGACAAAAGATAGTAAGAATGCAGTTTGAAAGCATTATCCTTGTCTATCCTCGTCTTTCCTAGTCCATCCTCGTCTTTCCTAGTCTATCCTCGTCTATCCACGTCTATCCTCGTTAAGCCAAATCGTGATCACAGTTCGAGACAGTCCTAGCGAGATTCTCCATTTGCCACTGCAAATTAAGGGGGAAGTTTTATTCTGGGTGATGACAATAACATAGTATGATCTTAGATTCTATGATCAAAGAAAAATAGCTGGGAAGTATTGTACTAACAGTTAAAGATCACCAAGTCCATTGATTCTGCTTCTCAACGAGTAGCGCCATCTAATATTTTAAAGTAAAGAGGCCTTCGTTTCAATTTTACTTTAAGACTGCCCCCCCCCCCCCCCCCCCCAACACCACTGAGTTTATAGGTTTTTAGGCTCATATTCCCAACGCGAATATACCGGTGGTGGCGCTTGAATTTGTCCTATTTAAAAATCTTCTACAATTGTACAATTACGACTCAAAATATTGATACGCGTACATTGCAGTCGCTGAGTTAAGCATTGATATAGATTAGTTGAGAGTAAACTAGTTTTAAATGCGAGTAACCTGCAATAAATAACGCAATGGAAATTCTTGCCACTCGAAACAACGGTGACTCTTTGTCTGGGTGATCTCCAGTTTCGCCATTTTTCGCAAAGATAGTTTAACATTAGCGCTGGGACTCTGAATAAACCTACAAACCGAATGCTATCAAGCTTGACAAAATCACTGAACGACGGTGCCTTCTAGCTCCTTCCCATTTCCCTTACAAAGTGGGATCCGCCAGAATCCAGAGTCCTTAGATCAGCTAACCGTTATCATTTTTCAAAAGAGCAAACATTTTGTAGCTATTAAAAAGAGAGTGCTTTAAGATAAAAGAAGATAAAATAAGTATTTTGGTAATAATTACAGAAAGAAAACTGAATCCTAGACCATAGTCTTGCGGAGGAGGTAATTGTGATTCATTTGTTATGTTTAACTTAACACTGCTGTGACATCGAGTCACTTGGCTCTGGTCTAATGGCGTCGGTCAATGAGTGCGATGGTGGTAAATCTCACCTAGTCTATGCATCTAGAAGGGAAGAGGGGAAACCCGGTGCCGGCACGTAGCCTACTCCTGTCGAAGAGCACCAAGGGGATCACCGGCTTAACTTCCCTTCCAAAAGACGGTAGAGGGCGAACTTTAGGATTCCTCCACAAATCCATGTTGTCGAGAGGTTGAAAAGCAAGGCGAGTAAAGTTACTGTACTAACTTTCATCCCTCCAACCTGTCTTCCGAACAGATGTTGTCATGAGTGTTGTCACCTATCCAGTACCTGAATCCTGACCCAGCCTAGTGTTGCTTAACCTCGCTGGTGTTTCCACCTGCCAAACCATTCGAATTTTCTTGACGAGGACCCCTGCATCGGTTGAAAATATCCGATCACTGTGATCACTCACTGTTTAAAATTAACCTTTCATCAAATGCGCAACTAAAGTGTAATGAAATGAATAAAGAAGAATGATTTTGCAGAAATCCATCATTACACCGCCGACAGGGATATAAAGATATACAAAGATATAACGATATAATGTTATAAAGACAGATACATATTTACAGATATACATATATAAAGTTATAGAGAAAGATATATAAATAGAGATATAAAGGTTTAAAAGTATAAAGATATAAAAATGTATAAAGAAGATATTTCCATTTTCAGCGACATTACATGTTCCGAGTGTCGCCCAAAAAGAGCGTTCAACTTTAGAAAGTTTGTCGAAAATTCGAAGTCCTACGAAATTCAGTTGCGTAAGTTTTTACCGAATAATCCCAGGACGAAGTTTTTACAGGTCCGAGTTCGAGACCGCATTCCAGGATCGCTTTATCCTGGTGGGAAGGACGTTGTAGACAAACGCCATGTATAAGAATGTACACAAAATTATCAAATTTCTTTAGTCAAATCTAAAAGTTAGGAATTCTCCAAAAATTATTTTAAGCAAGATCGCACTTCGATAAACGCAGTTTCAAGTACAAATCCAGTGTGTCGATTAGTCACAATTAGAGATAGGGAAACCAATTTTTTACACAACGTAGTAAACACCTCCCTCTATTTCGTGTGTCAAAAAGCAACTCATTCTGAGTCCAGGTCTAGGATCGAGATAGAAAATAGTTTAAAAGGACTAGAAATATGAAATTTTGAGATTTATTTCTGATTTAAGTTTTCAGTTACCTTTAGCATTTGCATTTATTCCACAAACCCATTAACTGCCGTAACTCAAACCCCGTCTATAAATCTCTGTCTTCAAGTCGAGACTTGTTTTATAAATTAATTTGAGTAATTAGATTCTGTTCTGAGAACAAATTATGGCCGATGTCGATTCAGAGTTTCCGGACGTCAGATAGCCAAGCTATCGGACTTCAAAGTAGAATACGCTTATTTTTGTAAGAAATCGGGGGGTTTTCATTGCATGTGCTTTTCTTGATACTTGGCGTCGACTCGAGGCAAGCGATAACGTTCTTGTTGACACTTAGCATCTCGACTTCTACCAAAAACTGAGCTTGCACACCCTTACGCAGTCAGAATTTTAGGGATCTTAACTTGTTCGAAAAATCTGAAAAAAACGTGCATAGGGAAAGACAGTTTGCTACCATTTTATTTTTTAATTGATCCTATGGTGACTTCACACAAAACCTTCAAATGTGTGCATTTTAGCTCTTTTTCAAGACCTCAACCATATCTTCATGTTTTTTTTTAATATAAAAATCTGATAGAGTAGCAACCATAGACACACTCTTCCACACTAATTTATTTCAGATATTTTCGAGTAATTTCAGACCCCCAAAAGTGTGACCGCGAGGACCTCTGCTCACATAGGGGCATGGAGATCCCTCTAAGTGAACGCTACTTGAGAGGTTCAAGAAACAGCAAGATGGCCCGAATACCTCGAGACAAAAGAGACGCTTCCAGCGAGTCGCAACCATCATAGAGCAAACGGCTTTTGTCAACTCCAATGAGCTAAGAATGAAATAATATAAGAGCCGGATACTCGACCGCCGAGCAATAGCGAACACTTCGAGCACGGCTACTGTAAAACAAGTCCCGTTTTGCTTTCGCTCGACGCTCGTAGTTGTTTCATACAATTAAAGGATTTCAATGAAGTCATTTGAAATTGCAAAAGTAATCATGAAGTGAGAAGTGCTTCTTTTAATCTCGGTCGGATGACGAGCAGCTGCCTCAAGTTCTCACTCTGCTTGATCACACAAAGTGGCGTAGAAGATGACACAGTGCAAGAAGATGACACTTTGTTTAAGACTCAGGCAATTATTTGACAACAGGTGAGAGTGAGAAGCAGGATCTCTTGAAGCTGTCAATGTAGACTCAATGTCAATGCCGACCCCTGGTTTCTTCACCAACCACTACACATTTTTCAGGGGCTTCGCACCACTAGTTTCTTATTGAAACGTCATCGCTTTAACAGTGACAGCTGATACTGACAGCTTACACTGCTGATATCCGACGGGGTGGACTCAGATGTCTTTATCTGAATCTTCCAGGATACATTTTCTGCTGTGCAAACGAGCCGGCAACATGTGGTTTGGGTAGGTGCCACCTGATGGCGCTTGCGGCCATCCTTTTTAACAAACCTCAACAATTAAATAATTTCGATTCAAAATATTGATACATGTTTAACAGTTGTTGAGGTTAGCATTACTAAATATTAATTGAGCGTAAACCAGTCTCAAATTATATTTTTAACGCTCGAAATACGGGTGACTCCACATATGAGCATCCTCTGTTTTGGTCGATAAAGTTGTCATTTGGCAGCTAATTTTTCACGAAGACAGTTGTACATGAGCGCTGGCCCTCTAACTATACCTATAAACTCAATGCCACCACTACGCACTGCTCGAATATGGCAAACCTATCCAGTATTTTTTGCGCATAGATGACCCGGACATGGATGTAAATGATACGTTAAATTGAATGTTCCTTCATCATTAATTTCTGTTACTAGGCGGTAGGTAACAAACCAACGTCATAATAGTAGGGTTTTTACTTGCTCCAGCCAACGTCATAGCAGAAAAACAACTGTTTTTCGACTTCCATCCAAATAATTGTATACGATGAGCGAAGAGACCTTACCTTGAGTGCCTGTAGGTACTTCTTAACAGGCAAGCGGCAAGCGGCAAGCGGCAAGCGGCAAGCGGCAAGCGGCAAGCGGCAATGTCAACCTCTCTGCCGTAACATTTACGCTCTAATATGAACGCACCTCATTCTTATTGCTTTGTAAAATCAAATCAACTTGTGGTAATGACTTCAGAGAAACAAGTGGGTATAAAGATAGAAAAAAACAGATACACTTCTTAATTAAGTAAACAAATATTTAATGAATAAAGTATTCACGAGGCAAAATATGTAATGGTCCAGTTAAGATTCTAGTCCAGGTTTTCCAATTTCAGTGTTAGTTTGGATTATTTTACGAACCGAAAAAATACCAACTGATAAATATATAAACGTCAAAAAATTACTTACCGACAGATGAAGACGTTAATTGAGTTCGTTCAAAAGATATTTAAAAGAGTAAGTGATATAACAGTAAACAAAGGTACTAAGGTACTAAGATACTAAGGTACTAAGGTATACAGCTACAAACTACCAGCATTGACGAATAATTTATGAATCTTTTCTTTTAACCATATAGAGTGAACTATATTTATGTACATACACTTATTTAAGTAATATTTTAAAGTATTCTTGTCTTCCTTTGTGTATCAAGTTGTGTTGCACCTAGCGTAGTATTCGCAATCATTGTTGTACTTCGACGAAAAAGTGAACCGTGTTGAAACATCGCGGTGCGCCAATCTGCCGCGTAGCGAGTTTGTGACCTTCGCCCAAGGTCAGTAGATGGGAACACATCAACTGTTATTGAGCGTAGCGAGCGAAGGAAGATCTTCAAAAAAAGATCTTCAATCGCAGGGGCTTAAGTTCTGAACACGAAAATGTGCTCTGCTATTTGGTAGAAGTCGGAGCAGGCGTTTGGCACATAGAGAGCGAAAAAAATAGGAATGAAGTTTAAATTCAAATTGAAGATTTCACTCCGCTCGCTACGCTCATAGCAAAAAAAATGTCGGGCTAGTGCCATGGCGGGCACCCCTTGAAACGGACAATCGGCAGGCACAAGGCCTGTCATCGCCGGCCGACCCTAAGCGGTAAGGCGATAAACCTTATTTTATTGATGCATGGTTAACTCATTTTCGTGTATTATGACTCACTTGGTTTGATAACCTTTGCAACAGTGGCGTAACTAGGTATCCCTGTGCCCTGGGGCAAGATTTTTCGTTGCCCCCCCCCCTGCCTCCTCCCCCACACTATAGAAGGGGTCTGAAAAAAATGACCAGTCTAATGTTTCTGTATTGCACACATTTCTATACGTTCACTTGCGAGTGCTGAAAAAGATACAAAAAAAGTATAGCTGCTAGAAATAAACAATTCTTTGCGATTAAGTAATTATTCGACATCGCAGAAGGCGATCCAAGGTGAAAAATGACGTCTAGATGTTTCCAGACACGAATTCCATTTGCCCAGGGGTAGGTGCCCTTGATATAAACGGCTACTTTTATTTTTTCTGTCAACAAATAGCCAACACAGTTGAAAATACGCGACATCAAGTGCAGTTGATTAGCCAAGCCTCGTTTCGGATTTAGTTTTATAGTAGCTAGCAGAAAATCTTCGTTTTGACTCAGTACAAGTAGAAAAAGACAACGAAGTACGAAAAAAACCCTTATCAACAAGGAAATATTTCGTACGGGCAACAACGATGTCCGGGTCATGCTTTCGAGGAGTTGGATTATTCATTATTTCTGCGTGTCGGGAAATTTGTGCAGTCTTGACATGACGAGAACCCATATGTTTCAGTCTCATTCGCGTTCTGAGACAACGGAAAGATAGCGTTATCAAACTTAATATGCAGTGATATTCACATCAAAGTGACGACAGATTGAGAAAGTATGATAGATTTAAGATCCAAGGGACCGCATACTAAACTTTATATGGGAGGAAATAAAACAAGTCACCTTGCGCCAAATTTGATTGAAAATAACTGAAACTGGGATTATTATTAATTAACCCCCGCCATATATAAGTATAATCTAACATATTCTCGCCGCATTATCTCGTAGTGAACGTCAGACAAATTTCCAGTGTTATTTCTTCTGTTACGGCTATCACTGCATACGGGAAAACTTGAACCAGTCGACACGAAAAAGCTGCCGGTTTCAGAAAGTTCTTTCACTTTCTTGTCAAATTGTCACATTTAATACGCCTTTTTTGACCTAGCGATGTCCCCGCGGTGACTGCCGTCAGCCATTGTAGCCCAGTGAACAGTAACTACTAAATTACTTACTGTATTGTGTAAAAGCATTTTTTTCCCACAATTGGTAAAAAAAAGTTACCTATACCCGCAAAAATAACGCAAATTCGGTCTTTTGCGCCGACAAAGAGTAAGACAGTAGCGTTAGTGTGTCTACGCACTCAACGGCAGTAAAAACGTAGTTACTATGTTACCATAACCAGGAGTAGGCAAGTCCCACAGTCTCAATGGGGTAGTGAGAGTGCCTGAAATGCAACTATTAACTTAAAGATCGGGCTCGTCGGCCGGCCTGAGTACGGAACGCGTCAAATTGTTTCCCTTTGGTAGGCCCACGACCCATCGCTCGTTATTTTAGGGAAAAACCTCTGGGCCCAGGGGCGGTCGCCCCGCCTGCCCTGCCGGTAGTTACGCCACTGCTTTGCAAGTTAGAAGCAAGTGGAATTCAGTTTTTTGTTCGGAATATTAAAGTCTGCTTTCCATTTGAACATGCCGTCGACTTGTATTCCTTGAAAGCGACCGATGTTTACTATTTTAATTTTGCTTTTGAATTTATTGTTATTTCTACTTTTCTTTAGGTTTTAAACACTATTACGTTTGTTTTTTCGCCATTGAGGTTCATTTTTTTGCGATGAACTAGTTATGTTAGTGAGTAATTTAGGTGAGTCAAGTTACGTAAGTAATTTAGGTATATATTTGTATTGAAGAGTTTTATGTATTAAACTGACGTGTCGCCATATTGTTAATGGCTATTGACAGGTTCAAAAGAACGAAAAAATAAAGAAAAGAAGAAATAAAAATGAGTAAAGTAGTATTGTACTTTATACTAGGTATAATAGCTATAAAAATAATTAAAATCCGATTATTAAACAACTACATATCCCTGAATTTCAATACTACTAATGCCAATATGTGAAAATTCAAATGTTTAAAAATTTAAAATATTTGGAGCATGTTGATTCTTAAGTGTGAAATGCACACCACTGCTAAGAAAGCGGTGGTCCAAACTGGCCGTGAGTGACAGATTTTTATTCCTCCCACTTCAAGTTTCGTGAGAAGTCTCTTAAAATTTGGTTAGAAAGAAATCTGCAAATCAAGTATAATTGATTACCTTAAAATTACAACACCGATACGGCAAGATATGCGACCCACTTCGAATCTAGGTATGCATCTACAACTTTACAAGTAATTCTTTAAAGTAAAGTTTAGTTTGGTTCTAACTAGGTAATGCAGCTAAGTACTTGAGGAATACATTTTCTCGCATATGATGTTCACACTGCTCTCTAAATGTGTAATAGCGAAGGAAAAGAAGAAGTTCCAATTGTAAGCTATTATACGTAGCTATTATATACAGGTGCAAATTCATATTTTCCAGAGAAATATCCAATTTATTTTGGAACAAAATGCACGGAGACGCCATTTTAAATGTCTTGCTTGAGAATAGCTCCCCGTTCCCTCTTTGCTACCTTTCTTTTAATGCTTAGAGCAGAGAACAAATTTAAGAGACATAGGATTAAATAAGGGAATGTCTATTGGGAAAATATGTATGACCTTCCAGCCACAAAGATTTGATAACCTTCAACCGCTATGTCTGTTACTCCCAAGAGAACTTCTAGAGTTAATCATGGTTGGATAAACAAAGAATACTGCATTTGGATCGGCGCATAAGCTTGTAGTTCGATGACATTTCCGTGGTCCATTATAAGAAAATACAAACTCGACCAATGCACTGTTTATTCTTTTTAGTAAACTTCCCGGATTCTAGAACGATAGAGCACTTTACGTGCAAAAATAATAGTGGTCGAGATATTGTTTTCCGATCACCTAAGTTTTTCAAAGTTGTGGCAAAACTGGCCTAGGACAAGAAAATTGGAAACAAAAAGACGGAGATTTTTTTGCTCCGACAGACTTTTCGTGGTTGCCTGTGTTGACTGCTCGGATGCATTTTGTCCACCCGTTCGTTCATCCATAGTACCACCCTCTAGACCATCTCGAAGAACGCGCTCAAACATGCTCTCTCTCCAAACAGCATTTCTAATAAGCCGCGCCAACCAATCTAACTTTTGACTTGAAACCCATTGCTTCCAGAACGCCCATGGGGTTTCCCCCTGGCGAGCGAAACTTCGGCTGTCTACGCCGAGATAGAGTTCTCAGATCACTTGGATCAGGAAAAGGTTGCCACCGAGCAAATACCCGAGCTCACGTGGACTACAGCCTCATCGTGGGACGAGAGTCCGAGAGAAAATCGATGCAGAGCTGAAGTTCTAAAAACAGCATCATCGAGGGAGCTGTGGCCTTCCCTGCCAACCCGGGAGCCTGTCGTCAATGGAAGCTCATCATCGAGGGATCTGTGGCCTGCCCTGCCAACCAGAGGCCTTGCTGTTAGAAGGACTTCGTCAACCAGGGAGCTGTGGCCAGCACTACCAACTCGAGAGCCTATTGTCAATGGAAGCTCATCATCGAGGGACCTGTGGCCTGTTTTGCCAAAGCGGGAGCCTGCTTTCAGAAGAAACTCATCATCGAGGGATCTGTGGCCTGCCCTGCCAACCAGAGAGCCTGCAGCAACGAGGGTCGCGATCTCACCACCATGTGTATGGTCTTGCAATATTACAGCTCCAAGGACCAGAGCATCGTCGAGTGAACTATGGCCTGCCCTACTTAACCTGTCACTTTAAGTAAAAAATTAGAAAATAGGTTTAATGTATAACTAACAAATAAAAATTCCAAAAATTATTTTTCATTAGCAGTCTTAATAGTATGTGTAGAAAATAGAACTAATAGAAACTAATTTTTCCAAACGATGGTAAATATGAATTTTAATTTTGTTTCATTATTTATTGTTTAAATTATTTAACAATAGTTGCAAGAAAAACGTACTAACAAAGCAGAGACGAAAACGTACTAACGAGGAAAGGAAAGAAAATCGTTCTAGCAAGGTGGGTAGTTTTTCTTCCTGGCGTTTGGTTTTTTTTTGGGATCTGCCACGTAGCGAGTTGGTGACCTTCGCCCAAGGTCAGTAGATGGGAACACATCAACTGTTATTGAGCGTAGCGAGCGATGGAAGATCTTCAAAAAAAGATCTTCAATCGCAGGGGCTTCAGTTCTGAACACGAAAATGTGCTCTGCTATTTGGTTGAAATCGAAGCAGGCGTTTGGCACATAGAGAGCGAAAAAAATAGGAGTTAACTTTAAAGTCAAATTAAAGATTTCGCTCCGCTCGCTACGCTCATGACAAAAATATGTCGGGCTAGTGCCATGGCGGGCACCCCTTGAAACGGACAACCGCCAGGCACAAGGCCTGTCATCGCCGGCCGACCCTAAACGGTAAGGCGATAAACCTTATTTTATTGATGCATGGTTAACTCATTTTCGTGTATTATGACTCACTTGGTTTGATAACCTTTGCAACTTAAGAAGCAAGCGGAGTTCAGATTTTTGTTCAGAATATTAAAGCCTGCTTTCCATTTGAACATGCCGTCGACTTATATTCCTTGAAAGCGACCGATGTTTACTATTTTTCTTTTGCTTTTGAATTGATTGTTATTTCTACTTTTATTTTTGTTTTAAACACTATTACGTTTGTTTTTTCGCCATTGAGATTCATTTTTTTGCGATGAACCAGTTATTTAAGTGAGTAATTTAAGTAAGTCGTTTAAGTCAGTCAAGGTAAGTAATAAAAAAACAAAAATAAAATAAATAAAAAGTATATATTTGTATCGTAGGGTTTTATGTATAAAACTGACGTGTCGCCATATTGTTAATGGCTATTGACAGGTTCAAAATAACGAAAATAATAAATAAAATGAAAATGAAAATGAAATTAAAATAGTATTGTACTTTATACTAGGTATAATAGTTTTAAAAATAATTACAATCTGATTATTAAACAACTACATATACCTGTATTTCAATACTTCTAATGCCAATATGTGAAAATTCAAATGTTTAAAAAATCGAGTTATTTAGTGCATGTTGATTCCGAAGTGTGAAATGCACACCACTGCTCAGAAAGCGGTGGTCCGAACTGGCCGTGAGTGACAGATTTTTATTCCTCCCACTTCAAGTTTCGTGAGAAGTCTCTTGAAATTTGGGGAGAAAGAAATTTACGAAACAAGTATAATTGATTACCTCAAAATAACAACACCGATACGGCAAGACATGCGACCCACTTCGAATCTAGGTATGCATCTACAACTTTACAAGTAATTCTTTAAAGTAAAGATTAGTTTGGTTCTAACTAGGTAATGCAGCTAAGTACTTGAGGAATACATTTTCTCGCATATGATGTTCACACTGCTCTCTAAATGTGTAATAGTGAAGGAAAAGAAGAAGTTCCAATTGTAAGCTATTATACGTAGCTATTATATACAGGTGAAAATTTATATTTTCCTGGGAAATATCCAATTTATTTTGGAACAAAATGCTCGGAGACGCCATTTTAAATGTCTTGCTCGAGAATAGCTCCCCGTTCCCTCTTTGCTACTTTTCTTTCAATGCTTGTTGCAGAGAACAAATTTATGAGACATAGAATTAATTAAGGGACTGTTAATTGAGAAAATAAGTATGACCTTCCAGCCACAAAGATTTGATAACCTTCAACCGCTATGTCTGCCACTCCCAAGAGCACTTTTTAGGGTGAATCATGGTTGGATAAACAAGGAAATGCCACATTTGGATCGGCGCATAAGTTTGTAGTTAGATGACATTTACGTGGTCCATTATAAGAAAACACAAACTCGACTAATGCACTGTTTATCCTATTTCGTAAACTTCCCGGATTCGTTCATCCATAGTACCACCCTCTAGACCATCTCGAAGAACGCGCTCAAACATGCTCTCTCTCCAAACAGCATTTCTAATAAGTAGCGCCAACCAATCTAACTTTTGACTTGAAACCCATTTCTTCCAGAACGCCCATGGGGCTTCCCCCTGGCGAGCGGAACTTCGGCTGGCTACGCCGAGATAGAGTTCTCAGATCACTTGGATCAGGAAAAGGTTGCCACCGAGCAAATACCCGAGCTCACGTGGACAACGGCCTCATCGTGGGACGAGAGTCCCAGAGAAAATCGATGCGGAGCTGAAGTTCTAAAAACAGCATCATCGAGGGAGCTGTGGCCTTCCCTGCCAACCCGGGAGCTTGTCGTCAATGGAAGCTCATCATCGAGGGATCTGTGGCCTGCCCTGCCAACCAGAGGCCTTGCTGTCAGAAGGACTTCATCAACCAGGGAGCTGTGGCCAGGTCTACCAACTCGCGAGCCTATTGTCAATGGAAGCTCATCATCGAGGGACCTGTGGCCTGTTTTGCCAAAGCGGGAGCCTGCTTTCAGAAGAAACTCATCATCGAGGGATCTGTGGCCTGCCCTGCCAACCAGAGAGCCTGCAGCAACGAGGGCCGCGATCTCACCACCATGTGTATGGTCTTGCAATATTACAGCTCCAAGGACCAGAGCATCGTCGAGTGAACTATGGCCTGCCCTACTTAACCTGTCACTTTAAGTAAAAAATTAGAAAATAGGTTTAATGTATAACTAACAAATAAAAATTCCAAAAATTATTTTTCATCAGCAGTCTTAATATTATGTGTAGAAAATGGACTGATAGAAAGTGATTTTTCCAAACGATGGTTAGTATGAAATATAATTTTGTTTAGTTATTTATTGTTTTATTTATTTAACAATAGTGAAAAGAAAACCGTACTTACAAGGCAGAGACGAGAACGTACCAACGAGGCAAGGAAAGAAGATCGTTCTAACAAGGCAGGTAGTTTTTCTTCCTGGGGTTTGGTTCTTTTTTGGGATCTAGCAGCTGACTGTAGGTAAGTGTTTCAATATATTTTGAAGCTTATAATGGATCACTCTTTGGGCATTCCAGCTTAAATCTTTCTGTCATTTTTGCAGCCCGATTTCCTCAACTTGCAAGATGACGTTATCAAGTTCTGGCTAGTATTTAATTTAGGCAATTAGATTTATTTGCAGCTGCCTTAGTACAATAATAAGCTTGAAGTAAGAAGGTAGGAAGATACCTACGTGAAATAAAAGTGAACTAGGTATGAAACATTCCAGATTCTGCACCATGCATGGATTTAGCTACAAAAAGCAAACTACTATGTCAACACAATTTTATTAATGCTCAGATTTACATTATTTAAACCAAGACTGACTTAGAATTGTGCTTATCACAAAGCTTTTGCAAGCTCACAATATTTTGTAAAATAATGATAAATCCTACCTAGTTTATAAAGTCCATACTCAGTACTCATACATTCATAATAGTATTGTGAAAATACATCTAATTGGGCCAACACAAAACATACAATTTAAAAAACAATCTCAGTGAATTTCATCAAGATTTGCAATATTAATTTGTGCTGTTTTATTGTGTAATTATTAAAGCCCATTGTTGGAATATTCTGGCAAGATGTTTCTGAAAAAACACTTCATTCAATATAAATATTAATGGCTATAATAAATTGTCACACAACAATCGAAAGCAGATACACATGATTTAAGCACACCAGAATCTCAATTACTTGCGCTTGCATATCCAGATCGAGACCCAGGGCAGGGTGAGATACAGGAACCAGTCGACACCCAGGAACGATAAGATTACACCTCCCATCGACAACGATTACACTAGATATAAAAACAAATTCATGTGTACTAGCAATAACGAATCCACGATTAAAACAGACACTGCTAAAAATTTAAAAAGTTGTTATTCGGTGATAAGATACTAATTGCAAAATAAATGGTCTACTCTCGTACTGTTAGCCTGATGAGTTTTGAAATCCACTGAAAAGCTGAGAGAACAGTGTTGGATAAGCAGCTGAAAAGTATGGCAAACAGATTGCACTCTAGCACGATGCTATGCATTCAATCGGTCCCTCAATCCTCGAGCAATCTTTCATTTGTACAAACGCGGGGATAGCACACAACAAAAATGGCACTTATTTAAACACTATAATATAATACACAATAAATATGAATTCACCAAGCGTTTTGTGGCAAACTATCACAAGAGTGATGCACACGCGGCACGTACACTCTGCGTACACATGCAAAGCAACCCCCCCCCTCCCCCCCCCCCTCTCCCATGGCTGCCAGGCTTACGGTCGGATATGGAATGGAAAACTGCAAATCTTTGATATTATTGATACTTAACAACTAGAATACAATATTATTATTATAACAATTATATTATATATGTACACATATTATATGTACATATATTATATGTACATATAGAACATGACGCTGGCCAGGAATCCACTTGTACACATTAGAAACTCTTGGCAAAGTATCGTAATGCACACAAGTGTAGTAATATTCCTTGTTTTGTTATTAACTTATAACTAATCTTATTACTCGAATGTGTGCTATTATTAATGTAATTAGTTATTATTTGTTCACCAAGATCACTTCTCAAACCATTACAAAAGCTTCTTTGCCGCAGAACAAGAAGGGGTATTGGTCAATCATGGTTTGAACAATGTCTTCCAGGTGTGGCCGCATTTGTTCGAAGCGACCCATGTCACTGAACTCAATCGGCAATAGCGTGGGCCACCAGCATATGGCAAGATTCTTTGAATCCATGCTATTTAACTTGCAATTCTCAGAAACTCTGTAACAGAAACATTCAGTTAGTTTTCCAACAAAAAATATGGGACATCCTGTACTTGGGAGGTCCCGGGTTCGTTTCCAAGTTTGGTTACACATATTCCCGTCTAGCACCGTTTCCATCCTTCGCTTGCTGGTTTCAACTCCCTAGTGAAATCACCAGAAAAACCAACAAACCCTTCTATTGAAAGCTAGGTTTTGATGGGAACTAAATTTCAGCCATCAAAATAATCACACAATCTTAAAAATATAATGTAACAACTGTTGCATCATCGATAAACTAACAGGTTCCAGTTACAAATCTCAGGGGAAAATGAGTGGAATTTTACTCAGCATTCAAGACCTAGTCTGCAATAGTATTTTTCTACTATTGCTAAGGTAAGCTAAGGACATTTAAAGAGCGCATTAGTTTAAGAATTTGGCTTGTTTATAGGTTGGTTGAGTTGTAGCAAGCTTTAGCCAAGCATTTTTGTTTGTTTGGAGTTGTATACTTACTTGACAAAATGTTGAAATACAAATTTTAATACTTCAAAGTTGACATTTGGTAGCCTTTTGAGAAGCCCACGCAAATGAAGCAGCCTGCAGCTCCTATCAGTAGTGACTGAAAATCAAGAGGAAAACAAAGGTTGAAATATGTTGGCATGGATCAACTTGGACCAGGTGCAAGCACTTGTGTAAGTCCAAAATATTAAAGAAAAAAAAAAAAATTTATTCTCATTTTTGGCTATGGAATTGGAAAACAAAAATTAATTATCAAAGTACATTTATGAAAGGTAAATTACTGACGTAATAATGGTCAGTCTAATTACTGATACTAAGTTGCAGGTTCTGAATATAATGAATTCACAAAGAATGTAATGTTTTAGAGAAAGAGATTTCGTAGGTAAACAAAAGAGAATTTAGTAGAGATAATTTATTGCTTGACAACCAGCACTAAATGACAGAAATGGAAGTACCACACCAAACCAGTTGACTCAAGTTTCAGAATCAGTCATTTTAGACACTACCCTTCAGGCTGCCAATCTTGCCATCGTTCAAATTCAGACATAGCATTGGGCGGGGCTGTATAGACAGTCTCAAACATATAATCTTGCAAACTCCTTGGAAGAACAATTCCCGCGGGTACAGAATTAGTACCCGGGTAATTGGCTATACGGGTTCCAGCAAACGAAAGGAGCTATTTAACTGCGACATACCTTCCAGGTTAAGATAAGCAGTGGAGCCTTGCTTGTGAATCCGCCTTGCCCCTGAAAAAAAATACAAAGCCTCAGTTGAAGGGTAACAGGTGTTCTTTCTAGACCTTACAACACAATTTCAAATTTATACTAGGCTGCAGGCTCGCAACATAAAAACAAATATTGTCACTATGTAATCAAGCTAAAAAAGCACACTTTTAATAAAAAGATTGATTCTTGGGGTTTAAAGACGCATTGTTTTGACAACAAGCTCCGAGGCACTGGTCTAATAGCGGTGGTGAATCCACTCATTACAGCCGCAGAGCCTGAACTATCTATTAAACAATTTTAAGAAATTTGGTGACGTAAAGTTGGTCTCTCGCAGACAATGTTTAATTTACTAACCAGAAATGTCTTCTAGCTCTGCCATCATGTCTTGGGTAAGCAGCGGAGGCAAACGTTTGGAAAAGAAATCCTTCAGGGCTGTAGCAACTGCGTTCACAGGGATGTCCAGTTCGTGGATGTTTATGTTTGGATCTGAAATGCCAACAAATGTCATTCTATGTCAATCCCATCACTTGATGTTTTTTAACTGGCAAAGATGTACCAAGATGTACCAAGATGTAGTACGAAAGTATGTATCACAAAATTCAGTACAGCAAGCACCAGACTAGCAAAATGTGGAAATCAAAATCTCTTAAATCTCATCATATTCCAGGTGAATTTGGCTTGACAAGCACTCTGCGATGGAAAAATGATCTATCAGCATGATTCCATCAATAATTAAATCAAATTCCTCAGGCGTTTTGAGGCAAGCTAGCATAACGAGTGATGCGCACCTTCTTCAAACTTCTGGAAGAGTAAATCAACATGTGCACGATTCCCAGGAACTCGGTAGATCCCCTCCGAGTCAAGACCTTCTTCTTCAATGAACTTGACGCACTTCTCCAACAGCAGAGGGATTGCATTGCTTTCCGATTGAACAAAGTCTTCAAGCATTGCTTGCTGCGGGACTGCTCCACTCCTCACTTTCTGCTTCGACTTCTTTTTCTCACGCTCCTTCTCCTTCTCCGCCAGCTTCTTCAACTTCTCTTCCTTCTGGCGTCTTTTCTCTTGCTTTTCATCGGCCTTGGCTTTCTGTTTCTCTTTCCGACGGGCTGTTTTGTCCCCGTCTTTGCCTTTGAGAAGTCCACCACCCTGCACAAAAACACGGCTTTAAAATACGACAGCTTACGAGTCAGAGGTTTAGAGTCTTGGGAAGCGAACCAAATCGGTACCGTGGGCGTCGAAATAAATGCAAAGGTGACTCACCATGGGAGAGTTGAGATCTCGGGGGGATGAGACATCCAGACTAGAGTCATCATCGTGCAGTAGACCATATTCCATCTTAATTTTAGCTGGAAGCAAAAGAAGATTGGAATATCAGAGCATGTGATGCCCGCAAGGCATGTGTAGTTTTCACGCACACCAGCTACCACTTGGCAACAAAATACTTGGTCCTTTATTGCTCTTATAAAGGCACAGGTGGTGAGGATGAGCCAATTAACAGGTGGGAATGACAGGACAGTTTTTACAGGTGACCAAATCATGTACCTATGTGCAAACATTAGCCAGCTACTGCAGTGCAGTCCTGCAGTGCAGTGAGTTATAAGCTCTCAATATGAGGACAAAAATATTAGAACACCTAGAGATCCAAGAAAAATCAAATGTCCAGATCTGAGGCTCATGGATGCATATACTCAACCTCATTTTCACTATGTAAACACCACCTTTAATGATTCAATTCTCTACAAAGCTAAATGTTTGTGTCCTAGCAGCAAAAGATAGCGAACTTACAGGCAGGAGAGAAGACGTCAAACTGATGCGGTCGGATCTCAGGTGGCACTGGAATCGGTGGTGCAACACCGGGAGGTTTCATGTTTAGCCTGAACGAACGCTTGCTGAACTTCTGTCTGGGCGTCGTCGCAGAGCTGGAAACCTCTGGTTCGCTCGGTTCGCTTGCCTCCGATGCACTTTCACTGTGAACTGTTCCCACCTTGTTAGGTCAGTCTGCTCCAGCCAGGGGAGCCAGGCAAGCCAGAGAACAAGTAGCAAGCCAAGCAACCAGTATAGCAACACTTGACATGATAGCATGCAAAATATATAGTAACAGGGACAGGTAGAGGTTCAGAGGGTTAGCAGGTAAAGGTATACACAATTGAACCGCTAAGAACATCTGTCCCAGCGTCCATCCTTCACGTAGGTCGCTCAGGTGAATAGGAACTGATTGAGGACATTTTAGGCCCTATTTCGGGATGTATTTAGGTCATTTAAGAATAAATTTAATTGATTTGCTTTACTTGCTCACCTACATCTTTTGCTTTGTCTTCTAATCAAATTTGAATGACTTTAGAAGATATCAATTTTTGTATCTAAGAACATAGATGTGAAAAGCGTATCGAAGAATCCAAACAAGGTTTCCTGAAATTCTGTGGCAATTTTCAGCTAAGCATTTAATGCTCTTCCTAACACTTTTAACTGCAGGTATGTAGAATAGTTTTTAGATATTGGCAAAAATATGGAAATGTGCAAGCGTGGACCACTGTATTTAAATAAAGGAAAGGGGTTTGCAGAACTAATTGGTTACACAATAAAATGCTTGCACAGTTCAATTTCATGCAAAAAGTTGAAGTAGGAATATAAAAAACACAATATACAATTCAAAGCTTGCAGGCATACATATTAGGATTTCTACCACAATGACTATAACCAAGTTCTAGCGTGCATCACATTCAAGAACAGGCTGTGACATTAAAAGCATTCAAAGTGCAATAAGAAGAAAACATCAACATTTCAGTCACTAGTAACTACCAATGTTTATCCTTGCAAAACCAGAAGACAAGAAGAAATTAAGGAAAGAGAACAAACACCATTTAGGAAAACACATAATAGATGAGTTTTTGTTTTAATTTTTAATTTTCAATTTACTTTCTGCTCTAGTTGTCTCTGCATTGGAATCAGATAATGCATCCATGTACACTCAGGGTCTTAGAAAAGTTTAAGTCTGATTTAAGTTCTGATGCATACCTTGAATGAAATAGCGATTTGGAAAGCAGGGAAAATGGACATGTGACATGCTATGTGCTTTTAGTGCGTCTAAGATACGTTCTGATAAACCAATTCCCCCTGTCTGTAGCAGATGGGGCGGGAATGACAAGAATCGGTTTTTAAGGCCAAAATGTAGCACAGCAGATAGGTTGAAACTTGGTGCTTTTGCCATCTAGTCATAATAAATCATTCAAGAGGTTCAAAATATATTTTTGGCATAGTAAAATAGCAGAAAGACAAAAACCAATCCACACTCTAGTTAACCGTGTCTTTACGGCATCTATTAGGTCCATAAAAATAGGCTGGGTTATTTACTTGATTGCATTCTACATATACACCAAGTCGTGCTTAAAATGAAAATATGATGATTACTTGAACTCAGGGAAAAACTATGGCACAAATTACTAAATTAGTAAGGATACATTTAAACTGATCCACTCCAATTAGCAACTGTCTCGATCGTAAAATGGAAACATACTTCTCATAAAGAAAAATAAAAAAAAATAAACGTACAAAGAAATGGCACATGCTGAAGATAGCTAGCACCTTTGAGTGTGTAATGGGTTGGTAAAAGACAAAAGCATAGGGGATTGTTTACTGTAGTCTTCAAATAGTTTGCTAAGTTGACTCCATGCGCAAGCTACGGACCACTAGAAACTAGCCTAATGTCGCACTAAATGTATATATAGAACCGCCTGCAACTGATGTTTGAGAAAGTATGTGACATATTTATGGCTCCTCATGGCTGTTAAGTGGTAAAATGTACATAAGAATATGCACAACACTTATTGCAGTGTCAACCAGACCAGCGTCAACCATTTCCAGACCATTTTTGCAACATTTTTTGATAAAGCAAGATTTTCTAAAATTTCCTTTCCAAAGAAATTAGCATCCATAGCTTTGCAAAACATTCCTCCAATCTACCAGCTAGAAAGCAGCCAGTCACTAAGTTGCCACTAAAAAACTATTTGAATCTTCAGACAAGTAAGAAGAACGCTTTTGACATTTACCGTCTACCAATTACGCATTCAAATGTAGTACCTTTATCACCAGGTGAATCAGGAGCAGGTGTGGTCTCCTCCTTGATCTGATAGCTAAGAAGGGGAGCTGAAGCGATGTGACTCGAGCCCCCAGGAGGGCCTCCAGGGGTGCCAGGCACCCGAGGGCTTGCCACAGGGATCGCCGTGCGCTTCTTGCGTACTCTCTTGTGAGGAGTAGGCTTGCGATTAACCTTGCAATACAAATCAGCAGCCCTTTGTCGTCGCTCCAACGAGCTCCAGTCACTGTCCGAATCCGAGTACGCTGGCGGAAGCAACGAGATAGAAGCAAACTTGTAATCGATGCCCAACACCTCACGCACTCCGTTCTTTCTCATTCAAACTTTCAGGCTTTATCAGCGTAACATTTCATTGCATTTTAACCTGCAATTTCGACACAGCTTTGCGAAAGGGATTCAAGTGCAAGATTTTACAGTGAAAGTCTTATACATTGTGAGTTCAATTTCCTCAAGCCTCTAAAACTGGCTCAAAAAATTGCCTTGAATCGACAAAATGTACTGCATTTTCGTGTCCAACGAAAATAACATTACGAGTTAGCAAAAACCGTCAAGTTTTAATTAAAAAAGTCTTGCATTTGGTCCCTTTTGCTCAGCATCTTCCAGTATTTTCAATTTAACAGCAGCTTTACAACCATTTAAATAACAAACAGCTATGGCAAATGCTAAACAAGGTAAAGATAATATCATTCTTTAACAGACATTTGTTATTAAAGAAATAAGAATGTACAGTTATGCAATTGCAAGCAAAGCACGAAGACCATCGCATTTCATCGCATTTTATCGATGCACGACACGTGACGATATAATGAAAGCCACCAAGTACTCACAAGGTCTGCCTTTTTCCCTGCGTTGGCGAAGTTTGGCCTTGACGTTGGTAGCCAAGGCATCTTGCACGGCCGAATACGAATATTCCTCGTCGTACGGGTAAGCAGTCACCGCCAGTACGTCCTTCACCTGCGGCAGAGAGGTGTTACGGCGGGAGGACAGCATCGGGGGGCTCAGAGCGATGTTAGTGGCACGGGGGTAGAGATAGATTTAGCCAGGTGGATCTCTCCAATTAATAATAACCAGCATCAGGGCAAAAAAAAATGGGAGTGACGACGTAAAAAAAAAGATAACTGAAAACGAATGAAGCGTACCTGTGCATAGTCTGAGGCCAAATCGACATTTTCAGGAGTAGCAAGCGGTGCGTGCCCAAACCCACCTCTACTTAATTTCGTTACAGTGGTATCTTTGCCTCCTAGGGTCATTTTAGCTATTGCATCCGTAACAACAGAAAATTCTTTCAAATTTAATTTCCCTGGTTGCTGAAAAAGAAAAATCAAATCCTAATGTCATGTATATGTATGAAAAAATAATAAAAATAAAGCAAATTATTGATTGAAAGGAGCCAAATGGCAAAGTATCTCTTGTTTCACTTATGTTTTTGTATTTTATTGTTAAGTAATGCAACGTCTTGCATGCACAGAAAGCGAAGCTGTCTAGAAATCAGAAGCACTTTGGAAGCCAGCTTACTATGCCGTCTTAAGGTTTCAAAAGACGATGCACCTTGGTATGGAAATCAGCATACCCATTTAATTTATTACCTCGCAATATTGCAGCTAAATTGCTTAGGCAGCATGCAGCTGACACCAAATCACCAATCATCAATTTAGTAAATAGTCTTGACAAGAACCTCCCAGATTGGTTCTCAACACATTGAAACAGGTTTGGCTTGAATAATGAACAATTTGCACAGGTGTTTTGCACCTTTCTGCCTCTTTTGCACAGCACAGCCCTAGGCCCTAGAGCTTGGCACTGGAGAACCAACCAAAAGCAAAGGGAAAGCTGTAGCTAGACATGCCAAACTGACACGCCAAACTGGTATGAGCTGAATTGCAAGCAGGATTGCCCCCTTCATTCCACTCTGCCACACTGGCTTGCAACCTGGATCAATGCTGGATTGGAGTCAGCATTTTAGGTTGGAATACACACGTACTGCATGCAGAATTGTCATCTGTATTGCCCACATTGATTCCTGCTGGGATATCTCACTTGCAAGCTTGATGGTCCACTGATCGGCGTTTCTTACCTTGAGTGTCTGGCTGGCACCTTTCGGCCGTGTTTTGGCAGTCGCCGTGCTCACATGATTGTTGTGTCGACGCCCAGTGGTGAACGCATGCTGTCGGTAGCTGGACATCCACTTCCCATCGTCACGCTCCCCATCTGACAGGTAAAAAGTTCACTATAAGGTGACTGAATGATACATAGCAGTCATATCACCCTCTCACAACCAACTGACAAAGGCCAAGTTTTACAAGCTCCGGTCCAAAAGAAAACTGCCGGCTAAAGACTCGTCTTCGAATTCACAGCCAATCAGGTACTTCTGTTTTCATTTTGACTGTGCGTTTTTTTAAAGTGGATATAGAGAACTGGCCATTGATGACAGAAGCCACACCTTGCAAAAGAGGCTACAATTCATGAACCATTACCAGACATCAATGGAGTCTCATTAAGATGGTTCTACATTTGATCAATTTGATTAAAATCTCTCTCTTTTTCTGGAATTGAGGACAACTGAATACAAGAGTGAAAAAGCCGTGAGTCACCTGTGTCTCTGGTAGCCAATGATTCCTGGGAACCAGTCATGTCAGCTGAAGCACGGGAAGAACACGTTAGACAGGCAAAGAAAGAAAGAGATACTGAAAGGAAGCTCATACATCAAAGAAGCCAGCCCAAGAATCGAAATGTAGGTCTGCAGCTCATGCATCTTGCTGCACTGACTTGGCAAAGTGACTGAAATTAATGATTGGAATGCCAAGGCCAGGGACCTCACCTAGCGTAGCCGTTCATAAGCACATACCACCATCATCATACCACCCTTGTCATCAAGCACTGACCTTGACATAAAGTGGCGGTGTTCATTGGCAACAATATTCTTGACTGGCCATAAAAATACTTTGTGCTATTTGTTGTTTAGTCTGGTCAACTGAAGCTTGGTAATGCCTCATTTCTAGCACATCCGTAATACCAGTTGTTAATGATACAGATATCAAACAAATCTGACATTGTTGACAAGTGCCACTTTAAATTGGAGTACAAAAATATCAGTGGTCCATCAGTAAACTGAACATTAGGGAAATCTCCTTTAGATTATTATTTCATTATTATCATCGTGTTCAAACACGCATTCAAAATAAAATCTGACGTATTTTTTCTTTTTATAATCCGATCCTAACTTTTCTATTTATATTTGTTTTAAGAATGGCTAAAATATAAATTCTTGTGGCAGGATGGAAACGGGCTGTGATTAACTACAGGTAGTTCTGACGTCATTTTGTGTATCCTTTGCGTTCGCTTCTCTTTTTTGACGTCATACTGACGTCAGAGTTTGTGTTCATTACTTTCTCACAAAAAAAAAAAAAAAAATGGTTTAAATTTAAAGAGATTTCCCTATTGTCATCATCATTGGGCTAGGATGCAGATCAATGTTTTATTGACGCTAAACGGCACGAGGGGTCGAGCAATCTGAACCACTGATGGTACGAAACCACAACAACTGACCAAATTTCTTTGACATTTTGATTAGCAACTTCCATTTTGTCAACATTATTTTCCAAAGCAATACTATATTTCCAAATACAGTTGCATACGGTTGTGTACAAGGTAGCATGTTACTCAAGATTGGTCCCAACGGCTCCCAGTTTGCTTTCGACTAGCAATAATGAGGGTTTTACAACAAATAAGAAGCACACAGAGGACAAGCATGCGGTACCTGCATTGAAGTCAATATTGCAACCTAACCTAGAGTGCAAATGTCAGTATTGCAATGTAAAGTGAGCTGTCGCAAGCGTGAGTGAAGGTATAGAATCCAAACAAGTGTGCCCACAAATCTATTCAATATTTTAGGTACACCTGAGGAGCGGGCATGCGTAGTGTTCACATTTTCCGCAAAACTTGTGATCGTGGAACAAAAGATATATTTTTTCTTATTTTTTGCAATAAAATTGGAAAGTAAAATTATTTCTGCTTTTAAAGAAATTTTAAAACTTTTATTTTCCTCGCCATGTCTCTTAGACAGTGTGTGTGTGTGCGTTTTTTTTTCTTTGGAGCACTGTATTGACTGGGGACAAAATTGTATCTCTGTTCTTCAAGGAGAGAAAAGAACATTTCTTGGTGTAAGGCAGTGTTGTCAGAAAAGTAATTGAAAATGCATAGGGACTGGAAATGTTCGCAGTCGCTCATTTCATAAGCTTGCGGTTGAAACTGACAAACCTCCATCGCCATAGTTCAAGAAAATCATTCTTTTAGCTTTGTGTCAAAATATCACAGTTGTATGGCAGACTACACAACAACAGTTCCATGGATTTTGTCATGTAAAATTCAAATTCAAATTAAAAGAATTCTGTAATTGATGTAACTGATGATGTTATTGATTTAAAAATGAGCATGTTCACTTTGTAAGTCAGAAAACGATCCAGTACGATGGAACATAGTTTAGAGAAGAAGGGTACATGGGTCGTGACATGTCACGTACTTTTAGTGGGTATGAAACTTGTTCGGATAAACCAGTTCCCCTACCAGTGCCTTGCTCATTAAAATGAGGATCGACGATGTCCACAAAGTGGTTTTTTCACACTTCAGAACAAAAATTCTTCCGCCTAAAATTTGTTTCACAAGAAAAAACTCGAAAACTTCCTGTTATCTCTTTTCCAAATATTAATTTACAACTACCTACTACCGTCTCTATAATTTTCAACCTATTAACGATATCTGTTAACTACCAACAAGGAAGTTGTTTGACCCAAGTCCTGACCTTTATAACCCACACAAGTCGGTGATAGCAAGACCGGGAAATAATTTCATTACTAAAGCCGTGCGAGCCATTCATAATTCAAAATCACCAGGAGGCGATTGAGACGATGAAACTCAAAATGAAATATGGTAAATAGTTCATCATTTCAAAGAATAATTAGCCCATTGGAGCTTGCTTGGTACTCCCATAAGGGTTGACAAATATCTGATTCTTGTATTTTCTTTTTCCAGTCATCAAAATAGGCCAAACGTGATTCTGTAATTAATGGATCACTCCAAGAATCTTCTTAAAGGACTACAATGCTTTCCTTAAAGATTAAATGAGCTGATGAGTTTTGAGGCTAAGATTTTGGACTTGTAACAAGCGACTTTATTTGCACTGGTGATTATTGAAACAGTTTGCTCCGTCGTTTATTTTCCTCTTTCTGACGATCGCAATGCGTACAGAATTCTAAGCAAATATCCGTGATTCATTTCATGGAGTCCTATAGCAAAAGTATTTATTCGATTAGAGTTCGATTCGATTTATTAGAGTTTAATGTTTAGTGTTTAAGAAGTGTCAGAAACAGGACAATTTCTTTGCCAAGGAGAGTCTGGCCAATGCATGGTCTTTGCTTCAGTACAAATTGTTTGTAAGACTTGTTTCTTGAACCATACAAGGTTATTTACAAGGGGAGTTTCTTCTCTTTGTTCCTTCAAACATTGTACTCTCAAGTGTTAAAGAGGAAAACTCACGTCAATTGTCAGTCCCCGCCAAGAAAAATTAACAAAAAGTGCACTTCTTGAAAAATTGTCACAGAAAATTATTTGGTTCAATTATCATTGAAATGCTTACAAATTTGGCACAGTTATTGAATCACTATAACAAGACCGCTTTTCCAAATTGTTCCTCTCTACCTTCCGTAACGATATTGTAGCTAAATGCAATTTATAAGTGGACATAAGACCCCCTCAAAATTTTTCGCTATCCTCTCTGTATACCAGAGTAAAACAAGTGCATAGCCAGAGGTTTGTTTGGTTTGAAGTATGCTCGTCGAGATGGATTAGCGGGATTCCCAAAGATCTTATCGCTGACCAAGAATAAAATGCTGTAGTTTTTTTAATTTTGATATTTTTAAAGCCCATCGAAATGCCTTGATGTACAGATTGTCCCACTTGGAGCTGAGATATGAAAATTACGCGGCTAACAGGTGATTGAAGCATATTGAAGTTTGAAAAGATTGTAAACACACTAGCTTGTTCGACCGAGGTAATCGCGTTATCACCACAGACACATACTCGCATTTCAAACTTAGACGGGGGTCTATTTCCAACAAGTATTGATTCTATGTGATAAATATAAATTGACAAGTATTTTCTAAACCACTATCACTAGGTTACTGAAATGCCGACAACAAAGCTATCTTAGCATTTCACATGTTTTGCGGTGTTAAATTATTTTCTATCTTGATCCTAGACTGTGTATTTAGTGGTTTCCGTAAAAAAAAAACAATGCAGAGGACAACGGAAATAATTCCAGGGAACAGCCCTGGACTCAGAATTAGTTGCATTTGGAGTCAAATTACAGAAAAAGGTGTTGATTACGTTGTGTACGAAATTTGTTTTCCTATCTCCAGTAATGACAATGAACAATCTCTAGGATTCTGAAACTTCGTTTTACTTTGAAAAAATTGGTTAATATGTGTTTATTTTGGAGCGATTTTACTTACAACGATCTTTGGAGAATTCCTATTTTGCAAATGTTGTGAACTCTCAAATAAAAAAAAAACAAAAATTGTATTTTTGTGTTAATTCTTATAGATAGCATGTCTACAACGCCCTTAAGTTGTCACTAGAATGCTAAGTCTGTGTTCTAGTCCGAATGTTGGCCACATTGGAAGCAGATTAAGATGGCACACATAAGAAGAACTAGGCATGATACTTGTGTTTGTCCATAACACGCAAGTATTGACAATGTTGGACTATTACTATCGACCCGAGTAAGACCAAAACTTAAGAGAACTGGCCAGTACCAGACCTAAAGAACAGATCTCTCTGCTTATGACTCGGCTTAAGCACCCTGCACTTGGAGCATAGAACATGTCCATTTTAAAAGTCAGTGATTCAGAGAAGGTTTGGCTCTCTCTTTATCTGTGTAACTACATTCATCAAGCATCGTACTTATTCTAGTGTGGCTACAAGTATTTATCATGTATCATGTGTGTTTGGAAGTGGATGACCCTGATGCTACATCCCACCATATTCTATCATTTACAGTACACTAGGATATCAGGTGTCCGCAGCGTTTCCAAAACGCTCAATCCTAACTTTCAAAGTAACGAGAGTTTTTTTCCCAGAGATCGTGCTGTTGCTGAGCCCAAACAAGTATCCCACACTCACAACATGTTAAACCGGTAAAGTAAACGAAGAAATTATAGTTTGATATCATCATCTCTGTTTTAACAGGCAAGGCCACAAAACATACTGAATATTCCACAGCAAAAATACATTTTGGTTCTGGTTTAACCTAAGTTTAATCATTTTGCCAGCAGCATGGTGTTGGGTGGTGTTGGGTGGCGTTGAGTGTGTTTGGTGGTAGCAGGTCTCTATGTTTGGTTTTTTCTAGTGGTAGCAGGTAGACAGAAAGACAGGCAGGCAGGCAGGCAGGCATAGCTAGGCAGCGCTAGGCAAGTGCTAGGCAGAGCTAGGCAGAGCTAGCCAGAGCTAGGCAGAGCTAGCCAGCGCTAGGCAGAGCTAGGCAGAGCTAGGCAGAGCTAGGCAGAGCTAGCCAGCGCTAGCCAGAGCTCGGCAAGTGCTAGGCAGAGCTAGGCAGAGCTAGGCAGAGCTAGGCAGCGCTAGGCAGAGCTAGGCAGAGCTAGGCAAGAGCTAGCCAGCGCTAGGCAGAGCTAGCCAGCGCTAGGCAGAGCTAGCCAGCGCTAGCCAGCGCTAGGCAGAGCTAGCCAGCGCTAGGCAGAGCTAGGCAGAGCTAGCCAGCGCTAGGCAGAGCTAGGCAAGAGCTAGGCAAGAGCTAGGCAAGTGCTAGGCAAAGCTAGCCAGCGCTAGCCAGCGCTAGCCAGCGCTAGGCAGAGCTAGCCAGAGCTAGGCAGAGCTAGCCAGCGCTAGGCAGAGCTAGCCAGCGCTAGGCAGAGCTAGCCAGCGCTAGGCAGAGCTAGGCAAGAGCTAGGCAAGTGCTAGGCAGAGCTAGGCAAGCGGTGGGCAGGCAGCTAAGATGAGAAGGAATCCTTGTCGTACATGTAACGTCGTCCAGGCTGGTATGAGAGCCGTGGCTGGGCTGGACCTGGCTGAGTCCCCTTGGGAGGTCTGGGGGTGCCGGCTCAGGGGGGGTAGTTGGTTGCGGGAAAACCTGGAAGCCTGTAGACCACACCGAACTTCAATCTCAAGCCATCGTCAGGCATCGGTTATCTCTACGTCTGGGTTTCATCGAGAGGAGAGCGCTATCGCCCAATACAGAGCCTCGGGGTTGTTTTCTTGCAAGAGTTGCTTAGAAATGTTTGGCTTTTTGAGCGAGGACAGACGCTCTCCTACTCGAAATGAAAAGTGATTTAGATATTAAGGTAATGAGGGAGGGAATACACCAAATTATTTACTAGATGAGCACTCTTCAATCCACTTTTGAGCAACCCAAATCCGATTTAATTTTGTAACGCAGTGTAATCCATTCTGTAATATTACTTAATTAATAAGGTGCATTCTAACTGTGTTTATAATATAACAAACGACATAGAAGAAAAATATGAGAAAGCATCCAGAAGCTAGAACTGTACACCATTATAGAACCGGTTCGTTGCGGGGATCATTTTTACCGGTAAAACGGGTAATTCAGACTCCTGTTGCTCTATGCAATTGGTGTGGATTAGAGAGGACTGGTCAAGTAAAGTATGGAATTGCAGATATAAATTTTTATATTGTTGGAAGAGCAGATATGAAAGTTTTTTTTTATTGCTAATACCTATTTTCTGCACAGTTATTTTGGCTGCAATGCTTGGGGAGTGTGTGGAGCTGCCTACAGATATTGACCCCAGAGCGACTAGTTTTTTTCACTTTCGACGTTGTTAGTTTTACTAGCATATTAATCTGTTTGATGCAGATTATGTTTCTGCAAATGAATTTCCAAACCTATTTCCTAATGCTTCTAAGTAGATGCTGATTTTATCTGTAGTAGATTGGAGTACATTATTCTTCTATCTGCAAGCTAATTTTCCAAACTTTCCATCACAGCATATCTAGCTCATCACACCACTGCTGGTAAGCTTTCTGCATAGTTAAAAATCCCTAAGCTTCCTTGCACAACCTCTTGATACTTCTTGATAAGCAGATATAAAATAATGTTGCATAGTCATTTAGATAAGAGCAGTTGTTTCAGACTGTATCCAAGTATAAGGGGTCAAGTATGTTACCTAGATGAAGCTTACGGCCGGTCTTGATGTCGCTGGGTTTGACAAGAAGCTCATTGTCCTGGTTGAAGACATCGACGTGAGAGTAAATGTCGCTCTCGTCACTGGGGCTCAGCATCCGATCGTCTTGCTCATTCACCTCCGAGCCGCTTCTGCCAAAGCAAACATTTTTCTGTGAAATCTGATTTAAATTGCAAATGCTTGCAATGCCCAAAGTATTTTATTATTAGTGTACATTATTATAAAACATTTTGCTGTTTTGAGTGGCGCGTTCTAACGTCATTCGTCGGGTAGTAAGCAGCAAGAGAGGCACTGGCTCCATACCTAGCCTAACCTACTTCACAAGGGAGGAGGGGAAACTCAGTGTAAGAAAACCACTGGCTTAACAGTGCAAGGAACATTGCATCTTAAATAGCCACTTGGGGCTATTTAAATGGAAAATCCATCTGAATCTGCCAAGGAAAGGTCAACACAATGGGCTCACCCCTCGTTGGATTCGGTGGTGATGTTGTAGCTCTCATGTCGCGGTGGGGGTAGGGGTCTGCCCCCCGCTGGCCGTTCCAAAGTTCCCCCCTCCGAGTCGTTCAGCTGCACAGGTTCCTCCATGTGGAACGCCTGCTCAATCTCCGGTTTCTTCTCCCACACTTCTTTAAAGAACGGCGTATAAAAAGCAGCTGGAACAGAGAAGAGCGGACAAAAATGTGTATCCTTAGATTGGGGTTTGATTGCGCCCATACCAACCTACGTTAGTCATAGACTGCATAATGGGATTTATCAGCTAGAAAATATATTCAACAGAAGGGGTCTTGATAACCAAGCATTAAAAAGTAATTGGCACTTGATGCAGCATGAATTGCTTCAGCCACTTCTCTCCCTTAGTCTGGACTGGGTCATTTAGCGTAATTCAGTGCAGGGTCACGGCTCAAATGAGTTGTGTTCAATATGAACATGCAGCTACGTGAATTGATAATTACTTTTCTGCTGGCAGGAGGAGGTCGAGGTCATGAAGTGTGCTTGAAGCCTGTCTGCCGTGGCATTGCCTTCAGTGATCAGCTGATGGCTGAGATCGCTGCTGAAGAAAGCATTGGCTCCTCCACTATCAGTGACTGCCACCATTTGGATCGGAAGGTTAGGAATGTTCATGGAGAACGCACTGAAAGTCACAGAAAGAATGCACGTCGTTAATCTACGAGTACAGATTGTCACAGTTCATTTAGAGGCTCTCTTTTTGTGTAATCATTGATCATTGAATACCTTTGCTAAAATACAGAAAATACCGTCGCAGATTATATCAATCTTTTCTTTTTTACAAAATTATTCATTAAGTGGACGTGAATGTTAAATGTTTTAAAATAATAATGATTATTAGATAGAGCAAGTCACTGAATGCTGTTTGATTGCTGTCATCTTAATCTTTGTGTATCATGCACAGAAATAACAGAGAAACAACACCGAGGTATGCTAAAAAAAAAGACTCGTTGTTATTTCCGAATAAAACTATAATTTTAAGAAAACTTTCCCGAATCTCACGTGCTCTTAGGTGTAAAATATATCTGTTATATTTTAAGCATGCTTTTTTTTAAGCATTTAAGTAAAAAAAAAGGAAAAAATTTGCCACTCTTGCCAGGTTTGTGGAAAAATAAGTTTTTAATTTGTTGCTTGATTTAAAAAATACCAACACGGAAACAGCGTTAGTTGTAGAAAAAGAACAATTCAGCCAAAGAGGTCCTCACACCTCCTAAATAAAAAACTGTGTTAACTTTCGGAGTGAGAATATTCCAACGTACTTGAGAGTAGCAAGCGAAGCTTTCCTCTTCGCTGAGTAGACTAGAACAAAGCCGTGCACAAGTTCTTCCCGGAAAGCATTGGCGCCATGGAACGAAGAGATGATCACTTCAACCTTGCGCTTGGACTCCCCGAGGAACGTCTCTAGTATGATGGATCTTTGCCCGCTAAGGAAACAGCACTGGTGGCTGAGTAGCGGTCCGAGGATGTTCTCTACGGAGAACGGGTCCCCGCAGAACATGCACATTATGATACGTATGTCGGGCTCCGAGCATTCAAGCACAGCGTGTTGGTAGACTCCAACGAAACCCGCTCGGTGTTGGATAGCTTGCACGAGCTGATGAAGGGCATCGTGGACCACGTCCCCATTGAAACGTTGTCCTGGCAGAAGACCCAGATCTTCATGAGCCACGTGCATGAAGGGGCACTGCAGGCTGCAATAAAAACATAGCGTTTCACCAAGTACTTGTAAAAATCTCGTCTCCATTCATATCTTACAGAGCCTTACAAGTTAGCGATCAATGAACGTGGTTGACATGACGATATGGTTTAGATAATCAGCTTGGCTAACAGGAAGTTAATATCTAGCATCACACACTTGAGCATTAACGGGTTCCAGGAAAGGAATTTACACAAATATCCAACAATACTCAACTCTGAATGAACAAATGCCAAATTAGAATTCTAAAGAGAAAAAAAATAACATGATGATTACTTATGAACTATATGATCAATTCTAATAAACACACTGCAAATTTTGCATCTAGAGTGGAGGTCTTCACACAATTGACATAGCAGTAAGCCTAAGCAAAGTGCACAAGGTTCTTAAAATATGGGACAGCACACAATCAATGTACAAGGCATTGCCCACAAGCATAGCATTTAACAATGTAAAAAAATTCCAACTTCCTTGTGCATTGTGCTCATAATTAAGTGCTCAGATGATCAAAAACATATGGGTAAAATGGAATTAATCAACGAGTAAAATCAGAAATAGAATTGTGTGACAATCTTATGGCAAACATATCATATAACCTAAAATGAACTCTACTGAAAACACAAGTGATAGCTGAGCCAAAGCCTTCTTTTTATAGCGACAGATTTTAAATTCAAGGTGGCCAGTGACCGTTAAATTTGCCGTGCACTATGCTTGTGCTTATTGCTCAAATTGTGGGTAGAACTTAACGGCCACTCAACAACAACTTGGCAGTCTCCGTATTATCATAAATCTGCAAAGGGGCAGCTGTTTTTCACCAAATGAAATTCTATGATGCGGCATATGCAGTACCCGAACTACTGCGCTGGTGCAATAAAACTGGGTTTACTTACTTACTTAATGCTCTTCAAAATTTCAGGAAAAATCATAAGTTGAAAATATTTTTTAGTTGTCTAAAAACCTGCCTATCAGTTGCACCCCAAATTAGGTACAAATAAAACAAACCAAGCAAAATTTTCTCAAGTGTGCAAAATGTTTGTTCAGTACCTTTCACGTTCTGAGAGATTTTCAGGAAGATGAGAAGATGGGAGACCAGTACCTAACCTAACCTGTCTGTCTGACAAGACTGTTGGGTCCAGGAAGAAGGAATTGCAGGTGTACCTGTCTGCCAGACTGTGGCCCTCGTCACGAAGTCCCAGCATTTCCTTCTCGTCCAGGGTCGGTTCAGCCACAAACATAATCACGATGGGAAGGCCTTGGAACGGTAATCGATCTTCTTGCTCTAGATTCGAGAGCAGTGTCTTCTCTACGCTCTCTCGCACATATTCAAATGACTCGGCATTGGAATACAGGCAAAAGCAGCCTGATAAAACAAAAAAACCGGGTTTATACTTTTTTTTAAGTGCTTGCAAAGCATAATTACATCAGCAATTTAATTATTGTAACCACTTTTTTTTTTAGCATTTTAGGGCTAATATCAACTCAAATAAAATGTAAACTCTTGTTTTTAGGGGTTCACTATGTTTCTGAACCTTCTTTTTAGTAACATATAATGCGATCTTCATTTGGACAATGGGAAACAACTCTCTTTGTCCCCAGCTAAGACTACCACTCAAGCACGAATAAATGACAGTAACGGATTTATTTATGAAGTTGGTTGATAGATCGAAGACTAAAGAAACTTAGTGGTTTGAAAGAAGCGCTTGCTCTCTGAATTAGGACTCAGGTTGAGCATAATAGCAATCAGGTGGTACTTACCGTTTGGCAAAAACTTGGACGTCTTGAATGAATTTTGAGGTAGGCTGACGTCACCATCTATTATTCGATAATCGAGACTATACAAACGGCAATCGATTTCATATTCATCGTCATCGCAATGAACCTGAAAGTCACCACATAAATAAAATCAGACATTTTTGCAAGCAGCCTCGCTTAAATTGTGTAATCAGTACCAAAACTACTTACTCGTATTTCCGTAGCGAGCTCGTTGGCTAACCCATCTATTCCTAGTATGACCAAGTTTAACTGATTATTGTCTGAGTTCAGAAGCCACTGGCTGCTATGGTTCCAAGATGAGGGTCTGAAATGATGGAACAAGTTCTTTATAGTTGATTAATCAACACACACAGGACCTTGTGATGCAATATGCACATCACTTGTTTGCTAAACTCATGGCAAGGCCTGGACAGCTAACAAATTGATACAACTTAAAATTTATTTTCAAGTCGTCTTCCCTGAGAAGCAAAATCAAAAGGTTTAGCACTAGTTGGCACATAAAACCACTCAACTACCACTGACTAAACGCACTAAATCTATGTGGTGGCTGCCGATTAGAGAGGCTGCTCACCATATCAATGATACCAACTTTCGTTGGTAACATTTTATCGTAGCGACGGAAAGTTGGTAATTACCTATGCGCTTTCGTCCCGAGAATGCGTTCGATCAGTGCATCCATGCAGTTGGGAAATGCTGGGCAGTGTTCACGGATGGGGCAGTGTACAAACCCCAAGTGTTGAAACAACATAAGCTTGCGGTCTTGGTCCAAGCGGTCTAAAGATTTGTACCTGTAATCAAGAAACTCTTAGCAAAGATTCCCTCAATCGGGCCATTTTGCCAAGGCTGGGCCGTACATTGCAACAAACAGAAGCAGAAAACCTGTCATCGTAAAACTCTTTATTATTTTCTAACATTGAAATGACTGTAACGGGATTACAAATGCCAGGATGGTGCCTGAGCTAACGCCAAGGTAGGATTTTAGCAGCAAGATAAAACTTGTCCGAAAGTCATGATAACTGTTATGAAAACCATCACAATAAACATTGTGATAACCGGTTCAGAAGTCGAATAGTTCATGCGTAAGTTCATTCATGTCGTAAGTGAGATTATAAACTTTAAGTCAGTGGTGATGTCACAGAAATGTCATCTCCAAAATAGTGAAAAAATACCAATTCTTCAAAAGAGGCAATGTATTGTTTTAAAAACACATGCTTTAGCCACCAACGTGTTCCATACTTGGATGGTTGCATCAGTGTTCGTAGAAGAAATCTGAGGTTTTGACACAAAACTAGATCTCTTTCCTGATTGTTAGATACATTTTTTTTTTTATTTGATATTTAAATGTTTGTCACAATGTCATAGAAATAAACTATAAAGTATAAAATATGAAATAAACAAACCTGAAATCTTCTTGCAAAGCATCTGTTATTTCCTTGATGTCATGCTGAGTAATCGTACCAGTAGGAGCTATGCTTTTAAAATGATAAAACAGATCTGCATGTTCCAATAACAGTTCCTGGAAGTTGTGTTTAGCCTTCTCGACAATATCTTTCTGATGTTGATCGTAAATGTGCTGGCAGTCAGATTCAGTGAGAGCTTCGAAACATTCTCGGCCCATGAAGAGCACGCGAACTTCAGATAAGAACTTTCCTGGGGTAACGTAACCCGTATCTTGTAACAGCTGCTTGAATTGCTTCTTCCACCTGATTGTACAAAAGAAAACCAATAAAATTGGTATACTGCGTTGGACCAATTAACTCATGCACTTAGAACATAGATTTTCTTATATGCTATTTAACAGATGGTGTAATTGTTAAGAAACAACTGTTTAGCTTTACGCATCTAGCGATTAATGTTTACGAGAAGAGATTACTACGGCAGGGATGAGTATTAATAAAGCTAGAAAAAACTAACTACGGATCTAAATTCTACTCAAATATTAGAACAAAAGATCAAGGAATTTATGCATACCGCTTTGGAAGTCTGCAGCGGCAAGGAAAAAGTCACGAGTCATTAGTTAATGTTGTTATGGAGATGAAACAGTGCATGTTATTACAAGTATAATACGTTCAGCAAAAGAACATACTTTTTCAACAGAGGTGCCGTAAATCTATTTAGGGTGACTTGCAATTATACTTAATAAGTATTTAGAAATCCTGCCACTAAAGTCATAACTGAAATTGAATTCATGGGTTGATGGCAATGCTGGGGGCAGTCTTTGAGCTGGTAACTTTGCTTACAGACTAGACCATACAATCAATTTCAAAGCAGTAGATTGTGTGCTTTCTCAAACTAAATCAAATTCTTCAAAATGTACACGAGTTTTTTACTTACTCGAGGCGTTTCTGCTCTTGCTGAAGGGCATTGACATGATTCTTAAAAACAGTCTCAGCGTCACTCGTATCCAAAACCTCGAATGGAATGCGAGTTTCATTAATATCAGTTAGG
Organism: Protonemura montana; assembly: GCA_947568835.1. Lineage (NCBI taxonomy): Eukaryota > Metazoa > Arthropoda > Insecta > Plecoptera > Nemouridae > Protonemura > Protonemura montana. The sequence continues at coordinate 23,115,464 of OX387604.1, read as the reverse complement.
TCGTATTCAGTCCAAGTCATATCTTCTGGGCACTCGAAGAAATACTGGTTAAACTCAGGATGTTCCTTTATGTGCTGTTGAACGAGAGGCCAGTCCCTGCAACAAGTGACCAAAGTCAACATTGACTCTAAACAGTTTGACAATTCGTGAACATGACAAAGACAGAAAGAAGACATACTTGTCTCGAAGGGTTGCAAGATCAGGTACCATTTCTTGAAGGACATCAGGTAGCATCACCATGAAAACCTCCACTTTCTTTGCCAAATGCTCATCTTTTAATTTCTTAATGTGCCTTCTGAAGAGTCGCTGTGAACTGTCCTTGCCAAACAACTCGACAAACGTGACAAATTCTTCGTTTTGTGCGAGTTTCTTGGAAGTGTAACTCCAAACGGCACGGTAGTCAGTCACCTGAGAGCGTATCATGCGCTGGAAGTTCTCTGTAGAATGCTCCAAGATTTCTTTGCGTGTCCGAGCTGCTTCGATAAATGGCAACACTTTGGTTCTTCCTTTTGTGCGGTCAATTATTTGTGCTAAGGCTATAAAAGCTAAATCTACATTGATATTCTCATGCGCTGAAGTTTCGATCAACAGTATTGCTCCCTTGTACTCTTTACGTGTGACAATTCGTTCCGCCTCTTTCACGTACGATTCGTTTGCGTCGTCGTTCTTCGTAGTAACCAGAACTATTGGCTTTTTTGTTTTGATAAGATTGTTTAGAATTCCCGTTACAGTCTCGACTTGTTTTTCGATAGTCCTGTTGGGCACGGCACTGACGTCAAACACGCAAACGAACCCGTCAATGCTGATTTTCCCGTCCGGAAGAAGTTTCTGCTCGTATTCCTTTTCAATGCCTGGAACCAACAGATAGCTGATCAGCAAGTACTCGAGGAAAAATATATTTCAAAAGAGTCACTTCCAGTCTTTAACAACAGCGTTTGTTACAAACTACAGTCGTAATCCGTTGCTATAAGCCGTTAAATAAAAAAACAAGAGTAGCTACTTATTGCTTTTTGCCTTACTTTACTTTTTTGAATGGTCAAAACCAATCAAGTTAAAAAAAGTGAAGTTAGATTGGGTTGGATTGATTAGCTTTCTTACCTAGCTGGTTCTTACAAATGTACATCAGTTTCTCGGCAGAGGTTAGCTTAGTTGCAGAACATCTTTTAATGTATGGTTCCATCTTACCCCCTGCAACAGACCATGAAAGATTCAAATTATGTTAATGCAGGACAATGCAATAGAAAAAGCTGCAAATTTCAATGTTAACTGAGATGTTTTAATTTCAGTTAATATGCGCTTATCACTTTACCTTTAAATGGCTGGAATGATGCATCATCAATGAATTCTGTTTGTTCAATGACTTGAAACAGAAACTCAATGCCTTCTTCTGAGTATTTTGAGGCCTCTCCCCAGTAAAGAAAATGGTCATTATTCACGACTCTGCCGCTAAAATCAGTCTAAAGCCACGGAAAGATACTTCAATTAAAAACAAAGACACCTTCTAAGGTCACTAGGAAGCTAGTTAGTGCCAAAAATAAAAAAAAAAAAACAAAACAAGGCAGGGCAAACAAGGTAGGTGGTTTGGTAGTAACAAAGAATCAGAAATTGGCCGATTCAAGGGAAAATCAAAACCCTTTGGAAGCGTTTAGTCCCTGCCCCTTCAGTACGCGAGTAGATATTCTCCAAATATTAACTCGTAAGTATGTTGTTATTTCTATTACCAGGAAATACAATTTGCCTGTTTTTAGATTTCTTCACTACCATGTTTTTGTTGTGATCTGTGTTCAGCTTTCTTTACATTAAAGACCAGACAGAGCAGGCTCATATCCCCACAAGTGCAATTGCACCTGGGTATGCCAGTGCAGAAGTCATTAGCTCTCGAGTATGCTGTTACCTGCAGCCTGTCAGATAAATTCGTTTCAGCCTGTCAGATGATGCCTGTCAGATGAGGTGATACAATACAGGTCAAGAAACCAATTTGTTTTCTTAACAATATGCTTCTTTATTGTTTGCTTGCTGGAGGTTATGAACAATCGTGTTTGCCAGCGGTTTTTCAGAACCGCAGAGTATTTAAAAAAAATATATAGTCTTTCCACCATAGATTGATACCAAATTTGATAAACACTTGCTTTCTGATCATTATTAAATAAGTAAAATGCATCCTTATTTCTCGCTTATCGTTTTAACCTTAAAAGAGTTGATAACCAGCTGTGAGTCCACAGCTGTTTGTAGACAAAATTAACGTTTAATTAAAACAAAGTGAAATATAATTCTAGATATGCAAATGGGCCAGAGATTACTCATACTTCTATCGTCAATGCTCGGGAAGTTGCAAAGAATCATATCTTCCCAGTTACACTTGATTTAAGTATGGTGAGTTTCAAAAATACAATCTGACCTATTATGATTTTTCAGCTCGGGTCTACTTTATCTAGTCATGGCATTATTTTGTTTCCTAAATTGACTTTATTTTCTAATTTTATTTAAATTAATAAGCACATCAGAATTACTAGTGATCCATAGTTATCTTTTGGATTTTTACCCCCAATATGAAATTTACGTGAAAGAGCAGTGGCATTTCTGATGCCTCGGTTAAGATCATAGAAATATCGCAACCTACCAACGATTGGTACTTGACATAATAATAAGGACTTTGATAAGTCCTTAATTCATAATGATGATGTTCGACAGCCTGACTGATAATGATTCAACGCTTGATAATAAACCACACTCATCGGCATTCAATTGATTACAAACTACAATTTCTATCATGCACTAATGCGTCCCACTATCATCGACCAATTTCTGATTCCAGGAGTGAATCTACAGGAAATGTGATGAAAACGTACCTGGCTCAAAACGGAAATATGATCCACACTATAGTCATCAGCAAGAGATCTCATGAACCTATTGCAAAGGCATGACTTGCCAATGCCTGCCTGACCCTTTTCTTTCTCGGTTCCAGATAAACCGACCACTGCGACATTGAATCCCCGAACTGCTTCGTTCTTGCGAGCCATGTTTTGTCAGATAGGCCGTCTGGCGGAGAACTATTTAAAGTGTGCCACCCAACTTCTTAGTGACAGAACTCTTTCTTAGTTTCAATTATCTGCACAGAAAAAAAAATATAGCTTAGAACGACAAAAACAAGCAATTTATGAACTTGGTGATTGCTGATTGGTTTTATACATTAGTTAGTCTCGACTCCAGGCAAATAAAAAAAAATCACTTCCTGTTAAGATCACAGATCAAAGAACACTCTGAGATTGTTAGCAAGGGCTAGGACTAGCAATGCAATTTCAATGCAACTTTCATGAATGCAACTTCCAACAAGAAACTCAGTCACGAACATAAAGGTTGGTGGGGAAATAAAACGCAGAATAAAAAAAAAGAAAAAGAGAGAAGTCTCAATGCATTACTCATCCCTACACTATTAGTCTACATCCCAATAACAAAAAACTAATAGCAAGCAAAGTTGAAGATGCTCGATAGTACTACGAGGACATTTGTCTCCAGAATTTAGATTTTACAGAAACTATGTTTAAGTAAGTGAAAACACATTGCTTTAGAGGATAGTCATATCAAAAGGTGAGAAGATGCACATCTCCGACCATTCACCTGCACTAAAGGTCATCTTGTACATAAGATTTTTGACGGTATACGGAGGACTCTGCGCCTAGGTCAGACAGCATAGGCATAAGGCTTTTTCAAATTCTGACAGATCCAGACGTCAGGATCAGAGAGAGAGAGAGAGAGAGCGAAACCGACACAACAGTGACAGTAGAGTAGTATATACGGTTATAAATGAAAAATGCAGGGCAAGGCATACCATCGTTAAATTGTGCCCTTTCCTTAGGACTGCGGGCACCAGTTTCACGTCCGACAGCTCGAACATCCCTAGTTTTTTCGCGTAAAAATGCATGGTTTCGTTGATCGATGAAACGAATCAAACAAACGGTGTGACGCAATGAGCATGAGTATCTTTGGTAAATACAATGGATCACATTTCTAATCACATACGAAAGGTTATAAAGATAAGTACAAGCCGCATAGATAAGATAAAACGGTAAAACGTATTATCAAAAAGGTACACCTTCCCAGCAACACAACAGCAGGCCTACAACGATCTACAACTTACTAGGGCGCGTGCAGAAACTCCGTGATGTAGGAGAACGCCCCGATTACAGCTCACGTGATCGGATCTTCGCGATCGGATATCGCTACCAAACTCCACATTCATGAAATATGGGATTATACTCGTAGTATATGGACTAAAAAATTGAAAAAAAAATTAAATACATTGCTTGACTTTGAAAACGTGCTTAAATATCTCCCAATCTATCTTAAAATAAAAAATAAGTTTTGACTATGAAATCAAAAACAACAACAATTTTCGCGCTCTCGTCGGAATATGGTTAACTGAGCTACTGGAACGCTCCACCTACCACATGTTACGCCCACATAGCCGTCAAAAACGCCGTGACTTATCATTCCATCTGACGTTTCAGTTATATAGAAGGAAGGTGCTTTAGCTCTTTTTTAACGAGGGCTATGCTTTCGCAGGCTCAGCGTTGCTTAAAAAAGTATATTTCAATAACAATTGCTATTTTTTTTCTAATCTATCTTTTACATCCAGAAAGGTTTGCAAAGAGTTATTCATATATTTTAAAAAGTGACATAACCAATGAATTAAGTCCAGCGCCCCTGGCTTTCAAATTTGCAAAGGAACACAACAAAACTCTCTGCCCGCTGATACCTGTTCATTACTCAGATACTCTGATGTACCCGGATCTATCATTATTGGATTATGACAAACATCACTTGGCCGAGCACTTGGGACTCGAGTCGGGTGGGTTGTGGCAACCTACGGAGTGTATATCTCAGCACCAAGTGGCCATAATTATACCATATCGCAACCGCTCTGCCCAGCTTAGAATATTTTTAGCTTACATGCATCCATTCCTTCAAAAACAGATGCTCAATTATCGCATCATAGTCGTTGAACAGAGTAATAACCAGTCATTTAACCGCGCTAAGCTGTTTAACATTGGATACAATGAAGCGATGAGAATTCATCCATTTCATTGTTTCATTTTCCAAGATGTTGATCTCTTACCTCAAAAAATTAGCAACATTTACAGTTGCACTCAAAGCCCCAGACATATGTCTTCAAGCTTGGATACTTTTCGTTATAATTTACCTTACGTGGGACTTTTTGGTGGCGCAGTGGCCATTCTGCAAAAACAGTTTCAATTGGTGAACGGTTTCTCCAACATTTTCTTTGGATGGGGAGGAGAAGACGACGACTTCTTCGAGCGCATCGAAAACAAAGGATTGAAAGTATGTCGCTTTGACCCGAGTGTTGCCATGTATGTGATGTTGAAACACAAACAAGAGCCTAAGAGTGAGAACCGCTACGAAGTACTTCGAAGTGGAAGAGAACGTTTTGATACGGATGGCTTAAACTCCCTGCGTTATCATGTAAAGGACAATGTGAATGGGCCTCTCTGTACGCAAATCACTGTTGATGTGTAGCAGAGTGCCACCTGAGAAGATGAACTCCTTGCTCAAGTGAAGGACAAAGTGAACGGGTCTCTTTGCACGTAAATTACGGTTGAACTTGTGCTTGCACTGTGCACTTAGTATTAGCTAATAATCATTTTCACCGATTATATACCACTATTTTAAGGAAATTATTGTTATGTGTGATAAGGAACTCCAAAGTATTCTGTATTAGCTGCAAGCATTCATTGAAACAATTGTTATTGACATTGAAAAATAAAATACAATACAATCAACATTTGAATATAATATTGGTTATCATTTGTAGGTACTTATCTAACTATCACTAACCATTTTATTTCGTACATCGATTTCATAGCCTTATTATTATAAACCATTCAAATTACAAATATTATAATTCAATAATCGCATAAAGAAATAATGGTATGGATAAATTTACAAAATTGGAAACATATTTTTTTTTTACAAGTCAAGAGGTATTTACAGTTGTAGCTGAGTACTATCAAATGCAATTAAATTAGTATAGTAAAATACCAAGCAAAAAGCCGTTGCTTGATTTGGAATCGGAGGAAATTCACAGCGTTTGTAGTTATTGTACGTTGCAATACGGTGATTTCATGTCTGATGAAACAACACAGTTTGTCAGACTAGACAAGTCAACATTCACGAAATACTGTCGGCATTTCTTGGCCCCCAGCCCACTTGCTAGCACACTTGGAGAGAAGGCCCGCTGTTTTGTAGACTGTGATAGGAACAGGTTTTAGAGATGTCGTGCTGGCCAGAATAATGCGGAGCCGACCACCGTTGCGCTACGCAATCACAACACCTGTCGTGGTCCGTTCTGTGTTCTATTCTGTGGTCGGTCCCGTGAGCCGACTCTGCCATCTCTATTGCTCCGTCTTCACTGCACACTCCTGCGCATGACATTGTCAGTTAGTTACCACTTACAATTACCACCATGGACTCAAAGCCAAATAGTTAACAGTACCGGCCCTGGGGTCCTGGTAACAATGCTTCAGTGAAGTGCACTTCACCACTCATAAAACAGTTTCCTTAAAACATTTAGATTAAAAGCCCCGAGTAAGTTGGATTGCTGAGAGTTACACATGCATTTGTTCAAACAAGACCCTTCCAACAAGAAACTGGTCTGTTAAATAAGCAGTCATCCCATGGCGTGAGCTCAGCACCTACTTGTCCTCCCACTGACAGCAACCTTTCCTAGTCATGATTAAAATATGTTTCAAGAGAACCATTTCATGAGCCCAGAGGTGTATGGTGTTCTGACTTGATCACTAAAAATGTCAGAATATCACGTGAAAATGTGCAGTTTGCAAAAGAGAGGCAAGGATATTAAGTAGAGTTGGTCAATTATAGCACAGACAAGACGTTTGTAAACAAGATCTTAAAAATTGTAAACAAACCTGAAAGATTTAACTCGTTCCCGCCGACAAACAGCAGATGATCGTTGCTACGCTTTGCCGAGTCCCCTGTGCCGCTGTCCTTCCCGCTGGACGTTTCCGAGTCGTCGTCCAAGAAGATTCGCGAGTCGACTCGCAGCAGATCCGTTTCGGGTGACAGCTTGGGCGGGTCTGGCTGTCCTCTGCCCAGTCGCTTCCTCGTCTGGTAGATAATCACGACCCAGACCACGGAAGTGCCGACCGCACAGCAAACGATGGTCATAATTATGATTCCTGCCATGTCAGTCTCTGCCCCTGAAGCTGGAAGCCAGACAAAAGAACGCCATATAAGACCGATAATATGTGACGAAAGTATTTTCTATTAAAATTTTATATTGTATAGTTTTTAATTTTACTTCAACTGATGAGCTCACATCCTGTTCAGCTATTGACGTAAATTGTGTTAAATCAGCACAATAAAATGTAATCAATTAATTACCTGGCACGACTGAGAGATGTGTAGCTCCCGCCTGCGTTCCCAGTGAGTTGGTCATGCTGCATTCATAAGTGCCTGCGTCTGCTAGTGCAGTGTCCACGATGATCAAAAGCTGATCGTCAGCAGTGAAGAAGTGTCTCTCCGTGATGAGCAATGTGTTGCTATCCTTGGTCCACGTGAGTCGAGGTTTTGGTGAACCTGACGCCATGCATTCCAACACGATGGGTTCGCCTGCCGTTATCTCTTTGTTCTCCATCGGCTTCACAAACGACGGTGGCTCTGCAAACATTCCACCCATCGCTTGTTAGTCTTGTTTTTATCATCAGACCATCGCTAGATGACGTGTTGGGCACACAGTTTTGTTAAGACCGACGCTTTCCAAACTTTTTTATGATTTGTAGCTTGGCAGACAATTTAAAAATGATTTTATGGCTCGCACACCCTTTCACTACTAATTCAAATATCGATATTGTTTCAAGAAAGTTGGTGACGCAAATACTCTGCACAAAGGTGCATCATACTCATGGCGTGGCACTTGACATTGCCTGCTGTGAAGAGAACTTTGCCTGAGATAGTTTGTCTGTTTCGGCCAGTGGAAATCTCACGTCGTTTGTCGCATCTAATCTGTTTCGAGATTTGATTTTAGAGTATGGACAGTTTTACTACCTGTGTTTTAAGCAGTATCTTGTTTTATGACCCAGCATTGCACTCCTCTCAAGCAAGGATTGAAAGCTATCTATTACCGTGCTCTCACTCACTGCTCTTTGGGTGTAAGGTTGGTTGTTTTGTGGAGTTTACTGCTTAAAGGAGAACTATTTACAAAACAGACCCCATTGCATTGCAGTCAAGTCAGTAGCATCAGTAAACAAAAGGACACGGAAGAAAATGGTCAGCCAAGCCTAGCAAAGAATCGAGAACAGGGTACATTGGAAAGTAAGTGGACCAAGGCTACCTGAATCCTGAGAACAGTTAAGGCCAGTTTTTTGTACTTGCCCTAATCCAGCCCAACTTTATCCTGGCCATATATATGCCCAACAGCCATTTTATTGAACACTGGGACGATGTCTCAGGCGAACATAATTCAACTTGATGACTTGGCCTTGGCACAAGAGATCAGTTGAGATATCTGGTTAATATGGCAACAATTACGGTACCGGAAACAATAGGTCAACCCATTGGATCCTAGTGATGCCACTCGCCAGTCTCCAAGTTTGCCTGGAGAAGGTCCTCGAGGAGGCCAAGTCTAGCTTACCTACGACGAGTAGGGATGCATTGGCGACGATCACGCCTGCTAAGTTCTGTGCAGTGCAGCTGTAAACTCCAGTGTCTGAGATGCCGACGTTGATGATGAAGAAGACGTCATCGGCAGGCATAAAGTGCATTCTCCGCTGTCGAGCGGCAGGAAAGTCGTTGCCCCCGTCTTTACGCCAAGCAATTTGCGGGGGCGGCTGGCCCCTGGCAGCGCATTCTAGCCGTGCCGTCGTTCCAGACTTCACTATCACGTTTTCGGGAGTCTTTGCAAACGTTGGGAATACTGTAAGAGTCACAGGTCAAGGTCAGTTTGGTGAACTTTGAAATTGTGCCATTTTGTGCTCATGAAGCACAGAATTTGATGAGCAATTCTAGATGCAAGAAATTAAAAGAAACAAAAAATTGATTGCATTGTAGCAAAAGCATTTTGCTGAATGGAATTAAAGAAATGGTTCTGGGAAGCCAGAGAAGCTCTAAAGCCACTCACTTTTGCCCCAGGGAGCTGGGGATATCTCTTAGAAATGGGATAGGGAGTCAAATGCCCTCCATGATGTGGAGGAACAAATTTATTTAAGCATGTTGTCTGCAATGAGCGTGAAAATCACAGAAAACCTCTGGGATTGCACCCTCTGGAATCGGACGGAACCTCTGGGACTGCACCAATGCAGAGCAGACAAGGCGTTTCACTACCATGGCAGATGATTACAGATGGCAGAAAGGAAGTAGTAAATTGGAGGAAGGGAGGGGGGGGGGGGGGGGATACGCAGCCTCAGGTACACTTCAGCCTTGGGCCATTTTTTAGTAAATCTGTGAAGTTCTGGTAAAAAAACTTTATGGTGACTTGTGAACATACTGAAGTGCTTACTGCTGCAGTGCAGAGAATGCAGTGACAAGAACTGGACTGGAAAACCCAACACAGGGTGGAGAAACTATACAGCAAATATTGCTTCAAATGTTATAATCCAAAGGAAAGGTTGACAGTAAGTTGGGTACAGGGCTACTTACTGAGTACAGACTATATCGTTGGGAAAGGTTAATAAAAAGTTGGGTACAGAGCTACTTATTGAGTACAGACTATATCGCTGGGAAAGATTGATAGTAAGTTGGGTACAGAGCTACTTACTGAGCACTGTGATCTTCGACTTGGGTGAGTACGTGGTTCCAAAGCTGTTGGTCACCACACACTGGTACTTTCCAGCATCTACATGAGAGATATTAGTCAACAGCAACTGTGAAGACTGCTCAAATGCCTTGCCATCTTCACTTCGAGCAAACTGTCTCACGTTGCCGTTCGTTATGTCCAAATTGTCTTTCTTCCATACAAATGTCATCGGTATTTCCGTTGAAGAATTTGCTTTGCATTGTAAGGTGATGTTTTCACCTTTCAGTGCAATTTGAGTCTTCGGATCTTCAATGATTTGAGGAATCGGAAATTCATCTGCAATGAAAATGAGTAGACCATCAATACATTTTCATCAAGCTAGTCCAGTGCATCGATTAGTGTGTTAGAGAAAATACAAATTTTAATAATTAACTAGTGCAAACAGCTGCTAAGTGGCAAGGAATTTAAAATAAGATCATGAGCATTGAAACTATAATGTATCATTGTAATAAACAGATCACTGAGCTAGCATGGGGCTGGCAGACCTAACTTTTTCCTGTCGCAGTACTTTAGTAAACATCAGAAATTGCAGCGTAAATGACAATCATTCTCTTTTGGTATATTGTCAAATTGTCTTAACAAGTAATTTAAAAGTGTTTGTTTCGACAGTAAATCAATCAATCGCTGGCTTAATTGCAGTACAATATAATTTTTCCAATGTAACGTATTCCAGGGAAGTAAACCACAAATATTTTACAGCTCAATGAAGTTCAGTTCAGAGCTGGATTCTATGCTGAAAAGTGCAGTTACTTAAAGGTGTGCCAAATGAGTTTCAAAATAAACAAAACACAGTAATCTGGGACCTCAAGAGTCATCTTTGTAAATGAGCTGCTTTAATTAAAGGCACCATTCTAAGTCCAGAAGAATGCATCATCTTGGAGTAAAAGCAAGTCTCATGAGTTGACATAAGTCATCATCAGACCAATAACAATAAAAAAAAACTAGGATGTTCACTAATTTAGTAATTTATTGATATAATTTATTTGATTTTAATAGCAGATTACTTGGTAAACTGAACATTACTCGACGAACAATACGCTCTTTAGTTCTGTCAATGTACTGAACTTAATCATGACGACTTCCCTTTTTTGGTACTCAGTTGAAATTTGTTTACAGGACTCACCACATGTAAAATTTCCATTGAGAAGTTGTTCGATTCGCTTTCCTTTCAGCCAGTGAGGGTAGGCACACGTTGCTGTGATTGTTGGTGAGAGAGACGTTTTTTCCAACCACGGTGGAAACCACTTCATTTTACAATCACAAAGCAGACTGGATGTGTTGATCATAAGTCTGTTTAAATGAGGCATTGCGGCAAATGCGTTTTCCTGGATGGAAGTGATGTTGTTGTTGAACAAGTCTAACTGTTCCAGTCGCTCCAGGCCAACAAATGCTTTCTTGTTGATCGACTTGACTTGATTCGCCGCCAAGCCAAACTTGAGAAGGCGGCTCAGGCCTAAGAAAGCTCCCGTCATATCTTCGACAGTCCACGAAATCCGATTGCCATTAAGCTCGCTAAAAAGATCACAATTCCTCGACGTCAATGCCGACGCTTAAAAATCATCGATTCACAAAAAGGTTATGTATGTAAGGTTTCAATTTGACATTTTGGAAACAAAATAAATAAGCAGCCAACTTGGGGAAAAGTTCACGAAAGCCAAGTGGGTGAATTGAGATAAGGATGTACCATTGAAACAATTATCATCCACCATCTCTAATATACAATTTTGGCTTCTTTTTCTATGGGTAGGTAAACAAGTCAACAACACACAGAAGTTATAGCGTAAAATTTTCTGCCACTAGTACCCACTACCAGTCAAGCAAACTCACAGTATTTCCAGAGAGGATGTGTAGTTAAATGCGCCATCAGCAATGTACGCAATGTTGTTGTTATCAAGTCGCAACCGTTGTAGCTTGCCAAGATGCTCGAGTGTTTCTTTGCCGATGGATTCCATCTTGTTATTAGACAGATCAAGCACCGCAAGTTGCTGACAAAACTCCCAGCCGTCTTCATCAATCTCCTTGATGTTGTTGTCATTTAATGTGAGTTGCCTTAACGAGGCCAGTCCATACAGCCAGCCCTTGGTCACTGTCGTTATGTTGTTGTGGTCGAGCTGTCTGTTAACAGAACACACATATGTCACTTGAGGCCAATTTCTTCTCAAGAACACCTTGCTCTGATCAAAAATAGCATTCTTCCAATTGGATGGCTGGAGTGCAGGTGACATTAGCATAAAAAAATTAATTTAACTGATAAGGTGCTCTAGGTTGAAGAAGTGATGACTGAAGACAGAGGAGCTAGCTGTGGCTGCACCTGTTTAGAAAGCGGTCGGAGTTTGCTTCCAAGTACTTAGTGACACCAATTAAATCAGAAAGTAAAACACAATGAATAAGACTTATGTTACGCCGATTTGAGATGCACAGCCATAGGATGCGCACCCCACATTGGTGTGTACAGCCAGCAGCTAATCATAACTATCAAATAAAACGTGCTTTGATATGATGTCAGCAAATAGAGCCAGTCTGTTCCAACCCTGGGCAACTACGTCATTCAACTATAGAACTGCCAAGTCCTGACAGTCATCAAATAATAAATGAGTTAGATCCCGTGTCCTGTTCTTTGTTTCTTTTTTCAAGTCATATCACATGAATATGATGGGATAAGTTGACCTAATTGATGCCAGTTTTCCTGTGGTAAAGGGCGCTACAGCCCAGTGAAGTCCAGTGGAACCTGACTAGATACCTAGCAGTTTTTTTCTGCTTAATGGCACAGTTGTAGTATCAATATGAAGATAGACTTGGATACTTACAAGATAGTCATATTTTGCAGGCCCCAAAATGCACCATCCAGCAAGGTATGTATTGCATTACGTTGAATTTTCAAAATGTTTAAATTTGCTAGTCCCATGAACGATAACCCTTCAATCTCAGTAAAACGATTTCGACTCAGTTCCAATATTTTCAGATGCTTCAAATGTTTGAATAACTCTTTACTGAATTTTGATAAATGATTGCGGTTCATTTTTAACTCCAATACATTTTTCAAGTTATCGAGACTTCCTTTTTCAATCGCACTTATACGATTATTGTTGAGATTCCTGCAATGAAACAAGTTTGAGAGTAAAGACATGTTTAAAATACTCATTACAAGTCACTAGCTTGACCTCACACTAGCATTAGCTTGACAGTCCTGTACCTACGAGTAACACAGTTCAGTTGAAACATTTAAAATAGCAAGCATGTTAGATGGAATACAGGTGAGGGAAGAGAGGTTGGTACCTGGCACATGGCAGATCATGTGCTTTAGAGGATCAGCCTAAATGACAAACCAACTGTAATCAGTGGTGTATTATCAAGGTCAATCAATAGTTTGGACAGAGGTAGCCTGCACAATCAGAACAATTGGCAGAAGCTTGCCAGTAGGACAATAGGGAAGGCATGTAAACGCATGTGACATGTCGTGTGCTCATGTACCTTTCTTCTCTAACCTGTATTCCATCTATACTCAGGATAAAAATGTTCAACAACACCTTTTTACAGGTCCAGGGGTGTATGTGGGCCTCAAAACAAAAATAAATACCAATTTTAAATTGGTACAAACATGTAAAGAATAACTCACAAGTTCTGGATCGCTGAATTATTTGGAAAATAGTGTTCTGTCAGTTCATAGAGACGATTGCCATCGAGATCCAAAGTTTTCATGTTTGGAAGATTTTCTAATGCCTGGTGTTTCAAGGTATGAATTTTGTTATGAGATCTGAAAACCAAAGAGTTTCAGTTATGGTATTAGCTTTCCTGAATAATTTGGAATCCAACGAGATGTAGTGATTTCAGACCATTTATATATGGCAAACGATAGAAGGTCTGGGTTTAATTTTAGTACTTACAAACTCAGATATTCTAAGCTGGGTGATCCACTTAACATTGGAACTTCAGTTAGAAGATTTTTGCTCAGCTTCCTATAAAATGAAATAGTAAGATTAGTTGTCTTATGTTTCCCATAGTAGCTTTCTGATGTTTCATTTTCTGAGTAGATACATACAGTTCAGAGAGGAGAGGAAGCTTTCTCAAGACGTCGGTGGTATTGTCACGAAGTTGGTTTGAGCTCAAGTCTCTGAAAATGTAATTTTGTCTGACTGAGCATTATTCTTTATCTACAAAATGTTGATGATATTTTGGTCCAAAATACAGTCTTATTGGCAAGTTAAGAATATGAAATGGCCACAAATTGTGACCCACTCAACACAAGTTTTAATGCAACCAAAATTGAGCTTTCTATTGGTGCAGGTATAAGGGGTCTTGAACCACTGTAATACTACATTTTTATAGGCACTTGACAGAGGCCTTAAAATTGTGTACCTACGAGCAAATACAATAATAAACACAGTTTGCGAAGTTGGGGGGGGGGGGGGGGGGTGTAACAATGTGTAAACATGAAAATAAGCAATGCTCCTGCGATGGATTCTGTATTTTTAACGAAGATATCTCAACACAAAATCACAACATGCGAGCCCACCTTTCCAAAAATGCACTTGTTTCATGCATGACCCTTTTGTTTGGAATACTTTCAGCAAGTAAATTATGCTCTTTCAAATGGCACGGATGGCAATTCTCTAGTTTTTATTTTTAACTGATTCTCGATACTAAAAATTGAAAAAAAAAAAGCTATATACACTTACAGTTGCAATAGTTTAGTTAAATGCTGAAACTTGTCAGCATACAGATGACTGATAGCGTTGTTACTGAGCTCCCTGGAATGGCGATGTGAAAAAGCATCATATGTGAGATTAGGTCTGGTACAGATATATGTGGATAGGTACCTAGGTAAGTAAATAGGCATGTAGGGAGGTGGTTAGCAAGCAAGCTTATTGAAAATTATAATATTCTTGTTCCTAACTGACAGGTTCTAGCAATAATTTTGCTAGGTAGCTATTCTTTCAATGGTAGACTTCACAAACTAAAGCCAGTTGGTTTACACCAACTGATGGAAATAATTGTTTTAAATAATTCCATTCCAAAAATTATTGGCTTAAGGCAGAGGTAAGAAATGTACAAGAAAGTTACTCACAAGTTTTCAGCCCAAATAGGGATATCTTTCGGCACTTTGACGAAACCTTGCTTACTACAGTCAACAAATTGACCGAGACAGGAGCATGATGACGGACAATCTAGATTTTCAGACTGAGTGTGTGAAAAAATTGAAATAACGCACAAAACACTGCATATCAAATTCAGTCCAGTAATTGAAATTGCCATCTTGGAGTGTACCACCCCCTTGCTACGCTATTGTCAATGGATCAGAAAGCACATCGGGCTTATGCCCACACATTCATCATTGAGAGACTAATCGGTCCCTTTATCAACTCTACATAATGTTCGGACATAACACCACACTCACAACTCTCACTTGATGTCATTCAAGCGGGCAATAAAGCTGCACACAAGAAAATAGTCACAGATAACAACGATTAGCCCATCAGCCCATTAGGCCTGTTTCAGCTTAGCTTCACTCTTCACATTATTTCCTTCCTCTCCAAGGCCACAAAGCCTTGGCAGTCAGGCAGCCACTAGTTAGCTATGGTCCTCCTCCACCAACTTCAACAAATCACAACAAAAACTCTGTGACTGGAACCATTGGGTTGAGACCGAGACTTGGTCATTTTTCATGATTTTTCGGAAACGAGAAAAACTTAAATCTTCTTATTTTTGATCATAACATTTTTTAAATTAATTTGAGCTTCATATGTTGGCAGACTCTTGTTACGTTCTGCGCATGACAAGGAGTTCTTAGCCTTGTTTGATTAAATCGGGCGCGGGCTTTGAATGATATCATTATTTTTTCGTTAAAAAGATTGCGCAATAAATGTAGTAGAACCATGATAATTTATTATTTATATTTTATTTAATAAGTATCAGTTCAATTAATTTTCGTAAGTAAGCTACTAAAAAACTGACCTTACTTACTCTTGGCTGGCAATGCAGCACCCATACGAAACAATACCATCTTGCAACAGTGCACAGCCATATGTGTGATAGTAGAGCAATTGTTTGTGATATTGGCGGCAATTGGTGTTTTTGTTGATCGTCGAACAATATCGCTTATGACACTTCCCTTCGTTGTATTCGTACATTAGCGTAAATCAAACAGTTTTCCATCTAGGGAACCATTATGTCCCTGGTAGTAAATTGGGTGAAGTCTTCGAAACAGAAAAGTCTGGATGTGAGTTTTAGTTTCTTCTAACCTTCCCTCGCACATTTTGTGCACCTATAACCAATTATACGTCTTAGATTAAATCAGTATTGCTTCTCTTTATTCTTGTAACCTTTGCTGGCCAATTGTTATCACAGTACTTGACAGAATTTAAAATCCATCTATGCTGATGTTATTCCTTCCATAAGCCCTAACAAAATGTATGTACCTTCTGCGTTCTGAAGTATTGGTACCATCGAGCTCCAACATCACAATTTATCTAAGTCACCTTCTTTTGCAGGAAAATGAGAGAGAAATTCATGCTTCTTGTGTGATTAGTTTCGACCACTCAACTTACTTTAGCTCAACTAAATTGCTCTCTTTATCAATTTCATTTGCCATCAGTATATCATTTCTCGTTCTAGCAAGTTTGGCGTAGGCAATCTATAGATTGCTTTTGAATACAGAGACACCAGGCCAATTGCTTCAAGTGAGCCATCAGGCAAAATTAAATCTCGAATTAGGGATATGATCACGATTTTGACCCTAGCTATTGCCTCATTTTCATTCCAATCTTCAAAAATCCTGCCAGTGCCTTTTTCTAGTTACAATTGAATAATTGAAACTAAAATGCTTTTCTGCAGTTGCAACATTCTGGTCTAGGCAAGCTTCAAGTTGTTCTTGGAAATACAGCTTGTGACCTGGACTCTGCTGCATGTACGTTGGCTCTCGCATTGTTCAAGCACCTGAGAAATCCAGATGGACCTGATATCATACTACCCGTGTTCAACTTGAGCCGGGAAGAGATGGAGTACAAGACAGAAGTGTGTTTCTTTCTAGAGAAAATAAAACTCACGTTGGATGACTTGATTTACAGGTAGACCAATAGACTCTTTGATTATTTTTCTCTGAAATCTTTATTTGTTCTTGGCCACTTGATAGAAATATTTGGCCACAAAGAGGTGGCAAAAGGTTAGAGAACTTTAATTGGTCTTGAAACGTTTCATTTGAGAATGGATTATGACTTGCTCCCCTTACTAATCTGAGGGAAAAATCATTTCAATATGTTAATCCAGGAGTTAAGGGCCTAGGCTAGACAAAAATAGTAAAAAACTGAATTTGTCAGGAGATCTTCAGGACACCACTCTGAACATATGGCAAAAAATTAACTCAAGGCATCATTGTTAGGGCCTATGTTGGGTTGGGTTTTAAGAAAGATATGATTATTAACAAATCCATCACATCTTAATCCAACTGTACCATCACAGACTGTGTGACAGATTTACCATCTTTTAAGAGAGTGATTACTGATTACGCTTGTAGGAATCTCAACATCTTTCGTTAAAGCGACGAGTGGTTCCAGTCGATCTTGAGAACAAGAGGAGATATATCGCTCACATGTTATGGGCGACAGTTTATACTTGTTTAACCTGGTTCAAATGTGTGGGTTTCTTACTGCTGGGATTATTTCTTTATATGGGTTCCATGCACTGTAATTAAAGTTTCAACGCACAGTCGAAGGGAAACCAATAAATTGTTGAGTCGCCCATTGCTATTCTAAGTTTTAGTAAGATATTGGAATAAAGATCACAAACAAGTAAATAAATAATAGCTTGCAAGATTATTCAGGTTACGTATGCACGTAATTAACACTCTTTTTCTGTAACAGACCCGATATCGAAGATGCTCTCAATACTGCGATGGAACTCCACAAACTAGAAGTGACTTTGGTAGATTTCCACGATGACAAAACTCTGAAGAAGTGCGTGGTTGAGATCTTTGACCACCACACTGTACAAGTTCCCATCGAGCCTTATGTTAAGACAACCATTTTACCAGTTGGCTCTTGTGCTACCCTGATCGTAAAACACATGTTCATTGAAGTAGAGGTCTTCAAGAAGTTGGTCTTTGGCTACAATGGCATACTCGAGATGTGTCATGGTAAGAAACCAGTCTTCTATCGACATTCTAGCTATAAGAAAATGAGTAATGAGCAGGGCATCGAACCCGAACCCGAACCCGAACCCGTAACCCGAAAAAACCGCAATTATGTGTGGAACCCGAACCCGAACCCGAACCAGAATCCGGAAAATTTGGAAACCCGAACCCGAACCGGAAACTGTATTTTAATTATGAAAATCCTGAACCCGAACCCGAACCGGTATTATTTCTCGGTTTTTTTCGGGTTTTTGCACATATTGCTTTTTATTTAAAATTGTGCAGATATCCTTCCAGGATAGATGCAAGATATTTTTGTTTAGAGGAACTTTATCAAACCTTTATCTTACCCACCCATTTTCTGTGGGTAAGCACACTTACGCAGACGTCTCATTGCGCAGTCGGGCTCAAGAAAAATACATATTTTATACGGTTTACATCGGTGACTGAGAAATCTTTTGAAATTTCTGCAGAATACTCAACCTGCGAGAGCTGTAACCTGTAAAGTTAGCGTGGCTATCAGCGAACTCGGAGATTCTCTTGAATATCAACAGTGGTCCTACCAACAACTCGCTTTCATATCGCGCCGCTACCCTTTGTCGGGCAGCGCCGACGAAGCAATGCGACAGTATGGTACAAAAACAAAGACAAACTGGGTTGGGGATCAAGTGAATTGTTTCTAGTTATGCATCGTTTTTAATTTAAGGCTTACCCGCTTATTTTGTTACAAATTAACCACTTTCATACCATTTCAAGGGAAACGGACAAAATGTAGGGAACTGGGAAGGGATTATCTTCTATTTTAAGAAGTAGCAAGTTTGCACTTTACCAACTTACAACCAAATGTGTTGCTTGCTTTGGCTTGTTCGGTCAGTGTCAGTCTTTTTTCATTTGTCATAGGAGGTGGCCGTATTACGCTCTTTTGTTTTATGTACACCTTTAAATCATGGAGCGCAAACAAGAAAGCAAAATCAGAAAATATTTTAGTTAAAGCTACGTCAAAAAGGAATCAAGTTGCAGAATAGACGGCTGTAACGTGATTATGAAGGTACATTTGCAAATGTATTTATGAGTACATTGTATCGACTGTCGAGACCCAGTTTACAGTCTGCAGTTCGTATCTATTTCAAACCTATTTCGTAGGACATATTAGTTATTAGTATTATAACCACTTAAAACTATAATATTATGCCATAACTTAGTTGATATTTTTATACCACCTAATCAAAATTTAACATCGATCCAAATGTACCATTTTCATCCAGTACATTATTGCAAACATTTAAATGCCTATCACTTTATTGTTGGAAAAATACAATAAACAAAATTTGCGTACCCCTTTGGAATCCGATCCCAAGCAGACCGAAGGGAAAAAAACCTGAACCTGAACCCGAACCCGAACGAACCCGAACCCGAACCTGAAAACGTACCGAACCCGAACCCGAACCCGAACCGGAATAAGCAAACTTAAAAAAACCCGAACCGAAATTTCACATTTACCGAACCTGAAACTGAACCCGAACCGATATTAATTTCGGTTCGATGCCCTGGTAATGAGTCCATTTAGATGGCTCTGTATTTACAACCATAAACTCAAACATCTCGAGAAATAGGGCCAATTGGGATAAATATGTCCCTTACACATATTACATATGTCCCTTACAAGGGACAAATATGAGATGGATAAAAAATACAGGTTCTAATTTTTAATTAAATTGAAACAAAAAAACAATTGTTTGTTCATAACTAGAACTTCATAAATATCCCAAAAAACCATCTAATGCCGAAACCAAAGCACAAAACTAATTTTGATCAGTTCCACACTAACCCCACTTGACCAGCGTCGTTCAAGCTTGATATCGGGCCCAGAAAGTCCGTGCCCTTACAAGAGAAGTCTGCAGTTTTCTTGACAGACATTTTTTTCAGGTGCCATATTGCTGGACACAGTCAACTTCCACGCTTTGACAAAGCGTTTCGCCGAGTCGGACAAGGAAGTGGCCGACATGCTCGATGCCTTACTTTCACACAGAGAAGACAGCGAAGAGTTCCGTCTTGCACGCCATGCTGAACTTCTTGCCGCAAGGAATGACGTCTCCAAGCTGACTCCATTCCAACAACTGCAGAAAGACTGCAAGACAGTTTCCTCGCTGCCCGTGTGTGCTCTCACAATGCTTGCTCAGGTCGGGATCAAAGTCTGCTCCTCTTAAAATCAGTAGCACTGTACTTTTACTCTGTTGGCAAATACTGGTGAATCCCTGAGAAACTAGTCTCACATCTAGTCTCTGCTAGGAAAAAACTATTGGCTGACCAACAGATTTGCTGGCAAATGGATTGGCTGGCACATGGATTGGCTGATTTGTGAATTATCTGGCAGGTAGATCAAGCCCTGGCCAGTTGGTTTAGTGCCTTACATGGGCTCTCACTTATTTTCTAGCCCACTGATTTTCTTCTCAGGACTTTGTGTGCCGCTACCCAGACGCTGAGCAGGCGCTCTTGAACTTCTTGGCTAAGATGGGGGCTACGGAGATAGTGCTCGTTGGGATCAACACTGAAGGTGGCATGGTGAAGAGAGACCTCGCTTTTTATTCTCTCCCCGGCACCGTGCTCTACCGGAACCCTGGCCAGCCAGAAACTCGTGTACGTGAAGACAACCTCTACTTTACCCTCTTATTGGTGTTGGCTTTACTAACAGTAAATCTTGAAAAGAACTTGGGTTTGTTTTTCTGACAGTATGCAGTCCCCCTTAATTTATTAACCTGTTATTTACCTACTACTAGGGGTTCGCCAAAGTAATTTAAGTTGCGTTGGTGATGAGCATAGGGTTTTATTAATGGTTAATAAAAAGTGAACATAAGCCCTCATAAATATGTTCGGAGAAAGAAAATGGATATTTATTTGATGATATCAAGGAGGCTCCAAATCTTTAAAAGATGTACTAAAAATGTCAGAAATACATGACGAGAGAACATAGAAGATAGCGCACTAAAAACAAGATTGCGACTACGTTTTACAAGATCTTACAATCAGAATTGTAACTCGAAAAATTGTCTTTTGCTTTGCCCAAGCCGCTTTAGGATAATGCCAGCCAATTAATAACTAATGAGTCAGTCTGTTAAAAAAAAAAAATAATAATGTTGATTTTGCTGCCAATTCTCAGTTTTGGCCTAGTTTGTCGTAAACGTATTGTTGTCTATTGTTGGCCTCATATCGGTATATTTTTAACTCTTTGTGTTCTTTTAGCTGGAAGATTTGATCATGGATTTGGAGGATCCAAGCTACAGTCTGAGCAAGGTCACTTTCCCAGTGAACAGTTTCCCAGGGCTACGCATCTTCAGGCAGCGAAACGTAGAACTCACAAGGAAGCATCTGATTCCAGCCATCAAAGATATTCTGGACCGAATTCCACCACCGATCTGCTAGATTATTTAGCCAACTCATTTTTTGCTTTTATCTGAATGAAAGCTCAACTTTGGCATTCTACTTAATCATTAACCTTCCCCTTAAAGCTTATTGGACTTAAATCCGTGATTGATTGTAGTTTTTGTTGCTATCTAGGTAGCTAACAGAGTGGTGATAGTTGTTTCCTTTTACCATCTAGCCAATCAACTGGGTGATGAGGATTTCCTTGTTGCCCTATAGCCAGTCAACTGGGTGATGATGATTTCCTTATTGCCATCTAGCCAGTCAACTGGGTGATGATGGTCTCCTTGTTGCCATATAGCCAGTCAACTGGATGATGATGATTCAGCTTCTGTCAGTCCAGATGGTTTAAGAAAAGTTCCACCATTCTGAATAAAATTTAAAAAGAGTCAGCCAGTAATAGAAATTTGTCTCAAAAAGAGGTGTTCCACTTGTTGGTGAATTTTAAAATTTAGCAAATGTCTTTGAATTATTTGGCACATAATGAAGTTGAAGCTTATTTTTGTTTAGTTTTTCTTTTACTTTTTGGAGGGTTAAATATGGCTGTCTTTATAAGTGCCGGTTCAGCTGAATCTGATATGCACCTTGTGTTGTGATACCGTTGAGTATGCAAGTTTAAGGTAGAGGCACAACGTTAATTTTAAACTTTCTGCGTGAAAGATGGCTGCCAAATGACTACTTTACCGACAAATATGCAGAGTACCGGAACACTCCGTTAGGTGGAACCACTGTCGTATGAAATTTAATTTCGATATTTCTCGTAGGTTTACTTGCTTTCAAGACTTTTCATGCTCAAAAGATCTCAACGATTGATATACACGTAACGATATTCAAGAGCGAGTAAACCTAAGAGAAATATCGAAATTAAATTTCATACGACAGTGGCTCCACTTAGCGGGGTGTTCCGGTACTCTGCATTTTTGTCGGTGAAGTAGTAATTTGGCGGCCATCTTTCACGCAGAGACTGTAACATTAACGTTCTGCCTCTACCTATAACCTGCACACTCAACGGTGATACTGATTGATCTTTGTGCCTTCTTTGTGTAATAGGAAGCTACAATCGTGTATTGTTGTGACAGGATAGTCACTAGGAACTTACGGTCTGATTAAAGATTAAATGTGCGTTAAAATAATAATAATGTACAGTGTTTAAGATGAATACATTTCATAACACATGGTCTAGTCAGAGACTTGAAAGTGATTCATTTATCTGATGGTGGTTATTCATGTGTACCCACTGAATCATTTGTGAGACATTACTTAATTTATAATTTAAATTGTTACCGAAAATATTTTTATCGTTTCAACTTGCTGTGCAACTGTCAGAAGTAACTTCAAATTAATCTCAAATCATCCTTTTGTTGTAGGTGTTAGTATTAGATTTGGCTAATTACAACTATCCCATCAAGCTGATCACTGGTAAATTTGCCTTGTCATTTTTCCTGTTTTAAATTTCTTGTTCTTTACTGTGTAAATGTTCCATACACTAATTTTTCTTGAATGAAAATGGTTTTCAGGCTCCCAGTAAAATACATTGTTTGGATTCATTTTTTTTAAGTTTATTTGAGACTCCATTGCACCCTCTAAGTTTGAATTATCCCTTTCCAAGTCGTTCAAATGCTTGGAAGAAGTGGGAGATGCACATTTTTCTTTTGAAAGCTTATGGCATAAAAATGAACATTGTTGTGAGGGAAAGATGGACATTAAATGAGAACTTAGATAAAAAAGAAGTTTGATTTCTGTTAAATATTAGTAGTTATCTATTTCTACGAGTAACTCTAGGTCGTTAGATTCATAACCATTTAAACAGCAATATAATATTAACCTAACGGTTTGGCGTGTTGGAAACACCGGCTCTTGTGAGATCACCGAAGTCGAGCAACACTGCGCTGAGTCAGGTATTGGATGGGTGATCATTATACACACGAGTTTTGTTTGGGAGAGAGGTTGGAGGGATGAAAGTTAGTACAACTTCACTCGCCTTGCTTATCAACCTCTCGATGGCATAGATTTGTGGAGGAATCCTGTTGTTCGTGTTGTACCGTCCTTCGGAAGGAACGTTTAGCCGGTGGTCCCCTTGGTGCTCTTCGACAGGAGTACGCTACGTGCAGGCACAGGGTTTCCCCTCCTCCTTTCTACGCTACGTTAGGTTCATCATCATCCTCATCATCAACCTCTTATTCACCGACACCATTAGAACAGTGCCGCAGGGCCAGTTGTCAAAACAGCGCGTCGTTAAACACTACAAATCAATCAATCAAAGCAATATATTACTGTCCAGTGGCGTAAATAGGATTGCAATATATTAATGCCCAGTGGCGTAACCAGGATTTCAGGCTTGAGGGGGTGAAGAGTAAATTTAAAGCTTCATATAAAATTTGTTGATAAAAATAATTTTGTAATTTGTCCCGATTGAGCGAGTACAAGATCAAGGAAAAAAATAGGAACATGGGGACAGCCCCAAAAAAATTTGAATTATTGTCATACTCTGGAGAGCATATTCTTCAGATTCCCACTCTTCAAAATCAGATAAGCACTCAGTTTAGCGGGGCACTACATTGTATCGATATTTATTCCTGTGTATTATTTATTTTTATCAAAAGTGCATCAATGATACTTGAAGTTGAAACTCAGCACTGCAGGTAACGAGTCGGGATCGACTTCCTCGCTCCTCCCTAGCTCCGGCTGCATTGTCCTGACCAAGTCCTGACCTTTCCTCTCGCTCGAAACCATTCCTTGATCGTTGGCTGAGAACATCGTCGTGGCGTGATAATCGGCGATCATTGCTGAACTCAGGTAGGTTATGCAGGTAGACTATAGCAGTGCCAAAGCTACAGCAGGGCTACAGAATAATTTGTCTCGGGGTAGACTTAACCCTCCCACCTGGCCACAAGTTTCACGAATATTAAGATGACCAATTTGTGACATTCATTTTGTATTGTAGTGTATTGTTTTTATTTGCCACACACGATATCGACAACTATCAATTATAAACATATTACTACTAATATCACAGCTAATATCACAAACATAAGAATAAAAAATCCTTGTGGATCCTTAACATCCTTGCGCCATTGAACTTACTTTACGAAGGGCCATGATATTTGAATCAGAAACACCCCGAATAGGGTTGATTTTGCATCACATTTGATCTTGCAGTGTTTGCAGTCCTAGGATTGTATCTCTTTTGATCTTTTGATCGGTCGGCCTTCGCGAGGCACATGCTCTATATGGAGGGCATTTGGCTTTTCGTAAGACTTCTAAGAGAACTGGCACACACTTAAAAAAGAGGGCGGTTAAACCGAACGGTTTGGCGGGTTTGAAACACCGGTTCTCATAAGATTACCGAAGTAAAGCAATATTGCGCTGGGTCAGGTATTGGATGGGTGACCATCTTGCAAATGACCAGTGATGTTCGCGAGAGAGGTTAGAAGGATACAAGTTAGTACAGCAACTGCATTCGTCTTGATTATCAATCTCTAGGTGGAATGGATTTGCGGAGGAATCCTGTTGTTTGCGTTGCACCGTCCTACGGAAGGGTCATTAAGCCGATGGTCCCCTTGGTGCGCTACATGCCGGCACAGGGTTTCCCCTCCTCGCTTCTAGGCTAGGTTAGGATCATCAACATTCTCATTATCATCCACTCATTCACCGACGCCATTAGACCAGTGCCGCATGGCCTGTAGTCAAAAAAGTGCGTCGTTAAACACCACAAATCAATCAATCCAACTAGTAAATATGTTTAGAAGATTCAGTTATCAATTGAACTTCGTCTTGGGAGGAACCACACCGGTAAGTGAGAGAGTTCAATAATTGCTTTGCAAGTTCCAATTGCTAGTTCAGTTTATGTAGAACCGCTTGAAATATGGCAGGCATCGATTAAATTTCTAATGATATTGAAGAAGTTGAAAGAGTAGATCGTCAAGGTTGCTCCTTGATAGGAGCGCACTTTTTCCTTCCCCTAGCTTATCAACTTTATGAATGAAAATGTATTTTTATTAAAAAGCATCTTGAGTATTTTCAAGATACGTAATTATCTTGTATCTTGAGATACTTTTTGTGGAAGTTTCTAGTACCTGTACATCAGATAATTTTTTGAATGATATCACATCATACATAGTATCTCAGATAATGTTTTAAGTATAATGCCCGTCCCTGATTATGGACATGGTTTACGGGCATGGTTTACGGGCATGGTCGACGGGCATGGTTTACGGGCATGGTTCACGGGCATGGTTCACGGGTATGGTTCACGGGCATGGTTTACGGGCATGGTTTACGGGCATGGTTTATGGGGACTGACAGAAGGTACGAAGGGTGAAAGGTTAGTGGCTCTCCCTTCAGGCAACCTTTGGAAGGACAGGCATGACTGCCGCGGCGCAGCATGGGACATGGGGCATGGGGCACGGGCAATGGGGCATGGGGCATGGGGCATGGGGCGTGAGACATGGGACATGGGACATGGGACATAGGCATGGAGCATGGGGCACGGGCAAGGGAGCATGGGGCATGGGGCATGGGGCACGGGCAATGGGGCATGGGGCATGGGGCATGGGGCGTGGGACATGGGACATGGGCATGGAGCATGGAGCATGGGGCATGGGCAATGGGGTATGGGGCATGGGCATGGGGCATGGGCATGGGACATGGGGCATAGGGCATGGGCATGGGACATGGGGCATGGGGCATGAGCATGGGGCATGGGCATGGGACATGGGGCATGGGACATGGGGCACGGGCAATGGGGCATGGAGCGTGGGACATGGGACATGGGCATGGAGCATGAGCATGGGGCATGGGCATGGGAAATGGGGCATGGGGCATGGGAATGGGGCATGGGCATAGGACATGGGCATGGGCATGGAGCATGGGCATGGGGCATGGGGCATGGGGCATGGGGCATGGGGCATGGGGCATGGGCATGGGCATGGGACATGGGCATGGGCATGGAGCATGGGAAATGGGGCATGGGGCATGGGCATGGGGCATGGGACATGGGCATGGAGCATGGGCATGGGGCATGGGGCATGAGGCATGGGCATGGGACATGGGCATGGGCATGGAGCATGGGAAATGGGGCATGGGGCATGGGCATGGGCATGGGGCATGGGGCATGGGGCATGGGCATGGGACATGGGCATGGGGCATGGGGCATGGGCATGGGCATGGGACATGGGCATGGGCATGGAGCATGGGCATGGGACATGGGCATGGAGCATGGGCATGGGGCATGGGGCATGGGGCATGGGCATGGGGCATGGGGCATGGGCATGGGGCATGGGGCATGGAGCATGGGAAATGAGGTCTTGGAAATGGGAAATTGGGAACATGCTTCGCGACGATGGTGAGCGAAAAAGCTACAGTTGACATATGATAGTATGCCATATGCTTACCGCTAGCAGCTCACTGTGACTATGTCAATCAGGGCTCAAGTGCGCGGGGAACCATTTTGAACGCTGGGTTGTGGTGTGATGAGTGAAGGGGAGGGGGGGGGGGGACGGGGGGCGACCGACGGCCGGTCGGTAACTATCGTCGCTAGTCGCTAGCGACGCCGTTGGCAGCAGTACGAGCGTCTCGGCGCCACCGGGATATATATGGATCCAGGAGTGAGGGATACTTCATACTACACCGAGCATTTAGTCGAGTTCGTGCGTTTCGCCAGGCCAGGTCGGGCCAAGAGCCATGTGAACATAAGGGTGAAAGAGACTGCGATGTTTTAATTTTCCCTTTTCCCTCAAGTGTATTTAGTTTGAATTGTTGTTTTATTCGAAAGAGTGCCGTTGAAAGAGATGGCAGAGAGAAATACAAATGCCAGTAGCTGTGTTGATCATTCCCATTGGGAGGTCGGTGGTGGTGGCGGCGGCGGCGGCGGCGGCGGCGGCGGCGGCGGCGGCGGCGGATCTGTTTTGGCGAGCTGCGCTAACGGCTCTGAATCGGACTGCAATTACCACCACCCTACAAGAGAAGATAGATGTGGCACAGGGACTGTTGCACTGCCACTTCAATCATCGATCAATCCAGAATTTATTATCTCGAAGCCGGCGGTTCCCCGAAAATCGAAAACAGTCTCATTCCATAGTGGTACGAGTTTACCCACAGAGAGGAAAATATCAAGCGGTGAGTATCTGTCATGCGATGTATTTTATTGGAAATTTTCTTCTATAAAAATGTGATATTTAATGAACTGTCAAGGTGTTTTCGAACGCATGTTCACTAGCGTAGAAAATTCGCAGGTAGGTAACTCTTTAGACAGCTGAATGATGTGACGTGTAGCTATGTTTGCTACTAGGTATTCAGATAGCCGTATCGTGCAGGTTTGACACATATTACGTAGCAATTCATGCTTCAAGGAACGATATGCTCACCTGAAACGTATATAATCAGTGTAATGGTGCTAACTAACCTTGCCGGTTCGCTTCTAATCCACCGCGTTATAGTTCAATGTTATGCATACTATTGCGATAAGCTGTCACTGGCCATTTATGAGCACCAAGTCGTCGTGGAGAGTTTTACGGTGGTTATTGTACTAATAAAATAGCTCGAATGTGTTTACTGGTGCTTCTGCCTCGTGCCGGGAGACATGGCGTACGCTAGCACAAGCAATGCATGCTGTTGTGCGTACAACTTGCCAGTAGTACCAGGCTATGTATCGTCAGCTGACATGCAGGGGGGGATGGACCCACCGTCCCGTGGTCCCGCCAAACTGGAGGCTTTAGGGATTGGAGCATAATCTCAATAGCACCACAAACCTCAAATATCAAACCTTAAATCTCAAATTTCAAACCTCTGGAACAAATCTCGGAGGAATAGCACTGCCTCTTTTTTGCCTTCTTCTTATAGTGGAGGATAAAGAGCAAGGTGGTGACACATGATTTGTTTCCATTCTCCTTTTGATATTTAGATGTGGTCTATAATACCCTGCCACGCATGAATCAATAGGCTAGCCCATTTATTGAAAACTAAATTGATCCAAAAGCGGGTGGATTGAACATCAGATTTTGATGCTTTTATTGAAATCGTGAAATGATGTACAGTGTAGTTTGCAATCTAGTTTGGTATTCTCTTAGTGTCATGTATATTTGATGCAATGATGATTACTTGTTGGTGTTGTTTCTAGTTTGTATCAATATCATGACTATTTACAAGCATGAAAGTGTCTCCTAAGGTTTCTTTATTCCAAAAAGCCGGGAAGCCCTAGGTGCTCTTACAAAGGGCATATGCAGCTCAATTATATTAAACCCTCTCTAATCTCATGTGCCGCAGTCCACATACTGTGTAGGCACATTTGGGGACCAACTCATGCCTCAAAAAGGCACAGAATGTCGTCCTGCGCCCGAACTAATGTTACTCTGTGCCGATACAGGGTACCGATATTCATACAAAAATATTGTAAGAGCGATGTACAGTGTACACGCTAGATTAATTAGATTGTGTTGTCTTGCTTAGCGATCCAATGGCGATAGGTTGGATATTCCTGCCAATAGTAAGTGGTTCGCAAAACAAACTCAAGGAACATTTAGCATACGTGGCCGATATGTGTAGCAAGTTAGGATGAATGTCAACAAGAGAATGTCAAATACTAACCAAAAGCACTGTAGTTATAAGAATAAACCAATTAAAAATGGTGGAATTCCATAATATTTCAAAACAGTTAAGCTGCAAAATCGATTTCAGGAAACTTTTTCTTTAAGACGGGATGTATTTCAAGTAAATCTATTAATAGTATTTTTAATAAGATTTACAATATCTTAAAGGTAATGCGCAATACTGAAAAGAAAATATGTTTCTGATTGATTGCTTATTGGGGTTTAACGACGCACTGTTTTGAAATCTGGCCCTGAGGCTCTGGTCTAATGGTGTCATTGAATGAGTGGATGTCGATGTGGATGATGTTGAAGCTAACCTAGCCAAGAAGTGAGGAGGGGAAACCCGGTGCCGTCACGTAGTCTACTCCTATCGAAAAGCACCAAGGAGACTACTGGCTTAACGTCCCTTCCGAAGGACGATACAACTCGAACAGCAGGATTCCTCCACAAATCCATGCTGTCGAGAGGTTGATAAACGTTGCCTCCAGCCTCTCTCCCGAACAGAACTGGTCATGTGTATGGGGGTCACCCATCTAATATCTGACCCAGCGCAGTGTTGATTAACTTCAGTGATCTGAAGAGAACCGGTGTTCTTCCAATATCCGGTTTGATTGCCATGCAAAGGCTTCTCAGGTACAATAAGCTCTCAAGCTCCTTAGCTTGGAGGAACATGACATTGTAATCTTCCTGAACTATTTTCGTTCCAAAACTAGTGCACACCTGGGGAATTTGTTTTACACTAATCACACAATTATTTCTTCTTGGTAATTAATTAACTTACAAGACAACGAGAATATTTTCTTCATAAAACAAATCTTGACTAGCGATACTTATAAGTTATAATGTTCGTCCTGCATAAATATCCGGAGCATGCTACTTCGGTGGAGAATCTTTGACAACTGCCACTTACTCAAAGGTGGATTCGCTTCAGCGAACATTTTAAACAACCCTTGACAAAAATAATCATGTTTTGAAATTGATAACTTAATCCGCATTTTGATATGGCAGGGCGAGATAGATGAACCTTATATGACATTAGCACACTGATTTTATTTTCATGCTAGCTAGAAAGCTTCTAATTACATTTTCTTTTATGATTTCTGAATCAATCTGTTTCTATGTAATGATCTCTCCCAGTTTCACTTGCGATAACTTAATGGGCAAATGATCATTTTAATCGAATATTTAATCAGATTATCAGATCTCGTCCCGAAAATTTGCATCCCATGAGATAGGTTAAGATTATTTGAGCTTTAAGTCCGCTTATTTTAATAACGAATACATTTTGAAACAAAATAAAAACATTTCAAGTCCTAAAAAACAAAGAGCCTCTGAGCAGACATAAAATTGTCTCATGATTCGTGTGATCTCATGAACGTTGTTCATCGGGTAATAAAATAGAAATTTGGGGTTTCTATTGGTTTCCCACGTTAAGAAACGTGAGAAATTGCAAATCCAATTATAAAAATGTTTGATACAATTCTGATAAACTACAGTTAGTGTACAGCTGGTGGTTCTAATGTAATTTTCTCAGAGAAAAGTGCACCATCTCAATTGTCTTGAATATATTAGTCAGGCTGCATCTGTTGCTGCTAAACATCGACTCAATTCAAGCGATAACGTTCATGTTGACAATAAGCGACCCGGATTTTGATCAAAACTTGGGTATGGTGACCCATGGGTGCAAAAATGGGAGTCAAAATTTGTCTAAAAAACATAAAAAAAAAATAGTTCAATAGAAAAAGAGTAAAGCAGTCGTTTTTTTGTTTTTGCTTAAGGCTGTTGTATCAGGAGCTTACTCGGGTATATTGGAGTGGGAGCTTACTCGGGTATATTGGAGTGGGAGCTTACTCAGGTCTATTGGAGTGGAATCTTACTCAGGTGATTGGAGTAGGAGCTTACTCAGGTCTATTGGAGTGGGAGCTTACTCAGGTATATTGGAATGGGAGCTTACTCAGATCTATTGGAGTGGGAGCTTAATCAGATCTATTGGAGTGGGAGCTTACTCGGGTATATTGGAGTGGGAGCTTACTCAAGTCTTTTGGAGTTGAAGCTTACTCAGATCTATTGGAGTGGGAGCTTAATCAGATCTATTGGAGTGGGAGCTTACTCAGGTATATTGGAGTGGGAGCTTACTCAGGTCTATTGGAATGGGAGTTTAATCAGGTTTATTGGATACAACTAATCGACCAAACCACTCGTCCGATCGCGACGAAACAAAAACTAGGCAACAGATTGACGCATTTCAAAATCAAAAAAATTATTTCGTCTGAAAGTTACACGCTTTGAAAAATACTGATCGAAACATTTTTCCGGTGTTATTCAGAAAAAAAAAATCTGTGTTTTCGTAGCAGCTGTGGATCCCAAATGTCTTCAATCTGTTAACACCTACAACACATGGAAATAAATACTCGAGCCAACCATTTTGAAAAGCCGACCTTATTTGCTGTATCCAGTTTTTATACATATATTGGGTTTTGCGGTTTTGCGGGGTTTTGGGCTTTGCGGAAAATATGCATTAAAAGAGATTTTTTAGTTTGTAAACAGTTTTACCAACCCCAGTTAAAGAACAACAAAAAAGATTTTGTTCCCTGGATCTCCCACAAAAAATTAAGGCGATACAACTCCCGTTAAGTTGTTTTTACAAAAAATATAAAATAATCGGGCAAATTGTTGATTTTATGACTTTTTGAAAGCTCCTTCTGTCCATGATTATCAAGATATCAAAATTAAGTTTGAAAATGGGAATAAATCAGTGCTGTAGGTTTAAAAGTTTGAATAAGTTCACACCTAATATTTCCACCCTTCACACCAGAGGTGATACGAGGGGAATCGAAACAAATACTGGAAAGCTGAGATGAGTGAGATCATTTGAAAGATGGTTGTGATATTAGAAGGGAAGCCGAGATCGAAGTGAGATCGGTTCTGACAAACGATATCAAATTGCTAAGCGAAGATACAAGCAGGATCCTACGGAGAGAGAAATTTAATAAGGAAATTAATATGGAAGGAGTTATTTCAGGCAAATTTAAGGGTTTGATGTTACTTGCTATGTAAACGATATTGCGAATCAATTTTGTTATCTAGGGCAATGGCTTGATGGAAGAAAAGAAAGAAGAACATGGATGTAACGGCAGTGATACATTGATACAAAATTGATACAAAATTGATACAAAAAATCGTGGAGAAAAGTAAATTGAATGATTGGGATAGGATGACCTCACGTATCAAAGAAGATGGATATAAGTTTCCGACAAGACAAGGAATTTTTATTTGTGTGTCAATTAATTTCCCCTCAACTTGTGGCCGCTAAATGCACTGTGACTATTGCAATAGGTGCAAATCGAACATGTAGCTGGCAATTTTAAGAATACGTTCTTGATTTCAACATAAGAAGTGGATAGGTGCACAACCGCAGGTTGTTTCATTTTTGTGTTCTTGGTTAGACCATCATGCATGTCTATTTTTTCATTTCCATTTCCTATTGCCGGAAAGTTACTACGTGAATTGGTAGTGGCCGATTACCTCTGGGCGTTATTTGCACATTTTGGGGGAAATATTTATATTTTTAGTCTGTTGAAGTATATTTAGGAGTGGGTGAGGGGTGGCATTCAACAACCGAGATTATTAAGGGTTATGAACGCTTATAAATTGTTATAAACTGTTCTCAATTGTTCAAAACTGTTCTACATTTGTCTAAATTGTTCTAAAGGAATCTAAAGGGTTCTAGAGGGTTCTTATTATGGCGGTCGGGGGAGAAATTTTTACATAATTATTAAAAATCGCTGTCTGAAGTAAGCTCAATAATAAAAATAATGAGCACACTGATGATCCAGGAAATTTTTGAATACTGTATTGTCTCCCTCATATCTGACGTGACTTTTCTAACAAACAGGCAACTCGTGAAGGAAACGGTAGAACTTCGTCGAGTACATTTGACACATCTAATAAAGTAGATGTAGAAATGGTCACATGAACATACACGCAGAATGTTCATGTACTTGTTTTAATGAGAATTAGTACGTGCTACGCAAGTGAAGAATTACAGTAATTTCACGTCCGCATGCAGATTTGTACATCAGCTACATTTGCCCCACCTAACTACCTATATCGTGGGATTCGTGGTGGTTAACAACGTTATATTTACATCTACAGAATATGAACATGAGCGCATAGACATAGCCATTCTAACTACTAGATTCTAACATTTGATTTGGTGTAAACATGTATAGCATTTGCTTACACAAGAAAAATAAGGCAAGAACTAAAAATATTAGGCACCCAAACATGTGCTTATAGTATAGCAAATAGAATTTGCGAGGCCTTGCTTAAAAGAATAGGAGCCATCATACCTCACAATAGTCATATCAGAAAATAAATATAGAAATCGTAATCATAAATCTATGGAGCTTATTCGTGCAGACTATAGCTTCTATCAATAACGTACCCAACGCTGACGCAAGCATGCATTGTGCGTTTCTCCGTCGTGCCACTACGTATTCACATGCGTGATATGCTATATTTTATTTAGGAATACTTTCAGACTGGTCACCAATTAGGAAAGTGGTATTTTCCTTTTCATATGTAACATACCTACGTATGGCTGGGTTATGGCTAAATTATGGCTAGGTGGGATAGGTATGGCTGCCAGCAAACAGACAGAAACTCACACATTTACCTGCCTACAATATTATCAGGGCCTCACTGATGGGTGTGGTTTTCAGATAATATGGGTCATCAAATATTGCATGTCGCTATAAAAACGCACTAGCATAGGTGGATTCATTTAAACATACAATGTTGTGGGCCTTAAATTGTTACTGTGCCAGATAATAGTTGATTAACAAATGTGCCCGCTGTATGTCAACTTCCAGGCCAGGTTACTTCCAATGCCAGAAACGGCCACGATACGACCTAAATCTGAGGTATTAGCAACACACTATAGCCTGGAGTTTAATTTCGCTTGTCAGCTTTTTAGATTGAAGTGAGAACCCTTGTTTCACCCATCCATTGCATTATTATGATGACCTGCTCAATGCCGGGCACGGGTTACTTGTTTCACCCATCCATTGCATTATTGTGATGACCTGCTCAATGCCGGGCACGGGTTACTTGTTTCACCCATCCATTGCATTATTGTGATGACCTGCTCCATGCCGGGCACGGGTTACTTGTTTCACCCATCCATTGCATTATTGTGATGACCTGCTCCATGCCGGGCACGGGTTACTTGTTTCACCCATCCATTGCATCATTGTGATGACCTGCTCCATGCCGGGCACGGGTTACTTGTTTCACCCATCCATTGCATCATTGTGATGACCTGCTCCATGCCGGGCACGGGTTACTTGTTTCACCCATCCATTGCATTATTGTGATGACCTGCTCCATGCCGGGCACGGGTTACTTGTTTCACCCATCCATTGCATCATTGTGATGACCTGCTCCATGCCGGGCACGGGTTACTTGTTTCACCCATCCATTGCATTATTGTGATGACCTGCTCCATGCCGGGCACGGGTTACTTGTTTCACCCATCCATTGCATCATTGTGATGACCTGCTCCATGCCGGGCACGGGTTACTTGTTTCACCCATCCATTGCATTATTGTGATGACCTGCTCCATGGCGGGCACGGGTTACTTGTTTCACCCATCCATTGCATCATTGTGATGACCTGCTCCATGCCGGGCACGGGTTACTTGTTTCACCCATCCATTGCATTATTGTGATGACCTGCTCAATGCCGGGCACGGGTTACTTGTTTCACCCATCCATTGCATTATTGTGATGACCTGATCCATGCCGGGCACGGGTTACTTGTTTCACCCACCTCTTTGTGATGAACTGCTCGATGCCGGGCACGGATTACTTGTTTCACCCACCGCATTGCAATGGTCTGCCCGATGCCGGGCACGGGTTACTTGTTTCACCCACCGCATTGCGATGAACTGACCGATGCCGGGCACGGGTTACTTGTTTCACCCACCTCTTTGTGATGAACTGCTCGATGCCGGGCACGGGTTACTTGTTTCACCCACCGCATTGCGATGAACTGACCGATGCCGGGCACGGGTTACTTGTTTCACCCACCTCTTTGTGATGAACTGCTCGATGCCGGGCACGGGTTACTTGTTTCACCCACCGCATTGCGATGAACTGACCGATGCCGGGCACGGGTTACTTGTTTCACCCACCTCTTTGTGATGAACTGCTCGATGCCGGGCACGGGTTACTTGTTTCACCCACCTCTTTGTGATGAACTGCTCGATGCCGGGCACGGGTTACTTGTTTCACCCACCTCATTGCAATGGTCTGCCCGATGCCGGGCACGGGTTTTTTGTTTTTTACTTTTTTCGGGTATTTTTTCTAGGCGCAGACAAGGCAAGGTAAAACATACCATAGTACTATTTCACTACCAGCTGTTTGCTAAAAGTGTTTAGTACTAAATTTGTACCGAACAAAAGCCGCCTTGCACATGATGTGAGAACAAGTTTCGGTATCCGTCGTTTTGAATGAACAGTTTCTTGATTTCCTGTTGATAACTCTTTTCACACACGAAAGCCAGTACATATATCTGGAAAGCTCACCAGGTACAGGCTCGAGCTACCCAGTTTCGATGCGTTTGCAATTATTATTCGCATTATCATAACGATTATCAATCGTTATGTTTCACATTAAAAGAGCCCTATACTGGACACTCTTTTGCCACACCTTCAGGTAAATCAGGCAATCGGCTGGTAGACTAGCGATGTTAAGACTTGTTGCTCACTGCAAGGGTCGGGAATTTCAGATGTTTTTCGGGTCCTCCTAAAGGTGACCCATGTTCCAGTGATGTCGATTTTTTGGAATCGAAATTGTAAAGTGCCACTTCCTCCCATGGCCTGCTACAAAAACGCTGCTAAAAATTCAGGAAGGTCACCTGAATTAAAATGTGTGGCTATAAATATATTGGATTTTTAGGTCCATTTTGATAGGAGTAAACATTGGACGCATGTTGCATGATAAATCAATTGTATGATTAATGTGGGGGGGGGGGGGGGGGGGGGGATTTACACATTTTTCCAAACAGCAGAACTTAAGTTGCTCCAGTTGAGCAACTTGTAAGCAACGATGAAATTCAAAATCGGGGTCCCTGGACTTTCGTGTTAGATTAGAGGTAAGATCACTTGCAAGTTGGTTCGAAAATAATATTTAACACGTTGCCAACACGTGTTTTTCAAGGCGCTTTTCGCTCCATCTCCATTTCGTACGCGGCAATTTTCGTTGCAAGGACTGAGGTTTCGGGGCAACACCATTTGTTTCCCAAATTGACATTTCAAAAACTATGGAAACGAATAAAGAATCATTATTCTGAGGAGACAAACTGACGTGTAATAAAGCACTGTATGGAATTTGCAAAGCTCTTAGATCCAACTGAAGAAAATCATTCTACTCCAAGTTTTCCACCAACGAGTCCCCTGCCACGTGACCATATCATCGAGGATCGGCTATTATACGGTTTCTTGACATCAAGTGGCTGCGATAAGAAGTGTGGAAATCTGATTACCGAAACATGCCTTTTTAATTGAAGAAGCATTTTTGGACAAAACTGCTGTAGAAACATCTATACATTTTCTTTTAATCAGGGCAAAATGTGAACCTCCTGTGCGTCAAAACCTCTTGAGTGTTAAAACCTCTTGTGATACAGAACCTAACCAAGCTACGGCCGTATTAAGATGCCCCCCTCCCCCCCACCCGCAACATTTTCCACAGCATGGGTTTGTGGAGGAATCCTGTTGTTCGCGTTTTACCGGCCTTCGAAAGAGCCGACCGTTGTGTCCTTGGTGCTCGTCGACAGGAGTACCCTACACGTTAACATCGGGCTTCCCCCGCTCCTAGGCTAGGCTAGGTTCTTTTATGAGACTAGTGCCACAGCTGGTCGTTGGGATTATTTTTGGAGAATTCCTATTCTGCAAATGTTGTTAACTTCCAGATTTTATATTCTTACACACAGCGTTTGTCTTCAACGCCCTTAATTGCCCGAATATATTCTGGAGACTTTTTAGCCTGTGCTGACAGAGATTACCTGTTACGAGTTACGTGATTCGTTTTGGTTTTCGGTCTAGAGTAAAGAGAGTTATTTGGTGATAACGAAACTAGCACGCTAGTCGTTCCAAGCTTCATCCGGAGCGGAATTGTATAGCAATTGCTCCATGGACTGAAAACAAAACGCGTAATAGGCTCAATAGACGCAATATGCTTAGGTAACGGGCTTTTGTATGCCCAGCAATTTGTCATTTACCTATCTTCTTCTTGAAGCGAGCTGATTACTGATTACATAATGTCAACTAATGAATGTAGCTCTGTACAGTAGCTAGACAGTAATCAAGATGTGCACATTTCTTTTCCGCTCCAAATCTTTGATCGAGGAAGAAAAATTCCGATTTCAAAAATAACTTGATTAATAAGTGGCGTAGTCCCAATAAAGGCGCACCCTAGGAGTCTTCGCAAGGACATTTTTCCTTAGAAAAATTATTGCTTCCTTTATTATGTTAATTTGCTTATTCATATTAAGACAATTTTCTGGCGTCTTGTATTTCTCAATAAGATATGATAGCTAGCCTTGTACATTGTCAGAAGTTTCCGTAAAAGAGGTTGTAAATTGAGAGACAACGGATTTGGAAATCATTATATCGATTAAATCAATAAAAAACATCGTTGCAGTTTACGCAATGAAAAACGCCTTATTATTTATGCTTGATTCAAAATGAGATTCAAAGAAGAACACGCGATGACTATAAAGTATAAATTAACTCTTATGCCAACAAATAATTCCATCTTGGCAAATGGCATTACCGCAGAATTAAGGGACATTTTTCTTCAGGTTAAGATAGCCACAGATTACAACGTCATTCGTGGGAATGAACATCAGAAAGAAATGAAAGACTTTCTAGACATCATTGTTTGTACGATCCAAGTTTATCATGGTCTGAATAGACAAGTGCTTTCATTGATTCTTTGTCGTTAACCGAAAATAGGGGGAAGTTTTTCTATATTTAGAATCAATTGACGTAATACTTACTGTAAAAAAAGTACTTCTGTAATGAAATATGTAAACCGGCTACACTCGATGGCATTCTTATTGGTAATTTCAAAACAATTAGAGTCCATGATTTTGCTGGCTTTGCAAGTAGAGGATGTATGGATGGACAGGAATTACAGGAATTACAGGAATTACAGGATGAATTATCCATGATTGCAAAGACTTGCATTCTTGTGAAGACAGGATATATCCATGATTGCAGAGACTTGCACCTGGAGTTACCCTAGATATTACCCTTGGAGTTACCCTTAGAGTTACCCTAGGAGTTACCCTTGGAGTTACCCTTAGAGTTACCCTAGGAGTTACCCTTGGAGTTACCCTTAGAGTTACCCTAGGAGTTACCCTTGGAGTTACCCTTAGAGTTACCCTAGGAGTTACCCTTGGAGTTACCCTTAGAGTTACCCTAGGAGTTACCCTTGGAGTTACCCTTAGAGTTACCCTAGGAGTTACCCTAGGAGTTACCCTTGGAGTTTTATCCTTTGAGTTACCCTCGGTGTTACCTAGGTGTTACCTGCATTTTGCAGCCATTCCCGTAAAAGGCGAGCTAACTGATGTGACCTCAAACTTCCTGGCCCTGGGAATCTGGGTCTGATTCCACATCTGATATTTTTGTTAAAAATTTGTTTTTTAGTCCCACCCACTCCTCCCCCACAAAAAATCGGCTCCTCAAGTGCAAGTTAGATGGTTGACTCTTACGGATTGAGATGTTTGGTTTGATGGTCGACTCTTACGGATTGAGATGTTTGGTTTGATGGTCGACTCTTACGGATTGAGATGTTTGGTTTGATGGTCGACTCTTACGGATTGAGATGTTTGGTTTGATGGTCGACTCTTACGGATTGAGATGTTTGGTTTGATGGTCGACTCTTACGGATTGAGATGTTTGGTTTGATGGTCGACTCTTACGGATTGAGATGTTTGGTTTGATGGTCGACTCTTACGGATTGAGATGTTTGGTTTGATGGTCGACTCTTACGTATTGAGATGTTTGGTTTGATGTGTCGACTCTTACGGATTGAGATGTTTGGTTTGATGGTCGACTCTTACGGATTGAGATGTTTGGTTTGATGGTCGACTCTTACGGATTGAGATGTTTGGTTTGATGGTCGACTCTTACGGATTGAGATGTTTGGTTTGATGGTCGACTCTTACGGATTGAGATGTTTGGTTTGATGGTCGACTCTTACGGATTGAGATGTTTGGTTTGATGGTCGACTCTTACGGATTGAGATGTTTGGTTTGATGGTCGACTCTTACGGATTGAGATGTTTGGTTTGATGGTCGACTCTTACGGATTGAGATGTTTGGCTTGATGGTCGACTCTTACGAATTGAGATGTTTGGTTTGATGGTTGACTCTTACGGATTGAGATGTTTGGTTTGATGGTCGACTCTTACGGATTGAGATGTTTGGCTTGATGTGTTGACTCTTACGGATTGAGATGTTTGGTTTGATGGTCGACTCTTACGGATTGAGATGTTTGGTTTGA
The DNA here is from genome assembly GCA_947568835.1 of Protonemura montana. Classification (NCBI taxonomy): domain Eukaryota; kingdom Metazoa; phylum Arthropoda; class Insecta; order Plecoptera; family Nemouridae; genus Protonemura; species Protonemura montana. The sequence continues at coordinate 23,075,930 of OX387604.1, read as the reverse complement.
TGGTCGACTCTTACGAATTGAGATGTTTGGTTTGATGGTTGACTCTTACGGATTGAGATGTTTGGTTTGATGGTCGACTCTTACGGATTGAGATGTTTGGCTTGATGTGTTGACTCTTACGGATTGAGATGTTTGGTTTGATGGTCGACTCTTACGGATTGAGATGTTTGGTTTGATGGTCGACTCTTACGGATTGAGGTGTTTGGTTTGATGGTCGACTCTTACGGATTGAGATGTTTGGTTTGATGGTCGACTCTTACGGATTGAGGTGTTTGGTTTGATGGTCGACTCTTACGGATTGAGATGTTTGGTTTGATGGTCGACTCTTACGGATTGAGATGTTTGGTTTGATGGTTGACTCTTACGAATTGAGATGTTAGGTTTGATGTGTTGAAATAAGAGCTAAACAGTCCAGGTGCCGATTTGATATTTTATTGCAGATATCACAAATAATATACAAACAAACTATCAACATACAAATAAAACTACGAAATACAAGCACTCGTCGATACTCTATTTAAGTTAGAGTCAATAATAATCTCGCTTTAATAATGTATTTCACTTTGAGTGTTTTATCATTACATGTCTTTTTGGTGGTAATATTGGAAAGGTTATGTGGTTGAGTAGACCATCGAGACCCCGAGACTTGAGTCTAAAGTAGTACCCTGAGATTTGATAGAGTTGATAGAGTTGATAGAGCTGATAGAGCTGATAGAGTTGATAGAGTTGATAGAATTGAATTCCTTATGTCATGCAAGTCTTATGTCTTATGTGGTGTAATAGGGAACCGAACGGCAGGCACATGGGGGAAGGTTTAGTTAGAAAAACATCTAGTGACAAATTGGCATTGAATTGAAGTTAAGTAAGTCGTAGTTGATTGTTATGTTGAAATCTTTCTTTCTTGTTACGTATGAGCTTTGCAATTTCCTAAAAAAATGTGTCTAACTAAACACAGGGTTAGGTTCTAGAATTGAAATCCTAACCTAAAACTATGTTTTCGCGAATTTGTCATCAGCGAGTAGGGATCAGCATCTCGTATAGTTTTATTATCTGTGTCCATATAGTATCAAATCGGTGGGTCTGCCCCGGACTTATATTAGGAGCTCACCAGATAGACTGCCAAGAGCAAGTATCTGCAACATCAACTCTCCTAACCCTACGGTAACACGTGAGTCCATACGTCACTTTGGCATACGTCCACAAACTAGAGCTACAAGCCAACGCTAATACCAGGAAAAGCACCGAACAGTTGATGCATGTTACTTGTATACACCATTTGAAAGAAAGTTCAAGCTCAACGAACATTTAGTATCTTATTAACATGATATCATATTCATTCTCTACGAAAATACCCGTCTAGCTTTTTAAGCGCCTTTTTAAGCGAATACGCCTTGTTGTTTATGTCTACTTCTTAGACTTCAGAGAAGTCTCAACGACGGATTGGCGGGTGGTAGTAAATAATAAAGTGATAAGATGACATTCAGGTATCCCAGATACCAGTCAGCTGGTGGTCAGCTGGTAGCCAGCTGGTGAAGCTGACAGTCGATCAACGAGAACTGTTGCAATAAACTGACTATAAAACATTTTTATTGAAATTTTTACAATATTGTCTACGTGTGTGAAAGACTCAAAGGACGCTGTTTTCTTTCTTCCAGCGTCAGCCTGTCTGCAATACATGGTCAGTGGCAGCAGTTTGTTAAAAGTACGTTCGAACGCCCGTCAGTATCACAGATATTTCACGCTATCAGAAGATTTGAATGTCATTCGATGGACCCCTACTTCAAAGAAGACGTCAAAAGCGATGGGTGAGTCACTTTTTATCATATTTACAGCCCCCAAAAATGGGAACATTTCGAAGTCTCTTGCACCAGCTATTAAAGAACTTTATATTAGAAGCTTTTGTCCTCATACTTTTATCGATTCGTTGTCATTCTTATAAATAATCTTTGCAATATACGTTCCAACCGATTCGCCTTTTGTCAACAACCCACATCACCTCCTTATCATGCAATGTTGAATTGAGCTCTTACGTTTTTCCTTTCGATAAAATAACCGAGCTCAATTAGCCATCTGCGTCATTTGGAAAGTATAGCTACTTTTCTTAAATATCAACTTGGTGTGAAGTTCCAATCGATAGCATCAGAGAGATCCGAATAGGCAAGAGCACTGAGGTACTACGGACCAGGGAGCTCTCGGCTGGCTACACGGCGGAATGTGTGTTCTCCATCCTGTACGGCGAAGACTTCAGTTCGCTGGATCTGATCGCCAGCTCCCCGGAGGAAGCAAACATTTGGGTGACAGGACTAAACGCCCTGGTGGGAGCACACAAGTGTGAGTCTACGCTTTTTCAGATTTCACTGTACCAACTGCCAGTTGATTCCAGTCACTCAATCTTTCTACCAGTGGCTCAAAGGGCTTTCTAGACCTTCCTAGTACCACACGAACACAAAGGTGCACTTTGAGATTAAATTTGAAACTGGGATATCAACTTATTGTTAGGACTTAGTATTAAGAGATGTGCCTGTAACAATAACAAAACACGGAACAGGCATTGTCTAACAGATAAAGCATCTTGATGTAAAGAAATGTATTTTAAGAAAAAAAAGTTATGATATTTTCCGGCAATGTTTTATTTAGACCTTGGTTTTGGTCGATTGCCTGAATTTTGGAAACGATTTTGGAGGGCAGAGGGAATATTTTGGCCCTGTGGGGGGTAGGTAGGTTCCTCTGTTACTCACTTTCTGGATTGATTGTTTGCGAAAGTACACGATAATATCACAATACCTGGCAAAAACTGAACTTTAAAACTTAAAAGTACTCCCGGTACACATCTTTAAAATATCCACGATTTTATTTTGTATGGGCCACGAATAATGTGATCTTAGTAAATAAAAAACACTAACGGTCATCCGAACGCAATTTTTTCTTGTTTATTTTTAATGAACGTAGCTATTGAGGAGGTTAAAAGAGGAATATATCAAAAAACGCCTGAAGGTACTTTTTGTAGTACGCTTTACAAACTGGAAACGTTTTGTGAAAATATATCAAGAGCTTGCGGAAAAACACCGCGGAGTTTGATTTGAGTATTCTTAACCTCTTTTATTATTTTGAAAGGACAAAAGTATGTTTTCTAAAAAAAACCATTTGGTCTACTGCAACACACCCCCGCCCAAAAAAAAAAAAAAAAAAAAAAAAAAAAAACAGAAGAGAAGAAAATCGTTGATATCCGAGGATTTGTTTTCCTAGAGGAGCCCCCAAAAGCACAAAACACGCGGGACTTCATTACTGGATTGATAGTCATAGCCAACCTTGAAGATTTTTTTCAAACCTCCGGTTTCGAAGCAGTTAAAGCATTAACAGTTTGAACGTTTGACTGTTTATATGCTTGGCCGTTCTAGCGTTTAAATTGAATTCCAGCTCCTGATGGCCTTGAAGAAAAGCAAGCTCTGCGGGAACGATGGCTGCAGGAGCAGTTTGAAAATGCCATCACCGACCAATCAGGATGCTTGGATCAGAGCGCTGCCATCGGCCTCATTCAGAAGCTTAGCGGGACTGGCTACATAACGACCGTTCGAATCAAACAAAGACTAGCAGTGAGTACTCAGCATTGCGTGTCTTGCCGCCAGCTGAACTCAAATAACCTGGATAGAGCATAGGATCCAGCCAGCTGATCTCAAATAACCTGCATAGAGCATAGGATCCAGCCAGCTGATGTCAAATAACCTGGATAGAGCATAGGATCCAGCCAGCTGATCTCAAATAATCTGGATAGAGCATAGGATCCAGCCAGCTGATCTCAAATAACCTGGATAGAGCTTAGGATCCTGTTAGCTGATCTCAAATAACCTGGATAGAGCATAGGATCCAGCCAGCTGATCTCAAATAACCTGGATAGAGCTTAGGATCCTGTTAGCTGATCTCAAATAACCTGGATAGAGCATAGAATCCAGCCAGCTCAGCCCCCAAATCCGAGGTGTTCCTATGATTTAAATGCTAACTTAAGAGTTTTGGAAACATATTTACAACTAATTTTGACCATTAAAGAGGTGAAAACTACAAAAACCACGTTAACCACTGATGAAAACTTTAACAGTAGCACGAGGTCTTTGCGGTCACTCAATATCGGGGACTCTCAAGATGGCGGAGTGGCTTCAATGTCTCTCTTCGGCAACCGCTATCCAGATTATTTGAGATTAGCGGTCTGTAGCAAAAAATCATCTCTGAAACATCGGGTACACATTTTCCACCGTTTGAACTTTTTGTCAGCAGCTATATGAGTGGATTGCTCAACTGGCTTGCAACTGTTTCTAATTGCTTTTACACCTCACGATCAAATTAAATATAATCAATCGACCTCTTGCAGTTTAGTGGCAAGAAGTTTGATACTTCCATCTTTTGTGTCTGCACAGCAGTAAGCAAAGAAAATAGTGAAGACAGTAGCACGGCTTATGGTTGGATCGCCTAGCAGAGAAGATTTTAGACAGCATCGAGTTAAATACTTACCTGCAAAATAATGCATGAAATACTGGAGGGCTATTGGCAAGCACACGAGTAGACTTCGTGGTAATCGATATCGAAGTAGAAAAATATGAGAAAGGGGTGTGGGGTGACAGAAAGATAGAAAGATTCCCCGGAAATTTGAAAAGTATTTGCAGCTAATGAACAACTTGGATATCTTATGAGATTTTAGAAAAGGTCGAGCAGGTTTTTGTAAATAGATATCTGAAGCTACAACATTCAATGTAATGTAGAGAGAAGCTACTTTTCTGATCAGGATTAAAGCTGACAAGTTTATTTGCTATTTGATTGAGCTGTCAGTTTTGACGGTGCTAGTCGATATTCCGTCCGCCAGCTTTAAGTGTTCATCTCGAAAACGTTTCCAATTTTGTATTCGAACGAGTTCGGCTGAGCTTCAGGCCAAACGATCAATTAATTTCACTTTGGTAAGCATGTAAATTCATAGAAAATACGATTAGAGAAATATTCACCTTCATTTCACTCCAGGATTTTCCATAATAATTGTATGTTATTTTGTTTCAGGAGTTCGATCAAACTAAGATTGACGGCAGAAGAGGAACTATAGACAGTAAAGAATTTATCGACATGTTCAAGGAGATTGCTACAAGACCGGAAGTTTATTTTTTATTGATAAGGTACGTGACTTCTTGCACTAATTGACACTTTGCCTTGCTTCGTTTGATCGAAGAGCGATACACTTTGCCTACTCCTTCGATGGGACAGAGTTCGAATGACTTATTGTGGTGTTGATTGGCTAGTAAGGAACGGGCTTTATAAGGGTGGATATTGACATATGGATAATTCAGGAGTTAAGGAGTTTGGGAGCAAGCAATTGTAGATTCACGTTATTATACAGAAAATATATGCGTTAGGTCAGTTAAAACCTGCAAATTATTATATGAGCTTGGATTTGATATCAATTTCGTGCCATCTTACAGTGGTTGTGTTAGCGGAGGGATTCCCCCCCCCCCTCCCCCTTCAACCCCATCCGGGTTAATACACCTTAATATATTTTTGAAATTTTGTTTTGATGGATATTACAAGGTGAAATGCTTCAGTGTTATTTATTTGTAGTTGATATAATAGTTGAGTGAAGTAGCATGATACTATTCCAGTTGTGGGATGTTCACATGAAAATCAACGCTCATTTTTCGTTCCAGGTTTGCAAATAAAGACTATCTGACCGCCGAGGATCTCCAACTCTTCCTAGAAGGCGAGCAAGGGGTAAGTTTCCCGCACGGCTCGACATTTTTGACTTTCCTTTCGAAAATGTGCTTCAAAACTATCCGGAAACATTTGTTTGTCGACTTCATGTTTAAAAAAATATAACAATTTGTAGTGCTTTGTGCTCTGAACGCGCTCGAAAGTTTGAACTTCCGTTCGTAACTAATTGTAGCGAAGCATGTACCTTGTTATTAATTATTTCACATTGATGTGCCAATGAGAAGTAACGTAGAGTAGGAAAATAATAACATTACTGTCAGAAAGCAAATTGATGTACATGTTAAGTAAATTACATGTACAATACATATACAATTCATGTACAAACCATGTACAGTACATGTACAATTCATGTACAATTCATGTACAGTACATGTACAATTCATGTACAATTCATGTACAGTACATGTACAGTACATGTACAGTACATATACAATTCATGTACAGTTCATGTACAATTCATGTACAGTACATGTACAATTCATGTACAATTCATGTACAATTCATGTACAGTACATGTACAGTACATGTACAGTACATGTACAATTCATGTACAGTACATGTACAGTACATGTACAATTCATGTACAGTACATGTACAGTACATGTACAAAGGGTACTTTTCCTGTTCAACGAGGATTTCACGTGAGATTTTCCTGCGGTATTCGATGCTAGATCAGTAAAATAATCTTGTTATTATCTTTGTTGATGTATTCAGATGTCCGAGTTAACTTCAGAGAAGTGTATGGACATCATTCACCGGTTCGAGCCGACGACCGAAGCTCGTGAAAACGGTCAACTACTTATTGATGGTAACTCTCTACTCAGTTCCTTCCAGTTCTTACAAAAAACGTAGCTGAGAAGCGTTCGTAACATTTTACTGTTCAACTTTCGTTCAGTTTGGTTTTTTCTCAAAGTGCTTGACCAAGAATAAATCAGTTCAGCAGCCCAGAAAAATCTCCCCAAAATCTCCATATTTTTTGCTAGGGTACCTTTCGAATGAATCACAACAATGTATAAAGTAAGTTTTACTTAGATAAGAAAGGGGGGGGGGGGGGTGAAATGGAAAGTAAAACAATCACCTAGGCGATATGAATTAATTTTACACTGATTTGCTGAAAAAAAAGTAGATGGCGCAAATGATGCGGCTGAATTGAAAGCGTAAAAAATCGTCATGTTTTGAAATCGGATTCAAAGTGCAGGTCCTTTAGACCGGTGGCGGTAGACGATATATTTGGTGAGTAAAAGCGAGTGCCTATTAAGCGTACAAGCATCTTATAAATTCTCATCGAATGGATTCAAATTACGACGTTCGAGCGCTCTTCGATGTAAACTATCATAATATCCAAGCCGGCAGCTGAAAAAAAAACAGACAGAGCACTTTCTCGTAAATTCATGGCATTACGATTGAAACTGAGAAAAAGAAAACTGTAACAAACATCGGATCTAGTTCACGGATAGACGGTGTTCTTGTGAGTGCTTTCAATGCCATTCATTTACCTCTACTTTCATTCGAGTCGCTGGAAGGAAAATCAATTTCCTTACATACCTGTAAGTTCCTTCCAACTTTGCTTCAGAAATAAAATCAACTCAATATCAATCAGTTATATACAACATTGAGTTATAAAAAAACTTGCGAGATATCTACGCCATCGGGGATATCATTAAATTTGCTCAATTTTATCGTCGCATTCTTTTCCATTTCGGAAAAGTCTGATGAATTTGGCAAATATTGCACCTTAGTTTATCACCAAATAAACTCTTGTCATTTAACACTATTTTGAGCATCATTTAAGTGAATCAGTATCGGAAAGAAAACAGATATGAAAGATTTCCCAATTTTCACATCCAGGTCTAAGACTGCAGATGACAAATGACACGTGCCAAAAGTGTAGCGCACATTAATAATAATAAAAATAAAAATAAATAAAAAAACCCAATAAAGACTTATGACATTGACATGGACAGCTTATGAATAGCAGATAATATCGGCGTATAATAATGAAGAAAAGTGTACGAACTTCCTGATGCACATGCTCTTTCCTAATTTTTTCCAACAGGTTTCACACAGTACCTGCTATCAGAGGAAAGCGATATCTTCGATCCTGCCCACAAAGAAGTCTGCCAAGATATGCGCCACCCACTATCACACTACTTCATCTCGACGTCCCACAACACCTACCTCCTTGAAGACCAGCTGAAAGGTCCATCCAGCGTAGAGGGGTTCATCAGAGCTCTAGGCAACGGTTGTCGGTGCGTCAAAGGTATGTGAATGTGTCCAACGTCAAGTATTCAAACACACAAAGTTCAGCCCTTGGGAGAGAAAGACTCTGTCAACAGTTTCAAAGTTCAAACCCGATTCTTATTTAGGTGAAACAAAGCAAAGAACACAAAAGTCTGTTGTTCGGTTCCAGTGGTTGCAGCTAACTGCGTGTTGTATACCATCTATCTCGATAAAACTAAAAGTGAGGTTATGTAACACGTGCCATTGACATAAGGTTTTCAGTACCGAACTAAAGATTTTACTCATTTTAAAAACTGATTTATATTCAATATAAAAAATATCACTTAGGAAATCATCCTAGTTGTGTAAAATACATAACTTGAATCTATGCCAACCATAATTAAGAACGAAACTGCTGTATACTTAGAGGGCATTACCTGCTGAAGCCAACCTGTTCACGAAACAACTGTTCATTCAGCGAGTAATGTCCTTGTTATAACTCAAAGATTTTTAACTGTGATTTGTCATTAGAGCCAGATGAATTTGTTCGTTGAAATAGCTTTGGAATATAATTAAAATTGAAAGATGAATTAACTTTGTGCAGTGTTTCAATTTTCATGTATCCTATCGGAATATATCCTGTCATGGTTCTGTACCATTTGTTTCCTATGGATAAAAATACTCTATAACAATTAAAAAAAAATGCAAAAATATCTGCCCGTTGATAAGAGTTAACTACCGAGCGCTGTGCGTGTGTAAAGAATGATTCCTCTGGTACACGCAGTGGCCTCGCCTAGCTGTAGTCTGTACCTGTATTACATTGAATGCGTGCGTGCGTGACACTGGTCCAGATTCCACTCCAGATTCCATGCTCGATTGAGTGCAGAAACTCTGACATTTTCTTGCTGCAAGTGGACTGCTGGGACGGAGCCGTCGAGCCCATGGTCTACCATGGACACACGCTCACATCGAAAATCTCGTTCCGGGACTGCGTCGAAGTGGTCAAAGAATTCGCGTTCATCTACTCACAGTGAGTACCAGTCCATTCTTTAATTCCTCAATCTTGGAATGATAGCTCAAGATACAGTTTGAGGATGAAACTTGCTGCCTTTACGAACTTGGAGTAATTCAATTGAGATCATTTCATGTTAAAAATCAGGCAGTTTATCTGATATCCACTCACAGAATGTTTACGGTTTCAACTATTAACTTTCATACTAGTATCACAACGGTCACAACTTGGTGTAGAGGACCTTGCGTTTCAACTCAGTGTACGCAAGGAAGCATATATCCAACAAAAAAAATGTGTATTATAATCAATTTAAAAAAAAAAATCATTATTTTTGTCCAGAAAATTGTAGCGTAGGAAAATGTAGTGCAGGAAAATGTAGTGCAGAAAAATGCAGTCCAGGAAAATGTATGTGCAGGGAAATGTGGAGGCACGAAAATGCAGAGCAGGAAAATTTAGTGCAGGAAAATGTTTGGGCAGGAAAATGCAGTGCAGAAAAATTCAGTGCAGAAAAATTTTAGTAGCAAGCCATATAGTGTCACAATCGTAAGGACATTTTTCCAGTTTCCTCTGCCATTTTTGCGGTACGTATTTACGCAGAGAATTCTAATTTTCGAATACATATTTCAGATACCCATTGATACTCCACATAGAAAATCACTGCAGTGTTGACCAACAGAGAATACTGGCTCAAATACTGAAATCAACGTTAAAAAATATGCTATATTTTCACCGAGAAGAAAGTTCAAGAGATGTCAGCGAGATGAGTCCGGAAGAGTTAAGGGGAAAAGTGATACTCATGGTAATAATCATTTAATTAATTGAACAATACAGGTCATTGGAAAAGTCACGTACAAATCATTTCTTTCCCATGTTATCAGAAATTAAGTCAAAATAAATCCAAACTAAGCACTGCTACTTAACATTGCTAGGTACTCATACCTGACATTTTTCTTATATATTGAAATACAACATTTCAATTAACCTGCCAATTTACAAACCAAATATGACCGAGGATTTTCATGAATTTCTTAATAAGGGCGCATGAGTAAATGCTCTTTGAATTTAGGGAAAGAAACTGCCAGCGGATTGGAAGAAAGATGTAGGAGAAGTGACAGATGAAGACGAAGGAGCAGAAACAAGCAAACGGAAAGAAAAACCAAAGAAAGTTCCCGTCTGTAAGGAGTTGTCCGACATTGTAACCCTCGTTAGATCACGCTTCATCGACTTCCTCACTTCAAAACAAATACGTAAGACTTGACAAAATGCATGTGTGCTTTTCATTGTTTCATCTTATGTTCATCAGAATTATTATTTTCATGTTAACTATCTTTGACAATTGTGACAAGTTACATTTGCAATTTCACTAATGAAAAATAGTTTCATCTATAGCAGAGACCACTTGCCACACAATGTTGGTGTTAAACGACGCATTTAAAAAGATCTCAGAGACACTGTCTTATACATTGCATTTGGGTACAACCGTTGAGTGTACAGGTTATAGGTAGAGGCAGAACGTTAATGTTAAACTTTCTGCGTGAAAGATGGCCGCCAACTGACTTCTTAACCGACAAAAATGCAGAGTACCGGAACACCCCGCTAAGTGGCGCCACTGTCGTAAGAAATTTAATTTCGATATTTCTCGTAGGTTAGTCGCTTTTGAATATCGTTACGTGTATATCAATCGTTGAGATCTTTTGAGCATGAAAAGTCTTGAAAGCAGGTAAACCTACGAGAAATATTGAAATTAAATTTCATACGACAGTGGCTCCACTTACCAGGGTATTCCGGTACTCTGCATTTTTGTCGGTTAAGTAGTTATTTGGCGGCCATCTTTCACGCAGAAGTTTAACATTAACGCTCTGCCTCTACCTATAACCTGCACACTCAACAGTACAACGCCCTTCAGAGCCGGAAAATATGAGCCCAGCTTAATGTGCTGACTGCTGTTGTTTCACAGAGACTCCAAGGGAGATGTGCTCGCTGAGTGAATCGAGTGCTGGGAAATTGGTGCATGGGAGTGCAGAAGATTTCGTCAATCACAACAAAACCTACCTGACGCGTGTTTTTCCCAACGGTAGTCGCGTGGATTCGAGTAACTACAACCCGCAAGATTTCTGGAACTGTGGTTGCCAATTAGGCAAGTACCGACTTCTTAATACCTGTCATTATATGCACGTAACGCCTGCGAGCTGGCAAAAAGTATTACTTATTTTAATTTCTATAAATACGTATTCACTTTTAAACGAATAGTCGATGACAAATGTTAGTGCTTGCTTTAATTTGGTGGTTGTTTGGACTTTTCACTCGTCTATTGGAAAGTTCGGCTGGCTCATGAATTTTCAACGAAATGATTGGGAAGTAAATAGAAACAAAGCGTCATGACACTTTCCATCAATTTCTTGAAACGTTGTCTCAATATACCAGGAGAAGCCTGATCTACAATGTTGGCTGAAGAAACAAAAACAAACTAACCAAATCAAACATTTCCTGAAAAACATTGAAAGTAACGGTGATCGTTATTCAATCAAAATATTTGCTTCACCCAGTCCTTTTTTCAATAATTTTTTTGCAAAATACGAAATCACTTGCGAAGTGGAAGGCCGATACATGTGCAAGAATGTCAGTAGCGTCGTTTTTTTTCTTGGGTTCATGTTTAATCTTGCAACTAGATTAAATTATTATATATTTAGTAACAACTTGTATACAAAGATAAGAAACACATGCAAACAAGGGTCAGACTTTGGGCAAGGAGCTTGACCTTGTATCTTGTTTTTCAGTGGCACTCAACTTCCAAACCCCTGGTCCGATGATGGATTTGTACGACGGTCGATTTCGACAAAATGGTGGCTGTGGGTTTGTTTTGAAGCCGTCTGTGATGCGGGAACAAATCTCGTTCTTCAGTGCCAATGCTCGTGATCTCATTCCAGGCGTTTCTCCTCAAACTCTGCATCTTAAAGTAAGTTCTTTCGCCCAGGACAACGTTCTGCCTATTCACTGGTATTTATCGGTTGTCTATTTTGCTGTTTTCTGCTGAAACGGCCGATATTTGAGCGTGACAGTATTTCCTCGAATCCTTCGGAGGTTTGAAGGGCAGCGCCACAAACCCTCCCAACATTTTTCAGTCGTTTTGTCAACGTTTCACCTCTCCCTTAATATTTTTTTAGTTTCTGTAGGTTGCTCTACTCGACCAAATTTCCTTGTCTAAGGGTTTTCACTTATCAAAGGGTTTTTTTTTAATTGTGAGCGGGTATTGAACAGTAATAAATTACATACATCGAAAGTATATATTTTTATTTGTAATTAAAAACTTCATCGCATTTTTTTATTTGTAAATGTGTGCGTATACGCTCGAATACTCACGCTCAATTAATCTTTATTGACAATGATTGAAATACATGTATCGATATTGTGTATCGGTAACCGAACGTGACGTAATTCACCTTGTACCAGAAGGTAACGTAACGTCATGTTGCCTCTCGGTGCCTGCCTCCCCATCGAGCCTGTCTATACTTTGTCACGTCAAATAATATTGTGGTAAAACGTTACTTAAACACTAATTACTAAGCGAATTCACAATTTGCGGTTCCGATTACAAGAAAATTGAGAAAACTCGTGCACAACATCTGCTAAATACAAGTTCATAACCGAGTCGACATGGCACGCAATTTCTTGCAAAGTTACGCACTGCTATGAGCAATAAAATTAACCTCGTTGCAACGGAAAGTATGATACATATGCAAAAAAAAATTAAATTAAATTAACGATTATGTCTCGAGTTTGTGCCAACTTTGACAGAACTGCTTTCATAGGCATGATACACTATGATACGAACGAGAGTCGAAAATGGTACGCCTGATATATTGATATCTGATTCCAAGTTTCTTGCAGCAGAATTTGAGACTAGGATTTGATGGGGTTTGATGGGGTTTGATGGGGTTTGATCGGGTTTGATGGGGTTTAATGGGGTTTGATCGGGTTTGAAAGGGTTTGTGACGGTTGGATTGCTTTTTGGTCTCAGGTGATTAGCGGTCAGCACTTGCCGAGGCCAAGGGGCTCCACCGCGAAGGGCGAGGTCATAGATCCCTACGTGGTAATCCAGCTGTACGGCATTCCAGCTGATTGCACAGGTAAGCCGCACCTGTACTGGCAACCATGTACCGGCAACTCTGTACCGGCAACTCTGTACTGCTAAAACTTACCACGCTGCTTAGCATGCCCAGACCCGCACTTTTGAAATGGCTCTGACAGATTTGAAACATTCGGCTAGAGGCATACAACAAGAGTCAACTGCCTTGCGTGCAAGACCTCTTTTAGTAAAAATGTTGAAAAGCTAACTGCCTAAGTAGGTAAAAAAAAAGTCTTGTGATTAATGGTTATTTTGAAACTCAAGGCCCGAAGCTGAAAATGTCCCGTGCGTGAAGCTGGCAATTGAATTGATTGGGAGCCTCCCGTCCTGTCCAAGCCTAGATTAAAGTCTTGCTACAAACTGGCTTAGACCCAGGTGTAAGCAAAGTCGAGGCGGCTTCCTAGGAAGGTACAAAAGTACCACGAGTAAGTTCGTACTCCAACATCTTAACCTATTTTTCCGGCGCATTTTCTAACAATTCTTACATAAAAAAGACATCAATTGTTAGCAAAGTGCGACCAAATAGCTAAGCTGGATTTTAGTAAATCAAATGTAATCAAATTAAATCAATTAAATCAAATGCTCTGATCATTTCAGTTCAAAAAGTAATTGCTATTAGAGAGTAACTAATTAAATACCAATCCCTATTATTATGGTACATTTGGGAGAATTAATAGATTTTGAAATAGAATGAGTGTAAAGGTTAATGGAGGATGAATAAAAAAAATGTTAAAAATTAGTATAGCAAATACGTAGAAACATTTGCGTTCCTTTGCAGAGCGGAAAACAAGAACTGTGTCCAACGAAGGTGACAGCCCCATCTTTGAAGAGAGCTTCGAGTTCCAAGTTATGCTCCCAGAAGTGGTTGTCGTACGCTTTGTGGTGCTCGATGACGAGTTCATCGGAGACGACTTTATTGGCCAATACACCATTCCATTCGAGTGCCTTCTGACAGGTGAGAGACTTCAACACGGGTCAATCTGCGGCCAAAATACAGACACTGTAGATATTTTTAGAGATATTGTAGATATTGTTAGAGAAATTGTAGATATTGTAAGAGATATTGTAGATATTGTAGCTATTGTAAGAGATATTGTAAGAGATATTGTAGATTTTGTAGATACTGTAGATTTTGTAGATATTGTAAGAGATATTGTAGACATTGTGATATTTTAGATATTTTAAGAGATATTGTAGATATTGTAGCTATTGTAAGATATAATGTGGATATTGTAGACATTGTAGCTATTGTAAGAGATATTGTGATATTGTAAGAGCTTTCAATACCTGACAACCAGTTCAGTGAACAAAGACTAGTGGAATAACTACTAATGGAACAGCGACTAATGGAATCAAGGCTCAAAACATGGACATTCCAGTGCGTGGTAAATGATTGTGAAGTTATGGCTCGTGTTTTACTGTTATTAACTCTCAAAATGTTCCAAAAAAAGCAACATTTTTGTACCTATCAATTAAAAATGAGATTATTGCTTAAATTTGTCCTAAAATGAAGCAGATCCTTATTGACATCGAAATCTTTCTGAAAATGCCAACAAAACCGGGTTAATCGTGATACATTTTGTGGTGGGCAGCTAAATTGATCTTTGTTTCCCTGATCCCAGAAACTTTGCCTTCTGTAACTTCTCACCTGTGATTTAGGGATACACTGTACCTTGTCAAGTAATTGTATTCTGTTGTTTACAGGGTACCGTCACATCCGCTTGCTCTCCAATACAGGGGAGCCGCTGGACAACGCCACCTTGTTTGTCCACGTGGCTATCACAAATAAGAAAGGGGGAGGGGTAAGTTATTCAAACAACAAACACAAACGCAGCTTTCTGATTGCACTGCTAACATTTTGATATGACAGATGTCATCAAATTATGGGTATTCCGTAAATCAATAAAAAGAGCGGTGAATTCGTGGTTAAATTCCGAATTTTTCGTACGAATTTAGGACGTTTGGCGAAGATGTCTTGTGTGTGGGACATATACAAGAGAATTTCTGTGCCTAAAAATAAAAAGATGAAAACATTGAAAGAAAATGTTGAGGGAACTTGAGTAGGTATGTCTTTGAGCTTATTAAGCCAGCTAATATCTCTAATTAAACTTAATTAATACTATTAAACCAGACGCATCAGATAACAGGAATTATATGACTGTCTAATCTGTCTATCATTCTGAGAAGAAGGGGATGTTTGCGTGTTGAAAGAGCAGTCAGTTTCAAACTTAACTTTGAGCCATTGAGCCTTTGAGCGAGAAAATAAAACGTTCATTCTCATTTCAAATTGACGAGATGGAAATAAACAGGGAAAATTTCGCTTTTACAGAAACCACAAAAGAAAAGGTCGAAATCGGAAAAACACCACACAGATATCCGTCTCGTTGGACTGAAACAAGTCGATGACGTTTTGCGGGTAAGTTTTCTACCAAAACAACTTACAAAATATCTCAAAGAATGTCAGTATTGTTCGATTGTGATCATTACTGACGATGGTGCCGATAGCGCCGACCCCGGAACAAGTTTAATCAAATTAGCTGCTAGTGGAAGTTAAAATCATGTGGTTTGTTATGTTAATTATGTTAATCATTTTAATTTCATGTTAATTTCATGTTAATCATGTTAATTTCAAGAATTATTGAAATAAGTGGACCTTTCATAGAAATCTTAAAAGCGAGCATCTTCACAACCCTATGAAGTAGGAACCTGTGCGTCCGGAAGTTTCAGTTAGAGATCCCGGGTTCGTACCCCGGCTTCCACCCCGTGGATTAGTAGACGGTATACCTGCATTGCTAACCAGGACCGATTATAGCAAACCCTATCAGCTTCCCTGGTCATAAAAGATTCATAGAGAGTAGAGATCAAGCGTGGACCGGGCTAGGGGTCCAAGGTGCGATCAAGCCCTTAGTAAATGACAATATAAAACTCAAAAGTCAAAACATATACCGTAATGTCTGTGCTATGGCACGGTAGGGAGGGCGTTTAGCATGTCCGGTGTCGGCTGAGCATTGAAAAGAGTTCTGTCAGCGCTGTTTGACGTGGATGTCGCCTTCGTGTTGGAAGGGAGGGCGTTGCGTAATGTTGGAAGGGCGTTGTACCGTCTAAACTCCCGGGGGCTGAGCCGACACCGTGCGGAAATGAAAATGTGGGAGAAATGTGGGGTTCTATTTTAGAACTAAGCCAAGTTTCAACGAAACAAACAACATCAACACAAGAAAAAAAAAGCCCGAAAATATTTCAAAGCCCTAAAGTTAACGTTTCCTTTACGAAAAGTAGTCCATACAGTATACTGACGCATAGTACTCACGTACATTACTCACGCACATTACTCACTCACATTACTCACTCACATTACTCACGCACAGTCGCCACTGGAGCTAATGGTTCTTCTGGTGACATTTTTTTCGGGATGAAATATTTATGGACTCATTGTACTTTGAGCACTTTTCTGTAGTAGATGTGTGCCTATACGTAGTTCCCGCGGACTGGCATTTGTGTAATTAAATGTGTGAGTATGTTTTCTGTTTCTATTATGATGCAGACAGGAATTCCTCAAACATTGGAAGAAGCTCTGAAGGCGCGTGAAGATACCGAGCAAGCAATGGATGAGTTGAGAGCAGAATGTGGCTTGAGTGATGCGGCCAATATGAAGCAATGTCTTCGTGTTCTACTGCAGAGATTGTCCGCCAGCCCACAAATCCAGCACATAGCCATCGACCACAGAAATGGAGTACGAGCAATTATCAGTTCAAACAAACAGACAGACAGACGACCAAACAGATAGACAGGCACACGGACAAACAGACCGGCAGACATGCAGACAAACAAACAAACAGACAGACAGACGAACAAACAAAGAGACAGACAGGCAGGCAGGCAGACATACAAACAGACATTCAGACAAACAAACAGACAAACAGGCAGGTATACAGACAGACAGCCAGACATACAGACAGCCAGACAAACAGACAAACAGATATACAGGCAAACAAACAGACAAACAAACATACATACAAACATGCAAACAGACAGACAGACAGACAGACGGACGGACAGACAGACAGACAAACAGACTGACAAGCTCTATTATTATGTACTTTATGTACATGTAATCTTTGTAATTTTTTGAATGTAATTTTTAGTCTCGAAATGTGTTAAAAAGCCGACGCCTGTGTAGCCTGTAGCGACGCCTGTGTAGCCTGTAGCGACGTCTGTAGCGTCGTGGGGCGTCGTGTACAGCTTCGACGCATACCTTCACCTTTTCGCTACTAAACTTCACCAAACTTGCTCTGAAAACTATGACGAGTGTTGTGGTTTTTACAATTTACATCAGATGTCCGTCTAAATAGTAAAATCCAAGTAAAAACTTTCTTCACTGCCAACGCACGTCACAGCGCTCAAGTTCATTCTAGAAAAAGTAGAAAGTGCAGCGCTTGTACACACAAATAAACCAAATGAAACGTATACCGAAAATATCCGTTAACACATTTGAATAAGAAATAAGAATAATAATTGCTAATACATCGAAATATTTTCACAGGTTCCCGCGTTGCGAGTTGATGCAACTAACATGCCTCCTCATCTGAGCCGATCGATAGTCACACTGGAAAAAGCTTTGATGGAACACCAATATATGATTGAGAATGGTGATAGAATTCGCGATGAAATAAATAAAAAACTGGTGGCCCTCCTCGAGTTATACGAGGAGCTCCCATTGCTGGCAAACCAAGCTGGAGTCAAGGGGAAGAAATTCCATCGTGCTCAGGAGAACTATACATGGAATGTACGGATCTTGCGAGGACAGGTAGACCTCTTGGATTCGTGCAAGAAATCCTGCACACTCGCCGTTTCTCAGGTATTGCTGTCAAAAGATTCGAGAAGGCCGAATGCTGCTAGCCTAGCGCAAAACATTCAAAACTGAAAACCCAAGAGGCAAAATTGACATGCTCGACTCCCAGCTAGTACCAATAAACTCAAATTTTTTGTCCGTAGACTCCTCTCACTCTTAATTTGACATAGAGTATATATTTGAAATAAACATAAAGCAAACAAATAAGTGTCCAGTTCAAGACGATGTACATCTATTGCTTGTGATCAGGTTCACATAGTAGTCAATATATATACTTCAAATGTATCTATTTAGCTTAGAGGCGCTAGGTACCCCTAGCTGACAACTAACATAGGTATCCCACCTCTGTAAATATCGCTATGTAGTTAGTGGTCTAGTATTTTGCCTGTTATTCGAAATCTGGAATTAGATGTGTCCTGCCTTCCCGCTGTGCGTGGGCCATCCCCGGCCCGGCAACCGGGTACCGGATGTCCTACTTGGGAATCCCGCGATCTAGCTATGAGCGTCTGCAATCGCTGCAAGAAATGCCGCAGAATTATTGTTACGGGAGTTAATTGTCGAACAGTAACTGAGACTTAACAAGGTCGCAAGTCACTGCCAGCAGGCATTTCTAGTCTCTCGTCTGACGCATCCTGCTCCAATTTCTAATTTCTTTCCTTGAATCGACCACCTGTATCCCTTACTGGATGAGCGTGACTATTTGCAAGCAGCGATCACGCAGTTGTAATTTGCCTAGAGCTCGTGTGGTTAAGGATGGTTTTATTAACTCGCAACGAATAGTTTTAGGGAAGGATCGAAAATGAAGTAATATCAAACAAAGCCGCAGCTCTTAATGACATGAAAGATTGTAAATACTGAGCCCTGTGGTTTCTTTGTACAGGTGGTGAGCTCTGCCGCTACTGTCGGGAACTACAACAGTAAAGAACGGTCTCCCAGTGTTGGTCGAAACCAGCGGAAACTAAACTTGTACTGCAGGCGATCCAGTGTTGCGGCATCGGACGTTTCGCAGGGGGGGCACAGCCCAACCTCGCCGGCACCACCCGTCAGCCCAGCTGGGGACATCAAGCCGAAAAGCATTCTCAAAAAGTCGAACTCCAACATCGAGCAGGGTAGCACGGGCTACTCAAAACTGTCGCCAACTAGTAGCGCCCGTTCAAACTCTTGGGTGTCTGAGGGTATTTCGATCGAAAAACATTGATTGAACCAAGCAAATATGTTACACAATCTATAGGTGCCGTGCTGGTTTTCACTTTAGAATTCTTTACCAGGTTGTTTATTATTATTTAATATATTAGTACACATATTTCTTGTTTCACGTGCATAGAGTGCTATATTGTTATTTTGCTTTGTTGTTACATTTTTTCCCAAATTGTTACATAATACCGTTCTTACTGGAAAATAAGTGTGGAGAGGGGGTAAAACTGACCACTGGATATCTTGATATACATACTAAATTAATTGGAAGTCAAATATAAACTTGAACGTGTGGAATCTATCAGGTGCTCAAATGTTCTTGTATAATAAATACAATGCAATCAGAGCGAGTGGCTGAATTACCATACTTAAAATCATCATTACTGGAAATGTACACAAACAATTGAGATTAGATAGGTAAATGATGAATTTTCATCGGTTTTCAAACCAAAAATTGTTTGCTATGTTGGTCATTGGTTGAAACATAAAAACTTTGTCAGTGACATTTAAAATTTGCAATACGAATGCTTGGGTGTTGGTGACACGATCTTTAATGCGTTTTATCAAATTATACATCAACACAAATTCGGAAAATAGCCTAAACCTGAACTCGAATTGAAGTTGACATTAATTTGAAATGAACGAGTAATTAGGTCCATGGTCAGACCACAGAATGTTACACAAATAAGTGAAAACAAACAAATTTGTAACGCGCTGATTGATATTTTTCAAACGAGTACTAAATGTTTTGCCTCACCTTCCCATGAAAGGTTTCAATTAATGAAACTGACGTCGGTAAGACAAAAATGTTGCCAAAAATGAAATCTAGGAAGCTAGTGTGAGTGAGTGTGCTCATTAGCCCGTACTCATTGAGAGAGTTAATGGCACATTCAGTTGAGAGAAGTTAGTTGCAGGCCACCGCCACAAAGCTGCAACTCAAATCGAAATCGAAATCGAAATTGAAATTGAAATGAAACTTTCACCTGTAAATTTCCCAGCAGCTCGTCTTACTTTTGCGTAGACGTGAATATTAGTGAACGACTTCAAAAAGGGGGTGATTATTTCAGTCTAGCGTAGAAAACATGCGTGCATCCAGAAGATTATCTTATTTGTCTCATGACATGCGTTAAGGAGAAGCCTAAGTAGGTATAAGATTATTATTAAATAGGAGACTTTGACATTCTAATGATTCCTCTGGAAATGTGCAGTTTATTGTGTTGTATATTTTTGTCACTTCCACTGTCCGTTGCTCGTGCATGTGCTCCTGCACTTGCCCCAAAATAAAACAATTTCACGTGTCAAAATAATAGGGATTTCAAAAACTATGTGTGATAAACATAAATAAATAATATTATATATTAGGTTCAGTTAGTAAATTGCGGGCAAATTTAAAAAAATTATGAAAAAGCTAAGATGAATATATATATATATACAGCTCTGTGATTAATACAGCTCGGTTTAATGATTTACCTAAACAGCCAAAAATATACGTGGGTTAATCTTTCAAACATATTTTATACTTCATGTTAAATGAGAAAGAATATTTGCTGGCTGTTGTCTTCTTGTCACTTAAGATGGAACATCTTCTTGCTGAAATGCTAACAATCAGACACGCTTTTCAGATTAACTCCAAGGTAGGGCAGAAATAATCGAGTATATATATACCCCCCCCCCCCCCACCCCCCACACACCACTTCCTCTCACCCCCCTCGCCATAACAACTCTTCACCAAATAAGGCGTCCAAAATTACAAATTCTTACCCAATTTTAAGAGAATTTTTAAGACGCCGTGTCAGTCGATTAAGTAACATTTCAAACAAAACTGTTCGATCCAACATCCATCTCATATCTTAAACATACTCAATTATTTTCATTGCTAACCTTCGACAGGGCAACTGTTTCTCTGAAAAGTTTCATCTATTTCTTGAAATTTTTCTCTGAAAAGTTAATTAGCAGTAAATAATTAGAAAATATAATTGATTGGCGATTCCCCGCACTGGCCCGAGTCGCCTACAGCTCGAGAGTCTTGATTGTCTTGGCAGGAATTTCAATAAGTCACCATTCAGACGATAAAAAAACAAAAAAAAACAAACATATTGACAA
The DNA here is from genome assembly GCA_947568835.1 of Protonemura montana. Taxonomy (NCBI): domain Eukaryota; kingdom Metazoa; phylum Arthropoda; class Insecta; order Plecoptera; family Nemouridae; genus Protonemura; species Protonemura montana. The sequence goes on along the minus strand of OX387604.1, from coordinate 23,054,684 downwards.
TATAAACATATTTATAAGCGGAACCCCGTAAGATCCCGTATGATCCCCTATGATTTATAAGATATGTATCTTCTAATAAAGACATGGGAATACAAAGAATTGTAAGTTCAGTCATTATATGATCATGATTATTATACCAGCAAATTACTGTATACGATTAAATTAGAAAAACCGCACAATCCTTTATATTTATTCCTTTCTCTAGAACATGTTTATTGCTATTTTTTGCTATAGTAAATTAACGATATTTTCGAGTTGAATATACGTTAGCTCGAACCATGTTATGTTAGTGTAAGAATTCATTGCGTTCTACCCCTCCCCCTCCATTAAAACAGAGTAGAGCGCCTACCTGAATAACGAACTCAACGAGCTGTATAGCATTTCATTTTATTCCTACAAGTTCCCACGTACATTTTCATAAATTATTGCAATTACTAAAAAGAATAGTTTTGTAATTACTTGCTAATTGCATTATTAATTATCAAAATATTGAAGTCCATTCGGTTAGTCAAGCAAACATTTCAATGTTGGTCGTTTTGCCGGCATTTTCCTTCAGAATTTATTCACTGAGAGACGAAATAAGGTAAGAAATACTTAATCACGTAAAACGATGTATAGATCATCTCCCAGTGCATCTTCCAGTGCATCTCCCAGTGCACTTTCCAGTGCATCTCCCAGTGCATCTCCCAGTGCATCTCCCAGTGCATCTCCCAGTGCATCTTCCAGTGCATCTTCCAGTGCATCTCCCAGTGCATCTCCCAGTGCATCTCCCAGTGCATCTCCCAGTGCATCTCCCAGTGCATCTCCCAGTGCATCTCCCAGTGCATCTCCCAGTGCATCTTCCAGTGCATCTTCCAGTGCATCTTCCAGTGCATCTTCCAGTGCATCTTCCAGTGCATCTCCCAGTGCATCTCCCAGTGCATCTTCCAGTGCATCTTCCAGTGCATCTTCCAGTGCATCTCCCAGTGCATCTTCCAGTGCATCTCCCAGTGCATCTCCCAGTGCATCTCTGAGTGCATCTTCCAGTGCATCTCCCAGTGCATCTCCCAGTGCATCTTCCAGTGCATCTCCCAGTGCACTTTCCAGTGCATCTCCCAGTGCATCTCCCAGTGCATCTCCCAGTGCATCTCCCAGTGCATCTTCCAGTGCATCTTCCAGTGCATCTCCCAGTGCATCTCCCAGTGCATCTCCCAGTGCATCTCCCAGTGCATCTTCCAGTGCATCTTCCAGTGCATCTTCCAGTGCATCTCCCAGTGCATCTCCCAGTGCATCTTCCAGTGCATCTCCCAGTGCATGTTCCAGTGCATCTCCCAGTGCATCTTCCAGTGCATCTCCCAGTGCATCTCCCAGTGCATCTCTGAGTGCATCTTCCAGTGCATCTCCCAGTGCATCTCCCAGTGCATCTTCCAGTGCATCTCCCAGTGCATCTCTGAGTGCATCTTCCAGTGCATCTCCCAGTGCATCTCCCAGTGCATCTCCCAGTGCATCTTCCAGTGCATCTCCCAGTGCATCTCCCAGTGCATCTCCCAGTGCATCTTCCAGTGCATCTCTGAGTGCATCTTCCAGTGCATCTCCCAGTGCATCTCCCAGTGCATCTTCCAGTGCATCTCCCAGTGCATCTCTGAGTGCATCTCCCAGTGCATCTCCCAGTGCATGTCCCAGTGCATCTCCCAGTGCATCTTCCAGTGCATCTCCCAGTGCATCTCCCAGTGCATCTTCCAGTGCATCTTCCAGTGCATCTCTGAGTGCATCTCCCAGTGCATCTCCCAGAGCAGCGAGATAAAAACATAGAAATTCTTAAGCAATTCTCAAGCAATACTCCAGTGATATCTTAGATTTGTTACCAACTTATGTACTCTTCCACCATTTCCCACCACGTAATTCACTCGGTCCTTTAAACAAAGCGGCCAAATCAATCAATTCTGACAATTGATACGTTTCAGCGATCAAATTGTACAAAAAAAGTGCGTGGACAAAGACTAATTGTAAGAAGGGGTTAAAACTCTAACCTAACTTTTTCATTTGGGGGTGTGCAACAATTAATGCATCAATATTAAACACTACCCTGGACCCTGGATCCCCTCCACTCACCTCACGCTCGACTCTCGAAGTCTTACTATTTTAGATCAGAATAGCCAGTCCAACAGAATTCTATGTTTAGGGAACTTTTGAACGAAATGCAAGGATTTTCATTTGATTGGCCGATAACAGGCGTTCGCCCCCTCTCCCTTTTCCCCTGGCACATTAAAAAAGGGAAATGTATTGAACCACTCTTGCAATGTTAAGACGTTCATAAAAAGTGGTCTGCACCCTAACGCAGGTCAAAACTGGCAACCTTATAATTTCTCTCGCAATCCGGTACCCCCCCCCCCCCCCCCATATCCAAGTAGAGCAAATCAAGAAGGAGATCTTCGGTTAAATTAACATGGCCTTGTCGATGAAGATTTCGAAATAATACACGACATAGTTTACGAAATAGTGGACGAAATAGTACACGGTATATTGCACGAAAAAGTGCACGGTATAGTTCACGGAATAGTTCACGGAATAGTGCACGGAATAGTGCACGGAATAGTGCACGGAATAGTGCACGGAATAGTGCACGGAATAGTGCACGGAATAGTGCACGGAATAGTTCACGGAATAGTGCACGGAATAGTGCACGGAATAGTGCACGGAATAGTGCACGGAATAGTGCACGGAATAGTGCACGGTATAGTTCACGGAATAGTGCACGGAATAGTGCACGGAATAGTGCACGGAATAGTGCACGGAATAGTGCACGGAATAGTGCACGGAATAGTGCACGGAATAGTGCACGGAATAGTTCACGGAATAGTGCACGGAATAGTGCACGGAATAGTGCACGGAATAGTGCACGGTATAGTTCACGGAATAGTGCACGGAATAGTGCACGGAATAGTGCACGGAATAGTGCACGGAATAGTGCACGGAATAGTGCACGGAATAGTGCACGGAATAGTGCACGGAATAGTGCACGGAATAGTGCACGGAATAGTGCACGGAAAAGTGCACAAATAAAATTGGTATATGAGGTAAAAAAATTATTGTTTTTGGCGAAAATTTCTAAATTTTTCTTGAACTACTAATGGCATTTCAATGAAAATGTAAGTAATATATTTTAAAAAGAATTTGGGGGGTGTGAGCTTAATTTTCACAGTAGTCCCCCCCCCCCCCCCCCCCCCCCCACCGGTTAACGCTTGTAAACTTCAATATTTGGGCCAATTCCGTAGGTGAAGAGGAGGAAAACATAGACTTCATCGCCGCATCCATGCCAAATTGTTTTCTTTTAAACACCTTCGAAGGAGAGTGGCCCAAATAATCTCCAATAGCATTTGCTCAAATAACGACACATCTTTTAAGTACGCCATTGAAGTTTTTTCGCATTTGAGTTTGACTAAAATATCGCACATATTATCTCTCATATAACTCTGCGAATAATGAATAAATGCTCGCGTTTTGGCGTTTCTGTGAACCCCCCCCCCCCCCCCCCCCCCCCCCCCCCCCCCGCCGCCCTATTCTCTGGGGGCTCTTCGGACCATCGTAAAACACGGGAGCCCCCTCTCCCCTCCCCCCCCCCCCCCCCCCCTCCACCCTACGATCACACACATACTCCCACGCCGGGCGATTAGTTCACCGGAATCGAGCTTCTCTTCCGAACCAGGAGCATCTTCCAGGATCTCGATTAATATTCTGAATAATCGATTTCAGTAAACACATGCGCCGTCACACACCTACACACACTCAGAAATGAAGTTATTAATTCGGTTCAACCACTCGACCACCACATCAACACAGAAATCTATCGCTTTCCAGTTTTCACTTATTCTTTTAATTAACAAAACACATTAAACCACATGAAATACAGCACGACCTGTAACCAATGTTAACTCTTAAATGTTGATTACACATTTCGCCCCAATAATTATTTCTCTCGAATTCCCCACATGAATTGCACAGGGTATTCGTATGACTGTTTAACCCACATTACAAGCGTTAGTGTTCACGTCTCTGCGATATTAGGGGACTCAGAACTAGATATTGTCATAGCCATCAGTCAATTTGTTAATGAAAACCTGCTTAGTCATCGTCGCCGCCGCCGCCACCGCCGCCGCCCCTCCTTCTCCCCCCCCCCCCCCCCCCCCTCCTCCTCCTCGCCACACCGGATCCTCGTGTCGGTCCACGTGGTACCGGTGCCGGTACCGGCACTGGCACCGGCACCGGCACGCGAGCGTGTCTAAATCGATGTAAGCTTGCCTCACAGCCCTTTGCCTTTCTACCCCAACCTTTCCCCCAACCACCCACGCCACTGGCTGGACTCTTCACACTTCTCGGAAAGTCATTACCTGGGATCAAAATTCCAGCATGTCCCGCGATTAGAAGAAATCCCTTGATAACATTACGCCGTCAAAGTGTAGCACCTCCTATACGTGCCACCTCTCCTCATTCCAACAACCAACTTCCGGCAACAGATTCCAACGAAGGCAGCCGGCAACCCGCCTCTTAACGCTACCACTGGCCAATCCCCTCGCAGATCATTTCGAGTCAGCTATATAAAGTATCTCGAGTCGTTGTTGACGACCACATGGTTGGGACTTGCCGCGGACCGCTAGTATTCTGTGATGGTGCATCTCACATGTACCACATTGTCAGACATTCCGTCGAGCCAGTCGAGTTTAGTGCAAGTGCAAGTGGGCTATGGGCAGGCACCAGCTGTTAAATGCACTTGTTTCTTCAGTCTGCACTCGGTTCGCGGTGCTTGTGCTAGTGGTATCCGTGTCCCTAGCGCCGACAGAAGCCAACCCCCGAGCACGTCTTCGAGGGCAGCCACCACTTCTAGACCCGACGCCACTGCTGGACCAGGCGAGGGCCGATGAGAGAGACGGCTCTGAAGAACTCAGAAGAACGGTGCTCAAGGGATTGGGCTTGAAGAGAGAACCGGACGTTTCAAACGTGAGTGCCGTCAGCCAGCCTGTTCTAGTATTGCATCATTTGACGCGAGCTTTCTGTCGAGTTACCTCAGAGAATGAGTCAATGAAAGTTGGGTGAGTGGCCTCATGTCGCATGCCTGGCGTCGACTCATCGAGGAAAGAATCAGTGCAAGCAGTCCATGTAAGGGTGAACAATCAGTGCAAGGGTTCTATACTAGGATACAACAAATCAGTGCAAGGGTTCCATGTTAGGGTGAACAATCAGTGCAAGGGTTCTATACTAGGATACAACAAATCAGTGCAAGGGTTCCATGTTATAGGGTGAACAATCAGTGCAAGGGTTCAATGTAAGGGCGAACAATCAGTGCAAGGGTTCCATGTAAGGGTGAACAATCAGTGCAAGGGTTCAATGTAAGGGCGAACAATCAGTGCAAGGGTTCCATGTTAGGGTGAACAATCAGTGCAAGGGTTCCATGTAAGGGCGAACAATCAGTGCAAGGGTTCCATGTTAGGGTGAACAATCAGTGCAAGGGTTCCATGTAAGGGTGAATAATCAGTGCAAGGGTTCCATGTTAGGGTGAACAATTAGTGCAAGGGTTCCATGTAAGGGCGAACAATCAGTGTAAGGGTTCCATGTTAGGGTGAACAATCAGTGCAAGGGTTCCATGTAAGGGTGAAAAATCAGTGCAAGGGTTCAATGTAAGGGTGAATAATCAGTGCAAGGGTTCCATGTTAGGGTGAACAATCAGTGCAAGGGTTCCATGTTAGGGTGAATAATCAGTGCAAGGGTTCAATGTAAGGGTGAATAATCAGTGCAAGGGTTCCGTCTTAGGATATATGCAAGGGTTCCATCCTAGCACGAACAATCAGTGTAAGGGTTCCATGTTAGGGTAAACAATTTAGTGCAAGGGTTCCATGTTAGGGTGAACAATCAGTGCAAGGGTTCCATGTTAGGGAGAACAATCAGTGCAAGGGTTCCATGTTAGGGTGAAAAATCAGTGCAAGGGTTCCATACTAGGATACAACAATCAGTGTAAGGGTTCTATGTGTTCTATGTAAACAATCAGTGCAAGCGTTCCATGTAAGGGTGAACAATCAGTGCAAGGGTTCCATGTAAGGGTGAAAAATCAGTGCAATGGTTCCATGTTAGGGTGAAAAATCAGTGCAAGGGTTTCATGTTAGGGTGAACAATCAGTGCAAGCGTTCCACCCTGAGGTAGTATGGGGTAGTCTGGGGTAGCCTGTGGTAGTCTCGGGTATGCTGAGGTAGCCTTGGACAATTTGGAACAGTCTGTGTTAGTCTGGTGTAGTCTGAGATAGTCAGGGGGTGAGAGAAGTCTGGTGTAGCCGGAGGTAGCCTGGAATAGCCTGGGGAAGTCTACGTTAGTCTGGGATAGTCTAGTTTGTCATTTGAAAAGCTCCTTCGCTCCGGCGACCCTCCGTCGCCGAAAGGTACAAAAACAAACCATGACCATTGTCAGGGAATAACCAACTACCGGACGTATCAGAGCATTGTCGTAAGAATACTACGTGATTCCGCTAACTAGGATCTAGCAGTCAAACGCGTACAAATCCAAACAATTGTTGTTGTTTTTATTGTTGTTTTGTTTTCTCTTCTTTTCTTTTAAGGATGGGGAATTTTCTGATTCTTATTCCTACACGCGTTTTTTATTCACGTTTGGGTTTTCTTTCCAATTCCAATTTGTTCCTATGTAATGGTCGTAGTAGTGGGTATGATTTACCTAGTTGGGGAAACCCCAGCATAGATCTAGCGTGAGATAATGCGGTGAGACGTGAGACTCGAGACTTGGCCACTGGCTGGTGGATACGTTGTGGATTGCGGTCGGGCAGTTGTAGCAAAGCTAGAAGAGACTGCAGCTGGCCGGTGGGTGTTCCGGAGCTGTGGTGGGGCGACTTTATACACCCTGCACCCTGCACCCGGTACAGAGCACTGGCATGACAAGCTAGACTGGTCACTAGACCATCAGTTCGGCGGTACCCATGCTGTAGGAATGCAGCTGGCAAGCCAGACAGCCAGCCAGTCAGCAGCTCGGCCAGCCAGCCAGCATCTCGGCTAGCCAGCCGGCCACCCATAATCTCGGCTTTTCCTTGCTTTTATCGGCCATGTAGAAAGCACCGATCTGAAAACGATTGCATGCCCGGAGTGTGGACTTACGTCTCTGCAACGCGCTGCTCCTAGTCATCTTGATCACGCGAATGATAATTACGCCGCCAGGTCGCCGGCAAACGCTCCAACAAAACGTGCCTTCGTTGTCTCTGGGACTGGGCTAGCAGCCTTTCAATTAGTCGCTGGTTGCGGTCATCCAATCTAATTGGTCCAATATCGTAATAGATCTTGCGGCAATTCGCGGTATAGACAACCATGGGTAGAGACAACCATGAGTAGAGACAACCATGGGTAAAGACAACCATGGAAAGAGACAACCATGGGTGCATCGCGTGCTGGAGGATTGGAGGATTTGAGGTTTTGGTGTTTAAGGGATTTGAGAAGGTAGATTGAGGATTTTGGATTGGAGATCTAGTGCATGTATACGGGACTGAGTGGCTTGCAAGTTGACGCAACCACGTAAACACTATATAATAGCACTGTTCGAACCGTCGGCCCTTGTATTATGGCTGTTAGTCATTTTGGAGGTAATAGTGATAGTTGGGCCACTGGCGGTTTCTTTGCCGAATGTCGAGACGCCGCAACCTGAGAGCTAACACGGCATCTGGAACGAGGTCGAATAGCCTGGGCTCCATGGCAGGGGATTTCCAAGAAAATAAAACCAAGTCCGCTTCTTGATCAATTGATAATTAACTAATCAGCATAATACTCATTGTGGGAACATGAAATTTTATTTAATTGTAAACATTAGAAAATAGTTTATTGTCTAGTCTATTCTAGCCAGGATTCTCATATTATTATAGTAATAAGTCAAGAATATGAACTGTTTTGCTATTGTTTTTATCTTGTGTATGTGAGCAGGCCATTAACACTTGCTGGGCGGCCGCCACGTACTTAGTACACCTAATATTAAATATAAATATATGAAAATAATTTTTAAATCGCTTAGATCGCTTGGTACACCGGTATGAACATAAAGCATTGCTATTGGCTATCGGTACTGGGTGTCGGTTAATAGGGGTTTACGGAAAATATGACAACCAACGCTTCCACTTGGCATACCTCGCTAAATTATGATGGACAGAAAATTGTGGCCAACCTAAACTGTGTAGAGAACGCGACGCAATGCAAAGTTGATCCCCTAATTCCGAGAGCTACCCCGTCCCTAGTTGGCTTCCGTTAATCGTTTGAAAGTGTAGCCTCGTCGAGCTTATTACGCGACTTCTCGGAACCGGAACCAGCGAAGCTAACTAGAGGGTGTGTGTAATATGCATTCCACTCCCTCGCTGCAGAGGCCAGGTAATTGCATGAAATGTGATAGTTGATGACCTGTCAGAGGCATCCACGAGTTTCCACGAAACTGCGCTGGTCATACGGGATTTACGAGTAGGTACTTCTAAGAAACGCTGCCTGCCCAAAGGGGTAGCTAAAGGGGTGGCCAAATGAGTAGCCAAGGGAGCGACCAAGGGTGGGGGCAGCAACTTCCGCGCATGATTCTTGCCACGTTACTCCTGTCACCAGGTCGCTAATACATAAATTCATTCATAAGCCTGCCTCTCACAGGGTACGCTGCGTGCACCGACCAAAACACTCCCCCTCCTCTCTTCTACACCCCCTGGCAACCCCCACCCTGAAACTCACAACACACCCTCGAGTACTGAGACCAGCTTCGAAGTAATTATGATGAATCAGCTCTACGTAGTTGTACTCGCTTTATGAGCAGGTGCGACAAGTGCTTGTCTTTTGACTGTAAGCAATGCATCGGGCATATTTGACCCGATAATGAATTCATCCGATTGAAGAAGGGTGGGGGGGGAGGGGGTCAGCGCCAATGAACCATGCCGCCGATCGATACCCGTTCGCACCTGATATCAGGGTGTGTCAATCGTCATATACTGACTGAGAAAGCCCAGTTATGACGCAATCTTGTATACCTTTTGTCAATCATTCACCCAGTCTCATTCGCACTGTTCGACGCAATTTTGATCACGTGTGGGACCTAATTCTTCCAATTATGTCGACCATACATATGGTTCACTTGCCAATAATTTTACTTGACCGATAAATGGGTTGAGTCATCTGGCACTTACATAGGCACTTGGGCACTGACTTGGGTACTTGGGCACTGACTTGAGTACTGACTTGGGTACTGACTACAGCTTTGACATCACTCCTCTTCTTCACAGATGAACGTGAGCCAAGAGGAGTACACGCGAATGTACGGCGTGTATCTGCAAGCTGTCGAGGAGAACAGTCGCAGGCATCAACTGGACGAGCAGAGGGTGCAGCCCAGGGTGCAGCGTCTCTACAGCTTCCCCCAGACCACAGGTGGGTACCAACATTGGGAAAATTTCAGGCTATCTACGGGCTAATTTCAGCCTTGGTCTAACACCAGACTAACAGGCTAACATCAGGCTAACATCAGGCTAACATCAGGCTAACATCAGGCTAACACACGTGGATGGACGAGAAAGCTATCCAAGATCCGACGAGGAAAGTTCCACCGCTCCAATGCACAACCCACACCTGCATGCCAAAACAGAGTGTGCCGGTGCCGGTTCCGGTGCCTATTCATGCCTGTTATTGCGACCTGCAAAGCCATGCCATCGACAATGAGTCAATCACTGAATTCGGCTACCCAGTCATCTCATGCACATCAGTTCATGCCACCCACCGCATTCCTCATCTTAGGCATCTTTCTAAATATATCACACCGAAAACCATTCACATATACACAAACGCATGCCTATAACCGCACACAGGAGTTCATTAAAGGGATTCATATACGAGTCTGCCCCCCTACCCCTCCATCCCCCCACCAACCCCCACTAAGGCAGTCATGTCATTAGCCAGGGGCGCAAAACTGTGTTACTATCATGGCATGCGCGGGAAGGAGCCAGCTGGGTTTAAAATTGAAATGATCACCGGTGAAGATCATAACGGATGCAGGACGTCCCAGTGTGTATCTAGCTTGGCCGGTCCCGTTCATGTGGGGAGTCGACTAGGCTCGGCCGGCATGTCGTCACGTTCACGCAAGTTGGAACCATGGTTTCAACCGAGTCCCAGCATGAAGGCCGGTCGGCCGGTTGCTTCTCTTGAGAATGCTCACTCTTGTGATTATACCACAGGTAATACGTTAGCATTGAAAGGAAAGGGGAAAGGAGGAGGTAAGAAGGTAACCCACTTTGCTGTCTGTGGCGGCAGGCTCGCTTCATAGCATATCCGGCCGGATCTTGGCCTCAAAATTGCCTCGAGCGAGATGAGTCATTTTTTGTTTATTAACTCTTTTACCAATCGTTCTTGGCAACCATCGTCTAGCTATTAGTGATGATAACGTTAAGTTATAGTCAGGTAGTCAGATAGAGGTAGATGCCGACCGACGGCCATTCAAGTGCGACGCAATGTCGTAAGTCGTTGCGCGGCGCGACTAGCAGGGAGCTAGACAGGTACTATAGCCGAGCACATGGAAGCCATGGGTATTTACCGGTCGTAATTAGGCTGGTGGCTGCTGGAAGGTACTTCCGCTTCAAAGGTGGGCGTGCTCTACGGCCAGCGCCTTGGGTAATTCCGAGCGCTGCCTCCTGGCGGATCTAGCAGGTCTCAAGTCAGTGACGCCGTCACGAGTCTCGAGTCTGATGGCCCTCATCTGCTTTTTGCAGAGCTAGCCGCGGCGGGGATCGAGCAGCGGCCACGAACGCGTAGAGACATCGCTGGAGCCGCCAGCACATGGCTGTACTTCCCCGTCGACATACCGCAGAAGAAAGGTGGCCAGCAAATAGACATCGAGCACGCTACCCTCAGACTCTTCGTTTCTGCGGATGGAAGGGCGACTGCACGACCCTCGATCCACTTTCACGTGCGGGTGTATCAAGTTCTCGCTGACTTCCCTGGCGTGGAACAGCGCACTCTAGTCGACACCAAGCTTGTGCGTATGCGCGCGTCGTCGTCCAAGTGGACGGACTTTGATGTTACCAAAGCCGTCCAAGCTTGGAACTCGAATGTGAACACCGACACTCCCAATTTGGGGCTCGAGTTAGAATGTAGGGAGTGTCAGAGGAAAGGAATTACTCTGGTGACGAGAGAAGCTAGCGGCAGCAATAGTTCAGTGGGTCCTGTGCTCAATTTACTCGTTGGTGTACATTTGGACGGCCGCGAGAAAAGATCGGCGGGTTATGATCTTCTCAGCGTACAAGACAAGCAGAAGGAGGTTTGCCATAAAGATGGACAAAAATGTTGTAGGCATGTCATGAAAGTCAACTTCAAAGACACGCCAGGTCTGGAATATATAATCCAGCCCAAGGAGTTCGACGCTGGGTACTGCAAAGGGCGGTGTCCTCCGCGATATAACCCCGCGCACCACCATGCAGTACTTCAGACCTTGCTAAGAAAGCAGCGGAGTCAGTCCGGAGACCAGGGAGACAAGATCCCGCGAGTTTGCTGCGCGCCAAGCAGGTTACGCGAGCTAGAAGTGCTTCACCTCGACGAAGAGGACAACACCAAACTAAAGATGACTACGTGGGATAATATGCAGGTCCTAGAATGTGCCTGTTCGTAAACTCGTATCAACTTCGTCCTGACCATTGCCTCCCCTCCCTCAGCACTACGTTTCAACTACCTTAAAGAATCTGGTTCCGGTTGAGTGGTACCGGAGGTGCCAGAGGTACCAGTGGTGTAGAGGTACCAGTGGTGTAGAGGTACCAGTGGTGTAGAGGTACCAGACTGTCTACCGCTACCCACAAGATCCCCTCACCTCGACCAACCACTCTTTGGCATTGTATTAAATGTTTATTATGAATACTGTGATATCACTTTCAAGACTTGTGTCTACGCTGCCTGCCTGCCTGCCTGCCTGACTGCACACTGCACAAAACCAATCTAATACAACTATAATGCGTATTCAATATGCATACGAACTAAACTAAGAGAATATTATAAAATATCATATTACTTAAAATAGAACTGAAATGTAGCCAATACTAAATGTTTTTTTTTCATAATACATCTAGTTCACTGTGATATTAAGTTCCTATACAAAACTATGTTGATTATTGTTGCTATAGCATATAATATTTATTTGACAATCTATTTATTTTATTTATTCAGTTATTTATATCCATTGCGTCATCCACGTTGACGTCGCTTACTATGTCCGAATGTATTTTTAATTCGATCTTTCAAATGAAAAATTAGGAAGACTATTTAAAAATAGTTCTATAGCTGAAAGTAATTACATAAATAACTATTCTATGATTGACGGATTGTCAGATTGTACACTGGACAAGTGTAACCTACTGTAACCTTCTTTAACCTACTGTTACCTACTGTAACCTACTGAAACCTTCTTTAACCAACTGTTACCTAAACTACTGTTACCTACTGTTACCTACTGTAACCTTCTGTAACCTACTGTAACCTACTGTAACCTTCTGTAACCTACTGTAACCTACTGTAACCTACTGTAACGTTCTGTAACCTACTGTAACCTACTGTAACCTACTGTAACCTACTGTAACGTTCTGTAACGTTCTGTAACCTTCTTTAAACTACTGTAACCTTCTGTAACACTGAGCTAGAGAAGGGCCATCTTTGGCTGCTTATTTCCGTCTTTCTGCGAAAATGCCGTGTCAATATCCAGAGCAATTGTATATGTTATTATCTACTGACATTTCAACTAACGGAAAGAGATTTCCTCGAATTATGGAAAACTGTAATTGATCTTCCGCTCAGGGCTAGAGTGACTGATTAAATGATTATCAGAACTGAGAAACAATCATAATTTATAAGCTGCACAATACATTAACTACAAGCGCACACTTAAAATGTATATTTCGATCGTTTCTAAAGTGGGCGAAAAAAAAAGAAAAAAATTGCTATTGGACACTCGCCATTCCTAATGCATTGTGGTATCAATGTTAGCTTTAATGATGTTGCATAATACTGCGACATAAGCCTACTGTTTGAAAATCCCGTGTTTTATAGTATTATTATATATTGTATATTTAAACATGATAGTATTATATTTACTGTTCACATATTTTAACTATATGCTAATCATGTACGATATCACATATGTGTCGAGTGAAAGAAACTTTCGTAACAGTATACCAGGTACCTAGGTCTAAGCGAGTATTAAAAAATGTTATTGATCGACGAAGTGTTAGTTTTGTGTTTGAACAAAGGGTCCATGAACCTAAAATCCCTACTAGGTCATGTACCTAAACACCCTAATAGGTCAAGTACCGACCCTGAAAAGTACCTATCACCGGCGACGACCATTTAAAAAGCCTGGCAGTATTTTCAGGATAGGAACCACCAACAAAAATTGCCGGGATTCAATCCTTTAACAATATTCCCCAATAACAGCTAATAGGCAAGGCGCCTGTGTTTCTGCCATTTTTGTTAGAAGAATCAAAGTTTTAGTTTGACAATTAACGATTCTATTGGACGTCTAATCTAAACTCTACCTAGAGTATTTATTGTTTCACTCCAGCGGGGCGCTTTAATGCCCTGCACCTGTCGCCAGGCGTACGATAGGCAGCCAGTGGACACCGGAGTACACCGGAGTACACCGGTGTATCATCGATCACGGCGTCTGGGAGTGCGTGGGTATGTCACGACAGCCCGCTAGCAGCTACAACCGAGCCGGCAGAACTTGAAACAGGATGCTGTTGTATCTTACAGGGAATGGAGGCACAAACTCCGCCTGGGGCCGGTATATGAAACACAGTACTTCAATACTCATGTCTGTCGGCATATCATTAAACTCGCCACTTTTAAATGATCCTTGGTTATGAATGTTTTAATACAAATAAAATTATCAAACTTCATCAGGTGCTTAAAAAAATATGGTGTCAAGAAACTTTTCGTTAAACTTTTCGTTTCGCTCGACTTTTCGATCGCTTCAATGGAGTTATTTTGGTTAAAAAAATGTATCCTCGCTTTGACCTTTGTTGATCATCCCTGTGATGTATAAAAATGTGATGACCGAAATCCTGAAATGTTCAGAATTTCCAAAGACTGCCCAACTGTCGCATAGGGCCTTCGTCGGCGCCTTTTAAGAAGCGTTTAAAAAAAAAAAAAAAAAAAAAACACGAATTTATAATTTTTACATTTTTTGCCTTCATGGTTAGTGACAAATACCCACTACATAGGGCACAAAAACTTCCCCTATCGACAATTCAGCATATTACTCCACTAACGCAGCTTTATTATAACCTCTGAATGTGTTACCACATGACAAGTCATCCCCAATAAACCAATTCTGCCATCACATGGTCCCGACCTCGTGTATAGCGCAGCACGCTGATGTCGAAGTGGTGATGCCACTAATATAATTAGATCTACCGTGGCACTGAGCTAGTACCGTCCGGAGCTAGCACCGTCCGGAGCTAGCACCGTCCGGAGCTAGCACCGTCCGGAGCTAGCACCACCCGGAGCTAGCACCACCCGGAGCTAGCACCGTCCGGAGCTAGCACCGTCCGGAGCTAGCACCACCCGGAGCTAGCACCACCTGGAGCTAGCACCACCTGGAGCTAGTACCACCCGGAGCTAGCACCGTCCGGAGCTAGCACCGTCCGGAGCTAGCACCGTCCGGAGCTAGCACCGTCCGGAGCTAGCACCGTCCGGAGCTAGCACCGTCCGGAGCTAGCACCACCCGGAGCTAGCACCGTCCGGAGCTAGCACCACCCGGAGCTAGCACCGTCCGGAGCTAGCACCGTCCGGAGCTAGCACCGTCCGGAGCTAGCACCACCCGGAGCTAGCACCACCCGGAGCTAGCACCACCTGGTGCTAGCACCACCCGGAGCTAGCACCGTCCGGAGCTAGCACCGTCCGGAGCTAGCACCGTCCGGAGCTAGCACCACCCGGAGCTAGCACCACCCGGAGCTAGCACCACCCGGAGCTAGCACCACCCGGAGCTAGTACCACCCGGAGCTAGCACCACCCGGAGCTAGCACCACCCGGAGCTAGCACCACCCGGAGCTAGTACCACCCGGAGCTAGCACCACCCGGAGCTAGTACCACCCGGAGCTAGAACCACCTGGAGCTAGCACCACCCGGAGCTAGCACCGTCCGGAGCTAGCACCACCCGGAGCTAGCACCGTCCGGAGCTAGCACCACCCGGAGCTAGCACCGTCCGGAGCTAGTACCACCCGGAGCTAGCACCACCCGGAGCTAGTACCGTCCTGAGCTAGCACCGTCCGGAGCTAGCACCGTCCGGAGCTAGCACCGTCCGGAGCTAGCACCACCCGGAGCTAGTACCACCCGGAGCTAGCACCGTCCGGAGCTAGCACCACCCGGAGCTAGTACCACCCGGAGCTAGCACCGTCCGGAGCTAGCACCGTCCGGAGCTAGCACCGTCCGGAGCTAGCACCACCCGGAGCTAGTACCACCCGGAGCTAGCACCACCCGGAGCTAGCACCGTCCGGAGCTAGCACCACCCGGAGCTAGCACAGTCCGGAGCTAGCACCGTCCGGAGCTAGCACCACCCGGAGCTAGCACCGTCCGGAGCTAGTACCGTCCGGAGCTAGCACCGTCCTGAGCAAACCGACCGGAATAACGTAGGTGATATCACTCCTTGTAAACCCAGTCTATTAGAATGGTACCTTCTTTAGCCTTTACTTTATCTACCAAAAGGGTCATTCTCTTGCAACCAATTACTTCTTAAGCTCACGACACACAAAGCCGTCGGCTTCAACAATAGTGAATAAAAAAACACGTATGATTTTACTCAGGAATGTCTTCTATTTGAGCACGTCTGAACGGGGTTAAAGGCCAAATTATATCACGTGGCGTACAAGTCTTGAAACCCTATTTTACCCACATAACTTCTCTTTTTTCGTAAGTTTATTTAAGAGCTGAAAATGACGGGAGTATGCTATCTTATGAGGCAGCATGCTATCTTATTTTATTTATTTATTACTTTTTATTCCACAATTGACGACAGATATGTAATTTTAGGAAAGTCATAACAATAATTATTTACATCTAGAATATTATACAATGAATGACCATAAAAACATTATTATATTTAAAGCTTGTGATTCAAGAATGCATAAATTGAATAAAAACAATTTTCCAGAAGATAAGAATTAAGTGCGGTTTTGAACCCCATCCCACTGTTATTTTTTACATCCTTTGGTAGTTTGTTGTACAGGCAAACTACCTTATGAGGCAGCATGCTATCTTATGAGGCAGCATGCTATCATATTTTTTTTTATTTCTTTTATTTATTATTCCACAATTGATTACAGATATGTAATTTTAGTAAAGTAAAATCAATAATTTTTTACATCTAGAGTATTATACAATGAATGACCAGAAAAACATAATTATATGACATTTAAAGCCTGTGATTCAAGAAAGCATCAATTGAATAAAAACAATTTTCCAGAAGATAAGAATTAAGTGCGGTTTTGAACGCCATCCCACTCTTTTTTTTTATATCCTTTGGTAGTTTGTTGTACAGGCAAACTACCTTATGAGGCAGCATGCTATCTTATGAGGCAGCATGCTATCTTATGAGGCAGCATGCTATCTTATGACGCAGCATGCTATCGTATGATAGAAGGTTCGGTAATGGCAGATGGCCACTTGGTTAACAACTCACTGAGTTGTGCAACCTCTTGTGTTAAATCAACCTGCATCTGCGTCTTCAAGGCGAACTCCACCCAAAAGAAAGTTTCCGAAGGGTTCAAAGTCTTCAAACCCTTCAATGGTCCTACCGTGTTGGCGTGTTGGAATGACCGGTTCTCGTGACATCACCGAAGTTAAGCAACAGGTAAGATTAGGTCAGATCGTAACGATCAGATCAGGTATCGTAAGATCGTAAGATCAGGTATTGGATGGGTGACCCTCATGCACAAATCTACAAGTTTTGTTCGGGAGAGAGGTTTGAGGGATGAAAGTTAGTACAGCAACTTCACTCGCTTCGATTATCAACCTCTCGACAGCATGGATTTGTGGAGGAATCCTGTTGCTCGCGTTGTATCGTCTGGCCCCTCAGTGCTCTTCGACAGGAGTAGGCTACGTGCTGGCACCAGAGTTCCCCTTCTATCTTTCTGGTTAGGTTAGGTTCATCATCATCCTCATCATCATCCACCGATGCCATTAGACCAGTGCCACATGGCCCGTTGTCAAAACAGTGTGTCGTTAAACCTTAATAATCAATCAATCTTCAAAGGTCAGACTCACTCAGATTTTCACAGTCCGTATACTGTTACTGTGCACGTGATAACTTTCCTTACTTCAAGTTAATGAAATATCAAACACGTCTCGATAAATTTTTACATTGTAATTTTATAGTATTTTAATTGTAAAGCTTGTATACATGTATACTAGGGGCTTCGCTCTTAGGCACCCTCCTTGCGCACGAAAAGTGTTTCGTACTAAATTTGTTTGAAACATACGAACGTCGAATACAGAAAGGTCCTAACTTTTAAAAGATAAAACCGAAAAACTACGACACAGAATGTGGAGGAAAGAACGGTTTTGCAGATTTTTTGGATTTTCCTGTACGTAGAGACCCAAATACCAGATCCATCCAAAACCATAATAAAATACAGTAGTTATCAGCAAAAAACAGTTGAAAAGTACCAAAATGCCAAATTTTGGTTTTCCCTCCCACTGTTGCAACAAAATTGTCAGACTTTTTGGGTCCCTGCCTACACACCACATGAAGTGTCGCCTAA
Source organism: Protonemura montana (assembly GCA_947568835.1). Lineage (NCBI taxonomy): Eukaryota > Metazoa > Arthropoda > Insecta > Plecoptera > Nemouridae > Protonemura > Protonemura montana. The sequence goes on along the minus strand of OX387604.1, from coordinate 23,036,917 downwards.
AAAAAGTGTTTGAAATAATTAAGTGTGAGTGTGTTTTTTTCTATGTTCTGGGTTATTTGTAAATTACTGTTTTGTTTATGTCGTTCCATTCATCGAATTCAATTATTTTGGAAAATTGTATTCTTTAGCAGAATTCAAAGAAAACTAATCGAAGATATCCAGAGTATAAAAGTTGGCAGTGTAAGAGTTGCAAATGTGACTTATGAGTTTTTTCGTGTATTAGAGGAGAACTTTTGAGAGTATAGGTTTATAATACACTCAACGGTAGAACTCTTTAACAGTTAAAAGTCGTCAATTGAGTTTCAGCGTTTTTGTCTAGTTGAGCTGTTGAGTTAAAAGTTGAAGACATCTTTTTCTTTCCTCTTCTCCAGTACATTAAACAAGAGCAGTTAGGTACAAGAAGCCTTACAAAAGAATTAAGCAATACAGGAATACAGGTAGTAGATAGCTGAACAAAAACATATATTACAAATAACAAGTATTGAAGCCATAGCCATAAGTACACACTGCTATCTTTTTTCAACAACATTTATTCAATTAGGCATGCACTGTTAGTAACAAAAAAAATGCATTTTGTCCATTTGCATCTATTAAGTCATCCACGTAATAATGTAATCTGCACATTTAGGATAGTAGAAACAATAGTTATCAGTTAAGAGGTCAGAGCATATCAATATCTAGTAGTAAGACCCAAACAAGAGTTACCTACTTATGGAAGCTGCTTCATTTTCTTGTGTTAAATGAGTTTTATGTTTTCTGTTTCTTTTTGTGCATATGCAGAGTAAAAATTAAACAAATGGAAATAATGTGGGTCAGTACCACCTTAGTTACATCACAAAAATTTTCCGCAAGTTCCTTGCTAAATTGATTTACATTTTAAAAAATGATTTGTATATCAACCATGCAATAGGAATTACAATGAGAGCACCAGTAAAAATCAGTTTTAAAATTACTTGATTAGTCCCGTGGACACTTCTAATGAGCTCATTATTGAGTACAAACAAGGTCTTGCTCTCTTCGATCAATTTAGCTCTTGTTTCCTTGTCCAGCTTACGTGCAACACTGTTCATGGCAGCAGAAAGGTCCTGTTTGAGCTTGAATATTTTCAGGTTACCAAAATCAGTGACTGCATTGCCTTCAGCGACAGCATTGCCTGTAACGTTAGGATTTCTCAGACATTTGTTAAATAGCTCACGATTCTTTTTTAATATCTGTCCACCAGAAAAAAGTCCCATGTAAAGGTGATAAATATACGCCAGAAGCAAGTTTGGGTCCTCGTTTTCAATTTTTTCTAGGTGAGTCAAGTACTTGATCACACTTTCTCTTGGCTTATACTTGATTTTCCAGCCAAACCCCAGGTAGTAATCAAGGTCTCTTTCGAATGCTTCGGTTCTTCCCATTCCGTGTATATAGAGCTCACCAACCAACGTATTTCTCAACCGAGCCATTGCGGCGTCAAGATATCCAAATACTTCGTAAAATACCAGGAGACCATCTGCCCAAACCTTGTCATTTGACAAAGCTGCAAATACAATTTTCAAGCATGATCATTTCGTCGATAAAATATCAAAAATATTTTTGGCCTTGTTTAAAAATAGCGCCTGCAATAGGGTTTGTATTAATTACATTTTTGATTCAACGCAGAAAAACTGCAAAGCAACAAAGGAAAGTTAAGATCTCTTCCTCTGTAAAATATTTTTTTTTTCTTGATAGCATCGAAAACGATTTTTGAACGTCATATTGGTCTCAATTCTTCCTAACCTAACATTAGCGTTAAACAATGAGTGAACAAACGAAAGTAAAACATACACACCAAAAGCCAGCTTCGCGTTAACTAGGTGGTCACTCATTGCATGGGCATCCTTGGTAGCAATTCTCATCTCTTTCGTAAAAAGCTCCTCGAGAGCCATCGTTACCAAAATACGCTTCTGTACAACTGGCGCACGGACCAACCACAGACCAAAGAAGGTTATATACTAGTATCTTTGGACCAAAGACTGCACAGACCAAGCACAGACCTTAGGAAGCCTATGGCACAGACTCTTTGGCACAGACCATGCGTAATGCAGAATGGATGGATTTGATTTGTTTCATTCGATTCGCATACTGCTGTCAGCTGTCAGATTGACAAGTCCAAGAAAAAGGAGCTAAATTTGAAAAGAATAATGTGTACCGTTAACGAAGAAAAAACTTTATGAACGATATTGAAATACTTCGATTTCTTGACTAGACTCATGGCAAAAATGCAGGGCATATATCTGGCAGAAGTCCAAGAAAGTAAAAAATTTACTGATTAAAAAAATGAAGCTAGCAGAGGGTATATTTTTTCCTGGTCATACGATAACTGCCGAGGAGCCATTTAGGCTGTGATAGAACCTTAGGTAGAACTAAGGTAGAACTATGGTAAAACATTTAAAAATGTCAGTACGAGTTGATTGTCTCTCCTGCATAAAAGTCACCTGAAGAATTCTCAAAAGAACAAGTTTACTAAAAAAATGAGAAGAATCATGTTGTATCTGATTTTTCCAGATTGGAAAAATAAAAAAAAATATTTTACTGCCAGCATATTGTAACAACTAGAACACCTATTATGAAAATGGCACTTTATAAAGTTGTTCTCATTCATAGTGTCGTAACATTTTGTCATCAAAATACGTTGTGTAATTTGCATAAACCTATGCTGGCAAGGTAAAAAAAAGAGGTACATGAGATAAACACAAGAAGAAAAGCAGACTTAAGAGGCAAAAAGAGCACACGGGTAATAAGCAGGCGAAATGTAATGTATCTAGGTGCATCGTACTACAAAAGGCTGCCCTTGCGGCTGAAAATAGCACATGCAAGCAGAAATAGTTTTAAATATGACGTTAAGAATTTTATGATAACACATCGTTTTTATAGTACTGACAAATTTTGACGATTTAAAGAATGTGAATTTAAATGCGAGGAATGTTTAAAAACCCAACTAGTGTGATAGTTTTTTTCAATTGACAATTTTTAATGCTTGTGATAGCAACAATATTGTAATTACGCAAAGGGCATGCACATAAGTGCAATAAAATGTATTGTAATAAATAAAAATAAAAAAGTGACTGAATTGGTGTGGGCTCGTTTATTATATGAATGTGGCAATAATACTGTTGGCTCCAGTTTGATCAAACTTGCAGGTCTATTTTGTTAGGTTTTTTGTAAAGTTATTCAAATTGTGGCTGCAAACAAATGTTCACTAACTGACATTTGCTTTGCGAAGACTTTCCCGTAAGACTTTCTGGATCCATAAATGGATACAATAAATTGCATACATTTACTTGCAATATATGACTACCATATGCATTTGAAATCACTTTTCATGACACATCGGCTCTAACCAAGAGCTTTTATCAATTCTAAAAATATAATTTATATTTTGACCTGTCTGGCCCTGTATCAAGTAAGATAGTTGCTCTAGGCACACTTAATGCTGCAAAGACATGATGTAAAAAATGAAACTTTATCTAGATGGAAGCTGAGCGAGGCTGGAAAATATGCGATTGAACTGGGATACGAACCCACGATCTTCCGATTGCCAGTCGAATGCTCTACCAACTAATCTCTGGAAGAGGCGAAGGCACCTAATACCCATTCATTGCTTGCTGCTTTCAGCTCCTATATAGAAAATACCAAAAAATCCAATGTTCTAATTTTTGGAACTTTAATTTTTCTGGAAAATTTTGAACACTGTGCACCTATTGTCCACTGGGGTAGATAGATTTTGTATTCAAATGAACTGGGAAAAGGATGTTCCCAACTTCCGAGAAGAAATGCTCGTTGCAAACTGACAATCTCTAACATTTCTGTGATTGGTCACCTCATTCATGGCCATCATGGCCATCTTTCATGGTCACCTCGTGTTGACCACCTAGTCTTAATGCTGGCTAAGACCAACTTCATGATTAGAACACTGAGAAGGAAGATGGAGTTGAAGACAGTGAAGACAGTTTACTTTGCATGTGCTCAGTCTCTCTTACAATATGGTCTAGTATTCTGGGGTGCTTCCTGCAGTGGTGCTTGAGCTTTCAAAGCTCAAAAAAAATAATAAGGTCAATGGTGGGTTTTGGGTCCAGGGAATCTTGTAGAGAGGGGTTCCAGCCTCTTTAAATTATGCCGCTGACGTGACTTTATATTTTTAATGTCTGCATGTTCACTTTGAACAATGCTGAACATTTCAAGGAGATAGGTGGCAGCAGAAGAGCCGCAAGAAATCTTACCCAAGACTATTGTAGGCTTAAGAAGACATCTGAAAACGTTCAACAAGCAGGCAGACATATTTTTAACAAGCTTCCCCTCGTGATAAGGGATGCAAAAAGGAATGTCACATTTCAAAACCTTACTAAAAATGTACTTGTTTGAACATGATTTTTACAGTCTTGAAGAGTATATGAATGTGAAATGTGATAATGTGTTTTTAATTTGATGTACATGCCTTAGGACTTGATTCACACATATCACTATGTTATTATTATGGATCGCAAATAAAAAATAAATAAAAAAATAAAATTTACTTGCTCATGTAGAGTAGAAACTTTCTATTTCACTCGTCCTAAACTCTAAGCAGCCAAAATGTTGCCACTCTACTACATCTTTCACAACCTGCCATTTCCTCCAAAGAAATTTTCAAACTTTCTCTTTCCTTTTTCCCAACTTTCTAGCACTCTAACCACTGATTGAACCTTAATACAACTTTAGAAACAAGCTGCTGGCACAACAAGAGGGGACATTGGGGACAACATATGGAAACAGGCAACAAACAAGTAAACCACATCTGTTTTAACAATTGTTTATTTCTTTCAAAAAGAGAGAAATGAGCTGATCAGCAGCAAATTGGAAGCGTAGGCTAGGAACAAACAACACAGGTTCTCAGTGATTTGTACAGAATGACCCATGTGTTCAACCACTTCCAATGCCCAACACAAAAATACACAAATTGTACAAAAATATTTTAAATCTAAACATTCACCAACGTTTTCGAGGTAGTTAATAATACAAATGATCGCAACCTGTTTGATTCATACAGGTTTTTCATGTTTCCCTAGATTTATGGGGAACTTTATAACAAATGTGTGCTCTATACTAAACATATTTAAAATAACGATTTATGAAATTCTTCCTACTTATATGAAGGCAGTTTCACTTGTCGTGATCTTCAGGACGGTTCTGCTTTACATTTAACTTCTGCGAATTTGCAGAGCCCTAGCGCTTCGGGTAGTAGGTAGTGAATGTGCTTTAATAACCCCCAAGTTGAACTTTTATGTAAATGCATTTTAAGCTCCTTTAGTAAAATTCACTTTAGAATGACTTTAAGCCAGGGGTCAGGAAAACAAAAATTCTTTGTTAAAAATTACGCAGATCAATAAATCAGAAAGTTTTATTTCTGCATAAATCAATAAAGTGCTTCTTTCAGTAGCTTAGGTTGAGTTCAGCATGAAAAAATTAATCATGTGATTGAAGTTCAGTCAAAAGAAGCATCGGACTTTGCAAAAATGCAAATAAAACATGAATAGAATAGGATCTTTCAGATCATAAGAAAATTGACTTGAGCGTGCCAGATTAATCATGTGTCCCAGTGCTCACAGAAGTCACAAGATATAACCAAAACACTTATAGCTCTTTAAAAAGTAGACATATAGATTTGTGTTGCTTCGTCATGAAAGGAAGCATGTGACTTTCAAATAATCCATGAAAATCAGAAGATACAAATAACATCGTTTACTTTCTAACAGAAAAAATCAGATAATAACACAAAATTGTTCTATACCCTGGCGCTCACATAAATGGTGTCGTTGTTAGCGATTCCAAATGCAGCAAAAGTGCATTGGCCGGCTTCTTTGCTGCAAACCTTTCGATTAGGAAACGTCAGAAGATATTCGTATTCCTTTCTCGGATATCCCTCCATTGCCAGTTTCTCGTGGAGTAACTGAAACATAATGCAATGACAATTAATAAATTATACACATATCACATTAGCCGGACAGACTTCAATTGCTTATAGTTTAGTGGTTAATTTGTAACAAAAAAGGTGGGTACGCTCTCAATTAAATTCAGGTGCCGTTCTAGATTGTGTGTTTTCTTGGGTGGGGTAGGTGGCTGGCTGGGTGGGTGGGGGGGGGGGGGGGGGGGGAGTTTCTATACTCTCGCTATGCTTTGGCGGCCCTGCTCGACAAAGGGTAGCGTTGCCTGAGCAAACTTAGCTAAGCTTAGCCTTGCTATCGCTTTGGTAAGTCACAATTATGAGCTAGTGTGTTTGGCATTAATCTTTCAGAATTTTCACCAACACGTAAAAATAACGTGTGTTTCTTGAATTAAAATGTAGAGTAGACCAAACTTTTCCCGGAATGAATGATCGACGTGCACTATTGCAAGAAAAGGTGGGTTAGGTAAGCGTACGCCCAAAATAACCACTGGTCATTCTTACTGTAGGCTAGAGGAGAATAGAGAAGGCTCAAGTGGGTAACTTTAAACGCGAACATGTAGACGAACATTATGTGTTAACACGAACACAAAAATATCTTGTTTTATTAAATGTAATACACATTGCATTGGCTAAAACGCCATTAATCAGACCAGAATGGGATAATAAGGTAGTGATATTATCCTTATGTAAAGCAAGCAACTCTCATAGCTGATTTGTAAATTATATTCTTTGCCACAGAACGTTTGAGAATCTTCACGCGAATAAAATAGACCTGTTTGCGAGCTGAAAATGCTTTCTTGGCTGAAAGAAGTACCTTTAGCTGCATGATGTGCTTATCTGTTTGCCAAACGTACAGAAAAGTAACTGTTGTCAGAATCACAATAATTTAACTTGCATTTGCCGATCTTTCATTTCTGTAAGTGATAGTTAAATGAATCGGACAAAATCAAGCGAACGTAAATTATTTGAATAATTCATGTAATTAATTCATGTTTGAAAACGATTTGTAATCCATCGAAGTATTTAATTTGGCAAACAAACTGATAAAAAAAATTGAATAATGAATAATATCCTCAATTAGAATGTTACGTCAATTTGCCACACAGATTTGCTCAATAATTTTCTTCATTTGATCTGATTGATGAATGAACATGCAAAGGAAACAAAGTGAAGACGAGATAAGTAATGTGAGATAGTTACCTTAATCTTTCCGCCAGCTAGGAACGACATAATCTTCCTGCCTGCAGCTGGCATATGGATGCAGAGCCTTATAAGTGCCTGCGGATCAGCCGTTCCTGCCAGAATAATTAAAATATTACATTAATACCCACAACGTGTATGTCTCTAACATGAATTAGTGGCAACGTTGTTTATTTTCTGGCTACCTTGGGGTTGGGTTCAAGTCATTGTTCCAGAGCCGTCACTATCCCAGCTGCCATTGAACATTAAGGGAAGCCCAAAACAAACATTGCATTTTTGAAGGAGTGGGAAAAATACTCTTATGGGTGACTCATTATAAAAATGGGGCATATTTTTTTGTGTCTGGTAATGTAAATGGAATCATTAAAATATGAATAGTAAATATTGGTCGGGAAACTATTCAAACAAAATTGCTGACAATGCCATTTTATGGCCGACACAAAAGATGGTCTAGTGATAAATTACATTTTTGGTAGATCCCAAAAGGCATCAATGCACAAAAGCAAAGAAGGTAATTTGTTTGAAGAGCTGTTTTAGTCTGGCATTAGAGCTAATGTTTTTACATTGCTGTTACTGTCACGTACTGATCAACTTAAGTAGGTGCGTTTCAGACTACATTGACTTCATTTAGTACAAATAAACTAAAAAAAAACCCAACATTCCCACAAGATTGTCTCTTTGGGTTTCTTGACAAGTTATTCTCTGACGTTACGTTTGACATAGTACCAACTTTCATTGATAGACAGCCCAAGTATGCCCCATCCTTACTATTTCGTAACTTGTATGTAGTTAAATAGCTTGACAACTAAATAGCAGCTTAACATTACGAACCTGCGTCACCTGCGTTGCCCAAATCAGACCCCGAATCAGAGTCATCTTCTTTTTTTGGTAGCTTCTCGTAGAGAAGTTCCAAACTCGGGCTAGATGCGGGGCTTGATCCCGGGCTGGCAGGCGGGCTGCCAGTTGGTTCGGCACTCGTCACAGTGCTGGACACGACCCAGCGGCGTCGGACGTAGGAAGTCGGACGAGAAGTTGAAGGGGTTGCCACCCTACGTTTGGCTCCAAGCCCAGTCTTAATTGCAGATACTGGCTTTGCCAAGATTGGCGTCCCGCTCTCAGAAGTCTCGATTGAACTTTTTCCTTTTTTGGGGGATTTTTCCAGGTTACCCATCTCAATCCCCAAAGTATTCGAGCGGATACGAAGCAAATTTGATTTTAAATCTCCATCCTCGGGTTCCGTGTTTCCGGCTATCATCTCAACATCATTCCTCTGAAGAAAGTCCATTAGTTGTTCAGCAAAATGGGCTTTGTCGATAAAGTTCCACTTCTTTAATAATTCCCCAGTTCGGGGGTCAATTATGGCCACATATGGGTACTTATCCACTGGGTAAAACTGATTATAGGCTTGCCCATTTTCGCTGTCAACGAAAACCTGAAATCAGATATAAATTAACTGATTGAAACATTCCTTCTCATTTTAATAATTTCCTTAAATTTTTAGGCATTTTGAGAATTGATGAATATTTTAGTCACACCCATTGACTGAACTGGTTTCCAATCAAAATGTTTAATGTTTTTTTCTCATTTTGAGCCTTAGATTTGAGCCCTTTCACTGAAGTTTTTCCTTCAAAGACTTGGGGTCAGTTTTTCAGTGGTCTGTTACGAACTTCACAGTCCGTTAATTTGTTATTTGCATAGCAACAGCCAATCAGAATGTGTTTTATTGCTAACAGTCTGTTAACTACTTAACACACCACTGAAAATCTGGCTCCTAGTCCATATTTGATCGACAACTACAGATAGACAGGCAAAACTTGGAACGATGGTTTCTCTTCGAGACCTGGTGGACCTCGTCTCGTTCTGAAAATGGCTTGCTTTGAATCTGAACAGAATCGAATCCTTGCAAAACTACCATCTGCTTTCATTCATGTATAGTTGCAATCAGGGATTGGAACCTGAACCTTAACATTTTGTAGTGGAATCCCTTTTAAAATTTGTTTAAAATTTCTAATAAGCCAAAACGAAAATGAAGGTTCAAAAGATTAGAGGTCACTTTGGGCAGGTGAGAAAAGCGATTACCATCGAAGGTGAGAAAAGCGATTACCATCGAAGGTGATCGTGCAATGACAGAGTTACTGCATGCCTCTGATCTGATCGCAATCAATTTTTTCTTCACTGCAACAATGAACTTACACATAGGCAATTGCATTCAGATGACATACCTGCCAAAATATGAAGTTTGCTCTGATGATCGACTTAATAGTGGGATCCGACCAAACATCTCGATTCAATGTTTGGCAGACAAACTCCTCGGGATTCTGGGGGTTCACCATAAGCCACTTGCCATCCAGAGAGGCCACCGAGCATGCCTGAAATAAAGCAACACTTTATAACATAGCGGCTCTCTTTGCTTGTGCAAAGATATTGCAAAGCTTTGCTTTGATTAACCGCCAGAACTCTCAAGTACAAAAATATAATGTGAATATGAGATGCCAAGAGACTGAACAATGCAACCAAGTGTTGTATAGAAAATGCACTAAGTCATCTCAGGACTTTTAGGAAAAGAATGAAGCAAATATTACTGATGACCGATGAAAAAGCCTTATGCTTTATCCCCAGTCAATCCCATGTACCACCGGTTCGCTTTGACCACCGCTTTCCTTAACCCAGCGCAACCCTTCAAATAAGACTAACTTTCTAACGGTGCTTTCATTTTGTTCAACTTTAACAGGTTGTAAGCCATAAGCCAAAATATCGTAGAAAACTCACTATATTATATAATTCCAAAGTGCTTAAGTTCGGCCCGCAAGATCATTGAAAAAAAGTTTTAATTCTCCCTAGACTTATTTTAGGTCCTAGCATATTTTTTTACAAGTCAGTCTGGTTTCAAGCAGCATTGAATCAATATGTAATTAATTACTCCATAGGAACAGGAGACCTGAAACAGAATTTGCATGATCATGCTGCCACTAATACTACATGCTCAGACACTCTCAACGTATACCAAAAGTTTCACTATCTGGATCCTATTTTAGGAACACTCCCCAAAAACTAGTAAAATAATGTATCCAAGCACAAAGCCATGCATAAACTAGTTTACTTACAGTAGCAAACGGCCCGTGGAAGATAATGTCCATAGGCGGTCTGAATATATCTTCCATCCGCTTTGATAAGCCAGAAAATCCCGCGGCAAATGGATTGATCGCAAGGGAGCGATTAGCCAGGATCTGCTCCTGTTGATCTGTTGAAAAACAAGTATCAATTAATGCTGGCCCATTGTTGAGGACCTACGCAAGGACCTGCAAGGACCTACGATTGATTCAAGAACCAAGAAAGTAAGCAAGGGTGTTGCTAAGTAAGTAATCAGTATCAATAAATGCTAGGAGCAAGCAAATCTTCTTTCAAAATTAAGTCTTCCGAAAGTTTGCCTAACATTGAACTTGACAGTTCTCAGCAAAATTACGGCATACTTTAGAGAAAATTGCTATTTACTAAATTGCTATTACACCTCAACTTCATGGTCAACATTAGTGTCAATTAGAAAATCCTGGTGCCATTTCCTCGAGTCAGGTATTGATCTGGCTTGGGCCTTGCCCCAACGCCACACTAAACGAAGTAAGTTAGCACGGCAAGCTTGGCACAGTAATAAGTAGTGATATGCAGTGATAAGTAATCCCGTTTCCATGTATACTTTAGCACCAACTGACACAATAAAGCTATCAAATGAATGTCTATCTACTAATCATTAACCGATCTTTAGTCATATAACATCTCTTATTACCAGTTCAGCTTAGGTTGACATCAGGTTGTGACATTATCAATTGAATTATTTGTCACACTCATATAACTAGATATCCTGATTAACAATCCAACAACTCTGGTATGAAAAACAAATTCAAATGCAATGCTCAGTCTCTTGCATATGAGTTTAATCAACATGTTCAGAAAGCACAAATAAAAAGAGTGTGAACAATGTAATAAGCCGGTGATTAATATAAACATTACCCGTCTAGAAATCTTGATGCACAATTTTATACAGTATCTGTTTAATGCACTATTGTCTATTAATCATACTCAAAATAACAACATCACTTATTTTCATAATTGTCTATCAATTAGACTTGCCGATGGTCTCCTCTAATTTCATTTACATCCAAAGGATGAAGTGACATTCATCTCAACATTTCTTGTTGGTTAGTTTGGGTATTTTGACTGAGACTTTGGTAGGCAACAATCTTTCGAGTGGACCTAAGGTGTAAAAACTCTAGCCAGGACAACACGGTATACCAATTTATGAGTATATATCAGTACCTGCAACAGACTATGTACATAGTCTCAAAATTGATTTTTTTTTAAACATTGTTATTTCACAGGTCTGGTTCGTTCAACATTGACATCAGTTAGATTGATATTTTCAGTGATTGATACATCTCTCAACGTTGCTCGAACTCACCCATCTCAACAGCAAAGTTGCGAAAGCCGTCAAAAGCCGGCGCTCCAGTGCGACGAGGACGTTTTAGAGCCCGGCGGTTGAGTGCTCGAGCTTCCGCCGAATCCACCAAAGTGTCAGCCTTTGGCTGAAGAGGGGCCCGCACCCCTGCGTCGTCCTCTAACAACTCGGCAGATCCAAATCCATCGCCACCCTCGTCGATAAAAGCATTAATCGCTCTTGTAGCGTCATTGCCGTGCGACTTCAGGAGCAAAATCGCTCGAACTTCAGTCAACCCTGCAAGAAAAAGCAGTTGATGTTAGAACGCTGCCAGGATTTAAAGGGCTCTCATTTAACCCGATTCCGGAACAGCCAAGTCAATAAAAACTTATTCTTTCCAAAATACCAACCAAATTACTTAAGGTGTTGAAATGAGAGAAATCCTTACATAGAACTGAAAAGTGTGGGTTCTTAGTCAATGATTCCATGTATTTGATCAACTGTTTTTAAAATGGCAATCAAACAGTGTCATTGATTTTCATAAATATTAAAGTCGTGAATTCACCAAGAAAACGACAGAAAACTACGGCAGATAGACAGCTAGGTATTAGGTCACAACGTTGGTGATAAATACAAATAATTGCTGTGTAGAAAACAACCAGACATAATATGATACCATGTATTGATTACACAGCACACGACTCACATAGCTTAAGAGCAAATAATTATTTGAATGGTGCAAGAGGCTAAAGAGCTCCTGCCGATACCAAGATTTGATCTGGTACATTTTAGGCTTGAGGACAACCCAGATGGATGGCTCATAATTAATAATTAATAATGGAGTTGTCTAGAATATATGTTAGAATTAATACATAGACTCTCAGGCTAAAGCTATGGCCAATGCTATTGCCTAGGTTCTGCAATCTTGACAGAAGTCACATTGCATTTTTACTAGCCTGAACACTGTTTTAATTCCGGGCGTATGGTCAGGTTGGTCATTCATTCCAGTTGATTGCTAACCTCGTTATTATAGATATCGAACACGTAAAATCGAAATCATTGATGAGATTGTTTGATTCGGATAGGTTAGGTAATGCCATAGAATGGTAGGGTTAATCTTTATTCCCTAATAATGCCATGCTATAGTATCCAGTATCCAGGACGATGCAGGACTAACAATGAAAAAAAGTTACAATTATCCTTACCAGTGACCTCGCGTACTTTTGCCACCACTTCTGCGTTTTCTACATCGGACAAAGTATCGTCGTACATCTTGAACAGTACGATTTACAGTACGTCTCTGCACAATACCACAATCAACGATAGCGCACTAGCGACGACCCGTCGATGTTGGACGCCAAGGATCGACTGACCGAATGGACAGATTCAAAGAGACTAGACATGGTTTCTCAGTGTTGCCAAATGAATACAAGTGAAAATTCAAGAATACCAAGACTAAAAAATCCATTTATTTAGTTAATAGAACATATTTAAACTAAAAAAAATCAGTATAATTATAAGCAATTTATTTAATGTTTGAAACCAACTTCTAGCTAAAAAATCTGGTTTGGATTCTATATTATTTATAGATTATTTTAAGATCACTGAAAATGATTGGACTTGGCAACACTGCCGAATCGCCTAGTCATGTTCGCAGTGGCGGTGATGGCAACTAGATGTGGAATATGTTCAGCAATAAATGATTTGTCTATCAAAATCCATGATACACCCAGAATATCAAGGCTTGGAATGCTCATATCACCACCATTAACCCTCTTACCTCCTGTATGTGCATCTAGTTCAGGCAAATAAATGTACAACAAGTGGTTGATGAATGTCATTTTCTCCTCATTTATGGAATGCGACAGGATTAAATATTTAAAACATGCTTCATGAGGATTTTAAAGTGATGCCTGTTTCTAAATTCAAAACAAAACTAAGGAGTATCTTAATTGAAATTAAGTTCTGGAGTACCAACGACTTTATGGAGCACATTTCTGAAGCAAACGACTAAACAAATGTTACATACTAATGCATTATGTCTTGCACGTGTATTTTTGTGGTGTTATTTTATTTATGTATAATTTCTATGTATTTCTTTGTGTAATTCATCGTCTGCAAATATATATTGTGGTTCATGGATATATAACAATCAAATTAAATGAAAAATGAAATGTGAAACCATGGATTGCTGCCCACGACGCTAAGGTTGTGATAGGTGCGAAACATTGTGCGATAGGTACATGAGTCAAAAGTTGAGTCTTTTCACCGAGAACAATGTCTCGCCCTTACCAAATGTAAACTGGCATTTGCTAAAAATGGCATTGGAAAAATGGCATTTGCTAAATATAATATAAATAATCAAATAACAGGCGTTCGTCGGTGTCAGCAGCGTGCCAACCAAATCCGAAATTTATGCCACAATTGAACTCGCCGGACCAAACTACTACACATTTTGTGGTTTACTGTGTTTACTGCTAAAATAATATTTGAGTAATGACTTCTTGCTGAACATTTACTCAGTTATTTATTTTGTTTCTGTTTGAAGCACTTCGTTCAAGCCACATTACTCGTTCCAGACGCTGTCTGAAGACCAAGCTTGTCTTATTTTACTACGTTTTACCATTTCCCTGAATCGCAGGCGATTTCGGAGAAAGCCGTCACTGATACTCGGAACGTTTCTTTGGCACCGAGCGGTTCGGCGTGTTGGAAACACCAGTTCTCGTGAAATCACCGAAGCTACGCAAAACTGCGTGGAGTCAGGTATTCGATAGGCGACCATCATACACATGACCAGTTCTGTTCGGGAGACAGGTTGGAGGGATGAAAGTTAGTAAAACAACTTCATTCGCCTTGCTTCTCAACCTCTCGACCTGTAACGCCACAATGTAGCATATGTAACGAATTGTACCGTCCTTCGGAAGGGATATTAAGCCGGTGGTCCCCTTAGTGCTCTTCGACAGGAGTAGACTTCGTGCTAGCACCGGGTTGCCCCTCCTCCCTTCTAAGCAAGGTTAGGTTCATCATCATCATCCTCATCATCATCCACTCATTCACCGACGCAATTAGACCAGTGCCGCATGGCCAGATGTCAAAACAGTGCTTCGTTAAACACCAAATACCAATCAATCAATCTAGCCTGCCTCGGCGCTTCTCAATCCACTCATTCACCGCCGCGTCTAGACGAATGCGTCAGGGCCCGTTGTCAAAACAATGCGTCATTAAACACAATAATGTTTGTGCAATAATGTAATGTTTGTGTGATGGATGCAAGTTGTTTCATATTCTTTTCTTTACATGACATGTTCGAGCGTCCCACCTCATCGTACCATGCAGCACTTAGTTGATGGAATTCAATGAGTTCACTGATTTCAATCTGTTGACCTAACATCAAAGAATAAGAGGGAAGATATATATAATAAAATAGTCTTCGCAGACCTGCGCTTGCATGTCTGGCATGGCATCTTGCAAAATGTTTTGAAAGCTTAAACCAGGTAATCTTCTAATTGTCACATTCATATTATGTTTATCATGGGTATCAAATTCGGAATGCAAGAGAAATTAATCTCAGTTTTATGAGTCAAATTGTTTTTTTAATGACAGCTTGACATCATATCATCACCTCCAAAATCTGTCATTTCATATGTCTTGCAATTTTCTTGACTCGATTAGATTCGAATTTGAAAGATGATTCTTACCTACGTCAAATCACACCTGTCGTCCGTGAATTACCGTCATTACGAGACTCTCAGTTGCTTAAAGGTGTCCGATTCTGGTTAAAGAACAAGGAGTGGACTAGAAAACTTATCTCTTCATTCAAACACTCGACTGCCTAAACTGTACAAGAATATTATGTTAACCTTATGTTCAAGAATATGTTTATTTTGTTATGTATTTGGTTTGGATTGCAGTTGTTCCGGACATGGTTCCGAATTTTTAGATGATATCATATTTAAATTGCAAACTCTTGCAATGCGCGGGGTATTTTATTGTTCTGAACACTATAACTGTCTCAAAAATTGATGCCCAAACGGGGATCAAATTGATTCAAATTGATCAAAATTGATGCCCGTTTGGGCAACAATTTTTGAGACGGTTATTGTGTTCACAATAATAAAATGGTTCTAGATCTTTATAAATATGTATTTTCTTCTCACGGTTATCTCTCCGAAACCCTTTCGTAGTTTGTTATTAGATAAGGAGCACAACAGCAATGTTCGACGCCAATTCTTTTAGTCGACAATTCCTATGAGTAAATTCTGATAACTAATTGATTGATTGATTCGTGGTGTTTAACGACGCATCTTTTTGACTGCGGGCCATGTTGCACTGGTCTAATGACGTCGATTATTTAATAAATACAAACCAACCAATTGTCGTTACCAGCTTGCCCAGATCAGTGTAATAACTACGTAGCTTGGACGTGAAACTTGAACAAAAACCCTAGATTATTCACAGATATGATTGCATACCTCGCATTCACGCTAAACGCCTTCACTAGCGGGAATACACAACGTCTCATGCAGTTCCCTACTTAGCAATAGAGGTACACAAGGTTGTCAAGATCAGTTACTTTCAATTATTTTCTAGCTTCTTTCAACTTCTTATCGGGATCCATTCGGTATGCGATATTCGATATCCCCATCTAATCCGCTAGGAAGATGCATATTTGCAATTATGCAGGTATGCAATAAAATAAACTTGATATTTGATTGATTATTGTATTGCAGGCGTCCTCAAAATCAGAATTTAAACATATTTGTTAGTTAGGGCAGCCGATTCCATGTACTTCTAGTAGGTCGAAGCTTTCGCCGGTATTCCGCGATCTAAGTAACTACCTAACCTAACCTAACTGGTACACGCTGGTACTATATACTGGTACTTCTAAGAAGCAGTGGCGACTGGTGCTTGTCATGTACTACTGCCAGTTCTAGGAACCTGTTGCGACTGATGCTTTGTCTAGGAGGCGGCGAGTGATCAGACAGAAACTACCCTGTTCTAGTTTTGCCGAAACGCATTATTGAAATACTGAGAATTTAAATAATGAATTAAGATGGAACCACTGAGAAGTGGCACGTGCGAAAGGAATCCACATAAAATATTCAACATTTTGACCAGACAATAACGTTCAAAATAAATGCACCTAAAGCAGTCGGCGGCAAATCGAGAAAGGATCATGAAATTTTGGTCAATAAATAATGACAGTAAGGAAGTTCAAATAGGTATCCACGTGATTTCTCCATTTATTGATGGTTATTTAAATCGTATTTGATAGACATCAACCAAAGAAAACATGTATAAAATAATTTCCGAATATCGACAACAAAGCCTGGATTTAGCTCAGTAGGAAGCATGCTTCCCACTTCTATAAAACATAGCATTCCTTGAATTTGAGAACGAATCAGTTACTATGAACAATTGAACAGTAATAAGTCAAGAAGTTTTAAACTCAAATCAACCGTCAAAATCATTATTTGATCAGAGACGGAAGAATTTCTAACGAAATCACCCATTTCCTAGCACGGTAATTGAGTCGGTCAATAAAGCCTGTTGGTCCTGAAGCAAATAAATCTCCAAACCATACGTTTCTAGATTTGATCTTGGAGACTTTTGGCCTTGATCTTGACCTTGATCTTGACCTTAAAGTTGTGTTTTTTCTGATCCTGAACACCCCCTTCTAGTGAGCGTGCTATAATAGTTTCTAAATTCATTTTGGCTGTCATCTTTTAGCAAGTATAGTTACCAAATGTTGCTTTTAGTCTTATCGTCTTATTAATACAAATCTACGACATGTTTTACAAACATTTTCTTACCCCAGCGATATCTCCTTTATCAATTCACAACATTTTATTCTCATCTTACAGAAGATTTCAAAGATAAGGTTCGAGAAGACGATAAAACTTACCAACTAGCAAGTAGCGGAGAACAACTTCTAATGAAACTGGACTTCATTTAAATGGTGTTCATTTATACAATGCGCTACCAGACTACAGGAGATAAAAACTGTACACACTTTTAAATTTCATGTAAACAAAATGTTGTTTGGAGAAAGAGTTTTACCATATTAACGAATTCCATCGAAAATTGATCTAGATTGTAATTTACTTTTTAATTGTACATGACGAAACATAACATTTTATTTAAATGTACCTAAACTGTTACTAAGCATTATTATTATTCTTATTATTACTATTGAAATAAAATTGAGGAAATGCTTATTTCAAAACGACCTAGCGGCTTAGCAGCCAGCCGAGGGTAACAAGGTGCCGACACATAGCCTAGCCTAGCAGCCAGCCGAGGGTGACAAGGTGCTGAAACATAGCCTAGCCTAGCAGGCAGCCGAGGGTGACAAGGTGCCGACACATAGCCTAGTCTAGCCTAGCCTAGCAGCCAGCCGAGGGTGACAAGGTGCCGACACATAGCCTAGCCTAGCAGCTAGCCGAGGGTGACAAGGTGCCGACACATAGCCTAGCCTAGCAGTCAGCCGAGGGTGACAAGGTTCCAACACATAGCCTAGGCTAGCATCCAGCCGAGGGTGACAAGGTGCCGACACATAGCCTAGCCTAGCAGGCAGCCGTGGGTGACAAGGTGCCGACACATAGCCTAGCCTAGCAGCCAGCCGAGGGTGACAAGGTGCCGACACATAGCCTAGCCTAGCCTAGCCTAGCAGCCAGCCGAGGGTGACAAGGTGCCGACACATAGCCTAGCCTAGCAGCCAGCCGAGGGTGACAAGGTGCTGACACAAAGCCTAGCCTAGCAGTCAGCCGAGGGTGACAAGGTGCCGACACATAGCCTAGCCTAGCAGGCAGCCGAGAGTGACAAGGTGCCGACACATAGCCTAGCCTAGCAGTCAGCCGTGGGTGACAAGGTGCCGACACAAAGCCTAGCCTAGCCTAGCCTAGCAGGCAGCCGTGGGTGACAAGGTGCCGACACATAGCCTAGCCTAGCAGCCAGCCGAGGGTGACAAGGTGCTGACACAAAGCCTAGCCTAGCAGTCAGCCGAGGGTGAAGAGGTGCCGACACATAGCCTAGCCTAGCAGGCAGCCGAGGGTGACAAGGTGCCGACACATAGCCTAGCCTAGCAGCCAGCCGAGGGTGACCAGGTGCTGACACATAGCCTAGCCTAGCAGTCAGCCGAGGGTGACAAGGTGCCGACACATAGCCTAGCCTAGCAGGCAGCCGAGGGTGACAAGGTGCCGACACATAGCCTAGCCTAGCAGCCAGCCGAGGGTGACAAGGTGCTGACACAAAGCCTAGCCTAGCAGTCAGCCGAGGGTGACAAGGTGCCGACACATAGCCTAGCCTAGCAGGCAGCCGAGGGTGACAAGGTGCCGACACATAGCCTAGCCTAGCAGCCAGCCGAGGGTGACAAGGTGCCGACACATAGCTTAGCCTAGCCTAGCAGCCAGCCGAGGGTGACAAGGTGCCGACACATAGCCTAGCCTAGCAGCCAGCCGTGGGTGACAAGGTGCTGACACATAGCCTAGCCTAGCAGCCAGCCGTGGGTGACAAGGTGCTGACACATAGCCTAGCCTAGCAGCCAGCTGAGGATGACAAGGTGCCGACACATAGCCTAGCCTAGCAGGCAGCCGTGGGTGACAAGGTGCTGACACATAGCCTAGCCTAGCAGCCAGCCGTGGGTGACAAGGTGCTGACACATAGCCTAGCCTAGCAGCCAGCCGAGGGTGACAAGGTGCTGACACATAGCCTAGCCTAGCAGGCAGCCGTGGGTGACAAGGTGCTGACACATAGCCTAGCCTAGCAGCCAGCCGTGGGTGACAAGGTGCTGACACATAGCCTAGCCTAGCCTAGCTGGCAGCCGTGGGTGACAAGGTGCCGACACATAGCCTAGCCTAGCCTAGCAGCCAGCCGTGGGTGACAAGGTGCCGACACATAGCCTAGCCTAGCCTAGCAGCCAGCAGAGGGTGACAAGGTTCCGACACATAGCCTAGCCTAGCCTAGCAGGCAGCCGAGGGTGACAAGGTGCCGACACATAGCCTAGCCTAGCAGCCAGCCGAGGGTGACAAGGTGCTGACACATAGCCTAGCCTAGCCTAGCAGCCAGCCGAGGGTGACAAGGTGCTGACACATAGCCTAGCCTAGCAGGCAGCCGAGGGTGACAAGGTGCCGACACATAGCCTAGCCTAGCAGGCAGCCGTGTGTGACAAGGTGCCTTCACATAGCCTTGCCTAGCAGCCAGCCGAGGGTGACAAGGTGCCGACACATAGCCTAGCCTAGCAGGCAGCCGAGGGTGACAAGGTGCCGACACATAGCCTAGCCTAGCCTAGCAGGCAGCCGTGGGTGACAAGGTGCCGACACATAGCCTAGCCTAGCAGCCAGCCGAGGATGACAAGGTGCTGACACATAGCCTAGCCTAGCAGTCAGCCGAGGGTGACAAGGTGCCGACACATACCCTAGCCTAGCCTAGCAGGCAGCCGTGGGTGACAAGGTGCCGACACATAGCCTAGCCTAGCAGCCAGCCGAGGGTGACAAGGTGCTGACACATAGCCTAGCCTAGCAGCCAGCCGAGGGTGACAAGGTGCTGACACATAGCCTAGCCTAGCAGGCAGCCGAGGGTGTCAAGGTGCCGACACATAGCCTAGCCTAGCAGTCAGCCGTGGGTGACAAGGTGCCGACACATAGCCTAGCCTAGCAGGCAGCCGAGGGTGACAAGGTGCCGACACATAGCCTAGCCTAGCCTAGCAGGCAGCCAGCCGAGGGTGACAAGGTGCCGACACATAGCCTAGCCTAGCCTAGTCTAGCAGGCAGCCGAGGGTGACAAGGTGCCGACACATAGCCTAGCCTAGCCTAGCAGGCAGCCCAGGGTGACAAGGTGCCGACACATAGCCTAGCCTAGCTGGCAGCCGAGGGTGACAAGGTGCCGACACATAGCCTAGCCTAGCCTAGCAGGCAGCCCAGGGTGACAAGGTGCCGACACATAGCCTAGCCTAGCCTATCAGCCAGCCGAGGGTGCCGACACCTGGGCCAGCCACCGAACCAGTGTCATTGATACACACGGATGTAGGACCGTCCGCTCATGGATTAATTCAAGTAATCATTTATGGATTCATTCAAGGATTCATTTATGGATTCATTGAAGAATTCGTTTATGGATTCATTCATGGATTCATTCACGGCTAGCCTTGTGGCTTGAAACGTTGACTAGCAATGTTTTTATTGAAAGTCATTACCCTCTTACCCTAATATTGACGCACTCGACCGCATAATAAACTAGAACTACTACGGTCTTACAAGTACAATACTTCATTCATGCCATCTTTCATTCAAAACTAAAATGTTGGTAAAAAAAATAAAAATTAATATTTATTCACAGAATGGTGTTTGAGTAGAGAAGGTTTATGAGCCTATGCCGTTACTTTTGAATGAATTCGATAGTCAATGTCGATAGTCAATGTCGATATCCAGCAAACTAAAAGTGGTATGAAATGTCAGCCAAAAGAATTGGGGAGAAGACGAGTTATTTCCTGAGCTCGCCCATCCTTGAGGGCAAAGTAGCCCCCTTGACAGGAAGAAACTACGGGCTTCCAATCATCTTTTATGGGTTCAACTCAAGATTGTTTGGACCAGTGTTTTATAACTTACAGGAGAAGGTTACCAAAAGAATTGACATTTTCTCACAATTTCACTGTTTTAAAATTTATTGAAGATTCCGATAAGATTGACATTCAATTACATAATCAACACAAAATGCAAACAGTCATAGGACATGTTGTCTGGTTACACACTTTTCATCTGATCTTTTGAATGTGCGAAGGTCGTAAGAGCTGTGATGGGGGATTCAGTTTATTAAATATGAACGCTATTGACATATAATAAGAATTTACCTTGAGATTTTATGATATTAGGATTTTTAAAGTGGGCCCGCCAATCTTAACAATTGCTTACCATCCTGTCACTTGTATTCATTCTTACAAGACCGTCTTAGAAAAATAGATAGCCAACATTTTTATGTCATATGAAAATATGCGTCGTATTGTTGATATTATTTATCAAATATGCTGATTTACTTCCTCTCTAGTCATAATCGAGAACATTAATCACTAAGATTGCATTGGCTTTTAACATTTTATTAATTGGCGAGCCTTAAAATGAAACAGCTTGATTTCCTTTGGGTGGCAAAACAGCCAATTCATTCACCTCCAAATCTAGTACACGACTATTATCATTGAGTATACAGTTTATAGGTAGAGGCAGAACGTTAATGTTACACTTTCTGCGTGAAAGATGACCGCCAAATAACTACTTTACCGACAAAAATGCAGAGTACCGGAACACCCCGTTAAGTGGAGCCACTGTCGTATAAAATTTAATTTCAATATTTCTCGTAGGTTACTCGCTTTTGATTATCGTAACGTGTATTTCAATCGTTGAGGTAAACATTGATGGAGATCTTTTGAGCATGAAAAGTCTCAAAAGCGAGTAAATCGAAGAGAAATATCGAAATTAAATTTCATACGACAGTGGTTCCACCTAACGGGGTGTTCCGATACTCTGCATTTTTGTCGGTAAAGTAGTTATTTGGCGGCCATCTTTCACGCAGAAAGTTTAACATTAACGTTGTGCCTCTACCTTAAACTTGCATACTCAACGGTAGTACACAGGGGTTGGAGAAGATCGATTCCAGATAGTTGGAGCGTCATCGAATATCTGACAGATGGATTTAACAGCCCGTTAGCTCAAACATGGGTTATTCCTCTCACAGGCAACAGATGCGACTTATCAGGATCTGCTATTCTGTGTGCAAAATTTCCTCTCCTTTGATCGTAGACAACGATCTGCGTTGAAGGAGTTCTCTTGCGACTTCTGCGACGAAGCAGGTTTGTACCCACGAGCAGCAAGATGATAGCGGAGTAGAATATGATGACGACCTGCATAGAAGAGGAAAGTTATGTCAATGCATTTGTTTAGTGCACCCCATGTTACTCTTGGAGTGGAGAAAAGAGGGCAGGATCCTGGTCAGGAAATATTTCTGGTAAGACCCTGCGCTAAAGACAAAAAACACTCCATTATACAAAAAAAAAAAAACTTAAAAAATTTCTCAGCTACTAATTTTTACCATTGAGTTTATATATTTAGTCAACGCAAATATTAAATTATTTGCGCAAAAAAAAACCGCCAAATGACTCCTTTACAGTAAAAAATACAGGTGAAGCAAAGATGGAGTTCTTCGTTATTTCTTGAAGATTACTCGAATTTGAGACGGGTTTAGGTCCAATAAATATTTATTAATCCTAACTCCAACGGTTGATGAAAAGGTGTCGATATTTTGAGTCGTAATTGTTTAAAGGTAGAGGTTTATTAAAAAAGACGGGCGAAGGCACCATCGTGTGGCACCTAGCGTTATCATGTGTTGCCGGCCTCGTTTGCTCAGCAGCAAGCGCCATCGTGTGGCACCTAGCGATATCATGTGTTGCCGGCCTCGTTTGCTCAGCAGCAAGTGCCATAGGATGGCACCTACCGTTACCACATGTTGCCGGCCTCGTTTGCTCAGCAGCAAGCGCCATCGGATGGCACCTACCGTTACCATGTGTTGCCGGCCTCGTTTGCTCAGCAGCAAGCGCCATCGTGTGGCACCTAGCGTTATCATGTGTTGCCGGCCTCGTTTGCTCAGCAGCAAGCGCCATCGAGTGGCACCTAGCGTTATCATGTGTTGCCGGCCTCGTTTGCTCAGCAGCAAGCGCCATCGTGTGGCACCTAGCGTTACCACGTGTTGCCGGCCTCGTTTGCTCAGCAGCAAGCGCCATCGGATGGCACCTACCGTTGCCACGTTTTGCCGGCCTCGTTTGCTCAGCAGCAAGCGCCATCGTGTGGCACCTACCGTTACCACGTGTTGCCGGCCTCGTTTGCTCAGCAGCAAGCTATTTGATAGAATTTGACCGCTTGGCTTGAAGAAGGAAAGAGTTAATTTCGTGTTTCCCTACCGTCACGTACAGGATCGCATCTTGTGAATGATCGGGTGGGGGTCGAGGGTGATGATTGGCGACAGAATGGGCAAGAACAGCGCGGTACACTGCAGGCAACACCGACCTGTGGCAGGGTGATCCAAGGATTCTGAAAACACAAGACACATCGAATCACATATGACAAGAATGTGGTGAAAATGTGGTGAGAATGTGGTGACAATACGGTGAGAATGTGGTGAGAATATGGTGCGAAATTTATGAGAATGTGGTGAAAATGCGGTGAAAATAGGGTGAGAATGTTGTGAGAAACTGGTGAGAATGTGATGAGAATGTGGTAAGAATGTGGTGAGAATGTAGTGAGAATGTGATGAGATTGTGGTGAGAATTTGGTAAGAATGGGGTAAGAATGTGGTGAGAATGTGGTAAGAATGTGGTGAGAATGTGGTAAGAATGTGGTGAGAATGTGGTGAGAATGTGGTAAGAATGTGGTCAGAATGTGGTGAGAATGTGGTGAGAATGTGGTGAGAATGTGGTGAGAATGTGGTGAGAATGTGGTGAGAATGTGATGAGAATGTGGTGAGAATGTGGTGAGAATGTGGTGAGATTGTGGTGAGAATGTGGTGAGAATGTGGTGAGAATGTGGTGAGAATGTGGTGAGAATGTGGTGAGAATGTGATGAGAATGTGGTGAGAATGTGGTGAGAATGTGGTGAGAATGTGGTAAGAATGTGATGAGAATGTGGTGAGAATGTGGTAAGAATGTGATGAGAACGTGGTCAGAATGTGGTGAGAATGTGAGATTGTGGTGAGAATTTGATGAGAATGTGGTGAGAATGTGGTGAGAATGTAGTGAGAATGTAGTGAGAATGTGGTGAGAATGTGGTGAGAATGTGGTGAGAATGTGGTGAGAATGTAGTGAGAATGTGGTGAGAATGTGGTGAGAATGGAGAAGAATAAGGTTTGTTTGGGTGGTGCATAGAGTTAGCAGGGGATACCATAATCTCATAGCAGACGTGAATCAACCTTCCATGGAGACGAGCTACACCTTGTTAAAACACGCTAAGCTTAGCTGATGCGTACGTGCTCCTTGATGCTTTCATTTATAAAATAATGAAGATATTTAAAAGATTTAAA
The DNA here is from genome assembly GCA_947568835.1 of Protonemura montana. Taxonomy (NCBI): domain Eukaryota; kingdom Metazoa; phylum Arthropoda; class Insecta; order Plecoptera; family Nemouridae; genus Protonemura; species Protonemura montana. Next base: position 23,012,285 of record OX387604.1, on the reverse strand, counting down.
AGATTTAATAGATGTCAAAGATTGCACAGATGTCATAGATTTAGTAGATTCTTTCTTGGGATCCACTATGGGCAGCGATTCGGGAAAAAAACGATTTTCATAAAACACAAAAAACAATAACTATAATTCATCTAAAACAACTTGGAAAGTAGAAATATTGAAAGTTTGAACTGCATGAAGTTTTCCCGTCCACTCACTTGGCATGAGCACACAGGCGCTCTCTCGCGGCGATTATTGTAAACTCGCTGTGCAGATTACTGATAATCATCTTGCCAGCTGTTTCCCTGCTAGCTGGGTCTGGAACAAAAATCCACACTTAGCTGGCACGTAGCACGTAGCACGTAGCGCGTAGCACGTAGCACGTAGCACGTAGCACGTAGCACGTAGCTCGTAGCTCGTAGCTATTCTGTCAACCCCTACATCATAGTAAGTAAATACACCAATATAATTGAATCCCAGAAAAGCAAACGAGGATGTCTGAAAACCACGGTGTACTTCAAATACTTGTATCGCTTGTATCAATGTCGAATCTAACTACACTGTACTGAACCACTAAAATATCAACATTACAGCCTTATAGGCGTGCGCGGGTGTCCCATTTGCTTAGTTTATCTTAGTTTTAAAAGTGTTTGATTTCTTTAGTACTTATCGATAATTATTAGAAAACAAGGTACGAGAAATGAAGATATAGCGAATGCAATTTATGTGCTGCGTAACTGACGTCTTCAAAGTCTGGTGCAACTCAAAGTCTTTCAATGTTAAGGTCCCGGGTTCGTTCCCCGGTTCGGTTGCACATGTACCAGACGAGCTTTCAAAGAAATCAGTGTAGTCATCCAGAAAAACACAAGTTTAGAAAAAGAAAAAGCCATACAAAATGGGCAATTTTGAAACTGAAATGTTGGAAATTGATTAGGACAAGTTACACGATACCTCTGATATAAAATATGAAAGCCAGTAATTAACTGATCTTTATATTCACAGCTATAAAGATACTTCTTATATATCTTTACTGAGGTTGCTCTTTAAATCTTTACCCAGGGATAGGTAGTCCAACCCTATGATGAAAATCAGATCAAACTTCTATTGAAATAAGATGCGAATTTTAATCTTGCAATTGAATGGTCTACGACTCTTCTTTCTTGTCGATCATTCAAGATGTGAGGAGGGGGGGGGGGGGGGGGGGGGGGGTTGGCAGGTTCAGAATTTGTTCAGACGTCACGTAAATTTTCAAATGATCATCCAAATGAAGCCTTTAATTCTGTTAGCTAATCTGTGCGTACTGATATCGTTTTCCGATGAGCCACTCCCGTTTTGTTGCACGACTCATGGAAAAAAGAAAACTTGTAGAATGTAACATTGCATATTTGTCATTTGTGCTCTTGGAATCACATCATTTTCTTGTCTTTCATGTTTATTCAGCTCAGTTCAGCGTCTGTCCTCGGGCTTCAATAATATTCTTTATGGATTGTATTTGCTGGCAAATGAAACGATTTCATCTCTGCAAAAATCACATGAAAAATATGATTAATTTTTTTTCCCAAACTGATTTGATGGTTAAAAATTGAAAGATAAAAGCCTGTGGGTATGCCAAATATATAACCCATTTTCAATTGAAGGCGGAATCTAATTTAACATACCGTACGCACAATTTCGGCCTGAAGCTTCGGAGGTGTATTGAAATGATTCCTGACGTTTTTAGTAACCAGAAATTCACTCACCAACTTTTTGATTCAAATACGATCAATCCTTTTGTAACCAGAGTTTTGACAAATTACTTTTTTTATAGATAAAGACTGAAATAACAGCTGACAAAATAATCTAGGTAAGAAAAGAAAAAGAAAAAGAATCTAGACAAGCCATAGTTTTGTTTGTAGCGAACACCCTGCCGATAAGTTATATTCTGTAACGGTCACTGTATGGTTAAATCTATCACAGAAATAATACTGCAAACCCCTAAAATATCACTCATGTAAATATACGGGAGTGACACGGTAGAAAGACAATGCCACAGAGAACAATCAAGCATTCACGGCATGCTAAATCGAGTTTATATATAATTTAATTTGAACATGTCAGTTATTCTGGAAAATGTGCTGAAAGTATAGCCCTTTGTTAGGTCATGTTTGGTACAAACACGCTGGGTAGACGCTATAAAGCGATAATGGCACACTATTGTTTGATCACTAATTCATCGCTTCAAAGCTTCAAAGCTTCACAGCTTCAATGCTTCAATACAAGATACAGAGGCGAGAAGCATGGAGTTTGCGAGGATACGCATCTAAGCGGGCTGCGTCATCATTAATACAGCATAGACATGGAATAGAATGGAATAGAATGGAATGTTACAAGTGAATTTGGTCCTTCAGGGCTCAGGTTACTTGATTATCGAGAACTAACGAAGTGGGACAAGCGAAACAGACCCGAAACCGTTTGTTTGAGACCAGTTATTACGAGAATGAATAGGATTGTTTTAATTATGCTGCCAACCATAAAAGCAACAATTTCCGAGCCAGATTCCATAAGTGCACTAGAAACTGAAATGTATTCTCTTATTTAATTCTGATTGCTTTCTAAATTAATAACTATTCGTTTTGAAACTCTAGGAGTATGTTTTGCTAATTTCCTCTTCCTTTTGAAGCTGACGTTGAAATGTTCAAACACAAAAGATGCCGAGCAACCGAACGGTTGGAAACACCGGTTTTCATGAGATCACAGAAGTTAAGCAACACCGTGCTGGGTCAGGTATTGGATGGGTGTCCATTATATACATGACCAGTTCTGTCGTTCGGGAGAGAGGTTGGAGTGATGCAGGGATGCAGGGAGGAATGCTCTCATTTATTCCTAGATGGTGGATTATTGCGACCGTTCTTTGTAATAAACATCTAAAATTAAACAATTACGACTCAAAATAGCGATGCAAGTTAATCAATCGTTGAAATAGTTTGAAAACTAAACAAAATGTGGGAACATTTTCAGATGTTGTAGAACCGTTTTGGAGTTATCTGTGGTTGTACCACCGAAAGCGTTTGATATTTGTTCACCAAACCTTGAAAAAACTGTGAAATATCTTAATTCAAATATTTTTCAGTACCATATTTGATTTTAATAAGGTTAAGAAACTCTGCAAACTGTAAAAAAATGTCATGTTTTGTATCACAATATGTCTGATAACGGCCTGTTCCTGCTTCCAGCCGCTGGGCTACAGGTATCGTACCTATTAGTGCAAGCGTACCCAGCAGTAGAGGTCACAGAGACCAGGTAATTGTAGGTCAAATATGTACTTGCCAGAACAGACAAGTCTAAAACCAGTCCCTAAAATAGCATTAAAATTTATCTTCTTGTCTAGTTTTAAATTGAATATCGCTGTTAGTTCCTATTTCGTTGACGAGGCATGCACTGCAGGGTTGCATAGCCGAAGGAGAATCACAATTTCTCTCTCTTCTAACCGTAATAAAAGCTTGAAGTGTTTTTAACTGCCCCAAAACCTGCACATATTTATGATTAACTCGCGCTTGATCATCAAAGAAGATGATGATCACTGGCCTCTATTGATTCGGTAAAGCGGGCATCGACTGTAACTGTATTTTTGGAATCATATAAAATGTTTATATTTTTTAATTAACTTTTCGGAGTTGTACCTCCAAAAGTATTTGATATTTGATGACCAAACGTTGCAGAATTGTAAAACACATCACAATCAAATGTTTCAACAGTTTTTGAGTCCATGTGTGCCGTCTTTCTTTTTTTATTTACAAATTTCCGAATTCCTTTTGTGAATTTTAGCTGTTTTGCTTTGATCTATAGAAGGGATCGGCTTCACAAATTATCATCCCAAAATATCGCTATGCCCATCTTACAACTCAAATTGCGTTCGCGAAGCCCTAGTTATTGATATTGAAGCCCTAGTTATTAATATTACACGTTAAAATGTCTGGTTACATATTTATTTGCCTGTAAACGACTCATCTCCAGGATCACAGCCAGTCCGATTCATTTATTCGCATCTCAAACTCAGTCATTTGTTTCCAAATATTGTAATTTAGGATCACACTAATCGTATTCCCATTACGCTAATGTTAAGCTGACCGCGCGAAATATGGCCGAAAAATGACTACTTCACCGACAAAAATGGTGAATGCTCATAGGTGCAATCACCGTCATTTCGAGTGTTAAGAAATTTCACTGTCGTTATTTCTCGCAGGTTACTCGCATTTGAGACGGTTTACATTCAATTAATCTTCATTAATGCTAAACTCAATGATTGATATACATATATCGACATTTTGAGCCGTAATTTTTTAATTTTAGAGGTTTGTTGGAAAGGAGGGCCACAAGCGCCATCGGGTGGCACCTACCGTTATCACGTGCTGCCGGCCTCGTTTGCTCAGCAGAACGTATCAAATTCACACTGGTTCTCTGACTTATATAATACAATGTTTTTAAATTGGGAAACATTTCAATTGATTGATTTGCGGTGTTTAAAGACGCACTGTTTGGACATCTGGCCATGCGGCACTGGTCTGACGGCGTCGGTAAATGAGTGGATGAGGATGATGATAAAACTAATTTAGCCTATAAAAGAAGAGGGGAAACCCGGTGCCGGCACGTAGCCTACTCCTGTCGAAGAGCACCAAATGGACCACCAGCTTAACGTCCTTTCCGAAGAACGGTACCACTCGAACAACAGGATTCCTCCATAAATCCATGCTGTCGAGAGGTTGATAAGCAAGGAGAGTGAAGTTGCTGTACCAACTTTTATCCCTCCACCCTCTCTCCCGAACAGAACTGGTCATGAGTATGACGCTCACCCATCCAATACCTGACCCAGCGCAGTGATTCTGTGATTTTACGAGTGCCGGTGTTTCCAACACGCCAAACCGTTCGGTAAAAACATTTCAAATTAATGAGTCTTTGAACACAAATTGTATGTAGTTCAAGCACGGGTTCAAGTATGCATGAGCTGACAAGCTTTACAGTGAATCCGAAGCAAGTTAATTATCTGTACATCATCAAAACGCTGCTTCCCTAGCAATTGCTTTCATTGGCTTCCCGCTACCCTCCAGCTCTTCGGCATCAACACTTCAACCCTTCAACACTTCACCCCGAACATGACAGCATGGCAAGAAATAATAACCAACACTTGCTCGAATTAATAATTCATTGGCGAGACTCGCGCATCAGACGATGTGCAAGCAAAACACCTCTTAACTTGCAAAACTTTGATTTGATATCATGTGTATTATGTATTTCATTATCATATGGGTACCGTTTACTGCCTGAATATTCCTAGGGTATATTTCTGGCCTTGCTCATTGTTGGAGAGATCACGATCGATGATATCATTATTTTTTGTTGAGACAAAGCAGATAAACATAGCTGAGGTATTTGGAGTAAATAGCATGACATTTTCCAGAGAGGAGCAATGAGCATTGGGCATGGGACATGGAACATGAGAAATGGGACATGGGGGATGGGGCATGGGGCATGGGGCATGGGACCATGGGGCATGAGGAATGGGGCATGGGACATAGGGCATGGGGCATGGGACATAGGGCATGGGACATGGGACACGGGACATGGGACATGGGACATGGGGCATGGGGCATGGGGCATGGGGCATGGGGCATGGGACATGGGGCATGAGGAATGGGGCATGGGACATGGAACAAGTGACATGGGGCATGGGGCATGGGGCATGGGGCATGGGGCATGGGGCATGGGGCATGGGACATAGGGCATGGGACATGGGACACGGGACATGGGACATGGGACATGGGACACGGGACATGGGACATGGGACATGGGGCATGGGGCATGGGGCATGGGGCATGGGGCATGGGAAATGGGGCATGAGGAATGGGGCATGGGACATGGAACATGTGACATGGGGCATGGGGCATGGGGCATGGGGCATGGGGCATGGGGCATGGGGCATGGGACATAGGGCATGGGACATGGGACACGGGACATGGGACATGGGACATGGGGCATGGGGCATGGGGCATGGGGCATGGGGCATGGGGCATGAGGCATGGGAAATGTGACATGGGGCATGGGCATGGGCCATGGGGCACGAGGCTATGGGCTAGCTTACATACGGTAGAGTATTACATCTTGAGGGACAGTACTTTTATCAGATGTAACATCATTGAAATGATTTGAATAAATATTAATAAAGTTAAAGCGGTGAACAGTAAATATGCTAGACGGAACAGTGCAATAGCTAATACTGTATTTGGTTCAATTTCACTTCAAAAGAGCGCTTTATGTAAGGAAATAGTGGTAATTGCAAAATATAAAATAATGTGCTAGTTGAAAAGCAGGTTTCTAGGTTAGGTTTCCCAGCTTGCATTGTAATATTATTCTTCGTTCAAAGGCGAGTGAGTGCACAGCCGCAAGGAATCAGTTTTAACATCGTTCGTTTCATGTCAATCTCATTTGTAATTTTAACCAGTGGTTAAATAAGCAAATTACTTTCAATTCACTATGTAGCTATACGGTTGTGCTTGTGCTAGTGCTAGTGCTTGTGCTAGTGCTTGTGCTAGTGTTTGTGCTTGTGCTAGTGCTTGTGCTAGTGTTTGTGCTTGTGCTAGTGCTTATGATTGTGGTTGTGCTAGTGCTTGTGCCAGTGTTTGTGCTTGTGCTAGTGCTTATGATTGTGCTAGTGTTTGTGCTTGTGTTAGTGTTTGTGCTTGTGCTAGTGCTTGTGCCAGTGTTTGTGCTTGTGCTAGTGCTTATGATTGTGCTTGTGTTAGTGTTTGTGCTTGTGCTAGTGCTTATGATTGTGCTAGTGTTTGTGCTTGTGTTAGTGTTTGTGCTTGTGCTAGTGCTTGTGCTAGTGTTTGTGCTGTGCTTGTGCTAGTGCTTGTGCTAGTGCTTGTGCTGTGCTTGTGCTAGTGCTTATGATTGTGCTTGTGCTTATGCTTATGCTTATGCTTGTACTTGTGCTTATGCTTCTGCTTGTGCTAGTATTTGTGCTCGCGCTCGTGCTTGTGCTAGTGTTTGTAATTGTGCTAGTGTCTGTGCTAGTGTTTGTGCTAGTGCTAGTGCTTGTGCTAGTGCTTGTGCTGGTGCTTGTGCTTGTGCTTGTGCTTGTGCTTGTGCTAGTGTTAGTGCTTGTGCTTGTGCTTGTGCTTGTGTTTGTGCTAGTGCTAGTGCTAGTGATAGTGTTTGTGCTTGTGCTTGTGCTTGTGCTTGTGCTAGTGTTAGTGCTTGTGCTTGTGCTTGTGCTTGTGCTTGTGCTTGTGCTAGTGCTTGTGCTAGTGTTTGTGCTAGTGCTAGTGCTAGTGTTTGTGCTAGTGCTTGTGCTTGTGCTAGTGCTAGTGCTAGTGCTAGTGCTAGTGCTAGTGCTAGTGCTTGTGCTTGTGCTTGTGCTTGTGCTTGTGCTAGTGCTAGTGCTTGTGCTAGTGTTTGTGATTGTGCTAGTACTTGTGCTAGTGTTTGTGCTAGTGCTAGTGTTTGTGCTAGTGCTTGTGCTTGTGCCAGTGCTAGTGCTAGTGCTTGTGCTTGTGCTTGTGCTTGTGCTTGTGCTTGTGCTAGTGCTTGTGCTAGTGCTTGTGCTAGTGCTAGTGCTAGTGCTAGTGCTGGTGCTAGTGCTAGTGCTTGTGCTAGTGCTAGTGCTAGTGTTTGTGCTAGTGCTAGTGCTTGTGCTAGTGCTAGTGCTAGTGCTAGTGCTAGTGCTATTGCTAGTGCTAGTGCTAGTGCTAGTGTTTGTGCTAGTGCTAGTGCTTGTGCTTGTGCTTGTGCTAGTGCTAGTGCTAGTGCTAGTGCTTGTGCTTGTGCTAGTGCTAGTGCTAGTGCTAGTGTTTGTGCTAGTGCTAGTGCTAGTGCTAGTGCTAGTGTTTGTGCTAGTGCTAGTGCTTGTGCTAGTGCTAGTGCTAGTGCTAGTGCTTGTGCTTGTGATTAGCGTTAATTGTTCTTGCTCTGTCAATATCATGTTTCAAGTATCCTGTATGCATAATACAATGCACGTATTTCTATAGGTTAGTCGTACTGTCTTATCTTGCTATGAATGCGGTCAAAGGATCGAACCCCTAATCTCAGGTTGGTATTAATTAAGAGGAAGATGTGTTTACCATTTGCATATATTGTTACGATCGGCAAACCCCATTGTGAGAGTTGGTTCTCTCAGTGGTTTAGTTCCAGTGGTTAAGATTCATTGGTTAAGATCTTAATTACCCTTTGGGTAGTCGGAACGATCGTTACATTAGAATATAATACAATGCAACAAACACTCACAGGTGAAATCCCCAGTGAACCAAATCTACATCCTAGCTTAGCAATGCCGCGCGAAAGATTCCTTTTCTCTATCCTCATCTTTGAGTACCGTCTTTCAAAACTTCAAGACTTTCAAAACTCTTCTCACAGTCGCTGTTTGTTTCGACATAATAGATTTCAATCCATGCTCCATACTCCTAGCTGTCTTATACCTGTTTTACCAATGCAACCTACACGAGTTTTGCCAAACAGCGATAGCATATGACAATACTACATCCATGCTTATTGAAATTTAATAAGATATAAAATGCTTCTGCAGATAGGCGAACTCAAAGGTAGGCAACTTCGTGCAATATTGCATTAAATTTTCATCTTTTCACGAGCCGGGAAATGAGAATTCATATCTTACTCTGAGCTGGGTTTCAATTACTTGAGAGTGGAACACCATTTTTTTTCGCCCAAAGCAAAGCACCTCTCAATGAAATTACAACGAAAACGATGTGAGGACATTTTTTTCTGTTTCGGTCATGACAACGCAATGCTGACAACGCAATGCTGACAACGCAATGCTGACAACACAATGCTGACAACGCAGTGCTGACAACGCAATGCTGACAACGCAATGCTGACATTGCAATGCTGACAACGCAATGCTGACAACGCAATGCTGACAACGCAGTGCTGACAACGCAATGCTGACATTGCAATGCTGACAACGCAATGCTGACAACGCAATGCTGACAACGCAATGCTGACAACGCAATGCTGACAACGCAATGCTGACATTGCAATGCTGACAACGCAATGCTGACATTGCAATGCTGACAACGCAATGCTGACAACGCAATGCTGACATTGCAATGCTGACAACGCAATGCTGACAACGCAATGCTGACAATGCAGTGCTGACAACGCAATGCTGACAACGCAATGCTGACAACGCAATGCGGACATTGCAATGCTGACATTGCAATGCTGACAACGCAATGCTGACATTGCAATGCTGACAACGCAATGCTGACAACGCAATGCTGACAACGCAATGCTGACATTGCAATGCTGACAACGCAATGCTGACAACGCAATGCTGACAACGCAATGCTGACATTGCAATGCTGACAACGCAGTGCTGACAACGCAATGCTGACAATGCAGTGCTGACAACGCAATGCTGACAACGCAATGCTGACAACGCAATGCTGACAACGCAGTGCTGACAACGCAATGCTGACAACGCAATGCTGACATTGCAATGCTGACAACTCAGTGCTGACAACGCAATGCTGACAATGCAATGCTGACAACGCAATGCTGACAACTCAGTGCTGACAACGCAATGCTGACATTGCAATGCTGACAACGCAATGCTGACATCGCAGTGCTGACAACGCAATGCTGACATCGCAATGCTGACATTGCAATGCTGACAACTCAGTGCTGACAACGCAATGCTGACATTGCAATGCTAACAACTCAGTGCTGACAACGCAATGCTGACAATGCAATGCTGACAACGCAATGCTGACATTGCAATGCTGACATTGCAATGCTGACATTGCAATGCTGACATTGCAATGCTGACATTGCAATGCTAACAACTCAGTGCTGACAACGCAATGCTGACAATGCAATGCTGATAATGCAATGCTGACAACGCAATGCTGACATTGCAATGCTGACAACGCAATGCTGACAACGCAGTGCTGACAACGCAATGCTGACATCGCAATGCTGACAACGCAGTGCTGTCATTGAAATGCTGACATTGCAATGCTGACAACGCAGTGCTGACAATGCAATGTTGACAATGCAATGCTGACAACTCAGTGCTGACAACTCAATGCTGACATTGCAATGCTGACAATGAAGTGCTGACAATGCAATGCTGACAATGCAATGCTGACAATGAAGTGCTGACAATGCAATGCTGACAATGCAATGCTGACAATGAAGTGCTGACAATGCAATGCTGACAATGCAATGCTGACAACGCAGTGCTGTCATTGCAATGCTGACAACTCAGTGCTGACAACGCAATGCTGACATTGCAATGCTGACAATGAAGTGCTGACAATGCAATGCTGACAGTGCAATGCTGACAACGCAGTGCTGTCATTGCAATGCTGACAACGAAGTGCTGACAACGAACCAATGCTCGGTGAGACAAAAAAGTAAGAGAATAGGTACTTCAGCCAGGTTTTTGAAATTTATATTTCAATGTCGGCAAACATGAAAGTGAAATGGATGAACCTGATTTCGGCACGTCGAGTGTCACAAACGTTGCTGAAATCTTGAACAAGAAGCGAAATCGGATTGAAGTCAAAAATTGACGAGAAGCCCCCCCCCCCCCCTCTTCCATCCCTCCCTCAAAAGGGGCATAATATTGATCGCATCAACTGAACGAACGTATAAGAGTGGAATGTAGAATAATTACAAGAACATGCACGTTTTGTAAATGTCGAATTAATTACTAACTTTGCCTGAAGTTGGTACAGAGCAGAGATATCGTTTGACCGTCAGTAGCGTCTCTAGAGTTGAGGAACTAAGTTTCAAAATGCATTTTTTCAGTTTTTTTTTTAAGGAAATCCAGTTTTGTATATTTTTTTGCCAACAGATTTGAAAACAATAATTGTCAGTTGCGACTAATTTTTTCTAGCTGCGATAATTTCGAGTTGAATTGCGAAATATGACGCACTTTTTCTTGCCGGTTCTTGAACAGTTCCCTTTTTCGTAGCGACTCAGCGCCTCAGCGCCTCAGCGCCTCAACGCCTCAGCGCCTCAGCGCCTCAAAGCCTCAGCGCCTCAACGCCTCAGCGCCTCAACGCCTCAACGCCTCAACGCCTCAACGCCTTAACGCCTCAGCGCCTCAACGCCTGAGCGCCTCAACGCCTCAGCGCCTTAACTCCTCAGCGCCTCAACGCCTTAACGCCTCAACGCCTCAGCGCCTTAACGCCTCAACGCCTGAGCGCCTCAACGCCTGAGCGCCTCAACGCCTGAGCGCCTCAACGCCTCAACGCCTTAACGCCTCAACGCCTTAACGCCTCAACGCCTCAGCGCCTTAACTCCTCAGCGCCTCAACGCCTTAACGCCTCAACGCCTCAGCGCCTTAACGCCTCAACGCCTCAACGCCTTAACGCCTCAGCGCCTCAACGCCTCAGCGCCTCAACGCCTGAGCGCCTCAACGCCTCAACGCCTCAGCGCCTCAACGCCTGAGCGCCTCAACGCCTCAACGCCTGAGCGCCTCAACGCCTGAGCGCCTCAACGCCTCAGCGCCTCAACTCCTCAACGCCTCAACGCCTCAACGCCTCAACGCCTCAGCGCCTCAACGCCTCAACGCCTGAGCGCCTCAGCGCCTTAACGCCTCAGCGCCTCAACGCCTCAGCGCCTCAACGCCTCAACGGCTGAGCGCCTCAGCGCCTCAGTGCCTTTACGCCTCAGCGCCTCAACTCCTCAACGCCTCAGCGCCTCAACGCCTCAGCGCCTGAGCGCCTCAACGCCTCAGCGCCTCAACGCCTCAGCGCCTCAACGCCTCAGCGCCTCAACGCCTCAGCGCCTCAACGCCTCAGCGCCTCAACGCCTGAGCGCCTCAACGCCTCAACGCCTCAACGCCTCAACGCCTCAACGCCTCAGCGCCTCAACGCCTCAGCGCCTCAACGCCTGAGCGCCTCAACGCCTCAACGCCTGAGCGCCTCAGCGTCACAGCGCCTCAGCGTCACAGCGCCTCAACGCCTCAGCGCCTGAGCGCCTCAACGCCTCAGCGCCTGAGCGCCTCAACGCCTGAGCGCCTCAACGCCTGAGCGCCTCAACGCCTGAGCGCCTCAGCGCCTCAGCGTCACAGCGCCTCAGCGTCACAGCGCCTCAACGCCTGAGCGCCTCAACGCCTGAGCGCCTCAGCGCCTGAGCGCCTCAACGCCTGAGCGCCTCAGCGCCTGAGCGCCTCAACGCCTGAGCGCCTCAACGCCTGAGCGCCTCAACGCCTGAGCGCCTCAACGCCTGAGCGTCTGAGCGCCTCAACGCCTCAACGCCGCTTCTCACAGAACTGTTTTTTTAAGAGCTGTTCTTTTAATCGGTCTCAAGAGTGATATTTGTTCAAGGCCGAGCCGGAGCGTTATAAGTGGTGAAAATCTGGCACACTAAAATTATGCACGCTTTTCCGAGTGTCAGTTATAGACCACTAAAGCTGCACAAGCCCCCGTTCATCTGGGCACCACGGGGCACCACGGGGCACCACTGAGCACTACCATTCTACTCATCAATCGCTCTCTAATCTTCACACGTGTCACTGACTATCAACGTGAAGGCCATGTACCGACCGCACACTCATTACAAATTGCTGAGATAGACGTTACCCTGGCTTAGTCACAGGCGATCGTAACATTCTCTATATCCTGCCCTATCCCGCCCTATCTCACTCTATTCCGCCATATCCCACCATATCCCGCCCTATCCCGCCCTATCCCGCCCAACCGCCCTTTCCCGCCCTATTCAGTTATATCATGTCCTCTTCCGAACCCATTCCTGACTCCTGGCATGCTGGTAACCCCCTGTCTGCCAGTTTTTGCCATCACTCTAGCACACCCTCATTTTGTATTCAAGTGACAGGAAGCCTCATCAAATATATTTGCGAAGAATCTTCAGGGAACGAAGCACGATTCCGAGTGAAGTATGCATGAGTAAGCTTAATACGTAAGTTTGAATTTTCCTTATTTTATACGATAAAGATCCATCCAGAGCTTGACTCAAATTGGATAAAAATTTTCTCATTAGTCGACCCAGTATTCAGAGCGACGAAAGTCGCCACGAGACACGTTTTCAAGGCGAAGAGGAGTGCAGGCTTTGTGTCGGTACATCTTGCCTCTCCCCTTTTTATCCACCCGCCGAAACGATCCTGTTAATTGTTCATAGGTATCAGAAAGTTTGCCGTGTCTTAGTTCTGTAAAAATAAAATGGTGCCATACGATGACAGCCAAAACTAATATGTCACGGCATTCCATCAAAGAGAACGATTTCCGTGTAAACTGGGATTTAGTCCAGACGAGACTCTTGAACGTGTTCTGTATGTGTTCACAATCGAATGACCAAACGATTTTTTTTTCTGTTTCCTGCTCGTTTCAACGATTCTTAGCAAATACATTGCTTTAATCATCTTTAAAGGTACCAGAAAATCTGCTATTACGAACTGCTTGAACCAACGAACGAGGAAGGAGTGGATTACTTTACTGGTAACAAAGTTTCAAAGAGAAGTTGCAAGGTGTAAGCTGTCGATCTAGCACCCTTCTTCCCAGTCGCTCTGGCTTTGCTATGGCCCATGCTATGGCCCATGCTATGGCCGATGCTAGGGCGCAGTGAAATTCAAAACATTCCTGGCTCCTACCTCCCAAAGTGCCGCTGCATACCAAGACGTATTGGGGACCGACGATCGTATTGCAGAGTCCGTTTTAATTCAGCTCTCAGACTTTTTATTAAAGACCTAGCTAGCAGTGAAGTTGTTCAGAAATCGTAATACCCAAGGAAATGCAAATAATTGGAAGATATCATGCCGGCAATATCATAGAATGAATATCACAGAATATATCAATATGCGGCAATATATATCGGCAATTGCATAGAACCCCATTTAACTATAAGTAATCACCATGGAAATACCAGCTCAATAAAGTTGCATTTGTCAAAAAGCACTTTTCCTCTCAAAAAAGTTCTGAATTTATATTTCAATATTCGATTTTCCTGACCAGAATTTCGTATTATCGTACGTAGTATACATATATGTGTCTATATGTCTCTCAAACAGATGTACCCCACCCTACCCGTACCTCTGTGCCATCATGGTGCCACCGTGTGAGGGGGAAATTATGGAAAAGGGTCTCCTTCTCTCTGCCGTCAATTTGGACCATGGCAGGTTGGTGCATGGATGTGTAGTCACGTGATCTAGCTCGCCTGCCTGAGGCATGAGTGGGATAATTAGAAGGACGGCCTGGCACATCGCTCAAATGCCAATCAAGTGCCATCCCTGCCAATGCAAATCATCACCCCGCAGCCCGGCTAGCGCTCAGCGAGCCAGTTGGACCCTATTCAGTATTCCATTCATTTAAACTTCTGCTATTGCTGGTGTTGTGCAAATTCCTGGAATAGCCAAAAGCTTGTTTTGTTGTGTACTTTTTGTCCTTTTCGCTAATGAAATTAACCATCGAATTGAAAACTTTTAGCAAAACAAACGATGTTTGGTACACAATTCTGGCGTTCAAAAAAATGATTGTGAGTCAACAAAAGCTCAATGTTTGGTTATCCAGGTTTTAGTAGTGGATAGGAAATTGATATCATGGGTTGTTTTTTTATTTTACTTTCGTTGTTTTGGGCACATTCTGGGATCGTCATTCCCTTCGCGTTTTTCGCCTAAAAGACGGCAATGAAAGGAGGAGTAGGAGATGACTCGGAAAAGAACCTCGGGGCACATTGTAGAAGAAAATTTTTAGGAAACAGATGTTATAGTCTCAGGAACTTTTACTTTTTCTACAAAGAACACGAAAGCAGATTGATTGAGCGTAGATTTCATCCATGTTCCTTGTATCAAAAACCATAAACAACGATAAAGAGCGAGTTTTAATTGCGAAATGAGTGCACTATGAGTGCCCAAAACAAGGAATATGGCCGCCTCGCAACCAAACCGGAAATGCGTAATTATTGGCCGTTGTTAAATCATGTTAGGATCTTGCAGTTAAAGGTCCGTGGTGCGATCACCGAAGTGAACTCTTGTCTGGATCGGGTAATGGTTTGGTAATCGATGATCATCATACTTCCATGATACTTATAAGTTATGACTAATTTTAAGGTTGGAGTGATTGCAGTTAGAAAAAACACTTCACAAGCCTTGCTTGGATTTGTGGAGGAATCTGTTGTTCGCATTGTACCGCCCAAGAAAAAGATCTTAAGCCGATGGTCCCATTGGTGCTCTTCGACAGGAGTAGGCTACATGCCGTTACTGGTTTTTCATCGATAAGGTTCAACGCCCTCATCGTCACCCACCTATTAACCGACGCCATAAGACCAGTGTCTCAAGGCCAGTTGTTAAAACAGTGTTTAACCCCAATATTCAATCAATCAACATTAGTATGAGTTCCTACTTGGAGCGTTTCTGCAAACTCGTGAGACAAGGAGGAAGTTGCAGTACAGATCCAGGGTCGAAGCTGATCTTCGTGGAGGGCTACAATTGTTTGGAGAGAAAAATCGATACGCTACTTTCCATTCTAATAATTCGAAATACAATTCACTGGCACCTATGGTTGACGTTGACAGCTGTAATTTACAAACAGACTCGATAATCGAGTTGTTGCCGTTGACCACACCTAAATGAGCATGCTAATGCAATTTGTGTGAAAATCACGTGATTGTCGCGTTTATGTGTCATTTAGATTTGAGTAAGCCGTTACAAGCACGTTGTAACACTTTTCAAACGAACCCTTGCGTCGAAAATTACAGGCTTTTAATGAAGTTAGTGGAAAGATAATTTTTGACAGACCACGTGCAGTAAATATGATTGCCATTTACGGTTTCTCACTACATATTGTGAACCCAAAAGTTTTTTTTAATAGGGTAATTTTACGCGGTTTTCGAGGTTTACAGGCATCTCAGGGCACAGGGATTTCAGAGCACAGGGCTAACAGGCACAGGGCTTCAAATAACAGTCTAATTCACTTTTTCTTCTCTCTGGTGTGGAAATTTTAAATAAATTTAGATGAAGTTGACGAAATTTTTTAGGAAACTGAATTTTTAAGTATCAAACCATACGTATTTTTCATTTTAGAGATGGTAATTTGATTAGAAAATTTAAGTTATCATCATAAACCTTACCTTGTAGGGCGGCAGGGTATCGATGCAGGTAGTAAATCACATTACATAATCAAGTCGGTATTTGAGACCAATCATGACTTTGTAAGGAACGGTACACATGAAAATAAATCAATACATAAATGTATGTAGAATCGGTTAGTACTTCCATTCCTCGAGTCACGGTTTAGCAACTTCTCTCTCTACGGATTGCCCAGCAGAGGTGAACTAGCGCGTACTAAAGGTGTTCTCTAACGCCAAGGTGCTGGCACGTCTACGCTCCACGCAACCGAGCAAAATCCGACGGCGAGAGAAAAACTCAACGCCGACCGAGCTCGGAACGGTGTGGAGAGGCACTCAAGAGCTAAATCATTGTTTTAAACTGATCGATAGCGGGAAAATATTTGAAATCATCACAAAATTTAAAAATACGAAATCTTGTAAATATATGGAATGATAAGGTGGATTCAGAGCCGCAATGTTAGGATTGACTTTTTGTCGTAACAAGAACCTTGGTCAACGTTTAGTCAACGTTGGCGCCTTTAGGATATCTTCAGGACATCTTCAGGACATCTTCAGGACTGCCGGTACCAACGTCGACAAAACGTTGATCAAGCTCCTCTTTAGGGCCAAAAGTCAATCAAAACGGAGCATGACCGTCATAACAACACTGGCTTATATGACGATCTTATAGTTGTTTTCCATATTATCCTTATATAAAATCCTGAACTTACGATTTTCAACTTTTTAGTTCGTATCTGTCTGTGATGTATGTGTTATTGACAGTGTAAGCCTTTATAGAAATTGCGAAATTTGGTTATAAACGTGTAAAATTGGGTTATATTGGTTCATAATTCAGGTGTACATTTCTTTACAACACTTTCACGGCGATTTGAGAGCGTTTAATTGGTGAAATATTAAAAATTATGTTTGCATTTTGGCTGGCAAGATGAATAAGAGCCATTTGATCCAATTTGATTTTTAATTGATGCAAAACTTGCCTTTTACTGACACGCAGCATCTCAGTAATACTTTTCATGCATGCGTATCGAAGTTATTGAAGAAATTGAGTGCCAACGCATTTATTTGCGATCTTCATACGTGAAATAGAAATAATTTTGTCAAAAGAGTGTGCAGATGCAATCATTTGTTTGGTTTTTGACCACTGCAAGGTGAACGATTTCTTGAATTTATCTTTTCGGCAGTGAATGAAGGCTATTCACACGGTAAACGGGATCAGAACGTCAAATTCTTTTTCAAATCTCCAAAACTGAATGAAAAACGTGTGAAATTGGCTTTTATTGGTCCATATTTCAGGTTTATACATGTTATATTATATACATGTTATGTATGTAATGTAATGTATGTAATGTAATGTATAAACATGTAATATTTATATAATGATGTATTAATGATATATCTTTCCATCACCCTTTCTTTGCGCCTGCTCTGATGGCCCAGCTGCACCTAAATCAAAACAAATGGGTGTAAAATGAACATAACGAATATGTGTGTGCACCCCAGCATATACAAAGGGGCTGGCAAACAGTCTTAGTGATATCAAAACAGCCCGGGGAGGTGAGAACAGCGCTTCCTGGATATCAGTACTGGAACACTTTGAGCCGAAGAGCAGGTGCTGGAGCTTGGAGCTGTTTTCCCGGGGAAAACTCGATCAAACTCGAAGTCTTGAATATCAGTATCCAGCAAAAAAAGATACAAGTCAATGATTTCTATTTGTCTAGAGGAAAACTTGAGTCTCGATAGGTTCTTGGGATTGTAGGCGTATCATGTTGTTTTGTCAATTTAATGTTTCAAAAAATATACTAAAACTGAAAACCCCAAAAACTAGACATTTGATTTAGTTATTGGGGTTTAGCGACGCACTGTTTTGGTGACTGGTCTAATGGCGTCAGTGAATGAGTGGATGATGATAAGGATGATGATGAAACTAACCCAACCTAAAAGGAATTAGGGTTAACACGGTACTCACGTAGCCTACTCCTGTCGAATAGCACCAAGGGGACCACCAGCTAAACGTCCCTTCCGAAGGACGGTACAACGCGAACAACAGGATTCCTCCATAAATCCATACCGTCAAGAGGTTGATAAGCAAGGCGAATGAAGTTGCTGTACTAACTTTCATCCCTCCAACCTCTCTCCCGAGCAGAACTGGCCATGTGTATGATGGTCACCCATCCAATACCTGACTCAGCGCAGTGTTGCTCAACTTTCATCCCTCCAACCTCTCTCCCAAACAGAACTGGACATTTCCATAAGTTTAGTTGAACATTGGTAAAACGATGTTGCTGCAAGGTTTTGGTTTGCGTTGCACGGAATTCTATGATAGTTACCCCGTTGACATCCTCGATTAAGTTTCTGTCTCCGAGGCTCCAGTGCACATTGGATCCGTGCGTTAGAGACAGAGGAAGTGGAGGTGGAGATGGAGATGGAGATAGAGGTGGAAGTGGAAAGATACATCAATCAAGTCCCTGGCATCGCCGCGAACTTCTCGTCCCATCCCAGAGAACGAGATGGGAGACAAAACGATATCCATTCTACCCCACTCTACGCAGCCCCACACCACGTTCACTCGAATATTCGTTATGTGGAGTGGTTACTTGAAACACCCTTTCTCACACCTCAATTTACCTCATAGGCTCATGGCATAGAAAATATTATTGATGAGCGTAGCGAATGGAGTGATGATATCTCTAGTTACACTCGCCCCTAAATAAAAACACTTTTGTGTAAGTGTGTTTTGTGTATGTAAGTGTGTATTAAAGTGTTTAAGTGTCAATTTGCTTTCGCTATAAAGGTCAGACTGCTGTTCTGATTCTTTTTAAATTTCCAGGATATCTTTGTAGAATTAGACATTTTAACGGTGACCTCGCTTTATATCTTTGAAGTACTCTTATTTCTCGTTTACAATCCTGAGGTCTTCACAACTACCCAAGAAGTGCACGGGAAAAACACGCGAAGCAAAGAAATAAGAGCAATAGGGAATATGAAACTTGACATTTTCAGGCGAGACGCTTCCTATGCTGGTGCTGCCCTTTTTAACAGCCTACCGACGACCCAGAAGGAAACAAGAACTAACCGAAGTATTTTCAAGAGCAGGGTCAAAAAATTGTCAATAGAGCACTGTAAAGTGTATTTATGTGTTATTTTTATACTTTTATTGGAGCGTGTACGTAATTTTAAAACTTATGTACAATGAAATAAAACAACATTTGAAATTGAACTTGAACTTTTACCAATTCTCAACACAATTGTTTTACATGGCTTTCTGAGCTTACAAGGCTTTCAAGGCTTACAAGGCTCACAAGGCTTACAAGGCTTACAAGACTACATATCTCTCAGAATACCGGTCTAATTTAATCTTTTGCTATGTAGTATGCTCGCTAATTCTTCATACTTTCTCTCTAGTATGGATTTTTTAATTTTTAATTATTTTCTCTTTAAGCTTTTCCGGTATGTATTATTCGCTCTGTACATCCTTTCTTTTTCTATGTATTAGCATGTTTTGTGACCCCCCCCCCTGCCCACCCCACTCAGGCCACAACATAAGGACTCAAAAATAGTCCAAAAAGAAAAATGTTAAATTGTGAAGTTCTAAAATTAAATTTTCTGAAACCTTCAGATTTGCTTTAAAATGACAAAGAGTTGTGTAATTTCTCTCTGGCGGGCCCAACTAGCTTGAATCGCTGTCAGAAACGCTGTCAGCTAAAATTTGCAGATGGTTTGAAAATCTATCTCAGCAATTTAAAGCCTGTTGAGCTAATGAAACCGTTTACCCTTTACCCCTCCCCCCATCCCCCCTTTTGTGGGAAAACCCACGCTCATGTCTGGAGGTACAAGGGATTGTTATCATATCTTTAGCAGCAGCGAATGCTAGACTTTTGATTGAGATTTCCTCTTAAAACTATTATTTGATGAGCGTAGCGGGCTAAGCGAATTCTTCAATTTCATATACCGGTAAAAAAAAAAGCACCTCTGTGTATTTCTGGGGTTTTGTTGGGAGCTGAAGCCAGCAAGCGATGGATGGAGAGGGTGAGCTAGACTGAAAAAATGTGCATCCGAACCGGGATACGACCTCAGGACCTCCCAATTGCCGGGTGGGTGCTCTACGAATTGAGCTATACGGGCATGCATATTCCAGTTTTCGCCGGGTGGGATAGGAGATACCTTCAAGGGACGACTCGTAAGGACGAGTTATTAGCAACTCTAGGATAGGGTGCTAATTCAATAGCCACAGGACGTAATGATAGCTAAGTTGATAGAGCACTCGACCGGCAATTGGGAGGTCCTGGGGTTGTGTCCCGGTTCGGTCACACAGATTTCCAGTGTAGCTTCCCTTCCACCTCTGAATATATTTTGCCTTAGCAGCTAAACGCTCACTCTGATTTGAACCAAATTTTCAGAGCACATTAGCTTGTTTTCAACTTAGATCTACCTCGTTTTTGAGGAAAATCTGTCAAATTGTTGTGGAACTATTCAAAATGTACAGACAATGTTTTCTGAGTTTATAAAGAACAAGCAAGTTGTTGTTGAAATTTGCAGAACTAGTTTTCTTGACAATGAACATTTGTTTTGGTGAACTAGTTTGGTAATAAATGCAAAGAACTTTTAAACTCACCACTTTGGAAACTCGAGAAAATTCTGATCACTGTCGTAAATTCTGTTTAGGTAAAAATTATTTTACAGTTTTTTTAAGAAAAAAAAAACTGTGTCAGCTAAGACTGCGAAAAGGTGTTTTGAAAATTCTTGGAAATGCAAAAGGTGAGAAAGGTGGTTGGCAAAAGATACCATGAGTTACTTTTTGGAAGCCAGTATAATTGAAAACTGGTCTTGCAGATTGCAATACATTTCATGAAAAATCTCTGCGAGCAAGTGAATATGTTTCAGACTGAAGACGGTTTCCAACTGACATATTAAATTTACTTTCATCTCCAAAAACGTCTTTTTCCATTAGTTCTTCAAGGAAAAATACAGTTGACGGTAATCATTTCTTATAAAGCTTATATTAAAATACTGTCAACTCTCAAAGTAACGCTTCCACGATTGTCTTTTGTTGTCTATTTAATGGAGACCATTACATTTCCCCTTCGAAACTAGAGAACATATTGCCAGACCCAGTTTTGAAAAGAGGCGTATTTATTCGATTGAAACCACTGAGCGAAAAAAAGAAACTCGCTGATAGCGAGTAGCGACAGAGACATAAGACTAAGAGTACGACTAGAAGTTGAAAACCAGTTCAATCAATGCTTCGCAAAATTAGACATTTTTTTTATTCTAAAAATAAAATAAAAACTCTCTTGCACCACCAACTTGGAAACAGAGAAGCAGCCACTCGATGAAGTACCACCACAAACATGACGGGCTCGAAGGTTTGAGTTCATCGATCACCCAGTATCAACGTCCATTGCAGGCGCTCTTTCAGATACATATTATCTGTATCTGTTGCACGTGACGGCACGTAATAGTACGTGATAGCTCGTCATTGCACGTGACTGTAGTGGCCTCCTGATCTTCATGCAAAAGATACTGTTTGCAAATATAGCAAAAAAATGTAATTAACTTTCATGTGCAAGCAATATTTTGATGATGAACATCTAAGATTTGCAGTCGCTCCAGTGAATGAACGTTGGGAGAAACCGTGATGTGATGTGACCGTGATGTGACCGTGATGTGACTATGATGTGATCGTGATGTGACCGTGATGTGACTGTGATGTGACCGTGATGTGACTGTGATGTGACCATGATGTGACTGTGATGTGACTGATGTGACCGTGATGTGACCGTGATGTGACCGTGACTTGACTGTGATGTGATGTGACTGTGATGTGACCGTGATGTGACCATGATGTGACCGTGATGTGACCATGATGTGACCGTGATGTGACCGTGACGTGACCGTGAGGTGATGTGACCGTGATGTGACCATGATGTGACCGTGATGTGACCGTGATGTGACCATGATGTGACCGTGATGTGACCGTGATGTGACCATGATGTGACCGTGACGTGACCGTGAGGTGATGTGACCGTGATGTGACCGTGATGTGACCGTGATGTGACCATGATGTGACCGTGATGTGACCATGATGTGACCGTGATGTGACCGTGACGTGACCGTGAGGTGATGTGACCGTGATGTGACCGTGATGTGACCGTGATGTGACCATGATGTGACCATGATGTGACCGTGATGTGACCGTGATGTGACCGTGATGTGACTGTGATGTGACCGTGATGTGACCGTGATGTGACCGTGATGTGACCATGATGTGACCGTGATGTGACCATGATGTGACCGTGACTGTGATGTGATGTGACCGTGATGTGACCGTGATGTGACCGTGATGTGACCATGATGTGACCGAGATGTGACCATGATGTGACCGTGATGTGACTGTGATGTGACCATGATGTGACCGTGATGTGACCATGATGTGACCGTGATGTGACCATGATGTGACCGTGATGTGATGTGACCGTGATGTGACTGTGATGTGACTGTGATGTGACCGTGATGTGACCGTGATGTGACCATGATGTGACCGTGATGTGACCATGATGTGACCGTGATGTGACTGTGATGTGACCATGATGTGACCGTGATGTGACCATGATGTGACCGTGATGTGACCATGATGTGACCGTGATGTGATGTGACCGTGATGTGACCGTGATGTGACCGTGATGTGACTGTGATGTGACTGTGATGTGACCGTGATGTGACCGTGATGTGACCGTGATGTGACCGTGATGTGACCATGATGTGACCGTGATGTGACCGTGATGTG
Source organism: Protonemura montana (assembly GCA_947568835.1). Taxonomy (NCBI): domain Eukaryota; kingdom Metazoa; phylum Arthropoda; class Insecta; order Plecoptera; family Nemouridae; genus Protonemura; species Protonemura montana. Next base: position 22,989,436 of record OX387604.1, on the reverse strand, counting down.
ACCGTGATGTGACCGTGATGTGACCGTGATGTGACCGTGATGTGACTGTGATGTGACCATGATGTGACCGTGATGTGACCATGATGTGACCATGATGTGATGTGACCGTGATGTGACCGTGATGTGACCGTGATGTGACCGTGATGTGATCGTGATGTGACCGTGATGTGACCGTGATGTGACCGTGATGTGACTGTGATGTGACCATGATGTGACCGTGATGTGATGTGACCGTGATGTGACCGTGATGTGACCATGATGTGACCGTGACGTGACCGTGATGTGACCGTGATGTGACCGTGATGTGACTGTGATGTGACCATGATGTGACCGTGATGTGACCATGATGTGACCGTGATGTGACCGTGATGTGACCGTGATGTGACCGTGATGTGACCGTGATGTGACCGTGATGTGATCGTGATGTGACCGTGATGTGACCGTGATGTGACCGTGATGTGACTGTGATGTGACCATGATGTGACCGTGATGTGATGTGACCGTGATGTGACCGTGATGTGACCATGATGTGACCGTGATGTGACGGAGCCTAATATTCCGTAACTAATAAGATCAAGTTGAATATATTTTGGTGAAGTTTCATTCTCCGTTGCTCGGGAACGCGCTAGGATTTAGCCATTGAAGAGTTCTCCGTGTCATTCCAAGAGAAGATGGCGCTTATTTCTGAAATTGGTTGGGTGCTAATTTGCCGGTTCAAGTCATTCCACCGCGAACAGCAAAAATTTTCTTCGTTTGAAATTTTTCAAATAGAACGAGCTGGGAAACTGATACTTTGACCAAATAATTACCTACTTTTTATACAGTTTTTCAACAGACTTTTAAAAAATATTTTATAAGCTCATTTTAGCAGTTTTTAAAACTTCTACACCAATTTTCAGGGAAATATGCTGATGTCTTCCAAAGTCCACGTCGTCTTTCCAAGTTATGAAAACTTTTCTTCACAGAAATATCTCACCTTTTTTCTAAAATAACATCCGAAGTGAGCAAACAGAAACAAATTCAATCGAGCGACGAATTCTTGATAAAATTGCGTTCAAGCTTTGTCAGACATTAGAGACTTGACTGCAAGTGAGGGACCAAATGCGACTGTAGACAGTGGTTGAAATCACTGTTACTCAAATTTAACCCACTTCGAGAAGCACCAAGGAGACCACCGGCTTTACGTCCCTTCCGAAGGACGGTACAACTCAAACAACAGGATTCCTCCACAAATCCATGCTGTCGAGAGGTTGACTGTACAAATCTCATCTAGACAAACGATTTCAATTGTTTCGGTATCACAACACTCCTCATTCAGTCATGTCTGGAGATAGGAAAACCAATTTTGGACACACTTAACACACTTCTCTATGTAGTAATCTCAAAAGCAAGTAGTTCTGAACTAAGGGAGGTGGCATCATTTCTCTCACCCTCTGCATTTTTTCCGCCAAAACTGCAAAATACACGGCAAGGATACAAAGCGTAAATATGTAAATCTTATTGTTGACTTGGAAAAAGTGTATGTAATTGTGTCTACATTCCAAAAAGCCAATACCTGTGCGCACTCAACAAGAAATCAAAGATTCGAAGAGATTCGAAGAGCGAACGAGTTGACTCGGTGAACAAATATGATTTCCGTCGCATAAGGAAATCCAGAAATATAAGCTTTTGAGCTGAATAAGTTTGCTAAGAATCTCTTCAAACTTCGAACGTTTCTAAAATTCGTGAATTAAATCGTAGAGCTTCAAATCAAAAAGGTTTACAATCTGTGTTTAGAGGCAAATCGAGTGGTTTGATATAAAATAATCGATTTCTTAAACCGACATAATTATATTTCTTGGCTCAAGAATTCGTAAATACATTCCATTTCCCTGGCTCGACGAGCATTTAGCAAGAAAATGTGTTTGTTCTGCGAATTTTCAAAATCAGATCTTGCCAAATCATTACAGGGTTTTATGTCCTCTTCGAAATCAAATTATACATCGCATTGGCTACAATTTTCGTCTTTCCTCGGAAAATAGAGCAGAGAAAAGTAATTGATCATTATTTAAACATTCGTTGAGTGAATCGACAATATTCGAAATGATATTCAAAAAGGAGCGGGGACCTGCTTCAATAATTGGGGGTCGAAATGCCAGAAGCTAGAGTAGAAAACGGTTTCTTAATGGGCGCATCTTACAACGTCTCACCAATTTATATCCAGACACAGCCAATCTGATTCTTATATTTGTATCTGAAAATCCAGTCATCTTTTTGTGCAGACATTGACATATTGGAGCTACATGTGACATAACAACAATGAACGTACTATTTTATTATTATGAACACTATAATTGTCTCAAAAATTGATGCCCAAACTACTCTTTGGAGATCCGTCATTCTCATCAAATACACTAAAATCGTCTCAAAAAGCGAGTGTCCAAGTAGCTCAATGGGTTAGAGCAACACCCGCGATAGGTGGAGATCGGGGTTTGAGTTCCCGTTTGGGCATCAATTATTGAGACGGTTATAGTGTTTGTTAATAATAATAAAATAGCCCGCGCATTGCAAGCGTTTGCAATTCAAATAAGATTTCATCTCATGAACATACTATATCCACTCCAGATTAGCTATTTGTAAGCTCAAAATAATCTACAAGAACCTTACAGTAGATACGAGGTCAACAACAAGGGTTTTGAGTGATAAGATGATTAATGTTTCCCAATAAGAACGGAATTACTTGGCTGTGATAGCAGGCTTTTTTTAGACAGTTTGATGACGAATCCTTTTTACAGTCAAAACAGTTTTTGACAGGACATTTGTACAATTTTCAAAACTATGAGGACTGTTCCTCTTCTCTTCTAGCAGATGTATATTTATGTACGTACGTAAGAAATAATATATAACTACATAAATACCTTGGCATTTAACGAAAATGTATAGATTGTGGATCGGAATTTGTTAAATTTTCCTTCAGAATATTGTAAAAATTGAATACATTTTGATCGACTTGTTTGAGGGCAGTGCAAGACGGCAAGAAACCAGGTGGTACAGTGTTTTTATACTCACGTGCCAGGAATATGAGAAGTCGTCAGCAGTTGCCGGTGACGTTCCCGCAGAGAGCTACAAAACCCGACTGAACGCGAGACAGCGTCGACCTCGACGCCGACGCCGACGTCGACGCTGACGCCGACGCCGACGCCGTGGGCACCAGGATGCTTCATCTCCCTACCTGTGTGATTTCAAACAAATCGAATTTTGCAAACAGCCACAGAACGGAAACTGAAACTAAAAACAATGATTTGTCAGTTTGTCCATAAAAGATGACTCCACAAAATCATCTAAACACCTTAGGAATTATAAATATTATTTCTTATCTATTTTTCATCTATTGTGTCTCGTGTTTATCCTCGAGCATATTTTCTATGAAAATTGATCATTTAACCTGAGTTTTATTTATTATCGCAAGTTTTTTGATTACCGTATCCAATAATTGAGGTAAAAATCAAATCGTTAGTTAGTGATGTTCTCTACGCATAGGGGTTGCACAATCATGCAAAAAAAAACACCCATATGTAAAAAAAAGTTCCCAAAACTGTGGCCCATTTCCCAATACACATATCAAGTCACTGCTCGCTTTAACACCCCTATTTTTTACTGCCCGTGACCCTATAGATATATTACGCCACTGCTGGTGACGTCACTGTTCACATGAGATTGATATTATAACATTACAATTGGTTAGTGGCTTTTAATTGTTGTTAAGAAAAAAAGTAAAAATATAAAGATAAAAAAAAAAATGCAGTCGCCTGTACTGAATGCTGGGGGACTGCAGTCCAGCGCAACATACAAAACAAACGCTTTGACAATTTGACACAGTAAAAAGAAATAAATAAACGTCTAGAAGCAACAAAAAGCTTAAAAAAAAGTCAAATTATGCCATGGCCCCCAATTTGAATTGCTTGTTGCGATGACAAGTTGTTAGGTTTGTTCGGGGGTAGATTTCCCCAAAATATCAGAGATCCTTGACAAGTATAAGAATGATTTAAATCGCTTATTTTCCCCTAAAAAGTATTCTGGGGGAAAATCTGCCCCCTAATAGAACATCCGTGAGAACGCGCAAAAAGAAAGAATTCCGATTGCCTCTGATTTCTCCAATCACGAACAACCAGGATATTCTGATATAAAAAAAGCCAGTTTGATTTGGCACATTTTTCCAGATCGCGTTTTCTATTTTTGTTGTCATATTAATATTATTGTTTTGTTTGCATTATAAATTTGATTGATTGCCCACACGCGGGGTTGTACCTTCTGCCGCTTGAACCACGATTCAATTTGTTTGTTTGTTGAGTTGTTTGTCAATAAAACTTCACCCAAGTGCAACATTTACAACAGAGGTAAACATTACAACTCTTTACTCTATGAAGCTGTCGCCTTTTGCTCGATTTGCTCAAATCTGGATCCCATGGTGATTCAAAAAACTGGCACAAACCACTACAATCCTATTAAGCTTTCTAACAATATCATCAACTGCATTTTATTTATTTTTTATTTATTTATATTTATACATTTCATTGTACTGTATGCCGGTCCATGCCCATTCGTAAAAAAAAAACAGTAGTTATTTTCCCAAGCGTTGAAAATTGTCATAAAGCTAAAAACTAAAATAAGTAAAAATTAAAATACACATTCACATTCGTTTTATCAAACGAACCCACCATAATAAAGTCAACCACTAACAATCTGTTACCAGAACTTGTTACAAGATAGTACACAGTGACATGTCTCTTTTGATCACCCCTGGCAATTTACCCTTTGTTTCCTCGCTTAGCGGGAATATGCAAATTCCGAAAATGTCGCATAATATTGTTAAGATATTCCTAAAACACGAGAGGGTTCTCCGAAGAGATGGTAAGCCCGGTACAGGAATAAATTAATGGGGAAAATCGCAATCTTCCACCTTACGATATGAAGAAGCACGAATGACAGAGATGCTGTACGAGTTGGGTTGCAAATAAGAGGCAGGAATAATTCTAATTAGTGTTACAATTGAATTGTTGGCAGAAAAAGTTGCTTAAGTTGGTTTCCACGGAGCTTTGCCTCGTGCAAAGTTGGGCACTACTACTTTGCATCAGACGCCTGTATTAAAGAACTTATTTTAGAAGAAAGCTTTCATATCAAGGGCTTCAAACCTAAAGGTTGAGCCTTGCCAAGGAGCTGTCGATCTATCTCAAGAGCAAGGACGCGAAAAGATCCTCGGAAAATTTGTAAATAAGGAAAAGTGGTTCTACGTGAGGGTAAATTACTTGATTTCTATAGCAAAGGTAAAAATGCCGATGCACTCTTATCAAATTATATGTCTGTACACTTTGTTTTAATAATTCCAGATTTGGGATTTAAAAAGCTAATTTTTATTGGAAAAGAGTCATCAAAGTCTTACAGCTTTTATGTAAACAGATGTTCTATTTTAGCAAGATTGTATACCCTTGTATATCCTATGAAATTCTTGTATATTCTATGGAATCCTTGTATATTCTATGGAATCCTTGGAGGGAACAAATGACAACAGGGAAATCACAGGCAAATGAAAAATGTAAACAATCAAGGTCGTCGGCACCGGGTGTAGTCTTCTAGGTGAGAGAAGGTTTATCAAGGCCGTCGGCACCGGGTGCAGCCTTCTAGATGAGAGAAGGTGTATCAAGGCTGTCGGCACCGGGTGCAGTCTTCTAGGTGAGAGAAGGTTTATCAAGGCCGTCGGCACCGGGTGCAGCCTTCTAGTTGAGAGAAGGTATATCAAGGCCGTCGGCACCGGGTGCAGCCCTCTATGTGAGAGAAGGTTTATCAAGGCTGTCGGCACCGGGTGCAGCCCTTTAGGTGAGAGAAGGTTTATCAAGGCCGTCGGCACCGAGTGCAGCCTTCTAGGTGAGAGAAGGTATATCAAGGCTGTCGGCACCGGGTGCAGCCTTCTAGATGAGAGAAGGTATATCAAGGCTGTCGGCACCGGGTGCAGCCTTCTATGTGAGAGAAGGTATATCAAGGCTGTCGGCACCGGGTGCAGCCCTCTAGGTGAGAGAAGGTATATCAAGGCTGTCGGCACCGGGTGCAGCCCTCTAGGTGAGAGAAGGTATATCAAGGCTGTCGGCACCGGGTGCAGCCTTCTATGTGAGAGAAGGTTTATCAAGGCTGTCGGCACCGGGCGCAGCCTTTTATGTGAGGGAAGGTTTACGCATACCGTTGGCACCGGAGTAGCCTTGTCGGCGAGTCAATGTTTCAAGCTTCCATTCTGTACCAAAACCAAATGTGATAGTTTGATTGATTATTGAGGTTTAACGACGCACTGTTTTGACAACTGGCCCTGTGGCACTGGTCTAATAGCGTCGGAGAATGAGTGGATAATGATGATGCGGATGATGAAGAACATAACCTAGCCTAGAAGGAAGGAGGGAATACCCGGTGCCGGCAAGTAGCCTACTCCTGTCGAAGAGCATCAAGGGGACCACCGGCTTAACGTACCTTCCGAAGGACGGTACAACTCGTACAGCGGGATTCCTCCGCAAATTCATGCTGTCGAGAGGTTGATAAGCAAGGCGAGTGAAGTTGCTGCACTACCCTCATTCCTCCAACTTCTCTCCCGAACGGAACTGGTCATGTGTATGATGGTCACCCATCCAATAATTGACTCAGCGCAGTGATGCTTAACTTCGGTGATCTCAAAAGAACCGGTGTTTCCAACACGTCAAACCGTTTGGTAAATCTTATGTAATCGTGATAAATTAATGTCGATAAACTTAAGAGAAGTAATGTGTAGCTAACTTTTTGATTGCTTTCTTTCCTACATTTGACAATTTTCGGTTAGATAATATGGTGGCATGAATACACTTTTGTTTCGTATATCAGATAAAACTGGGTAAGCCAACGACCTTTATTTTTTTTTTGATCCCCTATTTGTTTGGGAATTTTCCGATGGGTTTTTTCTCCTCTTTTCTTACCGTAGGTATGTCCAGAACATTGTTAGGAAAGTTCGGTCAATTGTGCAGCTTTTTGCACCACGGAGTAAGCAAAAACTTAATTTATTATATTTTCATTGTATTGTAATGACTTGTTAATTTTCTCTCTTTCCATTTTATTGCATTGACTTGTTTATATGTTTTACTGACTATGTTTATATCATCTATGTATGATCACCCAAACAATAAACAACATTTTATTTTATTTTATTTTAAAATTTGTTATTTTACGAGAATTCTTCGGCTTTATGCCGATTTGAGAAGCTCTGCAAGTAAATTTTCATGGTGATCTCACATCTCCATGACTACCAAAAGTTAAATCTACATATGCCTAGTTTTCTATTTGTTTCAAAGTTGGCAATGAAACAAGTTATCTTAGAAAAACTTCAGTATAGTAGCTCTCAGCTGTGGAGATTCTGTATTATTGTTTCACTTTTGTTGAATTTATGTCAGCGGTGTTATGGAGGAAGTGGATAATATTATTATCCATACTTTACGGCAAATTGGATGGTATATACTCAAATTTCTTTAGTTGAATAGAGCTTCTCGTGATTGTTTGAAAATAGGAGATAGGTATTTCCAAACGTGCACTGTCTGGTCGTTCATAACCCTAAAATATTGTGGGTGATTCTGTTACAAGCCCCACTAATAGGTTCAGCACACCACACCAGACTAAAAGTTACATCAACATCCTTTGGTGACTCATGCCGAATTGAGTTCTCTACAATTTATTTAGCGCTGTTTCTAATACTGCCATTCTGTTGCTTTCAGCGATGTTGACGAGGAAATAAAGAGCTTAAAACATTTTTCGACAGAGTTTGTTACTGAAGCTACTGTAAGATGCCTGGAGGTTATCCAGCCAGGATTAGGATTGCCTCGTTCGCTTCCACCAAACCTATCTGCAAGGTTCGGTCTGGCGTCAAGCATCGCCCAAATCTGCCAGGATATCGGATACACTGGCGATGTAGGCTTTCAAACATTTCTTTACTCAAATGATGCTGACATAAGAAAGATATTTATGTTTCTTATTGAAAAATTGCCTAAAGAAGCAGAAAAACATTCCTTGGAACCTGAAGGTAAAATGTTTGTAGATACTATGGTGAAATCATAGAATAAAGATTAGTTTAGTTAGAAAGTTATCTCATATTAGGGGCTTTGCCACTAGGCGCCCTTTTAGCACAGGGTGAGCTACGGGGGTCTTCGAATCCTGTAGCACGCCCAATGTGCACTGTTGCGCACGAAAAGTGTTTTGCACGCAACGTGTTTTGCACTAAATGTGGTTAAAACGTACATCTTATTGCAAAGTTGAGTTCTCTGTAAATAATTTTCCTGCAGCCTGAGAATTCCCGCAAGATTTACATCTGAAATTTCCCAAAAAACACAGAAAATTTGACAGCAGCTATTGGTGATCATAATACCCAAAAGACCAGTTGTTTTAAAAACTTTGGTAAAGATGGTTTGAAAAATGCAAGTCGTTAACAAAGTAAAATAAAAAACACTGCGTATTATTATAAGTAGATGAAAGGAGCGAAGCTTGCTAGTATTTAGTTGTTTTGGACTCCGTACGTAAGCTGTAGTAAACAGCTCTTCACACAGTCTTAATAGGCTGCGGTACAACCTCCAGGACAACTAAATAGTTGCAAGCTTCACTCCTGCCATCAGTTATAACCTTCTTAGTAAACTAGTCATTGCATCATTTTCTAAATTAATCAAGCCACATTGAACAAGTCATTCTCAGCAGCTGCTCAAAGATAGGTTATTGATGATTGATGTTAAGCCACTTTTATTTGCAGGGCGGTCTGCATTCTTGCTGAAGGAAATTAAAGAAATGTTAAAAATACAGCTGTCTTCTTTGTGGGTATCATCCTATTGCCTTCATTTGGGTCTAAGATGGACTGATGACAAGATGTATAGCCGAGAAGGGGCAGGACAATCACATCCATTTATGATGGACAATTTTTTGCTTCCTGCTGCAATCTGCAACAGTTCAAGCAACATTTCCACAGGTTTTTATATTTTTTTTTGTCCACAATACCTTAAATACCTTAAATACTTACTAATGCAGAGGTTGATTATACTGATGTGGTTAATTTTTAATAATTCTTTTTTAACAGCCTGGCAAGAACTATATGCCAAATACCTTCCCAGTGTTGCCGTGAAAGACATTTCAGCTAGAAAACAACTATTGCCAACTCTGTTATCTTTTAACTCTTTAAGTACACTGCTAAGTACTTGTCAACCTAATGCTCCTACCGACAAGATTAAAACGAAGACTTGGTTGACAGGATGTATTGCTAATGAAGTTGCGTTGTGGCCTGATATTAATCGTGATGGAATGGAATCTATAAGTGACTTCAATCTAGTAAAGACGTTGACACTGAATAACGTCAGTAATATTGATGAGAAACAAAAACCAAAAATTGCTCCTAAACCAAAGGGTGCAGTAATTGATCCTGAAGTGGTAAGAAAAAGAAACGAAGCTGACACTGTTGACACACTAAAGGAGCAGATAGAAGATTTACGCCAACATTTTGATGGCTTGCAAGTCAATATGAAAACAATTGTAGCTAAGCTTATGCAGGTAAAGAACTATTTTTTTATTTGTTTTCAATGACATTTTTTTTTGGGAGGCTACACTCATTGAATTTTTTTACTGCCATAGGTTCTTGAAGATATATCAATTGAAGAAAAGATTTTAAATGAAAAGCAAGAAAGCTATGTCGTAAAAAAGCGTACGTTCAACTTGCTCCCTGAGGCAGATGCTAATGCATTGAAGCTTCAAGCAACGGTGGATGCTAGCGCTCAAAAACTGATAAGCCTGTCTGCCCAATGGGAGAAACATCGATCACCTCTCCTGGCTCAATACCGTCTTGCCAAGCAATCCAACTCAAATAAGGCTGTAAGTACTCGTAAAGTACAACAAAGCATTTTACTGAATTTCAATCTCAATGCATTGCATTAATTTGCATCTACATTTGAAAGGCTGTTGATTTAGAAACATCTGACAAAGACATGTTACGATTGTTTTAATCAATATTGTGACTCATCTTTAACATGTTACAGAACAGTTCCAAGTTTTACAGTTATATATTTTACTTGTCAAAGACTTTTAGTTTATGTAAATTCATTAAATTCATCTTTAGGGAGGCTTTTTAGTTATGTTTTTATATGCATATGCTCGAGGTTCATGTACAATTGTTTTTCTAAAATTGAAATCAAGAATCAACGTTGATAGAACAAAGGTGGTTAATATTACTTTGCTCCAACTTTGTGTTCATTTCCTTTAAGTCAACGAGCCAGCGGCAGATTGATGCTGTCCGCTCTCTACGCGAGAAATTAAAAGAGCTAACCGAAGAGTTGAGACACAAAGACCAACACCATCAACAGCTGTTAATTGAATATGAAAAGATTCCAAAAGATATTAACCGGTAAGTTTTGATAAGTGTGGAGGACGAAACATGATAACATCAGCAAATGCTGCATTTTGTATGCCACAGTAGGGTTCTATCGTCCTATGTAACTTAAAACAGGTATTTGTGTTGTATTTGTATTTATTTCTGTTGTGGGCAAGATACCACAGTGCAGCAAATGCACATTTGTAAGAGAAATAAATGCAAATACAAAAAAAGATTGTATTTGTGTGGGAGTACAGGAATAATGGAATTTGGTGTGAAAAATATTGAGGTATTCATGAAAAGGAAACATATTGTTTTGACATGTTGCATCACTGCAGAAAAGTTGTATTGTTTTCGTTGATATTACAGAACTGCATACACTTTACGAATATTAGAAATCATTGGTAATATTCGGAAGCAGAAAGAAGAGATTGACAAGGTTCTCAAAGACACTAAAGAATTACAAAAGGAAATAAATAATATAAGTGGACAACTGGAGCGATCCTTTACTGTTGCCGACGAACTCATATTTAAGGTATTTTTACAGTTTTATTGTTATCATAAAAGTTGGTTTAGTAAAACATGTTTATTTCACGTGATTATTTCATAAAAGTTTATCACTAACGCTGCAATAATGTTGAAGGATGCAAAAAAAGATGAGACTTCGAGAAGTGCTTATAAACTGCTGGCGATGCTTCACTCAGACTGTAGTGAACTTGTGCTCATGGTGCAAGAAACGGGCGCTACTGTTCGGGAAATCAGAGATTATCAAGAACAAGTATGTCATGTGTAAAGATGTTACATTTGAGAGCGTAGTTTGTAAATAACCCGTGGCTATGAAACGATTGCTTTCATTTTCAGATTGAAATGGAGAGCGTTAAGAATGGGGGTGCGAATTTAGAGCGGATTTCAGCAGATTTAAAGCAAATGAAGCAGGAAAGTGCTATTTTAAGTGCCCAAATGAAATTGAAATCTTGATTTCTTTTCTCTTGTCAAGGACCAATTCTAATCATCAACATAATTTTGTAACTCATATGCCTAAACAAATAATTATATGGATACTTTCTTTTTAATTATTATTACTGAAAATAATGAAAAATAATATAAATACTTAACGGATGTTTTATATTCAAATGAAAACAGAATAAGTACTCAAATTTTTTTGTTTTCAACTGCAAATGTGGTTGCGTGCTTGTTTCATACATCATTGCTCGATACCATAATATAAATATCGTGATATCATAACATCTCTAGCAATGATGAAGGCAACTCGCTGATACGTAAACATTCTCGGAAAATTCACTAGAACACCACGTGACGCTAATGTTTTTCTCTGGAAAGTTGCGCTCCCTCTCAGCAAAAATTATATAAATATATATGTTAATTATTCATTCTTTTGTGTTTCTAACTTTCACTAATTTGGTCAATGTGCATGTTGATATCAAATCTTTGTTATATGTGGGGAGTGAGAAAGGTCACATGCAATAATATTGCTTTGTTCATATTTTGTATTACTTATTAATTGTATCTGATTTACATCAGAAGTACTGTGTATTGCTTAAAACCTTTCTCAGCATGTTTTGTGAACATTTCATTTAGCTGACAACACCCACAATTTAAAAAATGTTTTCAATTGTTTCTGCTATATCTAATTGCAATGCGACTGCAAAACACATTACTACTGTGCTATTTATTTGGGCCATTCAATATTATTGGAATTTTGTGCAATGAAATTATGCTGTTTGTGTCGTACCCTTCCCTTCTACCCAACGTAAACACTTTGGTGGTGGTGCATCAGCATGCACTACTGGTATGCTAAAGCATCTGAAATATATTTACATTAAAAAAGTCGCTGGGTACCACATAAAGTCATATGTAACGTTTATCTTACGAAGTGAGTGCTTTTGGCTCCTCTAATGATAACTAATATGATGTTTTAAAAAACACTGTTTCTCGTGAGATCATTTGAGTTGAGCAACATTGCGCTGTGTCAGGTATCGGGTAGGATACCATCATACTCATAACCACTACTGTTTGAGAGAGGCTGGGGGGATTGAAGTACAACCTTGATTTAGTGGAGTAATTACCTAGAGATTAAGTAGAGCAAGAATTTAATTCAATCACCGAAAATGGATTTGTCTCTCTTTCAATTTTGGTTCATTGTTGAAAACTTTTAATGGGTGGATGTTTGGAAATTGTTCCCCACAATGTCGTCACCTTGTATAAGCATAAAGCGAAATTATGTTTTTACCTTTCGTCATTCATCCGATATTTGGTGTTTTGTGTTTGGTTCATGTTTGATTTTTGCAATATCAATTGCCGCTCCCGTTTGCCGCGTTGGTATGATCGATTTTGCTGCGCTCTGACGATTGCAGTGTTGAGTAATCTGGGTGTTGGTGATTTCAAGAATTGCCGTAAATATTAAATGGCCGACGCATTCTGTGTCTCATCTCAGGGGCGCGGTTCAGGTTATATTTTAGCGACTTAAAGTGCATAGAGGTAATTATAACAGAACGTTTTGTATGCTGATAGCTTTCTTTCATCTACTAGAAAATTGTCTCAAAACTTAACCGTTCATGCGATTTTATATCCCATTATTTTTTGCTTATGTGTGCTTTGCTAGGCAGGTAAGATACGTACGTATGGTACCAGTCACCGTTCCTTATTCTATGCTACCAGTTCTACCTACCTGCCCACTTAATTGTATTTCAACCAACAGAAGGATTTTGGAAACTAACAATTTTCTCACGTTTTTATGATATAGTCTAAATTTTAAATGTGAACTTAATTTTACAGTACATTTATCACAATGGCAAGCAACTTGGAGAACCACCTTGCTGAGATGCAAATCAATGACTCACAAGCAAACAAAAAAATTGGGCCTGCTGTTCCACCAAAACCAAAGAAAAGTCAACCCCAGGTAAGAACTAAAACTCTATTTTGAGTTTGATGTGGTTTGTTACGATGTCAGAAAGAAATACCTATCTCCGTTACATTCTTTACTAACAAATCTCGTGAAGTATCTACCTACTGTCATAGCTTAAAGATAGGTTACTGTGTGATCCACGAGAGAAGGTGTCGCTTCACAGCTCTCTAGAGACAATTTTGCAATTCGAGCTGATGGTAACAAATTCATACTAGATATGGTATCTGCTTTAATGAGCTGCAATATACTGACGAAGGAAGTTTCACGTCTGACTTATGTCGTGCATGTGTGTACACAACTAAACGTTTTTTAAAAGCTTCTATTTTATTCATGTCTTTCTCTTGGATTTTGAAAGGGGGTAAGAAAATGTTGATATATTTTTTTCTACCTTTGATTAATTTCAAAGTATTTATTTCATTCAAACCATTTCTTCCTAGGTTCCGAAAAGTTATTTGTTAAACAATCCTTCCGAACCGTCGTACAGCACACTACTGCATCCTGCACCTACTAGCCAGCCAAGTTCAGAAAAGGATATTTACACCAACCTTCCACAGCCTAATGCTGGTAAATACTACATGTTTGGGTACAATTTACATTGCCGAGGAGATTTGAGAATGTCGTAAATGTTTCGGTGCAGCCTGAGATGATATTTTTCTTTGTTCGGCTGTTAAATGTTGAATTTTAAATCTATAATCTCTAAAAATGCAGATGAAAATAATTGCTCTGTGATTGCAGTCTGTGTATTAGTAAATTGTTAGTAGGTTATGTGATATTACGTCCTTGAAAAACTACAGGGTTCTAGAGGGTACCCACCCAAGTAACAGTTAGTAAGTACAGTAAAGAAAGAAAATAGGACTTCAGTGAATTTTTCCAGCCATTATTTGATAAGAGGCTATGTAAATTGTCTACTAAATTAATTACTATTGTCAATGTCTTATATTTTTCTATAAATATTTCCCCAGTTTCTGGAAAGCGAACAAACAGTGAAAATTCGTCAACAGCGACTTATAGCAACATTGAAGCTGCTCAGCCACAGCATTTGATTTATTGCAACATAAACACGCTTGGGAAGCAAGATATCAACAATACATACAGTAATGTGGAATCAGGTTCGTACCACATTTATTCACAATTACGCTTGAAGCAACTAAGAATATTTGCTAAAACACGTCTGGTAAATTGCAGGTCTGGAAGATCTTCCACCGCCACCTCCAGAGCCAGCTGACTATGGCCAGTGCACCGCCACCAACTTTCCACCGCCACCTGATGATCTTCCACCGCCTCCATCCCCTGTTTCGTCTAGTTATTCGGAACTGCGTAGAGCTACTTATCCGCAAAACTACCAACCAGAGTACGGAACATATGGTCCCTCCTCTCAGGTAAATAATTTCATTCAGCCTGTTAGTAACGTGGCAAACATCCGTACTGATTCATACTGCACTTGTATGTAAAAGTACTAAGTATTTACTGTGTTGACCACTTCTGCTTTCCAATAAGAAAGAAGTGGAATTTTCCCTTATATTTACTGCGATTAAATAGTATAAAGAATTATAATGACGGGAGCATATACTAGAGACGTGGTTTTTATTTCTTGCACTGCTGTTTACTCCTAGTTAAAGTTGTTAATTTTATTAAAAACTTGAAGAGTTCTAACAATATACATATTTTTTGCTAGAGTTCTACCTACGAGTCAATTTATGAACCAATCAATCCCAGGCCACCTAGTGAAACATCGTCACGTTCAAATTATTCGCTGTATGCTCCGTACGTGAGCGGCTCGCAAACTGGGAGTCAAAAACATTCTCAAGTCGGGAAAGAAGCAGAAGTAGATGCTCTTACTGACTTGCTGGTCCAGTCCATGGATGGTTCACCAGATTCTGACATCTACGGCGATGACACAGGTAAATATCTCGCTGACTTAATTTCTAATCCAACTTATTTCTTCTGCACTTGGAAACCGTGGGTTGGTGGATTTTTTTTGTTTTCTTCTTTAATTTGCTTGTTGTACCTTCCTTCTACTGATCATATTAAACAAAAGCTGGCAAACTGTCAGCTGTTTCGTATTAAGTAGAAAAAAGTAACGAGTGTCGAAAGGGTGGTATATAAACTGGCGAACTTCTTAGCGAAGGTTAAATGGTCGACTGCAAAATATTTAGAGAGGTAAGGCTTTTACCTCACTCACCTAGAGTGTATCATTATCTGCCATTGTTCATTGACAATATAGATTATAAAATGTTCTCGGTGAATCCACAATGTCGGCAATGTGCAACTGACGAAAGTAGAAATTATAGATCTTTACCGAATCGTTGGATCTCCCCACACCTTTTGCAGCCGGCCATACCACGGCTTAGGCCATAGTACGGTAATATTCTGTCCATTTGACGAAAAAAGAGGAAATAGTTGTTCATCAAAGCCAATTGCCGGTGTATGGTCTAATAATTGAATGAGACAACTTTAATTATGAATTTCAACTTTTGCGTTACCCGTGAGTTTGACGGCGACTAAGAAGTGGTGTTTGTTGGTTTTGATTGTTTTTGATTGTTTTGTTTTTTTTCGGCGGTTGCAGGTGTTTGTGCTGCGTGTGGAGAACGTGTCATCGGAGAAGGAAGTGGTTGTACCGCTATGGACCAGACGTACCACATTACCTGCTTCACTTGCCAACATTGTGCCATTCAACTCCAAGGAAAACCTTTCTATGCTTTAGAGGGCAAGCCTTACTGCGAAGAAGACTATTTGGTACATTTTCCAGTCTAGACCTTATTAATATGTTTTTTTTTTCACTTTTTAACTGAGCATTTCCTATCCTTTTAAACTTGTTCTGAACTAGATGTATGTTCTTACAGAACACCCTGGAGAAATGTTCAGTATGCATGAAACCGATCCTGGACCGCATTCTTCGAGCAACTGGGAAACCATATCATCCGCAGTGCTTTTCATGCATTGTTTGCGGCAAGAGTCTTGACGGGATCCCATTCACGGTGGACGCGACGAATCAGATCCATTGTATTGAAGACTTTCACAAGTGAGTCGTTACTAGTGCTTACAGTTGCTAGCAAAATGACCAAAAGTTTGATGTGCCTCTAAGCTAGAGCTTACTGGCAGTTGCTACAGCTCATTGATAGTGTTGATTGCTCATTCATTGAGCAAAAGTTTTGCTGATGGCTTACGTATGCTCAAACTTCAATGTGGCTAAAATAAATCCCAGGCTCAATGTGTTTAAGATTCTGTTTGTACTTAGCTGTTGTTGAACCTGTTTTAAATGCATGGTTGTTTTTGTTGTCGTGCAGAAAGTTTGCTCCTCGTTGCTGTGTCTGCAAGCTGCCCATCATGCCCGAGGCAGGCCAAGATGAGACAGTCAGGGTGGTTGCCCTCGACCGTAGCTTCCATATCGGCTGCTACAAGTGTGAGGTGAGCACCAACCCCCAAAGCACCAACCCCCAAAGCACATTTTAAAAACGCTCATTTTAAACTGTGTGCACAAAAGATGTCCCCCAAATGACTGCTTTACTGTCAAAAGTGGCTCATTGGTCAACATCGTCCAAATTTTAAATCATCATTTCTCGCAGATTACTCTCATTTGAGACTTTTTTACGCTTGGTTCTTCTTTATTAGTCCTAACCTCAACGATTGAAATACATTATTGATATTTGTAGGCGTAATTATTTAAATGTAGAGGTTTGTTAAAAAATGACGGCTGTGAAAACTATCGGGTATCATCCTCCGTTACCGCGTGGTGCCGGCTCGTTTGCTCAGCGGAAATTATACCTAACCTACCTACACCATGCCTGGTTGCCAACGGTTATCAACGGTACCATGCCTGGTTGCTCATGTTTTTGTTGCGGCTTGTTTCAGGACTGCAGCTTGGTTCTCTCATCAGAAGCCGAGGGTCGTGGGTGCTATCCTCTTGATGATCATGTTTTGTGCAAGAGTTGTAATGCAAAGAGAGTACAAACTCTTACGTCGCATATGATTACTGAACTATAAGTTCACTTTCCTAAAAAAACATTGCTAACAACAATTTACAGTTGGTTTGTACGTTTTTACTAGTACCTGCATGGTTACAAGTAAAATATAAGAACTGGTAGTAACTATTTAATTAGTCATTCATTAAAAATGAAATAATTAGTGCTGGGGTGTTCTTATCTTTGTTATTTCAATCGTGTGTATCGAGTTTCATTATTTGAAATAGGATTTGAGACTTTCTGTTTATAATTTATCTTTGTTTTTTCTTTGCTATTCTTTTATTTAAATAACAATTACTGTACTTGGATGAATTGATTTCAGGTCAATTAGGATGAATCCTGATTGGATGAATTGATTTCAGGATGAATTTCAGGCTCATCGCTAAATAGTAGTGTGAGAAATCAAACCTGTTTCCTTCTTTTCCAAGTCAAAAAATGCGCTTTGAAAAATTTGTCATTATTTTCAAGTTTTGGGCATCATGGAAAGATGATGCAGTTCACGATAGTTCATAAATTGATTATATTCTAAAAGTCAGTTAGTTACAAGTTTTGTTAACTGGAGGCATTTGAAATACACTTTCTCAGAATTTTTAAGGTTAAACTCTTCCGATCCATGTCTGAAATCTGTGAATGTATTTATGGTTGGTGAGACATGAGTATATACTACCACCCAAATTGTGTTATTTGATGCCATTGATGAAAGTGATAATATGTTTCAATATTTGGGTGGGGGAAGTAATCATTCCTAGATTCAACAGCTTTCTACCACTAACCATGCTAAATCATTTTCAATGACATGTGTTTATATTTATGATAAGGGTTAACATAATATAAAAGTAAGCAAATGCAATAGTTTCTGTTTTACTGGCTCAGTTGCTACCTAGATAATAAATAATAACATTCCTGTAGTTTGGCTAGTTTTTTTTATGGGTCTGCGATTTGCAAGCATTATTTTTTAAACTGTTTGACCATTATTGTTACATTATCTAAGTTCATTTTTAGTTCCAACATTCCGTTCCTGATGCAGACCGCAGAAATGGTATCAGGGGCAAGCGTTAACCGCTTTACTGTGTTTTAATCAATTAATAAATATTATCAATTTAATGGTTGTCCATTTTAAATGTTTCCTGATTTTGGATGATGTCTTAGCTAACTTTGTTACCACATCTTGTCTTATGCCAACCTGGTACTTCTGTCTAAATAGTAACAAAAGAAAGTTTAAGATGCTTTCTTGCTAACAAATAATTGATCATATTATTTATTTTGGATTTTTATTTGTACTTTTTGTTTTTTTTACCATTTTGTTAAAAATTGTGGGAATTAAATATAATGTTGCAATATTTTGGTGATGATTCTATATTTGTGTGAATATGTATTTGTCTAGAGCTTGTTATGAAGCATCAATTAGGCTGGTATTTGCATGACTAAAACATGGACTTTAGACTTGTGAGCACATGAAATCTTGTTGGAGTCCAAGATAATCAACTATTCTCTCCCAGTGACACCCAGACAGGCAAAGAAACTGATTTGAAAATGGTAAACAGTCAAAATCTGGTTGAAAGCTGGTGAAAAATATTTGCCATGCTAAGTATTCAGGTGAGCTTTATCAATGAGATAGTACACATTTTCCCCACTTTTAATCTTTGCAAGAACACCTTTAAATTCAAATTTTTTAGCCAAAACTATGTGACTTTTTATTGAGTTCAGGCTTTTAATGCACTAAGATGTCACACATTATTTAGTCAACAAAAGTCTAATGCTTTTTAAAAATGCTTAAATTCTGCTTGTTTACAGGAGAAAGAAAGTGCCGAGGTACAAGAGCAGTGTGTAGAAGTGGTCCCTAAGTTGCAAGCGCCCACTGTAGATGTAATAAATGTGGATGAGGCTAATAACTGGTTAGAACATGCCCACTATATACCCGCACACGCATCCATTACGTTAGAGCTATTACCATATTTTGCCTTTCTGCTGGCATTTTCTCAGTCCTCGAGCTTTATTGACTCGTGGTTGCCGATCCGCTAATAAATCTCATTTTTTCCATCGCTCCAGTTTACTAGTTGTGCCAGCTTTGTGCATTGATCCTGTTGATGATACCAAACGAACATGGCTGGATTCAATACCGCAAGTGGTAGCGTGCCTCGCTGGTGCCAGCATCGTGATACAGGCTGGTGTCAATATGTCGTACTCTGCTGTTTTGCTGCCACAGCTTTTGGCTGAAAGAAGCAACATACAAATTTCTTCTGATCAGGGTTCATGGATAGGCAAGTCCATAACATCCTGGCTCCAATTACCAGCAAGTTATTGCCCTGCGTGTTTGTGTAAGTGTGTGTGTTTGATTGTTCAGAGAAAAACATTTGCTTTTTAAAATTGCAGCAAGTTTGGTGACGATTTCCACTCCATTCGGATCGATAATGTCGGGATCCCTGATGGATAAAATGGGTCGGAAGGCAGTTTGCAAATTGACGTGCATACCTTTAATTCTGTCATGGATTGTTGTAGCATTTGTCGCCAATGTGCATGCTCTCTACATGGCTAGAGTTCTAGCTGGGTTTGGTTCTGGTATGATTTGAATTTCGTTTATGAAGAACAAAAATTTGCCAATACTTCGGTATATTCAGAACGCATTGGACATAATGTTATTTTTTACATGAGGTTCTGGTTTGTTGTCAATCTGTCATTTTTCAGGATTATCTACTGCGGCTCTGTTGTACATATCGGAAGTGTCGCATCCCAATCTCCGCCCGATGCTGCTTTGCCTGAACTCTGTGTTTGTTTCACTCGGAATCCTGCTCACATGTGTGTTTGGTGTTTGGATGGGATACCAGGGTATGGCAATGACTTTTGCAGTCTTGTCTCTGCTTAGCTACATGGCAACTTGGCCGTTACCAGAGAGCCCTTATTGGCTAGCGTCTGTGAAAAGCATGGAGAAAGCTGACAAAGCGTTGCGTTGGCTGAACAGGAGCGAATCTGTGAGTATGAAAAACTAGACATTCAAAAATACAGATCTACAAATATTCAAATCTAGTTTGTTTTACATTGGACTACATCATCACCCACTGAAGTTACTCACTTAAACTTTGCAGGCCCCTAAAAAAGGGTCGAAAACAAGTGTCTTGTGCCCTGGTTTAGACCTAAATTGGATAGTATGTGGATAGTGAAAGCAGGGTAAAACAAAGGTTCTCATGCCATTCTAGAAGAGGGCCCTGCTGACATACAAATCTGGTCCAGACTATAGGTTCTTCTTTGTTTACATCCTTGCATCAATAAATAATGTTCTAATTCTTTTTCAGTGTTATCAGAGTGAGTTGCAACGTCTTGTAGCTAACTCTAAAAAGGCACAGGCGCCAGAAAAAGTTAAAGCATTCAGTCAATGGAAATCAAACTTAAAAAAACATACAGTATATAAGCCTCTAATTATTCTTATATTTATATTTCTGTTTCAACAATTATCAGGTGCATATGTTGTTATATTTTATGCTGTAAACTTATTCCAAACTATTGGTGGAAAATTTGGATCTGGTGTAGATGAATACACTGCACTGGTACTGCTAGGAGTAATAAGATTTATTATGAGTATCGTTGCATCGTTGATGTCCAGGAAAATTGGTCGACGTCCTCTGTGCATGATATCTGGCATAGGTATGGCAATTTCCGCTTTACTAGCTGGATTATATTTGAATTCTCACGGCATAACAGGGTCTGATTTTTTCTTCTCCAAGTACCAAGTGCCAGTTGAAAAGAATTTGACTGTTAATAACGGAACCATATTCAACGTAAATGAAAATGTACATTTCTTCAATGTTAGTTTCCAAAATGAATATGATCAACCACACCCTCAAATAATAAATTCAACATTATTAGCAGATCAGCCAATAATTAATAGTACTACTGCCAGTATTGATGAAGTTGTCAAAGCTTCAGAACTACCAAAAGTACATAAAAGTGTGTCTCATATTTTATCTAATGAACATTGGGTTCCGTTGGCATGTACACTTTTATTTGTTTCCTTCAGTGCCATAGGCTTTCTTGTGATACCTTGGACATTATCCGGTGAATTGTTTCCAATCAAAGTACGTGGCACATGCACTGGCTTTATGATAGCATATGCATACATACTTATGTTTATTATTGTCAAAACGTTTCCTTTTGCACTAGATTTACTACAAGTGGATGGAGTATTCTTTTTTTTTAGTGCTATGTCTTTCTTAGGAGCAATATTTGTATTTATTTTCCTACCGGAAACTCTTGGTAAAAGCTTCCAAGAAATTGAAGATTATTTTAATTAGGGGCTATTACTTGAAAAATTCAGTTTCTGGCATTTCCATTTAATTGCCAAGATATTTGAAAATAAAAAGCACCAAAATACCTACTTTTAATGTTTGCATCATTTTAACCCACGAATCAAAGATCAAATTTAAAACAGAAAAAAGTCCAATTTTAGATTTTACCTCCATGATGTAAAGGTAAATTCAAAACAGCTGTTCTGGCGCAAGAGATGGTAGAATTCTTGAGTAGAATTTGAGTAGAATCAAACGGAAAATGACAACGCCGTGTCGCAATGCAATTATGTGTGCACGCATGTGGTGTACGTTGCATGTAAGGGACAGCAGTGTATAAACCAAGTAATCGCATTGGTGTTGGGTGTTGGATGCCGTTTTACCCCTTCAGAAAATCTGGCCCAAATTTTCCTTTCACCTTAAGGTTTTAAAAGTTGTTCATGTCATTTTACAAGATTTTCGAGTTGTGCCAGGTTTTTGTTTGTTAGTTACAGCCGGTTTAGTAACTCATGTAGGGGAGACTGGGGCAAGTTCAAAAGCTATTCAATGTTACCGAACGGTGTGGCGTATTGGAAACACCAGTTCTTGTGATCACCGCAGTTAAGCAACACTAAACACTACGCTTAGAAGTATTGTAAGGGTGACCATCATACACATGACCAGTTCTGTTTGCTATTCAGAATTTACTGCGCAAGTAAGCCAATCTCGGTTTGCATTTATGTTACTTGTTGAATTTAGTGCTCAGGTATGAATGGAATAAACTAACCCCAACTGGCGGCATATTCAGATTGAGCATAGCAGGCATAGAATTATATCCTTCAAGAGGCTTCATGCCTTTTCTGCTCCCCAAAAAAATTCAAAAGTTATAAACCATTCAAAACTATACAGTACATTTTTTTGAACCAGATTTTCTGATTCTAACTGAAACAGCAAAAACCTCTACAACAGCAAGTGAAATTATCCCCGATTTATAAATTGAACTATCTCATTTCTTCCTTTCCTTTCTTGCTATTCATGCCAACAAGTGACAAAGCAATTAGTTTATTTGCACGTTTAATCATTTATCAAGAACTTCCATTTGAGTACACAAATAATTACCTTGGCACTTGGCGACGCCATTCGACGAGTTAGTTCCTTACTCTCCAGAAACCTACATATTGCTTGAAAGGGATGAGAGGTACAATGAGCTCAGATTACCACCCTCTTGCAAGCCAAAGATAATTTAGAGCCAGAGGCGATGTAACTAAATTCCAGTCATAAAAAAATATGGTTTCTCTAGCTCTCAAATCTTCTCTGTAAATACAAGGGGAATAAGGAGTGGATGTTACAGGAATTCCAGATTTACAAGCACTGCAAACTCGTAAAATTCCTTTTCATCCCGGGATCCCAATCAAACCAATTTTATATATTTATAAAATTTTATATACCCAATTTTTATATCACAATACAATATATAGAATGACAATAACATCGCCATCAAATACAATTCAAATGCTTTAACAATATCTGAATAACTATTTACGTGTTTTTGTTTACGTAAATCTTGCTGACTGCGAGAGTGATTCATTTGATATTTACAAGCGTTTGTTCCGTGAGGTCGGTGGTCATGGCCGATTATAATCTGTAATTTGTGGAGAATATAATCAATCGCCTAGCATTAGCTTAACTTAGACGCGCGAAAACCATGAAAAACGAACGTCGGGGCGGGCCCCACGGGTGCAAACAGGAACATTATGCAGGCGAGCGATAAAGTCCTATGGCTTGTAAATTATGTCACTTGAATCTCAAAGTATCTGAGGAAACCCTACTCTCCCTTATGACTATCTGCTATGATTTTACGTTGATTTTATTTAACACAATATTACATGTTCTAGGCGTAAGGCAAGCTAAGAGAAAACACGTAACATGAGAGAAGGCAAAAAAATTTGACATGAAAACTAGACCAACAAATCAACCTAATTTTGGCGACCCTCGACGATGGACAAAATGACAAAGAAACAACCATTCTATACCATTCAAAACCTAACCAACCTACCAAACTAATCTAAACTGTGAAGAACGTAAGAACCTACAATGACCAAAACTTGGACAGGAAGCCTAACGAAAATGGACTTGTCCCAAAATTTTTCTTGACTTCTCTCATGTCACACAAATTAATTAAGAAATATTAATAATTCCCGAACTTGAGACGCAAACGGCCTCTGAACTGACGCGACGTTACGCCCCGCAAAGCAAGCAATGAAATATTTTATCTAACAAACAAAAGTTACCTATGTTTCCTCAGACACCTGATAAAACTCCCACAGCGCGTTCTTGCTACAATTTCCAGGGCTTGAAGCAAGGTCTCCGAGTCGTGTGCCGAGTTTTTGTCGGAGTTCTCGTCGATTCAAACGAGAGGAAGCCAAGATGCATCGGCTTCAAGCAGCGACTCGTGGAGTGCACCTGAAGACAACAGAATAAAGTTAAATTAGACTCGTTGCCAGGTACATGACGACTCTTGCACAGATTAACACATGCCCCGGACAGCTATGTTTACTTGGGAGTTTTGTTAGCTGTTTTCTAGTGTTAACATCGGGTCGCAATTCGGTGCAAAATGGAACCACACCGTTGTGGAGATCTAAAAGTTATATACCTATGCGTAGCGTTATCATCTACGATAATATACGTAAGCAACGTTTTGCTAACGTTGGACTACTACATCGACAGTGTAAAATGTGTGACAAAGTGCAGAGCTGACAATCAGAACTATTTTCTCATGGACGTGACTGTAATTAACTTTAACTTGAATAACGCTTGTGCAGATGTTTCGTTCTTGGGGGATTAACATAATATATTTTTGACAGAAACGATCAGAAGTGAGCCAATGCCAGAGCGAGAGATAACGGGCTTGCATTGGAAAAGTAAAACGAGTAAAGCCTTGTACCAACTCACATCTATCGACGCTGCAGTAGCGTTGTCTCGATGTCGCAGATTGGAGATCGGCTCCAATCTCGGGAGACGAAGAGTTACGGGCGCTGATTCTGGAGCCTCCCGGTCAACTGGAAATCAAAGGACAAAAATAAAACAAACGTTAGGGGGACAAATTTCACCGGGCGGAGATGCAAAGAGTTTAGAAACGTTCACGCAATCAGGACGGTTATTATGTTAATCTAGTCACGAGCGTTTCGAGAGTCTCGACTCAACTTGTTAAATAATTTGGAATATTTATTTTTTGTCTAACCTTGGTTGCCATGGTGACTGGCCAGGTACTGGGAGACTAACCAGGACCCTCTTCTAAACCCCGTTCCATCTATGTTGCCGTGGTGATGATCCAGCTGGTAGCCATGGGGTTGATGCTACAATCGGCCAGTCGAGTTGGTAGCAGTGTTCACGTTGCGACTAGAATCCTGCCGCTGTCAGACTCCGAACTTTACGTTTGCAACAATGAAATCAAAAAATGTTTTCGTTAATGCCTGGCATTTTATTATCCGGCACCAGTGATGTATTGGTCAATGCACGCGGGTGTACGCAGTCCACCCACTATTAATTTTATTTTTGGCCGTACCCCCACTTTGAACTTTTGAGGGAACGCAGGTGAACGCACGGGAAAGCAGTATTAAATTATGATTATTCTAAATATCCTGCACTTCTTTATTTTCAAGGCGAAAATGTCCCAGTTAAGGGTTTTATACCTAATAATCCACTTACTTGAAAATAAACCTACCAAGAATGCCACTGTATGCGAACATACTAAGAGTAGGTAGGCTGGAACTATGCCGGCGTCGCGACTTGCAACAAAGGGGTTAGTTAGAACCATATTACTGTTATCACTTAGGGAAGTCGGTAGCCGTTTTCGCGGCGTCTCACGGTGGTGCAAGCTCTCAGAAGCAAGCCCGCTTCAAATAATAAGAATTCGCAGGAAAGACAAAAATACAAACAATAACCAAAATGCCACATACGAGCCACACTGGACGAGTTAGTTCAATTCAAGATACAGAAGAGGAAGCAAGTGGATTTGCATTCCCTTTCGGGCCTTGCTCCTCCTAAAAAACCAAAATTTGGTTTGGGAGAAGTTGAAGACACCACCAACTTCGAATGAAGAAGAGCTCAATGAAAAAGAGTCATTGTGGAAACTGATGTAATCTCCTCAACGCGAAAGTACGCGCGTATCTATGGATAGTTTCAACAAAAATTTAAACCAGTATTCGATTAAAATGATTGACTTTCTTTTACCAGATTCCCGAATCCCCACCAAATTTCAAGACTGCAACAATGTGGGAAGGTGTAGACATGAGAGGACGGCATTAATTTAATTTTCTCAAAATCATTACGTAATTAAAAATGCAGTTCTGACCATGTCATTCCAAGCCCAATTTCATCGTAAACTCGTAGATTGACTTCAAAAGAAACCTTAGAATAAAAATTCACTTGGAGCTGTGCCCGAAGCCCCCTATTTTCCACTCTTTCGGTGCATTCGCCTTGGGTCTCCCCCACCCCGCCCGCCGACACAAAAAAATGTGTCATTTTTGCGTACTCCCACTAAAAATTTTACGAATACATCACTGTCCGGCACTGAAAGATGAAGGCTCCGTCATTAGGTTCCTGCGACATGGTTTAAAAGAACACAAGAAAGTGAAACAGAATGCAAGTAAAAATTACATCAAATGCAATAAGTACAGTCAGGTACAAAAACACAAACATTGATACAAACAGAAACATTTAAAAGAACAACAGTTCCCACATTCACACACTTAACAAGCATACTAGTTCCTGATTCCATACTCTCGTCTGCTCCACGTTTCTTCCAGTTCGAATCTTGCCCTCTACGTAGGACCGCAGTATATAACGCAATATAAACACAATATAAACGCTGTAAAAACGCAGTAAAAACACAATATAAACGCAATATAAACGCAATATAAACGCAATATGAACGCAATATAAACGCAATATAAACGCAATATAAACGCAATATAAACGCAATATAAACGCAATATAAACCCAATATAAACCCAATATAAACCCAATATAAACGCAATATAAACGCATTATAATCGCATTATAAACGCAGTAAAAACGCATTAAAAACGCATTAAAAACGCAATATTACCGCAGTATAAACGCAAGACTAATCACGGTACTGAAGCGAGATCGTAATGAACGCGGAGGAAAAAGGTCGTAGGATTAGCGCTGTGAGTGTGTGCGTGTGAGCGTTCCGATCTCCCTCCGGCTCCTCCTGCTGCTCCCGGCGTGCTCGTAGAGGCGATCGCTGACCTGAAAGGCTGGAAAGTAACTTTGGCGAATCTCGTAGCTGACGATAGGTGCTCGAAGCTTGAAGCTTGAAGGCGCGGACTTAGCTGTAAAACTACCCCAAGCCGTAACGTTACCCCAACCTACGCTGGCCGGAGCAGACCTTCTGCATACCGGCTTAAGTAGCTACCCACCAACCCATTGTTGACCATCCTGATGGTCCTGTTCCCCTCCATCGTGTCTGAGTGATTAGACAAGGGGATCGCTTGACGTCAATCATCCCCCCTTGCCTCCAGGACACGTTCGAGCACGACCCTCCCTGGTACGAAACCCTCCCGAGAAAACCCAAGAGGGAAGGCAAGCCATTGACCCTCGGGACCTAGAGTAGAGAACGGCGTTGATGGATGCTCGAAGACTCGACGACTCGTTGACTCGAGGGCCTAACCCACCCTGAGGCCAGCAAACCCTCCTCGTCGTAGAGGGACGGTATACTACTGGGCTATTCCCGACCGACGCAATGCCTCCCACGACGCCCTACTCCTACCAAAAACCCTCCCATTAATAACTGTTGGGCCCCGGGATCCCCGATATCCTCCACCTACCCTAACCCCACCAGCAGGCCGAGCTAAGTTTCCTACTCCCACCCGTAGGCCAGTTACCCCACTCGTCGCGATGGGACAGGGGATCTACGTGGGCTTTCCCTTACTTATCCCCTGCCACGACCCACCATTAAGACAACACGACGCCCTAACCTAACACTCCCACCCTTTAGCTGAGTCCCCATACCACCCCATACCGTCATGCCATGCCCCCATGCCATGCCATGCAGAAGATGACAACTCGTAGACGGCGAATGGTCCCATCGTTGTAGATGACTGCTACCTGTTGCCTAACTGGTTGTGTGTGCGTGTTTGTGTGTTTGTGTGTTTGTGAGGCCTTGTAGCGCTAACCCTAGACCACTTAGCTGACGTCGAACGCGAACATCCCGGCCGACCGAGGTGCCACATTACGCAACCGTGTCCCGATTCCGATAGCTACGAGAATCGCGGGCGAGTCGCGGCGTTGAAGTCTCGGCGTTGGAGTCTCGGCGCTGGAGTCTCGGTGCTGGAGTAGACTCGATCTCGGCGGGGCCTGCAGCGAACCGATGCACTCGAATCAATAACCATGGCTTCAGTTTTATTTTGATTGTGAAATTCAAATCTAATGCAATTGTTTGCAATTGGTAGGGTAGATTATTGTTGGGAACATAAATAACCCATCATAAATTGGTGCCTAGCCGGGGTCTCGAACCCAGTCCGTCTCGTTTTGGTGTTGCTCTAAAATCCAACTGAGCTACATGACAGGAGCTTTTCGAGAGAATTTTAATGCATTCAATACGAATGACGGGTGAATGACCAAAGAGGCCGTGCATGGTCACAATCACTCTTTATTCTATCCACATCCATTTAACCTAGAGTGACTCCCAAAGTGACTTTGGATGCAATTGACGAGATGTGAAATCTGATTTAATCTGCAAATGCTTGAGATGGGCAAAGTATTTTATTATTAAGAACACTAATAACCCCTAAAAAATGGATGACCAAACGGGGACTGGAATCTCAATCTCCACCTGTCACGGGTGTTGCTCCAACCAATTGAGCTACTTAGACAGAAGACTTACTTGGAGAGGATTTTAGTGAATTTGACGAGAATGACAGATCTCCAAGGAGTAGAACCAAGATCACCAATTTCTGAGAGGTGTTTAGTGTTTATATTAAGAAAAAATATGTAATCGTTAAATTTTGTAAGGCTATATGAAAGGAGAAATCACAATTTAAAGTTTTGTAAAAATCCAGTGGTCAATTGGGGCAGCCCCAGAAATTGAAATGTGCTTATATCTTGTCAAAAATGCACGCTGGGTCTCGGACTACCTCAACGATACTAACAGAAGAGGAGACTGGCAAGGTACGAAAGGGCAAGGCAACAGGTGATGAAGGTTAATGGAATCTTCATTCATGGGGCGAGAATTCTAAATTTAAAAAACCGTTTCCAAAAATTGGATCCCAATCGTGACTATTAGGTGCTATGTCTCCTTTCGATGATAAAAGGTGAGTGCGAGACGAAGTTCATGTGTTAAAAACTGAAATAAGAAATCAAATCTGTTGGAACAGATAAAAAAACTCGGGATGATACTCGGAAAGTTTGGCAGGACGTGACGAATTGGTGTTCTTTAAAAAAAAGCATCTGTACAAACAGAACGTTTGCACTCTCAGAAATAAGTTGCTTGGGGGAAAAACTTCACGGCAAGGGAGGGAAGTTCGAGTTACTTCAAATTGACGTTCGATTCACTTTTTAGGCACTGAATTAATCGACTGACGGTCTAGAAAGCAACGCGGGTAATTAAAAATGAAAGAAACTAGCCAACACGAGAGGGAAATAAAACCTATGTTTGTAGCAGATTTGCGAAATGAATAGGCTTAACCAAAAGGCTCACCCAAAGAAGGTAGCAGCGTCTCCATCTCAGCTTTCATGGGCGGGAAATGTTCGTTCATGTTCCTGCTCTCATGTTGGATGTTGGTGTCTGAAAAACACAGGCCATTATTAGACAATTTGACACATTCTAACCAAGGAGCCTTGTTTCTTGCAACAGCTGCAATATAAATACATCCCGTGACGTCATCTGCACGCAATTTTCCTTACCCACACGAAAGAAAATTATTTACCGTAAAATTTCACAAAATAAATATAGTTTGGTAAATGTAAACCTACGTACCCAGTTACATACTTAGATGGATAGCCAGACAGTTAAATTATAGCGTTATAATAACAGTGTTTTGTGCGGTTGATGTTTTAAATTACAAGTGCATACCGCTTGATTTTATTAGCATCGTAGTGCGCAATGTTATTGCCAACGGTGTTCACAATTTATGAAGTCTACGTCAAATCTCCTAAAAATTCGTCTTTTTAAGAAAAAAAAAAGAATTAGGAATTCCATTTTCTCAAAATACTATTGGTAGCTCTTGAAAAGGCTCACAGCCTAAGATTAGTGAATATTTGTTGAGTTTTCTTGCTCACATCCCTATTCTAGTGTATTTATTTGATCGTGGATCATTTTGTTGGTTTGGTTAAAAGTAACTTCGGTATCAACAGCATTTGATAATTGAGTGGATATAAGCATAGACAATGGGTCTGCCTAAACTAGGCTGTTATTTTCTATAAATAGCAGAACAACGGTCATTGCATGCCCCGACTATTACCTAATCGCATACCTGTCCTTTGTGTGGTAAAAATTCGCCTAGAAAAATGTGACCCTTTTCAGAGAGAGGTATGCCAATATGTCAAAAGTGATTGAAAACGGACAAAGTTATTTTAAGCTTAATTCGTCATTTGATCGTGTATCAGAAGTGTACAGGATTTTAGGTCGTCGAAAGATAAAACAAAGAAAGCCAAACGAAATGTGTAAACTGTATGGGGGTATGCATGTAACGGGGGTTGTCGGTAAGTGGCTGTCTCTTCCGCAGTATTTACTTGGAACTCAAGACTCCAAATAGAGATTGCGAAAATTGATTGAAAACAACTGAAATTGGGTTTAATATAAACAATATTTGTAAGCTTTATCAAACGTGACATTTATACGGCGATCTGCTGGGGTTTCAAAATAGAGTTTTTGCTGAAACTATCTGTCAAGAAAAAATTTAGTAACATTCAAACGAGATCACGCAAGTAAATAATAGTAAAATCATACTTATTTTCATTTAAATGAAAAGGCACATACACAAAACTCAGACATATTTCTGACCAATCTTTCACACTTGTCCTTGCCGTACCAATGCAGTTCGAATTCTAGGTATCAATTAAGCGCAGACAAAGGATTGCACTTGAGATGGACATGTTTATTTTTCAATTGTTTCCTTTGGAACTGCAGATTTTCACATCTATCCAGATTATAGGATGGAGAGACACGATTCATTTTCATGCAATGCTATATAATAAGGCAAAAAGGTGTTGTTTATACTGATTTATATTATAATCTATTAATTATAACTTCTGTTGCTGCTTTTGTGTAAACCTTATCACTAAGCATTCATTGATAACTTGTAAAATTATTTTAGTAAATAAACAGGCGCGTAAGGATAAATAAATGTGAAATCATTTTCGTCTGCGATAGGTCGATGACTTTTCCTCTACGCACGTAATTCCAGGCTTTGTCATGTATCTAATCTTGTGTTAATCAAATTTAAGTAATATTTGTATGACAGTGATGATTGGGGCCAAAGCAAATTAATTTAATTTGTGGTGTTTAACGACGCGCTTTTTTGACAACTGGCTGTGCGGCACTGGTCTAATGGCGTTGGTGAATGAGGGGATGACGATGAGCATGATGATGAACATAACCTAGCTTAGAAGGGAGGAGGGAAAACCTGGTGCCGGCAGATAGCCTACTACTGTCAAAGAGCACCAAGGGGACCACCGGCTGAACGTCCCTTCTGAAGGACGATACAACTCGAACAGCAGGATTCTTCCACAAATCCATGCCGTCGAGAGGTTGATAAAAAAAGCAAATGCAATTCCTGTACTAACTTTCATCCCTCCAACCTCTCTCCCAAACAGAACTGGTCATGTGTATAATGGTCACCAATACAATACATTCTTTTCTCTAAGCCAGTAACTTCCAAAACAAAGGTCCGTAGACATTGGGTCTAAAATTTAAGATTGGTGGGCAAAATTATTTGTCTAATGAATTCAAAATGGCCAATGATTCAACAACGGGCGTCGAAAAGAAACAATTGTCTTTTATTCCAGTCGCTAAAAAGGAAAAACATGGGAAACGTGAAGCTGATGAAGAAACATTCGATTTGTTTGCTAGAGAAGATAAACCTTGTGGGGTTTATTATATTATTTCTTTGTTTACGTTAGGTATGTACATCACATGTCAACCGCTAACCTAAAAAACACTCAAACGCGAGGCAATCGTGGGATTGGCTTTAGCGCAATGAATTACCATTCATCCACGATTTTTTTTTATTTCAGCCTTTGGTTTTGGTTGCTTACATATATATCACGTTTCCACATTATTTGAAAATGACAGACATTTTTCTCATTTGTCAATGATGGAGCGTGAAATGACATTTCGCACAGAAATGGTATGTTTCTTAGCTTTATGTGCTAGGTAGGACTCGGTTCTCGGTAGTATTTTACATGTAGAACTTGTGGCTTATTCCTGACTTTAAATTTTAGGGTCTTTATTATTCCTACTATAAGCGGATAATTGAAGCGCCGTCATTTATTGAAGGGCTTGGACAAATCACCAATGACAACTTGACTGAATATCCTAAAGTTATCAACACTCTGCAACGTTTTAATTTATGTCCTGAGGTAAATACGTGGTTAACATATTGTTTGGTTTTGTTCGTACTTTGTACTGCTGTTGTGTACTCTCTCGTAGTAATTTATATTTTGATTCATTTATATATATTTTTTTTAGGTGCTTATAGGTCTACTATTTCGTACTTTTTTATACATTATGGACATATTTGACTTGCCGACAAAGCAATGTTGGCAGATTGACCGAGGGCAAAACTTACCTCCCGTCACTAGCTGTGAGGGCCTGGGTGATCCAATCTATTTTTATATTGAAATGGTTTGGATTTGTGCTGGATTTACTATGGGACTCGTGTTTATTTACGGACTGGTAATAAGGTGGGTAGTGTTCTTTTTAAATCTCTGTTATATATTGCATGAAATCAATGCTAGTGTTTAAAGAACGATAACCTCTGTTTTAGTCGGTCAATAATTGGAGGATCACTGAGTGTAATCTGTTTTTTTTACAACCACATTGAGGTAAATATGCATTGATACCAAACATATAGCAGGTGTTGTGTTAACATGTCTGCTCACAATAGTGGTTTTGCACACAACTTTCAACCTAGTTCCATGCACACTTTGATTACCTACAATTACGATATTGATTATTATATGATTATTTTTCATTGCAGTGTACTCGAATTCAATGGACTCCTCCTCTTCGAGAGAGCTTTGCATATCCATTTATTCTCCTACAACTTTTGTGTGTCACATACTTTCTTCGCAAAAGTAGCAACAAAATTCCAAGGATTATACCGGTAAAAACAAGCGATTATTCAAACGTTACAAACCTTATGGAATTACAGAAATATTCCTTCATCAAGAGAAGTTGATCTTGACAAAACCATTTTAGATTGAAATTGGATGTTACCTCAAAAGATAAAAAAAAAAAAATGTGATGGCACACAGTTCAATAATCTCCGTTTCGAAGTGCTCCTAATCGCACCTTGGTTTAATGTTTAAATTTGTAATTCATGTGTTACAATCCTTTTTTTATTTTGTTTCAGATGAGCATAATTTCAATATCATCGTGGATTTGCCTTTTGCTCTGGCAATTCTCACAATTTGTCTTAGCCTCACAGTTGATAGC
The DNA here is from genome assembly GCA_947568835.1 of Protonemura montana. Lineage (NCBI taxonomy): Eukaryota > Metazoa > Arthropoda > Insecta > Plecoptera > Nemouridae > Protonemura > Protonemura montana. The sequence goes on along the minus strand of OX387604.1, from coordinate 22,956,228 downwards.
TGTATTTGCAATGTTTCTTTTTGGAATCATCAAAAAAGATCTATTGACATTAATATTTATGAGCCAAATGGTTAGTACTGGGCATTGTGATATTTATGTAAGAGTCTATCAAACTGATATTATCGTCCTCTGTGGGTTACCATCCTCCAACTCATAAAGTAATTTGCGTTTTCCTTCCCCGGTCCAGAATTTTCTGTTCATTTTCCTTATCACATGTACTGAAATAGTGAGTGCTGTCAATGTTGCCAATCTGAGTGATTTGAATTAATTTGTGTGGAGTGTTAACCAATTAGAGTTACCAACTCTAGGTACATAAGCTACATAGTTGATACATTGTACAACTCAGCCTCTGTGGCAACCAGCCTCTGTGTAACCAGCTTTTAAACCTTGCCGGGTTGTGGTTCTTCTTTACTTTACTTCATTACCTTTAATTATAGGTATTTAGTGGGAATCTAGAACTTACTAAGAAAAGAGTAGAGATTTTATGTCCAGTGTTCACGATGATGTTTTTTTTCCCCCCAGCTGGGTGTTGTGCAAGCAGTAGTTTCTTTGTATGGCAACAAGTTGATAGTGTGCTCTCTATTGACAAGCATGCTCTCTTCAGTTTTGCTAATTGTTTTGCTTGTCGAGCCACTTATGGTGCGGTTCAATAATGCCATTCGGGGAATCTCGCTGGCTACTTTGGCAACTGCTGGGACGCTCTTCACCAAACAATTCCTCAATTCGATCTTCAACAATCATGATGACGTAAGTCCATTACCACATTCTTATTAGTTCTAGGAAAATAATTTTGACTGAAAACTCACCTCTCTAATATGAAACAATTTTACAGGATCACATTTTAAATATTTTAAAATCAAAGCTCTCGGGATTCAAAGACTTTCATTCTCTTCTTTATACATGCTCTGTTGAGTTTGATTTTATGAATCCAGACATAATAAAGAAACTGTGTTTGACATTGTTGATACCATCAGTATTGTTGGCATTCACTTTTGTTGTATTTCACTGGGTAAGAAGTTACTTTCGCAACAATAAGAAAACAACTGAAAAGCAAAAAAAAAGGTGAGCATTCTCAATGTAGATTACTTTTAGCTTTAAATAATAAGTGAAAATGCATAGCCTCAACACAAACTAGTCGAAGCTAATTTTCAAGCATGTGTTCCCTTGCCAGAGTTGATAAAGAGCGGTGGTCTGCCTGCATAGAGCCGGATGTGGTGTATAACATGCTTCAGTTGGTTGCTTTCACTGTAATGGCTGTTTGCATCATGCGGCTCAAGCTTTTCTTCACGCCCCAGCTCTGTGTTCTGGCGGCTCTGCTTGCCACCAGAAAGGTGAGTACTGGTTCTGATTGGTTCAGATTAATTCTGATTAATCAGTGTATCATTATTATATATCTCTCTCTCTAGCTGATGTATAACACTGACATTACCTCATTTTAGTATTTCAGATTATTCAAAACTGTTGAGGTACATTGGGCTGTTCTGGCAGTGATATTTGGTGGAATGAGCATCCAAGGAATAGAAAATCTACGAGGCCAACACAGCATATTAGGTCGGTACTGGTATCAGTTGCCCCTCATTAGGAATGATACTTCTTCATGCACTTTTTCTAGTATGATTAAGAGTTAAAACTTCATGTTCATTGCAGTATTTACTTGATTTGTTTGATTTGTGTTTTAAATGTTCAAGTTAATGGTGACGATATATGAGACTTGGTGCTCAATTTGTTTGATAACACTTTCTTCCAGGGGAATACAGTGATGTGCCTCTCGAAGAGTTGCTTTCCTGGGTCAAAACTGAGACCAAACCAAATGCAGTATTTGCTGGGCCAATGCCAACCATGGCTAATTTGCTTTTATCAACTCGTAGGCCCATAGTAAACCACCCTCACTATGAAGATGCCGGTTTACGGTATGAAGATTCTTCATCTTGTCACTTGTACTTGTTATTAACTGATGTACCTCGACATCCTTTAAGATATTTTCTGTTGAACAAATTCTAGGGAACGAACAAAGAAGGTGTATTCGATATTTAGTCGCAACTCTCCACAAGATGTGTTCCTCACGCTTCTGAACATGAAAGTTGAATATGTCATCCTTGATGAATCATGGTGCTTCCGAGAAAGCAAGTAAGAAAAAACTGTCACTGTAATTTAATTTTGAAAGCACTGCGTTGAATTATGGGTGGTAATTTCCTTTCGTTTATTTGTTTCCAATACAGGAAAGGATGCAGCATGGTTGAACTTTGGGATATTGAAGAGCCTTTCAACAAGCACAAGCCCCCACTGTGTCCACAGTTGTTTATTAAAACACCTCCGCCGTTTCACCGAGTATTTGCTAACGAAAACTACGTAGTTCTACGTCTCCACTCGCAATATGTTGAAATAAAGCCTAGTCAAGAATTCAAATTTTAGTGGCTGCTTGGTATGTTATTTTCAATTGAATTTCTCAGATCATGGTGTGCTCTTTAACCAAACAATTTGTGTTTTGTGCAAATTCCCATGATGTTTTTGGGTGGGATTTGTGAGAAAATCTAGTTAAAACAATTAAGCAGTAATGAACAATAACCCTTACAAAGTATTTTGGTGCATGGTCTTATACTTCACTCCAAACTTGATGCAAAATTTACATTTTTGGTAGTTATTTGAACTGTGAGGCAAATAAAAAAAAGGTGGTCAGTGAAATTTCATTATTTTGTTTCAGGATCTTCGGTGATATGACCTGGATTCATACTCAAAAATTAAATAAAACTTGAACCAACCAGAAAATTAAGATTTTTCTTAACGACCTCAATCTCATGAGGTCAGTATTAAGTTTGTAGCCTGACCAGGCCAGGGTCAGCATCCAGAAGTGGGATCTGTGGCATTCAGGCATCTTTTAGTAAGAAAGAGGAGTCTGGAAATCATTTGCAATATTTTCGCTGTAAAATGATTGGTATATTTTTTCTTCTGGCCCATTTTACTTGGCGTTAGCTGTGAAATGTGTACATATAAAGTGCAAACTCATAAGTGTAAGTTGAAGTATTAATCTTAAGCACCACTCATGCTGGACCTAGCACATGCTGGCAAGTTTTATGATAATTGTTAGTTAGATGATGATTGTTGTCTCAGCCTTGAGTAAGCTTTATAGGTTTAGTCGGAAGCCCCTCCCTAATTAAACTGTCTTCGCAAAAAATGGTTGCCAAATGGCTGCTTTACCCACAAATATATGGGTTACCAGAGATGGAGTTCCCGTCGTTTCGAGTATTTCGAAATTTCATGTTATTTCTTGAAAATAACTCACATGAGAAGGTCTACGCTATGTTTGTTAATGTGTATCTCAACAATTCTTAATTTGTTGCAATAAATATTTTCAGCCATAATTATTATAATTATTATTAGAGATAGGATAGTAATGCAAATGCAAATTCTTCAATAATGCTAGTATCCCATGCAAAATCGTAAATATATCCGTTTCATGACATTGAGATTGCAATGACATCATGTTGTTATTGCATATTTTGCATATTTCAGCTTTTAGTGCATATTTGGGCTGATACTGGATAAAATTTCATATTTCAGCTTTTTTGGCAGTTTTATAGCGCTTTCTTTTAGGGTATGTTGCATACTGTGCGCATAAATGTATTATTTTCAAATTTTATTCTAGAAACTAGAACACACAAGTAATTCACTTCTGAGAATCGCAGAATCGCAACTTCTGAGAATCGGGTCTTTCCTAGAACTTTTCAAGCTAGCAAGTTGTTAAGGGGTATAGGTAGGGTGAGGAGGACTTTACCCTCAGCCAGTCACGACAAACACAACCTATCTAATGATAGGTATTGTTACCTGCTCAGGAGTATGGCGAAGGGGTAGGTGGACAGGGAGAGAAGGTGGTGGACTTAAACTTAAGAAAAGGGAGCTAATGAACACAGGTGTTTCACTAGCTCAGCCGCTCAGTTCGCTGATTGTGCAGTAGCTCGTGGGTAAGCCAATTCATTTATCATGGTGCCTATGAGAGCATCTTTAAGTGTGAAGTTGAAACAATGGGTGAAAGAGCACAAATATTTAGCAATTAATGGAATGGCTATTCACTGTGAAGCTTTTATGCGGTACCTATACTATGCAGTACGGCATATTTGGCCATTTTTACCGCATATTTCAGTTTGTGATAGCGTATATTTTGTATATTTAAGCTTTTGATTTTGCCTATTGTGGCTTTGATACTGCATTACTAATCCTATCACTAATTATTATATTATATAATGATTATTATATATTATATTATTATAATATATTATTATAATTATTGAATTGTAGAGCTTTGTTAAAAAAGGACAGCCGCAAGCGCCATTGGGCGGTCGCCCCCATTACCATGTGTTGCCGGCTCGTTTGCTCAGCAGAAAGTCAAACATAAATGCTGGCCCTCTTGACTAAACCTATAAACTCGAGGCCTATCTACTTACTTGATGATACTATTATTTATGTTCAGTATTTTGCTTTTATTATCAATCCTTGCTTCATCCAAGGCAGCTTTTGTAGGCATTGCTTTTAAAGCATGGTACAAATGTGAATAAAAATTAAATACTGACTAACTACTTTGATTGATGTTGTTATTTATGTTCTGTACAAAAATATTTTGTAATAAATTATAATGTAATTTACCAGAAATCAAAAATTTTTTAAGGCTTGAATAATAAGATGTCTTATAGAGAAACATTTGCAAAGATTTGTTTTTATTGACAGACATTTTGGTCCATTCAGGTTCTTTCTTGTCCTATTGGTTCTAGGGCATTTTTATTTTGGATCAGATCCTGAGTGTCTTTTCTCAGAACATACAGCGTGTTTTTGTTGAAATACTGTTCAATTTCAGTCAGCGTTTTCTTATGTGTTTCTGGTAGAAACAACCAGACGAAAATTGCACCGCCTAAAGACATACTAGCAAAAAACCATTGCACTCCGTGTGCCCCTCCAAATACTGAAATCATGTCTCGGTACGATTGTAAGGCAGCAAACATCCAAACGTGACCTATAGAAATAGACAATCCGTGTGCGATTCCTCTTATTTCGGTAGGATACAGTTCTGCTGTCATTGTCCAGGGAACTGACAAAAGTCCAACCATTGAAGCGCAAACATACAATAAAACGCATGCTACCGGAACCCAGGTGAAATCTTCACCTCCTGTAAAAATAAGTGTTTTCATATTAGCAGCTTAATAGCTTACAAATAGTGTGCAAAGATGGGATACGAAATGGGATTTACCATTTAGAATGTAGCGGGTGGCAATGCCAGAGACTGCCATGCAAATTGCCATGCAGATCCCACTTAAGATCGAGAGTGGCCGTCGCCCAAACTTTTTCATTAAACCAGTCATGAAAATACTCATCACCACTCGCATAACTCCCACGAGGATGGATGCATGGGATGGGTCCAGACCACTCTTTATATCCTGCAATGGGTTTTCCAACAATGTCAATTATTTTCTATAATCAATCATATTAAATAAAACATTTAAACATTTCACTAATTGTCCTAGGGAACAACTTACACAGAAAGTCCATCCTTGATTAGAATTGGCTTTGCAAAATATTGCAGAAATATAACTTGAGAAGCTTACTGAAATGTGCTTACTTAGTGTTCCCACAACAGGGGTCAATTTTGGGCAAAATTTAACAGTGCCTTTTGATTTGTTTCTACAGTTTCCAAGATTTATCTTGGACACTTTTTGCTATTGGTGGGAAATTACGGTTTATAGTGTGTAAATGAGGTCTGGTGTGTAAATGAGGTCAGGGAAATTTTTGGCACTTTTTGGTAAGCACTCTCTAGCATTTTGATTTTTTTTTGCAATTTTATATTATGCTTTTGAAACTTGAAAAACGTGCTGAAATTGACGTTTTTAAGCTAGTGGTGCATTTTGATTATTTTCTCCAGTTAAAAGATATTCTTTTGAAACACTTTGGGATAGTTTGGTATTGATAGTTTACAGTGTGTAAATGCGGCCTTGACGAACGCAGGGTATTTTTTGGCTCTTTTAGGTGGAAAATCTTTGTCATTTTTTAACTTTTTGCCATTTTTTCTCTTTTTTGAGAACTAGGTACTGATTTTGATTGAAGTTTCTAGATGTTGGTCGAATCTGGCATTTGGGGCCTCGATGTAAATATCTCGAGGCGACTCGGGTTTCGTAAAAATGATTTACAGTGACTTTAATTTTGAGATTAAATAAAATCGTTTCGTGCTAAACACTTTTCGTGATCGACACTTCACATGGTGTGTGCCATAGACAGGAGGCAAAGCCTTCTGTAGTAACTACCATACCGTGCCTGGAGGGCGCCTAGGGCGAAGCCCTACTACCCCTTATAAAGGTAATGAACAATGTTCTGATTTTCTGATATTTAAAGATATATACTCAATGAAAGATTACTTGTGTTGACTACATTTTCTTTCTTGAGACTGAAAGTGTCATTGATTGAAAGAAAGTAAAATCTTGAGCAGAGATAAAACCAAGTTTAGTCTAGTGTTGGTGAAATAAACCCGTGAAAGGTAAAATAATTTAAGAGCCGTCCAATTGATTGCATTATTAGCAACTCAATTAAGCTGTTTCACTTTCTGTGCCAGTCATTGCAATTCACCTCTCTTTGGCATCATCGGGAATCTCTTATACCGAGGTATACTTTGTTTATGGAGTACCCAACTAACTCTAATGGTTTTTGCATGGCCTCTCACTCATAAGTATGTGAAATCTATGTAAGCTTTATCTATGGATTTATGCTGAGATCAGTTCTGCATACATACTTGAAAAAACGTCACTGCATAGAAAAGTGTGACATAAATTCCAGAAAATTGTTGAAAAAAGAAGAAGCCAGAGAGGATTGCCAGTGGTTTGAATCCAGTTGGCTTAAGAAAGCCAGATAGTCTTTCTATGAAGCTCCGTTTGACTAGAGATTTCATGTCTTGAGATTTAATCATTGCGGCCAACTGTGGGACAGGCTGCGTCCCCTGAAGACAAATTTAATTCATTATTATCTAGTGCAGTGCCAAATTATATAAATTCAATTAATTTGTATTGCGATAATATTTAATTATTACTCAGTTGCACCTTTATATTAGAAAGCCATCGCAGTGATGTTTCTGCCTCTTCAACTTTCCCTTTAGCTATCAACCATATAGGTGACTCTGGTACTCGATAAAATACCATACCCAGGGTCAACCCTATGTACACCAAACCAGTCCAGGCCACTGTACGCCAATCGAGGAACGCTCCTTCTGCGTACGCAATTACCATCCCTGGAACATCAAGTAGACATTGACAACTTGACTGGATAATAAAAATATTAGTTGCGAATTTTCTCTATTCTTTTCTATCTTAAGAACTTACCCACTGAGACTAACATAGGTCCTACAGAGACCAAAGAGCCCCGCAAATGCGTAGGTGCAATTTCTGTTATATACACAGTAGCCGAGCTCGTTCCCAGACCTAGAGATAGAAATAAAGCCTGCATACACATGACTATTCACGAAGTTATTAAATCGGCGTTCTCATGTAGCTTTGACGTGTGTGAAATGGCACCTGATCCTATTCCAGTCAAGAGCCTGGACAGGAGAAGAACGGGAAAGTTGGACCCTGTAGCAGTCAGCACCCATCCTATCGTAAATGGTATTGCCGACATTTTCACCGTAGTTACGCGGCCGAGATATTCCATCGCGACTCCGGCCAGAATGGCTCCAATGGGAACTACAATCACGAGTGAACTAACTGAAATCAAACACAAATTACTAGAATTCTTGCAAGATTTTCTCAAAATATAGCTTAAAATCACCAAATAACAATTATACTAACCCAGCCATGCCATTTGTGATTCACTAAGTTTCATTTCTGAATCTTCAGCTTCCAATTGTGGGACTAATATTGCTGAGAATGCCAGAGAAAACCCCACAATTATGTGGATACTGGCAACTGCCACAGAAGAATAAACCTGCACCAAACGATCACATGTACTTGTAGTTACTGCAATTGCCCGATTTACTTAGGACTCTGGACTTGCATTGGTTTTACCTGTGGCCATATACTAGAAATTGGTTCCTTGTTTACTGTTGTTGGATTGTAAATGCCATTGCCAATGAGAATTTCATCGCATTTGTCCCCAGGTGGGTCATTCCCTTCAGGAAAATCCATGTCAGTTTCGATGGTGCCATCTTTTAGCCATGGCTCTGCCTCTTCGTTCAGGCTAAAAGCAGAATTCAGAATTCAGAAGCAAAATGTGTATAGGAGGCACCAAATACATTTGCAAGTATACATTTGAAAGTATACATTTGAAAGTCTTTGAAAGTTACCGCCATCAGCTAAGCAATAGCCGAGGCATAATATACGCGATTTAACTTTGCAATTTAAGTTTGATTAATTTGTGGTTATTATTTTTGTTTTGTTCGGTTTGGTCTATATTTTGCTTTTGTAATGTTTTTACAACAGGACTTATGACACTGGTCGTAAAGCACCAGTGAGTTAAAGTGAGTTATCAGTTGATGGCGAAGATGATTACCCCAACCGAGCCTAGAAGGAACGAACCGAACTGTTTGGCGTGTTGGAAACACCGGTTCTTATGGGATCACCGAAGTTAAGCAACACTGCGCTGAGTCAGGTATTGGATGGGTGACCATCATACACATGACCACTTCTGTTCGGGAGAGAGGTGGGAGGGATGAAAGTCAGTACAGCAACTTCATTCGCCTTGCTTATCAACCTCTCGACGGCATGGATCTGTGGAGGAATCCTGCTGTTCGAGTTGTACCGTCCTTCGGAAGGGACGTTTAGCTGGTGGTCCCCTTGGTGCTCTTCGACAGGAGTAGGCTTCGTGCCGGCACCGGGTTTCCCCTCCTCCCTTCTAGGCTATGTTAGGCTCATCTTCATCCTCATCATCATCCACTCGTTCACCGACACCATTACACCAGTGCCGCATGACCAGATGTCAAAACAGTGCGTCGTTAAACACCACTAATCAATCAAACGCGTAATAGCGGAAGGAGGTCTTTGAGAAGGCGGCAAGCAAATCCTGCTCAAAATGAGATGTAGTTTAGATTGTCTGCTGTGTCGCTGTGATGCGAACTTGATAACGTGCTCGAGTGCATTACTCTCTCCGAAAATCGCGGTACAAATGACTTTTTCTAGCGTTTCTGACATGAGTTGTCGATATTAGTAAAAATTTGAAAGGCAATTAAAACATCTTAGAAAATGTCCACTTCTTGACATCGCGTAATTTTATGTGACGGTGTAAGATGGTAGGTAAAAATAGTTGTTTGCTTGGTATGACATAATTGATCAGCAATGCAATTGTCGTTTAGTCGTGACCCGCATGCTCGTTCATGACCTAGGCTAAAGTCACAAATCAAGATCATATTAAACTGTTCACATGCATGATTCAAATCTCGATAGACGGGAGGAAGTAGATAGTGCCATTGTGCCTTCTTTGATGGTATCTACTGGTATCTACGGTTAGGATGTAACAACAATACCACGCGAGATTACGGTTGGTTAATTGTTTTATGGATGTTCTATTTATTAACCTTGGTTAACAGGGATTAGAGATCATTCTTGACAAATGTATTTGCATTTTTAATGTACCACGTCGCATTATTTTTCACGGATTCTCTTGTTACCAATACAAACAGTTGAGCCATTTAATGAAATCAACACGCATGGTCACTTTATTTGATTTTTTTTGCCTCGGCAATGTTTGTCATTCCTACGCAAGGGATCCGTGCCTACGCTTCTAGCTACAATTTGCTGTAGTTGGCAATGCTCTCCAACGCTCTATACACTAGAAACTCAATACTATGCGTTGCTATTGTTATCCGCTAGACTGACATTTTACGCAATAACGGACGACTGGTGTAGCTAGAAGTTAGTCGCCGACTTTTCTAATAACGAGTAAACTTGCTCACCTTCTTATTGTATCCATTGGTATTGACATGATAACCTAGAGTAGCCTGGACCGCGGCAGTCACTTCAACTTACAGGCACTAAAACACCAACGTTCGAGACGGCACAACATGTAACAACCTTGATGTGGTGCACCCAGATCAACTTGAATAAAATGATTTTTATTCTCTTGATTCTCTTGATTGATAATAAACAGCTCTTTGCCTGATATTAATCGCATAACTGATTTTGTTTACGCTTGCGCATTATGTATGTTTTGGTGACATCAATTATTCGATCGTTATCATGTACCTGCTACCTAAATCCATATAGGTATCGAGCTACCATACCGCTAATAGGCAATCGGTTGTGATTTATTTGTGTACAATGACTCATGTATGCTTCACCAATACGTGATCGCTGTTTTATTGGGTACAATTATTGAGTCAATGTTAAACAAATTATAATTCAGTCGTTAAAGTACATGACAAAAGGCGATTATTAAATATAATAATTTGCCGGGACCGTCGATTTTCTACCTCTAAAAAGATTCATTGAAAGATTTGTTTCGCAAAACAAAATAAACAATGGACACGTGTTTCGCGTATTTTTTCCCGGGGGTGATAATGTCGACCGAAGTAATCATAATTATCTACGCAATCTTTTGACCGCTTTCATATGGATTCTAGTGGGGACTTACTGGTGTTGATTTTACTTATTTAGGTTTAAACCACATCTATTTTCCACGAAATATTTTTCTATTCTCATCTAGCTACCTGTCTTGATCGTAAACAATGAAACATGGACGAGTTTATGTAGAGCCACGGTGATTAGATTTTAGTCACGTATATATTTGAAACCATTGTCGGGGTTACTCTCTCTGTGACTGTCACCAGTATTTGATAACAGTGTTCTTTGATTTCTGTGCTCTTGCAAATTGCAATATTAGCGACATGCGAAAAGCGCATCTGTATTTCATGCTTTGCGTGTTGACATTCGTGGGAAATAAGAATGTCTCATCGGTAGTTGTACTAGAACACCGAGCTTCAATTTGCTTGCAAAATAGTCTGGAGGTAATTATTCAACTACTAATTATTGTGGAAAAGATATTTTTGTTAGCACCTAGCTACAAATAGGATCTGTTATTTTTGGGATTGCAGTGTGAATTCAGCTGGGAATGCTGTAGCGGATGCTGTGAGACGGGCCAATGCGGGGACAGTAAGCTATTTTGTCTATGACGGCGGATTCACAATTTTGTTACTGGATTTAGCTGTGTCCTGACATGGGACGTGCTGTTCTTTCAGAAACCGAAACATGTACCCAGGACGAGCACCCCTGTGTATCACAAGAATGTCCTGAAGGAACATCTTGCCAGCTAGAACCTGTGATGTGCATCCGGGCACATTGTTCACCTCAACCTGTCTGCAGAACAAACGTCAGCCAGTGTAGCCAAGAGTTTACTTGCGAGCCAGGATATCATTGCGAGCTTATTTTACCACCTACACTTCCAAAGTACTGCGCCAACCCATCTGCATGTGCCCCAAAACCTACCTGTGTCGAAGATCTCAGTTCTTGCGATAACAAAACGTGTGATTTTGGGACTTCCTGTCTTATGGGTTTGGGAAATCACCCTGAATGCGTTCCTTCCTGCGACCAATTTCATTGCGCCCCAGGATTTAAATGTAGATTAGAAACTTTGGAATGTGATGAGGGCTTGTGCGACAAGAGACCAGTGTGCTTTCCGTCGTGCGAGAGAGTAGAGTGTCCTGAAGGAAGGGTGTGCAGAGTAAAAGAGATCCCGTGTTCATCGGGACCAGGAAAGTGTCCCGAGAGGGCGGATTGTTTTATAACATGTGAAAATGTGAATTGTCCGGAAGGGAATGTTTGTGATATAAGATCTGGAAAATGCCGGGTACCAATTATCCGACCCCCCTTACCACATTGTTTTTAACTCTGAATTTACAACGTTTTTCAATGAGTGTTTAAAAGGTTTTCTGTAAAAACTAGCAGAGTATGCCTTTTGAAATATAGAATTAAAGCAAAATTACATAATTAAAAACATAAAATACACATTCTACATCTACTTATAGCACATAATAAATATATTTTATAAATATCACAGATCTTAAAAATTAAACAAAAACTATTTGAAAGATCACCTGCGGCCGCATTCTATCTTTGAACCAGATGCAAGACGTTGACCACATTTGTTTACATCATTTTTCGAAGCAACTGCGAAATAACTTTGCTCTTTTCAGGATTTATCAGGAAGGTCTTGTCACACTTGGAGTTATCTGAACTTAAACAGGTAAAACCTTTTATAACATCGCGTAAGGCATGCCTTTTCCTGACGCCGTTAAATTTCAACATAACAGCGCTGAGTTTCCTTACATCGAAAGTTATTTCGATTTCGAAATATTTTATTTTATTTTCCTCACCCATTTTCCTCCTATTATTCATAGCTGGCTTTACTCTATAAAGGTAGACGACATGACCAGATGTCTTCAGTTAACGTTAGGCTAAGACAGGTTGGTGGCAGCCGTGCTATAGTCGTTGGTAACATGAAGAAGGAGCAACTTATTGTTATAATATGCCTTGTGCTTGTGGGAAATCAGTTCGAGTCGATCCTCGCACAAGAACAAAGTAATTTGCAATGCGTTCTAAACAAAAACCAGGTAACTTGAAATTGGTCATTTAAGAACCTGAGTAAGGTGAAGTTGCCTAGTTATTCTAATGAGAAATATTCGTGTGTCGTCCACGGTAAGGGCCTCCACGGAGTAATCTAACCTAACCTATACATAAAATGGGTCAAGACAAATTTTCTATGATATGGTCAGGACACTTTCCTCAAAATTGACCATAACGTCTAAAAAAAAATCAAACCATGGCCTCATGTTTGTTTGTATCTTCAAAATAGATTCAATTTTAATTAAAACACCGTTATTGACCAAAATGAGGAAGGTATATCGAAATATTTACAGCGGCAATGTTGAAGTGTTCTTATTTTAGAATCTAATGACACCAATTTTGTTGAAATACATTCAGGGATGACCAACTTACTGTAATCTTAGATGGTACTTTTTTGCACGCTGGAGTTTTTCGCGATTGCTTGCTTGAAAATGGGCACATTTTCAGCTTATTGGACATTATCACATTTTTCATGTCCTTTTGTTAGATGTTACATGTGTCAGATTTAGAATCAGTGTTTGTATCATAAATAAAAAGTGTTCACACAAAAAATTGGCACAATCGTGTTTTTATAAAACGCTACCTCTAAGTAGGGATGAAAAAACCAAGAAACCACAATTTAATTTTTATAAACTTTCCGGCCAATGTTTAGGGAAATGTCCCGAACATATCCCGAACAAATTCATCTCGACACAGTTTATATCGAGGTGTGACCTTAAAAATCGCTATAACTCCTGGACTCATAGGGTTTCCAGTTCCGTGAATAGTTCGTTTTGATTTCAGTGCCGTTTTAGCTGGGAATGCTGCAGTGGGTGCTGCACTAAGGGACAATGCCAAACCAGTAAGGATTCATCATATCCGACTATCTGTGTCTTCTTGGCTGCTTGTTAATCTTGTTAATCTTGTTAATGTTGATAATTGTCCCCTGTACAGGAAGTGAAACGTGCGTCCAAGATGTTCACCCTTGTGAGATTCAAAGCTGCCCGGTGGGTAGTTCTTGTCGACTGGTGCCTGTCAACTGTCTTCTGCCACCCTGTCCTCCGATAAAATCCTGTAAAAGTCTTGATAACCCTAATCCATGCTCAAACTTCACCTGTGGGCCAGGTTTTCATTGTGAGCTCAATGTACCATCAAAGCCTACCTGTGCCAAGGACAGCTTGTGCGATCAGACAACCTGCCCCCGCGGTTCAATTTGTGTTATGAATGGCAAAAGACCTGACTGTGTCCCTTCTTGCGACAAATTCGATTGCGCCCGAGGATCCCAATGCACCTTACAACTAATTAATGGCTGTAATTGGGATCAGTGCGATCTCTCACCTGTCTGTAAGCGCATGGAATTATGAAATGTACATTGAAGGGTGTGATTCTCAGTGACGAGTAATAGATTTCGTGTATAGTTGCAGGGTTTCTTGGTTTTTCTGGTGATTTCACTAAGAAGCTGAAACCAGCAAGCCTACAAAAACCCCTATATTTTGAGACACAAAACGGGATTCGAGGAGAATCTAGACTTAGATGTTCTGTTCATGTGGCCGTTGAATTAGCACTCTATCCTAGAGTTGCTAAGATCTCGTACTTACGAGTCGCCTATGTCTGATATTCCCTCGATGGAATCCCTTATCCCATCCTGCAAAGCTGAAATCTGTGTGCCCGGATAGCTCAGCTGGTAGAGCACCCGACCGGCAGTAGGGAGGTCCCGGGTTCGCATCCCGGTTTGGTCGCTCATTTTTCCAGTCTAGCTTGTATGAGTAAAATTCAGATAATGAGGGCTGGCAACTGTATTATTGATTAATGTACCTTATTTACACATTGTTGTGTCAATGTTTAATTTCGAGAAGCGTGTTTGTAAGTTCTGATTTGATTTAAAAAAATACATTTTGGTTTGGGAAAACAGTTTTATGCTATGCATATTATTACGCCTATACCGCTCAATTTCCTGTAATTTATTAAATAGCTTCCTAAAAATTGTCAAAGCCAAGTTATTTCCTCAGTCTTCTTAATTAAGGTATCCTAATGTTCTTGAAAAGCAGTTTCTTGACCGAGCCACTTATTTTCATCTTTGAATATCGCGGGAAATATAATGCAGTTTTGACTTTTGACAGCTGTGCCCCGTGCATGTGCATTTCAGCTGATGCCGTCTATGCACACGCCTTATACGAATAAGTGGTCTGCACGTATGCTATTTCTGTTGTACCGAGTCTCAAAGCCAGTTTATTTTATGATGCAAATGGAACTAATGAAAAAATAATATATATCTTGTGCCAGTTCGAGCTCGCTGTAGCATCGCAGAACGTGTAGCCATTAAGCCGTTTCGGTGAGCGTGCGTATAGCAATCTCCATCGCGCGTGGATGTCAAGCTCGGTGCGAGATTGAAATGATTTTAAAGATAATTTCTTTCTTCCCATTAAATTCGCATGACTATGAAACTCGTGCAAGTGATTTTAAAGAACATCAAGTTTATACCCTCAGTAAAATCTCATTCTCTTTTAACATCAATAGGCTGTAGCAAATCAAGTTCTGGATTGCATAAGCAATTTCACTATGCACTATCCAACATCTCATCGGCAAAATACCATTCCGCATCTCTTGGACCTTTACTTGACTCCTTTCAGTGGTCATACAGAAGAAATTACTACTTCAGAACTATTCTGCTTTGTAACACATTTGCCTTGCTGCTGGTCTCGTGCTCCGACAGTCAAGACAGTGACAAAGGTGGGTATGGTGTTTGCATACCATTGAGTTTTTAGGACAGCATTACTTTTAAGTAATTTACAATTTTACACTCCTAACTTAATAAAATACACGTGCAAGAGAAAAGCAATAGATAATTTGTGTTTATTTTCCAGTTCAACAACTACAGCGAGCAGCTAAATCTGGAAATTACCGAGAAATTACAAAGCTAGCGGCTGAAGGTGTTGACGTCAATCAGCGCCATTTGCTGGGATGGACGGCACTTCACGTAGCAGCTATAAGTGGAAGATACGAGGCAGTCGAGGCTTTACTAGTCGCTGGGGCCAATCCTGATTTAGGAGATGAATTTGTTAACATCAATAGAACGGCATCCGAGCATGGACTACACGCGTTGGAAGGTAAGTTCTATGAACATGCGAACTGGATCCATTCCATTGCAAAAGTGCTACAGCCGAGTAATGATCGATTGAAAATTAATAAACATTTCATTTTATGGCTTTTCTTGGGTTTAAGAGGTGTGCTTAACTCAATGATTTGGAAACTAATATTATTAACATGTTAGGAAAATTCTGTTACTTGTGCTGGAAAATTTAGACCAAAAATATTTCTGGTGGAAAAGTTAGTAGAACAAATTGTGGCTGTAAATTAAATCTGAATATAATGAGATTGATAGCGATAGTTTTTAAGATAAGTAACGTCATTTCATAACTTCTCAACTTTGATTGATAATAAAACAATTACCTAATTTCTAGAGTTTGAATTTTTTGACTGCTTACCAAACGTATTAATTTTAATTGATATGATGTGTAAATTTTAGTTCTGGAGCAACGAGAGGTCGAATTCTGTGACATGTTAAATAACCGAGCTACATTCCGTGGGTTTACTGCGTTGCACTACGCTGTGCTTGCTTATAATAACAGCCACATTGTTAAACTGTTGCTTGCTCACGGCGCCGACCCCACGATAATCAACGATGCCGGACATGTGGCTGGAGATTATACTAGCGACGAAGAAACACGAGACCTTCTGAAATCACATGCACGCAAGGTGAGGATACTTCCTTGAATGAGAAACAACTGTGAACTTTGTTTACCAAGTTGTTACACATCCTTAGCATTTTAAAGTGCACCGTGCTACTGAATCAGGCTGCCTTTAGTAGTGTATATACATTGAGTGTTATTATAATATCCTCATTCCTTTCAGTTTCATGAGATGCGTCTTGAAAAAGAAGCCATAGAAAGACGAAGGTTTCCCCTTGAACAAAGGCTTAAGCAGCACATTGTGGGCCAGGAAGGTTCAATAGCCACAGTAGCATCAGGTTAGTACAAAATTTGTCTTCAATATTTTCTAATATATCTTTTAGTATGTAATTTCCTAAAGACATATTTTTTTTTAGCTGTGCGGCGTAAAGAAAATGGTTGGAGTGATGAAGAACATCCGTTGGTGTTTCTGTTCCTGGGCTCTTCTGGCATTGGGAAGACGGAAGTGGCTAAACGGCTGGCTGCATATATTCACAAGGACGACGCGAAGGGGTTTATTCGACTCGATATGTCTGAGTACCAGGAGAAGCACGAAGTTGCCAAGTTGATTGGTTCTCCACCGGGCTACATCGGACACGACGATGGAGGGCAGCTCACAAAGAAACTCAGACAATCTCCTACTGCTGTCGTGCTCTTTGATGAGGTGGATAAGGCACACCCAGATGTGTTAACTGTCTTGTTGCAACTTTTTGATGAGGTAAAAGGTGAACAGCTCAAGATCAAAGCTAAGTCATTGATTAAAGATGGTTAGATGACAGACTTTAATTTAGAGCTGCAAGCTGCTACTTTAGCTACTTTAGATACTTGTAGGTGAGAGAAAACAAGTATACCAGCAGATACCGCACGTACTACTCTGTGCTTCTCTGCTGGTGAATTCTTTGTTTCTCTCAATTACAGAAATGAGCAAGCTTTGAGTTATCCTTAATCAATGATTAAACTATTAGGCTTAATCAGGGTCCCAGGGCTAAAACAAACAAATTTTCTGGTGAGAAAATTAGCCAGCAAGGTGTGATATTGATAGCTGCTAGCATCTGTCATTTTTAACAAAACTTTTATTAAAAACTGTGGCTCAAAACACCAAATTGTGTAAATCAATCGTTGAGATTATTTCAGCGTAACCCAGTCTGAAATGCAAGTAGTTTGGGAGGATAACCAAATGAAATCTTTTAACCTATTTTGAGTTCCATTTCATTAACAAGTTTGAAGATTTCTGACAGTCTCCTAAGAATGTACATATATTACTTATTACATATTTTATACATCATTGTATATGTTCATACCAAGAATTTATAAAATGCACAACAATAATGAAAGATACAGGTATGAAATAGACAAAGACTCCATGCAATGGCTAGAATCAATGTGCCGAGTGCATAGAACAGCTCTTTACCAGTCCGGCCCTTGTTATGAGGGAGCCGGCGCAGTTAGGGACTTCAAGCGGAAAGTTAAACACTACCAAGAATGTAATAATATTGATGAGTTAGTTATTAATGATTGACAATTTGTTATTGCTTCTCCTTGCTTTAGGGCCGACTTACTGATGGAAAAGGCAAAACCATTGAATGTAAGAATGCTATTTTTGTGATGACATCTAATCTTGCAAGCAACGAAATTGCACAGCATGGCATCCAACTTCGTAGAGAAGCTGAAGCGTTGAAAAGTCAAGAGCTAGATATCAATCCAGGTTTGTAATGTGTCCATTGTATTGTATTGTATTGCATTGTTTATTTTTGTTCGCGAAATATACATAGCACATGTGTGAGCAACGTCAGGTATCAATAATAAAATAGTAGAAATGGTGAACAAAGTACTCCTACAAAAGCAGCTAAGTAATGTTCCCAATTTCCTCTAAAAAAAAACATTATTTTTGATTGAAGCTAAGATATGTTTTAAATTGAAAGAGAGTTGTGTAATTCCTTGGACAAAAACTGCATGTGGAGGTTCAATGCTTCAGAGCCTCTTTGATCTCTAGGCTGGCCCACGAAAAAGTGCTGGGGAGAGTCGCATCTCTAGCAGAGCACCCCATTCTTGTCAGCGTAGAAACAAATAAATATTTTCTTTATGTTGCAGACTATCAGATTGCTGACCGAATCACAATCTCTAGAAAATTCAAGGAAAAAGTTGTTCAGCCAATTTTAAAAGAACATTTTCGTCGAGATGAATTTCTAGGTCGAATAAATGAGATTGTTTACTTTCTACCTTTCTCACGCCCTGAGCTTATGTTGCTAGTATCACGAGAACTTACATTTTGGTCAAAGCAGGTACAAACCCTTTTTATAGTTTGCATACCTTGCCTCCTTTTGTATGATTGGCATCACATGGCATTTTGCTTGGTTTGGCTATGTTTTTGTAGGCTCGAGACAAGCATCAGATTGAGCTGAAATGGGACAGAGCAGTCGAAGCTGCGTTGGCTGACGGCTATGTCGTCCAATATGGGGCGCGCTCCATCAAATATGAGGTATCACTGTTTGATATTTTGTATGCAAGCTGAAGAGAGTGGCGTAGTTATGGATCTCATTGACAGAGTAACCAAGGCATTTGCCAAAACGTGAACAAACACAAGTGCTCAGTCGCTGCATACCACTATTGCTTAACTGCTCTCGATAACTTCTGTAATTACTCCACTTTCCTCTCCTTCTGGCACATATCCAGCCGACTGGCACATTTCACCAAAAATGCATATTTTATAGAGCAGGGTGTAAGAGCACATGGACTGCTCGATTGGGCCACAGTAGTATCTACTGTCACGTGATGGTGATCACAGTCAATAAAAAATGAAACGACGTGATATAGGTTGCTATTAAATGATGCCCAGCCCTTGCCGACCACCATCTACATTAGGTGACCATTTCGATGAATGGAACAATGTAGCGTGAATCGTGATGTAGCATAATGCAGGGTCCCTCACTATTTGTGCCAGCTCCAAGATCAAAAATAATTTTAATTACGTTTTTAATGGTTTTGATAACTGATTAAACTGACAAATTGGTGCGAGTTATTAAAAAAAAAAAAATTTTGCTCAACTTGGGGTTTATTTGATTACCACTGCACCAAGGTCTTGATAACCAGGGATTAAACTGTTGATGTGATTTCTGTTGCAGGTGGAGAGAAGTGTTGTGAATAGGCTGGCAGCAGCTCATGAGAGAGGGCAGATCACCAAAGGGTGTGTTGTACAGATTTTCGTGGATTGGTCTGGAGTCAATATGGAGACTGCAGTGATTAAACTGCGGGTGAAACCTGCAGGCTCTGGCATACAAGACTACGTTGATATCAAAGACCCTGACTATCTGATATCGAACATAATGATGAAATAGGGAATACATTCTGTAACCAGTGATCACTTACTGATTTTGGAATCAAGCTACTGTAACTACCTGGATAGTGTGAATTGAATGAAAAGAACAATAATTACAAGACATTTTAAAAAGATTTGGCCGAAGTATATTTGTTTGTTCTTGTAAGAATACAATATTTTGAGAATTTGTAAATAAAATCTTTTGATGTTAACCAATACCTTTATTCACGTGCAACATGTAAAGTTATTTCTAGTGACCAGTATGATTTTCAGTATCTGGGAGCCTGCTTACTACGAAACAAATAGCAATTAGCGTTTCAACCACTTTTGATGTTAACAGCTCTCTGGCTTTACTAAAGATCGACATGATCAGTGAAAAGAATTACTTTGCTGAAACTTCTCCCACCATGGAGCCAGAAGGTTGTTGGTCGACTGATTGAAAATGTATGAACAATCCCTCTCATGGACATTTACCAGCTAATAACAGATGTCTTATAAACAATCACAACTTTTTGAACTGTACTGTAATGTGGATGGAGGATTGGGTGCTGATGCAATGAACAGATTTAATTCCAGATGGACTATTTATGAGGATGTCAGCTAAAACAATTACATTTCTGTAGCTTTGTTAACTTATGTGGCACAATAGAAATTGAAAATGAGTGGATTTACGATTTATGCAAAGCATGCAATTTTATTTGACTTATTTTTGTAACAATCTGTGGGTATTTATGTCCATGTCCAGGTATTCATACATGTCCAGGTCAGTCAAGTGGTGGGAGAGTTATTTATTTGAGAGGAAGCCTAGGTAGGGATTGTTCTCCGACCATTACACATTTTAAACAGAATAGTGGCTCTTATATAATCATTAGATGAGAATATATTGGGTATTTGATTACCATGCATAGATTGGTTGATTCAGAACAGACATTCTTACCCAATATTTTAACAGTTTTCACCATTATAAATATATATTTAATTACCATTAATAATAGTGTATTACATTTGAATAATATGACATAATATTACGTGATCTGGTAAATAATATACCATCGTAAGTTATAACATGCAATGTGACCCTGAACACCTAAAAATATTTGTATATATCTACATGCATACTCTACGATATTATAGTTTTTTTTAGACTTTGGCAAATGTTCTAGATACCCCACAAACTTCACAAACTATTCGTGTAACTGGAAACGATCAATAAGGCGATTGACAGAAGATTAAGGGCGCTGTAGACAAACGCTCTGTATAAGAATAAACACAACCATAGGATGTTTTTTAATAAAATCTGAGAGTTCACAGCATTTGCAGAATAGAAAATCTCCAAAATTAATTTTAAGTTAATCGCACTGAGATAAACATATATGTTAACCAAGATTTTGAAAGTAAAACGAAGTTTTAGAATTGTAGAGATTGTTATCTGTCATTACTAGAGATAGGAAAACAAATTTTGTACACAACGTAGTTAACACCTTTTTCTGTAATTTGACTCAAAAAGCAATTAATTCTGAGTCAAGGGCTGTTCCCTGGAATTATTTCCGTCACCCTCTGCATTGGTTTCTTAATGGAAACCGCTAAAATCACATCTTGAATCAAGATAGAAAATAATTTAATACCCCAAAAAATGTGAAATGCTGAGATTGGTTGTAGTCGGCATTTCGATAACCTGGTGATAGTGGTTTAGAAAATACTTGTCAATTTATATTTATCACATAGAATCAACACTTGTTGGAAAAAGACCCCCGTCTAACTTTGAAATGCATGTATGTAGTGATAACGCGATTACCTCGGTCGAACTTCAACATGCTTCAATCGCCTCTTGACCGAGTAATTTTCATTTCTCAGTTTAAAATTAACGTCGAGTTTCATCAGTGTTTCGAGACGAATTGATTGGCTTCAGAAAAAATACCGAAATTTAAAAAAACGGCAACATTTCATTCTTGGTCAGCGATAAGATCTTTGGAAATCCAACAAATCTAGCTCAAAGCATACTTCCAACCAAAACAATCCAAAAACTATGCACTTGTGTTACACTGGTAGACAGAGAGGAAAGTAGTACATTATGAAAAGATCGTATGTCCCCAGCGCTTGGCTAACACAGCTTTTGGCTAACACAGCGTTTTGCTACAACACCGTAGTAATTTTAAGTAAATAAGTAAATAATTTGCATGTTCCGTTCCGTTTCGCAATGCTCTTCAGGTGATTCAGTGATGCTCTACAGATCATTCAGTGCCATTTTTCCTGTTGATTTATACATCCACGAAAAATTGTCAGCGGACAGACGACGAAAAACAAAAACGTCACAGTCACTAATTATTTTTTAATCACGCTATTTTTCGACGTAAAATTTCAAGATTGTAACCCAGAAACTAAAGCTTATCATATGACCTTTCATTGGGTTTGTTTTGGAGCCAACTATTTGCTGCTTTTGTGACGTACGCCAATGCTTCAGATTTTCAGCAAGCATCGAGCACTGAAGAAAATAATAAAATTAATACCCAAACCCCAAGCAAGTGTGCCGAACGTACATGGCCGGTACTAGAACCTGGCACTCCCTGAATTACTGAACTACTGCATGTTAGCCCACTGAACTACTGCATGTTAGCCCACTGAACTACTGCATGTTAGCCCACTGAACTACTGCATGTTAGCCCACTGAACTACTACATGTTAGCCCACTGAACTACTACATGTTAGCCCACTGAACTACTACATGTTAGCCCACTGAACTACTACATGTTAGCCCACTGAACTACTACATGTTAGCCCACTGAACTACTACATGTTAGCCCACTGAACTACTGCATGTTAGCCCACTGAACTACTGCATGTTAGCCCACTGAACTACTGCATGTTAGCCCACTGAACTACTGCATGTTAGCCCACTGAACTACTACATGTTAGCCCACTGAACTACTGCATGTTAGCCCACTGAACTACTGCATGTTAGCCCACTGAACTACTGCATGTTAGCCCACTGAACTACTGCATGTTAGCCCACTGAACTACTACATGTTAGCCCACTGAACTACTACATGTTAGCCCACTGAACTACTGCATGTTAGCCCACTGAACTACTGCATGTTAGCCCACTGAACTACTGCATGTTAGCCCACTGAACTACTGCATGTTAGCCCACTGAACTACTGCATGTTAGCCCACTGAACTACTGCATGTTAGCCCACTGAACTACTACATGTTAGCCCACTGAACTACTGCATGTTAGCCCACTGAACTACTGCATGTTAGCCCACTGAACTACTGCATGTTAGCCCACTGAACTACTGCATGTTAGCCCACTGAACTACTGCATGTTAGCCCACTGAACTACTGCATGTTAGCCCACTGAACTACTGCATGTTAGCCCACTGAACTACTGCATGTTAGCCCACTGAACTACTGCATGTTAGCCCACTGAACTACTGCATGTTAGCCCACTGAACTACTGCATGTTAGCCCACTGAACTACTGCATGTTAGCCCACTGAACTACTGCATGTTAGCCCACTGAACTACTACATGTTAGCCCACTGAACTACTGCATGTTAGCCCACTGAACTACTGCATGTTAGCCCACTGAACTACTGCATGTTAGCCCACTGAACTACTGCATGTTAGCCCACTGAACTACTGCATGTTAGCCCACTGAACTACTGCATGTTAGCCCACTGAACTACTGCATGTTAGCCCACTGAACTACTACATGTTAGCCCACTGAACTACTACATGTTAGCCCACTGAACTACTGCATGTTAGCCCACTGAACTACTGCATGTTAGCCCACTGAACTACTGCATGTTAGCCCACTGAACCACTACATGTTAGCCCACTGAACTACTACATGTTAGCCCACTGAACTACTGCATGTTAGCCCACTGAACTACTACATGTTAGCCCACTGAACTACTACATGTTAGCCCACTGAACTACTGCATGTTAGCCCACTGAACTACTGCATGTTAGCCCACTGAACTACTGCATGTTAGCCCACTGAACTACTGCATGTTAGCCCACTGAACTACTGCATGTTAGCCCACTGAACTACTGCATGTTAGCCCACTGAACTACTGCATGTTAGCCCACTGAACTACTGCATGTTAGCCCACTGAACTACTACATGTTAGCCCACTGAACTACTACATGTTAGCCCACTGAACTACTGCATGTTAGCCCACTGAACTACTACATGTTAGCCCACTGAACTACTGCATGTTAGCCCACTGAACTACTACATGTTAGCCCACTGAACTACTGCATGTTAGCCCACTGAACTACTGCATGTTAGCCCACTGAACTACTACATGTTAGCCCACTGAACTACTGCATGTTAGCCCACTGAACTACTGCATGTTAGCCCACTGAACTACTACATGTTAGCCCACTGAACTACTGCATGTTAGCCCACTGAACTACTGCATGTTAGCCCACTGAACTACTACATGTTAGCCCACTGAACTACTGCATGTTAGCCCACTGAACTACTACATGTTAGCCCACTGAACTACTGCATGTTAGCCCACTGAACTACTGCATGTTAGCCCACTGAACTACTGCATGTTAGCCCACTGAACTACTGCATGTTAGCCCACTGAACTACTGCATGTTAGCCCACTGAACTACTGCATGTTAGCGCACTGAACTACTGCATGTTAGCCCACTGAACTACTGCATGTTAGCCCACTGAACTACTACATGTTAGCCCACTGAACTACTGCATGTTAGCCCACTGAACTACTACATGTTAGCCCACTGAACTACTGCATGTTAGCCCACTGAACTACTACATGTTAGCCCACTGAACTACTGCATGTTAGCCCACTGAACTACTGCATGTTAGCCCACTGAACTACTGCATGTTAGCCCACTGAACTACTGCATGTTAGCCCACTGAACTACTACATGTTAGCCCACTGAACTACTACATGTTAGCCCACTGAACTACTGCATGTTAGCCCACTGAACTACTGCATGTTAGCCCACTGAACTACTACATGTTAGCCCACTGAACTACTACATGTTAGCCCACTGAACTACTGCATGTTAGCCCACTGAACTACTGCATGTTAGCCCACTGAACTACTGCATGTTAGCCCACTGAACTACTGCATGTTAGCCCACTGAACTACTACATGTTAGCCCACTGAACTACTGCATGTTAGCCCACTGAACTACTGCATGTTAGCCCACTGAACTACTGCATGTTAGCCCACTGAACTACTACATGTTAGCCCACTGAACTACTGCATGTTAGCCCACTGAACTACTACATGTTAGCCCACTGAACTACTACATGTTAGCCCACTGAACTACTACATGTTAGCCCACTGAACTACTGCATGTTAGCCCACTGAACTACTGCATGTTAGCCCACTGAACTACTACATGTTAGCCCACTGAACTACTACATGTTAGCCCACTGAACTACTACATGTTAGCCCACTGAACTACTGCATGTTAGCCCACTGAACTACTACATGTTAGCCCACTGAACTACTACATGTTAGCCCACTGAACTACTACATGTTAGCCCACTGAACTACTACATGTTAGCCCACTGAACTACTGCATGTTAGCCCACTGAACTACTGCATGTTAGCCCACTGAACTACTACATGTTAGCCCACTGAACTACTACATGTTAGCCCACTGAACTACTACATGTTAGCCCACTGAACTACTGCATGTTTGCCCACTGAACTACTACATGTTAGCCCACTGAACTACTGCATGTTAGCCCACTGAACTACTGCATGTTAGCCCACTGAACTACTGCATGTTAGCCCACTGAACTACTGCATGTTAGCCCACTGAACTACTACATGTTAGCCCACTGAACTACTACATGTTAGCCCACTGAACTACTGCATGTTAGCCCACTGAACTACTGCATGTTAGCCCACTGAACTACTACATGTTAGCCCACTGAACTACTACATGTTAGCCCACTGAACTACTGCATGTTAGCCCACTGAACTACTGCATGTTAGCCCACTGAACTACTGCATGTTAGCCCACTGAACTACTGCATGTTAGCCCACTGAACTACTACATGTTAGCCCACTGAACTACTGCATGTTAGCCCACTGAACTACTGCATGTTAGCCCACTGAACTACTGCATGTTAGCCCACTGAACTACTGCATGTTAGCCCACTGAACTACTGCATGTAAGCCCACTGAACTACTACATGTTAGCCCACTGAACTACTGCATGTTAGCCCACTGAACTACTGCATGTTAGCCCACTGAACTACTACATGTTAGCCCACTGAACTACTGCATGTTAGCCCACTGAACTACTGCATGTTAGCCCACTGAACTACTGCATGTTAGCCCACTGAACTACTGCATGTTAGCCCACTAAACTACTACATGTTAGCCCACTGAACTACTACATGTTAGCCCACTGAACTACTGCATGTTAGCCCACTGAACTACTACATGTTAGCCCACTGAACCACTACATGTTAGCCCACTGAACTACTGCATGTTAGCCCACTGAACTACTGCATGTTAGCCCACTGAACTACTGCATGTTAGCCCACTGAACTACTGCATGTTAGCCCACTGAACTACTGCATGTTAGCCCACTGAACTACTACATGTTAGCCCACTGAACTACTGCATGTTAGCCCACTGAACTACTACATGTTAGCCCACTGAACTACTACATGTTAGCCCACTGAACTACTGCATGTTAGCCCACTGAACTACTGCATGTTAGCCCACTGAACTACTACATGTTAGCCCACTGAACTACTACATGTTAGCCCACTGAACCACTACATGTTAGCCCACTGAACTACTGCATGTTAGCCCACTGAACTACTACATGTTAGCCCACTGAACTACTGCATGTTAGCCCACTGAACTACTGCATGTTAGCCCACTGAACTACTGCATGTTAGCCCACTGAACTACTACATGTTAGCCCACTGAACTACTACATGTTAGCCCACTGAACTACTACATGTTAGCCCACTGAACTACTACATGTTAGCCCACTGAACTACTGCATGTTAGCCCACTGAACTACTGCATGTTAGCCCACTGAACTACTGCATGTTAGCCCACTGAACTACTGCATGTTAGCCCACTGAACTACTGCATGTTAGCCCACTGAACTACTGCATGTTAGCCCACTGAACTACTACATGTTAGCCCACTGAACTACTGCATGTTAGCCCACTGAACTACTGCATGTTAGCCCACTGAACTACTACATGTTAGCCCACTGAACTACTGCATGTTAGCCCACTGAACTACTGCATGTTAGCCCACTGAACTACTGCATGTTAGCCCACTGAACTACTGCATGTTAGCCCACTGAACTACTGCATGTTAGCCCACTGAACTACTACATGTTAGCCCACTGAACTACTACATGTTAGCCCACTGAACTACTGCATGTTAGCCCACTGAACTACTGCATGTTAGCCCACTGAACTACTGCATGTTAGCCCACTGAACTACTACATGTTAGCCCACTGAACTACTGCATGTTAGCCCACTGAACTACTACGTGTTAGCCCACTGAACTACTACATGTTAGCCCACTGAACTACTGCATGTTAGCCCACTGAACTACTGCATGTTAGCCCACTGAACTACTGCATGTTAGCCCACTGAACTACTACATGTTAGCCCACTGAACTACTGCATGTTAGCCCACTGAACTACTACATGTTAGCCCACTGAACTACTACATGTTAGCCCACTGAACTACTGCATGTTAGCCCACTGAACTACTGCATGTTAGCCCACTGAACTACTGCATGTTAGCCCACTGAACCACTACATGTTAGCCCACTGAACTACTACATGTTAGCCCACTGAACTACTGCATGTTAGCCCACTGAACTACTGCATGTTAGCCCACTGAACTACTACATGTTAGCCCACTGAACTACTGCATGTTAGCCCACTGAACTACTGCATGTTAGCCCACTGAACTACTACATGTTAGCCCACTGAACTACTACATGTTAGCCCACTGAACTACTACATGTTAGCCCACTGAACTACTGCATGTTAGCCCACTGAACTACTACATGTTAGCCCACTGAACTACTACATGTTAGCCCACTGAACTACTGCATGTTAGCCCACTGAACTACTACATGTTAGCCCACTGAACTACTACATGTTAGCCCACTGAACTACTGCATGTTAGCCCACTGAACTACTGCATGTTAGCCCACTGAACTACTGCATGTTAGCCCACTGAACTACTGCATGTTAGCCCACTGAACTACTGCATGTTAGCCCACTGAACTACTACATGTTAGCCCACTGAACTACTACATGTTAGCCCACTGAACTACTGCATGTTAGCCCACTGAACTACTGCATGTTAGCCCACTGAACTACTGCATGTTAGCCCACTGAACTACTGCATGTTAGCCCACTGAACTACTGCATGTTAGCCCACTGAACCACTACATGTTAGCCCACTGAACTACTGCATGTTAGCCCACTGAACTACTACATGTTAGCCCACTGAACTACTACATGTTAGCCCACTGAACTACTACATGTTAGCCCACTGAACTACTACATGTTAGCCCACTGAACTACTGCATGTTAGCCCACTGAACTACTGCATGTTAGCCCACTGAACCACTACATGTTAGCCCACTGAACTACTGCATGTTAGCCCACTGAACTACTACATGTTAGCCCACTGAACTACTGCATGTTAGCCCACTGAACTACTGCATGTTAGCCCACTGAACTACTGCATGTTAGCCCACTGAACTACTGCATGTTAGCCCACTGAACTACTACATGTTAGCCCACTGAACTACTGCATGTTAGCCCACTGAACTACTACATGTTAGCCCACTGAACTACTGCATGTTAGCCCACTGAACTACTACATGTTAGCCCACTGAACTACTGCATGTTAGCCCACTGAACTACTGCATGTTAGCCCACTGAACTACTACATGTTAGCCCACTGAACTACTGCATGTTAGCCCACTGAACTACTACATGTTAGCCCACTGAACTACTGCATGTTAGCCCACTGAACTACTGCATGTTAGCCCACTGAACTACTACATGTTAGCCCACTGAACTACTACATGTTAGCCCACTGAACTACTGCATGTTAGCCCACTGAACTACTGCATGTTAGCCCACTGAACTACTACATGTTAGCCCACTGAACTACTGCATGTTAGCCCACTGAACTACTGCATGTTAGCCCACTGAACTACTGCATGTTAGCCCACTGAACTACTACATGTTAGCCCACTGAACTACTACATGTTAGCCCACTGAACTACTACATGTTAGCCCACTGAACTACTGCATGTTAGCCCACTGAACTACTGCATGTTAGCCCACTGAACTACTACATGTTAGCCCACTGAACTACTGCATGTTAGCCCACTGAACTACTGCATGTTAGCCCACTGAACTACTACATGTTAGCCCACTGAACTACTACATGTTAGCCCACTGAACTACTGCATGTTAGCCCACTGAACTACTACGTGTTAGCCCACTGAACTACTGCATGTTAGCCCACTGAACTACTGCATGTTAGCCCACTGAACTACTACATGTTAGCCCACTGAACTACTGCATGTTAGCCCACTGAACTACTACATGTTAGCCCACTGAACTACTACATGTTAGCCCACTGAACTACTGCATGTTAGCCCACTGAACTACTGCATGTTAGCCCACTGAACTACTGCATGTTAGCCCACTGAACTACTGCATGTTAGCCCACTGAACTACTGCATGTTAGCCCACTGAACTACTGCATGTTAGCCCACTGAACTACTACATGTTAGCCCACTGAACTACTACATGTTAGCCCACTGAACTACTGCATGTTAGCCCACTGAACTACTACATGTTAGCCCACTGAACTACTACATGTTAGCCCACTGAACTACTACATGTTAGCCCACTGAACTACTACATGTTAGCCCACTGAACTACTGCATGTTAGCCCACTGAACTACTACATGTTAGCCCACTGAACTACTGCATGTTAGCCCACTGAACTACTACATGTTAGCCCACTGAACTACTACATGTTAGCCCACTGAACTACTGCATGTTAGCCCACTGAACTACTGCATGTTAGCCCACTGAACTACTGCATGTTAGCCCACTGAACTACTACATGTTAGCCCACTGAACTACTACATGTTAGCCCACTGAACTACTACATGTTAGCCCACTGAACTACTGCATGTTAGCCCACTGAACTACTGCATGTTAGCCCACTGAACTACTGCATGTTAGCCCACTGAACTACTACATGTTAGCCCACTGAACTACTGCATGTTAGCCCACTGAACTACTGCATGTTAGCCCACTGAACTACTACATGTTAGCCCACTGAACTACTACATGTTAGCCCACTGAACTACTACATGTTAGCCCACTGAACTACTGCATGTTAGCTCACTGAACTACTGCATGTTAGCCCACTGAACTACTGCATGTTAGCCCACTGAACTACTGCATGTTAGCCCACTGAACTACTGCATGTTAGCCCACTGAACTACTGCATGTTAGCCCACTGAACTACTGCATGTTAGCCCACTGAACTACTGCATGTTAGCCCACTGAACTACTGCATGTTAGCCCACTGAACTACTGCATGTTAGCCCACTGAACTACTGCATGTTAGCCCACTGAACTACTACATGTTAGCCCACTGAACTACTACATGTTAGCCCACTGAACTACTGCATGTTAGCCCACTGAACTACTGCATGTTAGCCCACTGAACTACTGCATGTTAGCCCACTGAACTACTGCATGTTAGCCCACTGAACTACTGCATGTTAGCCCACTGAACTACTACATGTTAGCCCACTGAACTACTACATGTTAGCCCACTGAACTACTGCATGTTAGCCCACTGAACTACTGCATGTTAGCCCACTGAACTACTGCATGTTAGCCCACTGAACTACTGCATGTTAGCCCACTGAACTACTGCATGTTAGCCCACTGAACTACTACATGTTAGCCCACTGAACTACTACATGTTAGCCCACTGAACTACTGCATGTTAGCCCACTGAACTACTGCATGTTAGCCCACTGAACTACTGCATGTTAGCCCACTGAACTACTGCATGTTAGCCCACTGAACTACTGCATGTTAGCCCACTGAACTACTGCATGTTAGCCCACTGAACTACTGCATGTTAGCCCACTGAACTACTGCATGTTAGCCCACTGAACTACTGCATGTTAGCCCACTGAACTACTGCATGTTAGCCCACTGAACTACTGCATGTTAGCCCACTGAACTACTGCATGTTAGCCCACTGAACTACTACATGTTAGCCCACTGAACTACTACATGTTAGCCCACTGAACTACTGCATGTTAGCCCACTGAACTACTGCATGTTAGCCCACTGAACTACTGCATGTTAGCCCACTGAACTACTGCATGTTAGCCCACTGAACTACTACATGTTAGCCCACTGAACTACTACATGTTAGCCCACTGAACTACTGCATGTTAGCCCACTGAACTACTGCATGTTAGCCCACTGAACTACTACATGTTAGCCCACTGAACTACTGCATGTTAGCCCACTGAACTACTACGTGTTAGCCCACTGAACTACTGCATGTTAGCCCACTGAACTACTACATGTTAGCCCACTGAACTACTGCATGTTAGCCCACTGAACTACTACATGTTAGCCCACTGAACTACTACATGTTAGCCCACTGAACTACTACATGTTAGCCCACTGAACTACTGCATGTTAGCCCACTGAACTACTGCATGTTAGCCCACTGAACTACTACATGTTAGCCCACTGAACTACTACATGTTAGCCCACTGAACTACTACATGTTAGCCCACTGAACTACTGCATGTTAGCCCACTGAACTACTACATGTTAGCCCACTGAACTACTACATGTTAGCCCACTGAACTACTACATGTTAGCCCACTGAACTACTACATGTTAGCCCACTGAACTACTGCATGTTAGCCCACTGAACTACTGCATGTTAGCCCACTGAACTACTACATGTTAGCCCACTGAACTACTACATGTTAGCCCACTGAACTACTACATGTTAGCCCACTGAACTACTGCATGTTTGCCCACTGAACTACTACATGTTAGCCCACTGAACTACTGCATGTTAGCCCACTGAACTACTGCATGTTAGCCCACTGAACTACTACGTGTTAGCCCACTGAACTACTGCATGTTAGCCCACTGAACTACTGCATGTTAGCCCACTGAACTACTGCATGTTAGCCCACTGAACTACTGCATGTTAGCCCACTGAACTACTACATGTTAGCCCACTGAACTACTACATGTTAGCGCACTGAACTACTACATGTTAGCCCACTGAACTACTGCATGTTAGCCCACTGAACTACTGCATGTTAGCCCACTGAACTACTACATGTTAGCCCACTGAACTACTACATGTTAGCCCACTGAACTACTGCATGTTAGCCCACTGAACTACTACGTGTTAGCCCACTGAACTACTGCATGTTCTTTGAAATCGGTGTCGGGTCACCGTCAAGAGGTGTTATGGAAATCGCCCAAAAAAAAAATTGTTTGGAAATTTGACGTTGTCTTAAAGTCAAGTTTCTAAAGGGAACAAAACTTATTGAAGCCCGATGACTAAAGGTATAATGTCAAGACTGTTGCATGTCGAAGCTTACATAGGTACAATATAATAGTTTGAATTCTTGTGCCTATAATAGGTGGTGGATACATACATTTTTTTTGGGTGTTACAACACTACATCAAGAATACATTTACATCTATCGATTTTTTCTAGATTCATGTAAGTTTTGGGCTACAAACTAACCACAAAAATTATAACATTAGGTCATAAGCTTAATCATACTTACAATGTTTTGTTTTTCATGTCGATATATCATGCCTCTTATAAATGTATCGCTATTTTTATAATTTTCGATATTTTATTTTATGGGATAGATATTGATAGATATTTTTTATATAAGCGCCAAAAATGGTCACTGGTTTCACATTGAGCCGACTTCGGTCGCATCTTCTTGCTCCAAGATCTGATAATTGATGAGGTGCAACGAGCAGGTGATTAGGTGCACCGATACCTGGGTACCCATACTCGAAACCAGAGCAATTAGCGTTCTTAAGTTCTGATCCCGACTCCGACTTGTTTCTGAAGAGGGAATTACGATCTGTAACTTGCGGAGGGAATTACGATCTGTAACTCGCGGAGGGAATTGCAATCAACCCAAACACTAATATAATCTCCGACCGGGGCTAGACTGACTCGACGCGGCGCCCGCCCCCTGTTTACCAGGGTGGCAACTCTTGCAGAATAACTATTATTCTCCAAAGCAAATGTTAAAATTATCCTCGCTGTGCGAGATCCGACGTAGTTAAGACAATGCATATGCGTACTGCTCTAATTAGGACCATTCATTGCTTAAAGCCAATTGAGATTAATTAGGTTAGGTTAGAGTGTCTTTGTAGTTTTTGTTTTGTTTTTATAATATACATTGTTTATGAATTTACACTAACACACGATTTCTACTCTAAATTACACTAAAATTATGCAATATGATGTTATATCACTACAGTTAAATGTGGCTCAATCAAATACTGTTTAATTTTGTGTTGAATTCTGATCTTTCTATTATGTATTTACAAAAGTTATTGGACAATTTCGCAGCAGAATGTTCAGTTGATCAATTTAACAGTTGGAATCTTGTTGGCTCATTGATTATAAATCTCTTGTCTTTTCCTTCAGTGAATGATGTAACATTGAAACTTTTGCGGAAAAAGTTCCTTGGCTAATGCATACTAAAATTGTAGATTTAATCTACGTTCTACAGAAAGCAAGAAGACAAAAATTATGAAAATGTGTCTCACATTATTGACAAAATTTTATTTTTGTGGCTGTTTATGTTCCAAACTACAATTTTGTATTTTTCTCATTTAAATTTAAACTGTTTTTTAAGCCATTTAACCAAGTAATTTAACTGTGTATTACTGTTAATGATATTATAACCCGAACACATGCTTGAATTTTCTGTTACTGGGAGAAAAACCGTCAACGTTTTGTTAGTGAACTCTGGTTGCATTTGGTGCAGCAGGAAACTTCGTATACATTTACCTCAACGAAGTCCACACATGCATCATCCATAGATGGTCCATTTTATCACGATCTATCATACGGAACCACAAGGGTTTTAGTTTCGTTTAGTTGCGAGAAGGTCGTTACTAAATATCAATCAAAATCCTACGGTAATTATTCGAGAATACCAAACATGCGGGCTGCTCGTCAAAACTAAATCACGTGATTAAATACGTCACTGAATTTGAAATTCGGCAGCGATAATGTTTCGAGAATAGGTACCCTGGACCTAAAATACAGAATGAGTATCCACTCATTCTGTATCTCATGAAGCAAACCACTGAGAAAACACGGAACAAGATCTTATTTACAAATGTTCACTTGAACAGTAACTGCTGTTGGCTAGCATTGTTTTATAACTGTATATAATACCTATGTTATCAAGGCCATCAACTGATAGACCTCACATCGATGAAATATTTAATTGAATGCATTCCTGGCTGCGCTGATTGCATTTAGCCCAACAAGGGTGATTGATTTCTCGGTACAATATTACCTGTTATGCTTTGATGAAAGCTTAATATTGAAATTAACATAATATGGATGTGTCTATACAAGCTCTGGATTATTATCAGTCTGATTTCAAGTAATTACATACTTCATTTTATAATAATTACGTTATTCCACCTTGCCACTTGACGTTAAATATGACTAAGTGGCAGATAGTTAAGCGAATACGTTTTACATTTAAGATGCCTTGCTAGTGGGGCTATCATTTGATTTGTTATCAATAATATATATATTTATATATATTTGTGTAGGCCCACATTGGAACTTGAGAATATAATGGAGGCCGTTTTGGCGCATCTAGCAGCGGTTCCAACCGCATCACAATACTTTGTGGCAATACACTTAACAGTCAACAGTCAAGCGCATAATTTTCTTAATTTCACCATTTTAATCAGTCATAGACACTCATATTTATATAACACCTTCATAAGGGAATTCATTGAATTAACACTCAGTATAGCATAAGTACTTAAAACTTGATAATTTAGATGTGTATATGATATACGGCATACGCCTAGTGCAATCCAGTTGCATAAATATTAACTCAGTAGAGAGTTGACAGTACACAGTACACAGCATAGTGTGCACTGAGTTTTTCCCACAATTACAATTTCCTGATACAATAAGTTACCGGCCCTTAGAAATATATTTGATAATAATTCGGTTAAGTAAATATATTACTTAGTATAAAATGATTGTGTATATAACAATGACAACGACCGTTGTGCTCTAAATTCGATCCCACAAGATGTCCTGTGTTCATAATGTTGATTTAATCGAGATAAATCTGCCCAGAGAGATGCCGTGACAGCAATAAAGTGTGTGTGAAATATGTCCTCTCAGACATAAGTCAAGAGGAGTTATAGTTTTGTTAGTATGTTTCTCTTACGTGCCGGTCGTTCAGAACAGAGTCATCGCAAAGTATGCCATTTTGCAATAGCCTTGCGTGGACTATTGGACATTTGAAACCAATGTTCCTTCCCGTTTCCCTCTTCGTGTGGTCCAATCACGCAGCATCCTAGGAGCGGGTCCTTCCCGATCAGATCCGTCCCTTGGTCCATTACGCATACCTGTAAAAGTTATGTGGGAGATCACTCGATTGTCTCGCTAAGTTTATCTAATAAGTAATAAAAAATAGTTGAGACCAGAATGTGTCGTTGATATTAATGAGGCTGGGGCCAGGAGGTCAGCTATTTACTTCAATCTATGAGACGGGATGGATTTGCTATTTGTGCTAGTGTTCGTGATAACATAATGTCAGTGTGAGGTGGACAATGAATGTTCCCAGGACTTTATCAGGACGAGATATGCTCACCTCGATCCCGGTGTTCGGGAAGTTGGCTGAAGGAACGCTGTAGTTGAAAGCTTCGTTCCACACGGGGTTACAGCTGCTTTTCCGAGCACACGTCTTCTTTTTCTTCACTCGTTTGCCATCGTTCAAAAGGTAGACTTTCACAAATGGATCTGAAACGTATCACATCAGCTATCATTTTCTTCTTCATTCAACAGCAACGGCGAAGAAAGATTTTGTCTAGCTCACGTGAACGCGTTAGTAGGAAATAGGAATCACGAATAGAAAAGTGTGTAGCTTACCGATATTCTCCTTCTCTTGCCGGAGAAAAAGATTCCTTGCTTTCATGAGAACCACTGTGAGACGTTCTGCCTGCGGGAGATAGCTGAGAGATACCAAGATTTCTTGCACTTCCTCAGGGGGCTGCAAAGAGACAACTCAAGTGATTTAAAAAAAAACACAGATATGATTTTGATTTTTTTTTGACGCCCACGTTTAAGTGCCCTTCACATAGGAGGGCGTTAACCACAGAGCTTTACTTCTATGCTAACATATCCTTGCCAAACTCTTGATAAAACTCTTGTGCTTTGCAACTTGAAACTTACTTTCTTGTTCTTGTTGATTTCTCCCCAAACTTCTACGCTCGAGGTGACATCTAATTCGCGCATTGCCATTCGCACTTCTCCGATGATATCGTTACGAGAGAACCGGTCATAGTCGAACACCTGAAGAAGATAAACACATGGTTTTAGGCTAAAAATACGACCGGTACTTGGAGCAAATAGAACCGAGTGTGTATCCAGCTCTTATTCTTAATTCAGCGGGCCCAAGGTTATTTCATGTGCAAGTGACAAAATATTGCGTTTTACCGCAATCGCGTTTGGACAGCAGAAGCATTCGCTAAGAGTACACGAAAACTGCAACAACCGCATTACGATTACGCATTACGCTTACGCATTACGGTTACGCATTACGGTTATGCATAACCGCAGAAGAACACGACAGGTACAATTTTCAGGTGATCAGCATCAGAATCAGAACCTAGTCTTTCGAAGCAACTTACCTGCAGTAAGAGGACTCTTCTCCTGCAACTCACCTGCAGCACGAGGCTGTTCTCCTGCAACTCACCTGCAGTAAGAGGCTGTTCTCCTGCAACTCACCTGCAGTAAGAGGCTGTTCTCCTGCAACTCACCTGCAGTAAGAGGCTGTTCTCCTGCAACTCACCTGCAGTAAGAGGCTGTTCTCCTGCAACTCACCTGCAGCACGAGGCTGTTCTCCTGCAACTCACCTGCAGCACGAGGCTGTTCTCCTGCAACTCACCTGCAGTAAGAGGCTCTTCTCCTGCAACTCATCGTGCGACACGGGGAACTTGAAGTGATCATCGAAAAAAGGGTTCGGATCATTGCGGTGGATCACTGTTTGCCGCTTCCGATTGTCTACTTGCGGTTCGAGACTTAGCTTGACGTAAGGATCATTGAATCCCCCTTGATCACTGCCAGCCAGATCATGAGCTGGAACACAAGAAAATATTTGGAGTGCTTTAAATCGCAATCTCTAACACAAGTGTTCCCAGTATCTTGTCTTGTACGCACCTTCGATAAGATGCACGTGCAAATCAGACCTATCGAAGTCGTATTTGAGTCTGAGATGCAGACGTCCTAGATTCGGTCCAGAGCGCGGCGTCCCGAGGAAGAGAGGTCCTTCACGACGCTGGTAGAGATCAGGTTGGAGGGCTCCAAGAGGAGAGGCAGGGGGTGCTCCTGCATCAATCAGGGCACTCCTAGATCCGGACGGGATGAGCAGAGGAGACAAACAACGTCCGATACCACCTGCTGATTTGCGACCAGTACCAAGCATTGGAGAAGTGCATGGCACTGGCTTTTCGCCGATGGATGTGAGCGAATGTTGAGATGTGGTAACAGCGAAACCGCACGGAGAGGAGCAGCGGTTTTCCAATGACGCTGCTCGGTAGCAGGCGCCCGGAGAAGGAGATCGACTGTTCGAGTGGGAGCTGAAGGACCCGGTGGACCCGGTGGTGGCGTTAGGACTGGAGCAGACACCTGCACCCGGACCCAGCTCAGGGGTGCTGCTGGGTGTGGCGCTGGGTGTGCTGCTGCCCGAGAACTGGAAATGGTGCAAGAGAGTCGAACTGGTGGATCGACCATCAGGAGCGAACGTGCGGATTTGAGGCGACAATCCACGCTGGCTCTGAAACACCATTAAACATCCATCAATTATTCAAACATTACTAATTATTTACACTTTCTGTATTCTTTTTTGGTTGAAAACCAAGTGTACGTGTTTTTTGTACGTTATTAAAAAATGCATTTTGAGAAAAAGATGACAATTTAAAATGCAGGTATTTCAGAACTTCTTGTACAACTAATGCCTTTCTGTAGCTTAGCAAAAACTAGGTTAAAACGTTACAATCTTGGGATATTTCCTAGCAGTTGGCTCCCAGAAATATTTTTGTCGGCAGAGGCCACTTAGCTTGTACCGGTTGCAACGTCCCATGTTCGCCGCTGGTAATACCGAAATCAATCGGAAAGATATGAGAAATTAGAAACTAACTTTTAAACTAAAAGTAAATTTGAGCGCCACGGTCAACAGTAACAAACATAGTGAACTAAATGACTTTGTCTCGGGAGGGTAGGTGAGTGCCGGACTATCTTTTAGGATTTGGGATTTTAGGATTTAATGACTGTCTTGCAAATGTCTACCTTTCAAATGTCTGCCTTGCAAACTGCCTTGCCAACGACTACCTGACACGATGAGCAAGCATGAACTGACAATTTCCAATACCCAGGCACGGGTCCAAGGAAAATAATGAAGCATTATTACTATTATTATCATGTAGTTACCTGTCGGGAAAGGCTGCTGTCCAAGCTTGTCTGAGACGAGACGGAGGGTGTCCTTGCTAGCCTGGACGCTTTCCCCCCAGGGTAAGAGCGGGACTGGTGTGGCAGGCCAGGGGACGTGGCACCCTCTAGCGGTGACTTGTGACACGAACCCTGAGTCCTGTAGGACGTGTCACATGCACCACCCGTTGCAGCTGGTTGCACCGCAAGTTCTGCTTTAGCCACGTTGAATTCCTGGTTCAAACACATAACAAACACATCTATGATTTACTTTTTGTTCACAAAAAGATCTTCGAGTTCAAATGGCCACAGACACTTAGCCTTATGAGTTGACGCTGCGAGAATTCAGTTTAGTCGGTCATTTCAACTAATGGCTCTAATGGTGCAGATAGGTACTTTATATTAACATCATTTCCATAATATTGCGAACACTTAAGCAATTAATTAGTAAACCGTTGGCAATATTGTAGAGTATGCGGAGTGTGCTGACACAATCTAAATTATTTTAACATTTTTAGCACATGTGACCAAGTTAGGATAGATGGGACATGCACAAAATAGATTCGTTTCGTAGTATCTTTCTTTTAATCTAAGTGATTATATGGGAAAGATATTTCGATGTGAAGTCGACTCTTGTGTATTCCGGCACCAGCCAGCCTCTGTATCCTTCAGATTGTGTTTGCGTGCTGCTTGCTTCCCCTATTAGCTCTTATGAGATAATGTCGTTAGACGGGGTACTTTGGTAGGAGTTTGGCTGAAGTTGGGGCTCAAGCTTTTCCGGTAGTAACCCACTGAACACATTTTAGTTTCTAGGGTGACGGTGAGTTACGGATCTTAATGGGAGTCAATCCCGATGTTAACGGTGATAACATTTATAATCAGAGTTAATACACTTAAAAGTTAGAATAAAATTGATCTTCAACCCTTATACTGTATCACATAATAACAATAAAAACTTATAATCTTGTGATTTTGGTAATAGTAGATTTCGGCCAATGTTGACTCATAGTTTTCAGTCGTTTGGTGGTCATTTTATCGGAATTCAAAGTGTTTACCTCCAGTGTTATACTGGTAGACAGAGAGGAAATTAGTAAATTATGAGAGAGTCTAATGTCCACTTATGTCCACTTGCATCTGTTGGTGCTTGCCGTCGAATCGAGACCATCGATAACTTTCATCTTTGCATTTAGCAACTCGGCTTCTAGCAACAATTGGGGATTGTTCTGACTCTTACACGGGCAGACTTTTAAGGGTCAGGTTCAATTCGCAAAAAACTGAAAAGAACAACAGTGCACAGGTAAAGATTATGTTCATGGTAGGTACTTTTTATACTCAAAGTTTGATTTCGTCACATAAAACCTTCGAGTATTTGCATTTTTACGCTTTTAAAAAAACTCGCCCCATTAACGTTTCTCAAAATGTCGACATGTTTAATAGTAGCAACCAAAGACACTAATTTCTTTAAACAAATTTTCTTTGAAGATTAAAATCATTTTTAAGGGTTTAATCGCTGGCCGCATTGACCTCTGCTCGTTTAGCCATTGTATAGGTTTCTAAAACATCGTTACTATTTCTACCAACAGAGAAATAAATGACATTTCATTTCTGAGATGCTGGATTGAGCTAGACAAGAAAGCAAAGTAACACTCTCATCTCTCAATCTATATAAAAAAAATAATTCACTCACAAAACTGAACAGACAATCCATGTGTATTGAATTTCATTCCTGATTGCTTGGGAGCATGATTCCTGGAAATGTATTTCCTGATGCCGTCAATTCTAGGTTCGAGAACCGTTAAAACCTGGTGCAACATATTGACATCTTCTTTGGTCTTTTGGCTTTGAAGTGGCGTAACGAATGGTTGTTATTTAAGTGGCTTCCCGTCGCGTGCAACCCATACAAAGAAATATCAATTGTAGTGAGAAACTGACGCTCAATTCTGTTTACGCAATGTTTGTTCTCCAGCGACAACCGACATGGTCTGTGAAGGTGGGATCTTGAAACACCTTTGAACTTTGAGTCCATCTCAAAGAAACTTCATCCAGGTGTTGGTGACCTTGACCACTAAAAGACCGATATTGTATATAGGATGGCCGGCCTGAATCCTTCAATCCACGAAAACATCAATCCATCAATCCAGCAATCAATCAATCCATCAATCCATCAATCCATCAATCCAGCAATCCATCAATCCACCAATCCATCAATCCATCAATCCAGCAATCAATCAATCCATCAATCCATCAATCCAGCAATCCATCAATCCAGCAATCAATCAATCCATCAATCCATCAATCTAGCAATCAATCAATCCATCAATCCATCAATCCATCAATCCATCAATCCTAACTGCTGGTTACTGTTGCTAACTGCTGGTTGCTAACTGCTGGTTGCTAACTGCTGGTTGCTAACTGCTGGTTGCTCACTGCTGGTTGCTAACTGCTGGTTGCTAACTGCTGGTTGCCAACTGCTGGTTGCTAACTGCTGGTTGCTAACTGCTGGTTGCTAACTGCTGGTTGCCAACTGCTGGTTGCCAACTGCTGGTTGCTAACTGCTGGTTGCTAACTGCTGGTTGCTAACTGCTGGTTGCTAACTGCTGGTTGCCAACTGCTGGTTGCTAACTGCTGGTTGCCAACTGCTGGTTGCTAACTGCTGGTTGTCAACTGCTGGTTGCTAACTGCTGGTTGTCAACTGCTGGTTGCTAACTGCTGGTTGCTAACTGCTGGTTGCTGGTTGCTAACTGCTGGTTGCTAACTGCTGGTTGCTAACTGCTGGTTGCTAACTGCTGGTTGCTAACTGCTGGTTGCCAACTGCTGGTTGCTAACTGCTGGTTGCTAACTGCTGGTTGCCAACTGCTGGTTGCTAACTGCTGGTTGCTAACTGCTGGTTGCCAACTGCTGGTTGCTAACTGCTGGTTGCTAACTGCTGGTTGCTAACTGCTGGTTGCTAACTGCTGGTTGCTAACTGCTGGTTGCTAACTGCTGGTTGCTAACTGCTGGTTGCTAACTGCTGGTTGCTAACTGCTGGTTGCTAACTGCTGGTTGCCAACTGCTGGTTGCTAACTGCTGGTTGCTAACTGCTGGTTGCTAACTGCTGGTTGCTAACTGCTGGTTGCTAACTGCTGGTTGCTAACTGCTGGTTGCTAACTGCAATCTATCCACTGCGATGGATAAGATGAATAAGATGGACAAGACGAGACACGATCTAACGGCAACTTACAAAACACACAGGACTAAAGGACTAAGACATAGCTAGGACAAAATCAGGATGAAGGATCACGTCAAGGACAAAATCAGGATGAATGACCACGTCATGGACCAAATCAGGATGAAGGACCACGTCATGGACCAAATCAGGATGAAGGACCACGTCATGGACCAAATCAGGATGAAGGACCTCGTCATGGACAAAATCAGGATGAAGGATCACGTCATGGACAAAATCAGGATGAAGGACCACGTCATGGACAAAATCAGGATGAAGGACCACGTCAAGGACAAAATCAGGATGAAGGACCACGTCATGGACCAAATCAGGATGAAGGACCTGGTCACGGACCAAATCAGGATGAAGGACCACGTCTAAATCACGTCGATCAGGGCTAAACCATGTCAGGACCAAGACAGTGTTATAAGAGTAGGCACACACGTCTTTGTCACGGCTGTAGGAATGTTTATACCCGGCGGGTTTAAAACGACAAGACAACAGCGATGCTAATGAAATGTTTTAATGTGATTACCAATCTGTCAGCACCATAATCGCGCACTCGTTGCACAAGTACCTCTCGCATCTCCGAGCTCATTTTATTTACTTTTCAGAATAAGACACAAAAAAAAAACTCCTTGGAAATAAGAGATTCAGCATAAAACATTCATTATTCTTTTAAGATGAAACAATGCAGATTGTCTCTCGCGGCGAATTCCATTTATTAACGTGCTTTACGCTCAGTGTGTTAATCGAATACAGCTGTTTAGTACGAAACACTGCGCTGAGTCAGATATTGGATGGGTGACCATCATAGACATGACCAGTTCTGTTCGGGAGAGAGGTTGGAGGGATGAAACTTAGTACAGCAACTTCATTCGCCTTGCTTATCAACCTTTCGACGGCATGCATTTGTGGACCGTCCTTCGGAAGGGACGTTAAGCCGGTGGTCCCCTTCAACAGGAATAGGCTATGTGCCGGGACCTGGTTTCTGTATTTATTTTAAGGCTAGGTTAAATTCATCATCATCCACTCGTTCACCGACGCCATTAGACCAGAGCCACATGACACATTGTCAAAATTCCTCCCGAACAAAACTCATTATTTATTATTTTATTTGATCATTCTTATTTTTATTTGATCTGTATTTTTGACAGGATTTTTAGCAAAAGCAAAAAGAATTATGATAATTAGCCAGACATAAACTTCTGCGGTCGTTGCGGCCTTTTGCTGTGCATAAAAATGCTTTTTCTCTCTAGACTTAC
This sequence comes from Protonemura montana, assembly GCA_947568835.1. Lineage (NCBI taxonomy): Eukaryota > Metazoa > Arthropoda > Insecta > Plecoptera > Nemouridae > Protonemura > Protonemura montana. Next base: position 22,913,339 of record OX387604.1, on the reverse strand, counting down.
TACGTTATGGGCAAGCATTATTTTTTAATACATATCACTTTATTGGCCACGTTGTATGAAAAGTTGATTCGATTTAGATTTGTTTTGCCATTTCTGAATGTGATCTTGTTTTGCAAAATTGTTGAAAGAACTGATTTGATAGTTTAACTGCAACAGACTTTCCCTTTGCATGGTCGAATCGTCTACTTCGTGTCACGATTGTTTCAAACAAATTTCAGCGTGCAAGTTTGTTCTGTGCGCATTTTTTAAAATATCAACATTTAAACTAAACAAATCGCAAATAAAATAAACCAATTGAATAGATTTCAATAATAAAATTCATAACATGAACATAAAACCATTACCTCCGAGTTTCACATAACGTTATTTTCTATGATGTAATTCCACGTCGCGCGTCAAGCGTTCTGTTTTTTATTTGAAATAACGGTCTAATAAGAAACAGTCCGTTATTTCTGTACTAGCGATTACAAAACAGCTGTTAGTGACGTTTAAAGACGCAATCTTGTTTTCATTTAGACACGAGTAAATTGGATTATATCACAAGGCAAGAGTGGAATGAATAAAAGACCAATATGTCAGAAAATGCAGATGACATATCTTCAAATCTAGGAACAATTAGTGACATGGAATGTAGAAGGTATAGTATTGACACGTTTAATATTGTAATTGGATATAAAAAACTTGTCAATTGTTTGTTTTGAGTATACAATAAAACAAACGTGTAGATCTTGTGCACCGTTCTCACGGGTTAACTGTTAAACCATGGTTTAACCATAGTTTAATGAGTTCCAGGCTCCACCTCCCTCCATGCGGGGTAATTTGAGTTTCGATCAACTTCGAGTCCGAGTCGTGAAATTACACGATCAAAGGATATGAGAAAGAATACAGTTAATGTCATCAGGTGCTTACCCGGGACAGATTAGTAAACGCATGCAAACTGTGTCTCGCCAAACGGTATCTCGCCAAACTTTTGCAAGTCAAACTAGTGATGAGTCAAACGCGAAAATTTCAAGGAAACAAATCTGAGGACCATGCGAAGTGCGATGAATGTTGTGAATTATTATGCATGTTTTGGGGAAGTTGGGTGCAAACTAATTGCTTGAAGATAAGTGTCAACATTGCCGTTATGAGAGAGATCAACGGCGATTCAAAGTTGAAACGTTCATAGTCGAAAACTGAGTGATGATTTTCACAAGAGCAAGAATGTCAACTTTGTGATAACTTGGAGGAGATAAAAGAACAGTTATCAGTACAAATTTGATTCTAAGTTGATTGGCACGAGCAGATTCCAACGAAATTACCTCTGAAGTGGCGGTGTGCTTAGGTGACGTTTTGGGCGAGTGTCGATCTTTGGCCAGCTTGGCCCACGTCTCGAGCCCCTTGTGCGTGATCCAACATCCAGCAGGACCAAGCGTGCTCCCCACACTTGAGCTCTTTCCGCTTCCTCCGCTCATTGAAAAAGCGCCGCGAGTTCCGCGAATTCCACGAGTTCCGTCAACTCTCCTGACAGCACGGACTTGAAACCCACGAACGAGTTTCTTGACTTGAACTACTTGCAGGTGTCGACTCAAAACTCTCATTCAGTCAGAGAGTCAGAGAAGACTTGGCACGTGAATGACCACCAAGTCAGTTACAAAGCTGTGCAAACGTAGGCAAGAAAATAACTGAGCACTTGAGCAAAGGTAAAACGAGAGCACTTTCATGCAAGCGTCGTCGGTGGCGGCTGTGGCTGCTGTGGCGTCGGTGGCGTCGGTGGGCCACCTTTTATTTGCGCGCTACGGCAGGAGCAACAGGCAGGAACCAACTACTATCTGCTTGATGCTGCCTAGTATCACGGCGACCAAGGGGTGGCGGCGCGGGGTGTACAATTATGGGAGGAGGGAGGGCTCCAGTTCTAGCGTCGAGGTGAATTGTGCCGATTCTGCGTGGTGGGACCCTTTCGGCCGCTGCGATCCACAGGGTGCACTAGTCGCGAGGGAAGGGGGCCACGTTTAAACGAGTCAACCTTCCACTCAGCTGTTACTTTTATTTGAATATTGGTACAGAGAATACCTACTTGTGTAGTCCTATGCATTCGGCCAATAGGTGCAGTTGTCCTATGCAATTGACCTTTAAACAACCTGCTCGCGAACGTCGTGCCGAGCTCCGAACGAGCGTTAGGGAAACGAGCTACTACTTGCTCAACAGGTTGTGACTGGGCCGTGTCTGCCCCTGCGCCCCTGCGCCCCCGAGCACGCAGCCCCACCCGGGCACCCCCCACCAAACCCAACCCACCCCGACCCACAACCTTCACCCTTCAGTTGGCAAGCGCCCGCACAACCCTTGTCAGAACGCTGGCCGAGCAGGCGTAGGCCAGGCTGAGATAGGGAACTTTTCGTATCCACTCTCGACACACTTGCCAAATTCGCTGGAACTCACGGGCCACACTGCAAGTAGCACCTAGTGTTCTACCGCGCAACACTTGTGCAGCCTTTAATCTTTTATGAAGTGCTGTTACAGAGTGGCATTTAATTTCCTCACCCGTATTCAGAACAATCAAATTACATGGTACATTTGCAGCCCACTATGTGAGCGCTGGTAACAGTACGGGGAAACATAACAGGCACGTTGACATATGGGGTTGGGGGGGGGGGTCTAATTATCAGAGTTTAAATTTGACTCGGGCAGTCCGCGCTAACATTTGAATCAGGCCAACAATTGACTCAGACTAACATTTGACTCACTCTCTGTCCCAGTGTCCTCGCTCTGTCCCAGTGTCCTCTCTCTGTCCCAGTGTCCTCTCTCTGTCCCAGTGTCCCCTCTCTGTCCCAGTGTCCTCTCTCTGTCCCAGTGTCCTCTCTCTGTCCCAGTGTCCCCTCTCTGTCCCAGTGTCCCCTCTCTGTCCCAGTTTCCCCTCTCTGTTCCGTGTTTTATCTTGTCAGTCAATTCTTTACAATGCCTATTGGTTCGACAGTAGATTATCCTCAGTGTATTCTTAGCAGTAGCAGTTGCAGTTGCAGTTGCAGTAGAAGTTTCAGTAGCGCGAGATTGATAATGGCGACATAATGGTAAAGTTGGAAAATCAGAACTGAAAGGCTAAGTGGTATAAAAAAAATCACTTACAGTTAAGAACCTGCGTGAAAATCGTGAACATCGTGGCATTGGTTCGGCAAGAAAAGAAAGTGGACAAATACGGGACAATGTTGCCGCTTGACCTTGTCATAGAATTTTTCGAGATCTGAAAAAAAACAAAAAAAAAAAAAAAAAACGCTTGTGACATGTGCGATATGTGATGGTGGAGGTGGCGGTAGTGGCATTGGCTGACTTAACATTAGGTCAGCGTAGGTCAGTATCGAATTTCCTTACTCACCTCGTAGCAGGGATTGATTTGCTCAAGGTCGAGTAATTCCATGTTCCGCGCTGGAAAGTCCCATGGAATCGGAAATTGGTTGCTGGAACTATTTTAAGCAAAATAGTTACGTGAAAGGTATAGGACTTCGGGCTACGGGTTTGGTAGAAATAAGTTTATTCCAACGTACCCCCCTCCCCCCCATCGCCCCCTTCCGCAGGTAATGAGGAACTAATTTGTGATCGACTTCAACGTAATGTTTATGGCTTGATAACGAACGTTTCATCGAGAATTAAGTTGGTCAGCCAGTTCTTCTTGCATCATAAGGCGAACGCATAATGTTGCTGGGTTTCGATATTTTGATGATATACAGATTGATCATGTCAGCTACCTGCTGCGGCACTGGAAATTTCACGTACATTTTATCGCAGAAACAAAAATCAAAAAGATAACGCAACCCTAGGAAGCTGGTAGTACAGTTAGTTAGCGTATTATTTTGAATGTTACGAGAAAATTCAGTAAAATTTGTGGTAAAATCACAGAAACATATCTGGCAAAATATAATTCATGTAATCGACGAGAGAAATCTGTAGTCGCTGGGCCGTTAGAAAAACTGGAATGAATTTTCAACTAATTTCGATAATGTTTTATATAATGATTGTGTTTGTGATGAAAACTACAATTAAAATGGTTCTAGATATAGCAACTCGTTCTTTCAGAGGCGCTGCAGGGAAGAAGCATGAGCCAAGAAGTTAGGTTGCGTTTTAACTCGTGCCCTGGTGATCAAGGTAAAATGATTAATTGGTCGCCCTATTTGGTCAATCAAGAGAAAAATAGTTTCATCCCTGGTTTTTCTAAACTTGGGCACGCTCGTAATAAGCCCAAAAGAGGAATTTATTTATTTATTTATTTAGATCCGTCAGTTTTTCCTTACATGTTATGTATATAAACATTGTCAGTGACGCTTACATTGAGCATTCCAACATTATTTCTTTGTAAAATACTTGTCAAAGGTCTATTAAGCTGATCTTAAATTCTTAAAATAATGGTACCAAACGGTTTGGCGTGTTGGAAACACCGGTTCTCATGAGATCACCGAAGTTAAGCAACACTGCGCTGGGCCAGGTATTGGATGGGTGACCATCACACACACATGACCAGTTCTGTTCTGGAGAGAGGTTGAAGGGATGAAACTTAGTACAGTAACTTCATTAACCTTGCTTATCAACCTCTCAACAGCATGGATTTGTGGAGGAATCCTGTTGTTCGCGGTGTAACGTCCTTAGGACAGGACGTTTAGCCGGTGGTCCCATTGGTGCTCTTCGACAGGAGTAGACTATGTGCCGGCACCGGGTTTCCCCTCCTCCCTTCTAGGCTATGTTAGGTTCATCATCATCCACTTATTCTTCAACGCCATTAGACCAGTGCCGCATGGCCAGTTTTCAAAACACTGTGTCGTTAAACACCACAAATCGATTAAAATAATGGACGGCTAGGGTTGGGTAAAAATGAGTGACAGTTGTTCTGATTAGAGACGCGTGTTGAAGGGACAGGGTCTAGTATTACTAACAAGATTTTAAATTCATCTGAACATGTGCCTCTTTATAGAGCGTATTTGTTGGATATGTGCCATGGTCAGTCCCTTTCCGTGTACAGCGTATTACAAGGTCAACGTTTATTGAGAACTAAGAGTAACATATATGGGTGATAGGGAAGCCGTCAAGGTCACACTGTCAAGGTCAATGTCTTGGACCATGATGAGGACGATGAGGACGATAAGAAGGGCGATCAGGAGGACGATGAGGAGGACGATGATGAGGGTGATGAAGAGGGTGATGGGGACGATGAGGTGTGTTGATATTATGAGTGTTGAGGCGACGGGGCAATGAGAAGGATAATGTTGAGGATGATGAGGAGGGTGATGGGGACGATCAGGAATCGCTGGAACTCTGATGCTTCCGTCTCATATTAGGCTGAAGTATCGATCACTAGCAGCACGTCCCGAAGCCGTCGCGCGTTGCACCTTGCGAAGAGAATCTGGGAGGGGGGGGGGGGGGGGGGGGTTGGAGGGGGACTGCTCGTTGTGACGGCGACAGGAAGGAATTGGAAGGGAAGTCATGTCTCAAGTGCTACGGGGGGAGGGCCACGGCAACATCTTGCTTTGTCACTCGCATTCATTCATAGCCATTGGTGAATTTTGACCAAGTTCAAGGTCACTGCTCCCGAGGTCGAAGCTTCAACGGGATTGGAGAGGTAGGGATGGGGAGGGTTAGGCAGCAAATATTGACAGGTCTGCTCTAGTTTTCAAAGTAGGTATGAATAGAATAACTATAGTCTATCCTTTCACTCTTGTTTTGTAACTGATATTTTTAGCATACAAGATAGAAGTTTGAGTTAGTTTATAACAGCTTCAAAACTGTCCGGTGACAGTTGCATTTACCAAATTAAGGCTGGGTATTGGTTGGCACATCTGACATCACACCATGTTTAGCATCAGTTATGAGCTCAAAGCTTTTGATTTTCTTAGAGAAAGGTGCAATTCAAAGATCCACGTGGTTAGAGAAAAGACCCTTTGAATGATTGCAATCTTCGAAACAAAAATCAATGCATAAATTAAGAGTTGTTGTTATCAAAAATTAAAAAACATGTATAGGAAAAGAGATTTTTTAAAACAGTGCTGAATAGTAAAGACGAAAATATTTTATGTGACGACACCATACGTTAAATAAAAAAAAAAATCAACCATTAGCACAAAAATTCCTATGCACTATTTTTTTCTGAGTTTTGCGAATAAATCTTGATCCCCAAAAGTGTGACCGCGTAAGGGTCTGCATCCCCAATTGTTGCTAGACGCTAAGCAGCAACAGATTCAAGTGGAATTAATCGCGCTGACCGAGTTCAAGAACCATTTGACCATGGAAATTTGACGCCAGAAAACTTTGACTCGACATCGAATAGCATTTGATATCCAATCATATCAAATAATTCCTAAAAATGGCAAAATCTAGATTTTTTTAAATTTTTATTTGGTGATGTGAGACGGACTTAACGAGAATCATGCAACATCTTGGTTTATGGTATGGAGATAAATTCGGTTCTTGCCATTCCATTTGTTATCCCTGCTTTAACATGTTATCTTCGCTAAGATTAGAAGATTCACTTAATAGTATCAATTTAGAGAGAACACTCAACGGTGCTTTCGCATCGAATCTATTTTACGGAAGCTGAAAAGTCGAGGAGCTTGTTGTTCGCTTTATTAAATATCACACTCGTCAAGCGACTTTCATTATTGGATACTGCCACGCGTATCAGCCATTTAATGTGTTCTAATACGGTGACAATTGACCTTGTCCACGCTTTGTTTGTCTGTAACTATAATGCCAATGGTTAGTTCTGCATTTCACGAGATCATCTGGCATCGACCAGTTCCCAAGACACGTGTGACCCAGAGGCCAAGTAGAAGACTGCTGACAGTTTGACAGTTTGACAGTTTAACCTTTTCACAGTTTAACTTGCATCTTTGTGATCTCCGTAAATGTAACACAGTTTTATACTTAAGCTAAAACAATGCAATTGGCGCTATGTGGATGCGTCTCTTGCGCTTGGAGCGAGGGAAAAATTGAAAAATAACTAAACAGAATAGAGCGTGCAGATTCCAGGTAGATCGCATGGTATTATATTATTTAATGGACCTAGCGAGTAATTGCAATGGCTACAGGCGACGGTGAAACCGAAGCCGACATCGATACTGAAGGAGATTAGGCACGTGTGTTTAGTGGAGCTTGTTTTGTTTCTTCTAACCCTTAGCAAGCGCATGCTTTCAGAACAACCTCAATTAATAAATTGAGTGCGTCTCGTGTATCGAGTGCATCAGGTGCAGCAGAAGTTAATCTAAGTCTGACGGAGAGTCGTATTTGCTTCGCTTAGCCGCTTGATCGCAATTTCTATTGTTAGAATTGCGACACAGCACGTGGACGAATAAACAAGCCAGTTTTCAAATCGATAGCTTATTAAAGTGTGCTGTCACCCAAAACAGGAAGCAGACCGAATAAATGCAGGAGACACCGTCTGAGTTTGAACTAGGTTAACTAGGTTGGTTATTTTTAAGATTGGATAGATATATGAAACTTTTGCTGTGTCCATTGAATGGGAATTTTATTTTGAAGCAATGAAACCACCTCAAGGCGTGTGAGGTTCATTAAAATAATAAAGAAAACTCGTGGGTCAATAAGAGATACACATAATGGATCAGATTTGATCGTTTTAATTCTCCTGGCGTCCAACGAATTGACGCGTAAAGGTGACCAGACCGAAGTCGACTGCCCAACAAGACTCTCATCCCTGATGGCTGCAGAGTGTTAACTGAGCACTGCTAACAATGTAACAAGTGACCCGCTATGTACTTTTTGATTTTAGTTACATTAATAAATACTGAAAGTAGTTAACTTGTTAATAATTAACAAATTAATTGGGAATAGTTATGTTGTATATTTAATTTTAAATAGAAGATGAGTAGAAAGGCGACACCGTCGGCTACCCACTCAATAGTTCACCAAATGAGAGCAGAGCATAGCAGAGCAGGCGTCTAGTTCCGAGAAAATCAAAGTTGAACGAGGAGAGATACACTTTTTACATTTTGCTATCCGACCCCTAATTGTTAAAGCTAGGTTAAAGCGAGGTAGCTGTATTACCCTACATACGTACGCTCTAGGTATGCTCTATCTATGCACTATAGAATTTGCTGGCACACATTTTTAATTATCGATGCGCGCGTGGCATGGCCAACAATGCTCTTGAATGATATAATAGATGAAACGAGTGCAATGCTATGTCGATGAAAGGATGGTTCGTATGGAAAGCATACTCTATCATTCCCATGGGCCAACCAGACAGGTACATAGCGCGAATGTACTTCATCATGGATCACCGCTCAATGGGGGGGGGGGGGGGGGGGGGGTAGTGACCACCACCCCACCCAGAAGCGCACATAAGTCTTCCGTTCTCTTGCAATTTCCAAACCGAACAGTTTGGCGTGTTGAAAACACTGGTTTTTGCGAGATTACCGAAGTTAAGCAACACTGTGTTTGGTCAGGTATTTTATGGGTTACCATCGTACACATGCCCAGTTCTGTTCGGGAGAGAGGTTGGAGGGAAGAAAGTTAGACAGCAACTTCATTCGCCTTGCTTATCAACCTCTCGACAGCATGGATTTGTGGAATCCTGTTGTTCGGGTTGTACCGTCCTTCGGAAGGGAAGTTAAGCCGGTGGTCCCCTCGGTGCTCTTCGGCAGGAGTAGGCTACATCCGGGAACTGGTTTTTTTTCTCCTCTCTTGTAGGTTAGGTGATTTAGGTGACTTACGTGGCTGAAGCTCAACACAAAAAGCCTTTAAAAGTGTTTAACAGCATCGGCTTACCTTAGGCGACACAGCAAAGCATCCTGCTGACTTTTTCTTTAGCGACAGCCGGTCTGACACGAAGATGGTGTCGCCAAATCGGTCCAGGTGTCCACTCTCTTTAGCGCGACAGTGAAACGAGTAGTATTTGTAGACGAAGACTGTGATCGCGACGAGAAGTGCGAGACCCGTGCCAGCCGCCGCCCCAAGCACTCCAGAAGGGACCATGACCCTCACCTGCCCTGCCCTAGCCTGCCAGAATTCCTGGAACAGCAAAACCAATGGCCTGGAATGATATAAAGTTGTCGAAATCCACATTTATTGAACACGAAATGTGGAACAGCTACACAGGTTAGGTATTATAGTTTTTAGACTCACCTCTACTATATCTAATCTTATCACTAGTTTTGACAAACCCCAGTTTTAATAGTTTAAGTCAAAACATCATTTAGTTTGCTCGATCTCGATGTTCTTTCTTAAGAACGTAGTTTAGAAATGTAACGCAGTGAGACAAGCTGCTTAAGTGACGAGAGGGATCTTAAGAAGTTTCTTCCTACTTTCGAAAAAACGTTCTTTCAGTCGGAACGTTAAAAATAATATCTGAATGAAAATAATAGCAAATGCTCAATGTCGGAGTCATTTTATGATTAACGCGGTTATTCTTTAACGAGACTTGTTTTAAAACGCTTTTATTTTGTACACTCTTGGATGAACAACGACGAAATTATGAAGGTCATACTAACAGTTTTTTTCCTGTCTGTTTCCTAACTAGTGACTCTTCCTGTACTATGTGCTAACATTTTCCAGCGATCGAAAATTTCTGGTTATTCTGATGAGCTTTTTCTAGGCTCTGTAGCAATTAATTATATCTGGTTGTAACTTGTACCTCGAGAAAGGCCAATGAAGCTAATAGCACAGAGGAATTTTGCAGAACATGATATTAAGTTTAACATTGTTGAAACCGTTTTTGACGTGCTTATTTTAGGGCCAACCGATTTTCCGAGTACCAACTATCAAATCGCAAATCGTATCGTCTATGATTTCCCCTTTTAATTGAAGTGTACAACTCTGCAAATCTGTCTCAATATTTCCCCCGTCCTATTTTCAATTTAGCGACGGCGGGCGAAACTCGCCGTACAACCTTGACCTTGAGTAGAACTCTAGCGGGAGTTTTCCGAGCTTCACTCGTTGTTGGTTTACGTCCAACGCTCAGTAGATGGCAGCACAGGCTATGTAGCGTCAACATTTCAAGCGCTCTTTTCTCAAATGGCGCGCGTTTTCGAAGCGACTCTTTAATGCAATGGTTATTTATTTTATTTTATTTATCCATTTTTTTCCAAGAAAAAATTGCAATTTGCATGATATATACAGGTGGCATAAAAACTACTAAAACTATTTACTATTTATCTTTTATTACTAATTCTAGCATCTTTCTTCTAAAAATTTTAACATTATTTTCAGTATACTTTCCATTGCACTTTTCTTCATTCCATTCCAATCTTTACCCGTTCTATTTAAAAAAAATGTATTCTCCTTTGTTTTTTCAAACGTTTTATAACAACCTTCTTATTCCTTCATGATCTCTTCAGAACCCATCTTGTGTTCATCCATTTTTATCTTTTCACTCAACTCTTTCCATCCACTGCTACCTTTCATAATTCTGAAGAAATTGCACAATCTGTAAATTGTCTTCTTTCTTCTAGCGATACCCATCCTAATTCTTTCATCATAATTGAAAGTCGTTCCCACATTCTTACACTTTTCCCATTATCCTTCGCAAACTATTTCGTCTTTTCATTCTTCCAAACACTTTCTTGCTGCAAATCTTTGTACCTTTTCCAATTCCTTGATTTCTGATTTCTTATGGGAATCCCATACCGAGGCTCCATATTCTGTCACTGGTCTCACCAAAGCAAAATATGCCTTTTCTTTTACTTCACTTCTCATTCCTCTTATCTGCCTCATTACACAATTTAGTGTACTTATGTCTCTTCTGGTCACCCTTTCTAATTGATCTTGCCACCCAAGATTATTGCTTAAAAACACTCTTAATTCCTTGTAATTATACACAACTTCGAGACTTCCTTCTTGAACTTCATATTTTATTTCAATTTCTTTCCTTCCTGTACCAAAGCTGACTACTTCACACTTCTCTACATTAAGTCCCATTCTATTTCTCATGACCCATTCGCTAACTGCATTGATATCTTCTCGTATAATTTCTGGATCTTTCTTATGCACTATTTCCTTGTACACCACAATATCATCACCAAAAAGTCTTGTTTTGGATGATACGATCTTGCTTAAATCATCAATGTAAATATCAAATAGTAATACAACGAATCGCTCATCAGCTGTGACTTGACAACGCCTAATCACTCACGACTAAATCCTTTTTCTATGCTAGTAGTGAGTGATTATAGCTATAGTGAGTGACTATACCGTATAAAGATTATAGTAGTGAGTGATAGCTACAGCTGATAAGCGATCTGCTGCATAACCATTGGATTTTAAGAGGCTGCTTGATATGAATGGAAGCTTTAAGGACAAAGTACCCTGTTTTGGGTATCAGTTCTCAAATTTGTGAAGTCTACGTAAAAAGTGGGCTCGAGCACACTCTAAGAATATTGATGCCAATTAGTAAAGGATGGTTTTAATAAGAGCCGTTTTCCAGATTTTCGTCCTCACATGCATGGCTTAAGAATTGGCAAAATATATAAAAAACTTCAATAAAAGCAGCACATAAAACAGCCCAATATTGTCACCAGAGGGTCAAAACAATGATTAGGCACTGTGAAACGTGTAGCATGTTCGAAAGTTTGCAAATTATTTCTATAAAATAGCCAAGTTTCTGAAGCACCAATAAGACAGTCAATTAATATGTAAGAATGAGCATTCGAATCCAGAATGCGATCATTTCCATCCTTTGACTTACTTGATGACATTTTTGGTGTATGTCTGTTTAGTTGAGATAACAGTCAGTTTCTGGAGCATCACACGCCCCGTTATCTTGAAATCGATACGCAATGAGTCATTTTTATAATTTAAATTCAACATACCCCCCCCCCCCCCCCCCCCCCCCCCCCCACTCACCAAGCACTGTCACATTTCCCTAATGCCATATTTTAGTACGTACGTGGACACCACAGTTGCACAAAACTACTTCCTGGTTAGTGGAGTCGCAGTTTGAATTCAAGTTCCAGCAACCTACCTTCCTACCTGCCTACCTACCTACCCACCTGCCTACCTACCTACCTACCTACCTACCTACCTACCTACCTACCCACCTACCCACCTACCTACCTACCTACCTACCTTACCACCTACCTACCTACCTACCTACCTACCTACCCACCTACCTACCTACCTACCTACCTACCCACCTACCTACCTACCTACCTACCTACCTACCTACCTACCCACCTACCTACCTACCTACCTACCTACCTACCTACCTACCTACCTACCTACCTACCTACCTACCCACCTACCCACCTACCTACCTACCTACCTACCTACCTACCTACCTACCCACCTACCTACCCACCTACCCACCTACCCACCTACCTACCTACCTACCTACCTACCCAACTACCTACCTACCTACCTACCTACCCACCTACCTACCCACCTACCCACCTACCCACCTACCTACCTACCTACCTACCCACCTACCTACCTACCTACCTACCTACCTACCCACCTACCTACCTACCTACCTACCTACCTACCTACCTACCTACCTACCTACCTACCTACCCACCTACCCACCTACCTACCTACCTACCTACCTACCTACCTACCTACCTACCTACCCACCTACCTACCCACCTACCCACCTACCCACCTACCTACCTACCCACCTACCCACCTACCTACCTACCTACCTACCTACCCACCTACCTACCTACCTACCTACCTATCTACCTACCTACCTACCTACCTACCTACCTATCTACCTACCTACCTACCAACCTACCTACCTATATTTGTATATTTGTATTTGTATTTGTATTACAATTGTAAAAAAAAAATTGTTGATTTGATTTATGTAAACCATAACACTGTACAATTTACAAAGGTGAAACCATATTGTAACCGTTTTGTATTGTAAAAAAAATGTACTGATCAATAAACTCAAGTCAACCTACCTACCTACCTACCTACCTACCTACCTACCTACCTTCCTACCTACCTACCTACCTACCTACCTACCTACCTACCTACCTACCTACCTACCTACCTACCTACCTACCTACCTACCTACCTACCTACCTACCTACCTACCTACCTACCTACCTACCTACCTACCTACCTACCCACCTACCTACCTACCTACCTACCCACCTACCTACCTACCTACCCACCTACCTACCTACCCACCTACCTACCTACCAACCTAACCTTACCTAACCTAACCGTTTTGTGTTGTAAAAAAATGTACTGATCAATAAACTCAACTCAACCTACCTACCTACCTACCTACCTACCTACCTACCTACCTACCTACCTACCTACCTACCTACCTACCTACCTACATACCTGCCTACCTACGTACCTACCTACCTATCACTACGCATTCTTATTCCGAAGGGCGGGGATAGGCTTGAACTAAGCAATTGGAGGCCAATTTCCCTGCCAAACACAGACTAAAAAATTATAAGCAAATCAATGTCTACCCGTTTAGGTCAAGTTTTACCAAACCTCTTGACCCCTGACCAAAGCTTTTGTGTACCTGGACGGTCTATTTTCACGAATATTCATTTAATACGAGACACGATTCACTACACAAATGAAGAAAACCTACCCCTCGGAATTGTTTCATTAGATCAAAAGTCAGCATTTGATCGTGTAGAACATACGTACCCTCACCACGTCCTGAAAACATTTGGCTTTGGCGAAAACTTCAGAAAAATAATATCAAAACTCTACTCCAACGTCAGATGTTTCATACGATTGGACAACAACATTCTGGAACCATTTCACTTTGGAAGAGGAATCAGACAAGGCGATCCACTATCTGGTCTTATTTTTTCCATTTCCATTGAACCGTTCCTAAAACTTTGTAACAAGGAACTTAAACTGTTCTCCCTCCCGGTTCCAGATTCGAATGATCAACATCTCACAGTTACAGCCTATGCGGACGATGTTAATTACCTCGTCACGAAAGAAGAGGGTTTCGAAAAACTAAACACCTTATTTATGCAATACGGATCGATGTCTGGAGCAACCCGGAACAATAGTAAATCATCAGGTCTTTTCACCGGGGTGTGGAGCTCACGAACAGACTCCTCGCTGGCTTTCAAATGGTTCAATATAGGTGCAAAATTCTTGAGAATATTCCTCGGGAACGCAGCATGGCAAGAAAAAAACTGAGCTCATCTTGAGACGAAGGCTAATTCACCCTTTCCAAATGGAAAAACTTCAACACCTTAACTTCGCTTCGAGGTAGAGGCATTGTAATAAATCAACTCATCGGATCACAATTCGACCATGAACTAATGGCCATTAACCCGACGAAAGAGTTCCTCGCCACAATTGACAAGTTGGTGATAAACTACATTTGAAATGGACGACACTGGCTCCATCCCAACTATATACACAGTCTGGTATTAAAAGGTGGACTGGGAGTCACGCAAATTCCATCCAGAATTAGTACATTCAGACTGAAATTTCTACAAAATTACCTCAAATCTGAAAAAACAAGTTCAATTTCAAAATTAATTCAAGAATATAACTTGAAAAATTACTGTAACCTCCCTTCACCGCAATAAATTTTTATAATCAACCTTCGGAATGATCAACTGTCAAATCTTCAGCCATTCTACCGGAAAGCAATGGACACGTGGAAGTCGTTCGACATCACACCATCCACAAATGAAACAATAGAAGAGATAAGATCATACCCCATGTGGAATTGTAAACTACTGACGCAAGAAGAAAACAGAAAATTCGTCTTTTTTTTGGCGTGCTTTAGGAATGTCCAAAATAGGCGATATGCTGAAGAAGAACGGATCCTGGCGCACCATCAACGAAATTATAACCAGTATCCTTACGACTCATACGAACAGACGCTTAGGCCAAAACCTGAATGAAGCGAAAAATTACTTTTAGAAAACCTTTCCTAAGCTACATTCAGCTTTAGAAATACCAGAAACGCAAACGCAGTTTTCATTTACCAACACATACACTAATTCTAAACACGTTATCCCTGTAAACAGTAGCATAATATACACAAAATCATTAACAATTAATTTAAATCCAAACCCACGACTATCAGGATTGTCCCAGTGGTCACCAAAAGTAATTAATTGGATCAATTTGAACGCATATCCCACACTTTCAAGAGATGCAGACATCTCATGGAAGTTACTTCATAACAGAGGTACCTCACCACATTTTCTATATAAAAGCAAAATAAGACCTACTCCCAATTGTCCTTGGTGTCCCAGGAATCAAATAGGTTTACTATTTCACATGTTTACTGAATGCGAAATGGTAAAGCCCCTTTGGAGTCTTCTCACACAAAAGCTGGAATTTCTTACAAACAAGAAGGCCATCACTGCTGAAGATGTAATCACATGTTTTCTAAACTCACAATCTCCCTCTCACAACTAAGGAAATGTCCTGTTAATTTTGGGTAAAAGTAACGTCTACTTCTCATACCTTAGATCCCTCCAAACAGACAGTCAACCACCAAATTATTTGAAATTGTTTCTAACTAGATTAAATTACAGACTAAACATAGCATTCACCCACCACAAAAACAAGGAAGCACTGAATGTATTTGAACAAATTTTGTTGGTCAAAAATGTCTAGGGAAAGCTTGAACTAGAAGAACGCTAGAGATAGGTAAATGGATATGAAACAGAAGGAATTTTATTTTTGCAAATTCAAACTATTTCGCCTCTTAATTTATTTAATTGATTTGATGTAAACCATAACACTGTAATAAGTCACAAAGGTGAAACCATATTGTAATCGTTCCGTGTTATAAAAAAATTTATTGATCATTAAACTCAACTCAACCTATCTACCTACCTACCTACCGACCTACCTACCCACCTACCTACCTACCCACCTACCTACCTACCCACCTACCTACCTACCTACCTACCTATCTACCTACCTACCTACCTACCTACCTACCTACCTACCCACCTATCTACCTACCTACCTGCCTACCTACCTACCTACCTACCCACCTACCTACCTACCTACCTACCTACCTACCCACCTACCTACCTACCCACCTACCTGCCTACCTACCTACCTACCTGCCTACCTACCTACCTACCTACCTACATACCTACCTACCTACCTACACACCCACCTACCTACCTACCTTCCTACCTACCTACCTACCTAAAAAAGCGCGAGGAACATTTGTGGAACATTAATGAACATTTGTGGATGTGTGTAGGTAAATAAAGAACTGTTCTAATATTGGTTAACAAATGCCCGCAAAAACGCTGGCGCACCGATTGTAAACAAAGCAAGGAATGGACTCTCGAAACTGTTGATTTGTAATTGCAAATGACCTATTTATTGTCCAATCACAGGCTTCGGTCGAGCGTCCGTGTTGCTTTGGTAACTACAGAAGTTGTGCTCCACATGTGCAACGTGCGTTTGATGTGCCACAATATAAAGTATCGATGTCGCAGCGTAGACTAGGCCACACGCGCTAGTGCGAAAGCGAATAGAGATTAGTACTTTCAGGTAGAATAGCTTGTGTTCTAAATATGAAAATAATTTGCATCCATTGAAGAGCGTTCGGTTCGTTATACAAAGACCAGATTGCAAAGCAGCAGGTCAAAAGCGCAGAGCATTTATAATAAAAGTGGAGATCAATGTTTCAGCCATCACTGTCCATATGCATTATTCTGTTGTGATGCAGCAGCATCAATTTCTTTCAATGCAGCACCATATCAATAAAACAGATGTTATACAAAGCTCAAGACGATAAATAGAAATAAATAGAAATAGAAACTCTAGGTGCACCATTTTAGTAAGACGAAACTGCCTGAGTGCACCGAACTGACGGAACTGCCTGAGTGCCACCATATTTCAAGCCCTCGTTTACCTATGTCAGTTATGTCAAACTTAATTTCTTAACTGAAATGTAACACAATTTTCTTTAATAGGTGCGCGTATCTGGGGTATTGTCGGCGTGTGTACTTACGGTGCTCGAAGAATGAAAGAGATTCTGGTTCGAAGTTGAGTGAACAGCTGTTGTGACAGACAGTATACAGCAACGAAGAACAGCAAAAAGAGCGCGATGACAGTCGCTTGCGGAGATTAGATGTAGCGACGACCTCTACGACGGCGTCGGCGTCGGCAGCGGCGTCCACGCGCGCGCTGGTCGGCGCTCCCTTTCCCCAGCCCACCCCATTGTAGCGCTCACGCCTGATGCAAGGTATTGAGAAATGATTAGATAAACTTGATGCCACTACATGCTTTAGTCAAGTGATTGCTCGATCATATGTACCATTTGCATATATTCAATCACCCTTTTAATTGGGGACAAGCGCCTTTCAATACGATTCATGTTTCAATTCAGGACATCTTACTGGATTTTCATTAGCGACTAGATTTCCAACTCGCTGAAAATGAAGCGATCTAAGTCCTAGTGGTTGGTTGATGAGTGGGTAGAGGAGACCTGTGCAGTGCTCAAGTCGTCGGTCTCGAGTACCTTGAGAGATGAAGTAGGTTGGGAGTAGGTCACTTAAGTGTGCCTTGGGAAAAGATCGACTAAGTTGGGCCGAGACAAGAAATGCCACAGCCACCTGCTTCGTGGGAAATAAGGACGAGAGACAGAAAATCGCGGAAAGAGATAGCTATAGTCTTGGTCACGTGGTTGAAAACGCGAGCAGCGACGCCGAGCGACGCCGAGCGACGCCGAGCTATACGCGCCGTGAGTGAAGCTAGGTGACGCCCACACAGTTGTGATGGGAAACACTGTTGCCCAGCTGAAACTGAAGCGTCTCGCTGTCACATTTCTGTAAAATATAAGACTAGGACAAACCGCGAAATATAAGGAATCTGTCATCTATTGCAAGAGTTGCGAATAAGTGTTGATGAGGCTTGACAGTGATTGTGTGAGTTTCTGGACTAGCCTGTACTTAATATAGATCGGCAAGCTGAGTGCCAAAGCTCCCAAGTCTAAACGAGCGCAGACCGGTACCAGTACCGGGGCCGTGGCGGGAACCGGACCCGAACCGCGACCGGAGGGGAGCCGGCGGGGCATGAAGGACTGGAGTCGGCGCCGAGCATTCTGGACAGCGTTCCTCCAGGACAAACCAACTAACCTCTCGCCTCTAGCACCCTTGCCCGCACCCCCAGCACGTTTCTGTCAAATGTCATGTTCATTGATGGTCTAGTCTTCATTTGGGTAGGAAGTATCTGTACTTTACTCTGAAGCTCTGCTTCCTCTGGTCTGGACATCTCCATCGTTACCATTAACCATCAGCGTGTCTCCACCTGAAACCACTGAACTCTAGAAGAAGAAGATCACGCTGTAGCACGAGGATAGAAACTAATGAACACATTTGTTGGTAAGCACATTTTTCAAATATCTTTCATTTTACAGTTGGTGATTGGTACACGTGGCTAGAGGCTAGAAGCCCGGCTTTGCTCAAATTAGTGCCCAGAAAGAATATTTACTATCTTGTGTTTACTGCCACTTGTAAAGACACCGATTGCTCTGATACAGTAATGAATACTGTATGAGAGCAATCGGACTACTTTTCTTTTCTTATTTGTGATCCAAATCTAAAAAGTGACCACACCACAATGAATGTAAAGAAACAGATAATAGACTCAAGACAATTACCAAGATTTCCTTCTGTTGGCAACATTGCTTTTCAAATGTTAGGAACAAAACTGCAGTTCGTATCGTGCTCATCACAAAAATAATTGTACAATAGAAATCGGGTTGAGTTTTCACATTCGTTTCCTGCGATGTATATTTAAAAATAACTATGTTAATTTGTTATTACCTGATTTAGCAATTTACATTTGAATATTTTATTTCGAATAGCGATGAAGTAAATTTACTATCCTAGATGAAAATTAGAGACATGTTTGAATTAACTTTGTCGAACATTTTTATTCATCAGAAAAAAAAAAGTTTGAGTAAAAATCTGTATTTTTCGTAGGGGTTTATTTTCAGTAGTTTGCTATGCATGATTGCATTTTTATGGAAATCTGGAGCAGTAATCCAATCTAACCCTAGGGTTTTAATTTTGTTTTGATTTGTTTGGTTATCACAAGCACGGTGCGCCATAGCACTACGACCGGTGCGACAGAAAATAAAAAAATACGTATTTGGATCTATTCTGTCCTATGTTAACTTTATTTATTTTCTCACAGTTTTGATAGTATTTGATATGGGATGACCCATATCTTTTGTGAGTGATCTTCGAACTGATCGCGATCTTTTTTGTATTTCAAGATCTTTTCATTCGATCGGAATCGGATTTTCCACGATCTTTTTTAAAAGATCGTAATAAAAGAGCAAGATCGTTTGCACCGTCGTTCCTTTTTTGGTGTTTGTTGTTGTGCAACGCTTGGCAATTGAAATTTGAATGTGACAAATTGAAATATTTTCCATAGCTTTCAGTTTACTTCAAAGACTTGAAAGCGTTTCCAGGAATCCAAACGGTTATTAGTTTTACTTTTATTAGTTTTATTGATGCGTGCAAATGCTGTCTGGTATGTCCGCCGTGCCTGTCCACGACCACAACTTTTCTCTAATTGGGTCATCGAGATTCCAGGCCAACTTTCTGCCATGTTCCACTATCCACTGTCCAAGCATTTTTGTTCCTGTTAAGTGTTTACAGACTGTTAATTTTCTTCTTGTATTCTTGATTATAAGTCAAAGTCCTCGTCGCATTGTGTTCCTACTATTTCTATATTAATATTGCATTTCCCAGTACCTATAGGTGCTAAAAAATAAGTTTTTTTCCAGAGATCACATGATTATTTTTCGAAAACGATTTTTTAAAATAACTTCATCTTTTATTGAAACGAATTTGAATTTGAACTAAAAAAAACGATCGAGAACTTCGATCTTTTTAAAAGATCTTTTTCAAAACGATCTTTCCTAACTATGATGACCCTT
Source organism: Protonemura montana (assembly GCA_947568835.1). Classification (NCBI taxonomy): domain Eukaryota; kingdom Metazoa; phylum Arthropoda; class Insecta; order Plecoptera; family Nemouridae; genus Protonemura; species Protonemura montana. Next base: position 22,893,496 of record OX387604.1, on the reverse strand, counting down.
CACAAATTTCCTGTTAGCTGTTGGATTGACTATTTTCTTAAAATATTTTTTTTTTGCAATAAAATGTGCGTTTTTAACTAACTTAATGCGGAACGCGTATCGTAATTAGTGATTGATACTTAGTGATTAAAACGTAGTAGGACACAAGGAATTTTTTTTGGGGTAAGAGAAATAGAAGATTTTGCTTGCTACTGTCATCAACTATAGTTGTAAGAAGTTGATATCATTTCAAGTGCGTATAGCAATATCTTTGGGTAGGTGTCAGGAACACTGCTTGATTCAAAAAATATCACTTAACATCTGAATTAGAACTAATGACGAGTAGTTCTAACCACAATAGTTACACAATCACTTCCGATCACTCAGGTTCATCTCATATGCATGATAACAAAATTTGCAGCATAAAATCGTTCCACATGGACTGTGTTTTTTCATAATATTACAACAATATTAAAACAAAACATAAAAAATAAAATAGTAACACGGACATATATTATGATAAATCTCAAAACCTAACTCAGTAATTGGCAGTCAACCCTAAAAAAGCCGAACGACTTTAGGAGCACAGATGCTTGCAAGCGATCTTTGCAAAGCTCATAACGCTGAACGGCTTTCCGGATATTGTATACATCCCGGAAGTTCCCTTTCCGCCAGGGTCTGATCTCCATAGCAACCAGCATGCATGGCCAATAGTGCATCTTGTTTTCTCTCCGACTTGCAGTGAGCCAAGCCGTCGGTAAACATGGCGTCGGTAAACATGGCGTCGGTAAACATGGCGTTGGGAAACATGGCGTCGGGAAACAGTCATTTGTGGAGACGTACCTCACGCTTAGTCTACGTTTTCTTTTCAGCTCTGGGTGCTCTGGTTTTACTTGGTTTGACCTGCAGTTAAGATGTTGAGTTTTGAGTTAAATGACAGGAAGCCAAAAGTTTCTCTCCTTAATCAGTCAATCAAACATATTTATCCATTGCTGTATGATGATGATGATGATGATGACTGTCAGTTCTCTCGATGTCAAGGTCCGATATAACTTGCATGGGTCAAAGTACGAACGTAACCGACGTCTTAACGACAGGCCGAACGCGAGAGAAGCATTTTTTTAATTGAAAGGAAGCTAGACTGAAAAAAATGTGCAACCGAACCGGAATACGAACCCGGGACCTCACATTTGCCGGTCGGGTGCTCTACCAACTGAGCTATCCGGACACACATATTCCAGATTTTCGCGGGGGTAGGAAAAGGGACGAGAGGCCGAAGTGACTCGTATGGATATCAACTCCATGATGAGATGCTAATTCAATGGCCACAGGACAGAATGGTCTGTCACTTTTCCTCGAATTCCGTGTTATCTCGAAATATATACGGTTTTTGCAGTGTTTTTTTTCTTTTTTTTTTTTTTTCTGGCATTTCCACTAGGGAGCTGAAACCAACAAGCAATTGATGGAAAGGAAGCAAGACTGGAAAAATGTGCAACCGAACCGTTGATAATAAAACGCGATTTATACGCGCATGTACGCAGTGCATGTAATTGATGCGGGGATATAACAAATCATATTATGGGCATAAAGTCATGCAACATAAATGATACAATTTTATTCTGAAGTCGATGATTCTCTTGATTCCATGGACTAGACGCCCCTGATGTGAAGAAGAAAAGTATTTTTCAAGTAGGAAGTTGGGAAGTTTCAAGTTTCAAGTTTCAAGTAGGAAGTTTTGACGTCCATGCTCTCTTATGTTCATAGCTTTGCTCATGTGTTGCAAGAACACTCAGTTCTATGGGATATTTTAGAACATGCTTCCACAGATGCGGGTGTTCTGAGTGCACTCATATTTTTGTTATAAACAGGAACACATTCAAGTTTGTTGGACATGGAGTCTCATGGCCAATTAATTCAACGATTGTTTTCAAGACAAAACGAAACTTGCATGTATCTTGTAAAGTTCCCTCGGACCCTCATTTGCCAGTTTGCTCATTTGATCGTTTTGTGTTTCAGTTGCTTTGGTGCTTATGAATCCAGTGTTTCCAATTAATATGCTCATACACTCAGATTAAAGAAAAAACAAACAAACAAAACTTAGCCTATGAATAAGAGCTTCTTAGGAAATCTTATAGTTAATTTTTAATTTAATTATAACTGATACAAATTTGACCGGTTTCAACGTCTTTTATTGCTTTACCATGACCTGCCTGTTAATGCAGCTGATCTGTCCGTTATGGATAGTTTAGTTTTGTCTGTAAACATGGGGCTACTCGTGGTACATTTTCCCGAAGAGAAAGAAATTGGTCGCGCTCAAGAATTAATCAGTTTTCACGCTATGAATTTTTTCCTGGACGGTAACTCGATGACCTCCTGTAACCTGAGAGTCGCTCCGAATTAAGCGCAGAATATGCGTTACAAACGCCCATTTGTCTGTTGGGTCTCTTCTCTAAGACTTGGTTCAGTGATTTCAGGTGGAATTTGTGAAGAACTGGCGGATATCGTAAATAATATCAAAAGTTTTCAGTTTTCTGCTACTTGATAAGAATAGAAGCTTTATGGTCAAAGATTCCCGAATTTTTAATGTTTAATTGGAGATTGGTGACTCCTGCACACTCCCATTATTTCAAAGATTTATGAAAACACCGAGAGGCAATAGGAGTTTTGCAGATTTTTCCCTACAATAATTTTACTGTAGTTTTGTATTGTTTATTGACTATACTTTTGAATGTTTTTAGTTTTCCGCTGCTTGAGAAGAACTGGTAATTCATTGACAGTTTGATAGGGATGATGGATGTGAAAGAAGGCGTTTTGGAAACGGGAGCGATTTAACTGCGGCTTACTTCCGTGATGGAGTAGCATATTTCTTACATCAACAGTGAACTGAGAGGAACTGCTAAAAACAGACTAATAAATACCAAGAAAGTCCGTTGAGATTAAATTTAAAATGCTCAAGTAGTAACCCAGAATATTTAGAGTGTCGTGTATGTGTGATGGACCCCTCGATGTCACCCCGCCAGAAAGGACGTTACACAATAAGTACATTTTGAGTATTTTCAAAACAAATGGCAGTTAAATCCGGGTGTCATTTCCAGTTGTTATTGATATCAATAATGTAAAATGTATATCAAATAATAGTCATGACCGGTACTTGGTGTCCACTCCTGTAGATTGTTGCCCCTGTGTGAAGGTATTGTTGAATCCACCACCAACTTACTCAGCTTGTCGATCTTGTGTTGGTCTTGTGCACCTATTAGGAGATCTTACTCGGGTAAGCGCCACGTACACTTGACCATGACGAACACGAGATTCAAAGCCTGGCCTTGAACCGGCAAAGCTTTTTTTGTGAAAATCCACTCTGAGAAATTGTTTTGAAAAACGACAAATTATGATCTACATTAGCGACTTCGTCCAGCAAGAGTAACCACGGGTTTTGGCTTGATCATTATTGTGGTTCTACAGACACGATGGCTGAGCTTAATAGAGCAATTACCATCTTAACGATGGGTGCCTTGGTGCTGATGTTGGTTCTGGCCTTGTGTCGCTTCTTGGGACTCTGGACCTGGGTGATTTCTTGGTGTCTTTCGACCTCCGAGGAGACGGCAGGACTCACGAGACTGAAGGGATACTACAATGCTAATGGGTACTTGGTACGTCTTTGCAATTTCCGACCATTACCACGAAAAAGCTCTGAATGTAATTTTTATTATTTTATTTGTAAATTTTAATGCATATAATTTATGAAAAGTTGTGTACGCATAAAAGCAATAATACAGTAACGCTGTTGAAAATGTCGTAATTTTTCTCTTGATTGTTTTTTTTCTCATCTGTGTTTGCTAGGTTGGTTCAAGTGCATTCATACAGATATAAATAATACTTACTTTTTCATCACTGGGTTTTCGTGAACACTTTTATCGTGTTGAAGGATGAGCGATAAAGAGCGAAAAAGAGGTTTAGTAAGGCGTAAACACTTCCAAAAATTCCGAAAAAACACTTAAAAATGTAAAAATGCGAGAAAAACGGGACGAATTTTTTTTTTGGTGTTCTAACTTAGCATTTACCCCGGTCATTACGCTCATCCAATTAAAAATCGAGGTAAACAGAAAATTATAAACAAAACAACATAAAAAAATTGGTTCCTATTATCTATATTTTTTTAAGCTTGTATTTCGCTGATAAATTCGTTACGATGTGGAGGAGCCGGTTTGCTCTGCGGGTTGCGTCCAAGAGCTCATTCTAGAAATTGAACGTTATTTAAGATTTAACTTGCTGCAACTGTGAACGTGTTTGCTCTGATTGATCACTTTGACGTTGTTATAAGAATGTGGCACTTCCCTTGCAGGTAAACTCAGATTCAGACATCAACCTAGACACTGCTGGCAACTTCCAACGATTTGATCTGGTCGACCGAGAGCTTGTACTGCCTCGGGTCGAAGTCTCTCCAATGGTGCCGATGGTATCTACGATACCGACCGTTTTTGTGCCGCCGGTGATTCCCCCTCAACCACTGCGTCTTGCTCCAACTCCATCCTCTCCCGTCCCAACGTTCATCCCACTTCCTTCCCACCTTCCACCACAATTCCAATCCCACCTCCAACCCCGGTCCCAAGTACCCTCTCGCTCCCAGTGCCATCAGCCAGGCTCCCTGATCGACAAACCGGAAACAGAGGCATTGGACCTACTTCCGGCAAACATGTCGCGGGCAATCAGCTGTGATTCGGTCTGTTCGGATACTTCCGTCGTGGTTGGAGACCTGATAGAACCAAACGTCACTGGGTTTTTGTGTGTGGCGCTAGAATACGACAGGTATTTACCTTCAAGCACTGACTTACAATGCATTAGTATCTTGTCTTTAGCTGCAACCGTAAGTAAATATCTTGGTTTCATCTATGACAGCGAGACTGCTGATTTGGTGGTCACAGTCCTTGAAGCCAAGGACTTGATCGGTCCAGATTCTTCTTCGGACGGATACTATCTGGACACATATGTGCGAGTGTACTTGGCTCCAGACAAAACCACAAACTTGCAAACCAGGGTAAACATTCCAACAGTGAAAACAATGAAATCAGCGTAAACAACAATCTGACATTAGTTTTCTCAAAGTTGATGCATTGATTTCTAGAATTCTTTCCACTGGTCTCTTATTACAACCTGAGAGCAGCAGTGATAAGTGGTATGTGATATTTTTTTCTTCTACGTAGACCTGCGCGAAGACGAACTGCCCCAGTTATAACGAAAAGTTCATGTTTGGAGTGGAAAGTAGCGAGTATACTAAGCGAGTTCTGTCGTTCCACGTGTATGCATCCACGAGTCGTTTGAACACGATGATTGGTGAGGCAGACCTGAAACTGGTGGATGTCTCGCCACGTCAGCCGGTCACTACCTGGCTCACGCTTACTGACATAGCTCAGGTGAGTATCATCAAATCATCAAACTATCGGCAGTCGGCACCCAAGGTTCTATACTACTATCTTTCCTGATTGATTGATTATTGGGGTTTAACGACGCACTGTTTTGACAACGGGTCATGTGGCACTGGTCTAACGGCGTCGGTGAATGAATAGATGAGGATGAGGATGATGATGAACCTAACCTAGCCTAGAATGGAGGAGGGGAAACCAGGGGCCGGAAAGTAGCCTACTTCTGTGGAAGAGCACCAAAGGGACCACCGGCTTAACTTCCCTTCCGAAGGACGGTACAACGCGAACAACAGGATTCCTTCACAAATCCATGCTGTCGAGAGGTTGATAAGCAAGGCGAGTAACGTTGCTTCCAGCCTCTCTCCCGAACAGAACTGGTCATATTTATGATGGTCACCCATCCGGTACCTGTTTATTTCAAAGGTAAGCGCGTACCGCACATATAACCGCACAAAGAACAGAAAATGCAAACCTGTGTCATGTTGAAATTGCCTGCAAGTCGAGGGGTGTGTATCGTAACTTAGCTTTTATATTGACACAAAATTTACAATTTTCTATAAAATTCCTTATTTCCATCCCTGCACTGGCTATATTTTGCCTCCTGGTTCACTTGCGATGCACACCACGCGGATTCCAAAAAGAAATTCACGCTCAAACTTGCAAATAAATGTTTCAAGCAGATTTTGTTTGGTAGTATTGACACTTAGAGTTTGGTTGTTGTAAGACAGTTTTATTTTGTAAAAGTCTAAGTAATTTACCTTGGTGGACATTTACGATAATTGTCCCTTTTGTCTTTATTTATTACGATATGCTTAGGTGATATTTTCTTTTTCCAGCGTGGCACGGAGTTCGGTGAGCTGATGTTTTCCTTAAGCTACCTTCCAACAGCCGAGCGACTGACGGTCGTTGTGGTGAAAGCCAGGAACCTGAAGCTTCCTGATGGTCCAGAATTGAAGGAAACTTTCGTCAAGGTAATATTTATAAAACGCAAAACCTTGATAATTTCTACAGCTTTTTGTTTTGACGTTATTAAGTTGTATATTGACTTTCTTGTAGGTTTACTTGCTACAGAATGGAAAAAAAGTGAACAAAAAGAAGACGTCAACAAAGAAAGAGGAACGCAGCCCCATTTTCAATGAGGCTATGATATTCAGCGTCCCGTGCCATGCCATGCAGGTAACTTTCATCAACAGATAATTAAGTGCATCTATTATCGGGTCTACAGAGTCCCACTTGCAGTGCAGAATATTAAACATTCCACATCCAACTAAGCAAACAAGCCTTGAACAAGTTGTCATGAAGGTTACCACCAGATGGTGCTTGCGGCTGTTTCTCTTACAACCCTCTACAACTAAATAATTACAACTAAAATATCGACCTGTGTATATAAGGGCACTGCAAGTGCAATGCAATTTAAGTTTCGTTAACATGAGCTTGGTTCCCTAGACCAGAAGAGAACACAAGTTTTACCAAGCCAGCACAGATGGCGTTACACACAGTTTTTTTTCAAATTTTAATTCTATTACGATTGTTTTTAGACTCATGTCTACTTAAAGTAACCTTAGCACTAGTTTTGACAAAATTTATTTGAACTAGGTTTTGGATGCCAATTGAACGTAATCTAGGAATGAAAAACATAACTAGGACCTACTTTTAGTTGTACTAAACTCTGCAATAAATCTGAGCAAGGCACGAAATAAGTGGCTACCAATCCTCTCTGTTCGTGTGATTCTCAGGGAGACATACTTAAGTTGATTCGTTTTGGTTTTCTAAGTATCTAGTAGATCCTAACCAAACCGGCTCCAGTTTTGGTTTAAGACTCTACGCCCGTCATTGAAATACACTGGTTTCTAATTGCAGAGTGTCCATCTGCGACTGACAGTTGCTGCATGCGCAGGCCAGTCAAAAGCCCACCCCATTGGCCACGTGATTGTTGGTGCTCTTGCCAACGGGAAAGCACTTTCTCATTGGCACCAAATGCTCTCTTCGCTGCGCAAACCGATCGGAATGTGGCATGCACTCCGTAAGTAGACATACATACCTTTGGACATACTGTGCCCAGTCGTCATCGCCAGGTCTTGCAGATGTAAGCATGTGCATTTATAATATATATATAGCAGTATGTAGCAGTATATATGCACATACCAGTAACCAATGAAATCAAAAACTACCCCGTAATTGTAACATCCAATTTGTTTTTTCATTGTATTTTGAACCTACTATACTCAAAATAATAATGTTTCCCAAAATGCATAGACTTGCTCAAAAAATTAACTTGAGCTTAGGTTTTTCCTGTGGGTGGTGTCTTCAAACCACCATGATAAGTGTGACACAGTCACTTTTCTTGCCAATTTTATGACAATGCTGGACCAAGGTTCATGTCAATTGGAAACAATTGAATTGTAAAAGGTTTTGTGAGGTTTTGTGAGGCTTACAGGGTACGTTCCTATTTGTGCCCTATATTATTGTGTTGGGATAGGGCACAGGAAATGGCTTACTCTTTTGGTGGAGGAACTGAACTGGCATGTGGAGATTGTTGGTGGTGATAGCTCTTGATAGGGGCTATGCCTTCACTTGATTGAGATGGTAGGCTCAGTGAACTGGGTTCTTGTCGCAAGCTTATAACGGCGAGTACCAAACCTTAATTCTGAAAAGAGAATGTGAAGTTAATTTTTGGGCTTTCCCGATCAATTTATTTATCTATGGACTAAAAGGGTTGCAATTGCTTAGAAACTCCTAAAGACCCAACCTAAAAGCACAGATTGCTAAAAGCATATATGTATTGTGTATGCCTCAATTTTATTCTCCTTAGAGAAACGGGGGCCATTTACAGTTCGCATTTATATTATTTTTTGTATAGTTATTTAAAATGAGTAATTTGTTTAGTATTTAAAGAACACATGCGATTGCTGTCAAGAATTTTGGCGTTGAGAGAATCATTACGCCAATTTTCAGTGACTTACTTATACATTTATCGTGCTTATTATATGTCATCGATTTTAATCTTAATTACTATCATTATACGAGCGCTCTAAGTACCTAAAAATATCCAAATTGTCCTGAATATTTTTTTTAGTGGAAGTTTATGATCGAACTTTAATGGAATATACTTAATTGTTCGTAACTAGATGATTCGATGCATTTGTGGTGAAATTATGTATAATTAATGTCATGTCGTGAGTTAATATTGTGAGATTGTAGATTGTACAAGTACCAAATGTATATTCATGTTTTCACGACGAGGAATGCTATGAGAGGTGAGAAAAAACAGAGTACGAAAGAATGTCTGTAGATCTGAAGAGCCGTAATCACAAGATAATCGAATATTTTTTTATGCTCAGAATTGCTAGCGATCGGTGGTGGCTTGAAGCTAGTAATTTGGAGAAATCGTAACGTTAAGGGGTTGTTGGCGGGTCTATGGGTCTGTGGTTTAGTGGGTGTTCGGTGACTGTAATTTTGGTACAAAACATCATCAGTGGAACCTCATCCTTACAGTGCACAAGGACACGAGAGCATGGGAAAGGGGGAAGATGCGGTGACAAAAGGTGGGTGTTCAGAACCAAAAGTGCTTGTACTGGCACCTGGCCAGGGCTCAATTGCCACCACTGCTAGTAATTGAAAAAAATCATTGAAAAAAGATGTATTTTTAAAAAGAACCATTAACAAATTTCCTTCTAGTTCATCAATTTTGCGAGTAAGTGTATGACTTGCTACCAAAAATGATTAAACCTTTCTCAAAAGGATTGCTTAGGCGTCATACGTACTTATTTGACAAAGGAGAAGGGAAGCTGCAAAAGGTGGTATTTAACAGTTGGCGTCACTGAATGATCATATTTTAATAATGCGTCAATGCAGCCTGACTTTTCTGAGACATATTTTATAACTTATTCTAGATTTGTTTCCGAAAAAATCTTCTCACCAAAATTGTATTAACAACAGAAATGGAGACAATAAAAAGGGTATCAAAACACATATGCTGAATAGAACCAAGCAATGCTGGAGCTCGACTCTGTGATAATGAATAGATCTCTTGTATCTGAAACATGAAATTAGGTAAACATCTTTTTCACTCATTTTCTACTTTCTGCTAGCATTCAAATATGCAGCTACATAAAATATCCGAATTGTTTTAACAAATAAATCAAGAAATCAATAACTAAATAAATCAAGTAGACCAGACATAAGTAAATGTACCATGTACTTGCATTATTGAACAATTCAGATTTAATTGGCATCTATTATTTTGAAGACGGTAACCGGTTCTAAACTCAAATGTAAAATTTTTGAAAGTAACGGCCAAATGATACACTTAGAAAGTGTATCAATCTTGTGACGTTTGTACGTTTAAAATCCACGCGTCGGAATAGATTGGTTTTTCAATTTCCATCAAGTTTTCATGTCTATTAGTACTCACATGTTTACTGACTCTACTGTAACTCACTATAGCTGTACTGTGCTGTAACTGACTGTAGCTGTTGCATGCTAATTGAGAGTATTTCACTAACTTTAATTGCGTTAGAGACAAACGCTATATATAAGAATGTACGCAAAAATATCCTGATTTGTTTTGTCAAATCTGAAAGTTAACAACATTTGAAGAATAGGAATTCTACTGCGCATAATTATTGGTTTTGTGGAATGTTTATTCCACATTTTTTTTTACCAGGTTACCAGGTTACCAGAAGGATATTCCAATTTCAACATCACGTTTAAAGTTGCATTTAATTATTTGCTATCTCAATCCTAGGTCATGTATTTAGCGATTTCCGTGAAAAAACAACAATGCAGAGGGTGACGGAAATAATTCCAGAGAACAGCCCTTGGCTGTGAATGACTTGCTTTTGTACACATAAATTAGAGAAAGGTGTTGACTATATTGTGTATACAATTGGCTTTCTTTCCTCTAATCATAATTTTAATCGAAAAGTTTGATTCTGAAACTTCGTTTAAAAATTTGTTCAACTGCGGTTATCTCAATGCAATTTTGCTTAAAATTACTTTTGGAAAATAACTGTTCTGCAAATGTGGCTAACTTTCAGATTTGACTAAAAAAACTGGATATTTTTGTGATATTTTGGTTTTTGCAACGTCAATACGCTTTTCAAGCACATTGAAGGTAAGCACTAAGTCACTTAGGCATGACGTCAAAATGATACATGACGTTTGTTCAGTTGAAATTGAAAATCTAAAGAAATTGGGAAGTTGACATAGCCGGTCAGAATGATCCTATGTGCTTTTGTGACTAAAACAAGAGAAACTAGGCCTAAGTGACTTAGTGCTTACCTTTAATGTGCTTGAAAAACGCTGTGATGTTGTAAGCTTTGGTGAGGGGTATGTAGCATGGACCACCCTTTCATCGGAGCATCCTTAGGTAGTTTTAACTTTTAACTGGTTATTCTTACCTATATCTTATGTGTTCATAAACCATTAATGTGTCTACGTTACTGTGTCATTATATAAGTGTCAAGAAAGTAATAATAATTGGTTTTGTGAGCTATGAATACACAAATCACGCAAGCTAGAGAATTAATTGTGTACCGATTATCAGTATTAAATGATTTGGAACGAGAATCAAATAATGATGACCATGAGAGATATGATGAAATGATTCAATATTGCGCCTACGAAAATGTACAGATGGGCCCGGAATGATGTACAGAATGTACAGAATGTACAGTACGGGTGGGCCCGGGTGAGCCCAGGTGGGCCGGTGCGGGCGTCTCCAAAATGATCCTGCCCACCCTGTTTTCTGAGGAAACTGAGATTACCATCATGGTTATCACAAAGTAGCTCTGTAATGATTAATTCAGGAAAGATAAATTTCCAGATATTTTCATGTTTAGTAAAAAGTGGCATCTTTCTTGCCTTGAACTGCAGCCGATGTATTAAACGCACACATGAAATGTGGCCTGGAATGGACAGGCCGTGCTTTTTTCCAGCAATGGTTGATGCTACTAGTTTAAGACAATCATGGAAAATCAAGTCCAGGATAATTTACTCCCTAAACTCTTTAGGTGGAAAATATTAATTTTCTCAACATTTTGGAGCTCGCCAAGGTCTTGGCGAGGAGGGTACTATCGAAGAAAAGAGGCAAAGTAGGGGTCGGAAGTTTTTTTTTGCCCAGGGTTATAGGAATCCTCAATATGGGCCAGCATATATATAGCAGCATAGCAGCCTTCCTATTCCAAAAGTTTGCAAGTATGTACTGTAATTATCCATGTAAATTACACCCCCCCCCCCCCCTCCTCCCCTCCCACCCGGTCCACTAACAACAAGTATTTTTATGCTGCCCCCTCCCCTTATTTTTCCTCCTCCCGCACAATATTCACCCCACGATTTGGTTTTTGGTGGCTCCAATGGATTTGAATACAAAATAATGCTTTTTGAGAGTATTTTTGGACTAATTATAAACAAAATTGATAGTGGTAGTAAAGAAAGTTATCTATGAAAAAATCTATAAGCTTCCTGAACCTATTGCAACTATAAAAAAACCTAAGAAAAATATTATAATTTTGATATTAAGATTTGTGAATGATATAATAAAGTAGCTTAAATCAGGAAGCATGCAGTAGATTTCCAGTTTGGCATGTCAGTGCTTGGTCTTATCTTGTAAATATTGAGAAAAATGCTGGGAGAAGGACATGGCTGTTAACGAGCAAGCAAGGAGCGTAACATGTAACTATTGTTAAAATGTGTATTGTGAAAGGTTTGAAACCTGAATCTGGACTCTGGAGACTCTGAGTCAAACCACAAACCAGTCAATAGTTAGATCGATGATTTCAATGAGCAACTCTCAACCCATAAAAATTCTCTAGTCTAGATAGCCGTGAATAATATTTCTCATTAACTACTAGGTATACAATAATCAATCAGATCAATGTTCTTTCAATGTCAAAATAATTATATTCTGGTATTAATTTATTTCAAAACCTATATGGTTTTTAATCTACACTGTATTGGTGTCCGTTACCCTTTCCAGTTCATGCATGGCATTTACAGTTGTAAAATGTGTTACATCGTGTTTTTTGAATGTCAATAAATGTAATGACTTGTGAAGTGGAAAATATATGTAATATGGAATATAATGGAATATATATGATAATATATATGTATGGAAATATATGTGTGTATCTAAATATATGTATGCGCCTAAATACCTAAATGTGTATTGTATAGTACCTAACATCATATAAATACTTCATGTCTCCCTTCCTTGGTCCTGGATGCCTTAGTGTCCATTTTTAAGGCAAAAACTCCACATTTTCCATCCTACTTATTTAACATGGGAAGAAACTAATATCTATGTTGCATACCTAATTAGAAACGTTGACCTAGTCGCTATTGCACCTTATTTACAACTGGAAAATTACGTATACCTATTTTCATCCAGTCAATTTATAACCAAAAAAATTAAGCAAAATGTTCAATATATTGAAATAAAGAAACCCATGGGCAGCTTAATGACATCCAAGTTCTGCCAAAATTAACTGGTATTTTAACTCGACTTTTAAGTCGAATCGTTGAAAAGTGTCTTATTTGTATTAATAAATTATCAAACCAGATTACAATTTTCCTCATATATCTTCCAGAGGTAACATTTTAGGAGGAACCATGTGTTTGGTCTAGGCAGTGATTGGATGTACCAACTTGCAACACGTTTATAATACCATTAGCAAAAGTGAGCATCCCTCGGTCAAAGCAGCTAATTTATTTGAGCACCTTTCACTCCAACCAAAACAGAACTAAGGTTTCCTGATGTGAATATCAAAGAACTCAGCAGAGATCAGTCAAGTATATTTTACGTTGCATTGGTGAACAAATAGGAAAATAGTCCATTTTTCTAACTAAATAGCTCCTAAGCCTAATATGATATCTAATACTGATATTGTACGTTCCATGTCACATGCTGTGCGATCCAACAACATTATTAGCAGGGTTGTTAGTACATCTAAAACTGAACTGGGCAATGGAGATTAACTTGGTCAATTGCAAAAGTACAAGGTTTATTTTACATATATTTTTCTTGGGTAAAAAATACAATGCATACAAAAGTAGACTGTCCAGGTTTTTGTCCAGATGTGCACTTATTTTGTTGGTTTGTTTGCACTCAAGGTTTTTTCTTTTTTGAACTTGATTCCTTTTTCCTAGAGCTGCCTGCTGTAGCACGTTTTGAAGCCAATCCAGCCTCCGGCTTTGCTGCTTTGTTGTCTTTGTATGCCTTTGACATTCGCCCGATATTTATTTTATAAACATCTTCATGAATTATAATCCTGTTGAGAAAAACGTTGAAATCATTGAGAAATTACAGAACTTGTTTTAATAAGGATGCAGTCGTGCGGAATTCCTAATATACGTACCTGTGAGGATAGTCCTTCCCGAGAACACACCCTGCCTTCCTCAAGGTTTCTGCTGGTGCATTCCATGGCTCATAAATGAATTCACTTGGAATTTTAGCAAGCACAGGAATGTATTTGCGTACATATTCACCGGTCTTATCTGTTTTTTTTGGGAAAGCAATCGGGCTATAAACGCGAAAGAATTGATGAAAGAAAGCAGAGGCAGAAAGCCACATCCAGTTCCCAGCATTTAATGCCCAATCTGCATCTAAAAGAAACTCCTCGAATACTTTTTGGCCTTCTTCCCATGATAACCATAAGTCACCTCGAGTTAGAAAACAAGCTACCTGCAAACGATAAGAAATTATACAAATCTTCATTCCAGTGACAAAGTTAACAGCAAAAACATAAATCAAGCTATCAAATCAAACGACCACCATCACTTTGCTTTTCTCGGTAAGTTCTGAAACTACTTCGATTTCCTCTTTCCTTTATGCAAATGTCAAATAGAATAATTTTTGCTAAGACCACTCTTTGTGTAGCCAAAAAATGGGAAAACAACACAGAAATAAGAAGTTTTGTCACAAGAGCTTGGTGGCAGCGTTATTTTTTGGGAGATAAACAGATTAATTTACTCTAGAATCTTAGTGCAAGAGGGACTTTTGAATGTAAATTTCTTTACTTGGGTGTGCTTTCTGAAACTACTGGGCACTACTTACAGCATGTCTTGCTAAATGATGAATCCAGCCTTCTTGGCGAAGTTGCGTCATAATCGCGTCAATCCACGGGTAACCCGTTCTTCCATACTTCCAAGCTGCCAGCCATTCTTCGTTGGTATCCCAAGGAACCTGCGAACATGGAAATCTTCTCTTAATCAGAATTCTCACAAATACAAAGAAACCATTAAGTATTTTTACTAACCTGGGCACATATTTTATTGCCTTCCATCTTATCAAAACTGGGTGTATCGGCACCAACAGTGTAATAAAATTCTCGCCACATGAGTTGGCCCATTAGGGAAACCGGAGGTTGTGTGTGTTTTTTACCATTTGTTGCCTAAAACATAAAGTCAAGAGTATCAGAAGATTTCTGTTGCTAAAACTATCAAGCTGAATTGATTTGATTTCTGGTGTTTAACGACACACTGTTTTGACAACAGGCCCTGTGGCACTGGTCAAGTGGTGTCGGTGAATGAGTGGATGATGATCAACCTAACCTCGCCTAGAAGGGGGAGGGGAAATTCGGTGCTGGCACGTAGCCTACTCCTGACGAAGTGCACCAAGGGAACCACCGGCTTAACGTCCCTTCCAAAGGACAGTACAACACGAAAAATTCCTACACAAATCCAAGCTATCGAGAGGTTGATAAGCAAGGCAAATGAAGTTGTTGTACTAACTTTCATCCCTCCAACCTCTCTCCTAAACAGAACTAGTCATATGTATGATTGTCATCCATCCAATACCTGACTCAGCATAGCATTGCTAACTTTGGTGCTCTCATGAGAACTAATGTTTTTAACACATTAAACCATTCATTATTAGGTATAAGATGCAGTGTTGCTAGAATAGGTACAAACCCCTTTCAGTTTCCAGTAGAATATCCTTGGAGAGAGGCAACCAAATTTCAAGTAAGGACTAAGAACTGTCGTGCTAGCGACCAGACTGTTAGGTGATGTCAGTGGCTTTTCAAATTGGCAAATATATTTCGTGTCAGATATGTACTTATCCATTCTTTTTAAAGCATGGGTTTCACCTCCAGGATAAAGAGAAGGCCCACATTCTGATTCTTGAATGTCTGCAAAGCAAGTTTACATTTTGCAGTTCTATGACAAGTTACAAGTATGACAAGTTCTTGCAAGTAAGTAAATAAATATTAAAAGTAATGCAGTGAAAATTTAGGCTCTAAAACTCACTTAGTTCTGCTAGCGTTGGGACATCCATACAAGTGGAAGAGCTTTCTTCATTATGACTTTGGCACTCCAGTGGCAACTTAGTTGGTGGCAAAAGTGGTTTCGACGGGGCCCCTGCTTGTTCGACGATAGACAGGAACTTCTGGTATGTAAGAGGCGCTTTTCCTTGGTTTGAAGCTATAAGGGCTTCGGGGTTGAAAAGGGTGTGAGAGTTTCTTTTAATTATCTCTACTTTTGCACATTTTGCCAAAGCCTCTATTTTGGCATCTCGTTCCCTAGCATATGGCTCAATATCTGCTTCAAAAGTGAGCCTTTTCACCCTCCATTCCTTAAAAACTCGCTGAAAAACTTCCTCCGGTGTGCCCCGAATCACATAGAGTCTGAAATAGATAGTTATTAATGAAAAAAGAAAGTTGAAACTTTTAGGAAGCATCTGCTGAAAATAAACATTAGCATATATGGATTGGGTATGGATGGCCACAGATGAACGTTGCTGAATTTCAATGATAACAAAAACTGATTACCTGGGTAATTGACATTTGGAATGGTTTGTGTTAAATTTAGTAAATCCTCACTGCTACAAAAGAAAGAGATTAACATTTTTTTACTGGAATAATTAGTGGGAAAGAATGATATCAGATGCATAACTTGATAAACCGAGGGCAACACGGTGTTTATATCTTGTATCTATGTAGTGAGCTTAGCATTTCCAGCTGAATTTACAAATTAAGTGTTCATTCTTTTAAAACCACTCCAATTTTGAACCTAAGGTGAAAATTGTTGACACATGTTATTATCCAGCCTCTTCAAATCGATCAATTTTTTTACCAAAAGATTGAGGAAAAACCAGTGGAAGAGATTGCGATAAACAACGGAGAAAAACCATCACAAGTAGGTAATGTTTTCCATATTTTTTCAGTTTGTGGAGAAAAAGATGCTAAATATAAAGGTCCGATCACTTTTTGTCAAAACCCCTCATCAGTGCATTGAGACTATGAAAGCACTTTGATATTCAGTCCTTATTAAACCTCTTTTAACTGATCTACTCGGAAATGGATGCTTTGGGCACACAAAAGCTTTAAAATCACAGCTGATTTTTATCCACTTTTGGAAGGTTGAAACTTCAGCTCATTCAATTGTATACAGCAAAATTGTTGCCATGGAATAAACACACACTAGAGACTTTTCTAATGGGTAGTGATGATAGATTTTGCTATGATCATTAATAACGCAACATAAATAACCATGCTAAGAGATCTATTGATTGTTTATGTTACCTGGACCCTAGCAAACGTAAGCTTTTATCCAGATCTGTGAGAGATTGCAGAAGGAATCGCCAGCGATTAGGACCAACTAAAAGCTTCTGTGCAATTAGAGGGTCTAGAACGAAAACTGGTCGCAGTTCATGATGACAACCGTCAATCTTTTCCAAAGCAGCTAGAAGGCTGGGATTGTCATG
Organism: Protonemura montana; assembly: GCA_947568835.1. NCBI lineage: Eukaryota > Metazoa > Arthropoda > Insecta > Plecoptera > Nemouridae > Protonemura > Protonemura montana. The sequence continues at coordinate 22,876,393 of OX387604.1, read as the reverse complement.
AATTCTTAGTCCCTTGCGGAACCAGTGAATTACAGAAAATTTCTTGCTGGATGACATTCTGTAGCAAACGTATAACAACAGTAATCTTCTTCTCTGTAACTCAACGAGCTCGACCGAACGGAAGAGCGGCTATTTGACAGGTGGTAGCAGAGTGGTAGTTTGTTATGGTTTCTTGATCATTGATGCCAACTGTTTGGTGAATTCTCTGAATATTTGAATCAAAGATTTGAAAGGTGAGCAGCGCGAACAATGCAGGGTATTAAAATTAACGATAGCAGTCTATCTAAAAATGATTGGAATAGCACCTAGAATATTGCATCCCCGTATTTTATCTGCTGTTAAAGCTTAAAGCCAAATAAATTATTTATAATAAAAAGGCTAGATTAAATGACCTTGGGTAAATTTTAATTCATATTAATAACATTCATGTAAATGATGCGATGACCGAGAGTCAAACTGTGAGGTTGAATTATGTTGTTGAATGGTAAAAAACGTAAAATGTCAATTCACCGAAATAATTTGAGAGACATTTCGAGTCAACAGTAAGGGAGTTGATCTTCCTCAAAGTTCTCTTGGATAAGAGACGAGAAGACAGCACGATGATCTCGTCGGAGAGTTGATCATCTAATGAAAAAGCTCCGCTAAAACACCTAGTAAAAGGTTGGGGCGTTTGGTGGGAAGCTCGATAACTGCTAATTTAAGTTTTAACTTCACCATCTGGGTGCTTGCAATGGTACTAAGCCGAACTGCTCGGGAAATGAACACATTCAAGAGTAAACATATCCCGTGATGTCATATGCATGCAATTTTCCTTACCCACATAAAACAAATTTATTTTCCGTACAATTACACAAAATAAATATAGTTTGGTAAATATATGTATACCCTACCTACGTACCCAGTGCCATACTTAGATGGATAGCTAGACAGATAAATGATGGCATTATAATAGCAGTGTTTTGTGCGGTTGATCTTATAAAATACAAGAGCATACCGCAACGATACCGCTAGATGTTATTAGCATCGTAGTGCACAATGTCATTGTCAACAGTCTTGAAAATTTATGAAGTCTACGTCAAATCTCCTAAATATTTGTCTTTTGAAGAAAAAAATGAAAATTAGGAATTCTACTGTCTCAAAATATTTTGGTAGCTCTTGGTACATCGTCATTTAATCATGTATCACAGTTTACAGAATTTTAGCTCATTGAGAGATAAAACAGAGAAAGCCAAAAAAATGTTTAAAGTGCTTAATTTCGGGTAACGGGGGTTGTCAGTAACTAAGTGGCTGTCTGTCCTGCAAAATTCACTTGGAAATCAAAACCCCAAATATAGATTGCAAAAATTGGTTAAAAACTGCTGAAAATGGTTTTAATATAAACATTATTTGCAAGCTTTATCCAACGTGACCTTTATACGGCGATCTGCTGGGGTTTCAAAAGAGTGTTTGCTAAAACTATCTGTCAAGAAAAAAATTAAGAAACAATCAAACGAGATCACGCAAGTAAATAATAGTAAAATCGTACTTACTATCATTTAAATGAAAAGGCACACACACAAAACTCATGTTTCAGACCAATCTTTCACACTTGTCCTTGCCGTACCAATGCAGTTCGAATTCTAGGTATCAATTAAGTGTAGACATAGGATTCAACTTGACACATACATAAATCTTTCAATTGTTTCCTCTGGAATTGCAGGTTTTTATACCAATCCAGATTGTAGGATAAAGAGACACGAGAGTTTTAAATTATCATTCGATTCTATATAAAAAGGCAAAAAACTGATGTTTATTACTAATTATCTATTAATTTTAACTTTTGTTGTTACTTTTATGTAATCCTGGTCACTAGAAGCATTCATTAATATCTTGTAAAATTCTTCAAGTAAATATACAGGTGCAATATGATAAATAAATATGAAATCATTTTCGTCTGCAATAGGTCGATGACTTTTTCTCTACAAACGTAAAGGTAAATTCAAAACAGCTGTTTTGGCGCAAGGGACGGTAGAATCGATGAGTAGAATCGTCAAATGAAAAATGACACCGCCGTATTGCAACGCAATTCTGTGTGCACTCATGTGGTGTGCGTTACATATAATGGATAGCAGTGGATAAACCAAGAAATCATATTGGTGTTGGGTATTGGATGCCGTTTAACCCCTTCAGAAATCTGGCCCAAATATTCCTTTCACCTGAAGGTAAAAGTTGTTCATATAATTTTACAAGATTTTTGAGTTGTGCCAGGTTTTTGTTTTTTATAGTTACAGCTGGTTTAGTAACTCATGTACTAAAGAAATCGTATCGGTGTTGGGTATTGGATGCCGTTTACCCCTTCAGAAACTCTGGGTCAAATTGTCATTTTTTCTGATTTTTTCATGTTTGTTATTATCATTTTGCCAGATTTTTGAGTTGGGCTAGGTTTTCGTGCCAGTTTAGTAACTCAAGGTAGCAAGATATCGTGTTGTGGATGCTTTTAAACCCATTTAGAAATTTAGGGTACAAAATTTCCATCTTCCTCACGGTACCTCTTTATGTTTTTATCATTTTACAAGATTTTTGAGAATGATACGATTTTAAGTGATACGTCAAGTGATCCCTTTGCAAATATTATTCTCTGATCAAAATAAACATACGGTCATTTGTTTCCTCTTTTGTGTAGACTGCGGCCTTGCACTGCTGATATTGATCAGCCAAGTACATTCTTTTTGCAATGTATCCACATACATATGTTGTGGGTAGCTGCCGCAATACCGCTAAAGATTGCTCTTCATTTGCATAAACGGGACCTGCAAAATAAAATTCCAGAAATATTACATGTTTACTACTTCCTACTTGTCTTTACTAGAATTTTACCGATAAACAACTTACCTGCTAGAACATCCTCTTCGTTTTTCCTCAGAACTTCCCCTTCCTCACTTAATAATACAGCTTGGATGGATACGGCAAACTTGTAAAGTATATTTTTTAATGCATTTATTATATGTGTTTCCATGAAGTGGAACTCACAAACTTGTACCACCAATACAAGTTTTGCGATGCTAAATCTTTTTATCTCCATATTTTCGCACTTTTGCAGCCATATTTCTGACCTTTTTTGGTCTGTTGGAAATCTAAAATATCTTATATCTGGGTGTGTTCTAGTTCTGTTTGGACACAAATAGTAACTACACTTTTTGTAACCCATTATCAATCGTGTTGCGAACAACGAAAAGCGGCGTCAACTGATAGCGATCACGACTTTTTAGGCGGTTTGAATTTGAATTTATTCTAATGTAGCGCTCGCAGCGCCTCTTCCAGCTAGGGGCCTACCCGTAAGGCACCATTAGTTACTATAATATCCGCCATGTTCAATCTGAATATGCTGCTGGTTGGAGTCCGGTGACAGCTGAGCGGATGTAAATACCAAAGTTCAAAGTTTGAATTCCGTAGATTAAAAACTTGTTTAAGGAGTGACTGGCCACATGCTCACAGGTGGGCACCGTTTACTTGTTTTACGTAGTAATAATTTAATGAATTAAGGTATTTCTGATTAAAATGGCTACACAATTATTACGGAGTGTTATTATGGGTGCACCAGCATCTGGGAAAGGAACAATTTCGAACAGAATAATAAAATATTTTGATGTTAAGCATTTGGCCAGCGGAGACCTTCTTCGGAATCAAATACGGGATGAAACTGGTTGGTATGGAGTTTGCATGAAAAAAAAAATTGTAGTTTTACAGTAATTTCAAAAATAAAACAAAAACTTTTTTTGCTCGCATGATTTAGAATTGGGAAAAAAGGCGAAATCTTACGTTGAGAATGGAAAACTTGTTCCTGATGAACTGATGGTGAGCTTAATAGCTACGGAACTCACCCAGCTATCAAATCACAATTGGCTACTTGATGGTACGTAAAGTAGCATTCATAATACCGTTTAATACACTACCAATAAAACCTATAAAATACCGATAATATAAATATATAATACATAATATATAATGTATAATACCTATAAAACCAATCATACCTATTTATCAATTACACGTTGGTAAACTAAAATATTCAGTTCCATCATTTTCAGTGAAATGCAATTATTCAAAAATTGTATTTGCCACTTTAATAAGTTTGGTTAGTGCATTATCTTTGCTGCCAAATAGAGACACACACTTCATTCCTAACATTCTTAGCACATGCTAGTGCTCTAGTATTGTATGCAACTGGATTGATTGCCTAAAGTATGCCTATTTTCAATGCCTTCCTTATGCCGCATGATACGATTCACAATTCAACAGGAGCTCCAAAAATAGATTGATGAAAGGTACAAGTCCAAACTAAATGGAAATACAATTTTTCAAAGCATACAACATTTTATGAAAATGAACAACACTTGCATATTACAAAGAATATTTTTGTTCATACAATACCTATACATACCTACCTATACAATACTTACCTATACAATACTTACCTATACAATACTTTCATTGCAGGATTTCCCAGAACCAGACACCAAGCAGAAGAATTATTCCAGAAGCAGCCAGTGGAAATTGCCTTGAATCTCGTGGTGCCGTATGAAATCATTATCAAACGAGTTGAGGGAAGATGGATTCATGAGAAAAGTGGACGAATTTATAATACGGAATTCAATCCTCCCAAAGCCAAAGTACGTTCTTTTTAACATAAATGACTTAAAAATAATCAGACGGAAATTCAGACTGAAGAAAGTTATTATGTCCCCATGGTTACACAACCATTAAGTAGATTTTGGAAGGACTTGATTTCAGAAAAGTTTAATAGGTAAAGGAATCAGAATACCTTTTTATTATTATAAACGCTATAACCTTCTAAAAAATTGATGCCCAATTTATAGTGTTATTGTGTTATGTGTTATAGCGGTTATAGTGTTTATACTTTATAATAATAAAATACCCCGCGCATTGCAAGCGTTTGCAGTTTAAATAAGATTTCATCTAAAAAATCAGAATACCTATTTCATAATAAACCCAAAATACTTGCCACTATCAACATCTCTTCTTTGGTATTTATGTTTTACTTAAAAACTACTTAAAACTACTAAAACTACTTGAATACTACTTAAAAAAATGAACTGAATTAAGAGCAAGATTCACAACTAATTGTGCATATGAGCTTGTTCCATATCAAGTGATATGCAACCATTTTAAAACAATAATTTTTTCGTCTTCTTTATTGAAGGGGAAAGATGACGTGACTGGAGAAGACCTGATTCAGCGTCCAGATGACACGGCAGATGCAGTTAGGAAACGTCTCGAAATATATTCTGCAACAGCTGAGCCCGTTTTAGAATACTTTAGAGAAATCGGTATACTAAAGGAATTTCATGGTAAAACTTCTGATGAAATTTGGCCTCACGTGTACAAATTCCTTGCCAGCCGAATTGAGCCAGTTACAAGCCTTTAATGGTTTACGAGATAGACAGGCTCGAATGTAATATGGGCAAAAAATACTTCAACGAGAAGACTGCTAAGATGCTTGCCAGATACAATTTTTATGTATCAATTATTTTGCACAAATTATAATGGGCTCTCTAGTTAAGCTTTTTTTTGTTCTGTTGTCCGACTTGTCAACTTGATCAAAAATATTCTTCTGGCGATGCTTAATGACATATTGTCGTTCGCTCAAAATGGTGATTGTTGGGAATGGAGGATGAGCACAAAAAATATAGCACAATTGAGTATGAATGCCAGTTATAATAAATATATTATTTTCTCATTGTTTGTTCATTTTTGCCTGTTAAGATACACTCAAACAGTAACTTGATCAATATCCCTCGTACATATCATCAATTATTTAAACACCAAGTAGGTATTCAAAGTGGAAATTGAGGAAGCTGCAATTGCTCCCAAAACGTGTAAAAGTCATGCAAATGCATTTTGCGTGGAATGTTACGAAAAACATGAAGAAAAACACTTGTGTTGATAATCTGTGTGATGGCACAATCAACCGTCTCATTCTATTTGTTTCCACTCAATAGACTCACTCCCACACTTTGCTGGTACAGGAGTGGTTCCCAATGCATGGACAAAGTAACAGAATACAGACATGGTAAACATACATTGTTCATTGAAGTTTCATTTTCCTTGCTTTGATAGCAGTATTCTCTCGTTTGGCCTTTTTTTTATTCTCTTTTTGAAGAGATTTAGCAAGCTTCCAGGACAGTAAGAGAGAAATGATGATGAATGGAGAAAGACACAACATTACATTGTATATGAACTCAACGGGATTTTGAGCCGTCCACAAAACCATTGAGTTGAGCCATCCCTCCCATGTCGTTGTGTCCAGGTTTAAGTCCGGTTTTGGTTGCGGCTGCGATGCCATTTTCTATGCTGCGAGAGAATGATAAAAACCATTGCTTATCAATAAAGGTACAATCTCGTATTTTTTAATGAAGGTACCGTATAGATAAGCCTAAATATGAATCTTCATTGGTAAACATAACTTTTTTGTAAGCGTACACTTTTACTTTATAGTAATGTTAGGTCACCAGCGGCGTTTACCATACATGACTTGGACAGGTTTTGTAAATGAAAGCAATTGAGGTGCGAAAAACAATCGAGTCGTTTGAATTATCTTACCTAACTATCGCGCTGTTATCACTCAGTACTATTAACGATCAGTAGTAGACTTCGCTGGTGTCGGGTCTGTGCTTCTGTGAAGTTTCTCCTTGTGCGCAGCGCAAAGGTATTATTATCTTGGTATCAAAAACTATCTAGTCTGATTCTGACAGCTGCTGTCATTCGCTTGACACCGCTGAGGGACGTATGCTGGGCAAACTGGTATTTCGCAGTTTGCACTGTGTGTGGGGGTGCGCAAGTTACGTCAGTTGGCTAACTGAGAGGCGAGTGAGAGAGAGGTAGTTTTGTAGTGTGGTCGTGCAGCTGTTCGTCTGCTCATGGATTATAACTCGGTCGTAATTATTTGCCAAATTATTACTAGTGCAGTGTGTAACGACATAAATTATGAAGATAATGCCACATTTGAAGTTCTAGTCCGGTAAAGAATCATGAGTTCTGAAGCAAAACCAAATTCATGTACGGTATGTAAGCGTGATGGTATATGCACGCAATGCGAACGAAACTTGACAGTCGTACATCTTCAAAGCCAAGAAATAATTAAATTAAAACATGATTTGGAATCAGCTTTAAATGATTGCAAATTGTTGTTGTGTGAAGTGAGCCAATTAAAGTTCGAAATTGAAGCGAGAGACTTAAGCAGCCTGCCGCTGAAGTCGGAAGGAAGGTGAGTGCTACTCTTGATTGTTTATCTGTCATTGAATTTGCATACGCTGTGCAGGAGTAGCATGTTGCATTTGGAGCCTGTATGGACATAAATGGATGTAGGGTGCGTTGGGCTAAGATGTATTGGAGTGACAGAATGTGCGGCGAAAATGTGTTGGGGAAAAATAAACATTACAGACGCAGAGAGAAACCTTGAATATTACAGAATAAATGTCCTTGACGAATGAGGAACTTTGTTCGCCAGCCCATTGCTTACAAAAAAAAACTCACCTGTGTACCTACGCAAGACCAGGTAGTTAACTTAATGTTACGCTGAACAAAAATAATTTTACTAATTTTATGGGGTAAGGTTGACAAAGAACACTGTTTCCTTTCAACGGAAGCTGTTTACTTTAAATATTTGTTTGTCCATTTTAATTAACCCAGGCTTGTTGACACAAGCCGGACTGGAAGCCGGCTTTCATTCAATTGTCGCTCATCATGTACTAATCAATTCAATTATTTATCTTTAGCGGCAATGTAATTGGAGACAGATAAAGTACGCGCCGGTCATGCCTAGCTCAGTCAAAGAGTCTATGTCATGTGGCGTTATGTTGGGGCATGCTACCGTGAGAACTACGAAGTGTCATTGCTTTATCAATAGGGAACTGAAAAGAGGGAGCTAATGGATAGACTGACTGGGACTGCGTTTTGGAGGGGGCGTACATGTCCCAGTCTTGGCGCAGACGCACATGTTTGATAACTTCCACTTTCCCAACTCCCGTCAGTTCTAGCGATATTTCCCGTGTAGACTGTGCAGTTTGTCGCCATCTCCAACTCTACACCAGATTCACGCACTCTCGACGTTACTAATTGTTCAGTGCTCATTTTTACTGGATGCTTTTTTCGTGCATGGACTTCATTTTATAACGGTAAGCTAGGAATCAAGACCTTTAACTATAAATAAACCCGTTGTTTTGTTCTATATGTTACGCTTACGCTAACAAATGAGTTGTATAAAAACTTGCATTGTGGGAAGTCTTTTAAACTTCAACTGGGAAGGCTCCTTTCTTTGGCCTCAACATGTTCACTGAACACAAGTCTGGTAGAAATCATAATAATATTATTATAAATTTAAATAACTATCTAGATCAGTCGCTTTTGACGTTTAATATTGATGAGGCCCTCCCTTTCCCCTGCTAGATCTGTTTTGATCGGTTCAGTGACCACTTTATATTGTCGTCTCTCTTGCGCTCATTCCGGATAAAGTGCTTGGCATGTCTAGCCGTTATGCAATTTCCGTGTTGGTAATTAAATGATAAGTCAGTTGCCCGAGTTTATAGCTTTAGAGAAACTATCGGCAGTTGAGTGTACAATGCGGTGGCTTGTGTGAGATTTAAAAGGCAGCAAAAGTGTGCCACTCACAGTGCGACATTGTAAAGTAGGTACTCAGTAGTAGTAGTAGCAACGACTTAAAAGCGAGCAATACCGTACTAATATTTAAATATCCTCTGCAACGTGCGTAAACGTGCAGACACGGGGTAACTACCTAGTACCAACTTCTACTTCCCATTACGTTGGCCACAGCCGAGAGTGGATCGATAGCGACGCTAGTACGAGTCATGCCCTCAGTGGGGCTAGGGTGAACTTGATTCAGTCTCTGTTCAGTGTCTGTAACACTAGGTCTCGGCCCCCAAACTCCCCCACCCGATCACCTCTACACTGGCACTGGTAAACTTGCACCCGGTGCTGGCTTCGTATCTGGTGTGCTCCTGTCGCCTTCGGCTAGGCGACACATGGACCACGTTAGACTGTCCAGGTGGGATTTGTGTAGTGGGACTGTGACTTCTAAGGGCATATGTTGGCTAACGAGTCGCCACCCTTTTTGGATGTGCCGGCATTTCTTCAATAAAAGCATTTGATTCAAGGGCGTTTGTTTTCCATCACGGCTGATGGTAAATCCATCACTCTAAGTCGATACTCAAGCTTCCATTGACTAGCCAAGTACCCAAGTGTGTCAGACTTTCCAAAATGTATTTTCTATTCGTTTAGATAGAGTATCTAAAGATAGAGTCTATTCGCTTCATGGAGTATCACATGGATTTGATTTCCGATGTCACTTTTCTTATAAGCTCCACTTTCATGATCTTCAATGAACGAATCCGACAAGAAATGCTAGTCACACTGGGTAACGTTATTCTGTGCCCATGGATTCTGTGCCTAAGTCGGTATAGCATTAGTTTTTTGTCCCAATCGAATAACTGTGCCAATGGAAAATGTGCCTAACTGCTATTTTCACGACAGACAAAATTATCGTGGTGGAAACTCCGCCAATGGAAAATGTGCCCATGATGGCGCTTGGCTCGAGAAATAATGTCATTTTTACGCTACTGCTCAACTCAAATAATTTACTAACATGTTTATTTATTTAAACAGTTGTTTTTCTAACTTTTGAACTTAATTTACTGTTAACTTATTTACCTATGATATCAAAATAATTTACCAAAAGTTTGCCGTTGAAGGTGCGAACCCAGTGAAAGGCTCCTAACAGCAAGCGTTTAACGAAGCCCTTACTAGATTGGCAGTTGGAACACCGGCCAACTTCCATGGGTAAACCCGAATGTCCATCTAGCAGCAGCCTCAGGGAGAGTATTCCAGTACCCAGAGGACGCCGTTGAAGGAGTCAATCCCCAAGGGGGTCCCCTTGACATCTGAGTTTGATAACGACCCCGACAAGGTTGAGAAACTCGTAATTACACACTAGCTCCTGACTTTGATTCCTGGTGAAGATTACTATCAAAGGAAACAAGCAAAATATATCAATGCTTGCTTCCCTACCAGCAGCTTCATTTACAGTTTCGTTTATTGCGTGCACGAAGGAAAACGCGGCCGGTACGCCTGGTTGTTTTGGGGCCGCTTACTGTTGGGTTATTCATTGTAAATTAGAGGGTGTGGGGTCGATAGACACCCCATTCCAAATAACTTTCTAAGGCACTGAGCTGTATAACTGAACAAATCAAGACAAACTGACAGAAATATTGCGAAAATTCGAAAATGTAGGACACCATAAAAACGAAAAGAAGCTAAATCATGCATTCGGTCTATTGTGTAGTCCAGTATTAAATTCGGATTAACCAACCTTTATGTTCTTGTTGTAGTTAATTTGGCCTTTGACACGGTAATATAAAATTAAAATAAAGGTGTCAGAAGTCTCCACAGTTTTATTCAATCACAATCTATATTCTATACGCACTGATACTCTAAATGAAAACAATGTAGATGAAAATTCTTGTAGCCATTGGTATTAAAATCGAAGACAGTACAAACGGTACTAATAGGACTAGTGTAAGGTTGATAACTTATCAAGAGGTTGATTAACAAGGAGAGGGAAGATGCACCACCTCAAATCCTAAACATAACTTTATTAATGAGGCTCATCAAATGCCAAGCCAGAAATTCGGTGATCTGATGAGATCGTATCCAACACGCCAAACCTTTCAGTAGCAACATTAGGATGTTATTAATGTATCCCTTACGTTCAAAATAATAATGAAGAGAAACATTATCCCAATTCAGCTGTGTAAATACACATTACTTACAAAATTAGTTGGTATTTTTTATGTTTCTGCCAACAAATCTATCGACACTTCAACATCTAGATTCATGTTAAGTGGGTGTTTCTTCAGCTATTTATTGTTCTTATTATTAACTCGTTTCTCTCTTTGTAAGTAAATTACAATAAAAAAAACCGTGAATTTTGTCAAAAGTCAAACATCGAATAATTTTGTTATTTCGAAGGGGATTAAGATCCGATTGCCTTTGTGTTTAGGGTGTAAAATAATATGACCTGAAGTGGTGTTTACCATAAAATGTCATTTGTTGGTTGGGAGCGATTTTTATTAATTCAAAAAGTAGGCGGAAAATGCATTTAACTCGCCTTCTTTCTTTCTCGCCTTCTTTCTTGAACAAACGTCTGTTGTAAGGATCACGTATTTTGGATTATTTTTTTTTACAGCCAAAGAGAAGATTATTTGAGTGGTACTTATGCAAATCGCGGAAACTAAATGTGTTTCGAAAAATTTACTTTGACGCGCATAGTTTTGTTTCAATTCGATTTTTGGTATATTTTTTTCATGTTTTTACTTCCTAAATTACAAAATCTGGAAACTTTTTATTGATCCTTACTAACCCTAAGCTGTGACATACTTAACAGGTATTTTAAATCCATTTATAAGTCTGCATTTCTGTCTGCAGTTAGAACGAAGTCTGCAATATTTCTATCTTTTTTCGTAAAATGTAGACTTCGATAATTTTTTGAGGTTGTTCCGGGTGTGGTTTTTTGGTGGTATTTTATAAAGAGTGCCTCTGTGTTGTCCTGGAAAAGAGTTCAACAATTTAGCTTCATTTATAGCCAACGTTACACATTTCTGGCATAGGCCTCTAGTTTCCAATTACCTATACTCACTTGCTGTCTGTGCATTTATTTGTTTTCTAATTGCACCGATGAAATTCTCGAAGCAACCAAATAGCAACGGAAATTACCGGAGAGCGAGCAACTTTGTCACTCAACACGCACTAGGTCGCACTGGGGCAGTTGGTCAAATACGCCAATTTAGTGAATAGCAAGTAATAGGGAAACCGTGGGGCAGGACCTAGTATATTTCTTACTGATTTTGTTCTCGACGAAATGATGGGCGAACCTAAACATAATATATCAAATAAGTGGACAAATGTCAACAACTTGGGATTTCTGTGTTGGCTTGCATCGATTTTGGAGAGCCAATATTTTGTGCCCCTGATTTCTCGAGAGGTCCTTAATATTTTATTTGACAACCATATTTGTTTTCTAAACCTTAAGCAGCATCTTGCTGTACATTATCCAAATTGTGCCAGATTTGCCGCAAGCTTAAATGCAGGCGCAGATGGAGCTAAAGACTCGATTAAGAGATTGTAGAGAGGTTTTTGAGAAATTTTGAATGCCCCTAATCTCGGGCCCAACTTTTGGAAAAATGTCCGGCGTGGGCCGAGAATTAAATTTTTCGGGCCGAGTTGGGCTTAATGTTTAACTTTCGAGGTTTCTCGGCTTTCTGGCTTTTTCGGGCCGACACATCTTACAAACAACACATCGGGCAGGAATGGGCCTATAAGTTTTTCAGCGTTTTTGGCTCGGTCTGGGTCCTTCCCTTTTGGGCCAAGATCGGGCCGGGACTGTGACGGGAATATTGGGATAATTTCACATCATAGAAGAAATATAAAACCTGTTTGACCTTCACATCTCAGATTCTTTCCAAAATTTCAGCGTTTGTTACTTAAGTCACCAAATGTACAAAATACATTTTTTGAAAATGTTGGGCTAACTAGAGTGGGAGATAGACCTTCCAGAGTTGGGCACTTTCAGCTGTGCGCGCGTGCACAGTTTCTTACTATAGCCGATATCTAAAGAACTATTCAAGTTATAGACTTGCAGTTTTCAGCGTTAGAAAAAGCATTAAAAACTGAGTCGATAACAGTCTCAAAATGTTCGAAAAACCCCAACAGATTGTTGGATACAGTTACCACATCTATGTTTTTGAAACGACTAACAAAAATCTATGCTTTTAAAAACAATCCAGATATTTAGGAAATGTTGCTTATAGATGTACATTGCCTGCAGCAAAATTTAATCGTTGACACTTTACAGGTTCACGAGAAAAAAATCCACCGTTCATCTGTGCGTAAAAAAAGCAAGGTTTTTGCTCTCAATTGATAGTTTAAAACATCATAACTATAACCTATAAGTTCTAATAACTAGCGGAAACTTTCAAGAAAAGTTGTTCTTGTTTTTATCTTGGCTGGCGCAAACTTTCATGTGCAGTACTTCTTAAGTTTATGAGAAAAAATAAACAATTCCAGTGTTTAGGGACAGTTGACTCTTTGCAAGCGTATATAACTACGTTCGATGACCAAATGATAAGCTTAAGTTTTCAGGAAGAGTTTTTCTTGTTCTTGTATTTGTAATTGCTGGTGCAAAATCTTATCTTTGGTTCTTGGCACGTTTTTGAGAGAAACAAATTTCTTTCGCCGATGTGCTACAATGTATGGTTCTTACGCACAATTGTCTCTAGTCATGCGTATTTAGTTCGCTCTATATACTAATGATAACGGGCTAAAACTTTCAAGAGAACATTTTCGTGATTACATTTTATCTGGTGAAAGATGTTGTTTCTGGCACTATTAACGTTTTTGAGAAAAACCCAGTTTTTTTCATCGTATGCGTACAATTTGTACGCAATATCAATGTATCCGACTCGAACGATACGCGAGAATATCAAAATCCAGGACATTTAATTCAATTCAATGTTTTTATTTTTCATTTATTTTTACAGAATACTCGTAATGTTTAAGGAAAACAATGAGCATGAAAAAAATTCGAGAACACACACTTATTACAATACCATGTTATAGCACCGTGTTTGCTACTATTTTTCCTTACGTTTATTAATAACTTAAATTTAAATTTTTGTCTCGGAACCAGCGTTGTATGCATTGTTATAAAGAGTTATCGTTATAAAGGTCAAAAAGAAATCAACCCCTCAACGAAAATGTAAAACTGAAAATGTTTGTATCAAGAACGATACATATTCATTTATGTAACGCAGGCTGAGTCAAGACCGGTGGAAATGTCAACATCTTTCACGAAAAACACCAAGTGGCAACAAAGGGTCAGCTAATTGCATATTCAAAAGTTTACATTATCTGCACTCTCAACCAACCAATGCTTAGATCACTTAGATATGCATGAGGAGGCCACGTCAGTCCACATAATCAATAAGCTCTTGTTGTCGCCTGTCTTTTGTCTCAGTGTGATCGGAAGTCAGTCTATTTTGTAATAAGTCAGCGTTAGCAGGCAAAGCAGCGTCTTTAAAAACTTCATGCGTTTAACATTGGGTATGTACTATAATTAGTATAGTATTATTATATATTGTAATATAATTATATTTTATAATTATGTAGTATCGTCTTATCATGCTTTCTGTCGGCCAACCGTACCGTGCTACTTAAGTGTCAGGGAGTTCATGAAATCATTAGAGACAGATGAGTGAACCCGCGATGCCCACGAATTTATGAGTCACACGTGGCCCACGGGGCACGCTTCGTCTAGGTAGTACCATTCTGGTAGCGTAACAAGCACGCGCAACGCATACCAAATAGTAGCTGTCGCTTGTGAAATGTTACTGCAGTACTTATAAGTAAAGCGAAGAGGGTACTTAAAAATGTGAAGCATAATTTGACATAATTAATAGACACCGTTTGCTCAAACAATTGGGATCATTTGGCCTGGACCTCCTCGATACTCCTTCCCCAATCTTTCAAATAGCGCCTTTGTAGTTCAAGTAGGTACGTGGCGATGGGGGGGGGGGGGGGGGGGGGGCAGAAGACAAAGCTAATCAGTGGGTACCCAACATTATTACGAGTTTTAAATAAATGCGGTATTGGTGAATAACCACATTGTGCACAATATCCAATATATCTTTGGGTTCAATGTCCTTTTTGCTAGCCTGTGTATTCCTATATCTGCCACTGATTGGGCCGAGATTGTTTTAGTGCCGGCACTCTTAGTTTCCCAAGTCTACTCTAGTCCATTCTGCTGAAAGAAATATTGATTCTTACAAATTCTAATTGACTCTTTGCTCAAATATAACATGTGCCCATACCAACACCCCTTCACACACGCCGGTATATACTAAGCCCCAAACCCTAAAAGTTAATCTCTAAATGCCAAAGCATAAACCTTTCGTGGCATGAGCAATTGCCATGTTGCGGGAGGTCTGTACATGGTTACTTTTAAATAAGAAGCTTTACTTGAGTCGAAATTGATTATCAATACTGATGGTAGAATTTGATTCAATGTCATGGTTCAGGTATCGTCATAATACAGTTAATGATAACATACGAGGAGAAACTAATTTCAAAATAATCGGCAAAATCTTGCTGGTAGCATCGAGAGCAGGGCCGCCATACTCACAAAATGATGTAATCCCATTAAACGTTAACAAACTGAACTTAGAATTAGAAACCGGATAACTTTAAAGCAAATCTACTAGTTTTAGAAAATTGGAATCTATAAACTTAAATTTTGGACTTTTTAAACAAAGCTTTTAGGTGGAACCAGGTCTACGCAGTCAACCCAGAGTGTTAACCTGGGAATGCATATTTTTTGTAGCAAAAATGTTGGATTCTGCAGAAGTCTGTTGGAAAGCTGAAAATTATTTGGATATGACAACACAAAGGCAACCAATATATAACCAATTTGATTTGACAATCATACTTCTCTGGGAATACTGCTCTGAGTCTGGTAGACTTACCTAAAATAAAACAACACAATATCACAAAATATCGAGAAGAATGTTAACAGGCACTTTTAATGATTTCTTGAACTGTTCTTGAAATGTCTACTCCGAGTGTGTAGCTGAGTTTGGTCGTTGTTTTCTTCCAGTCAGTCGACCGCGTCTACGTGTGGTTGCGGGTCACGACGAGCTGGCGGGATGCTCGAGGCGGGCAGTGGAGGCATCGTTTGGGCGCAACCCGCTGCCAACCAGCTCAAGAAGGCAAATATACGGGATAACGACGACGTGTTGAAGCGTTCACGCTTGCAGGCTGGGTAGGTTGAGCCACGCTCACCCTCAATCTAACTAATCGCTGCTTGGCGCATTTAATTCCTTTTTGCAAACCACACAAATTCTAGATTTTTTGGAGCTTTCTAACAAGTGGATTTCCCAGGCCTCACTTCTTAAATCTCAGCTGAACCTAAATGCTATTTCTTAGCTAAGCTGTTAAGATAGTACCTTCTGCCACAAGCTTTAGTTAGTGGGTACTATCTGTTGTGTTTATATCTAAGTACGAGAGTACCTAGTCACTGTTGTGAATGTGGCTTAGATGTTTACTCTTGAAAACATTAAAAAATCTTTATTCAGTCTGATCAAGTTCTTCTCCTACCTTCTCTATAAGACTTTTGATTCCTAGTTCTGATTGAAATGTTCAAAATGCAAGTTGGCAGCAAAATTTCATCCTGCCTCATTGTAGTCAGAATTCAATGTTACTGTTTTATCAGGTGTTATGTTTGGTTGGCAACTTACAATCCATCTTCTTGTCCTCCTGCTTATCACTTATCAGCATTCCTAAGCTCTAGTACAATATTGGCTTGGCAGACAATTTAACAGCTAAAGTACCAGGCACTGTGTGGTGTTTCCTGCCCACTATCAAGAAAGTTTACATAATTTGCTGGCAGTTGAGGTACCAAGAACCTACTACTTGGTGCTAAGTACCACCTGAAATGCATGGCTGGTTAGCAATTGCTCATTATTAACTAATAAAAGCTGAATTTGGAACCAAACTATTCACTTCAATCTGTAAGTAACAAAATTACTCATTCCAAAGAAAACGCTTTTGGAAAACGCTCTTGGTTTTAACAAGAAATGTACCGAAAATTGTTATGTAGCTGCTCTGACATATTTGCGTGCATTTTATTCGCCTGTGAAGAGGTGGGGACTTGACAAAGTACCAACCTGCAGTATACTTCTACGAGGCAAGAAAATGCCATGCACAGTGTTTATTATTACAGTTAGAAGTAACCCCCCATACCCCAAGATTTATTGTCATATTCCCACAATGATTGCAGATCCTCCTCGGAAACACTCACAATCTGCCACTGTCAGTAAACCATTTGAATATCGATGTTTTTAAAACTATACTGACCATCTGTGTGATGTATAATTGCTATCATCTCTGGAATTTGAACCAATTGGAATGAGTATGCGTTAATTTTATGCAAGATAGACTTATTGGCGAGGTTTTTTATATTTATTGATATTACAACAGAAATAAACTGACCAATGCCTGCACACTGCTCAGACTCTAATGATACCTACTGAACAAAATTGAGCACAAACTGGTTATGTTGATATGGTTTTTGGACTCATTTCTACTTTATCTTACCTTAGGTTATGTTTATCCTCTCCTTTCTAGCTATGAGTTATCGCAAGATCTCCTAGACAAACAAATCGAGATGCTTGAACGTAAATACGGGGGAGTGAAAGCGCGCATGGCGGCGCTAACGATTCAGCGTGCGTTCCGCCGGTATACACTGCTCAAGAAGTTTGCGACCATCACTGCGATGGCGAAAGCGGAGAAGCGGCTGAGTCGACGGATCGCGACAGAATCTCTGGACGAGACCAACGGCAAATACCAGCACATGAGCGTCGAATCAAGACCTTTGCCTCTGCGATCCATGTCTATGAGGGAGAGACGGAACGTTGATGTAATGCCGCTGGTTCGAAGTCAATCTGGTCGGTGTAACGCCGACGACAACAATTACTGCCCGAATAACTACTGCAATACCACACATTATTATGTGCCGGAAGAGGCCTTCGCTGACAGCACGGAGGTAAGTGCTAATCGTGTGTTTCCATGCGCTTATTTCCATATTGGACACTCCGTTAGTTGAAAACCAGAGAAACTTAGTGTTATGATGTGTAGACTCAATATTTCTGATATTGTATATCATAAATAACCTTGAATAAAGTTTGCTTTAAGTGTAATAATCATTAATCAATGATCCTACAAAGTACAAAAAAAAGACATTGTCTAAATAAGTGAAAGAAAAGCAAAAATAATTTTTCTGAGGGTTCAGAGCTCTTGATGAATGGTCTTTGTAAAGGGTTTGTAGTCCTAAACAGGAATTGGTATCCTGCCGTTTCGACGAAGTTTGCTTCGCAATCTTCATTCAGGCTTACCCTGAAGATGGCGTAGCGGGCCCCAAATGTAGAGATACCAAGTCCATTTTAGAACTACAAATCTCTCTCAAAAGAAACCAGCTGTGAAACCACAAGAATCGGAAGCAAAAATGGTCTCTCAACTTTCCAGCAACAATTTAAACAAATTCTTCTAACAATCTGGCCTCAATAATGTGAATAAGTCTATTCCATTCCCAAAAACATTCTAAAAACTTATCAAGCAACTGATATTTTAAACTCAAATCAATTGTTCATAATATTACACCTAGTTTTACTATGATTATTATTAGTAAATAAACAAACCATTTTCCGACTGCCTTCAGTTTGTGAACGACCCCTTAACGGGTCGCGACTGGCTTGCCGACCGCTGGATGGCAACATCATCAACGTCGAGTACGTGCTGGCAAAGCGATCACGACTGCAGTGGCACGCGCTCTAGTAGCGTGTCTTACGCTTTGCGCCGTGTACCACCCGAGGTGCCCAAGCGTACGTCGTCGATCGCAGCACGAGGCCTCCATGATCCTGCTCGGCCGCGCAGGAACGGCCGGTTGGACGGATCGAGGTCGCGCGAGAATGGGAGCATGTCTAGCGTTCAATCGTCGGGCAGTGATTCCAGTCTGTCGGCCGACCGCATTGCGTGCGAAGCCAACGATGCGGAGAATCATCGTGGGTCGCCGATCTGGAAGCGGAAAGGACAGGTTAATAACATATTTTCTGGAATCTGGGATTTCATTTTACCCCCTCATAATTTTACGTAAATATTTTGGATCTACAAAGACTTTGTTATGTTTTTTTTTATTTTTATTATTAACAACACTACATCCGTCTCAAAGATTGATGCCCAAACGCGGACTCGAACCCCGATCTCCACCTTTCGCGGGTGTTGCTCTGAACCATCAGGACACTGGCGTCTTGAGACGATTTTAGTGTATTTGATGAAAATGACAGTTCTCCAAGGAGTAGAACCATGAGGCTGTGAATAATCACAGTCACTCTGATTCTAGTGATTCTGTCATTATTCTGTCATAATTTTGTGTTGCTTGCCTCGGTTATTTTTGTAAATTATCTTTGTAGTTTAAATTGACCGTGATGTCGCTAGATGGCACTATTTTATCAGCTCCAGTAAGAGCTGTCATTAAGCCTCTGCTAAACATGGTCCCATTAACTATCAACAAGTCAATGCTAAACGTCGTCCCATTAGCTGTGGCCTTAGAAAATAAATACAAGCAGTTAGCGACACTTAATCTATCGTGAAATAGTAATTGTTACTTGTAAATTGACTAATCATGCAAAAAAAAACTTTTTTTTTCTACTTTGTTGAAATTCCTTATTTGCAAATGGTTTCTTTTTAGAGTGTATTGAGTTGTAATTGTTTATAGTGTTTAGTATGACTAGTCCTTGCGCGGATGCTATGAAATTGCTTCGATTTCATATTACACCCTCCCTTGACTGGAACCTCTATGTCAGTACTACAAAGGTCAAAAGTGCGTGCTTACTGACCTGACACCTTAAACTGATAGTTAGCCCCCAAACCTATCTGAACCATTCCTACTTTCACTCTGTCCTATTTGACAGTCTACCACTCTGATGTGCATCTAAACCAGCCAAACGGGCGAGGATAATTCAAAAGCTTGTCTTGTACATATTGGCAGGGTTACTGCAGAATCTGCCAACCAGAGTTCAATATACTTCAAACCTTAACTTAAACCTGCCCCCTAATACTTAAAACCTGCATTCATACACAATTCTTCTTTCCACTCGCACGGTAACCGTCATAGTCATGCTTTACATGTTACATCCTTCAAATATTCCCAATCAAATGTCGACTACACCTCTGTGTGTTTCACAATAAACAACCCTCCCAATTTAAACAACTCTTGTCAACCATTCTCATCAACCACTTCTCAGCAACCCCTTCTCAACAACCCCTTCTCAACAACCCCTTCTAATCTTTCTACAAGTATTTCTTACATGACATTACATCAAGTACTCAACACTTAACCATACACAAATGTTGATTTTTTGCAATCGTAGGTGCATCAGTAATGATTGATCACTTTTAGCAGCATTTTTGTCTTTATTATTATTAGTCTGATTATTCAAATTAGTAATTCTCTTATAATTCTCATTCTAATTCTAGTTATTATCATAGTAATAATAATTTTATTTCTACTTCATACTTCATTGTATTGAAGTACTTGAAGTGCCCATACAATTTTCAGTTTTTTTATGGGCTGAAAAGGAAACAAACAAATAAATTATTGATAAAAAAAAAAGTTAATTTCATGCTGTTAACTCAAAACTGCTGTTACTGGTACTAAAAGTGCTAAGCTATTTAGGTAAAGTGATTTACATAATACTTTACATTTTCTTTGACAACATTACTTATCACGGTGGAAGTTGTAAGATGCGATAAGATTGCTTGGCTCTATGCCAATCCCGGCCTGTATTACAACAACGATTTTGTACAATCTCAAATCCACACAGCACTCAGATACATTTTTAACTAAAATTACTCACTAATGGAGGAGCTGTTTATAGGTAACATTTAGCAACCAAAGCAGTAAAGCCAATTATGTGCAGCCATAAAACCATAATTTGTCATAGGTTTTTAAGAGTAAGCAAAGCTTTTACTCTTTTTAATTATAGTTGCAAAACGTAGTTATTGTGACTAGATTTAAAAGTATTTTATGTCGTTTTTTTCTAATTATTTTTTCTGCCTTCCAGACTAGACACAAAAACAATGAAACACTGAAAGAATTTAATCAGTTTTTAATAAATTGGTGTTATGCTTTTCTCATCTTGAGTGTGCAATTTTTTTTAAGTGCATCAACTGTATTAGTTTGGAAAAGGATTCCGACCCACTTACAGCGATCAGCGACTAACAGCTAGTTTTCTTGCAGTCGGATTCCCCCGACCATCCTGAAACCTGTCCAGAATATCCGATGACAGAGTTGAGTCGGTCGCATACAAGTGCAGCATACCAGCTGCAAGGACAAGATCACAGTGCGGAGGCTTCTATATCAAGCCAACACACGATTAGCAAGGTGGGTTGTGGTGAACACTTGACTAGCCTTACATTTTAAAAGTTCTGACATCAAGAAGTTCCTGCTCGATAAATTGATTTGGAGATGAGTATGCACTGATATCTTGTCTAGTAACCTGGGACATTGGCTGGCACTTCAGGTCCTTGATTTTACTTCGATTTTACTTCGATTTTGTGCATGATCGAATTTTGTGCATTTTGTTTAGATGATTTTTTTTTGGGTTTTTGAAGCCATTGGTTGAAGATTTTTGTGGTTTTATGGGGTCTGCTCTTTTATGAAGGGGTTGTAGTCCTGAAGTTATCCTGATGTTTTGGCTGCCATCTTCATTCAGTCTCTATCTGAAGATGACGGAGAAAACTCTGCCGAAACGTTGGGATACGAAGTCCTCTTGAGGTCCACAAACACTTAAAAAAAGAGCAGATACTGGAAAACCACAAAAAATCGAAGTTCTAGATGTTCAAATTTTTTTTTTTATGTTTGTGTGTTTGAACTTTGTGAGTTATTTTTTATGTCTGAATTGTGTTTGCAGGTCTCCGAGACTGTGCGCAAAAGACAGTACCGTGTGGGGTTAAACCTGTTCAACAAGAAGCCAGAGAAGGGAGTGGCGTATCTCATCCGACGTGGATTTCTTGAGAACTCCCCATCAGGAGTTGCACGTTTTCTTAGCACACGCAAGGGACTCAGCAAACAGATGATCGGCGAATATTTAGGAAACCTGCAAAACCAGTTCAATATGGCTGTTCTCGAGTGAGTAAAATTATGAGATTTTCCCTGCGGAAAAATTTTCAGCATTAAAAATTTAAATTCAGCAAAAAAATAAAAAAATAAAAAATAAAAACTTACTTGATCTATTGAATGGGTTCAATTCAATTAAATTATCAATGCTGACAACACGACCTGCAAATAAAATATGAAAATTAATCCTAAATGTATTGAAAATTAAACAATGCTATTTGTTAGTTCAACTTAAAAAAAGAAGAGGGAGCTCAAAGTTGCTAAACATACCGCTCTGCTCCAAAACTGCAAACCAATGTCTTCAAACAAATAAGAGGTGTAAAAAACTTCAACACACAAGCAAGAGGGTGCCTTCCTAATTTTTGACATGGTGAATTAGGAACATTCTGCACCTTAGCTCCATTCTAATTTCTACCAATTCATTTTCAGATGCTTCTCGCAGGAGCTGGATTTCTCCGAGATGCAAGTGGATGTCGCACTCCGGCGCTTCCAGACTTATTTCCGCATGCCTGGGGAGGCACAGAAAATTGAGCGACTCATGGAAGTGTTCGGTCAACGTTACTGCCAGTGCGAGCGTGAATTGGTGACTGCGTTACGAAGTCCAGACACCGTCTTCATCCTCGCTTTTGCCGTCATCATGCTGAACACAGATTTGCACACACCGAGCATAAAGGCTGATCGGCGCATGAAGCTGGAGGATTTCATCAAGAACCTTAGAGGTAGAACAATTGGTGGAAAACAGACTTGAGCTTCATTCTAGTTGTGAATATAGACCGATAGCATGTAGTGAAGTGACAGCTTGTTAGTATCTATGGGATTTCAAATTGCACTAAGGCCTGTGCTTCATTTATGTGTAGAACACAGAATGTTCTAGCTACAGAGCCAGTCGCTCAGTTGATTCTTCGTTGGTGTAGGTGTAACCTAATCCTACACTAGCCTGAGCAAGGTGGTTTCCATTCGAATGCTATGAGCTATCCTTGTTAAACTAAATATTTATGTTCACTCCTGGACTTGTAAAATGGTACCTTCAAACATTTTTATGCCTTGATTAGGTTTACCAGAATCCCGTTCTAAAGGACAGGCGTTTCTGCTAACTGGCTCAAAGAATTAGCACAAACACTCGAGTTGCAAAGTACTCGTCCATGTACAAGTCATAATAATGATAGATGTGTTTTTGATGGGTTTTCTAAGACAAGACCCTACTGATTAGACACCTGGGTATCGATCATGTACTTTTTCGCTAGAGTTCAAGAACTTTACCTCATTAAATAACTTTTATTAACCTTGGAATTTACCGAGATAACATTCATGATCTATATCGAAAAAGTTACATGATCCCTATCCAGGTTTGTCATTTGCTAATTTCCTACCTACCCATCTTCCCTGAACTCTGAGCAATGCAACCTATACCAGAATCTAGCATTTCACATTTTTGAGCAGATTGTTTTCTGAGTCCAGATGTGAACATAATTATAGCAACAAGGATATTTTTTTAGAACAGGAGTTAAAAACATATTTCAAATCTTTGTAAGCTTGATGACTGTACAAACCAAAATAAGACATTCACCGCAGATCTGTGGACCAAGACATCAGCCAATGAATCATTACTTTTTCTTTTAGGCGTGGACGATGGAAGCGATATCGATCGCGACATGCTAGTCGGAATCTACGAGCGAGTCAAGCTCAACGAGTTCAAACCTGGATCGGATCACGTCACGCAAGTGATGAAAGTCCAATCGACAATTGTCGGGAAAAAGCCGGTATGTTTATTTGAAGTACCCAGTATCTGGTATTCTTTCCAGTGTCAGATTTTACTGAACTGTTTCTTTGTAAAACATTAATAGAGCATGTTGTAGTGAGCATCGGACTTGCTCTGTTGAGATTGACTTGTAGCCCTAAAAAGGACCTAAGAAGTCGACGTTTCGTCGGCGTTGGCGACATGTTCAGGATTGCGGCACCAACGCCGATGAATAGAGCCACGATTATATGGTGATGCGCGAAATCGCGAATTGTTCTTATCTCTTGTTATTCTTACAAATGAGTGCGATTCATTGAATTCCCAACTCAAATATGTAAGAAGCTCATCGCGACAAAACGCGAAATTCACGAAAAATCATCCATAACAACGAAATCAACTATTTTCCGCGAAATCATCGCGAAATGAGCCTTTTCCCATCCAATTATCTTAAATTTCAGATAATCGGTTTTTTTTTCATTTTTATCAAACCATATTTCACGGAAAATAAATAAACAAATAAAATAACCCGTGTGTTTTTATGCTAAATTAAGAGATAATGAAGCTATTTCACTGAAATATGTGTATTTTGCGAAATAGCCACTTATTTCCATGCAAAATATTTAAAATGTTTATTTTATCTCTCTAAACACACATTTCCATGAATTTGTCATATTCAGGTCTGTTTCTCATCAAATGCTGTCAACATTCCTAAGTTTAGGGGGTAGAAGTAGTGGGGCAAAATGTTTGCAGTAGGAAACCATTGCCATTGGTTGGCTGAATCTTCCCCTCCTAGCCATGTGAGCACCAGCACCACATGCATTCAGTCTATATAGAGATTAGCTGGGATTTCAAATTTCAATGAGGTGTAATAAATCTTTGACTTTTGAGGATCAAGCAAAGCAACTCTTTGTGAGTGATGGATATATTTTCATGTGTGGAATCTGGAACACCAGACTTGTCTGGGAGAAAAAAGACAATCTTGCAAAGTATGTTGTTAGTACCAGGCAGTGGGTCTAATTCAAATTCTAATGGACATAAAAATTTCAAACTTCTCATTTGCAGTTCTGACTTAGCAAACTATTTGGGTCCCAGTGAACAGTGTTGATGCAGAGAGGTTTTTTAGGGAAGCTACCATTGAAACTTGTTCAATGTTCAGTTTAACAAGTGGTAGGTGTCGCTCTTACTGCCATACAATGTATTTCATGGTGGCATTTATGTAAAATATTGATTTGTGCTATTAATTTTGTTCCAAGTCCCTAACAAATACCGATGTTGAGGACCTACACTAAATATTTGCTTTATTGTAATTATTATTGATCACTTCTTTATTAAAGATCCCAGTGCTTACCCTAAATCTTCATTCCTTTCGAATGTAGATCGCAAAACCCCTTTTTTCTATTTAGCTATAAACGCTAAAATTCAAATAATTAGCACTAAAATTTCGATAAAACTAATGCTAAAAACACGTTTTTTCTTTTTTTCGTCACCTATGTCTGAAATCTGTTATAGACATGAAATTCTGTACTTTTTCCATAACACCGCCATAACACCGAAATCCAAAAAGCTTACCACGAAATTATCGAAATCATAACACCGTAAAATCTTGGCTCTACCGATGAAATGTCGACTTTTTAGGACCAAAAGTCAATCTCAACAGAGCAAGTCTGATGCTCACCACAATATTCACCCACGCCACGGCTATGAACCATTTCACCAAACCATTAATAGAGAAGTTATTTTTCCACAGATATAATTGCACGATGTAAATTGATTTCGTCATTGCTGCCTAGCTCGCAGTTATGGATACTTAGAAAATGCCTACATAGAAATAGCAGACATCAAGGAAAACTTAAGCAACGTTAAGGCACCAATTGTACCCCTTTTTAAAAAGAGTTATTTTTAATTTCCATGAACATACGCTAATCCGTACTCACACTTGGCAGCGCCGTTTGTATTTTGAATTATCATAAAAAATCATTAAAGTATCAATATCATAAAAGGTTGAGTGGTTGTTTTAGAGCCATGGTTTGATGTTACGATGTGTTTTTCGGATTTGCTCTGCGTAGAAGAGGTTTGCGGCCCTCGAAAGGGTCTCACGTCTCAACGTTTCGACAGGCATGGCTCATCATCTTCAGAAGAACGATGTTGTTTAAGTTTTTCAAAAACATCCTGAAGATGACGAGCCGTGCCTCGTCGAAATGTCGAGACGTGAGACCCTTTCTAGGGCCGCAAACCTCTTCAACGCAGAGGAAATCCGAATAACAAATCATAACAAAATCATAAAAAATGTACTAAATGGTCTCAATGGGGTTTGCTTCACAGAATATGGCTCTACCACATCGGAGGCTAGTCTGCTACTGCCGGTTGTACGAAATCCCGGATACGTCAAAGAAGGAAAGGCCGGGCGTCCACCAACGAGAGGTGTTCCTCTTCAATGATCTTCTTGTCATTACCAAAATACTGAGCAAAAAGAAAAGCTCAGTGACGTACACATTCCGGCAGAGCTTTGCGCTCTGTGGAATGGTAGTCACGCTGTTTGAGGTCCAACGTGAGTTCGCAGCTCATTTTATAGTCCTAGTTATATCGTTTTAGCATCAAAGATGAGTAAAATTAACCTTACTTAACAAGTCGGAGGTGGAGAGCTGGAATTGATGCACTTTTGGGGTCCATCTACCCTCATCCATCTTGCCAAATTTTACATTTGACAACATCATTTGTATACTCTCATCTTATAGTTAAAAAGTATTGTACAAGTACCTTCCCAGCTGACGGCACTAAACGCTGCATGAGATGAAGTACAATTATTGAGATAGCTTAGCGTTTGGCTTGGCCGTTTGACGTAGCGTGTAACAATGTGTTCCGTTCCCGCAGACTACCAATATGGCATTCGATTGTGCCAGCGAGTGGACAACAAACTGCTGGTGACGTTCAACGCCCGGAACGAACACGACCGTTGCAAGTTTGCCGAAGACTTGCGGGAATCGATCAGCGAGATGGACGAAATGGAAAATTTGCGCATTGACGCCGAATTAGAACGGCAGAAAAGCAGCCGCGGCGGGGGTGGTGGAGGTGGCGGGGGCAGCGGGAGTGGAGGTGGACGAGGTGGTGCTGCTGAGAACCGGGACAGCGGGGTCGCAGACGTCGAGGTATGCGCCTGCGGTCAAGGTGCGGTCGTGCAGCACGAACAACTGGAGCACGAACACCAGCGCGATCCCCGAACGCCTCCCGATGCTGCTCTCAAACGAGCTGCACTCACCAACTCGCTGCTCGATATCCACGAACAGTGTAAGAGATTTTGCTTTCAAGCAGTTGTTTTACTTTTCATGTTATTTCAATTATATTTTAAGTTTGATGTAGTCTACTTTATCTTACCTAGTAATGTGCAAATTTTATGAAAGGTTTCTTGTCAAAGCATTTCTTAGTTTTAAAAGACACTAGATAAAATCTTTTGGTAGATAGAGATGCATATTTTTTTTTAGTGAATCTGCATTTGGATTTTAAATTTCTATGCTGCTTCACTAAAATGAGCTCGTCTGAAATGTAAAAAAGATTTGGTATTGAGCATCCATATGCTTCTTACAATCTGCATAGCTCTGACTCTGTCTCCTGCAGATTGGATTTTCATGAATGAAAAGAAAGTGCATTCTCAGCACGAGTGCTGCTCCCCTCTCTGGTTGGTGGCTAAAACAAGCTTACAGTTTCAGGTGAGAAAGTCCAGCAGCGCAGAGGCAGCATGGGATCGCTCGATAGCGGAATGTCAATTTCGTTCCAGTCGATGTCCACCAGCACGGTCAGCCATGAATCTTCTCCGCAAAACAACGGCAAGTCCGGATCGAAAGTGATCCACCAGCAGTCGTTCCTTGGTGGGTTGTTTGCCAAGCGTGAACGCAAGGCTTCGCGAACCGAAGATCAAAACAATCCTTACAATAGCCGGAGCACTGAGGTTTAAAACAAATTAATTCATCGAACATTTTTCTAAATTAAATGTTACTAATAGGGAAATTAACGTACGTATAAGTCGATGATGTCCTGCTATGACTATAGCATAATCATAAGGCGCTTAACGACTCCATGACAAAGTGTGTGTGTGTGTGCACGATGACCTTTTTTGTATTCCGTACGAAATTGCAAAGAGACAGACCGTTATGTATTCCGAAGCAAAACAGATCCAACTAGAATGTCACGAGGTCTATAGAGAATGGCAGGAGCTTCTAGAGATTTGGCAGTCTTCACGTTCAGGCAGTCGTTGTGATAATGTAGTGCAGACTAGAAGCTTCCACATTCTCTATATCTCTCGGAATCTCCTCCTACTTATTTTGCTAGCAGAACCAAGAAAAGACTAAACAATTGGCAGTCACTCAGGGCACAAGTCTTATGGTGAATGTTAGTCATCCACTACTGTCAGCTTCACTTACAAAAAAAAAGGAAGGATTTATTTCTATGGAAAAAATTACCAGTAGCTTTATGTCAATGATGACTAATGATAATGCTACATACTAAATTAATAGCCTAACTGTATTATTCATTATTACCTATATTTTTTTCAAATATATATTTATCATATCAGATATTATCTAGCAGTGAACAATAATATTCATAAACTTAACAAACAAATATACTCTAATCATTTGTATTTAACATTTAAGTCTTAAGAAGAGTGTAAAGTAATATATTAATATTTAATAAAAGTTATTTAGGTAACACTTAACTTAGATTTTGTTGTTAAAGAAGCATTGTTTGTAATATCCAATGGGCAAGGAAAAGATGAGGAAAAAGGTGCATACAGGCTTAAAATTAGGTACTGTCACTTCCACCAAATCAATAGATGCGAATCTCTTCTTGTACCTTTATCTCTTTTTTGTTTCGAGAATCGTAGGGTTTTTTTACATAAATAATAATGTCATTAAATATTTGCTTTGTCTTGCAACAGCTCGGAGAGGATTGTTTGATATTGAGCAACCTACAGGAAAATCATGTTATTAGGCTGCTCAGAAGCAACACCATCTGAACGTTTTTACAGTTTGGTTGATTGCTGAAAGTGATACAAAGGAAATGGCATTTATAGTCGGAATGTGACTAGTCTCCCAAGCTTACAACTTTTTGTTACGGAAGAGATTCTTACATACTTCTTTTAAGTTATAATATATCGTTTGAAGGTATGTCTTATAAATACTAGCACCGAGGGTTAGGAAATTCACTCGGGTATATTTGCTGTCGAGTTCAAATTTTCTGTTCAATGGAAAGGGGTTTCTTGTGATCTCCTACTATGCTCAGCCCTCTTTTGAATGCATTTGAACCTTTTTACAAGTACTTCATAAATAAGGGTGAGGTATCGGGAAAGTTGTGTCAAAAAACCAGTTGAAATTTCATGAAATTAATATTTTGAAATGTTGGATTGTATGAGCAATACTTAATAACACAATCGCCACTTGCTTCTGCTTCTGTGCTGGCAGAGAATATTGTACACGCCACACATTTATAGCATAGTCAAACGCAACAGGTTGCTATTGCATGTTTGTTCATTCTTTGCATCAATTTCTGAAGTGTTGCTTAATTCAATGTGCTGCATTTTAATAAGCTGAGTGGCACAAGTAATTTCGATTTCTCTAAGACCATTTTACATCTGCAAATGTTGAAATGTTTACTACAATATTTTTGTACTTTTGGTTGAATGGCTCACATGTTTAGGGTTCCTTTTTACAATCCCTCTGATTATATTATTTTCTCTCCTGGTAAACAATGATCTTTATAAATTATGAAAAATCATTGATATACTTGTTCTGTCCTTGTCAACATGTATTGTCCTGTCATGTTCATTGCCCAATAAAGAAAAAATGTGACTTTCACTGTGAGTTTCAATCTTTCAGTTATGCATTCCTTGCGCCATCCTCCTCTGACATAGCAGATGTGATCAGCCGTGCCCTGCCGATCGGTACAGGAGACACGTTGGACTCCAGTATATATCCCAGCACTTACCTTCAAACATGTCAAGTTTGTTGGGACTGCCCATGTTTTAGGTCTTCCTTTTCCCTCTCCGACAGGACACTTCTCACAAGGGCGTGGACGATCTTCCACCTAGCCTCGGATTCGATCATCAGGGTGACCACCGTTTCAGGGGACAACGCCTGGCCAACGGCCCTCTCGGTGTCCCTACGGAGATGTTGCTACCGGGGGCACTCGAGTACCGCGTGGCCAGGGCCATCCTCCTTTCCACAGTGGTCGCAGGAGGTGTTCTCTGCTTTCCCTATCCGGGCTAGGTATGTCCTGAAGTTCCCATGGCCGGTCAGGAACTGGGTCAAGAAGTAATCCGTCATCCCGGCAGTCCTTTCCAGCCATGCCCTGATGTTCGGGATGAGCCTCTTTGTCCAGCGTCCTGTCGAAGAGTCGTTCCAGGCCTCCTGCCACCGATCCAAGATATCATCCTCGATGCCAGATCTCCCCTGGGCCCCCTTCCGGTACACCCTACAGCGACTCTCAATCATGAGCCTCGCCGGAGGGTATCCCGCGATGACGCACAGGGCGCTCGAGGAAGTTGTCCGGTATGCCTGGGTGACTCTGATGTTAATCACCCTCTGCACCCTTTCAATCTTGGCCCGGTGACAGCCGCGCCTCATCGCGCACTCCCAACGTAATGGAACCTAACCTAACTTAACCTAACCTAACCTAAGGTAACTTGTCTCTACCAAGAGTAACCTAACCTCACCTAACTCAACCAAGCTTAACCTAACCAACCTTAACCTAGCCTTACCTAACCCAAACTTACCTAACCTAATCTCACCAAACCTAATCTAACCAAACCTTTTTTTTTTAAGGTAATGAACGCTCATGCGCACTGACAAAGTGGTATTTGTCGTCACCATGTCAGTAGTGTGGGACTCGCTGGCTGCCAGCGCCTACCCACTAAACTCCACCATCCAACCCTGCCCCAGGTACCGCCTCTCGGCATTGCTTCCAGAGCAGGGTGGTCCTCTCCTGCTGGGAGGGCTTGGTAGTATTTGCCCTCCCTGCTTTCCCGTTCTTCTTCTCTGCCTCTTCTAGGCCTATCTAAGGGTGCCGGCTCGTGTAGTAGCAGGCGGGGAACTCCTTCTTGCTGTCGAACTCTAGGCGACCATGTGTCATTAATCTAACCAAACCTAACCCAACCTTACCAAACCTAACCTAACTAACATGACCAAACCGAGCCTAACCTAACAGAAACTTACCTAAAATGACATTACCTTATTCCTGTTTATCAACACACGCACGCACGCAGGTACGCACGCACTCAAGCACGCACACACACACACATAAGACTAATATAACTGAACTCCAACTTACCATTCGTAACCTAACCTAACCTAACATAACTTTTTTTTTTAAATGGAGAACACATTGACGCGTACTGACGTGTGGAATGTTTATCACTAAGTCAGTAGTGTGGAACTCATCGGTTGCCGGTACTACCCACTAAACTCCATCATCCAGCCCCGCCTTTCCAGCCTCCGCCGTGAGGCATTATTTCAAAGGCAGGGTGGCCTCCCTTCCGGCAACCTATCAAGGGTTTTGGGTGTGTTCCATTTCCCTGATTCGAGCCAGTCTGCAGCTCTCCTCAAGGCCCTTGTAAGTCGCCGAAGGGTCTGCCGCCAAGAGGGCTTGATATTTATTGCCCTTCCTGCTCTTTTTTCTCGTCCAGGTGGTCTTGGACATGACCGCGGCTAAAAAGCCAGACACCTGCTCTTCTCTCTTCCGCTCTTCTCTTCCTTCTTCTGTCTCTTCTCTGCCTTTCTCTCCTTGCTTCATACCTCCCTTCTTAGGGGTTTTCCATTCTCAGTCTCTCGATTCTCCTTCTCTTTCTCCGAGAGGAATAGGATTCCTCTCACCATCGCGTGGAGGACCTGTCACCCAGCGTCTGATTGTACCATTAGGGTGACCACTGTTTCCTGTTTCAAAACCCTACCTACGGCTCTCTGCATTCCTCCGGGGTTTGTCCCATCGGGGGCATTCGAGCACTGCATGGCCGGGGCCAGTAACTCCACCGCAGTAGTTGCAGGAGGTGTTGTTTCCTTTCCCTATCCGAGCTACAAGATTATAATATGATCATAACAAGATTTTAACAAGATTATAACATGATTATAACAAGATTATAACAAGATTATAACAAGATTATTGTTACGATGAGGACCATTTACTCATCGTGACGAACAGAGCCAAGCGTCCCCCCACCCGATGGGGTAGGCAACCCGTCGCACGTTACCTAGGCGCGGGTTGACTGGACATCCAGGAGCAGGTCCCGCTGACCATGTAATTCATCCCTGCATGCGATCAGCGGGACCGTTCGATCGCTCTCTTGGGCCCCGACCGCGAGACCGGATAGTTGACTCTGCTCCAGCTCGCGTACGGACGACACCCGGACCGGACTGAACACCGTCACTCGACCGTTTGGGTACGTGGGTTACTTGCTACCAAGGTGCTGCCAACCGTAAGTACGCGTAGCTTCGCCCCACAGGGAGGGAGCGGCCCGTCACGAGCGGTCGGCACACTGTCGGGAGTCCGTCTGTGGGGAGTTGTACTCTGGACTTGTAAATAAACGTTTCTTTTCTTTGGGGAACGACGCTTTGATCTGGGAAGAGGAACCCCTCTGCTTCCCTCTGCAACCGCACGTCCCAGAAAACGATCCCTGAGGCGATTCCCTCTCGCGGCTGCGCCCCCCATGCAGATACCGGGGCATAAGAATCGCCACACTGGTGGAGGCGCCTGGTTTGGGTTAAGATCCTTCCTCGGGAAGGGCTTGCTCAATCGGCGTGCGGTTTCGGAGGGAGGTAGAGAGCGGGGACTCCATGTGGCAGGGACAGTGGCCTCCTCTATAGTATTCGATTCTTTGGTGCCGGCTGAGACTTCGGGCGTTTACGAGGAGGGTTCGGAATCCACCCCGGAGAACGAATATCCGTTTGCGCACCTGGATAGGACTCTTAGCAATTCGGAGCGGCGAAGGGGGCGCGAGGTGCGTGAAGCGGAGGAGTTCGAGGCCGCGAGTGTGATAAGAGGCAGTCGCAGAGTCCAGGGTTTGGATCCCGAACAGGTGGGTGAGTTACCACCGTTTCGCACGCGGGTGATAGACTCTCCAGCAGTAGGCTTAAATTCAGCTCTCGGTACCGGAGCAACGGGCGCCCACAGTACACATCCCGCAGCCATGATAGCGGTAAAGGTGTATAAGTTCCAGCCAGGGTCAGAGTCGATTACAGACTGGCTGGAGGAGTTTGAGGGAAAGGCCGCGGCGAATAGGTGGTCGGATGAGACGATCCTCGCGACCCTCCCGTGCTATCTGGCTGGAGCACCGTTGAAATGGTTTCGCGGTCTGCGAGATGAGCACGCTAAGTCAAGAAATTTAATGCCGTTAACGTGGGATAAAGTTCGTACAAAGCTGCGCGAGGACTTTACAAGTGCGGTAGCCCAGGACGAGTGGACATTTAAGTTGAGGGAGAGAGTGCAGGGCTCCACGGAGAGTAATGAGGAGTATGTCTACGACGTAATAGAGTTATGCAGACGAGTCGACCCCAAAATGGACGAGCGGGATAGGGTTCAGTATGTGATTGCCCCCACGCAGACACCGGGGCATAAGAATCACCACATTATAACAAGATTATAACAAGATTATAACAAGATTATAACAAGATTATACTTAGATTATAATTAGATTATAAAAAGATTTGAGATTGCATTGATGTAATTTTATATTTCTATCTATTTCTATATTTGAATTAGCTTCGCTTCCTACGCACGTTGACGTCCCACTAATTAAAATTTGTCAGAAGACTATTTTTACAGCGCCAGAAGTCAAACAGTGCGCCGTTGAACATAGTAATTTATTTAATCAATCCTGCTTTTCTTAGGTTTTACTTGGTGGTTTAACCGTACCACGAATTGCTTCAAAGTTTTCACAGGTAAACTAAATTTCCTGACAACGTCATTCGTTCCCAGCTACTTGACACAATTTTATGACAATGTGGCACTGGTCTAATAGTGCCAGTAAATGAGTGAGTGATGATGAGGATGATGATTTACCTTCTTATTAGGAAGGGAGAAGGGGAAACCCGGTGCAGGTGGCCTACTCCTGTCGACGAGCACTAATGGGACCACTGGCTTAACGTCCCCTCCGCAATTGAACAATTGAACAATTGACAGCAATTGAAAAAATTGAAGGATGGTACAACTCGAACCACAGGATTCCTCCACAAATCCATGCTGTTGAGAGGTTGATAAGCAAGGCGAGTGAATTTGTACTATCTTTCAACCCTCTAACCTCTCTCCCGAACAGAACTGGTCATGTGTATGAAAAGCTGACAACCATGTGAAATGATTTAAAGCATAGTTTTAAATTGGAAATTGGGTTGGATTGTTTCGCTCGCTACGCTCATCAAACACATAACATTTTAATGTTTTAATGTCGAAGTCGACACGGGAAAAATAACTTCAATAGTAGAGTAGAAACGCCGGTTCTGGATCAGAAGGAGAAGGAAGTTATTGACCTCTGTGGGAAAACTGCTGACGCCCGGAAAATTCCTAGCGTCTTGGACGGTACGAAATAAAATGCAGATTCAGCAGAAATTTGAGATGTGCGCGTGCGCATTTTTACTGTTAGCTTGTAGTGTAAGGTGATATTACATTTGAAGATAACTATAGTCGATTCATTTTGAGATGACCTCCTGCATATAATCATGCATGTATACGTGCATGTTAAGGTGCACTACTTACGTGATTTCTTAAAATAAATGTACTTTAGATGTTTAAGAAATATAAATGCAGCAACCTAATCTAATTTCCCACGATCAGATGTCACTGTACCAAATGACAAGTACCTACAGTCTGTTCATTCTACATAAATAATCATAAATCTGACACTCAACTGCATACAACTATATGCATTTCTGGTGTACTACCTTAAGGCCCATCATTCCCGCGGGTAAAATCGTAAAAAATGGGTCTCAAACGGATAAATGGTGTTTGTATTATGTTAATGACAAGAAAAAATAAGTGCTGGAAAATTGGTGAGTTTTCCGGAAAAGTTAAAAATCAAATCCTTTGTACCACCCAGCACCACAAAAACACGAGTTAAAGAGTCCGCGATTTTTTTCCGTTTTGCCTCCATATGGTCTTCTTACACAAACAATTTTGAAAGTCACAGCTATAAAATTGATTGAGATATCAATTTTCAAAAATTTCCTATTTAATCTCAAAAAGTTTCTGATTGTAAACCGATCGCCAGTTGCACAAAAAATGATCCATTGAACTAATAAAAGAACGTCATAAAACCTGAAGCATGCAGATTTAAAATATGTGTGTTTCAACGCGATCGGACAAACGATGTAGATGCAAGGTGGTACAAGATAAGCACTTGCAAGGCACAACTTTTTGGGCAAGTGCTGTAGAATTGCATATTGCATACATACAGGCTGATGCTAGTGCCCGCTAGCATCCGATGCCAGCTACTTCGAGCGCGACCTTGCAGTCTTTCATGAGGCAAGAGAGTCTGCACATGGTCTTATCGCTGCAATCCCCGACTGGAATATTTTTAATTCCCTCATGAATGAACTGAGATTTATAAACATAGCGCGCAATTTCAAAATGTGTAACAAGAATGATTTGCCTACCAGACTTCAATTCCACATTATTATTTTGCTATTATTTTGCGAAGGAGCGGGAGCAATTAGACTTGTATTTCATTCGGGTTCTCCAATAGTCGCGATCGTGAACAATCCGATTGCAATCGCATTAAAAGATCGTGAGATACAAAAAAGATCGCGATCAGATCGAAGATCACTAAAAAAAGATCACGATCGCGATCTTTTGAAAAGATCCTTTCCCGACTATCACGCCAAATTAGTGCATGCGTCTTGCCAACAACAACGGATTCAAAGATATAATTGTACATTTTTTCAACGCCGAACTTGTTCCAGTTCCCTTCATCCGTTACTTCCTATCTCCAGTGTGTCCGTCAAGGGACAATCACGGCTGAAAATCTTATATGATGCGAATTTATCTCTATTATGAGTGGTGCTCCATACTCTGTGTAATATAAGCAAATTTTAGCGCGTACATTTCTTTCGCACGAATAAAAGTTTTTGCGATTGCGTTGAGTGGTCAATAGAGAGATTGGATTTCACCGCATTGGAATGTGCGTAAGATTCTGGACATTTTTACCAGCGGCATCTCACGAGGTTTTTTATTCCTCGGTCAAAATTGACTCTGAAGTTCGTTCAAAAAACGATCATCAGTTACGAGTCGATGCAGTTACGATAGTAATTACCAAAGTATTGAAATCAAGAAATCAATCGATTTTAAATGTATTAATTTTTATCTCCTCTAAGAATTTTGCTGAGTATTTAAAGCCTCGCTTCAAGCGCAGAGCAATGAAAACATCAGCCTTGCGATAAGAAGGCTTAGCGAATAGCGATGACTCATTGCAAGGATACGAGAAATCATTATTTTGCAGCGCGCGAACGCACTTGGCGTTCCGAATTTCTTGTGCTAGAAAATCGATTGAAATTGATTTGTAATCTGCATATTATCACGAACTCAATGATATCAAGAAAATAATGAAACTCCCGATTTTGTAGGTTTTTTGTTGTTGTTGCAATGGTTGGGGAATTACTTGATAAATAATAATCCTTCGAGTGCGATAAGCCTGGTGGTGTTTACAACATTATATAATTTGCTCAATGGCTAGACTGAATTATAGCAGTGGAATGAGAGGCAAGATACAAGTGGTTAGAATATTTCGACTTCGCGTTTGGATAAAACCAGGAGCTTGCGAAATGAACGTCCTGTCGCTTTGAGAACTGAAACTCGACTAATATTAATATGGCAACAGCCTGAAGTAGATCCTCATCCTACATTTATGTAGGACAGCGGAGTGGGGATTGGCATGATACGCGTTAAATGAACTGTACTATAGCTTTCTACAAAAAATATTATTGCAATGCCGATGTAACATTTTCCCAGATTTTCCCAGCGTGGCCCTCGTATTGCTTGGTAGATTTATCGATCAATCGCTGATTTGACAAAATCAGATTTCACTGTACCAAATAACAAGTACTTCTATAGTAGGTTTATTCCTAAGAAACGTCATCTGTTTGCATTATATGCCTGTGTAATTATACACGATTACTGCCCAGAGTTTAGATGGTTATACATTACAATGAACGCACTTAAGATAATATGTTAGTGGTCAATAATTGCAAATCAGCAACATGTTAGGACAGTGAACTGTTCGACGTTCTGTTCTCACCGACATCATCATTCGATTCAAAGTTGTCAGAGAGGCAACAGCAAGAGCAATAGTTACGGCAACAGCAGGATTAACAGAAACAACTGCAAGAATGTAAGTAGTATAATCACAGATAGATCACACTTGTCAATCTGTGGTATAAGTATATTTTTATATTTATTAGAAACTCTAATAACCTTATATTTTTATTAAAATCTCCTTGATGATTTGATACTTTCTGTCACAGAAGTATTTCTGCAAATCTAAAATGAAATTTATTTACATCTAATATAAAATATACTAATTCAGTTTTTCCTATTTTTCTTTGTTATCAGATGGACTTCCTTAACCGAATCGGAAGCTGTAAGGAGATCGATTTCGGAAAGATTAACAATTTACCAGAACATATAGCTTTTCTAATCGATGAGTGGGCGGCGATCACAACAAATCAAATTGAAATCACCGTTAACGGTGTGAAATATTTTCTCCCCACGAGATTTAATAAAATTACCGATTCAGATATAACATCTTTTAATCTAAAACAGATTACTGTAACCTTTAAAGGCACCAAAAAATTTGGGGTGTACCCCCCAACTGCAATTTTAGAATTGATCGATATTTAAAATTTGCTGACGGATTGAAAAAAAATTTATTTTAAAAACTGAACTGTATTCACATATACAAGAAAAAATTTTGTTTTAAAACTGAATTCACTGAGAGTATTTATTGAAAAAAAAAAACCTTTTATAACATTACCAATTCCAGAAACTAGATCCATGTCTACATCCATAATCCGTTTTTATTCACGAAAATATCATATAAAGTATTGATTGAATAAGTTTTTGAAAATTGCTGATGTTGAATAAATATAAATATCAAGGTGAGTTGAAAAATCGAATACGTATGGTATAATTTGATAGTTATCTCAGTTACAGATATTGAAACTTCTCCATTTATTCTATCGTACCTATGCAGATTTCAGATTTGTTCCTGACACCTTTTCCACAGCAAACAAGTGTCGATCACGTTTGATCTTGTCCAGTCAGGCAATAGATTTTATTTTAAATATATAAGGAGACAGGAATAATATGCTTATGTAATGGAGCTTTTTTGGGCTGCCATTATTGGGTATTTGACAGAATAGAATACCTGAGAGACTGAATTAAGAGTTAATTTCGGTACGCTGCCACCAGAGACTCGTGGAGTCTCAAAGATG
This sequence comes from Protonemura montana, assembly GCA_947568835.1. Classification (NCBI taxonomy): domain Eukaryota; kingdom Metazoa; phylum Arthropoda; class Insecta; order Plecoptera; family Nemouridae; genus Protonemura; species Protonemura montana. The sequence goes on along the minus strand of OX387604.1, from coordinate 22,838,400 downwards.
TTGAATTATCTGGGTAAACGTGCGAACGTTCAAGGCGGTCGGAGAGAATAGATTCGCTGGGCTTGTCTTGCGCCAGTAAAAAGTATAACTTGGCCAATAAAAGAATAGCTTACCCTTGTCGAGGAGAATCAGTAAAGACACAGTATGTGAAGTTAACACGGTTTAATGTTATCAATTCAGATGTACAAACTTATTATAAGAATCACAGAATGTAATGGAAGTACAACTGAGAGAGTAAGTCAAAAGAAAAGAGATCGATGGTCTTAGAAACGCGATAGAGGATGACTCCTGAATCGAGCGTTTTAGAAGGAATAAACACGATAGAGGATGAATCCTGAATCAAGCGTTTAGAAGGAATAAACAGCTTAGGCGCCAGGAAAATAGTGTGTTGCTGACCAAGAGTTGTTTTCATCTTAGGAACAGTAAACAGGTGGTGAGTATTTCTAAGGTTTCTAGTCAGTCCTTGATCTGTATTTTTTCTATGATATAAAGTGGAGTTTTTAAGAGTCAATGTGCGACCCGAAGAGGTGCGTCGAGGAAATCCAGAAGATCCTTAACCGGACGTGTCTGACGAGGAGACCACAGTGGAAAAAAAGACCGGTCCACAGGTGGTCCGAGGAAATTGCCACCATGCGGAAGGCCTGTCTCGGCGAAAGACGGAGGCTGACCAGACTGAGGGGCAAAAGAACACCGGATCTTCTAGAGGTGAGCCTTGCAAAAAACAGCTACAAGGCGGCCAAGAAGGCGCTGAAGAAGGCAATAGACTCGTCGCGGAGGGATAAGTGGAGAGAACTCCTGGAGACGGTTGACAAGGATCCCTGGGGCAAAGCCTACAAGATCGTAACAGGGAAACTCCAGGAGAGGACCACGAATCCGGATGCGGCGGAAAGACTCCGTATCGCTCACTCCCTCTTCCCTAACCACCCGAACACCTCGTGGACTAGGGAGGAGGGGACAGAGGCTGTGCCGTTCTCAGAGGCGGAAATCCTGGCTGCGGCCGACCGGATCAAGATCGGAAAGGCCCATCGGCCTGACGGGATCCCCCCGGTCGTAGTCAGGATGTTCCTGCGGGTACAGACCACGGCGGCGACTGCTCTGATGAATGGCCTCAGAAGCGGAGTCTTTCCCGAGGAGTGGAAAAAGCCTCCTTAGTGCTTATCCCTAAGCCTAAGAAGGCAGACACTGACGCACAGTCATAAAGGCCGATCTGCCTCCTCGATGTCATGGGAAAGGTCTACGAGAGACTGGTTCTCAGTAGGCTCGAACATGACATGGAGGAGGGGGGTGGGCTTTGTGACGACCAGTTTGGCTTCCGTAAAGGCCGATCCACGGTGGACGCAGTCCGCCGGGTCATCCATCTGGCCACGGAAGACGAGGCGAAGTGTGTTTCCTACCGGGGTAAACCCATAAGTGCCCTGATCGCCTTCGATGTGCAGAATGCCTTCAACTCTGCACCATGGCCCGGTATCATGGCAGCCCTAGTCAGGATGGGGATAAGCTCTCACATTACCAACATTGTGAAGAGCTACCTCTCGGACAGGAAGCTGCAAGTGAGCCCAGGTCAGCAGTTGGAAGTGTCCTGCGGAGTGCCACAAGGATCCGTTCTTGGTCCGACGCTGTGGAACTGCTTCTATGACGAAATGTTAAGGTCTAGTATCCCACATACCAGCTTGGTGGGATACGCAGACGACCTGATAGCAGTAGTCACGGCTAGGGGGAGGACGGATCTTGAGGAGCATGGCAGCCTTACCCTGGAGAAGATCCTGGAGAGGGCGAAGCTCATGGGTATAACCATCGCAGCCCACAAAACGGAGGCGATCGTGGCACGAGGCAGAAGGAGCGTCTTATCGGCGACCTTCCGGGCTGGAGGGACGACAATCGAGACCAAGGAAGAGATGAAATACCTGGGAGTTATCCTCAATAGGAATTTATCAATGTCGTCGCACGTGGTGCAGGCCGCCGAGAAGGCCACTCGGGCCATGGGGAAGCTCATGCGCCTGATGCCTAACAAGAGAGGTCCGGAGCAGAAGACGCGACGCGTCCTGGCCTCTGCTGTGTACTCGGTGGTCCTGTACGCGTGCCCAGCCTGGGAGTGCGCGATGAGGCACGCCTGTCACCGGGCCAAGATTGAAAGGGTGCAGAGGGTGATTAACATCAGAGTCACCCAGGCATACCGGACAACTTCCTCGAGCGCCCTGTGCGTCATCGCGGGATACCCTCCGGTGGGGCTCATGATTGAGAGTCGCTGTAGGGTGTACCGGGAGGGGGCCCAGGGGAGATCTGGCATCGAGGATGATACCTTGGATCGGTGGCAGGAGGCCTGGAACGACTCTCCGACGGGACGCTGGACAAAGAGGCTTATCCCGAACATCAGGGCATGGCTCGAAAGGACTGCCAGGATGACGGATTACTTCTTGACCCAGTTCCTGACCGGCCATGGGAACTTCAGGACATACCTAGCCCGGATAGAGAAAGCAGAGAACACCTCCTGTGACCACTGTGGAAAGGAGGATGGCCCTGGCCACGCGGTACTCGAGTGCCCCCGGTGGCAACATCTCCGGAGGGACACCGAGAGGGCCGTTGGCCAGGCGTTGTCCCCTGAAACGGTGGTCACCCTGATGATCGAATCCGAGGCTAAGTGGAAGATCGTCCACGCCCTTGTGAGAAGTGTCCTGTCGGAGAGGGAAAAGGAAGACCTAGAACATGGACAGTCCTAAAGAACTAGACATACCCCAGGAGGGTACCGCGGAAGGCGGAGAATCCCTCCACCTCACAACACCGAGGAGCTGCTCTACGGATTCTGGGGAGAGCAAGACCGTCCGGGGGAAGAAGGAGAAGGCCCCGAAACGCGCTAAACGGGACGCCGAAAGGGCGAGCGCGTGGAGGGAAGAAAAGGACAGAAGGAAGAAGCCCGGGGAAGACGGGAATGTGGCTGGAACATCGACCGCGACCTCGTCCGATACCACCTGGACGAGGAAGCTATGGATCAGGGGATCCGCCCTCTTCAAGAGGAAGGGGAGGGAGAGCAAAGAAGAGCAGGCTCTCCCTACGGAAGAAAAAGAAGAGGAGGCCACACCCTTCGACCCCACGGAGATCTACAGGGGCCTCGAGGAGAGTTGTAAACTAGCTCGACTCGTGGAGGCGGGGAATAGGAGGGCGGCTATGCGCCACCTCATTAGGCTTAAACACCCGAACGGTCGGAAGATCTACTTCCCAGTGCCGGAGGCTGACGATGCATTACAACTTCTATGCGCGAACCTCCCGGTAGACCCCGAAGAACTAGGGGCACTGGTAGATAGAGCTTTCGAGTGAAGGGGGGCGTCTCTGGACAGGGAAACCCTGTACAGGTTTTTTGTAATGACGCATGGTCGCCTAGCGTTCGACAGCAAGCAGGGGTTCCCCGCCTGCTACTTCACGAGCCGGCTCCCTTAGAAAGGCCTAGAAGAGGCGGAGAAGAGCCGGAAAGCAGGGAGTGCAAATGAGACCAAGCACTCCCAGCAGGAGAGGACCACCCTGCTCTGGAAGCAATGCCAAGAGGCGGTACCTAGGGCAGGGTTGGAAGGTGGAGTTTAGTGGATAGGCGCTGGCAGCCAGCGAGTCCCACACTACTGACAGAGTGACGACAAATACCACTTTGTTAGTTCGCATGAGCGTTCTCCACCTAAAAAAAAAAAAAAAAAAAAGGGGTCAGTGTAGGGCAGGCTGAGGTGTTACATATGTGACCGTGTAGGGCACTTTGCGCTGGCATGTCCAGAGAAAGAGAGGGTCGGTAGATTTTTGGCAGAGGGTAGTGAGAATCCAAAAAACTAGCGGTTGCAACTGGAGGAGCGGGTACTTCGGTTGCTGGTGTGGATCGGGCCCGTAACGAGACGAGGAAGAGGAGATGGGTTAGGAGGAGAATGAATAAGAGTGAGTGGAAAGGGGGGCGGAAAGAGAGACGAGAGCGAGGCAAGAGCGTGGATGAGGTTGGAGCACAGGGTGCGAAAAGGTACGTCGGGGTCGGTGGGTCGATGGATGAGCGGGATGGACGACTGTGGGATCGTGAGAGATTTCTTGAAGAGGTGCCGGTTATCTGGAGGGAGCTGTTCGGGGGTGGACAGACACAGGAGATCGTGGTGATTCGCACAATGGGAGCACTTCAGGTCGAGGCAAAGGTAGAAGGACAGGCTGTGAGGGCACTGTTGGATTCTGGAGCGGCGGTCAGCTGCATTGACGTTTCGTTGGTGGCTAATCTAATCATGGAGCCGGTGCGAGATTTGGTACTCAGGACGGCAAATAAGTCGAGGCTGAAGCTCATGGGGCGGGTCCAGGTGGAGCTTGTTTTGGATGGCGCTGAGTTTCGAGTACCAATGATCGCAATTAAAGACCTTTCCGCATCTTGCATTCTGAGGAACGACTTTTGCGAAAAGCAAGAGGTCACGATAGCGTATGCTGTCAGGTCAATTTCGATTGCTCATGAACGCGGAAGCGTTAAGATTCCGTTTGCAAATAGTGTTAAGTTGCAGACTCAGCAGGTGGACGGTGAGCTGGACTTTAATTACGCTCTGCTAGAAATGAAGACTCCACCTCTGCGGATTCTTGCCGACGAGGAAGTGATTGTGCTGAGTGGGCAACAACAGGAATGCACTTTAAATTTCGATTCGGTTGAGCAATCTGAAATGAACTTGTTTGAACCAAATGCGAGTTTGTTTGTTAATGCAGGGTTTTTAGTGCCGAGGGTGGTATTTAATGAGTGCTCTCAGTTGGTGGTTTTGATCACAAATACCTCGTCTCGTCCATGTGTAGTCTACAAAGGTACGGTACTGGGGCAGGTGGAGGGCTTGGTAGGTAGGGTGTTGGAGTCGGCGGGACTGGTAGAGGGTTCGGTAGGGTTGGTATTGGAGGAGGAGACAGGAAGGGAGGTGCCATGGGTAGAGAGATTGAATGTGAATCCGGAACTGGAGGCGCAGGATAAGGCGGGGTTGACAGCTTTACTGGAGGAGTTTGCGGATGTATTTGCGTGGTCGCTTGGTCAAGTGGGTAGGGCGAAGGTGGGAGAATGCGAGTTGGAGCTGTTGGATGAGACACCGGTACATAGACCACCTTATCGCGTGTCACATCAGGAGAAGGAGGAAATTAGGGGGCAGGTGGCGGAAATGCTACAGCATGGGGTCATTAAAAAGTCTAGGTCACCGTATGCGAGTCCGGTGGTGCTGGTGAAGAAGAAGACAGGAGGGTGGCGGTTCGCGGTTGACTATGGGGGGGTCAATAAGGTCGTCAAGAAGGATTCATACCCCTTACCAGTGATTGACGACGTCTTGAGCTACCTGAATGGCTCGACTTACTTCACGTCGCTGGATCTTTTTTCTGGGTTTTGGCAGATACCGATGGCGGAAAGGTCAAAAGATATTACGGCATTCATAACGAGTGAGGGTTTTTTTTTCTTTTGAGGTGTTACCATTTGGCCTGGGGGTGTCGAGTGGGGTTTTCCAAAGAAGTATGGACAGAGCATTGGCGAGGTTGAAGTGGAGTTCTTGTCTGGTATACCTAGATGACGTTTTGGTTATGGGGGAGACGTTTGACATACACTTGGCGAGGTTTAGGGAGGTTTTGCAGCGGTTTCGGGAGACCGGGTTCACCCTCAATCCGGGGAAGTGTGCGTTCGGTCAGAAGGAAGTCAGAGTGTTGGGCCACGTGGTGAGCAGGGAATGGGTTAGGGTTAATTCTCAGAAAATAGCAGCGGTGGCTGATTTTCCGGTACCGAGGTCGGTGAGAGGGGTGCGTTCGTTCTTGGGACTGGCTAACTTCTATCGCAAGTACATTCAGAATTTCTCGGATATAGCGATGCCGTTGACGAATCTGACGAGGAAGGGGGTGGAGTTTGTCTTTGGAAAGGAGCAGGAGGAGACGTTCGAGACATTAAAAGCAAGGTTGATTTCGGCGCCGCTACTTCGCCATTTTTCACCGTCAGCGGAGATAGAGCTGCACACGGACGCATCAGACTATGGGATGGGGGCGATTTGGATGCAGCAGTTTGATGACGGGTTGCATCCGGTATGCTATGCGTCAAGGAAATTGTCGGATGCAGAACGTCGATACAACACGACGCACAAGGAGTGTCTAGGCATTATTTGGGCGATACGAGTTTGGAGACCGTACATCTGGGGAGCGAAATTCAAAGTGGTCACGGACCATCATTCGCTTTGCTGGCTGGGCAAGAACACTGAAGTAGGGGGAAGATTGGCGAGATGGGCCATCATGCTGCAGGACTATGATTTCAAGATCTATCACAAGTCAGGGCCACTTCACGCGGGTCCGGATTGTTTATCTCGGTATCCAGTCAGGAATGAGTCATCTGACCAAGAGGAGGAGGGGTTAGCAGACGAGATGCAGATGGGGTTGTTCGCGATAGACATGGAGGGGGTGGCCGATCTTCAAAGGAGGGATGTGCATCTGAAGAAGTTAAGGGCAGCTATGGAGAATCCTGATCAGGCAGATAGTAGGGTGAGGCGTCAAACGCGCAGCTACGTGATGGAAGGAGATATCTTGTACAAGAAGAACTTTCAGTACATGGGGGAGACAAAGGTATTGGTGGTACCAGAGGTAGTTAAGAATGAGGTGCTGAGTGGGCTTCATGATGACGCGGTAGGGGGAGGCCATTTGGGGTTTTTGAAGACGTTTGGCAAAGTCAGGGAACGTTTTTTCTGGCAAGGGATGAGGGTGGAGACGGAACGGTATGTGCGCAGTTGCCCTTCGTGTCAGGCACGGAAAAGGCAAACTCAGAGACCAGCGGGGCTGATGCACCCGGTACCTGTAGGGGCGCCATTTCAGAGGTGCGGGATAGATCTCCTGGGGCCTTTTCGTCGAACTCTGCGGGGCAACACATTTATAGTCTGTTGTACGGATTACCATACGACGTGGTGCATGACGAGAGCGATTCCTGCGGGAAATCCCAGTGAGGTGGCTAACTTCCTCATAGAGGAAGTCATCTTCCAGCATGGCTGCGTTCGGGAGATCTTGAGTGACAGGGGTCAAGTTTTCAGGTCGAATCTGGTCAAAGACCTCTTAAAGGGATAGGGTGTGCGTAGCTCGTTCACAACTAGCTATCATCCACAGTGTAACGGTCCGGTAGAGCATTTCAATGGAGTTATGGCGCAGATGCTGTCAAACTACGTGTCGTCATCACACAATGATTGGGACGTGTATGTGAAGGCATGTGCGTTTTCGTACAACACAGCGATACAGGAGACGACAAGATTTGCGCCATTCTACCTGGTGTATGGCTACCAGGCTGTATTGCCAATTGATCAGGGTCTGGGTGAAGATGATGGTTTATGTGAGGAGGCCGTACAAAGGTTGGAGAAATTGGAAATTGCTCGAGGGTTGGTGTTAAAGCGGATCGAGCTAGCCCAGGTCAAACAGAAAGCTAGGTTCGATTCAACACGAAGGGAAGTGACCTATGCGGCGGGTCAGCTGGTGAAGGTGTACTCCCCGACACGTAAAGTTGGTCGGAGTGATAAGTTGCAGCTGAGGTTCCATGGACCATTTCGAGTGGTGCGTCGAGTCTCTGATGTAAATTATGAGGTTGAGATAAAGAAAGGGACCAAATGGGTCAAGGACGTGGTACATGTGGAACGTATGAAACCGTACTTCGAGCCGGGAAGCTGGAGGTCGGCGGACAGTCTTAGGGGTGAGGAAGAGGAGGAAAAGGAAGAGGGTCGTTAGTGGCGACTTAAGGGATAGGTGGAATTATGAAATTAGATTAGTATTGATGGGTGTTTGAGTTGGATGGTCGTTTGACCAGGATGTTAATTATTACGTAGCACGTAGACAATTGTTATGACGGTTAATGGTTAGTGGTGTATATGACTGGTAGTACGTGCTTTATCGGCGTGGACGCCATGATGGTGCGGATGGTGTAGACGTAGTGGCGGGCAAGGAGATGCCTGATAGGGTGCGAGGCATGGTGTAACGAAGTTACACTTTTCCTAGCCATACCCCACTATACTATGCTAGTAGGGTATAATTGCCGGTTCTAGATCAGAAGGAGAAGGAAGTCATTGACCTCTGTGGGAAAACTGCTGACGCCCGGAAAATTCCTAGCGTCTTGGACGGTACGAAATAAAATGCAGATTCAGCAGAAATTTGAGATGTGCGCGTGCGCATTTTTACTGTTAGCTTGTAGTGTAAGGTGATATAAAATTTGAAGATAACTATAGTCGATTCATTTTGAGATGACCTCCTGCATATAATCATGCATGTATACGTGCATGTTAAGGTGCACTTCTTACGTGATTTCTTAAAATAAATGTACTTTAGATGTTTAAGAAATATAAATGCAGCAACCTAATCTAATTTCTCACGATCAGATGTCACTGTACCAAATTACAGTAACCTACAGTCTGTTCATTCTACATAAATAATCATACATCTGACACTCAACTGCATATATGCATTTCTGGTGTACTACCTTAAATTAACTGTGCTATAGCTTCCTACAAAAATATTATTGCAATGCCGATGTAACATTTTCCCAGATGTTCCCAGCGTGGCCCTCGTATTGCTTGGTAGATTCATCGATCAATCGCTAATTTGACAAAATCAGATTTCACTGTACCAAATAACAAGTACTTCTATAGTAGGTTTATTCTTAAGACACGTCATCTGTTTCCATTATATGCCTGTGTAATTATACACGATTACTGCCCAGAGTTTAGATGGTTATACATTACAATGAACGCACTTTAGATAATATTTTAGTGGTCAATAATTGCAAATCAGCAAAATGTTAGGACAATGAACTGTTCGACGTTCTGTTCTCACCGACATCATCATTCGATTCAAAGTTATCAGAGACATTGTACAGTGGAATCAGATCCAGCTGATATAAGCTTGATTTTTTAACGTTACGCCTCGCACATTGACTGCAGCAATTATACTACTCGAAATATTTTGATATTGCTACCTCAGCATAAAATCTTATTTTCCTAAAATTAAAAAAAAAAACGAACTGATTAGAATAATAAAAATATATAGAAATTACTTAAAATAACTTCTTATCATCACCATCATCATCATTATCAGCAAGAATGGAATCAAAAAATGAAATACAAAATTTAATGTGAGTATACCTATTTAATAAATTCGAATATTACTTTTCATTTAAATTGGATTTGTATAATTGTCTAAAAGATGTTTACACAATCTCTGTGTTCATTCTTGCAGGGATCTAGAGAATGCATGTGATGCTATTTTAGCAATGGTGACAAATTCACCAGCAGCATCAGATGACAGGTACGCATTCTTTGTAGATTCATTTTACAAAACATTCGATTAATACCTTCAACTTATTTATTTTTATTTTTATTTACAGTCCTACTGAAGTCCCAACAGTTAGACCATTCTTCGGACCTTGCGATCTCTGCGGATCAACATTTTCTAGAAAAGACAATTTCAAAAAACATCGCAGTTTGAAACACTTTCAGTGTAGCGTGTGTTCAAAATTTTTCTTGAATGAAAAGAAGATGCTGACTCATCATGCCAGTCATGATAACGTTGGTAATCGTCAAAACCCATCGACTTCGACAGAAATACCATCTTCAAATCAACAACATTCTCTACAAAGCTTAAATCAAATCGGTAGGGGAAAACTTTCAAAATCTGCGCTAAACAGGAGCGTTAAAACTTACACGTTCAAAATTCCAGATGATCGTATTGATGTTTTAACATATTTGGCTGATAACAAAAATGATATTGAAATTCAATTAATGAAGAATATTTCGAAATCCCGCGGTGTTAAATGGTACCTGACAATTTATCCACTCTTCACCAAAATTGTGGCAGACAAGCAAAGCGAGTCAACACCATGCTTCAGAAGTTGCAACTTCACACTATTACAACATTTTGAGTTTAATAAACAATTTAATCAAGCTTTTGAGTCGATTGCAAAGGCAAAATCAAATTTTCAGAGGGAAGGTAGTAATTGGAATTTTGAAAGAATTCTAAGATTTGAACTTAACATCGCCAAATATGTTCCCTTAGCTGCAAGTAGTTACATTCCCTTACCAAAAAAATTAGTAAAAAAAAAGGCGATTTTAAATGTTCAAAACAACGACCAAAAATGCTTCCTTTGGTCTGTGTTAGCACATTTATATGAACCCTGTCACAATCGAAATCGTATACATGCATACAAGCAATACGAGTCACACTTGAATATGTCAGGTATTGAATACCCCGTCCAAATTTCAAAATTATCTCGTTTTGAGAAACAGAACAATATATCTGTAAACGTGTTTGGATATGAATGTGAAGTTTTTCCGCTCCGAATCACAAAATTTTCCTGCGATACTCATATAAATTTATTGTATTTATCAAACGAAACGACGAATCACTTTTGCTTGATAAGCAGTTTAAGTCGCTTGCTAGGTTCAGTAACTCATCACGAACACCGATCATTTTACTGTCATTTTTGCTTACATAGATTTTCAAGACAATCGCTCCTTGATGATCATTCGAAGTTTTGCAATAAAAACGAACCACAGAAAATAAAAATGCCATCTGATAATATAATGCGATTCAAAAATTATCATTTCATGTTGAAAGTACCTTTCACAATTTACGCAGATTTTGAAAGTTTAAACCTGAAAATAAGTGGATGCTCTCCGAATGATGATTTCTCGCACACTTTAAAAACAACTCAACATATGTGTTCAGGATATTCATATGTTGTGATAAATGCAAAGGGTGAAATGCACAAACCTTTAGTTGTGTATAGAGGATCAGATGCAATCACTCACTTCCTTAAAAGCATTTTAAAAGAGGAAGAAGAGTTGCAAAAGCTAATGAATGAAAATAATCCGATAATAATTACTCCGGAAGATGAGCAGAGCTTTCTGAATTCAAAAGAATGTTTTATTTGCTCGAAGGATCTCGATGAATTTAGGGTACGCGATCATTGTCACATGTCTGGACTTTACAGAGGAGCAGCTCATTCCTCGTGTAATCTCAACTTCAAACAGGCTAAACATATTTCAGTCTTGTTTCACAATTTAAAAAATTATGATAGTCATATTATTATGCAGGAACTTGGAAAATTCAAATTTTGTAAAATCACGTGTATCCCAAACAACACTGAAAAATATGTTGCATTCCAGATTAATTCTTTGCGTTTTCTCGACTCTCTTCAATTTTTGAATACATCTCTTGAAACACTCACTAAAAATTTGTTAAGCTATGGAGAGGATAAATTTAAAATTACCAAACAGAACTTTGAAAACAAGGAAGAATTTACACATCTTCTCCGTAAGGGCGTTTTTCCATATGACTACATGGATTCACAAACAAAATTTGACGAGACAAAACTACCTTCTAAAGCAGCTTTTTATAACACGATTCGCGATGAACATATTAGTGACGAAGATTATGAACATGCTAAAAAGGTTTGGAGTCTATTTAAAATCCAAAATTTAGGCGAGTATCAGGATTTATATGTCAAAACAGATGTGTTATTGCTAGCAGATATTTTTGAAAGCTTCCGAGAAATATCTATGAAACATTATAAACTTGATCCCTTACAGACGTATACATTGCCAGGTTACAGCTGGCAATCATTTCTTAAGATGAGCGGCTGCCACCTCGAATTACTTACGGATCCTGATATGTACTTATTCATGGAGCAGGGAATACGAGGCGGAGTTTCAATGATCTCAACCCGTTACGCATCAGCAAATAACAAGTACGTAGATGACTTCGATAAGAACGCTGAATCGTCGTATATTATTTATTGGGATGTGAACAATCTATACGGGCAAGCGATGTCTCAAAAATTACCTATCAGTCATTTTGAATGGATGAATGAGGATGAAATAAGTCAGTTTAATATTCATAATATTTCACAAGACTCTGAATTTGGATACATTTTAGAGGTCGATTTGGAATATTCACATAATCTGCATGAATTGCACAATGATTATCCTGTGGCTCCGGAGAATATAAACGTTACTGAAGAGATGATTTCTCCTTACAGTAAGAAACTGTTGGAAGACTTGAACTTTAAACCTGCAAAAAATGTCAGAAAACTAGTACCAAACCTAAACGATAAAACCAACTACATAATTCATTATAGAAATTTGCAACAATATCTTGACTTGGGATTAAAACTTCTTAAAATTCATCGAGTTCTTAAATTTAAGCAAAGCTCTTGGTTAAAAGAATATATAGAATTTAACACATCGCAGCGTAAACAGGTGACCAACTCTTTTGAAAAAGATTTCTTCAAGCTAATGAACAATGCTGTTTTTGGTAAGACTATGGAAAACCTTCGTAACAGAGTTAACATTGAATTAGTGAACGTAGAAAAGAGGCTATTAAAAGTTGTAGCGGCTCCTTCGTTTGAGAGTTTCACAATTTTTTCAAATGATCTTGTAGCCGTGCAATCCAAAAAGAAATGTCTCATTCTCAATCGGCCAATTTACGCAGGGTTCGCAATATTAGAGCTAAGCAAGGGATTTGTTTATGATTTCCATTACAACTTTGTAAAGAATAAGTATGGAAATAATGCCACCTTACTTTTCACCGACACCGATAGCCTGACATATCATATAAAAACCGAAGATATATATTGCGATATGAAAGCTCATATGAATCTATTCGACACTTCAAATTACCCAAGCACACATCATCTGTACAGCAATGTCAATATGAAAGTTCCAGGTAAAATGACAGATGAAACCGCTGGTGCTGTCATAAAAGAATTTGTAGGATTGAGGGCTAAGATGTATTCCATTTTAGAAGCTAATGGAAAATGTAAGAAAGTAGGAAAAGGAGTTTTGAGATATGTTTTAGAAAAAGTAATTAAACACGATGATTACAAGAAATCGATTTTTCAAAAAGTGATTCAAAGTGCATCTATGTCTAGCATTCGAAGTTTTAATCATAACTTATATACAACAACTCAACGAAAGATCACACTATCACCATTCGACGATAAAAGATATGTATTAGACGATGGATATCATACACTTGCCCATGGCCATTGTAATATTATTGATATTGATGAACTGGATCGCGATTCAGATGATTGCAATTAGTTAATAAATTAACCAGGTGTTGGCTGTGTAATAAAAAATAAATAAACATGTACATAAATAACTGATTAATTTTGAATTCCTATCACACCTCCTCATCCTTTACTGCCATACTACAACTTATTATAATTCATGAATGTTTACTCAGGATCCAAATAAATGGTGTAGTATCTTCTAGTTACCACCAGTCTTCAATATGGAAGTGAGGTGGAAGGTACCATTCACTAGTCTTTTAGCTGGAAGTACAGGTTGTGGTAAAACTACATTTGTTAGACGATTTATATCGAATCTAGATGAAATGACTGATACACACATCAATCAAATCATTTGGTGCTACTCAGAAATGCAAGATTTTCACGATTCCATTACTGATTCTCGCGTTACATTTCACAAAGGTATACCGAATATCGATGATTTTAGTGCAGAAAGTGGTGGAAAACTAATAATTATAGATGATATGATGTCAGAAATGGACAACAGAGTAATCGACTTGTTCACGAAATATTCACATCACAAAAATATTTCAGTTTTTTTCATTACACAAAATTTATTCCATAAAGGTAAAGGAATGCGAGACGTATCTCTGAATTCTCATTATATCGTCTGCTTCCGCAACCCACGAGATCGGAAACAGTTTTCATTTTTAGCTAAGCAAATAAGTCCGCGAAATGTAAAATTTTTGGAAGAAGCCTATGAAGATGCCACTAAATTACCATACGGATACCTACTTGTTGACTGTCACCAGACAACTGATGAAAATCTACGCATTCGAACATCAATTTTTCCAGACGATGTAAACCATTTTGTTTATATTCCTAAATTATTATAAATAACTGATGATGCGACTCTCTTTTATCATTCTCTCATCATGAGTGCTTCAGTTATCAAAGAAATGGACCTCCTTAAGGTTTTAAACAAAAGCGGACCAAAAATGCGCAAAGCCATTTTGAAAGTCGCTGATAGAAATCTAATCAAATCGATATTGGAGTGCATACAAAACTGTATTTTAGGGAATGTTCCCCTGAAACCTGGTCATAAAAGCCGACTCTCTCGACACAAGCACACGCTCAGAAAATTGATAAAGAAAGGTGATACTTGGCAGAAAAAAAAGAAAATTCTTCAGAGAGGTGGGTCTCTGATTCCCTTATTGTTGGGACCAATTCTGAGTGGTGTAATTTCGGGATTGATGACATGATGAATAATTGCAAGAAGATGGTTTTAATTGATCAACAAACACTCGATCGACTTGGTAAGACACCAGTTAATAGTTTACAAGTCAACAAATTTAAAAATACAGCATCGACAACAAATCCAATCAAGAACATGATTATCGCTTTGAGAAATGAAATGAAGCAAATTCTTCGAATGAAAAGTATGGATGCCAATGAGAAACTTTCGCGATATCAAGAAACCTTGCGACGCTATCTACATTTTATTTCTGTATCTTCAAAAATTAACAACAGATCCAGTGAAACATTTCAACCACAATTTGAAGAGAAATTAATTCCTACAGAGTTTAAGCAAGAGATTATTGATGACCAACAAGAAATGAAACCGTTGAATACATCATCAGATATCTTAGCTGCAAATGTGAATAGTGAAGACGACGAAAAGTCCGAAGTCGAAGATGATAGCAATTTATTGCAAGTCAAGCTATTACAGTCTGTACCTGAAAAGAAACAAGTTGCTGCAAAAGAACTTTATACTCTTCTTTACGACAGCAAACTTATTGACTGGAATAGTTCGACCGGCCTAGTACGAATTAAAAGAAATACTATCGATAACTCAAACATTATTGATTTAATATCCGATGTTCTGATTAACCGACAAGATTCCAATCCCACGGGTTGGAAAGAATTTTTAACTATTTTGGAAGAACTGAAAATCCCGATGAAATATATATCAAACATTCGTCGTAAAAAATTCATTCGTTCATTTCATAGTGAGGTGGTGAGTTCTCCTACTTCAAGTACAGAGAAAAGAAAGAAACGTAAAATTGACGATCAGACACCTTCTCAGGAAGTCACGCATGTAAAGCGTAGAAGTGCTCGTGTGTTGGCTCCAAACTGGAAACGATTTCACTTTTAGCAGCTGTCATGAACGCTAAATCAAGAAAAATATTGCAGAAAATATATTTTGACCCATCACACCCTGCAGGATTTTCAACAACAGGTCAATTATGGAAGGCAGCTGAGAAGAAAATACCTAAGATGCTCGTGCAGCAGTGGCTAGAATCTCAAGACGCGTACACATTACATCGTCCATTGAGGAAACGTTTCGAAAGAAATAGATATATTGTTAACTATATTGATGATGTTTGGCAGTCAGACTTGTGTGATCTTCAATCTCTTAGTAAATATAATGATAATTATAAATATTTGTTGACTGTAATTGACATTTTCAGTAAATTTGCATGGGCGATACCTTTGCACAATAAAACAAGTTTGGAAGTAATAAGAGGTTTCCAGGAAATATTTAAGTCCTCCAATCGTAAACCCACAAATTTAAATATGGACAAGGGCAAGGAATTCAAAAATAAAAAATTTCAAGCGTTTCTAACAGCGAGGAACATTAATTATTACTATGCTACAAATCCGGATATCAAAGCAGCTGTTGTTGAACGGTTTAATAAAACATTAAAAACTAAGTTGTGGCGATATTTTACCTATTCATCATCTTATCGTTACATTGAGGTTCTTCCCGATCTTCTTCAAGCATATAATAACACTGTTCACCAGACAATAAAAATCGCACCAGTTCATGTGACGATTGATAACATGCTACAAGTATGGCGAACGCTAAACGATCGAGTTCCCTTCAAAAAATTAAAAAAGGATAAGTTCTCAGTTGGTGATCATGTACGAATTTCTAAAGAGAAAGAGCAGTTCGAGAAAGGTTTCGAAAGAAATTGGACGGACGAGATATTTATTATTTCGGAAGTTCTTCCAAGACGTCATTTAACTGTTTATAGAATAGAAGATTTAAGTAATACACCTATCGATGGAACTTTTTACGAAATCGAGTTAAAACGAGTACAAATTCGAAAATCTACTGAATTTAAAATCGATAAAATCATCGCCACGAAGGGGAAGGGACGCAGTTCGAAAGTATTGGTCAAGTGGTACGGATACCCATCATCTCAAAATTCTTGGGTTAAGAAATCAGAAATTATTAATTTAAAATGATTCAAAGTAGCAAAGAATTTTATTTAACCCTTTTGAGCAATAGTTCGGCGTCTTACTATCCGAAGAATACGGCAACTCGCTTTGTGACTCAATTACCACAACGCATAGAATTACAAGATGATATGGAATGTGCTTTATTTGAAATCCATTATCCTTTCATTAATAACGTATTGATAAATGCAAATAAAGTGACCTACAGTGTAAAAACAGCTGATAAAGAAGATGTCATAACCAAGACGATTGAAATTCAGCCTGGCTTCTATAATTCTGTGTCAGCAATTCATCACGCAGTAAATAGTGTCCTCGCAAACGTGACGGGAGACCTAAAGATTTTACTTACCGAAGCTAATTCATTCACGAGAGTAGATATTGCAGAAGATAGTATGATTAAATCTGTAGTGTTATCTGACAATCTAGGATTACAATTGGGATTCGAACCCGGTATGAATATTGTTGCTGATAAAACGTCTCCACACAAATCCCGCTTGAATGTAGGGTTTCAAAAGCAGCTTCTTGTTTATTGTGATGTTATTGAATCACACGTAGTGGGCGATATATTTGCGCCACTCGCACGAATGATTAGCATAGATACTCTCTGGTACAAGGAAAAATATGGAAGAAATCATTCACAGTCTTTCAATCCACCAATGTATTTTCCGGTAGCTAAACGAGAGTTTTCATCGATTACTATAGATATAAGAGATGCATTTGGTGATTCAATCTCATTCGATTCTGATGTTCTAAGCGTTGTACTACATTTCCGACGTCGTCGTAACTAGATTTAAAATGTGTAAAAGCAGTAACTATCATGATCGATACATTGATTATTTCCAAAATCAATGTGGATCGGGGATGAATATATATCACGGTAGCAAATTTCAGCGTGGTTGTGGACTAGCGTCATTTTTTAAAAATATGTGGCGATTAGCAGTACCGATATTTAAAAGTGGAGCTCGATCTCTTGCTCAAGAAGGACTCATGACTGGAGTAAATTTTGCAAATGATTTAATGGAAAGAAAAAATGTGAAACAATCGTTTGAAAATAGATTGAAGGAAGCTGGTTCGAATTTTAAACGAAAAGCCGAAGATAAACTTACTCTTATGAAGGGCTCGGGTCTTAAACGATTGAAAAGCTGCCAATCACTTCAGTTGGTGCCGGGCAACCGTGGTAGGAAGGCTGTTGTTGTTAAAAAGAAGAAGAGACAATCTTCGAGTCATCAACGCAAGAAAACCACCAAGAAGATCAAGTTATCGAGAAGAGTGCGAGATATTTTTGAAAAGTGAAAATGTCTGTTATACATAGCAATTCGATGGAGGCTATGAAATCTGAGCTCGATCTTTTCACAACACCTTTAACACAAGCAGCCATCGAATATGGATACAAAGCAGCATATAAACCTATTGTGTCTTTGGAAGGAAATTCACAATTCGAGTTTGTTGTAAATAATAATGGCAATGAGTTCATTGATCTTGCATACACAGAGCTCCTTTTAACAGCAAAAATTACCAAAGCAGATGGTACTAATTTAATTGCTGATGATAAAGTTGTGACCGGACCGGTCAATAACTGGATGCATAGTTTGTTTTCGCAAGTGGAGGTCTCATTGAATGGTAAACTGATATCATCGCCTTCACACACTTATGGTTATCGAGCATATATTGAAACTTTACTGAACTTTGGTTCATCAGCTAAAAAAACGCATTTAACTTCCAGACTGTGGTATAAAGATACTGCAGGTAAATTCAACGATTTCAAGGATAATGATGGACTTGTTAAGAGGTCAAGCTTCATAATAGGTAGTAAAACTGTGGATCTAATGTCTAGTATCCATCATGAGCTGTTTGCATCTGATAAGCTGCTTATTAACGGTGTTGAAATGCGATTAAAATTTCATTTAAATAAAGACGCATTTCATTTAATGTCAGAAGATACTTCGGTAAAGACGCACATTCTTGATGCGACGTTGTTTGTGAGGAAAGTCAGAATCAAACCTGAGCTGCATTTGGGATACTCGCGAGCACTCGAACGATCGAATCTGAAGTATCCATTGAATCGAGTAGAAATTAAAAATATTACAATCCCTGCGGGGGTCATATCTAGAACTATTGATAATTTATATTTAGGGACGTTACCTAAACGAGTTGCGATTGGATTTGTTTCAAATGCTGCGTTTAATGGAGATTTTGGGAAAAATCCTTTTTTCTTTGAAAATCATGATTTGAATTTTCTACAATTGTATGTAGATTCACAACAAATTCCTACCACAGCTCTTCAGCCTGATTTCAAGAATAATCTATTCATTCCTGCATATAGGACATTGTTTGAAGGGACAGGCATTAATCATCAAGACGTTGGAAATGATATATCTCGCGAGGAATACGCTCATGGATATTTTCTTACTGTTTTTGATCTTACTGCTGATCAGTCGGCGAGCTCAAATCATTGGTCTATACAGCGAAACGGGTCATTTCGAATTGAAGTTCGATTCAACGCTACCTTAACAGGTCCTGTAGATATGATTTTATATTCCGAAAATGATAGTTTAATGGAAATAACTAGAGATAGAAATGTAATAACAGATTTTTAATATAAAAAAGAAGATGATATTTAGAAAACTAGAATTATTTTTCACCCCCTCCACTACTTTACTAAGTTATTGATGACGGTGACTGCTATAATAACGATTTGGGATAGAAATAAAATCACTTTGAGTCAACGCATTGCAGAAGACGATTCAAAGTCATGAATTCACTACATCTTGAAGAAGTTATGCTATGTGACAAGTTCACAAGTCCGTTATTTCGTGGAGTATTCGCTGCAAACAATCTGCCTCGAATTGTGCAACATCCGTGTGTACTAATAGCGAACACAGATCCTAGTAACAAACCTGGCTCGCATTGGGTTGCTTTTCACATCGACGAATTCGGACGAGGTGAATTTTTTGATTCTTATGGAATCCCACCAATTGTAAAAATGCATCACGAATTTTTGAGTCGTCAGTGTACTACGTGGACATACAACGAAAAACAGCTTCAAAGTCCAACATCTGATGTCTGTGGTGAATGGGTAGCATTATTTCTCGCGCATCGATCTCGAGATCTTAGCATGCAAGAATTCATGTATTTCTTTAATAATAGAACTTGTGATGAAAATGATCAACTCGCACGTTCATTGTTTCAAGAAAAATTCAAAACTTGTTTTACTCCTATCCGAAAATGTATGAACAATCAAACTTGTTGTAGTCGTGAATGTAATCCACTTTATATGATGAGATTTTAATAAATGTATGTAAATTTGGGGTTCTGAGTTATTCATAAAACCTGCAAGCATCTTTTTCCTGTCTCCTTATATATTTAAAATAAAATTTAATGCCTGACTGAACAAGATCAAACGTGATCGACACTTGTTAGCTGTGGAAAAAGGTGTCAGAAACAAATCTGAAATCTGCATACCTACGATAGGATAAATGGAGAAGTTTCAATATCTGTAACTGAGATAACTATCAAATTCTACCAAACGTATTCGATTCTTCAACTCACCTTGATATTTATATTTATTCAACATCAGCAATTTTCAAAAACTTATTCAATCAATACTTTATATGATATTTTCGTGAATAAAAACGGATTATGGATGTAGACATGGATCTAGTTTCTGGAATTGGTAATGTTATAAAAGGTTTTTGTTCAATAAATACTCTCAGTGAATTCAGTTTTAAAACAAAATTTTTTCTTTTATTTGTGAATACAATTCAGTTTTTTAAATATTTTTTTTTTCAATCCGTCAGCAAATTTTAAATATCGTTAAATTCTAAAATTGCAGTTGGTGGGTACACCCCAAATTTTTTGGTGCCTTTAAAGGTTATAGTGATCTGTTTAAGATTGAAAGAGGTTAAATCTGAATCGGTAATTTTATTAAATCTAGCGGGGAGAAAATATTTCAAGTTGTTAACGGTGATTTGAATTTGACGACCGTATCTTGTTGTGATCGCCGCCCACTCATCGATTAGAAAAGCTACATGTTCTGGGAGTTCATCTATCTTTCCGAACTCAACTGCCTTGCAGCTCCCAAGTTGGTTAAGGAAGTCCATCTGATAACAAAGAAAAATAGGAAAAACTGAATTAGTATATTTTATATTAGATGTAAATAAATTTCATTCTAGATTTGCAGAAATACTTCTGTGACAGAAAGTATCAAATCATCAAGAAGATTTTAATAAAAATATAAGGTTATTAGAGTTTCTAATAAATATAAAAATATAATTATACTACTTACTTTCTTGCAGTTGTTTCTGTTACTCCTACTGTTGCCGTAACTATTGATCTTGCTGTTGCCTCTCTGATAACTTTGAATCGAATGATGATGTCGGTGAGAACAGAACGTCGAACAGTTCATTGTCCTAACATTTTGCTGATTTGCAATTATTGACCACTAACATATTATCTAAAGTGCGTTCATTGTAATGTATAACCATCTAAACTCTGGGCAGTAATCGTGTATAATTACACAGGCATATAATGGAAACAGATGACGTTTCTTAAGAATAAACCTACTATAGAAGTACTTGTTATTTGGTACAGTGAAATCTGATTTTGTCAAATCAGCGATTGATCGATGAATCTACCAAGCAATACGAGGGCCACGCTGGGAAAATCTGGGAAAATGTTACATCGGCATTGCAATAATATTTTTGTAGGAAGCTATAGTACAGTTCATTTAAGGTAGTACACTAGAAATGCATACATGCAGTTGAGTTGGATGTAGACATGGATCTAGTTTCTGGAATTGGTAATGTTATAAAAGGTTTTTGTTCAATAAATACTCTCAGTGAATTCAGTTTTAAAACAAAATTTTTTCTTTTATTTGTGAATACAGTTCAGTTTTTTAAATATTTTTTTTTTCAATCCGTCAGCAAATTTTAAATATCGTTAAATTCTAAAATTGCAGTTGGTGGGTACACCCCAAATTTTTTGGTGCCTTTAAAGGTTATAGTGATCTGTTTAAGATTGAAAGAGGTTAAATCTGAATCGGTAATTTTATTAAATCTAGCGGGGAGAAAATATTTCAAGTTGTTAACGGTGATTTGAATTTGACGACCGTATCTTGTTGTGATCGCCGCCCACTCATCGATTAGAAAAGCTACATGTTCTGGGAGTTCATCTATCTTTCCGAACTCAACTGCCTTGCAGCTCCCAAGTTGGTTAAGGAAGTCCATCTGATAACAAAGAAAAATAGGAAAAACTGAATTAGTATATTTTATATTAGATGTAAATAAATTTCATTCTAGATTTGCAGAAATACTTCTGTGACAGAAAGTATCAAATCATCAAGAAGATTTTAATAAAAATATAAGGTTATTAGAGTTTCTAATAAATATAAAAATATAATTATACTACTTACTTTCTTGCAGTTGTTTCTGTTAATCCTACTGTTGCCGTAACTATTGATCTTGCTGTTGCCTCTCTGACAACTTTGAATCGAATGATGATGTCGGTGAGAACAGAACGTCGAACAGTTCATTGTCCTAACATTTTGCTGATTTGCAATTATTGACCACTAAAATATTATCTAAAGTGCGTTCATTGTAATGTATAACCATCTAAACTCTGGGCAGTAATCGTGTATAATTACACAGGCATATAATGGAAACAGATGACGTTTCTTAAGAATAAACCTACTATAGAAGTACTTGTTATTTGGTACAGTGAAATCTGATTTTGTCAAATCAGCGATTGATCGATGAATCTACCAAGCAATACGAGGGCCACGCTGGGAAAATCTGGGAAAATGTTACATCGGCATTGCAATAATATTTTTGTAGGAAGCTATAGTACAGTTCATTTAAGGTAGTACACTAGAAATGCATACATGCAGTTGAGTTGGATGTAGACATGGATCTAGTTTCTGGAATTGGTAATGTTATAAAAGGTTTTTGTTCAATAAATACTCTCAGTGAATTCAGTTTTAAAACAAAATTTTTTCTTTTATTTGTGAATACAGTTCAGTTTTTTAAATATTTTTTTTTTCAATCCGTCAGCAAATTTTAAATATCGTTAAATTCTAAAATTGCAGTTGGTGGGTACACCCCAAATTTTTTGGTGCCTTTAAAGGTTATAGTGATCTGTTTAAGATTGAAAGAGGTTAAATCTGAATCGGTAATTTTATTAAATCTAGCGGGGAGAAAATATTTCAAGTTGTTAACGGTGATTTGAATTTGACGACCGTATCTTGTTGTGATCGCCGCCCACTCATCGATTAGAAAAGCTACATGTTCTGGGAGTTCATCTATCTTTCCGAACTCAACTGCCTTGCAGCTCCCAAGTTGGTTAAGGAAGTCCATCTGATAACAAAGAAAAATAGGAAAAACTGAATTAGTATATTTTATATTAGATGTAAATAAATTTCATTCTAGATTTGCAGAAATACTTCTGTGACAGAAAGTATCAAATCATCAAGAAGATTTTAATAAAAATATAAGGTTATTAGAGTTTCTAATAAATATAAAAATATAATTATACTACTTACTTTCTTGCAGTTGTTTCTGTTACTCCTACTGTTGCCGTAACTATTGATCTTGCTGTTGCCTCTCTGATAACTTTGAATCGAATGATGATGTCGGTGAGAACAGAACGTCGAACAGTTCATTGTCCTAACATTTTGCTGATTTGCAATTATTGACCACTAAAATATTATCTAAAGTGCGTTCATTGTAATGTATAACCATCTAAACTCTGGGCAGTAATCGTGTATAATTACACAGGCATATAATGGAAACAGATGACGTTTCTTAAGAATAAACCTACTATAGAAGTACTTGTTATTTGGTACAGTGAAATCTGATTTTGTCAAATCAGCGATTGATCGATGAATCTACCAAGCAATACGAGGGCCACGCTGGGAAAATCTGGGAAAATGTTACATCGGCATTGCAATAATATTTTTGTAGGAAGCTATAGTACAGTTCATTTAAGGTAGTACACTAGAAATGCATACATGCAGTTGAGTGTCAGATGTATGATTATTTATGTAGAATGAACAGACTGTAGGTACTTGTCATTTAGTACAGTGACATCTGATCGTGGGAAATTAGATTAGGTTGCTGCATTTATATTTCTTAAACATCTAAAGTACATTTATTTTAAGAAATCACGTAAGAAGTGCACCTTAACATGCACGTATACATGCATGATTATATGCAGGAGGTCATCTCAAAATGAATCGACTATAGTTATCTTCAAATTTTATATCACCTTACACTACAAGCTAACAGTAAAAATGCGCACGCGCACATCTCAAATTTCTGCTGAATCTGCATTTTATTTCGTACCGTCCAAGACGCTAGGAATTTTCCGGGCGTCAGCAGTTTTCCCACAGAGGTCAATGACTTCCTTCTCCTTCTGATCTAGAACCGGCAATTATACCCTACTTATGCTCAAGTCGATCTGCACTATAGCTAACCTAGAGTCAGACTGACAACTCCTTATAGCCTAAACTGATGATCTTGCATCAAGTGCACGCATCAGCAGAATACATGCAGGTCTCACGACGTCTAGCGTCGCACCAGACCGGCAGAGCTTCAACTACCACGGAACTAGACGCACCGCTCTCTGCGTAGAGCAATAGTAACCATAATTTAGGATTTATAATTATAATTAGTGTTTAACGTGTGATCAATAAAACTATTACTGTAACTTAAAACTATTACCTTTTCCTTACCCAACGTCCACCCCGGCGTTACATTGGTGGCAACGGTACGATTTCGATTTTTTCACGCGCCTTCAAAGTTCGGTCACGGAAAACCAAAACATTTTTTTTTCTTTTCTCGTCATACTATTGTGCGTAAATTTAGTGTTCGATTTTTTTTTCGAACTGGTGGCAGTGAACGTTACCGAAGTGTTAAGACTTTTCAAGACAACATTAAAGAACAAAAGAACAAGAATAAAAAGAACAAACGACTGACAACTGCCGAGACGACTTCCAGTTGCTGTTTCCAGCTCTGCATTCAACACGATTATCAACACGATGGTCAACATGTGGGTGATCAACATTATTCTGGGTGAGTTGTAAAGCTTGTAATTTTGTGGTATTAAAATTTTCCCACCATGTCGCAAGCAGACGAACAAGAACTGGTCCTCCCGGAATTTAATAATAATGTTGAAAGTAGGGCTGCTAGTGGGGATGAAAGTAGGGCTGAAAGTAGAGCGGCAATAAACGCTGGAATCACACAGGCATCTGACATTTTAGGAACGATGGCGATGATAGAGTCATTTTCGGGAGAGCCTGGGCCCTAACCTGTGGGAACATTTTTGGACGGAATTTCGATTGCGGGAGAATTAGGTGGTTGGGACGGTTACAAAAAAGTAGCGATAGCTAAATTAAAACTTAGAGGGCAGGCAAGAGATTATGTCGCTGTGAAAGAGGAACTTCTCGAACGGTTGACGTGGGATAAGTTGAGAGAAATTTTGGTGGAAAGATTCAGGAAAAGAGAGTTTCCTGAGTTTGTAGAACAGAAATGTAGGAATTGTACGCAGAAAGGGGGCGAATCAGTCAAAGCATATGCTGCCAGGCTAGCAGTGGAAGGTCGGGGTTTGTTGCGAGTAGGGGACGATGAAACCGAAAATAGAATCAGACGGAAAATTTATGATGAAACGTTGAGGAACCAATTTTTGCACGGAATACGAGGGAGTTTTAAGCGATATGTTCTTTCGAAGGAACCTCCAACTTTTGAAATGGCAGTTAATGTGGCAGAAGTCGAGGAAAAGAATGAGTATGTGGCGGGAGGCCATAAAACTATTTTCCCAACTTTTAAAGCACAGGAAATCAACAATCACGAGACCAGAAATCAGAATGTTAACTACCAAAACGGGGGACGGAGTTTTAATATGCGACAGGGGTTCGACCCACGAGTCAGGGCCAACCAGCAAACGCCAGCTTTCGGCAATCAAATGTGCATGCCACAATACAGTAATTTGGCGCCTACGAACTGGAACCTACCCATGGGGGCAGGATACCAACCACGATTCGCTTACGTCCCAATATATCCTCAACAATACCAAGGAGGATTAGGCCCACAAAATGGAAATTTCGGCCCAATGAACCAACCAGCATATGGCAATGGTCCAACGGGAGGCAATTCCTCTCCCCAGCACTTCCAGCAAAATTCTAAGACTGGATACGATATGCTGTGTGGAAATTGTGGGGGTAGAGGTCATAGGCATGAAAAATGTGCTCGGCCTTATAGGCAAATTTTTACTCACTGTCAGCGACGCGGACATTCGAGAGAGCAGTGCTGGAGCCAACAACCGCGCCCAAACTAATAACTCATCATGCTCGTGCCCAAGACCATGATGTAAAAATGTCTTCATTTTTCAGCAAGGGCAACAAAAAACAACTAATTTGTAATTTACAACAGGTTGGCGTGCTGCGGATAATCACTTAGTATGTTTACAATGTCGCATATACCCTTTTGGTTGATACGGGGGCTATGGTTTCGTTGGTGAGCTCGCGTATGGTTAGGCCGGACGATTTTATTAGCAGGGACCCAGAAAACACAGGGACAGTCAAGGGACTGACAGGAGAACCAATCCCTCTGTTAGGAATAGCTCGGGTAAAATTTTGTGCTTTTTTAAAGGATATGCCAAATTGGCATTTCAAGTGTTACGTTTGCACAACAGACCTATTGGGTCCTGAGATTGATGGCATTCTAGGAGTGGACTTTTTGGGGAAATTTGGTGCCCAAATTAATTTAGGCACCAATGTCGTGGTTATCGGAGGCCATGATATACCCATTGAGAATTTTGTCAATCAGATAGGCGTCGGTATGGTGGAAAGGCAAGATAGGGTACAGACAGACACCAAGATTATAGTTAATCCAGGAGAAATTAGTATAACCATGAACGGAAACGCTATTATAATAAGAAATGGGGAAACCAATAGAGTAAGGGAGGGGGATAGCATTAAGACTACTACCATAACTAAAGAGTTACCAATTAAAGATAGAAACCAGGCTAAAGAAAGCCATAGCATCAAGACAACTACCAAAACTAAAGAGTTACCAATTAAAGATAGAAACCAGGCAAGTGAAACACAGCGCGCGTGTTTCATTCGCAACCGCTCAGAGATCGTGGTACCTCCACTTTGCGAAATGTTGCTAGAAGGAACTCAGGAAGTAGCTACTCTTGGGGACCAGATAGTAGAACCGGAACCATTGCAAATGAGTGGTTTGGCCGTATCTCGAGTACTATTTAAATCAAGAGCAGATAGGAAGGCTCAAATAAGGGTGATGAATCTTTCGCGGGACGCCGTGACGATTCCAAAGAACACGAGACTAGGGAAAGTATACCAATTAGAAACCATTGACTTTAGACTTACAGAGAATGAGAACCCAAAGATAATAGCAGGGATAGGTTACGCTCTACGAGGGGACACACCTAAGGAACCCGTAGATTTAACCAAACATTTTAAGCTAGACCATTTAGATGAAGAAACTAAGGAAAAAACATTACAACTTTTGGAAGAGTACAGAGATATATTCTTACTGCCAGGGACTAAGTTAGGTTATACAAGCATTGCCGAGCACCATATCGATACAGGAGACTCTAAACCGGTAGCTCAATATCCATTCAGAATTCCACACCACCACAAGCCTATCATGGAGGAGATAGTGCAAGAATTATTGAATGGGGGAATAGTGGTGCCTAGTGACAGTCCATGGTCTGCTAGAGCCATCTTAGTGAAGAAAGCCAATGGGGAAGAAGGAGCAAAAGGTTATCGATTAGCAATTGACTATCGCGGGATCAATAAAATCACGACTCGTCAAATATATATGCTACCGGACGTACAGAAGATTTTAGGCCAATTAGGAGGCAACAAACCTTTTTTTCGAAGCTAGACATGGCCGGTGCATATTATCAAATTGCGATGTATAAGCCAGATCAACCCAAAACAGCCTTCTCCATCCCTGGACACCATTTAGAATTTACAAGAATGCCCTTCGGTTGCTCAGGAGCACCAGGAACGTATCAAAGAATGATCAATGAGACTTTCAAGAGCCAACTTAATAAGAGCGCTCTCAGCTATCTGGACGACGTAATTTCATATTCAAACGACACGGTACAAGACCATTTGGACAATCTAGAGAGCCTATTTAAATCAGTGCGCCAAGCCAACCTAAAACTTCGACCCTCTAAATGCATGCTGTTGGTGAAACAGACTACGTACCTCGGTCATTTAATAACGGATAAAGGCTACTTCCCGAACCCTGAATTAGTAAAGGTCATACGTGAATATCCGGCTCCCACTAACGTCAAAGAAGTGAAAAGATTTGTAGGTTTAATCATGTTTTACCATAAATTCATAGACCATTGCAGTCATCTGCTAGTGCCATTGACCCGCCTAACAAGGAAAGATGTACCTTTTGTTTGGTCAGCAACATGCCAAGAAAATTTCGAAAAATTAAGAACAATGTTATCAGACAAGACAATGCTA
The DNA here is from genome assembly GCA_947568835.1 of Protonemura montana. Taxonomy (NCBI): domain Eukaryota; kingdom Metazoa; phylum Arthropoda; class Insecta; order Plecoptera; family Nemouridae; genus Protonemura; species Protonemura montana. The sequence goes on along the minus strand of OX387604.1, from coordinate 22,810,663 downwards.
AATTATCCGGTGTGGAGCGAACCATTCAGAATTTGTTCAGACGCCAGTGATTTCGCTATAGGTGGAGTCTTATCTCAGGTGATAGACGGGGTTGAGCGCCCTATAAGCTTTGTCAGCAGGCAATTATCAAAAGCCGAACAGCATCTCACGGTCAGCGAGAAAGAATGCCTTGCACTGTACTACTCCATAAACAAGCACAAAGAATATCTCTTGGGAAAACACTTCATTGCTATCGTAGATCACTGGGCACTCAAGTGGCTTCAAACTTTGAAAGATCCATCATCTAAACTCGCGAGATGGGCACTAGCACTATGAGCGTACGATTACGAGGTAATTCATAGGCCAGGAAAATTACATCTGAGCGCGGACGCAATGAGCAGATTACGGCCAGTTGTATCCACACCGACCATAGCTCACACTCAAGATTTACCAATCTGGGATAAAAATAGAATCAGAACAGAGCAGAGGAAAGATCCTTTCTGGCAAAACATAATTGACAAATTAGGCAATGATCCGGAAATTGATGCGGAATATTTCTTAGACGAGACCGGCATATTGTATAAAACTCGAAGTCCAAATCAACGCCACGAGCAATTAGCAGCACCACAATCAATGAAAGAACACATACTGAACACATATCATGCCTTGCCAATGGTTGGTCATCAGGGATTTCAGAAAACGTTACTCTTAATTCGAAGCATGTTCTTTTGGCCACGTATGTACAGCGAGATAAAACAATATTGCAACAATTGTCGCTCCTGTATCATACACAAAACCTCGCCGCACCTCAAAAAAGCACCCTTGCAAGAATCGGATCCCATACCAGGACCAGGATACAGATTGTGCCTTGATATAGTGGGCAAACTACCCCCGAGTGACGAAGGATACAAGTACATCTTGACAGTGCAGGATTCATTTTCCAAAATGATAGAATTAGTTCCCCTAAGAGACCAGACAGCGGAAACAGTGGCTAAAGCCTTCGTAGAAAACATCGTATGCCGTAAGGGTTGTCCAACTCAGGTTCTCACAGATTTAGGCAGCAACTTCATGTCTCGATTAATGACAGAATTGTGCAAAGAATTAAGAATAGATCTCGTGTGTAGCACAGCGTACAGACCGGAAACGAACGGCGGATTGGAACGGGCCCATCGCGTCATCAAGACCATGCTTTCACATTACGTAAACCGAGATCACAGAGACTGGCCAAAATTCCTACCTTTTGTTCAAATCGCGTACAATAGCACAGTTCACTTAAGCACAGGAGACACGCCCTTTTTCATAGAACATTTACGTGACATCAGACTACCCTTCGACAATTACATTCGACCTAGCAGGCCTCAATATAACATCGATGAAAACTACCCTCGCGAAGCGTTACAAAAGATTGCGACAAACGTATGAACATGTGTCCGAAAATTTAAAGAAATCATTTGACGCGCGAAAGAAAACATTCGATAAGAAAACAAAAGACCCCAACTTCCATGTAGGAGACGTAGTCTATGTATATAACTTGGCAGGAAAAATTGGCACAGCCAAGGGGTTGAATCCAAAATGGCATGGTCCGTGGCGGATCATAGAAATAAAATCTCCAGTTACAATATGCATAAAGAATATACAAAATAGAAAAGAACAGACAATTCACGCAAACAGGTTAAAACTTAGCACGGAAATGCAAGGAAGACCGACGTCAGTAGGTTCAATTCAATCTGATAGTTCACAATCTGAAGCAGAGGACCAAAATCCTGAGGAAGATGAAATAGATTTACCAGGTGGGGAAAATCAAAATGGAATTTGAGAACAGACAGGACCAACTCGAGTGTAGGAAACAGCGAGGTAGACGAAATTGATAGGCAAAGCATAGAGGAAGAAGATATTAGCTATGTCATCACTGTACCGCGACGAAATCATACACAACCAATAGCTCCCACACAAGCACACAAACAACAAGATTTGGCTAATAAAACGCATAGTTATAAGTTGCGTAGTACAGGCGTACCAGACATTTACCCCTGGGTACTCCCAAGAAAACTTAGTATTCCTTTCAGACGAAAGCCTCTTGTTGGGATTTAAAACGCAAGTCAAAACTGAGGTCAAGAAAAGGTCACTATCGGATTCTTAAAAGTTAATCAAAAGTCCAAATGCTTGTGAATTCCTATCACCAATGCGAGTCAAACCAACACAATATGTCTGCACATTTACCACCATGTACACGTGATACCATATCTTTGATGAGTGCGAATGTAAACTGCTCCTGTCTTGTTTCCCATGCGGGTCAGCATTTTGCTAACTGACTTACTGTTAAGAATGCTGACGTGTATGAGAACCTTCGCGAAGCGACAGTCGCAAGGACGAACATGATACTAAGCTATCTAATCTGCTATCACACAGCCAGTCCTTTATATGCAGTAACTAACGCTTCCGTTATTGAACATTACTTGTCACACATTCTCACATTTCAGAACTTCCGTCGTATTTATAAAAAACTAGCCCACTAACCCAACCAATTGTCCACAGCTTGCCTATGGACGACTGGTTCATTAACTCCCTTGCCTCATGCGGATTACTTGCAAGAAGAACGAGAGGTCACTAACCCAACCAATCACGATAAGCAAATCCAGGTACGCCGGGAACAAATTCAAGCTGGGTTGATACTCATTAATTATGGGAATTTTATTCTTAGCTCCAATTCATGGACCCTTGCAATCGACCTTGACATCGAACAATATGTAAACCATATCGATAAAATTTTAACCAGCCTCAATAATCTAGAATGGGGCCATAGTTTAGATCCAATCATGAATTCAGTGACACAAGACGAACACAAGTGGATCCTAAGCGAGGCAGATAGAACAAGGACAGAAATCCTAAATTTTAAAAAATCAGTAACATCTAGGGGTGCAAGATATAAACGAGGAGTAATCAATGCAGTGGGACACGGATTAAAATACCTGTTTGGCACAGCTATGAACAAAGATGTCGACAGACTAAACGCTAAATGGCAAACGCAAGCCCGTCAAGGGACGACTGTGCATAATTTATTGGCAGAACAAGCCACATTGATCAAAGAGGTAAATGCATTTGCAATAAATAATGATGACATTATCCAAGGAGTAATAAACGCAACCAAATTCTTGGCCAATAAAACAGACAGCCTAACCACCTTGTTCAACATTTTGGATCAAAGTCAACAACTGCTAACTCTTCTAGCGGTTAGTTCCACTTTTCGACAAACACAAGCGGCCATTAACCAGGTCAGATCGGAATTCTCCAAATTCGTAAAAGCATGGGACCAGACCACCCAGGGCAACCTAGATCCATTTTTCTTACCAACCACCACCCTTTTCCAAGCAATGTCCGAAATCAGTAAACATCTACCTGAGGCACTAACCTTTACAACACCTCTACTCCTAGACCAAATTACCACTTACTACTCAATAGCTACGGTTTATGCAACATTATCAAATAACTCCATCCGATTGTGTGCTGAGCTACCCCTGCAAAGCGCAGACCATGACTTCACATTGTACCGGGCCGCCGAACTACCCACTAAAATAAATCAATCGGAACTTTTTATGTTTATCCGACCAGAGCACAAGTATATTGCAGTATCAAGAGATTTAAGACGGTTTGTCACGCTAGACTATCCTGATTTGGGAGACTGCAGAGGAACCACCCCTAAAATTTGCAACCTAAGAAAACAATTGCAGGAGGCCCCTGAAAAAGACTGCCTATACTCTATTTTCCTAGGCGATAATGAAGGAGCGGACAACTTTTGTCCAAAATTCTTGATTAAAAACTCCAAACCGACGTTTTATTCTTCGCGCGATAACACCCAATGGACATTTAGTGTGTCAAAACCAATAAAATTACTCATACGTTGTTGGGAGGGAGGTAAAAAGGATATCTTGTCCACAACATCAATCGAGGGGACCGGGACCCTAAGGATGCCAGGCCAGTGCTTCGCAATGACCCAAGGGCACACCCTCTTACTCCATTTTAATTCCATTTCCACAATACACTCTGATGAGTACAAATTCTATTTGCCGAATTTGGCATTCCCCAAACACTATCAACTGATAAAACAGTGGTTAAATTCATCACAAACATCGGTGGCCAGCCTCGAAATTATTACAAAATTGTTAAATCAAACAGAACAACAAAGCCCTAGGATAACAGGATTAAGATTCGATCATATTCAAAACCTCCTGGACCAAAGTCAGATGGAAGAGTACCGTAAATCTTCACAACAACACATCAACTTTTCGTTATTTAGCCTAGAATCGGGAACCACAATCGGCCTCATTGCCATCGGCCTGTACTGCGCTTGGACCAAATGCACTAGGAGATCCACTAATTCCATGGTCAAACCACCCACTACCAAGATAGAAGTGGTACTAGATGATAAGAAATCACAAGCGTCGACATCTAAAGTCGCAAGTACCAAAGTCGCGGGGGTGCAGAGTGCCACGAAACCGTTAACCAAAACACCCACCAAGTAGCGAAGCAGAGGTTCAGTTAACAACAACGGATTGATAGCTTTTCGACTGGAAATTCCCACTGGTCTCCTATGGAACGACCATGGGTCGTTTGGAACATCTAGCCATCCGATACCAAAAAAAAATAAATAAAAAAAGAAAAAAAAGAAAAAAGAAAAGAAAATAAAATAAATAAATACACAAAAAACATGCCGGACAGACGTATTGCCTAAATTGCGGCGCCCATAAGCACCGGACTGAGGAATGTCAGAACCCTTTTAAGTGAGGAACGAGAGCCAACCTTCCCGATGTTCAGTGGAGTTGTTGGTTAATTCCCCTATTTCATCCCACTATATATCATTAAGATGATGTCCAATTGTAATGTTCGAGCAAAATATTTTGGAACTATTTTGGGAGTAGCATTTTCCATAGAATTAGTCGGGTTATGAGAAAGACTAGTAGTTACCAAATAGTCAACAAAAATTCAATAAAGAAATAAATAAATAATAATGATAATAGTATAAACGTAAAAGAACCTATCCAATTACTTTTAATAAGCTTTTCCAATCTATGCGAATTCTAAATAGATATAAATAATAAGTAAACTACACCAATTTTAAATAAATAAGTAAGGAATAATCTATAGCCATTTTAACTAAAAGAATAAGAGTAGAAACTAAGGGTATAGAAACTTGAAGTACTTAAGGGCGATAAATAAAAAATAAATTAAAATTAAATAAAAAAATAAAAAAAAATAAAAAAAATATACAAAAAAAAATATATAAGTAGAGCATAGTTTATAATCTATAATCTATAATCTATAAAGGTTCAATAATAATTGACCAATGACCATCAACTTTAAGACACCGGGTACAGTTAGAACTAATCAACATCCATGAATTTAATAAGAAACAGTTCAGTTCCTTGCCTCTGAACTCAATACAATGTATGCCAAATTACATATATACCATGTAAATGTAAACAAGATATCTGATTAACAGTTCCAATTAAAAAAAAAAAAAAAAAAAAAAAAAAAATCGAATAACGATTATTTGTGATGTGCCAACCCTACTAAAAAATGTCAACAAAGGTAAAAGGAACAATTAACTGCCGCAAACTCATATTGTTACAGGATCGAAAGAGGTCATCCGCCAACCCAACCAACCCTCCTGCGAACCACACGAGTTCAAACGACACCAAGGGCACAACAAGGCAAAACGATTTGCAAGCACAAAGCATCTCGCAGCGATCGGTCTCATCCCATATACCGCAAGCACACACAAATTATCCGTCAACATCCGACATCCACGCGCAAATCGCATCCATGAGACGTCTTCATCACACGAACACGGAACCACTCGCCATAGAAGACAGCAGCAACGTAGTCGCCTTCGCGCAGGACTGCAATTGCGGCAAAATCCTTGCGCTCCGTGAAAGCCATCACCATCTTGTAGCAATGATCGTTACGAGAATCCACCGCCACCCATCCCGTCGAGCCGTCGGGTACGGCGATAGTGACTGCTGTGTATTTCCCAGCGGGGAGATCCTCGTAGTTGTCGATGCCGTGGGAACGTGCCTGCGGAGTTTGATTCGAACTAGCCAATTGTGTTGGCGCTGGCTTTGCGGGCGAATCTATTCTTGGTGCAAGGTCATCAAATGGTCGAGTATAAGGGTTCCTACCACTGTAATCACTCCTTGGTTTTTGAAACGAAACCTTGTCCATGACGCAGTTGATGTACTTGACCTGGTCGCCCTTGTCGGCTTTGCGGGCGAATCTATTCTTGGTGCAAGGTCATCAAATGGTCGAGTATAAGGGTTCCTACCACTGTAATCACTCCTTGGTTTCTGAAACGAAACCTTGTCCATGACGCAGTTGATGTACTTGACCTGGTCGCGCTTGTCGGCTTTGTATCGTAGCGCGCACGCCTGGACCTTGTTGCCGGAGCATTCTTTGGGAAGTGGATGAATGCATAGTAATGTGGGTAATTCGCTGAGGGTGTAGGTAGATGCAAGCGCACTGGATCAGCACCTGCTACGTTCGTAAACAGGTTTCTTAAGCCCGCCTCAGTTACTTCTCGTGATACATTTTTAACATACAACTTAGTGTTGTCTTGGGCAGCTCCCCCACTAGCCTGAAAATTTCTTCCTGGCCTCCCATTGTAAGAGTAAAGTGTGGATCATTGTGAGCAACAGCCATTGGACAACCGAGGACACCAGCAGCCAGACAGCTGATAAGCACGTACCAGATAACACACCACACCAACGACGTCGCTTCAGAAGTCGTCGAACCCACGTGCGCTACCCATGTGCTCATGACAGACGTCAACTGTCAAAGTCAGTCCCACGTGTGCGCAGCTGTTAGTCAAACACCACGTGTGCCTACCTGTCATGTGTCATTCAACTATGATAGCTCATTGACAACCAACGTGTGCCATAACAATAACTTAACAACCAACAGTCGTGTCAAACTCAACTCGTGTGCGTCATTCCTTCAACTCGTTCCATGTTTTAAATTTACCTTTTGCAACTTTCCTTTAACTTCAACGTCCAACTTCCAATTTTGTTTTGATTTTGATTTTCAATTTTTTCACTTTAAACTTAACTTCAAAGCGGCGTACCTGTTAACACAATTCCGAACTCTTTTACCCATGAACCAAACTAAAAGACATTTACCAGCATGGACATTTTATGTATTCTTTTGTTGTATTTTTGAGGTTCTTCCATTTGTACCTTTGCATTGTTAAATTAGGGTGTCAATCATTTAAGTCAACAAATTGTAACTTGCATAAAATTTCAATTGCTAAAAAATACTACAAAATCTACAACAAATTGTCTAGTGTTAAATTTAGTTCCAAGATTATGATTTACTACTTGAAAACTAAAGACATTTTTTACCTTGTACTTAGGAATTACTTGTGGAACATTATGGGAACTATGTTTTGGAATTTTGAATTATGTTTCGAATTTAGTTTTATGTTTTGAATTTAAGGTTTCTTCTGGAATGGTATCATTTGATAGTAGGTTTATTTGCAAAGGTTACTAAGCAATAGTTCGACAGTGAAGAGGTGTTAGGGAATGTGTCACCATCAGACCTTTTTTTTACTTACCTTGCATTTTTTTTTCCAAATCTTGCTTCTACCAGCACGGAAAAGTTTTAAAACACTTTTCCTTTTTCAATGGAGGGGCGATTGTAAGGAAGTTACACTTTTCCTAGCCATACCCCACTATACTATGCTCAAGTCGATCTGCACTATAGCTAACCTAGAGTCAGACTGACAACTCCTTATAGCCTAAACTGATGATCTTGCATCAAGTGCACGCATCAGCAGAATACATGCAGGTCTCACGACGTCTAGCGTCGCCTCGGACCGGCAGAGCTTCAACTACCACGGAACTAGACGCACCGCTCTCTGCGTAGAGCAATAGTAACCATAATTTAGGATTTATAATTATAATTAGTGTTTAACGTGTGATTAATAAAACTATTACTGTAACTTAAAACTATTACCTTTTTCCCCACCCAACGCACACCCCGGCGTTACAATTGTTATACATTACAATGAACGCACTTTCGATAATATGTTAGTGGTCAATAATTGCAAATCAGCAAAATGTTAGGACAGTGAACTGTTCGACGTTCTGTTCTCACCGACACCATCATTCGATTCAAAATTATCAGAAAGGCAACAGCAAGAGCAATAGTTACGGCAACAGCAGGAGTAACAGAAACAACTGCAAGAATGTTAGTAGTATAATTATATTTTTATATTTATTAGAAACTCTAATAACCTTATATTTTTATTAAAATCTCCTTGATGATTTGATACTTTCTGTCACAGAAGTATTTCTGCAAATCTAAAATGAAATTTATTTACATCTAATATAAAATATACTAATTCAGTTTTTCCTATTTTTCTTTGTTATCAGATGGACTTCCTTAACCGAATCGGAAGCTGTAAGGAGATCGATTTCGGAAAGATTAACAATTTACCAGAACATATAGCTTTTCTAATCGATGAGTGGGCGGCGATCACAACAAGATACGGTCGTCAAATTCAAATCACCGTTAACGGTGTGAAATATTGACTCCCCACGAGATTTAATAAAATTACCGATTCAGATATAACCTCTTTTAATCTAAAACAGATTACTGTAACCTTTAAAGGCACCAAAAAATTTGGGGTGTACCCCCCAACTGCAATTTTAGAATTTAACGATATTTAAAATTTGCTGACGGATTGAAAAAAAATGTATTTAAAAAACTGAACTGTATTCACGTATACAAGAAAAAATTTTGTTTTAAAACTGAATTGACTGAGAGTATTTATTGAGCAAAAACCTTTTATAACATTACCAATTCCAGAAACTAGATCCATGTCTACATCCATAATCCGTTTTTATTCACGAAAATTTCATATAAAGTATTGATTGAATAAGTTTTTGAAAATTGCTGATGTTGAATAAATATAAATATCAAGGTGAGCTAAAGAATTGAATACGTATGGTATAATTTGATAGTTATCTCAGTTACTGATATTGAAACTTCTCCATTTATTCTATCGTATGCAGATTTCAGATTTGTTCCTGATACCTTTTCCACAGCAAACAAGTGTCGATCACGTTTGATCTTGTTCAGTCAGGCAATAGATTTTATTTTAAATATATCAGAAGACAGGAAAAAGATGCTTGCAGGTTTTATGAATAACTCAGAATCCCAAATTTATATACATTTATTAAAATCTCATCATATAAAGTGGATTACATTCACGACTACAACAAGTTTGATTGTTCATACATTTTCGGATAGGAGTAAAACAAGTTTGAAACAATGAACGTGCGAGTTGATCATTTTCATCACAACCCTGCTGAAAATTCTTAACAAGATCTTGCAAGATCTTGCATGATCGTGGCAAGATCTTGGCAAGAAGCAAGATCTTGCCAATTTCTTGGCAATTTCTTGAAAACATCTAAGATTTTTCCCTTCAGACAAGATTTGTTCAAGATCTTGGTAAGAAATTGACAAGATCTTGCCACGGTCCCGTGGAATCTTACATGGCTGCAAGATTTTTGGAATCTTGGCAAGGAAACGATATCTTGGCAAGTTCATAGCAAGTTCTTGAAATAATTTTTTTTTTGTTGCGATTCTTGAAAGATCTTGCACGCAGAATTCTGCGTTTCCGACTTTAAAGTCTGCTAAAATAATAAATGATAACTGCAAGATCTTGCTCGGTGCGAAAACGCACTCGTGAATGGAGAGCACACAAATGAGATTAATGTTTGTCTTGTTGAATGCTCTGGTTTTGGATCTGATCCCTCTGATTCTGAGTTTCTGGACAACTGGACCATGATCCAGTAAAACTGTGAAATTTTACGACGCATTGTTTCTATAACTCCGGTACAGAACTGTGTGTGATGGTCACTCATATAATACCCAGAGCGTGTTGCTTAACTTCGGTGTTCTCACGAGGACCGGTGTTTCCAACATGCCAAATCGTTCGGTGATAAGCTGAATGTCGGTTTAATGTGAATGTATGATGCGATTCTCCATTCAGGCTCTATAGTAGTGCAATATATCTATTTTTCATTCTAAATGATAAATACGCATGCTAAGTTTTGTTTAGTAGGTATGTGACAATTGTTGGACTGGGACCGAATTTTGGCCTTTCAACTGATATTTAATCTTTCTACTAATAAATTTACATTTTATTATTTTCTCACAGAGTCGTACATTTTGTACCACAAGATGCACATTATTGTAAATGTTTAATTATATTTATTTCAATCCGAGGTTTGCACGGAATTATTTTAAACTCCACAGGAATTTTGCATTGCATTCAGCAATGCACGACCTTTTCAATCCTATGTTACAATAAACACCATCATCATCCACTGATTTACCGACGTCTTTAGGCCGCTGACAACGATGGCTGTTAGCAAAATAGTGCGTCGTTGAACACGTTGATCAATCAACTGTGTTATTATGCAACTATAGCAACTATCACGGAAGGTATTGTTCTCAAAAATGCCTTGTGTGCTTTTCTCTACGTGCATGAGAGCTTTATCAAACATTGGTGCTGGGCCCTATGTGATTTCCGAGGAATTAGACTCCCAAATTCGAAGAATTAGCTTGATGTACAAGAATACTTTCTTCTGTGTTTTCGACCAACGAAGACTTTCGAATTCATAAGTAAGTACGAAACAAACTTATAGTCAATACGGTACATACATTTACTTTGTAGAATTTGCTCTCAAGATTTTCTTTTGGCGAACTTATACAATATTAGTTATTTTGTGTATACGTTTCGCTGTTAAGCAAGTTGTTATTTTGGTAAGAACAAATACCCTCGATTATCTCTGAAAACGCTCTTATAATCACAGTGAATTTACTGTGTTTTTTCATTCACAGTGAATCTCAGGTATAAACAAAACAAATGACTGGATTCCAATTTAACGCTCGGCTATAATAATTGTCATTTTATAATCATAATATGGTCATTGGTGATAGGTGACATGTGTGTGTAACATTCGGCTGACAAAGAGTGGCGCGATGGACCAATACCTTGTTATAGTTCTTTCATTTATCTCAACAGCAATTCTTTACTTTTCTGTCAAGAGAAAAAATGTGCTGATGCTGAAATGAAGTGCGTCCACTCAAGTTGAACTCATACTCGAGTTGCTGTTGCAGATAAGAAAACTAGACTCCAACGACTCATTCTTTATTAGCCGGGCTATATATGCATTTGATCAGACTTGCAAAATGATACTCGTAGCGAGCAGCGTTCCTCAGTATGAACTAGAATTCGACTGGTGGGGATGTGTCGCGTCGCGTCGCGTTGCTTTGTTTAGTCTCTAATTGCACAAATTACTTGTCTTTTTCGGCAATGTGAATGTTAGAAATAGGAAGTCATTTTTACCGTCTGCATTGTGGCATTTTTTGTCGTCGGGGTTTGAAGTTAATAGGGGAGACCTTTCAATTGATTTGTTTCGTGTAATTTGAAGGTACGCATCACTGTTACATTCAAACGCATCACTTCTTGAATATCGTTTGTCTAGAAGCAAATTGGAAACATCAACTTATCAACATGCTTCCTACTTTTTCAGTCTTGGAGCTCAAAACGTTGCTGCGTTCATCAGTACTGAATTGGAAGACAGATGCTCCACTTTATTCCCTGACAAGCTGCCCTTGTCCACAGGAGAAGCAGCTATATCGCTTGAAGATAGCGTTGCGATGTCAACAGACAATTTCACAACTCTTGGTAAGTTTGCTAGGATGCAACTACAACAATCAATTAATTTTCAGTAACCTATGGTGGCATTTATTGATCAGGAGGTGCTAGTACAAATGATGCTTGTTTCCATGTGTTTAAAACCGCAAATTTTTTATTGCAGTGCTGTGAATCTCTCCTGGCTGGTGGCAACAACCTCTGAGATTCCATGCCCATGGAGTGATGTCCCAACTTATTTCTGCCCTCCATTCCAAGCTCCATTGGAAGAAAAATGATTATGGTAAGTTAATTTGAATTTTTCCTCCAAAATCTATGTTCGTACTATCTATTTAAATAGCATTTGTTAACATATGCGATTTCTTAGACGCTAATTTTATTAAAGTCTTTTAATGCAGTCTCATTGATTGATATTCCTCACGTTGTATACAAGTACTCCAAAAAAACTCCTTGGTGGGCCCCTTTAACTGCTTTACCAACATTTTGTAACCTGTGCTACACTAGGATTAATTTGAGTTTGCCACTTTCTGGGGTGCTTGTACCAACCTAGAAAACGTGACACCATGATGCTACTGTTAACTATCCGATTTAAAAGCAACAAAATAATGTTTTTCTTTGGTTGAAACATTTAATAATTTCAGGAAAACAAAATATTTAATAAAAAACAATAAATATTTATCAACCAAAGTTAAAATTAATATATTTTGGATTACTTTTAACTTTTATCAGGTTTTGGCAGGAAACCAAGCTCGCAAACTGCTTTTTGACAGCCATTGCTAGAATCCGCTAGTGTACCTAGAGGTGAGCCTTGCAAAAAACAGCTACAAGGCGGCCAAGAAGGCGCTGAGGAAGGCAATAGACTCGTCGCGGAGGGATAAGTGGAGAGAACTCCTGGAGACGGTTGACAAGGATCCCTGGGGCAAAGCCTATAAGATCGTAACAGGGAAACTCCAGGAGAGGACCACGAATCCGGATGCGGTGGAAAGACTCGATATCGCTCACTCCCTCTTCCCTACCCACCCGAACACAGAGGGACAGAGGCTTTGCCGTTCTCAGAGGCGGAAATCCTGGCTGCGGCCGACCGGATCAAGATCGGAAAGGCCCCTGGGCCTGACGGGATCCCCCCTGGTCGTAGTCAGGATGTTCCTGCGGGTACAGACCACGGCGGCGACTGCTCTGATGAATGGCCTCCTCAGAAGCGGAGTCTTTCCAGAGGAGTGGAAAAAAGCCTCCTTAGTGCTTATCCCTAAGCCTAAGAAGGCAGACACTGACGCACAGTCATATAGGCCGATCTGCCTCCTCGATGTCATGGGAAAGGTCTACGAGAGACTGGTTCTCAGTAGGCTCGAACATGACATGGAGGAGGGGGGTGGGCTTTGTGACGACCAGTTTGGCTTCCGTAAAGGCCGATCCACGGTGAGCGCAGTCCGCCGGGTCATCCATCTGGCCACGGAAGACGAGGCGAAGTGTATTTTTACCGGGGTAAACCCATAAGTGCCCTGATCGCCTTCGATGTGCAGAATGCCTTCAATTCTGCACCATGGCCCGGTATCATGGCAGCCCTAGTCAGGATGGGGATAAGCTCTCACATTACCAACATTGTGAAGAGCTACCTCTCGGACAGGAAGCTGCAAGTGAGCCCAGGTCAGCAGTTGGAAGTGTCCTGCGGAGTGCCACAAGGACCCGTTCTTGGTCCGACGCTGTGGAACTGCTTCTATGATGAAATGTTAAGGTTTAGTATCCCACATACCAGCTTGGTGGGATACGCAGACAACCTGATAGCAGTAGTCACGGCTAGGGGGAGGAAGGACCTTGAGGAGCATGGCAGCCTTACCCTGGAGAAGATCCTGGAGAGGGCGGAGCTCATGGGTATCACCATCGCAGCCCACAAAACGGAGGCGATCGTGGCACGAGGCAGAAGGAGCGTCTTATCGGCGACCTTCCGGGCTGGAGGGACGACGATCGAGACCAAGGAAGAGATGAAATACCTGGGAGTTATCCTCAACAGGAATTAATCTATGTCGTCGCACGTGGTGCAGGCCGCCGAGAAGGCCACTCGGGCCATGGGGAAGCTCATGCGCCTGATGCCTAACAAGAGAGGTCCGGAGCAGAAGACGCGACGCGTCCTGGCCTCTGCTGTGTACTCGGTGGTCCTGTACGCGTGCCTAGCCTGGGAGTGCGCGATGAGGCGCGCCTGTCACCGGGCCAAGATTGAAAGGGTGCAGAGGGTGATTAACATCAGAAGTCACCCAGGCATACCGGACAACTTCCTCGAGCGTCCTGTGCGTCATCGCGGGATACCCTCCGGCGGGGCTCATGATTGAGAGTCGCTGTAGGGTGAACCGGGAGGGGGCCCAGAGGAGATCTGGCATCGAGGATGATATCTTGGATCGGTGGCAGGAGGCCTGGAACGACTCTCCGACGGGACGCTGGACAAAGAGGCTTATCCCGAACATCAGGGCATGGCTGGAAAGAACTGCCAGGATGACGGATTACTTCTTGACCCAGTTCCTGACCGGCCATGGGAACTTCAGGACATACCTAGCCCGGATAGGGAAAGCAAAGAACACCTCCTGTGACCACTGTGGAAAGGAGGATGGCCCTGGCCACGCGGTACTCGAGTGCCCCCGGTGGCAACATCTCCGGAGGGACACCGAGAGGGCCGTTGGCCAGGCGTTGTCCCCTGAAACGGTGGTCACCCTGATGATCGAATCCGAGGCTAGGTGGAAGATCGTCCACGCCCTTGTGAGAAGTGTCCTGTCGGAGAGGGAAAAGGAAGACCTAGAACATGGACAGTCCCAACGAACTTGACATACCCCAGGAGGGTACCGTGGAAGGCGGAGAATCCCACCTCCTCACAACACCGAGGAGCTGCTCTACGGATTCTGGAGAGAGCAAGACCGTCCGGGGGAAGAAGGAGAAGGCCCCGAAACGCGCTTAACGGGCCGCCGAAAGGGCGAGCGCGTGGAGGGAAGAAAAGGACAGAAGGAAGAAGCCCGGGGAAGACGGGAATGTGGCTGGAACATCGACCGCGACCTCGTCCGATACCACCTGGACGAGGAAGCTATGGATCAGGGGATCCGCCCTCTTCAAGAGGAAGAGGAGGGAGAGCAAAGAAGAGCAGGCTCTCCCTACGGAAGAAAAAGAAGAGGAGGCCACACCCGTCGACCCCACGGAGATCTACAGGGGCCTCGAGGAGAGTTGTAAACTAGCTCGACTCGAGGAGGCGGGGAATAGGAGGGCGGCTATGCGCCACCTCATTAGGCTTAAACACCCGAACGGTCGGAAGATCTACTTCCTAGTGCCGGAGGCTGACGATGTATTACAACTTCTATGCGCGAACCTCCCGGTAGACCCCGAAGAACTAGGGGCACTGGTAGATAAAGCTTTCGAGCGAAGGGGGGCGTTGCTGTCAGGTCAATTTCGATTGCTCATGAACGCGGAAGCGTTAAGATTCCGTTTGCAAATAGTGTTAAGTTGCAGACTCAGCAGGTGGACGGTGAGTTGGACTTTAATTACGCTATGCTAGAAATGAAGATGCCACCTCAGCGGATTCTTGCCGACGAGGAAGTGATTGTGCTGAGTGGGCAACAACAGGAATGCACTTTAAATTTCGATTCGGTTGAGCAATCTGAAATGAACTTGTTTGAACCGAATGCGAGTTTGTTTGTTAATGCAGGGTTTTAAGTGCCGAGGGTGGTATTTAATGAGTGCTCTCAGTTGGTGGTTTTGATCACAAATACCTCGTCTCGTCCATGTGTAGTCTACAAATGTAAGGTACTGGGGCAGGTGGAGGGCTTGGTAGGTAGGGTGTTGGAGTCGCCGGGACTGGTAGAGGGTTCGGTAGGGTTGGTATTGGAGGAGGAGACAGGAAGGGAGGTGCCATGGGTAGAGAGATTGAATGTGAATCCGGAACTGGAGGCGCAGGATAAGGCGGGGTTGACAGCTTTACTGGAGGAGTTTGCGGATGTATTTGCGTGGTCGCTTGGTCAAGTGGTTAGGGCGAAGGTGGGAGAGTGCAAGTTGGAGCTGTTGGATGAGACACCGGTACATAGACCACCTTATCGCGTGTCGCATCAGGAGAAGGAGGAAATTAGGGGGCAGGTGGCGGAAATGCTACAGCATGGGGTCATTAAAAAGTCTAGGTCACCGTATGCGAGTCCGGTGGTGCTGGTGAAGAAGAAGGCAGGAGGGTGGCGGTTCGCGGTTGACTATCGGGGGGTCAATAAGGTCGTCAAGAAGGATTCATACCCCTTACCAGTGATTGACGACGTCTTGAGCTACCTGAATGGCTCGACTTACTTCACGTCGCTGGATCTTTTCTCTGGGTTTTGGCAGATACCGATGGCGGAAAGGTCAAAAGATATTACGGCATTCATAACGAGTGAGGGGTTGTTTTCTTTTGAGGTGTTACCATTTGGCCTGGGGTGTCGAGTGGGGTTTTCCAAAGAAGTATGGACAGAGCATTGGTGGGGTTGAAGTGGAGTTCTTGTCTGGTATACCTAGATGACGTTTTGGTTATGGGGGAGACGTTTGACATACACTTGGCGAGGTTGAGGGAGGTTTTGCAGCGGTTTCGGGAGACCGGGTTCACCCTCAATCCGGGGAAGTGTGCGTTCGGTCAGAGGGAAGTCAGAGTGTTGGGCCACGTGGTGAGCAGGGAAGGGGTTAGGGTTAATTCTCAGAAAAAAGCAGCGGTGGCTGATTTTCCGGTACCGAGGTCGGTGATAGGGGTGCGTTCGTTCTTGGGACTGGCTAACTTCTATCGCAAGTACATTCAGAATTTCTCGGATATAGCGATGCCGTTGACGAATCTGACGAGGAAGGGGGTGGAGTTTGATTTGGAAAGGAGCAGGAGGAGACGTTCAAGATATTAAAAGCAAGGTTGATTTCGGCGCCGTTACTTCGCCATTTTTCACCGTCAGCGGAGATAGAGCTGCACACGGACGCATCAGACTATGGGATGGGGGCGATTTTGATGCAGCAGTTTGATGACGGGTTGCATCCGGTCTGCTATGCGTCAAGGAAATTGTCGGATGCAGAACGTCGATACAACACGACGCACAAGGAGTGTCTAGGCATTATTTGGGCGATACGAGTTTGGAGACCGTACCTCTGGGGAGCGAAATTTAAAGTGGTCACGGACCATCATTCGCTTTGCTGGCTGGGCAAGAACACTGAAGTAGGGGGAAGATTGGCGAGATGGGCCATCATGCTGCAGGACTATGATTTCAAGATCTATCACAAGTCAGGGCCACTTCACGCGGGTCCGGATTGTTTATCTCGGTATCCAGTCAGGAATGAGTCATCTGACCAAGAGGAGGAGGGGTTAGCAGACGAGATGCAGATGGGGTTGTTCGCGATAGACATGGAGGGGGTGGCCGATCTTCAAAGGAGGGATGTGCATCTGAAGAAGTTAAGGGCAGCTATGGAGAATCCTGATCAGGCAGATAGTAGGATGAGGCGTCAAACGCGCAGCTACGTGATGGAAGGAGATATCTTGTACAAGAAGAACTTTCAGTACATGGGGGAGACAAAGGTATTGGTGGTACCAGAGGTAGTTAAGAATGAGGTGCTGAGTGGGCTTCACGATGGCGCGGTAGGAGGAGGCCATTTGGGGTTTTTGAAGTCGTTTGGCAAAGTCAGGGAACGTTTTTTCTGGCAAGGGATGAGGGTGGAGACGGAACGGTATGTGCGCAGTTGCCCTTCGTGTCAGGCACGGAAAAGGCAAACTCAGAGACCAGCGGGGCTGATGCAACCGGTACCTGTAGGGGCGCCATTTCAGAGGTGCGGGATAGATCTCCTGGGGCCTTTTCGTCGAACTCTGCGGGGCAACACATTTATAGTCTGTTGTACGGATTACCATACGACGTGGTGCATGACGAGAGCGATTCCTGCGGGAAATCCCAGTGAGGTGGCTAACTTCCTCATAGAGGAAGTCATCTTCCAGCATGGCTGCGTTCGGGAGATCTTGAGTGACAGGGGTCAAGTTTTCAGGTCGAATCTGGTCAAAGACCTCTTAAAGGGATTGGGTGAGCTCGTTCACAACTAGCTATCATCCACAGTGTAACGGTCTGGTAGAGCATTTTTATTTATTTATTTATTTATTTATTTATTAATATCACATTCATTGTACATAATTAAATACACGCTCTTTAAGGCAAGTACTAAGTTTTTCAATAAAGTAAAGTAAAACATTATCTTGCGATTATAGAAGTTCGTCAAAAAATAAAACCTATATTAGAACTATTTCCCTAAACAGTATATACATTTAAAAGTGCACATGCCCCTATTTAAAAACTCGTCTATGCCATAATAACAATGCAGGATTAAAAAGTCTTTGACCTTAGTTTTAAAATCGGACCTTTTGATATCTTCATTCTTCAGACAATGAGGCAGGCTGTTGTAAAGGACAGGCCCCATGTGATGCTCGTCTCGACTCCCGATGGTGGTTTTACAGTTTCCTGGACGCAGGTTGTTCTTATTTCTAGTGTCGCGCCCATGTACGTCTTTATTTTGCTTAAAATGCTCGGGATGGTCCTTCACGAATAGTAAGACGGTTAAAATGTAAATGCACGGAGCTGTCAATATATATAAATCCTTAAAAAATGGTCGGCATGATCGCCTTTGTCCTGCCTTTTTTAAAATTCATACAGCCCTTTTTTGGGAGATAAACACCCGTTTAGCCTCTGTTACACCGCCCCACACTAATACTCCGTAGCTTATCAGAGATTGTATGTTTGCATGGAAGGCCATTTTTAGCGCTGGCATATTTATTTGGTTTGCCAGTATTTTTAGAGCAAACGATGCATAGTTAAGCCTTTTAACCAAGTTACTTATGTGTTCTTTCCATTTTAGGCGGCTGTCAATTTGCACCCCTAAGAATCGACTGCTATCTACCACTTTGTTTCCGCTTTCTGTTATTGACATCGTCGATTTTCCCTTGCTAGTAAACACCATTATGTTGGTTTTTCCATCGTTTAATTTGAGTTTATTAGGGTGAAACCAGTTCCTGATGTTATCTAGGGCCCGCGTTATGTTAGAGTTAAGGTCATTTTCGCTATTGCCTGATACGATTTGGCTTGTGTCATCTGCGTATAGAATTGTACTTGTTATTTTATTTGAAATTTGCGATGGCAGGTCATTTATGTAGAGGCTAAATAGCAGAGGAGCCAGTAGACTGCCTTGTGGGATTCCGGTTGAAATAGCGTTCCAATTTGACGAGACCTTTCCCTTGTCAGTGTTTAGCACCACTGCTTGCTCCCTGCCTGTCAGGTATTTTGACCCATTCCCCAGCTTTATCTCTGATCCCAGAAACTTTTAGTTTTTCTACTAGCACCGCGTGGTTAATCGAGTCGAAGGCTTTTGTTAAGTCGCACATAATTGCGCTGGTGCGCATTTTCTTTTCGAGAGTTTGCGTCACTTTATGAACCATGTCGAAGATTGCTGTGGTTGTCGAGAAACCCTTTCTGAAGCCATGTTGGTTGTCACTTATTATCTCGTGTTCTGCAAGGAAATTTCAATGGAGTTATGGCGCAGATGCTGTCAAACTACGTGTCGTCATCACACAATGATTGGGACGTGTATGTGAAGGCATGTGCGTTTTCGTACAACACAGCGATACAGGAGACGACAAGATTTGCGCCATTCTACCTGGTGTATGGCTACCAGGCTGTATTGCCAATTGATCAGGGTCTGGGTGAAGATGATGGTTTATGTGAGGAGGCCGTACAAAGGTTGGAGAAATTGGAAAATGCTCGAGGGTTGGTGTTAAAGCGGATCGAGCTAGCCCAGGTCAAACAGAAAGCTAGGTTCGATTCAACACGAAGGGAAGTGACCTATGCGGCGGGTCAGCTGGTGAAGGTGAACTCCCCGACACGTAAAGTTGGTCGGAGTGATAAGTTGCAGCAGAGGTTCCATGGACCATTTCGAGTGGTGCGGCGAGTCTCTGATGTAAATTATGAGGTTGAGATAAAGAAAGGGACCAAATGGGTCAAGGACGTGGTACATGTGGAACGTATGAAACCGTACTTCGAGCCGGGAAGCTGGAGGTTGGCGGACAGTCTTAGGGGTGAGGAAGAGGAGGAAAAGGAAGAGGGTCGTAAGTGGCGACTTAAGGGATAGGTGGAATTATGAAATTAGATTAGTATTGATGGGTGTTTGAGTTGGATGGTCGTTTGCCCAGGATGTTAATTATTACGTAGCACGTAGACAATTGTTATGGCGGTTAATGGTTAGTGGTGTCTATGACTGGCAGTACGTGCTTTATCGGCGTGGACGCCATGATGGTGCGGATGGTGTAGACGTAGTGGCGGGCAAGGAGATACCTGATAGGGTGCGAGGCATGGGTGGGTGGAGCTTGGTGTCAAGCTGAGGCACGGAGGATGCGTTTGGTCTCCGGTCGGAATGATGGCCGCGATCTGGGGATCAGGTTGCGGTATTCTGTCTACTCACGTGGTGACTGTCATGTGCTTTGTTATTTTTGCAGAGCGTGCAACTCTTCGCCAGTTTTCTGTGCATGATGTCCGGGTTCAAGTGTTTGGGATGGAGATGTGGGGCGCTGGTGATACTAGGGTTGTTGGGTGTGTCGGTTGGGAGGCAAGATGAAGGGATTGGGAAGCCAGATGTCAGAAAAGGCGTAGTAGTGGTGTCCTGGGCTTTCTGGAAGAGGGTATCGGATGCGGTGACTTACGAGTCTACAGTACCGCTACACTATGAAGGAGGGTGGCCAGAGCAAGGATCGGGGCCGGAGCTGGCAAGCCCTTCATGTGGTCTTTGCGCAGAGGCTGGACGGGACTGTGAGCGGCTCCGCTGGATAGTGGACTCCACGGGGAAGTTGGACGAGCGTTTGGGGAGGCTGGATGTGACTATGGATGGGGGGTCTTCGCCACTGAAGATGACGGGCAAGCGCCGTAGACGGTCCCTGGCGTTCTTGGGGGAGGCCTTCCAATGGTGCTGCGGGGTGGCGACGCAGAAGGACACGGACGCTATCATCACGGATGAGAAGGACCTTGAAAGATATCTGGCAGGGGTGCGTGGGGCGCTACATTCAGAACATGAGGAGCTCAACAACATCACCGTTGGGCTAAATGGGTATGGAGACAGTCTGGCGGAGGCACTCTCGGCTGCGGAGGTTCGGGAGCAGACGCGGGCGGTCAAGGAATCAGAACTGTGGGAGGTAACTAACGGCAAGCTGGACGTCAATGCGGTGAAGTTCTCCCAATTGCTTCGAGTGGCCTCTTTAATGGTGGAGCTGCTATCACACGAGCGGGCCACACGTACGCTACGATAGGCGGCTGGGTCGACATCCTAATTGTCGTGGTGGTGGCCTTGATTGTGGTGCGTCAGCCGTACCTGGTGCTTGGCTGCTTTGCACGACCAACGGAAGCGTTAGCGGGTCCATCTGTCGTTTGGTGGCTGCACGTTTATGGGCATAGGGGCCGTTCTAGTGGTGATAGCGCTAACACTTAAGGTGAAATGTTGCCGTGCAAAGTGCGCATGCTGCCAGGAAAGCAGTGGGGACAAGGGAGAGAGGGGAGCGGGGTTGGCTGATGGAGATTTACCGTTGCCACCTCCACTGCAATGGAGTTGCGACCGTTCAACGTCCGTCACATTTGAAGTGGAAGCCAGCGCGATTGATCTTTTGTTGGCACAGGGGCCAGGAAGGACGTGGAGGGCCAGGACGGTGGGGGACGGTGGCGTTCCTTTGGCGGTAGAGCTGGTTTGGCCAGAAGAGCGGTTAGGGGGAAAGGGGATAGGATTTTGGAGGGGTATTTTGGTTAAGGGATTTTCATACTTATATGTTCTGTAGTTTCTATATTAGGTTAAGTTAACGACTTTGGGTCGGTATTTAAAATTGTGTACAATTTAAATGGAAGCAAATAAACAAAGGAACGTTCATGGTGGGACGGGGACTTTGGGGTGCATTTTCTGAGTAGCTTTTCCCCCCTTATTTTTGGATGTAAGTGTTCCTTAAATCGGGACGATTTCATCTAAGGTGGGGGAGTGTTGCGAACTGCATGATTGCATTTGGTGCTTAGGTGAGCTGTCGCGTGCAGGTAGGAATGTGCACGGTAAGCGTCAGCAATATCTAAATGGCCCAGCTGTATTCATGTGGTCAGAAAGTGCATCAGAGAGAAACCAGCTCCCGGACGGAACGGACCTGATTGTGTAATACGGATTTGGTGAGCACATTATTATATTTCTTTCTTTCCAAGTAGAGTCTCAATTATATCCCGGCAAGTCCTCTCACATTGCCAAGCGAGATCTTGCGGCCTAGCATAAGCAACAGTCTAAATTCTGGTCGCAACAATATGTCCCGGAAGTTGACAAAGGGAGAGCTGCGGTATAACACTACTGAGAGGGAGCTGTTGGCAATCGTTGCGATGTTCAAAGCATGGAGACACATGCTGTGGGGTAGGAAGGGCATTGTTGTCTACTCTGATCACCATTCGTTGTGTTATTTGCACAAGCACAGGGATGCTGGAGGGTTGTTGTCCAGATGGGCATTGCTGTTGCAGGCATATGATTTCACAATTCGACATACGCCGGGAAAGGCGAACTGTGCGCCAGATTGCTTGTCGCGGTACCCGGTGGAAGGGCAGGATGTAAGGCAGGTGGTGGACGGCGAGGAATTTGCTGAATTCGTTGGGACTATCGACCTGACAGGTATTGCGAAGTTGCAAAGAGATGACGCAGCGTTGGCACAGCTAATTGATGCGTTTAAAGAGCCACAGAATGCTGATAGGAGAATTTTGCGACAGACTCGCAGTTACGAGTTAAGGGGCGACGTGCTGTGTAAGAAAAACTTTGTCGGCGCTTCCGGCCAGTGGCTGTTGGTCGAGCCGAAGTCCCTTGTTCGGGATGTGCTGTTTAGCATGCACGATGACCCTTTGACAGGGGGTCACCTAGGATTTGCACGAACATTTGCCAAAATTCGGGAACGTTATTTTTGGCAGGACATGTACCAGGAAACCTTCAGGTATTGCAAGTCGTGCGTGCATTGCCAACATCGTAAGGGTTTGACTCAGAAAGTGCAAGGGTTGTTACAGCCTATTCCAGTGGGTCAACCGTTCGCATAGACTTCCTGCGACCATTTAAAAAGTCACCTTCTGGGAACACTTTCTTAATCTGTGCGACAGATTACTGTACAAAGTGGGCAATAACGCAGGCAGTTCCCGCTGCGACGGCGCAGGCTGTGGCAGATTTCTTGATTAAGTTTCAGTTAGTGTATGGCAGGAAGCCTGTATTCCATTTGGATGTGGCACTAAGGCCGGATTGGATGAGGAATGAAGAAGCTGCGATGACTTTGGCGGATATTGCCCAGGCGAGGGAGGTAGCGAGGGCGATGATAGAAGCAGAGCAGGCTAGGCAGAAGGCTAGATATGAAAAGGGAAGAATACATGCGGAGTATGCTGTGAGTCAGAAAGTAATGGTGTATTGTCCAGCTAGGAAGGTTGGTCGGTGCGAGAAGCTGGTTCACAAGTTCATGGGTCCGTATGAGGTGGTGCGAAAGGTCAGCGACTTGGTATACGAGGTGGCAATCAAGCAGAATCGGAAGACGGTCAACGACAGAATTAGCATTGCCAGGATGAAGCCATACTATGATCCTGATGACTGGATGGTGTCACGGGCTGAGGATATTGGTGACCAGGTGGGTTGATATGGTGTGGTCACTAACTTCGTTTTGTGGGGTGTAGGGTTAGGTTGGTTAGTTGTATAGGTGTATAGTGCGTACTTTTAAGGGGTCGTATTTAGTTGAGTTTGCTTCATTTTCTTAAATTTTTATGTCTGTGTTTTACTAAATGTCGAGGACGACGTTTTTTGAGGAGGGGGTGAGCGATTTCCAGGGAAATTTTGCCTCTTTGTTGTTTTGGGTTTTTGTTCTTAGTTACGTAAGCTAATCGGATTTTTGGAGCAATTGGGTATTTTGGGAATGGTCGTTAGCTTATGGTTTTGTGGAGGTTCTTTACATTTGGATTCTGAGAGTCAGCAGTCTGAGGAGCTGAGCCACAGAAGTGGTCTTTGGACAGATGGTTGCTGACAGGGCTAGGTAGTTGTAGTAGTAGTGGGGGAAGGAGGTTTGATCGATGGTGAGGTTGCTTGGTCTCATCAGTTGCAACGAGAAATAGAAGGAAGCGAGTACATTAAAATAAAAGAAGAAACAGACATGGAGGCAGCCTGGGGTATGGACAATGGAACTGGGAAGGTAGGACCTAAGGGCAGGTTCAGGTTGGTAAGGGGAATAGTGGAGAGGGAGATTAGGGAACAGAGGGATGTGGACTGGGACACGGGTATGGTGGGGTTGGTTGAGACGTGGGAGCGGGTGTCCCCGTTCCCAGTGAGGGGGGAGTTGGAGGACCTGATGTCCTTATTCGGGCCCCGCGAGTTCGGCTGGCAGGTAAGGATGTGCCAAGCGCAGGGATGGGGCGAGGGCTTCTTGGAGGCCAAGAAGGCCCTCGATGAAGTACGAAGACAACTGCAATGACCACGGACACGAACACGGAGAAACGGACGATAGACGGCCCGGCCATTCACAAAGGACTGCGACAACCGTTGAGTATGGTGTGTGAGTGTTTTGGAGTCGAAACATTTATGCGACCGAGGGCGAGGGTGTGATGGAATTTAGAAGTTTGATGTTCCACGGTGTTTAAATGTCGAGGACGACATTAAAGAAGGTGGGGGTGTGTGGCGCGTCACGAGGATTGCGCTATTCTACCTTTACATTCCTTGGTGTTGTCAAATCAGCATGTTTTAATGATGTGATTGATAAAAAAAGTCCTGTATACTTTAGACTTGCTGACAATGACTAAGAGGCACGCGAGCCAGGGGCCTAAAACGCACATGTCGGGCGTGGCTCGGGCAGGTGTATATAGGTCACCGGCGCTGTGATTGAAAGATTCTACCTAGAGGGTCTGAGCCTGGATCTGAAGAGCACGAGTGTAGTTTAGACCGCGATAGGGTCCTCTGGCTGTTTGACTGGTCCACCGAGACCAACCCGTGCATCCGTGAGAAGAGAGTTCCTCGTGTGTAATTGAGTCGGTGAAGAAAACTCTGTTAAAGTGAACAGAACTTGGATGTTCGAAAATGAACTAAGCTTTTTATTGTTGTGTGCACGCTCGTGATTGTCAGGCTTGTCGTAAGTGTAATGTTGTACTATTTGTTACGCAATGAAGGCAATTTGGGTTTAAATATGCAGTGTCTGAGTGATCTCTAGGTGACGGGTACCTCTCCCAAAGCCAAGCGAGATCGAGTTACACCACGTGAGTACAGTGTGTACCTTCTACAACGTCACAATATTTATCCACGAAGGCGATTTCACACTATCCGGCGATAAATGGACAATTGTGATAGATATAACTTTCGACCATTGTATCGACGCCATGAACGACCTTCTAAACCAACTTCACGAATACTCGCACGATGAACGAGTGGGGTCACATTTACAAGCCCTCATCGAAAAGGAGAGACACGAACTCCAAAGAGAAGCCAAAGCTGTACTCAAGTCCATCGACGATTTTAAGCTCTCGATAACTCCTCACAGACCCGCAGTAGACGAGCACCTCTCGATATTGTCGACCATGGCCTGAAAATACTATTTGGGGTAGCAAAAGTCCGCGATATTGAAAAACTTAATAAAAAATTAACCTCAACGTCACTGAACTCTAAGAAAATTACACAACTCATAGAGGAACAAGCCTCGTTCATAGAAAAGGCAGCTCACACGAGCGCCGAAAACAAAGAGACCATCGAGAAACTGAATGAAGGCACAGCGTTACTGGCCAAAGAGTTAGATTACGCTCGGCGCAATCAAGACCGCATCTACTCTAATATTGTCACAAATGGGTCATTTTGGCATTCGTGAGACTGATGCACGGCGGGAGTGCTGAGTCAGCCGCTCGGGGATAACATTCGTTAGCCCTGCTATAGCATTGTCACCTGCGAGAGTAGCCAGCCTAGCTGTTATCAGCAATAATCAGCAATAAGAAAACATCGGATATGTGCATCGCGACGAGAGTAAAAAGGACACAGGAGGCTGAGACTTGAAGACGAGAGGATGGAGACCACGAGGGAGCTGAACGTTTCGGCCTCACACATTTTCGGAACTTAATAAATTTCGGTTGTCAGGGACAGCCACTGCAAAATTTGACGCTACCGGTTGAGCCACTCGGAGCGTTGAAGACGGTAGTGCCGTGTGCGTGTTCTCTGTCATATGAGGGCGCAGAAATGATACCGCGGTTGTTTCCTTGCGATGCGCGCACGAGGGAGAGGGTAAGCATTCTGCATGTGCTGCCCCATGCTTGGTCCCGGCTCAGTACGCTTGTCCCACCAATGAATAAGTTGATTCTAATTGGACGCAAAAGATCCCCCATTTCCAAATTGCGACTCCGTCTCGGATGCCAGTTTCTGGTCCTCATTTCCTGGAGAAGGACGATTGGACTTCGTTGACTGCACACTCGTTTGGCGGTGGCCTTCTCGACATGGTGATAGTTTTTGTGGTCGCGATTATTGTAATTCGCAACCAGCACCTCCTTCTGCCATGTTTAGCGCCACCGGTGCGTGCACAAATGTCACCAGGGAGGACGGAGGCCGTCAGCCTCACGCCATTGCTCAGTATTCAATTGTGGGTTTTAGAAGCAATATTTTTCCTTGCTATTTTTGTATGTACTGCTTAGAATTTTGGCTTGGACACGGAAGAAATGTCGTACGCGTCTGTCTCTGACGACGCTCGAGACTGAGGACGTCCGTGAGGGAAATTTGCGTGTCATCGCATCTACGAGGCTACTCTGACGACAACCGAGTGTGAATCGGCCAACCGACCTACACCTGGCCCACGTCGCGTGGTATCGTTGGACGGCATGGTGTCACCAGGCAAATTGTGGGAAGGAAGGCTGCTTGACCGCCATGGGAGAGCAAAATCTGTTAAGATCTGCTCCAACGCGGAGGAAATTGCCTGATTCATTTTGTTCATTTGTTTGCCTTTATTATTATCAGGTTTATTATTTTGGCTGTTTGAATTATCTTTCATTTATTTATTGATATTTCATTATTTTTTGGTTTGGGTTTATATATTATTTTAAAACATAGAACGTTGCATATTGTTATGCCATGTATGTTTCCATATGTTTTATTGCTACCGTCTTAATGGTTCGGTACTTACATTATTCTGTAGCGGTGATGGATTGAGATCCTAATATTGGATACCCATCTACTAGGATGTAGATTTCGTAAACATCGCGCACTCTCTCTCTCTCTCTCGCTCTCTCTCACACCTCTCGTTCTGTCGTGGAAGCTGGCGACTGCCTGGAAGAACTTGGCTTTCGTCTGTAGTTACCTGAGATCAGCACAACTTTCGGCGGCTCCCTTCACGGCTCAATCGGGACGATTTCGAGTTCGGTGGGAGGGTGGTTGGTTGCTGTGCACCCCAAGTATTGCAGTCCGGAGGAAAATATCACCAATGGTGGGCGGTTGCTGGGCACCCCCAAGAGAACTTTTCGACAACATTTTCAAAATCGGGGCAATTTTGGCTAAGGTGGGGAAGTGTCACAAATGAGTCATTTTGGCATTCGTGAGACTGATGCACGGCGGGAGCGCTGAGTCAGCCGCTCGGGGATAACATTCTTTAGCCCTGCTATAGCATTGTCACCTGCTAGAGTAGCCAGCCTAGCTGTAATCAGCAATGATCAGCAATACGAAAACATCGGCTATTTGCATCGCGACGAGAGTAAAAAGCACACAGGAGGCTGAGACTTGAAGACGAGAGGACGGAGACCACGAGGGAGAGAGCGTGAGGCGAGAAGTGTTGAGTATCCATCATTGTAATGATTGTGTTTATGTAATGAAGTCCATAATAAACGGCACGTGGCTTGTTATTCATAAATAAGTATTATTTATGTAGATCCCCGGGTCACTACTGTAACGAAGTTACACTTTTCCTAGCCATACCCCACTATACTATGCTCAAGTCGATCTGCACTATAGCTAACCTAGAGTCAGACTGACACACTCCTTATAGCCTAAACTGATGATCTTGCATCAAGTGCACGCATCAGCAGAATACATGCAGGTCTCACGACGTCTAGCGTCGCCTCGGACCGGCAGAGCTTCAACTACCACGGAACTAGACGCACCGCTCTCTGCGTAGAGCAATAGTAACCATAATTTAGGATTTATAATTATAATTAGTGTTTAACGTGTGATTAATAAAACTATTACTGTAACTTAAAACTATTACCTTTTTCCCCACCCAACGCACACCCCGGCGTTACAATTGTTATACATTACAATGAACGCACTTTCGATAATATGTTAGTGGTCAATAATTGCAAATCAGCAAAATGTTAGGACAGTGAACTGTTCGACGTTCTGTTCTCACCGACACCATCATTCGATTCAAAATTATCAGAAAGGCAACAGCAAGAGCAATAGTTACGGCAGCAGGAGTAACAGAAACAACTGCAAGAATGTTAGTAGTATAATTATATTTTTATATTTATTAGAAACTCTAATAACCTTATATTTTTATTAAAATCTCCTTGATGATTTGATACTTTCTGTCACAGAAGTATTTCTGCAAATCTAAAATGAAATTTATTTACATCTAATATAAAATATACTAATTCAGTTTTTCCTATTTTTCTTTGTTATCAGATGGACTTCCTTAACCGAATCGGAAGCTGTAAGGAGATCGATTTCGGGAAGATTGACAATTTACCAGAACATATAGCTTTTCTAATCGATGAGTGGGCGGCGATTACAACAAGATACGGTCGTCAAATTCAAATCACCGTTAACGGTGTGAAATATTTTCTCCCCACGAGATTTAATAAAATTACCGATTCAGATATAATCTCTTTTAATCTAAAACAGATTACTGTAACCTTTAAAGGCACCAAAAAATTTGGGTGTTTTCTTTGTTATCAGATGGACCTCCTAAACCAACTTGGAAGCTGCATGGCAGTCGAATTCTGGAAGATCGACGAACTGCCAGAAAATACAGCATTCCTAGTAGATGAGTGGACATCAATTACGACCAGATATGGGCGACAAATACAAATCACCATTAGTGATGTGAAGTATTTTCTCCTCTCGCGGTTTAATAAAATAACTGATTTGGATATTAGTTATTTCAATCTAAAACAAATAACAGTAACATTTAAAGGCATTCAAAAATTTGGGTGTTTCCCCCGACCGCAATTTTAGAATTTAATGACATTTAAGATTCGTTGACAGATTCAAAAATTGATTTAAAAAAAACTGAACTGTATTGACAGATACCGAATTAATGCAGAATTATTTGTCACTCAATAAAAATGCAATTTGGGTTTAAATACGCAGTACCGAGTGATCTCTAGGTGACGGGTACCTCTCCCAAAGCCAAGCGAGATCGAGCTACACCACGTGATTACAGTGCATACCATCTATAGCCGTCACAATATTGTTACGATGAGGACCATTTACTCATCGTGACGAACAGAGCCTAGCGTCCCCCAACCTGAAGGGGTAGGCAACCCGTCGCACGTTACCTAAGGGCGGGTTGCCTGGACATCCAGGAGCAGGTCTCGCTGACCATGTAATTCCTCCCTGCATGCGATCAGCGGGACCGTTCGGTCGCTCTCTTGGGCCCCAACCGCGAGACCGACGAGTTGTCTCCGCCCCAGCCTCGCGTACAGACGACACCCGGACCGGACCGAACACCGTGACTCGGCCGTTTGGGCGCGTGGTTTGCTTGCGACCAAGGTGCTGCCAACCGTAAGTACGCGTAGCTCCGCCCCACAGGGAGGGAGAGGCCCGTCACGATCGGTCGGCACACTGTCGGGAGTTGTACTCTGGACTTGTCAATAAACGTTTCGTTACTTTGGGGAACGGCGCTCTGATCTGTGAAGAGAAACCCTTCTGCTTCCCTCTGCAACCGCACGTCCCAGAAAACGATCCCTGAGGCGAATGCGATTCCCTCTCGCGGCTGCGCCCTACACGCAGATACCGGGGCATAAGAATCGCCACAATAGCTCGAAACGAGGGGACGCCTGATTATCGGTGCTTTATTTTTACTAAATAGGAAGATCGAATAACTGCACTTTTTCCTGTAATAAATCAAGGCGATAGCCTAAGGTTTAAAAGAAAACCGGTCATTTCAGTGGTAGACATGAACGCCAAGTTCCTTTTTTGGGCTTTTGGGTCGAAAATGGCAGAAGGGTCATGGTTGCCGCATAGCTGCTGAGTATCGGGAAGTCGACAGCAAACAAAGGACCTTCAAACACATAACAAACACCCTTCAACCCTTTGAACAAGCCTACATTTAAAAGAAGAGGTAGTTCCTCGATAATCAACATCTCATTTGTGTCGAAAGACATTGCCGGTAAATTGACGGAAATTGTGGAAGGTCCACAATTATATCGAAAACTATAGCAACCACCATTGCATCTCTTTCAGTCTGGACGGGTCCAGCAGGAACAAATAAGAGCATACAAATCGCCAGAAGAACGGCGCGGCAATACAAACATGGAAGATCGATGCCGAATCCCTTGAAGCGGTTTCGCCAAATAAAGTCGCTAAGTGCTTCGATAAGTCAGCTGACGATCCAGGAAAGTGCGTCAGAGACATTCAAAAGATTCTGAATAGGACGTGTCTCTTGAGAAGGCCCGAGGGGAAAATAAGACCACAACACTGTTGGTACGAGGAGGTTCGTACTCGCCGGAAAGCTTGCCTGGCGAAATTAACACAAAGCGGAGCTTACATACTATAGCCAACCTAGAACTACCTAGCAAACCTAGCCAACCTAGCAACCTAGAACTTGCTTTTCCTTTACAGCAGAGACTGCTGACTAGACACTAGCATAGAGGCAGAGGCTGGAGTTCCGAGGGAAGGCGCCCAAGCCGGCAGAGTGCAGCTAGGTTCCAACCATCTAACAACAAACCAGCGGCTCGTCACGTCTGACGTGCATTAAAACCAATACCTAAAGACCTGTTGGTAATTTATCTTCACCCACATCTCCTTCATCTATCATCATAGTTTATGATACTAAAGCTGAGAGGCACCCATTCAAGACGTCCCACGAAGAAGAATTACCAGAAAAGGGGGGGGGGGAGAAACCTGATCCTCGAAGGTACCATCGGCACGAAATAAATATAAAGTGGCTACAAAGCACTAAGGAAATAGCACTAAGCACTCAACCAAGAAGTTGCCGTGGGACACTGCTGGAAACAGGACCCGTGGGGGAAGGCTTACAAGATCGTCACAGGGATGTTCCAGGAGATGACTTCAAATCTCGTCTAAAATCGACAAAAAATTTCCAGTTTCTGCGGAAAGAAACCAATGCCCCAACCGTATTGATGAACGGCCTCCTTCAGAGGGTAGTTTTCCCCGGCTTAGTGGATGATAGCCACCTTAGCGAAAAAGGATACCGACAAATTGAGATAGAGGCCAATATGTCTTCTTGACGTCATGGCGAAAATCTATGAAAGACTAGTCTTCAAGAGACTGGAACATGATTTAGAGGAATGTGATGGCTTGAATGTAAATCAGTAATCCGTAGAATCTGAATATTTTCGATAGTACGTTTTTTAGCACATCACAAAAAAACGTCCTATCAAGGTGCTTCGTCTTTGGGTCATGGGTTCGGGTGAGTAAGTTTAAAACACGACTTGTATTTGTCTAGTAGTAGTAATACGACTAGTAAGTGACTGGTCGTCACAAAATGCTCAAAGGGACTCTAACTAGCTAAGAAAAATATAACACATTTTGTTTCCTTTGAAGCCACCGCAGTGCCGCAGTGCCGCAGGGCAGTTGTCAAAACAGTGCGAAATTAAACCCCAATAATCAAAATGTTTAGGAAGAGATCATTGATCTGAGGAAAAACTGCTGACGTTAGGAAACTTTCTGGGAAAA
Source organism: Protonemura montana (assembly GCA_947568835.1). Taxonomy (NCBI): domain Eukaryota; kingdom Metazoa; phylum Arthropoda; class Insecta; order Plecoptera; family Nemouridae; genus Protonemura; species Protonemura montana. The sequence goes on along the minus strand of OX387604.1, from coordinate 22,779,078 downwards.
CACCTACGTTACATCAAAAATGATAAAAATGCACTAAACAATTATCTTAGTGAATTTATTTTGTAAAATATAAAAAACATAATAATATGTTATGTTTGAAAATCACCCTTAATTATTTGCCTAATTCTTAATCCTTAACCTTTAATTCCTTAATCCTACTACAAATTTTGAATTTAATTTGTTTTTTTATATCTAATCTACCATATACTTATTGAGTTTTCCTATTCTTTCTTTGTTATCTGTTGAACTTTTTAATAAACTTAGAACCTACAGAGTGACAGATTCCTTAAAACTAGACGAACTTTCAGTAAATACTGCTTTCTTCGACTAGGAGTGGACAGCATTCACTTCACGATGAGGACAACTCAAAATAAAAGCCTCTTCTTGAATTAAATAGAGTCTTATTTTGCTTTTCAATAGTAAATGTAATTTATCTAGATTTTCCCTTTTTGACAGTCTAATGGCAGCACATTTGCACCCCCTGAGATATTTCACATTTTTTGTATCATTATTATTAATAAGTTCCTTCGCCTAAGCAACTGCTTTTTTACCCTCACACTCTCTTTCTCAAAAGGGGTGGGATAAGACAGTTCTCACTGTCACCTGCCCGCCACTGCACGCTCTTGTGGTACGCCACTGTAAGGTGCACTATGCACCAACCTATCGCCAACCGTGTAACCAGTCCCGAATCTCTGATCTACCTGTTGGGCCAAGGTCGAGCTGACCCAGGGTCTGAACGGTCAACACCTTTTTGTTCTCCCAATCAAAAAACTATTTCAATTCACAACCATTACAATGTGGTCTCTGATTAGTTACATTTTCAAATATACTTTCCGGTTAGTAGGAATTTTGTAATACGACTTATAAATATTAATTTAATTTTATGTTAAGATAGTTGTTTTCGTTTGATGATGGATCCTGAAGAATAAAACGAAGACGGGTGTAAATAACAAAAAAAAACATTGTATATTTAAGTGTGTTTCTGTCGGATTTTAAGCCACAGATAAGTTCTTTGTGGTGCTTTCAATGTGCGATTTAGAAAAATTAATTAATGTATTATGTTTCATAAAATATACATAAATTATATATTACTATATATTATATATACACTCCAAAAGCGCAGTGAGCAACGACGCTTGTCGGCAACGACGCTTGTTGGCAACGACGCTTGGCGGTGTCGGCGCTTGGCGGCGTCGGCGCTTTACTGGATCTGGCATCGCTTTGATTCGTATCGGGAAACTAATTCCAAGGATCACCGCACCAGAGGCTGGCGCTAGGCATGTATACTCCCTGTCGCCCTCTGTTGCCACTTTAGCGGACTCGTCATATCACTACACCCTGCTCCACGATCCTTGAATCCCAACTCCAGTTCACTGATCCACGCTCCACAATCCACTCTCCAAGCAACTATCTTTCCTAAAAATCCAGCGGAACGGTTATGCACCGTCTTCAGCATCTTTTGTAGAATAACATACAATTTTAAATATACATTTGAATGACTTGTTGTGACCATTGTATTCGAAACTCTCTGCATGCTCTTCTATCGAGTTTGTGTCTTTTTAACTAAAGCTCAAATAATAGCGGGACTCGACTGCACCCGTCTTAACCTCTATGTATCCCAAGTATGTTATGGATCGGCAGCATAGCAAGGCAAGGCAGGATATCGGGCAGCTAGTCTTGTCACTTCGCAAGAACACAGGCCGGTGGCACTGCAGTCACGGGTGCGCGCTCACTTTCCCCATCGGCTCATATGAATTTTCCAACATGGCTGAAGTGTGTAGATCCGGGCCTGACGCTGTATAATATGAGTGCTCATATTTCTTCAAGTTCAAGTTCAATAATGTGCTTGAGGAAATGAAAACGTTCTGTGATAGTTAGCAGTTGATTACGTGTACATCGTGTGCAATTGTTGGCGACATGTTTCCACCAGTCGAGGCCCAAAGGATTTAGATTAGAGCAGAGTCTACTGGTAAGTCAAGTCCCTTCCACTGATTTTTAGCAAAAAAATCCATTAAAAATTGGTTACAGTTAGATGTGTGCAGTAGAAACGATACCTTTACAAAACCTACCCGAGCCTTTCTGGACATAACAAAAGCATACGAAATAACATTACTTTAAGTGCATTTTTACGTGTTATATCTTATACCACATATCATATTTCTGAACGGATTCGTATAACAGTTTCGTAATAAACAGTTCGTAATAAAGTTTCATTCATTCATTCAACATGTTTCTTTAAATGGCATTTTTTAGAGTAGTTCCTCTGATATCATAGATTGACAAAAAAAAAAACGTATTTTCACGCAGTGATACATTTGATAGGTTCCTATGAAACATTGACAGTAAACCGCCTTATAAATGGTAGCCTAATTTTCAGGAAAGTTTCAAATATCTCGTTGCTAAACGTTCAGCTATATTGGACTAAGGTATATTTGTACTTCTCTGAGCAATGTAACCATTCACGTCCATCTTTCTCTACCGTTGTCAAGATGAGCCAAGCACAACGCATAATATCCGAAGAATTATAATTCTGAGTCAGTTATAGCCGTGACGTTATGTGAAGTGCCTGTGTTCTCGGCTGATCTCGTGAGTTTCTGGCAGTACCGCCACGTGACGGATTTTGACAGCAAATCACGGGGCGCTTTCTCTAAGCAAGCATGCCTGTCAAAAGTTCGCCATCAAAGCACAGTTTACTTCTAGTCTCATTATTTTTGGAAAAATGTTAATTAGTACCACTCGTACCCACTGCTTTCTTGGAAATGGCAAGTGTGCCTCTTTTCATTGCCCTTACCTTGCGATTTTGCTTTATGATTTCTACTTCCAAACTGGCCACTGCACTATTGAGTGCTTTGCGATAGAGTTTATCTTAAGCAAGTGACAGGAAAGGACAATATGTGATTACACATTTTATAAAATTAATAAGTGTTTCAAGTTTTACACGAATAATCTCTTCTTACCATTATTTTTCAATAGAATCCGTCCAGCGAATGCAATAATGCTACAACAAAAATATTGTTTAAACACATTTAGTTAAACAGGCTAAATGAAAAATCACTTTTCGCGCGTTAACTGCAAACTTGCAAGCAGCCTTCAATTTTAAACAGGTTTGCGACTTAGCTTTACGAGTGGCTCGTTAGGCGTGAAGTTATAGTTACCCGTTAGGTACGTTTTTTCACTCGGTGAAAAAAGTTCGGATGTTGCACTGAAAAATACTTTGACTGAATGTTTTATATGAATGTCTTAGTTACATATAATCATCAATATCACCTTAAGTTTTCCCTGGAGTTCCTGGGAGTTGCCGGAACGATAAGGGGTGGAAAAAAAGGGAGATCAGATGAGAATGTACGATCAGAAAATATTCAGATTCAGCTGAATGTCAATACAAACGTAAAATCCGAAATAGCATTAAAAATATCTAGTTTACGAGGTGAAATTTTGTGCCAGCGAGCTTACTCAATCGATAGTGGTGTGGCGACCAAATAGTAGGGAGAAATGAATGAGCTTAAGATATCCCTCCTCTCTTGAACTCGTACACATTCTCCCTCTCTTTCGCTGACTCTCTATAAAGGGGAACAAGATTTGCTATATTTTCGATCACTTGGATGCTCTTTATTTCTTGTTTATTTACCATCTCAAATTGTAGCAGGGCTACTTTGAGAAATTCACCGTGGGTATCACTATCACTTTCAAATCAAGAAATTACCAAATAAACAATCATTTCTACTAAGTGGAAATAGTTGGTTATAATTATCTAGATCAGCCCATTTAACTCCATTCTGGATACGAAGTTGAGTGCAGGTTAACGATTAGAGATCAAAGATTAAACCCTTGAATTGATTCAAATCAGTGAATAAAAGAAGAAAGCGTCTGTGGGAACTATTTCACATTTTAATATTTTCAAAAACGTGGACGAAGTGAATTAAAAGAAAATCAAAATGGATATTTTTGCGTGTAGCGTGACGACTTCAAAAGCTGAATTAAATGAAAATAGAGCAACCCTGACCACAGCTTTTTCCTATGAACTGTGTTTTTTTTTTGCAAATACATTTAGACCCCCAAACGTCTGACCAGCTAAGAGTCCCCAATTTTCCTCAATTTTCCTCAATATCCCCAATTTTTGGTAAAAGTAGGGCGGCATAATGTCATCATGAAAGTTATCGCTTGTTTCGAGTGACACCAAACAGCAACAGATGCACGTGGATCGCGGACTTCCAAATTTCGAGATAAAATACTCTAGGTGAAAAACTTTTAAGTAAGTTGAATGACTATCTAACTTTCGAATACTTCGATTCGACATAAGCTAGAATCCGCAATCATAATCGAATCCAGTCATGAAGACCAATTAACAAAAATCGGAAAATCAAGAATTTTTTATTTCCATTAGGTGATATGATACTGACATGAGTGATGCAGGCAGCAACGTGTTTAATGGCTTGTTGATAAATGTGACTCTAGTTATCGCTGGCATGCCCATGTTTTCACCGTAAAGATGAAGGGATTATTACCTCCGTAGAAGACAATAGAAAATAGAATTGCTCGTCAATAGAAAAACGGTATAATTCTGAGAAGGAGTGGATCATTGGCCCCATCAAGGTGACATTACAAGTTTGATGATATAAGGGTGCATCATAACGATTATTTATATTGATCAACAAATGCTCGATCGACTAGGCAAGTTATCAGCTGGCACAATACCAATCAAATAGAAAACTGGCGCAAGCGGAACATATCAATACGACGATTACTGCTGTTAAAAATGAGATGGATCAAATTCTGTAGCTAAACAATTTTAATGAAAATGAGAATTTGTCACGATACCTATAAAAATTACAGCGGTATTTGAAATTAATTGACACTTCAAAATTGTCACAAAGAAACTTACAAAAATAACAACTTAAAATACGAAAAGATGAATTGATTCCCGCTAAAAAAGAACACAGACTAGATGAATTAGAAGAATATGAACAAAATAACGACTTTATATCACTTTAAAATTATGTGAAAAGTGAACATGAAAATTCTGATGAAGAATCGATGGACTGGAAATCTCTTCTTGATAAGAAAGACAGATCAAGCGAGAGAATTTTATTGACTTCATCTGCTAGAGATATTATCAATTTGTAGAAAGCTGTGAGTGTCAACATTAAAGGAATGAATCTCTCATCACTAGTTGATATAATCACAGAGGTTGAACGAACCTCTAGGTTTACAACCCAATAGAATGGAGTGTACTAAACAGTTCCAACGAAAAATCTATCATACAGAGCGTCCTTCGACTGTAGTAAAGAGAGTTAAATGCAGAAAATTAAAAATCAATCACCGCAACAAATTTTACTTTAAAGAAGAAATGATCATGTGATAAAAATCTGGAAAATATTTCGCTTTATCATCTGTAAGTACAGTAAATTTGCGACAATGACTGGGGACAAAAATACAGTCTATAACGTATTTATATCTATATGCAACACAACGCTTCATTGACGACGTGAAAGCATGGTGCATTGATTTACGTAAATGCACTGAAGTGTTCTGTAAAGAATTTTGCAAGGAAGCCAAAGATGTAAGTGTGAGTACTGTTGGCGTAGGTTAAGTCACACACCTAGATGCATAATAGATAAATGCGTAGACAGTATATTTGACAATATACATTTTGGCCGTGTGAATTTGGCGGTAAGCTTGGATTTTTTGTGCCCAGCAAGGACAGATTACTATAATTTCTTAATTTGTAAGACATCACTCACCAATTTAACTTAAAAAACAAAAAAGGCAAGTTTAACGGAAAATTTTTAAGAGGTTGCTTGTCTGAAAAATCATAGCTATGTAAAGAAAATGTTGAATGTTTTAACGTTTGAGATAGTCGCCTGCCGAAAACCACTTTTGACTCATCATTGTTTGGTTTTTGCACAATCTGATTGTAACATGATTGAAAGGTGAAACATGATTGATTGACAGGCCGACTTGAGAATGATATGCAATAATTGATGTGCCGTCAATTCGCAGCTGGGCGGGAGGCAGCGGACCATTCTGGACAGATGGAACTTCTGGAGCCGGAAGTGGGTGCCTGGGACTGTGTCTTGCTCGATCCGCTCACAGAAACCACTTTCATTTCCAACCTACATCAGAGATTCAAGAGGGACCACATTTATGTAAGTACCGACAAAATACTGGGACGGGTTCTTTACATAAATAATTGAACTAGGAAGAGATGCAATGGCAATTTCTTTGAAAAAGTTCCGTTTTGATGCTGAACAAGGGTAACGCAGCGTAAAACAGTTTTCGTCCCTGCGCATGATGAAGTTGGCTTACAAATATATACCACACGGCCAGTCATAGACGCATAACTAGGGCGTATTTAGCTAAGTTTGTCATAAAAAATAATTTGAAAGACTACATGTGAAAAAATGTGTGAAACATGTGTGAAAGTCTACATGAAGAATATTAATAACTGTATAAAAAGTTACACGTGTGGAACTAATTTCGATTAATTTCTTCGTTTCTCGTCAATTCAAAATTAGCATCCTATGTAGGTTTTCACCGATTTTGTTAATTATTGTTAAGCTTAGAGACCTTACTGAAGTATTAGTTGAGGCTGTGGGACAATTTTAAAGAAGGGATTAAATACAAAATTAAATGCTATCCGTCTGACCGCCAGGTTTTGACGTGTCTTGTTCAGATTGTAAAAGTTCCAGGACTGAACAAATGAGGAACTGTGTGTACAAAATGCGCTCGTTTAGTCAGGTTTATTAATTTACCTTTATTTTATGTTTAACTCACAGTTTTTTTGAGTCTGCTGTTTGGGTAAATTTAACGGAGAACCCCGGAGGGGACAACAACACTTAACTAGCTCCCACATTCATGACATAATAAATTGCTTTATCGAGGAATTGCTATAATTTTCGGTATAAATCCAGTTTTGACCCCGCGTGTCGAAAATTTTTCTGGTAAGAGCGAAGGGTATTTTAAAAATATTTCCGTTACGACAGTTTTCATTATCTACCAGTAGAAAGCAGTGTTCTTCCAAACATATTTGGACATGGAGTTATTTTACGAGCTTAGAAACTCAGTAGGTTCTTAAAACTGTTGTGGTTTACAAAAACGAGTCCGAGGGACAATGTCAGTGTGCTAGAGACTAAGAGGTAAAGATTAAAATAGTGCAGAGATTACAAAATTGCCTTACACAAAGGAAAGGCAGATATGAATGAGATTTTTTAAACATTTTTCTTATATAAGACATATCGTTCTGCAAACGTTTTGTACAAAAAACTACAAGCGCAGAGCCGGGGGCCGCGGAGTAGCACTAGTGTTCAGCAAAATCCTTCAGAGGTGGAGGAATTTGCACGGTACGTAAAAATTGTACAAGTGTCGACGTAATGAAACATTGGTAATTTTAATTTCAAACTTGCAGTGCGACTTGCAAGCGTTATTCTTTTTGACCACCTTTGCAGCCATTGGCATTGGTCCAGTCACTTTCCACTCTTTACCTCACAACCGAAATGGTGACAGGTTCAGGGGAACTAGTGATTTCAGACAAATCTTGTCTGCGCTTTTCTGGCCGTACTGTTAAAGAAATCGACTATGGTGCAGACAAAGGAATACATTTCGTTCGAAAAGGATCTTTTTTCGAAATGTTTTCGCCGCGTGCCAAATTGAGACCCCAACATTTGACTTTGTAACTAACTGTAGGAAGTAAAAGTAAGGAAAATAAGAATCGTAAAAATATATATTTTCGAAGGAAGTGCAATCCTTTATCTACAACATAGTCGATTATTATAATTATTTCGTTAATGGTAAGGCCATTATATGCCTGAATGTTAGGTTTGTTTATTGATATTTTTACTCACATTTTAGATTTTGATCTCCCTATGCATTTTTATAGATAAAATACGTGCTAATTTATAATACTCTGTGTTCCCCTCACTCGCTTTTGCTCAGGTGTAACGAACTTGGGGTTACCTAGCCATCTAGGAATGCAATTTGTCGCGGCGTTTACGCAGGAAGGAATTCCACACAGAGTTTTTTGCCTCAGACTGAGAAAATATCGCGCTCTTAGATTGAATTGTTCTCATCTAAATTGGACATTAGAATTGCGCTGCATTTTTTGAATGAAAATCGATTCCATCAATAAAATCGGCAAAATCAATGTTTGGAAAGTATTTTTGTAGATTCACTTCTTAAATCTGGAACCTAGCAAGCGAGCGTAATAAGGAAATGTATTTCTCATTGACTATAAAATTGCAAAAATAAGAAGCATATGTGACACAAGGACTTCGTCAAAACTATGTCCTAGAGCCGCAATAATGCACAAACAATTCTACTTGAGTTGATTCTCGATCAACTTGGCAAAACGAATTGAAATGTAATTGTCTATTTGTCCATTAATCACAAAGTTTACAGTCAAAGAGTAAAAGAATGTGGACTCATCCGAATTGAAATTAGAGTGAAAAACGGTGAATGGCGTGAGTTAAAACAAAGAATAAGTCAAGTGGTAAACTTGTTGCATTTGCATGTCACCTTTGCAGCCGCTTGCATCAGATTTTCGCTGCCAAAAGCTAAGGAGAGTTGCTGAAATTGTACATTTTCGGTCATAAATGTGGTTTGGGGCAGGAGGCTGCAGCTACTTATGGTTGTAAACAGTTCGAGTCAGATCATGCAATAAATGGTAGGGATCATTTCCCTTAAAGTAACTGCACAGAGAAATCATACATTGCATAAAGAGGCTAACTACGCTCATGTTTTCATCAAGGTCGCATACAGTTATTGTAAGAAATTGAAAAAAAAAATTATTAATTTATTGTAATTTTCCTGTTGCAGACATACATTGGGAACGAATTAGTGTCGGTGAACCCATACAAGAAACTAGCTCTCTACTCCATTGACTTAGTCAAAGCATACGAGATTAGAGGACCTTATCAACTGGCACCGCACTTGTAAGCAACCTTTCGTCTCTCTATTAGTCACTAGAAGGTAAAGGGTCTCGTCCTCTTTTAGTCACTGAAAGGTAAAGGGACTTGTTCAATCTTAGTCACAAGAAGGTAAGACTGACGTAACAAGATTTTACCATTCAAAACTGACAAGGAAAAGCATCTTGATCTGGGCTACAGTGAGAAATTCAAGGACTTTTTGTGCTTTGTCGGTTTGGCTATCTCATTAAAAGTACAATTTACTTCATTGTCAATTTTCCCTGTTTGTGTTTACATCAATGTTCAAAAAAATATCACCACATTGAAAGTCATCTGTAATAGATTTGAATCTCAGAAATGACGTAAGCATTTTTAAGCAATGTGGCCTGTAGCATTTTTAAGTAAATTAAGGTAATGATTAAAGATAATACAGCAAATTAAATAATTGTCGTTGTCATAATTTGTTTGATATTTTGTTCTGTTCTAGGTACGGAATCGCAGGATCCGCGTACCGGTTCTTGCGTGACCGGAACCAGGATCAGTGCATCGTTGTTTCTGGTGAATCTGGCTCAGGGAAAACGGAGGCTGCACGAATCGTCCTTCAGTTCGTCGTGGTTGCAACTGGGCAATCAACTGAGCTTAGGGAAATGAAGGACAAATTAGTGCAAGCAGGAGCTCTCCTCGAAGCTTTTGGAAACGCAAAAACCAGCAGAAACGACAACTCGTCTAGATTTGTAAGGAAATGCAACTTCTCATGAGCCTCATTTTGCGAAAACTTATATAGATGCGTTTTACACTTAAATAGCTTATTGCAAATATTTACAACGCTATAACCCAAATCCTTACAACTATCAAGTCTTAAGTTTAACAACTGTGTTTTTTGTTATTTTCATTTAGGGCAAATACATGGACATAGAATTTGACTACAAGGGAGATCCCCTTGGCGGCACTATAACAAACTGTAAGTGAAATGAGGAAAGCTCCAAATATTCAATTATGTATCGCAATGTTTTTTTTATGACTAATGCTGAGACCTTTTTTTTCTCAGACCTCTTGGAAAAGGTGCGTACAAAAGAACGAATTTCTTAAGCAACGGTAGTGCAGGTCGAACGTCAGGCTTAAAAAATAAGGGGATTGACAAATATGCATTATTTTTGCATAAAAGTATTTTGGTTCCCACTTTAGTACTTATTTCAGTAATAGAAAACCAAAGAACTAATAAGGACAAAGTAAGATTCGTCTCACTTAATCAACTCTTCTCACAAGCGGACATTTAAATTCTGTAATGATGGCGATGTAGGGAGGAAAAATATTGTTAGCATATTTATCACCGGTAAAATAATATGTAGCGCGCTTATTTCACTGAAATCAAAATAACTTTATACCATTAGCCACTTCCAAATTATTTCAAAATATCTATAAGCAGCTAATGCAGTTCAGGTTATGCATCAAAAAGTTGCTTGGCACGTTTTTATCTGCAAATCGAATAAACTCCAATCAGTAAGACTTGATACAAAATATACTGATTTAAAAATAAATTTAATTCCTCAACCCCACGCCTTGGCCACTGGATTCCAAATATTTTAACCATTACTTCTTTAGTTCTCGTGCATGTTCCAATTGGAAGACGATAAAGCGATAACGTGGTTCTTATCTTCTCTTGGTTAACTGCTTCTATTGGCCAATTTCGCTAACACCGTTTACAGCGCTCTTAAACGACGTTTAGGAGTGATTTGAACTGGCGAAGTAATTTTCTTTCAAGCACCGATATTTTGAATTTTGCAAATCAATAAATTTACACAATAAACGAGAAAAAGGTCACTTTGGCACAGATTTTTATTCGAAACGGAATATTTGGTGACATGGAAATATAAACAAATGGCAATGGGACTCAATTACTTTGATCTCCAAATTATGGTTTAAACTTTAAGCCCCCGTCCTTCCTGGTTAAAATATTGAGCGAAAATTTGGCTAAAGAGAAAATAGTGACGGCTGCGAAATAAAATTTATTTCTAAGCCAAATTCCAAATTCCAAATTACCAAATTCATATAACACATTTTTTTTCTATTTAACTATTTATTTTAAACTACCGCTTTCAAATCTCTTTAAATGTTGGCATACCCGTGAAAATCACTTTTGAATCATAATCTCCCTTTAACGCCAATTAAGCATGATTTAAAAGCATGATTTTAGCATGATTTTGCATGGGCAAAATTTTACCTTAATACAAAGATCAAAAATGTATACTTGATTCTGTTCGTCTCAAATTATATTGGAAGCAATTTATTGAAAGTCCTTTCCCTTTTATAGAGGGAGGTTGGGAAATATTAGTAACATACGTATTCCTAGCATATTATTGAAACATTGAGTTAATTGATTTCGTTTTCATGCGTTTAGTCTCGAGTGACAAGCCAGTATCTTGGGGAACGAAACTTTCACGTGTTTTACCAACTTCTGACAGGGGCCGACATCCAACTACTCAGTAAGCTAGCCATCAATATAACCGATTCAAATCAGCACTCCACTCAATTGCAACACGTGAGCAAAAATAACTGATTGCGATTTGTTTTGTTGCAGAATCCCTAAAACTTCAACGTAATTTGGATAACTATGTTTTTTTACGTAGTAATCGATCTAGAGCGCTAGAAAATATTGATGATAAAAGTGACTTTCAAGTAACTAAGGTAAGTTAATGATGAAAACAAATTTTTGTGGCTAGTTTTTCAATTTTGCGCGAGGCTTAACAGTTTTCTAGGTGCTCTTAGAGTTTAAATAAGTATCAATTGAAAGATGTATGTGATATCATAAGGTGCACTGTAATTAATTTTTCAGAAGGCGCTAGAAATTTTAGGTTTTACTACGGAAGAAATAGTGAACGTTTTAAAAATAGTTGCATCAGTTTTGAAGCTGGGGAATATCGGATTCATTCCTGCCAACAATATTGATGGAACGGAAGGTTGTGCGATCAGTAACGACTATGGTAAGTGGCTTGCCGCACAATTTTTATCCGGACACCGGCGTTGCACATGCGACCGACAACACAACCACGTCTTGAAAGCGGGAACACGCTTCGTCACTTTGCCTTTTTATGTCGTTAAGTATTAAAGAAAATGTTGGTAAACTTCGACAAATATTCGAATTAAAAGTGCCAACTTCTTAAACATAAAATTGTTCAGAAATGGGATATTTCCCAGCACCAAAACGTATCTACTGAACGTCAAATTGGGGGTACCGAGTTTGAATTGATGTGACACAGCAAAGCGTTACTGGAATCAGAGTGACTGAGAAGTCACAGCCTTAAGAGTTAAGACTCGTATTAAAGTAAAAATCAGTCACATGAAGTACTATAATTATTCCCCAAGTACATAAAACATATTTATTTTTTAAGTTGTTCAATTTTACGGGGCATTACGGTTTAGAGTGAAGCTTTCCTGAAAGTATTGATAGTATTGAAAGTAGTTTTGAAGTTTTTCGTCTCTTTTATATGTGAAAACTTAAGTTATTTTTCCCACAGAGTTGTACGAAGTATGCGACCTACTACGTTGCGAGCAGGCTGCTTTAGTGGGCGTGCTTACTTCTCAAACCCTTCTGGAAGCGATTACTGTCGACCTCAGCGCCAGCGAGGCAACGCTGGTCAGAGATTCCCTTGCCAAGGCCCTCTACAGCCGACTTTTCACATGGATAGTAAATAAACTCAATGATTTCATCAAGGTAATACAAGAAAGGTCTTTCCTTTTAAAATGAGCTAGATTGTTCGTCAGCAGTTTGCTAAATCCATTGTCCTTATTTTGTAGGTAAAACATCATGGGAAAAGAAAAGTTATGGGAATTTTAGACGTTTATGGATTTGAGATGCTTGAACGGAACGGATTTGACCAATTTATAATAAACTTTTGTAACGAAAAATTGCACCAAGTAATAGTGGACTGGACGTTAAAACAAGAGCAGGAAGAGTATGTTAGAGAAGGTGAGAGTTATCCATGTACTATCAGATTGCCAGATCAAAAGTCGTTTTACTTTCTAGTGCACTTTTTCCACTAAACATAAACGAATGTGAACATTTGCAGGCTTGGAATGGAATGCCATTCCATTCTTCAACAACGGCCTAATCTGTGAGCTTATCGAAAAGAATAGCCACGGAATCCTATCGTTGCTCGAAGAAGAATGCTCCAAGTCTGACGAACTGTTTTTGTCTCGTTTGGCACAAGGTTGTGCCGGACACGCGCACTTCGAAGTTGCACAAGGCTCTCGGAACTATCCAGACAATAACCTACCTGTGAATTGCTTCCGGTAATTATTTTAGGTTCTTGCAGGTTTTGTAGGTTCTTACAGGTTCTTGTTAAACTATTGTTAATCTATTGCTAAATCCAACAAAATAATTCATGCGGTCAAGTCCCAGTTGTGATCTCGGTGCCAGTTTGAGATGATCCTCGATCTCTCTCAATAATATCAACCAAGGTAGCAAAATGTTTAGCAACAGATTCTTACTACAAATTATTACAATTTTCTTTACAGCAAAAATAATAAAAACAATAATAAAGCATAACTTTGCCTGCCGGTGTTTGCTGGAGATGGTGCAAAAAAACAGATGCGGTCTCCAGTTAAGGATTCAATTCAATTAGTATAGGAATCAGTTCAGGAATAGCAGCACCCATTTGCTTGTCAGTGTGTCCCTTCCGAAGACGTTTTCACTAACTGAGCATGAACGCTTTCTTATATTCCGCTAGATTAAAGCACTATGCTGGCACGGTGACGTACAACGTGCAAGGATTCGTTGCAAAGAACAATGATCTGCTTCATCGAGATCTGTCCATGGTGATGTTCAGTTGTAATCACCCTATGATGAAAGCGCTGTTCCCAGAAGGAAATCCAAAAAGAACAACTTTGAAACGACCAGCTACGGCTGGTGCCCAATTTAAGATATCGATAGGATCATTGGTAAGAATGCATTATTTTCCTTTCCATGCACTTCCGACATACACTGTTGGGTTCGATCAATCTAAAACAAGTATTCATTTTGAACAGGTAAGGAATCTTGGAACTAAAGAAGTTCACTATGTTCGATGTATCAAACCTAATGAGCTGAAACAACCACGGATTCTGGAAACTGCTTTGGTACAGCATCAAGTTCGGTATTTAGGGTGAGTAGCCATAAGAATGAAAATTACGAAGGCAGAAAAAGTGCAACTTGAACTATAATTTTGTAGTAGACTGTTGTTGTGCACAGTGTTAAAGTCTGTAATAATATTTGAACTTTTCTAGCCTTTTGGAGACAGTGCGAGTGCGAAGATCAGGATTTTGTTATCGAATGGTTTATCAACCTTTCCTTTCTCGCTACAAGATGCTTTCACGTCACACGTGGCCACATTTTCGAGGTCCTCCAGTTGAAAGTGTTGTGTTCTTAGTTCGAGACTTACCAATACCAAGTGCCGAGTTCTCATTCGGAAGGACTAAATTGTTTGTTCGCAGTCCTAGAACAGTATTCGAACTCGAAGAATTTAGAAGAGTTAGGCTTCATGATTTGGCAACATTATTACAAAAAATTTGGCGTGGATATAGTCAAAGAAAAATATTCCTGGGACAAAGAAGAAGTCAAATTGTGATTGCATCAGCCTGGAGAAGTTGGAGGGTAAGGGTTCTCCCGTAATTTATTCAGACATCGGAATAAACAAACAAACTAGAAACATGCAGTAATATATTCATACATTTCGAATGGAAATAGAGATATCATATCTAGATGATCGAACATTTTCCATAATTATCAAAACAAATTTTAAATTTTAAATTCAATTTATCTAGAGCAGTACACGTATTACTTTGTGTGTGGTTTTAAAAATTAAATTATCTTTAATTAATTATTTTTACTGTAAAGATGTGGTCAGGGCTGAATAGGACTAAAAATAATAGTGCTTGTCCGGTGATGTACAGGAATGCCGTTTTGGAGTTTCTTTCAAAGGTCGAAGACATTTGTGGTGCTTGTACAGGGTGGTATGTAATAAACCTACCATTGCCCCCCCCCCCCCCCCTCTAAAAACCCATCTGCCACTCGAATTTTTAAAGTGTGTTTTCCTTCAGTTTCTTCGCATTTTTGTATCGCAAAGCACCTGTCCACTGTAAGCTCGTTTGTACAAATACTATTTTCAATGTAAGTTGATTGGTGGTATAAGTATTTTTATTGAATGTCAAGTTGTTTGCTTTTAAATGGCGTCTGTGCTACCAATATCAAAAGCACCTTTGTTGTGTTGGATAGGGTATTATGAATATCTTGTGCGTTGAGTAATGAGTTATATACACGGTACTGGTACACTGAATTGCATACTATTAAAAATGCAAATTTTTTGTTTTTGTTTTCACAAATTGAACATATCAATAATGATTAAAACGCTGATTTAATGGAAATTGGCAAAGCGCAAACCAATTGAAATTTGAGCTAGTAACCGTGATTTATGAAGGTTCTTTGTGTTGCAGGCACAAGAAGAATACCGAATATTAAAACATAGGAAGCAAGTGGAATGGGCTGTAAAAGTCATTCAAAGTCATTATTTCCGATGGAAGACACGACAGTTCCTGTTGAGACTAGCCGTCCAGTTACCTGAAGATTGTGATTCACCAATCAGTCGAGATTGGCCAACCTGTCCAAGAAGATTAGCGGATACCAGTCTCTTGCTTAGAAGAATACATCACAAATGGAGGGTGAGATTATTTACGTTGTTAATTCAGTGTTAATATTGTTTTTATAGAGTTAGATGTACTTTCACGTACTACATGGCCCCATAACTGCATGGACTACTTATCACCGATGTTGCAAACTGTACTGGAAAGTAGAAAAAATATGTTGCCTATTTTCCAAGCAATACTTAACTCCATCTTATGTAAATTTAAATTAAACAAATTAATCGAGTGTTTGCTAATTTTGAGGAAGTTGTAATGAATAATTTTCCTTGCAGTGTTTTAAGTACCGAGTGCGCTTCGACCAGACCGCGAGAAATCGCCTCCGAGAAAAAGTGACAGCGAGTATCATTTTCAAAGAGCGCAAAGCATCTTATCCACGAAGTGTTTCACATCCCTTCCTCGGAGACTACGTAAGACTCAGACAAAACGTTCAATGGAAGAAAACATGCGTAGAAACAAATGATCAGTACGTTGTCTTCGCGGACATCATCAACAAGATTACCAGATCAAGCGGGAAGGTAATAATTTCTTTGTGAATTTTCTGGGGTTTTGGCTCCAACTCCCCACGTAAATTACACTGTTCAAAACAAGGACTTTTACGAGATCTTTTATAACGTGAATCATTACCGCATTGCATTCTTTGCGAATGCGATTTGGTGCCGGCATTGCTTGATAAAATTCACAAGCTAACAACTGGCATATGACATCTGCATGTGTTTGCAGAAGTTAATACTATTTTATCAAGTTAGAAATAAAATTGGCGTTTGTATAAAGATGCTGACTACGGGCCAGTCTGCCAATTGCTTGCATTCCCTTACCCAGCTCAGTTTGACAGAGTGTTCTATGACTCCGGACTCACTATGAAACCACAGGACGAGTTCAAATACCAGGACCACTCTACTAACACATGAAAGAAGCTTCATGCCCCCCAACCATTTTCCCAAACAGAATTGGATGAATTTTGATGGTCATTCCCGAAAAAACCTGATCAAGCCCAGTGTTGCTTAACTTTGTTAATCTCCCTTTAATTTGTGTTATAAATAGGCTCGATGGTTTCAAATGATGGAACAAAAATATTTCGAAAATACTTAACTTCTCTAAGACCGATTGCATTTTAAAAACTCTTTACATTGTTGAGAAGACGCTAATCAAAGCTTTAAGTTTGGCCAGCATTCTACAGGGTTAACGGCTTTACTAAGCACACATTTAAAAAATAATGTATACCGACATTTGCAGGTTGATATTATCGTGTAGAATTTCGCACCAATTACAAATGAATTCTGAGGTCGATAGCGACGGCTATCGCTAAAACGGCTAAAAATGTAGCGCCTGCTCTCCAATTTTCATTCACTTACATATTCTCCATTTTTTCTAGTTTGTGCCAATACTATTCGTCTTGTCTACCAGCTCAATGCTCATACTGGACCAAAGGACACTTCAAGTGAAATACAGGGTGCCTGCCACTGAGATTTACAGGCTGTCTTTAAGTCCCTACTTGGATGATATCGCAGTTTTCCACGTGAGAGCCGTAAGTAAAATGACTTTTCTAGTAGTTGTGCGAATCGTGTATGCAAGTTGCAAAAAGCTAAAAATGTATGTACACTTCTGAGTCGTATGTTGAATTTTCTAGAACGTAGATTGCTATTTGATTGAATGCGTCGTGAATAGAAACCGCCTGAATGTAGATCGTTGTTTGCACGACTGCGTCGTGAATTGAAGCGCCAGAACGCTTTTTTCACTGAAAGAAAAAAGTACCTGAGTTTCAAAATCTAGTCTCAAAACCAAAAACACAATTGAAATGTGCAAATAAGGGATATATGTGGGATATATGTGGGAAAATAAGGCAAATAAGGGAATACATGTGCAAGGGAGGTGCAGATCATTGACGAAGGCGCAGCGTTGGCAAGTCTCATATAAACGCATTTAAAAGCACAATTGCATATTTTTCCGAGTAGAGGCGAGACGCTTGACGAGGGAGTTAAAATAGTCAACGTCATTCTAATAGAGGATCACCGCTTTTCTATCTGATCAGTGTGCATTTAAAATGACCTTGGGGCCTGCGACGTTGACCTTGCCATTGCGTCTCTTCACAAAGACCATGATGGGTTCTCACAGAAAGCGTCCTTGTCATGTTTACCAAATGAATGTCAGGCATGAGCAGTGGTAGATTCATTTTAAGTAGTGCAAAAAGTGTTTAGCGGCATGAGTTGACCAACAAATAAATTCGGCGGGGCATTTATTAGTCTTATTGACGATCTCAAAATACGGATCTCCCCCATCCCCCGGATTAGCGGAACAATTTTAAATCCCCCTTCGTACAATAAATAGTCCCTTGTGGAAATTACCAGTGGATCAGCCAGGGGGGGGGGGGGGGGGGGGCAGAAGGAAACAACGTTGCTCAACGCGCTTCTATTTTGCATTCAGTACAATATAAAATGCACGCATCACAAAATGCATGGCTACCATTTCCAATCTGATATTTTTTAATCAGCGTAGCGAGTGAAGCGATGACTCAATTTGACTACCCGGAAAAAACAGAATGTTTTATTTATGTGCGTTCGTTTTGTCTTTCTACTGGCCTAACGGTGGGACCAATATGGATAAAATTTCCAGGACACTTGCAAAATCTCTGAACTTTTAAGTTAATCAACTTCATGATTTTATTTTACATCAAGATTTACGAATATGTTTAACACTTTTTTGTGTCCAGAGTCCAGAGTTGGTAGGGATTTAAAAATTTGCGTCCACTACCGTTAATTTTCAGTTGCGAGTGCATGAACCTGTTCATTCGGCAGATGTCCCGTATAGATCAATTTCCGTACACAGCCGAAGGCTGGAAAAGATGTAAATAGCTATCTAGGTTGGTTGGTTGGTTCCTAGTCCAGTAGTCTAGTTCAGTGTTGCAGCTTAGCCGCTAGTGTAGACTGTAGGGTTGGTTGTGTTGTTGTTGTTCTAGCCTAGTCCGGTAGCCGAGGCGAGGGACAACATACCAGGCTGCTTATTTCAGAGCGACCTCGGCAAAAAGAAAGGAGATTTCGTCTTCCAAACAGGCCACGTGATCGAGATCGTCACCAAACTGTTCCTTGTTGTTCAAAACGCCGTAGGCAAACCGCCTGAAGTGAACATCAGTACAGAGTAAGTACTTCTGATTGGGATTGATTTTTTTCCAGGGGATGAATGAGAAAAGGAGCAGTGTGTGACCATATTGTGTCGAATTGAGGCGAGATGTGTCGAAGTGTAATGATAGACGGTCAAAAGTATGGTAATAACTTCTTAAAATTATTTACTCAGACTAAGAAGGGCTAAAGCATTGAGTAATGCAAACTGTCTGCTATGCAAAATGTTGGTGTCTAAAATCGAAAAATTCGACATCGGTAATTAACTAATATTCCTTTTTATTGTCATCTCAGACTTGCCTGGACGAGGCATCGCAATGAAAAAGGTCGGGTTTTGGGTAGAACAACTACCTTGATTATGAGATTGCAAAAGCAATTATAGAAAGCATATACAAATGTGTTTTAACAACTTGCTATATTGAGAAAAAAGTACCTTAGAAGTGTGCGTCGTAAAGATAAAATAAATTAAGTTTTTCAGTTTTTATTTCATTTCAAAAATGAAGTATTTGAGGCTAATGGGTTGAGGAAGTGCAGTAAATATTTTAAAATCGCTAGCAGTTTCGTGAACATCGCCCGATCCTCATTGCACTGATCGAGCCAGCTACTGATAAGGAAACTGGTTTATCAGAACGTGTTTTAGGCCCACTTTAATCATATGGCATATCACGTGCCTATGTACCCGGGACGAAGCATCTTTATTAACTAGACCGTTGTCAGTGTCCAGGAGTTCACCTATAACAAACTTTAAGCTTAAATTCTTTTTAGAATGGCATCAATATCTCAAATGCAAATTTTTTCTTTTGGTTTCTTTTCGATCTCTTCGACCGAAGATCTGTAATTCTGCAGCTATTTGGCGGGAAGGTGGGACTGAGTGCACACGTACTGCTAAGCTAGCTGAACTTTCCATGGTTCAGTCTTTTATATTATTATATTCCCTACTGACCTGAGTAACGAATTCCAAAAACGGAAAAATATCCAAGAAATATCACGTTTTTGCGTGAGTTAATTTGATGACAATTGCCCCTCAAATAAAATAATATTTCTGTGTTAAAAAAAAAAAAAGTTCTTGTATGGTAAAATGCAATGATTTATTTGCAGGTTCGAAGCCAACTTCGGGCAGCAAACTGTGCTCTTCGCCTTCAAGTGTGCAGGTCTGCCAGAGGTTCCACCGGGCCAGATACGCATTCTGCGGAAAGGAAATAAGATGGAAGTTCTGGTCTGAAGGAATTATCACCTTGAGAGTGAAGATCAGAGTTCTGAGTCAGAGCGTGCTATGAGAGTACAGCAAAAAAAGATGAACTGCAGACAAGGACGCATTAGGCTTTCATTTAAAAGTAAAAAAGTGACAAAGAAGTATATAAATGTGTACCAGCGTTGATGATGAGTGAAATAGTGTCTATTGCTTAAAGTTGGACTCCGATTTGCTTATACAATTTTTTGTCGAGTTAAGAACACCAAACAATGAAATACCCCGTTTACGGAAAAAATCTAAAAAATTATTGGGCGGCTCAATCACTTATTTTCTATTTGTCAGCTTGCTCCCTGAGTGACTTTACGGGTATGATACCGGCCACAGTGGTGCTATGCACTCGGTGGGTGCTCGCTAGCCGAGGCTGCTGTGATGGCAATTCTTTCGCGTGAAACCTTCTTGCGAGTAGCTGTGTGGTATTTTATCTCATGTTGTGCTTTTTGTCCTTACAATTGTCGTTGTAATTGTAAGCGAACTGCAGGATGATGGGGAAATTTGTGAGTACCAGCGCTCGAATGAGTCGGGCAACACAAACTTGATATCTCTTTTCATCGGCTAGCTTGAGCACATTTTCATTTATCTCTCTCTGTGAAAACTTGGGGTCCAAACTGTAACGTAGTGTTGCCATTTTCTCACTGCTACGAAACCTAGTGACTCGATTGCGTGCGCGCTACACCAGGAAGTCACTCACGGAGCAGTCCGCCAAATAGAAAATTGGCAATTGATTTGCCCCACAATTTTTTAGATTTTTTTCTGTAAACGGAATATGTCATTGATTGATGTTCTTGAAACCACTAGCATGTCTCAGAGGGCAAATCAGAGATTTTCTTTAAGAAGTGCGGGAATGGAATGTATGAATTGCAGCTCCCTTTACAAAGTCAATACTCCAGTGTTCTCGAGAAGAACATGGACGCTTGTGATATTCCGGAGAGCGTTTAGCGGTTACCTACCTAGACATATAATGTCGAACCTACAAGTAATAACTAGAAACTTATTTGTTATGCACTGTTTGGATTTCTATTGAGTAATATAGATTATATTGTAAAATATTTGTCCTACCTTGGATTATTATACTTATTATGCAATTTTGTTTATGTCTGCAGAAGTTTTGATGATGCTATATTTTAATGATATGTACGCTATTTATTATCTATAACGTAAAAGTATATAGTATAATTATTGTTGGAGATATGCTATTTAAGGGTTGTTAGCATCATATTTACCGTTTCCCCATCTTGTTATCTAGTAAGTATACATACCTAGACCATGACACCACGTTTGTAGAGCGCCTGTGCACAGTATTCGTTATTATATTCGTCCATAATTAATTAAATTTTAAACATAAAATCGTCAAGACATATCTAACTGGTCCGGATATAAAGTAACTACAACAACAAAAACGACGTCAACAAAAGGTGATTCCAAAGGAAACTGCATAAAAAACGTGACTTCTTGCAACATTGCTAAAATAATTCCTAGTGCTTGCCGTGAGAATGTTTGTAGCAAAGTATACTACAGTTAAAATTGGCCAATCCCACGGGCTTCTTGCAATAACAACCTAAATGCTTTTAAGTGTTAAAGTTGCTTGAAGGCTGTGGGATCGGAAATGTTTACTTGTGGGTCTACTCCTAAACATACTTTACCTCCCTACTCTTCACTTGAGAAGGAAATGTTCTATGGAAATGTCCCAGACAAAATGGCCGACACGGAGCCTTCTCACCAATTCAAATTTTATTCTTATGGGGTTCCTGAATATTCTATATTGTGTCCTAAGCAACTTGTTTATTAAAGCGAAACAGCGCTTGCTTAGTTCGCGTCTAAAGTGGGGGCAACTGGAAATCAAACAATAATTAGGCCGCCCATTTTCAATTTTCTTGTTGAAACCCTGGCTAAAGTGCTTTCATCAGCAATTATCATAGTTTATAGTCCACAATTTACAATTTTAATTACTCTAATACCATTCAGATATCCAATTAGTTTGTTACTGTCAGCCGTTTGCTGTTATTCTCCAATTATCGGTAGCAGTCATTTGAATTTGTAATTACGCTCATTCCCCTCGTTCTTTACTAAATAGGCCAGCGTGGATAGAAATAACTTGCAAACAACACCGGTTCTGTTATCTTCGTTGACAAGAAAAACTTTTCAAAAGTAGTTGCAGTATGGGTTACCGAGACTATTAATTAATCTATTTCATTTGCTTGTCATCTCAGCAGAACTTTCATAGGGCTAATGGTTCTAAGTTCTCATTACTAATAACTAACGGTCATACCACCCTTCCATCCATAAGAGGATTTTTATTTTTCCGCTGCAAAAAATACGTCATTAACGGGCAATTAAATGTTTAGGGACAACATTTTTTTGAAACGACTCCAGACATTAGAGCTGTCAAACACAGGTTGCAATCACCAACATAACACAATACAATGCAAGTCAAAAAGTACTGTCAACTACAGTAAAGTATTGTGACATGTGTTGTATGTGCATGAGAAACATGCCTTGTATTATATTGCATTTTTGTCATTTTCCAAGGAGCTAGAGTAACTTTACAACATACACCTCAGCATTTATTAATCACTAAAATTACCAAAATTTGGTTGAAAAAGTGCTTCAAAAACTGTAAAATTAGCAGGAAATTCATAGGGACTCCTCGAATTTAGGGATCTTTCTATGCCTGTTGCTAACAAAGGATCGCCTGACTTACATTTTGACCAGCTGGCTGGAACTTATGCTCTGTCCAGGTATTAGTTACTAGGAGGGGAGGGGGGGGGGGGGGGGGGGGGGGTGCTTTCTACATAGATTTTGCGTACCCTCCTTATCGCCCCCTTCCCCAGCCCCATAAATCGAGTGAACAATTAAATTTATTATTAGTCTTCCCAGGAACACCAGGGGAAATGAAGTAAGTATTGAATTAGGAACTCGTCTTAGGAGTGTGAAATGATAAGTAAACCAAAAATGAGCAAAACGAGCATTCGCCGTTTAACCTTAACTAGCAAATTGTGTTAGTGTTTATACCTCGCAAAACAAATAGCTTGAACAGCTCAAGAACAACCTTAAAATGGAAAGTTCATTGTTTAAGCAAATCTGAGAATTTTTTAAAGTATATTTAAAGTCAATGCGAGCGAGCGACGCACTGATGGCACCCGCGTAACTCGGGAATTCAACCGAATGAAGTGTCCATGGTGTTCACGTAGTTCATATGACGTAGAATGTAAATAATTTAAAACATTTCTTGTCTGTGCATGACATTATTATGCTGTGAGCAGGCTACATCAATAAGTTCTAGTAATTATTATGTTTTCCAATCAAAAGTCATAACACTTGCCATTGGTTTAAATATCACTTAGTTGGTTACCATAAGTTGCTTAAAGTCTCAGCACTTTAGCTGCTAAGTTTTACGACTGAAACATTTCTAATCACAGATAACAAATTTCATTTTCACAAGATTTCGGAGCAATAAATCCATTTAATTCATGAATCGCGCGAAGTCAGATTTATATGTCACTAAAAAATTTAAAATACACATTATTTCGTTAGTTAATTGATACGATGTGATTAGATTCTGACCGCAAATTCTAGCCGATATTGAATCAGTTTTCAGGCAGAAATAAGTGATTCTACAGTAATTTTAAACAAAAGAAAGTTCGCTACCCCAAGTATTGTAACTCAGACTCGACCAGCGCAATATCCCCTTGAATATGCCGCTTGGAGCTTCAAGCTTGGGATTGAGAGCTTGAAGCTTGGGGCTTGGAGGTTGGAATTTAGTTGAGGGTAACGTTCATGTTGACAATTAGCTATCCGGCTTCTTCCAAAAATTGGAAAAAATACAAAGAGAAAGACTGTGCAAGTGATTGTCACATACAATCTTCGATGGATGCAAATTGGCTCTTTGTTAAAATCTTATCCGGGACAGGTTTTTTTCAGAATATCAAAGTCCTAAAAAGTTTTGACCAAAGACACTTCTTTTCTGCACTTTTTTTTCAAGGTTGATACAATGTTGGGTTTAATCTCAATCGGATCTATGCTCATTGCTCGTGATTGGGTTTTGTAAATGCCACCCATTGAAACCTACCTAGCCCACCTCTCCTTATACCTGCAACTAAAGTTCTGTATTATGTGCTAACTTCAGTAGGGTATCAGTGCAATCCCTCTCTACCTAGCAATATAGCATGTACCTGTCAGTCGTTGTTTGGAAAAATCACACAAAATTGTCACTGCCAAAAGTATTACGTGTTTTATTTATCCCATGTTTACCAAAAAACTCTCGATGGTAACACAAATGTCACATATATGTTCATACATATACAAATAATTTGACAGAAATCAGTAGTTATACTTTTCATGGCAATGTCTACTTACTTCGATTACTTAATCATCACAATGAATCAAATTTACTAGAGATAAGCGCTTATTAATGGAGCCATGAAACTGATAATTCGTTTTCGATAAAGTAAACAGTTTATCAAATGCATAAAAATGTATTAAATTCCTGATTCGGTTGCCAGAGCCGGCGGCGTGGGTCGGGCGTCAGGCGTCGGTTCATACATTGGCGCTTTTGCAGGATAGTTTGGCGACATTTTTATAGTCGATTCTTAAAGAAAATGAAACGAGAAGCAGCTTTCCATAAGTTGAAAAACGATTCGTCTACTCCTCGTTGGTGAAAAATGCTAAATAAACAATTACACAGTTCTGGGCACTTTTCAATCGTTTTTGTGGGAGGTAGGGGAGATTGGCGGATTTTTATTCGAAACTAAACGAGGAACATATTTTGGATTCGACAATTTAATGAAGGTTAAAGTTGCGAAAGAAACATGGTTTTACAGTGTTGGTAGCTTTTCTCGGGGGTTCAAGCTTTCCAGTGGGCTAATGATTTCAACTCAATATAACCTAAATGCTTATAAACTACAGATTTACCACGAAATAGATCAAAGGTTTCTCTTTTTCTGATACAAAACCTTTTCATGATTGGTTCTGATTGGAAAAAAATTATACACCTTAAAAACTCAGAAGATAAATTGTTATTGCTAAAAATGTAACAAACTATATGAAGGACTCAAGTTGCAGTGTTTATTTTTTTATTTTTTTGAGATGTGGTATCTTTTTTTTTATTGTCCGTGCACTTAGCGGTTCAAAATAATAACATTTTTGAGCTCTTTATGGTCTCTGCGTCTTGCTGATTTGTTGCTCAAACGAAGAATTGGTCGAACTACAAGAGTCTTTCATGAACCCAAGCTAAGATCTGTTTGGCAAAAGTGTTATTTATGCGTACGAAAATTTGAATACTTGCAAGCCAAATAAGTTCATTCAAAAAATTTCTCTCATATTGATGCATGCAGGTTAGTTCAGCTCAGAAACTATACATAACTTTTCAATTAGTTTCTTTTTAATTTTTTGAGTTTCTTGAAGTTTGATTAGGATTGACAAATAGAACCCACAGTCCTTTTTCAAGAACGTATCGCTGTGCATTTTCTTCTGATATTTGTAGGTGTTTTCTGGTACAGAATGTAATTAAATAGTGATTTACGTTCACATAATCGACGTGGAACGTTAAACATTTGAAATTTTGTATTTACTTTGACCTCATCTAGCTACGAACTCGTGTCATTCCTAAATCAATAGATGAGAATATTTACCTTATTTGTTAGCAGGCTCACAGAACCGCCGATTCTGACGTTTTCGCCGTTTTAGTGGATTTTTTTATTTCATGGGTGCAATTAGTCAATCAGTTTATTTTGTCGAAACATGAAAGCAAGTAAAATGGTAAAAATCCGTCACTCACACCACACACATCACTCATATCGATTGGGTGCGATGTTTGAGGAAAAAATTTAAAAAATTTCCCAAAGCTCTATTCTGTACTTCTGAAAATTCTGAAAAAGAACTTATTTGTCTTTCTTACCCCAATGCTGGAGAGAAAAATAATTTTTTAAGGTCCAATATGCGTCCGATATGCGATAGAAAATTAGCAACTACATTAATTCAAGCAATATTACATCAGCAATATTTGTATCGTGTTTGAAAATACCAATCCAAGCATACGTTAACTATGATTATTAGACTCATGAATACTTTAATTAACCTTGTCACTAGATAGAAAAAAAATGGTTTTCTATTGCGAAGTTGAATCTAATAAAATAAAAATGTATGAACGATATATTAATTACATTATCTAAATCTAATAAGAACAGGGGAACATTAATTGATCTTATGCTTAGCATAAAAACCTCGTTCGATTATTTTCAATGCGATCTTCTAAATTAATTTTATCATGAAGTTAAATTGTAACATTCATTTCCCCTCTTTTCATTGCACTTAACACTCTCTTTAACAAGTAATATAACGTGGTTTTAGCAATATTTAATATTATAAATCAGACATCAGGCAATATTTTGCATGCCTTGTACCAGATTGAATTTTTGTAATTTTCCCAAGAGCTAGAATAAGTTGACAAAACACAGCCAAGCATTTATAACTGTTGAAGGATAAATTCAATTTGATTTGTAATAAGATAAATCGAATAATCACAGCCGACTAATAAAGAAAACATCGGTTTATTGTAAATAGCCAAATGAAAATTATTGTACAATACAAGTTGTGGATAATATTACAGTATGAAATTTTTTAAATTAAAATATAAAATGCATACAAATATTTCTTGTTGTGTGTTTCGTGTCGAATTTTCTGTAGTGGGTTGTCTTCCTTTGCAGCAATTGATCCCATTTAAAAATGGGAATTAAACTGACAATGTTCCCTTATTCGTTTTCATTAGACGTATTGCCATTAGTTAATGGTTGTCTCTCTTTTTGAAGTCTAGCGACTTCTCCAGTCAGGATATTAATTTTCTGCTCGTATTTCTGTCGTAGTTCTCCAATCAACTTCACCTGTGAAGATTTAAAGGTTTTGTTTAGATGTGTGGCAAGAGAATCGGACTCGAGCAGTGTCACATATTTCCACAAAATCGACAACGTTGGTACCATTCCTGGTTCGCTCCTTGGGTTTCTGTTGGCAGGGTGGTCTAATCGTGAGTACGTACAGTTGCGCCCTAGCGGAAGGGGGGGGGGGGGGGGGGGTTAAGCTCGTCACGATCGGCCGGCACCTGAGTCGGAGTCACGCTGTTGGGAGTTAGACTTATGTTGGTAAATATACGTCATTTCACATTGGAGGACGACTATTGAGTCTAGCTAGAGGAACACTGCTGCTTCCCTCTGTGACCAAGCCGCCGAAACGATCCCAGGGCGGTTCCCTCTTCCAGCTGCCCACGCAGATCAGGATCGGAAACTAAAATCGCCACAGTGGTGGAGGCGTCGGTTTGAGTTAGAGTCCTCCGTCAAGGGGGACTTTCTCGATCTGCTTGGGCTGCAGGTTCACAAAACGGGAGAGAGAAGTGACTTCATATCGCAGTGGCTGCGTTCTCTATTATATTTGAGTCATGTGTGCCGGCTGGGACATTGTGTGTGCCGAGGGCACATTGGAATCCGTGGAATTGGAATTGGCACACGTCGAATACGACATAGGTAGCCGGGTGAAGGTCTACAGCCCCGTACGAAAGAAGGGGAGGACGAAAAAGCTTTTGCAGCGCTGGGGCGGCCCGTACGTGGTACTGAGGAAACTATCGGCAGTATCGTACGAGGTTGCTTCCTAGAGATGTCGGCGGGGCAAAGCCGTTCACGATGTCGTTCATGTGTGCCGCATGAAGCCATTATATCCGCCGGGCCGTTGGAGGCTTCGCGACTTAGGGGCTAGGGCCTAAGGGCCAAAGTAATAGAATATAGGGGAGATTTCAGATAGGTACTAGATAAGGTTGACATATAATTTGGGGATTATTTTGGTTAGGAATTGTTATCACGGGTTTGATCGTTACTCAATTATTGACCATTAGTTTTAGTATCATGTGTTGTTTGATTTTTGTAGATTTAGTAGGCTCGCGTAATAGAAAAGCCCGAGCGATTTTATTCGGTGGCTACCGGAGAAGGAAGCGGACTCAGCGTTATGTTGGATAGACTACACGTCGTTGCGGACAATAAGACATAATCTTGCTGGATCAACAGATCGGATGATCACCGGTGAGGCGGGCTGATACGAGCTGATATCAGATGAATGTTTGGGAGCGTTGAACTGTAAATAATGGGAGAGCAGTAGCGAGTACTGATAGCTGAATGGAGACAGAGCGTAGGATCCGGTATTCGGATCCGGTATCCGAGTGAGTAGACTATGTTCCTCGAGTGCAACTGATTTACTGGGCAACAATCTGGCGAAGTGTATGGAAGATGAACAACTATAGATGAACTGAGCTGGTTGGTGTTTTTACGCACAGCGTGCGGGGTTTTTGCTGTAACTGTCACAAGAATCAAATGTCCATGCATATAAAACGTAGAATTGTCTGTTACGCAATAAATACAGTTGGGTTTAAATAAGCAGTGCCTGAACGATCTCTCGGTGACGGGTACCTTTCTCATAGCCAAGCGAGATCGAGCTACACCACCCCGGAACTGTGAGTACCATCCACAACCGTCACAATATTCTGTCACATACTACTGCGCTGCGTCCGGAGGGCGCTCAAGGCAAAGCCCTGGTTCTATTGTGGCGCATCACAAGGTATGCGCCGAATTGCCTTCTTGATCATTTCGGCTATCTTAGGTATTTATGAATAAGCATTGTGGTGGACTTTAGACTTGCCGAACAGGGCGAATTAGCTAGGAGGCAAGCGAGCTAGTGGCCTAAAACGCACATGTCGGGCGTGGCTTGGACAGGTGTATATAGGTCACTGGCACTGTCATTTAGGGACAGTCTAGATTTGGAGTCTAGAGCTAGGCTATGCGATAGCCTAGGCCTCTGGGACCGAGATCTAAGACCGAGCAAACCCTTGCTTGCAAACCCTCTGGCGATCTACTGGTCCGTCGACAGAGCGTCTACTTTGATAGCTAAGACCGAGCAAGGGTCCTTCAGACAAGATTTTTTCAAGATCTTGGTAAGAAATTGACAAGATCTTGACACGGTCCCGTGGGATCTTACATGGCTGCAAGATTTTTGGAATCTTGGCAAGGAAACGATATCTTGGCAAGTTCTTAGCAAGTTCTTGAAATCATTTTTTATGTTGCGATTCTTGAAAGATCTTGCACGCAGAATTCTGCGTTTCCGACTTTAAAGTCTTCTAAAATAATAATTGATAACAACAAGATCTTGCTCGGTGCGAAAACGCACTCTTGAATGGAGAGCACACAAATGAGATTAATGTTTGTCTTGTTGGATGCTCTGGTTTTGGATCTGATCCCTCTGATTCTGAGTTTCTGGACAACTGGACCATGATCCAGTTGTAACTTTTTCTGCGGAAAGGTTTACAACGTCATTATACTTAAGGGTCGTTGTGACAACAATACTTCGTAAAACTGTGAAATTTAACGACGCATTGTTTCTATAACCTCTCTCCGGTACAGAACTGTGTGTGATGGTCACTCATATAATACCCAGAGCGTGTTGCTTAACTTCGGTGTTCTCACGAGGACCGGTGTTTCCAACATGCCAAACCGTTCGGTGATAAGCTGAATGTCGGTTTAATGTGAATATATGATGCGATTCTCCATTCGGGCTCTATAGTAGTGCCTGTGGTAGTGCAATATATCTATTTTTCATTCTAAATGATAAATTCGCATGCTAAGTTTTGTTTAGTAGGTATGTGGCAATTGTTGGACTGGGACCAAATTTTGGCCTTTCAACTGATATTTAATCTTTCTACTAATAAATTTACATTTTATTATTTTCTCACAGAGTCGTAAATTTTGTACCACAAGATGCACATTATTGTAAATGTTTAATTATATTTATTTCAATCCGAGGTTTGCACGGAATTATTTTAAACTCCACAGGAATTTTGCATAGCATTCAGCAATGCACGACCTTTTCAATCCTAAGTTACAATAAACACCATCATCATCCACTGATTTACCGACGTCTTTAGACCGCTGACAACGATGGCTGTTAGCAAAATAGTGCTGTGCAGAATAGTGTGCTTTTCTCTACGTGGATGAGAGCTTTATCAAACATTGGTGCTGGGCCCTATGTGATTTCCGAAGAATTAAACTGCCAAATTCGAAGAATTAGCTTGATGTACAAGCGTACTTTCTTCTGTGTTTTCGACCAACGAAGACTTTCGAATTCACAAGTAAGTACGAAACAAACTTATAGTCAATACGGTACATACATTTACTTTGTAGAATTTGCACTCAAGATTTTCTTTTGGCGAACCCATACAATATTGGTTATTTTGTGTATACGTTTCGCTGTTATGCAAGTTGTTATTTTGGTAAGAACAAATACCCTCGATTATCTCTGAACACGCTCTTATAATCACAGTGAATTTACTGTGTTTTTTCATTCACAGTGAATCTCAGGTATAAACAAAAAAAATGACTGGATTCCAATTTAACGCTCGGCTATAATAATTGTCATTTTATAATCATAATATGGTCATTGGTGATAGGTGACATGTGTGTGAAACATTCGGCTGACAAAGAGTGGCGCGATGGACCAATAACTTGTTATAGTTCTTTCATTTATCTCAACAGCAATTCTTTACTTTACTGTCAAGAGAAAAAATGTGCTGATGCTGAAATGTAGTGCGTCTACTCAAGTTGAACTCATACTCAAGTTGCTGTTGCAGATAAGAAAACTAGACTCCAATGACTCATTCTTTATTAGCCGGGCTATATATGCATTTTATCAGACTTGCAAAATGATACTCGTCGCGAGCAGCGTTCCTCAGTATGAACTAGAATTCGACTGGTGGGGATGTGTCGCGTCGCGTCGCGTCGCGTTGCTTTGTTTAGTCTCTAATTGCACAAATTATTTGTCTTTTTCGGCAATGTGAATGTTAGAAATAGAAAGTCATTTTTACCGTCTGCATTGTGGCATTTTTTGTCGTCGGGGTTTGAAGTTAATAGGGGAGACCTTTCAATTGATTTGTTTCGTGTAATTTGAAGGTACGCATCACTGTTACATTCAAACGCATCACTTCTTGAATATCGTTTGTCTAGAAGCAAATTGGAAACATCACCTTATCAACATGCTTCCTACTTTTTCAGTCTTGGAGCTCAAAACGTTGCTGCGTTCATCAGTACTGAATTGGAAGACAGATGCTCCACTTTATTCCCTGACAAGCTGCCCTTGTCCACAGGAGAAGCAGCTATATCGCTTGAAGATAGCGTTGCGATGTCAACGGACAATTTCACAACTCTTGGTAAGTTTGCTAGGATGCAACTACAACAATCAATTAATTTTCAGTAACCTATGGTGGCATTTTTTGATCAGGAGGTGCTAGTACAAATGATGCTTGTTTCCATGTGTTTAAAACCGCACATTTTTTATTGCAGTGCTGTGAATCTCTCCTGGCTGGTGGCAACAATCTCTGAGATTCCATGCCCATGGAGTGATGTCCCAACTTATTTCTGCCCTCCATTCCAAGCTCCATTGGAAGAAAACTGATTATGGTAAGTTAATTTGAATTTTTCCTCCAAAATCTATGTTCGTACTATCTATTTAAATAGCATTTGTTAACATATGCGATTTCTTAGACGCTGATTTTTTTAAAGTCTTTTAATGCAGTCTCATTGATTGATATTCCTCACGTAATATACAAGTACTCGAAAAAAACTACTTGGTGGGCCCCTTTACTGCTTTACCAACATTTTGTAACCTGTGCTAGTTGCTTTCTCAAGGTAAAATGTTTGATGGATTTGACAGCATAAACTAAATATCAAGAAGAAATTATATTTTTGCCAAGGATTCCTAGAATCAAAATAGTTCTATAATTAATCCAGCTAAATGAGGCTTTTTGAATAAAAAATCCCAAAACCACAAACAATGGCATATCTAAATCCATTTACTTACCACCTCTGTTATTATTCTTTGATAGTACAACAAAAACAAATTTGTTTACTCTGTAAAATCAGTGATTCATTGAAAAAAAAGTATATCACAGATTTCAAAAATTTAGAAAACAGATGCTCTTATTTATTTGTTTTGGCTGTTATTTGTCTGGTGACAAAGCTTTTACACATTCACTTTTTTTTTTACAGATACAGTAAGACATCCTAATTGACAGAGGGTGCACTGCACTTCCTGGCCGGCCGTTCCTCTCTTCTCTTCATGTTCATTAAGTACCTTGTTTGAATTTTGTGCTGATTTAGGTTATTATTTTTGCATACTTATTATATTTCTCAATCAGAGTTTCTTATAGGGTTGTTTTTTACTATTTTTATCTTAATATTGTAAAAAATATTTATTGTTATTTAAGGCATTCATGATTTTTATTTGCCAAGTTTTAAAGTATTTTATTTTTATTTTTGGGAACACGTATATAGGTATACTGAATTGCATTCACATAATTCTTATACTATATTTTTCAATTAATAGAGCTTTGATTCTATTTGACAATTTTTTTCTGAATTTTGTTTCATGTTTACATCCTACAAAAGATAGGGCATTGATAGTTTGTATTTGCCGATTTTCAATTCTTATTTGATTTTTGTTTGTTTTGTTTTGAAGCTGTTTTGAAGTTGTTGGAAAGAAGAAAGTATATCTAAACTGCAATTTCTGTAATTTGTTATACAGTGCATACAGTTTTGCAATTTTAAAATAAATTTGGTAGCATCTCTAATATGCATTCATTTTTTTGTAAACCTACTTTGCCTTTCCGTGCCATTTTACAATGAATCTTAGGAAATCTTGCAAGATCTTCAAACAAGATCTTATCAGATCGTAGTAAGATTTCATGAGACCGTGGCAAGATCTTATAAGAACTTGGCAAGATCCTAAACAATCGTGGCAAGTTCTTGGCAAGATCTTATAAGTACTTGGCAAGATCTTAAACAATCGTGGCAAGTTCTTGGCAAGATCTTACAAGATCTTGACAAAAGATCTTACAAGATCTTGACTCAAGATCTTGCAAGTTTTTCTTGACAAGATCTTGGTAAGATTTTTCAGCAGGGTGTCACCTGCGAGAGTAGCCAGCCTAGCTGTAATCAGCAATAATCAGCAATAAGAAAACATCGGCTATGTGCATCGCGACGAGAGTAAAAAGGACACAGGAGGCTGAGACTTGAAGACGAGAGGACGGAGACCACGAGGGAGAGAGCGTGAGGCGAGAAGTGTTGAGTATCCATCATTGTAATAATTGTTATTGGGTCTAGTTTATGTTAATGGCTATGTTTAGGTTTATGTAATGAAGTCCATAATAAACGGCAAGTGGCTTGTTATTCATAAATAAGTATTATTTATGTAGATCCCCTAGTCACTACCCCCTTTCACAAGCAGAGCGAGTGCCAACCCCCATAGTACCTACGCAGAAGGGTACGTGACAAAATGGTAGAGGTGCCGGGCACTTTCAAAAGTTATTGGGCACTTTCAAAATTTTTTGGGCACTTTCAAAAGTTATTGGGAAAGTTTCAAAATTTATTGGGCACAGTTTTAAAATTGAATGGTTTGGTTCACGGCTGGTGGTTTCTCTCTTAATGTTTTGGGGCGGGTGGATGTGACAGGGTTCGCCAGTTGTTTCTTTGGGAAAAGCTGTGCTAGAGGATAGCGAGGACGAAGGGGGAGGAATTCTTCACGTCACCTTGAGAAGGTGGCTGATGCTAAGACTTTTTCAGGGGAGATGAGGCTCCGGTATTTTCCTTGTTTTGTGGGGGGTACTCTGGAGAGGTGGAACGAATACTATGAGGTGGGACATCCGGTTCGGGGGGACGATTTTGACAGGATGTGGGAAGAAAGGAAGGCCGCAGCGCTGACTCAGCTCGGAGGTTCGCGGAGCGTTGAGTATTGGGAACTGCAGTTAAAGAAGAGGGTGCAGTTGCCTGGTGAAACGTATTCAGTATACGCCTATGAGGTACTTCGGTTGTGTAGGAGAGAGAAACCAGCTCCCGGGTTGAACGGTCCTGATTGAATACTACAGATTTGGTGAGCACATTATTATATTCCTTTCTTTCCAAGTAGAGTCTAAATTATATCCCGGCTAGTTACGACACTATAATAAAACGCAGGGCAACTTGAATCTTATACACTTAAAGACAGTAAAGGCAACGAGTTTCCTTTCCGCCCTTCAGGGTTAGGTCAGGTTCATCATCATCATCATCATTATCACTAACTCATTAACCGAATGTCATTAGACTAGTGCCAAGTGATCCATTAAAACACGCTGAGCGCGGTGTACATACACAATATAAGTGCCGATTTACCAACATCAGGTTAAACTCGGTTTACGCTCAAGATATTACATTCTATAAACAGTTTGCAAACGTCAAAAAATTAAATTTAGTCAAACAAGAGAAGGATGGATTTTAGCCTACAGAGTTTTCAAACGAGAATGTTTTGAGTTACAGAAATACGCAGAGGTTTTGTCTGATACTGTTTTCTGTGAACTCAGCTTAAAATTTAAAACTCATTTGATCATATTTGAAACTGAGATTAGCACAAAGAGATCATTCACAGCTGCAAAATTTATGTTGTTTTATGAGACGAAAGAGTGTCTTTTAAATTAATACTACATTTAAATGTAAATTGGCATATTTATTTTGATGGTCGTGTTAATTATTGCTTTAAAACTTTAAAAAATACTATAAAATTAGCTCAATGTTGGCGAAATTGGGTATCAATCAATTAAATAAATCATCTTTAACTTATAATAATTTCAATCGTTCAATCCTACAGATTGCATAAATTATTAAAAAAAAAGAAGAAAAAAGAAGAAAATAAAAAGATTTTTGGTTCCGGGTGTTTGTTGCCGTTTTTTCGCATTTAAAATTCACATTGGCATTTGTTCCGAACACTGATGTCATATGGGTATTCTAGTTCCAGTAATGAATGTGAGATATATTAAAATTAAATTAAAACCATTCAAAATGTACGAAGCAAATCATTCACGCGGATTAATAATAAAAATCTGTTCTTGCGAGTCATAAAAAGCAGAAAATTAATGTTTATCGTACCTGGTTTTGATATTCAGTTCTTAGTTGAACGTTTAAAGACGAAGCAAGTTCTGTTTTCTTCAGCACTGCGTTGTTACGTACACGTTCAGAGTCCACTTTCTTTTGCATCAAATCAATTTGTTCTTTCAGCTTATCATTTTCTGTGTTTCGAATGCTTAGCATGCCTTTCGTAAGACACGTTACTTCTTTGAGAGCGGCAACCTGAACATTTTTTACAGTTCCATTAAAAAACTTACAGTTAAAAACAAAAACAAAAATTAACGCAAATTGTAATTTTATCTTTATGTTTTTTCTGTTCAATTCATAAATGAAAATATTTAACTAAAGAACTTAAACTGTTGTGGTTAAAGTGTTTTTAATTATCATTTGTTTACATCCCTTGTGTCATTTTGAGGAAAACCATGCAAAATGAACTCACCTGAGTCTCCAAGGCTTGAATTTGCAGAACGTATCGAGAACATGCTGTAGTCTTGTCTTTAGCCAAAATCTTCAAATTACCGATAATGTCTCGAAGTTGCAGGTTTTCTTCTCTCTCCAATTCGCTCTTTACAGGGCTCGGAGGGACCGTCTTTTCAACGGTAACTGTGAATCCAAAATTATCTGTTTAGGAAGTTAGTCCTTATAAGTCACAATTTTTAAAACAACTCTTCCCTCCACAAAACTAACCAGATTCCGCGTTTTTGGTAGCCTCTGCCAACTCAGTCTCAATTTGCTGTAAACGAATTTGCAACCTGTCGCGTTCTTCTGTTCGCACCTATAAATAGAATGCCCAAGTACACTACTAGTTATCTCCTTTGACAAACAAGATAACGCCAGCAAGCATTGCACCTAGTCTTCTTAGAATATTTTTTAAATTACTATTCTATAACAATTTTTACAATTTATTTTGGAATAAATTACCCTTAATTCGTCTGTCAATGTGAGGTTGTCGTTGACTTGATCGGATTTGGATATCTTGTTGCAGTTAGCTTCTTCTTCACAAGGTACTTTCTGAGTTTCCATGATGAGAGTTTTTATTTTGCCTGACTTGTAAATGTCCTAAACATTACAAAAAGTTTATTTCACCACTGACTATCATGATTATATTGTTTGATAACTAAGATAAAACAGTCGCACACGTCTTTATAAGTTGCCACATTCATGATTCAATAAAACTTACCTTAATGAACGATTGACAGGTAAGAACATGCCAGACTTGCTGTACTCACTGACTATGTGATCGGAGAAGCAGAGAGTAGCTTGCTCTAGATATTCTCAGCCATCTGTGGGGGCTCGTGGCTAGGATATTTTTAGATTTGAACGCAGTTCAAAAATAAACGCCTGACTTTATTCCACCTATAATATTGTACACAGCGGCTAGAAAATCAATTGGGTAGTCACTAGATTCCGGTTTGTATTTCCTATTCTCAATATGATGTTAATAATATGATATATAAACCAGTTAAATGACAAAAGATATTTAACAAAAACGTTAGCAGGGCTGTTTACTGTTGACATAGTCAATATTTGAGATTGAAAACTTCTCGTCGATATCAAATAATATGTTTTGTTGGTAAAGTGAACACATTATTAGCCTTCACAACAATGTTTTAATTAGTTGTTAAAAATCATGCTTTACTCGAACAAATTAACTTGTTCCACGGTCGTACTTGTCGCAATTATTTCTGCATCTGTCAGAGGGTTTCATTG
The DNA here is from genome assembly GCA_947568835.1 of Protonemura montana. NCBI lineage: Eukaryota > Metazoa > Arthropoda > Insecta > Plecoptera > Nemouridae > Protonemura > Protonemura montana. Next base: position 22,742,477 of record OX387604.1, on the reverse strand, counting down.
GACAGCAAATGAATTAAGTAGAATTAAAAAAAAAACAAGACTTCCTAACTTTTGTTTGATAATCGGCCCCCCTCCCCTTCACTTCTCCATTACGCCGAGTGGGCTGTTGTTCGACTTTTGTACAGCAAAAACAAACTGTTTCGTGAGACTAGCACTTGCAGCTTTCATACACCATGAGGCAAAGACGAAACTAAACTTATATCAGTATAACAGTCATCACAGGGCACTTCACGCCCCTGGAGTACGCCACTGTACGGTGCACTATGCAACTTACACATCTCAGGCTACTGTTATAGATGACCATGCAACTAAGACTTAAATGCTTATCTACCTGTTGGCCAAGAGAGAGCTGGGCTGGTGTCTGAACCTTTAGCATCGATCTGTACTCCAGCAATAAATATCATTAGTCTAAGTTCACAATTGTCTCATTCATCAGTCAGAATTAGTACGCTCTCATCAACCCGCAGTTACGAGTTAATAATAATAATAATGTTATAATAATAATAATGTTTAAGATGTTAATCTTTAATGTTAAAGGGCGACGTTCTTTGTAGAAAAAACGTTGTCAACACTTCCAGCCAGCGGCTGTTGGTCGTGCCGAGGTCCCTTGTGCAGGATGTACTATTTAGCATGCACGATGACCCTTTAATGGGAGGTCACTTGGGATTTGCCCGAACGTTTGCTAAGATTCGAGAAAGATATTTTTGGCAGGACATGTATCAAGAGACTTTTCAATATTTCAAAGCGTGCGTACACTGCCAACATCGCAAGGGTTTAACGCAGAAGGTGCAAGGGTTGTTGCAGCCGATTCCAGTGGGTCAAACGTTCGCGAGGGTGGGAATAGATTTTCTGGGACCGTTTAAAAAGTCACCTACTGGGAACATAATCTTGGTCTGTGCGACAGATTACTCTACCAAGTGAGCAATAACACAGGCAGTTCCAGTTACTTACGTTACGTAACCTAACTCTTACGTTACGATACATACACGACAATTCAGTTAACGAGACTTCTTGGAATTATAGATCGGCACAACACCAACTTCAATCAAAGTACTACAATTAGAGCTTATCCAGATTCCTCGAGTCAAATAAGCGAAGGCGAAGCAGAATCTATAGAAAGAAAAACCCTGGTCGTGGCCGAAGAACCCAAACTCACCGGCAAAGTCTTGGGGCAAACGGTTTTATCGATACTTGAGAGGCGTTTGTTAGACAAGCTTCATTGCGTTGGGATCGGTACCGACGGCTGCAGTGTGAAGGGTTCTAAGCAAAACGGAGCAGTCGCCGAAATTCAACGTCACGCTGTGCACGCGGTGCGATCGCCATGCTATTGTCACAAATGGGTCATTTTGGCATTCGTGAGACTGATGCACGGCGGGAGCGCTGAGTCAGCCGCTCGGGGATAACATTCGTTAGCCCTGCTATAGCATTGTCACCTGCGATAGTAGCCAGCCTAGCTGTAATCAGCAATGATCAGCAATAAGAAAACATCGGCTATGTGCATCGCGACGAGAGTAAAAAGGACACAGGAGGCTGAGACTTGAAGACGAGAGGACGGAGACCACGAGGGAGAGAGCGTGAGGCGAGAAGTGTTGAGTATCCATCATTGTAATAATTGTTATTGGGTCTAGTTTATGTTAATGGCTATGTTTAGGTTTATGTAATGAAGTCCATAATAAACAGCAAGTGGCTTGTTATTCATAAATAAGTATTATTTGTGTAGATCCCCTAGTCACTACCCCCTTTCACAAGCAGAGCGAGTGCCAACCCCCATGGTATCTAGGCAGAAACGTGACAATATCGACGCCCTGAACGACCTTCTAAACCAACTTCACGAATACTCGCACGATGAACGAGTGGGGTTACATTTACAAGCCCTCATCAAAAAGGAGAGACACGAACTCCAAAGAGACGCCAAAGCTGTAATCAAGTTCATCGACGATTTTAAGCTGTCGATAACCTACTCACAGACCCGCAGTAGACGAGCACCTCTCGATATTGTCGACCATGGCCTGAAAATGCGTGACATTATAATCACGCGCTGAATCTGAGTATTGCCCGAAGTTTAGATGTTACCCAAATTCGCAACTCTGTTGGAGTCATAAAGAAAGTTTGTGGCTTTTTTACGGGGTCTGCAAAACGAAACTTCGTTCTCAAAAAACACCTCCATGGTCAACTAAAACCAGGGACCCGAACCGGAACCGAAACCGGAACTGGAACCCGAAAAAACCCGTATTTTCTTGGAACCGAAACCGGAACCAGAACCGTTATTATTAATTTCCAAGAACCGGAACCGGAACCGGAACCCTTATTAAATCATGGGTTCTTTTCGGTTCCTTAAAGGTTCCATAAAGGTTCCGAAGTTATATTGAGATTTCAGAAATTCCGATTAAAATTATTTGCTTATTATGTTTACAACTTTTTTGTTTTTAATTTTTCCACACGAAAAAAAAATGTTTCACTGGTTTGTTCCGAAAACATCCATTGACTCATCTTGTATCCACGATTTTGTTTGGGGAAAACACAAGGCATTTTAAACAACATATACGTCTTATGTATCTATAGCAACATTTTTAGGTACTATAATATTTACATTTACACTACAATTTTTCATTGTCTCTACCAGATGGCTGAGAATTTCTTGTCCTTTTTTATTTGAAGATCCACCGGCAATGCCCTATAAAGCTCACAACCCGCATTGGTGGGCCCCCTTTTATAATTTTGAAAAGCTGGTTTATCCAGTTTACAGTTAATTTTATGTCTAGTGTTAAATAACCCTTTGCCTGTCCCCATCAGAGTGTAACCGTAAATCCATTTCTTTACATTTTTTACTTGAAAGCCTCAAACAAACTAACCCCTTGTCGTGCATGCTTTGTCTTATAGAGATGGACTAGCCTGCCTTTTTTACTCCGTACATAGTAGTACTCTGTAACTCTACTGGTGCAGAGAAATTGAATCAAAAAAATTATTACGACTTCGTTACACCCCTATCTTTTATGCAACTGGCTTGGTGTGCTTTAAGTCCCAATGTGAGGAAAAAGACCTGTCCCTGGCAGATGGAAAAACAAAACTAAGTGTCACTAAAAACCACTAAAACTTGAACCTGTACAACAGCAAAATTTAAAAAAATAACGCTTTATTTATCAAGTGGAACCGGAACCTTTTTTAACTTAATGCCGGAATCAGAACCCTTATTTGAGAAAATTAGGAACCGGAACCGGAACCGGAACCCCTCTTCACAATATGGAACCGGAACCGAAACCGGAACCTTTAAAAACGTAAAACCGGAACCAGAACCAGAACCCTAATTTGAAAAAAATTAGGAACCGGAACCAGAACCTTTAATCATTTCGGTTCGGGTCCCTGACTAAAACGGCTATGCGAAACCCGATGGGTTGAACGCCACGATTCCGTCCTCATGTTTAAGCAAGAGCTGCCAGTCATAATTGACGCTCTCGAGGAAATTAGTTATTGGGATGATACAGATTCATCTACACAGTCGAAATCGCTTATATTGTTGCGAACTGCATGGTTGCAGTGGGTGCTTAGGTGAGTTGTTGCGTGCAGGTAGGAATTTGCACGATAAGCGTCAGCAATATCCAAATGGCCCAGCTGTATTCATGTGGTCAGGAAGTGCATGAGAGAGAAACCAGCTCCCGGGTGGATCGGACCTGATCGTGTAATTCGGATTTTGGTGAGCACATTATTATATTCCTTTCTTTCCTAGTAGAGTCTAAATTATATCCCGGCAAGTTACGACCTCTCACATCGCCAAGCGAGATCTTTCGGCGTAGCATAAGCAACAGTCTAAATTCTGGTCGTGACAAATGGTAGAGTCGCCGGGCATTTTCAAAATTTATTGGGCATTTTCAAAAGTTGGGCAAAGTTTCTAAATTGATACGGCTGGTGGTTTCTCTCTCGGGGTTAGGTGTGGGCGAAAGGATTGTGGATGTCGCGGGATTCAGTGAGATTTGCCGCCATTCCGCAGTCGGGCGAGTAGTTTTTCAGGGGCTGTAGCGGGCGAGTTAAAGGAAGGTCGGCCGGTACCGGTGGGTGGCAGGACAGTGCGGGAGATGAGCTCGGATATAAAATACAGGAAATTTGTGGAGGGGGTGGATACGGTAGAGGATTGGTTCAAGGAATTTGAGAGAGTGGCTGATGCAAAAGGTGCGTCAAGTGCGGACAGGCTGCGAGTGTTTCCGTGTTTGGTGGGGGGTAGCACGTTGGAGAAATGGTACGAGTACTATGAGGTGAGACATCCGGTTCGGGGAGATGATTTCGACCGGATGTGGGAGGAAAGGAAGGCTGATGCGCTAACTCAGCTCGGAGGGTCGCGGAGAGTTGAGGATTGGGAGTTGCGGCTAAGGGAGAGGATGCAGTTGCCGGGTGAGGCGTATTCTGCATACGCGTATGATGTGCTGCAGTTGTGTAGCAAGGTGGAGCCGGCTATGTCAGAGAAACGGCGGGTGCATCATGTGTTGAAGGGGTTGGTGCCAAGCTTGGTGCAAAAAGTAGACATGATGCGGAATGGGACTGTCGAGGAGTTATTGGGAAATGTTTGTAGGGCGGGGTCATCGTTAAGAATGCTTCAGGGAAGGCTAGAGGACATAGCGACCCCGAGGCGGGTTATGCGGACGGGGGTGAATCAGGTTGGGATGGATGAGCAGGATGTGAGTGGGAGGGAGTTTATGAAGGGTCTTGAACAGATGACGGTGGCATTGATATTGGCGATACAGACGCAGGATTCTGTGCAAAAAAATGTTAGGCCTAGGGATCGGTCATGGGAGAGGGGGCTTTCTAGGAATTTCGATAGCCAGGCGGTAACTCGGGAACAGGACCAGCAGTCGTTCAGGCCTATGAGGCAACAGGAGCCTAGTACTAGGGATGGGCGTGGTTATGGGCCAGTGCAGGTTATGCCAGACCAGGGAAAGGACGGCCTTGTGCGAAGTGTCGTGTCGGAGAGGGAAAAAGAAGAACAACATGGACAGTCCCAATGAAATTGACATACCCCAGGAGGGTACCGCGGAAGGCGGAGAATCCCTCCTCCTCACAACACCGGGGAGCTGCTCTACGGATTCTGGGGAGAGTAAGACCGTCCGGGGGAAGAAAGGAAAGGCCCCGAAGCGCGCTAAACGGGACGCCGAAAGGCCGAGCGCGTGGAGGGAAGAAAAGGACCGAAAGAAGAAGATCGGGGAAGACGGGGATGTGACTGGCCCATCGACCGCGACCTCGTCCGATACCACCTGGACGAGGAAGCTATGGATCAGGGGATCCGCCCTCTTCAAGAGGAAGAGTAAGAGCAAAGAAGATCAAGCTCTCGGAAGAAAAAGAAGAGGAGGCCACACCCGTCGACCCCGCGGAAATCTACAGGGGCCTCGAGGAGAGTTGTAAACTAGCTCGACTCGAGGAGGCGGGGAACAGGAGGGCGGCTATGCGCCACCTCATTAGGCTCCAACACCCGAACGGGCGGAGGATCTTTTTCCCAGTGCCGGAGGCAGACGACGTATTACAACTTCTATGCGCGAACCTCCCGATAGACCCCGAAGAACTGGGTACACTGGCAGATAGAGTTTTCGCACGTAGGGGAGCGTCTCTGGACAGGAAAACCCTGTACTGGGACTTTGTAATGACGCATGGTCGCCTAGCGTTCGACAGCAAGCAGGAGTTTCCCGCCTGCTACTACACGAGCCGGCTCCCTTAGAAAAGACCTAGAAGAGGCAGAGAGAGAAGCGGGAGAGCAGGAAGGGCAAAAAAGAATAATGTTAACAGTTGTTAACAGGGCACATCTGTACCTCTTGCCCATCTCACCTATGACGTCATTATCAGCCAATCACAGCATGCCCCCCCACTACTCAGTACCCTAGACCGATAACAACTACCTACTGGACCAAGAGGAGAGAAAGAATAGAGGAGACGCTATCTAGATCCCTTAGAGTAGACACCTATCAGACTACTTCATTCACTCCTACCAATTTATTATAATTATCTTTCCTTCAATAAATTAAAGTTTGCGTTCAATTTAAATCCAGTTACTCTATTCCATTACCTTTCCTCCAAGTGCTCCAGCTCCTACACACTTCCCCCTATTTTTATGTAAACCGTCGCTCTCCCGACCGCTCGCCGTTACCATACTTGAGCGACAGCTAACATTGGTGGCAGCGTACCCGAAACGAATCCTAAGTTCGTCTCTGAAGACGGTACCAACTACTACTCGACTTCTCGACTTCCACTGTGGACGACCTCCACCCGCGGGCCAGACGCCGTGTCTACCGACTGCTACATGCCATCTTTATCATACCCGGGTGAGTTGTAACGTGCGTTATCTCTCCACGCATTCTGATTATTAGCGACCTTCCGAAGCGTGCTTATCTCGCAGTAGGCCCCTCGTAGTACTACCATTTTATCTCTGTTTTTTCCCTCTGCATCGCCGACATGGCCGAAGAGCATGTAGTTGTCCAGCATCTGATAGGAAGTGTCCTAGGCACGCTCGACCTTGTGCCCGTTTTCTCGGGAGGGGAGGGTTCGATCCCCGTCGCCGACTTTCTCGAATACGTCGAGAGCGCAGGAGCGATATCATCGTGGAATGACCCACAAAAGCTCGGCGTCGCACAGATCAAACTGATAGGCAAAGCGAAGGCCTTCGTGAAGTCGCACCCAGAAGTTAAAGCCCTTAATACCTGGGAAGAGTTTAAGGACACAATGCTCCAAAAATTCCAACCGAAACAACCAGGAGTATACGCAGACTACCATTTTAGATCTAGCGTCCAGGGCCCAGACGAGTGTGTAGACGATTTCGCCACCCGCCTGCGCGAGAAAGGGGAAGCCACTGTAGTGACCCCTGAGAACGACGCAGAGAAGGCATATGCCGCGAAGGTCCTAGACAGAGACCTCCTAAACTATTTTTTAAACGGTATAAAGCATAGCTTAAAACCTTTTGTGTATACTCACAGCCCGACATCATTCAAGGACGCTGTGAAGATCGCACTGGCTGAGGAAAAAAATGCACTCCTACTAACCAGGTCGCGAAAGGGTTTGTTTAGTGTTTCGGACCCAGCACGATTATCAATCGAGCATAATATGCACCAAAGGTCAGCAGGGCCCCCGACGGCCGGTTTTGCACAAGCAGCCCCACAAATGTGTATGCCATATCCAGTAACAGGTTGGGCCCCAAGCATAATTGCACCACAAAACCCGTACTACCAGACGCCCTACCCGCAGCAGCCTTTTCCAATAATGATGTACACCCAGCACAGTAACCCATACTTCACGAACCCCGGGCCCCAGCAACCAGTTTTCGCAAGCAATTCCAGCGCCACCCAAAATTTCCCAAGTGCCCAGGACACTCGGACCCCGCGAGCCCCGCAGACCAACCACGCCAGGACGATCGGGCGCGGCCAAAGTGCCAGATCTAATCAACCCTGGACCAGGAACCCAACCCAGGAAGCCTGCGCTAACTGCGGTGCTTTTGGACACCTGAGGGAGACATGCACCCGCCCTTTCCGCCCTATCTGTGAAGGATGTGGACGACGCGGCCAGAGACAAAACGAGTGCCGACGTAGCACCCAGCAGTCCCCAAACGGCTGGAATTCCACGACCGGGCCCAAGGTGGTGGAAAACAAAAATTAGACCCGGGCAGCCCCGAAACTCCTAGACGCGTAGACGACACCCTAATCCCCCTCAGTAATTTATATTTTTTAGGTCAAAAACCAGGACGCCTACGGGCACTAAAATTGTTCGTTTCAGATTCACCGTATAATTTCCTCGTAGACCCCGGCGCAGTTGTTTCCCTAGTTAGAAGTCATGTCGTACACCATAATTCATGGAAAAAAGAGTACGACTGGCAAGACAACAGATTCACAGGAATCACAGGACACGCAATAAGTTTCGACCAACAAGCTACTATTCCGTTTCGTTTTACCGCACAAGACACGAGCGAAATAGAACACACATGTCTTGTTTGCTCACACGACATCCAAATTCCTCCCGGTATCGATGGTTTATTAGGCATAGATTTTTTCGATAGGTGCGAAGTAATCCTGGACTTCAAAAACAATATAGCCACTACGCAAGGACGGAATTTTCCACTCACATTCGTCTCTCATCTTGGTCAGCATTTCGATGCCGGTGCACTGAAATACGACTCACGTGAGACAAGGCAAACTGTAGCTCCTCACAAGAGACCGCCTAGGACAGAGATAGCTTCCGTGAGAAAGCGCATGACCAAGAGAGATGATGAGAGTGCAACAAATAACGTGCCCGACACAGTACCCACCGTCGCGACGCCCGAGAGCCGCAAGATAGCTAGCACGCCCGCACATGTACATAGGGACTTAGCAATCCATGAAAGGGTCACCCTGCAAGTGACCCCAGGACAACTAGGAACCTTAGATTTAAGCATTATAAATACCAGTCCACTAGAAGAGTTAGTTAGAAATACCAGTCCACCAGAAGAGTTAGTTAGAAATACCAGTCCACCAGAAGAGTTAGTTAGAAATACCAGTCTACCAGAGAATAAAGCTAAGAGCCACCCTCCCTCATCAAAAGCACTTCCTACCCTTGCCCCTGACCTAGACACCCCCAGAGTAAACTGTCCCAACTTCCAGCGCCACAAACCAGTGAGAAGACGTTCTCGCTGGCATCGGAACAACTCGGGAGTTAAGAAGCCCGAATTAGGCCCCCAACCAGTAGGGCAGCAAACCACCCGTAAAGGCCAGGACACACTACAACACGACAAAATAGACAACGAACCCCCGCCAAGAGGTGACCCGAAGGACAATGCGCTCATCGAACATCAGAGACCGAACGAGTTCCCACGCGAAAATAGCGAAGTTCAGGCTCCCGAGTTACACGATCCCGATAACGCGAAAAGAACACGTACGCACATAGAGTACAAACGATCGACAGTCAGCGAATCTGACACCGATCCTGACTCACCGTTCCCGCCGACAGAGGCCTGTGAGAATATAGCAACTGATCACTGTTATGTTTATGCCATGGGTCCCATCCGGATTCCACCAAATTGCGAACTGCTCTGTGCAGGTCGACAGGGATTAACTACCCCTGGTGACCGCCTGATTAGCCCCGTCGAGCTCAAAATTTATGGAGTTACCGTTGCGAGAGTCTTAGTGACCTCGCGTGAGGATAAAGAAGTCCAGATGAGGATTAAGAACACGTCCGACACAGAAAGAGTCATCCAGAAGAATACCATTCTCGGTATATCTGAACCATTCACCCCCGAACCAGCTCCACACTCTAATAATGGAGACAACCTAATAGCAGGAGTAGGATACGCACTAGACAAGTCCACGCTACTAAATTTCAAAGAATATTTCAAGTTAGACCATCTTGAACCCGAAACCAAAAAAGATACACTAGCACTTCTACATGAATACCAAGACATTTTTATGCTCCCCGGTACCCGCCTCGGTTCCACGAGCAAAGTAGAACACCATATCGACACAGGAAACCACGCACCGATCAGAACCTACCCCTATCGCGTACCATTCACGCAGCGGGAGGTACTCAACGAGATGATTGATAAGCTGTTGGAAGATGAGATAATCGAACCGTCAGAATCAGCATGGGTATCCCCGTGCCTACTTGTGTCCAAGAAATTAGGAGGACCAGGGGCCGAAGGTGTAAGACTTTGCATAGATTATCGAAAACTAAACGCCATCACTACAAGAGATTTCTACCCCCTCCCTAATCTCCAAGACTCCTTGTTCCAACTTAAATCGCAATCAACCTTTTCTACACTCGACTTCCAAAGCGGATATCATCAAGTGAAGGTAGCAGAAGGCAGCCAAGACAAGACTAGCTTCGCCACTTTTAGGGGCACATTCAAATTTCGCAGGTTACCAATGGGGTTGATGAACTCCGGAGCTTGCTGGCAAAGACTCTGCGATAACCTCATATCTGGCCTAAACGATCACGCTAGCGTTTATTTGGACGACATCATTTGTTTTAGCCACGGCCCAACCCTAAATCACCTATCAGTTTTACGAAAAGTCTTCGACCGCATACGCGATGCTAATTTGAAATTAAAGCCCTCCAAATGTCATTTCCTCGTACCCGAGACCAATTACCTAGGCCACGTCGTCTCTCAATCGGGTATCAAGCCGGACGAGAAACTGCTACATACCATCAAATCGATGCAACCTCCAAAAGATGTAAAAGCGCTCAAAAGATTTATCGGTACGATAATGTTCTACGCTAAATTCATCCCTTCGTGTGCGGAACTAGCCGCACCCCTAAACTTCCTGACCCGAAAGAACACCCCTTTCATCTGGTCCGAAGAGTGCCAGACGAATTTCGAAAAACTGCGGTCGGCCCTAACTAGCGATTCACTATTAATATACCCCAATTTCGACGACCAATTCATTTTAGAGTGCGACGCGTCAAACAAATCCCTAGGAGTCATTTTATCTCAATTAAGGGATGGAGATATCCGCCCTGTAGCATACGCCAGCAGAGGGTTAAACAAACACGAAGTGAATTACACCACCACAGAACTCGAATGCTTAGCCTTGGTATGGGGCGTTAAATATTTCCACTGTTTCCTCCACAGCGCAAAACACCCCTTCGTAGCAATAACAGACCACGCATCCCTTCTTTGGCTCAAAAACATGAAAGACCCGACATCTCGTTTGGCCAGATGGGCCCTACAGCTCGCACATCATAACTACGTGATACAGCATAGACCAGGCCGGCACCATACGAACGCTGACTGGCTATCACGCCTTCCCCCACCACTACCAGTAAACATGATTCAAGATGATGAAAATGACGAAGAGTACACGCCAGTGATAGACAGAGACAGACTACGACTTGAGCAACGTCACGACATCGCGATACGACCGATAATCGACACCCTTCTCGACGACCCCAATTCAAGCGACGATCACTATCTCGACGACGATGGACTCCTTTTCAAAAACAACCCTGGATTACATGACAGCGACCAACTTGTAGTCCCTGCGTCGCTAAAACATAAAATCATGACAACCCACCACAACCTCCCCATGGCAGGTCATGTAGGATTCGAAAAAACATACAAAGCCATTAGAGCTAGATTCATATGGCCCACCATTCACAAAGATGTAAAAAAATTTTGCGAGCAATGTGTGACTTGCCAGTTGTTCAAAAAATCTCCACACCAGAAGAAAGCACCCCTTCAAAACTTTGCTACCGTTAACTTGCAACCTTTTAGCCACATGAGTTGTGACATTGTAGGACCCTTACCCGTCAGCGATAAAGGCCGAAAATACATCCTCACCTTCCAATGTGCATTTACAAGGTACATAGAGATTTTCCCTCTTTCCGACACGAAGGCCACCACGATAGCCCGAAAATTCGTGACGGGCGTAATCACCAGGCATGGGGCACCCCAAGTTTTGCTATCAGACATGGGCGCGAATCTTATTTCCTCCGTAATGAAAGAAACTTGCAAGATGTTGAAGATAAAAAAAATCCAAACCACCCCGTACCATCCCGCAGGGAATGGAAGAGTGGAGAGAATGCACCGTTCGTTGAAGGCCATCCTCCAAACCCTTGTGAATCAACAGCACTCCGACTGGGACACTAATCTGCCCTTCGTAAAAATGGCCTACCACAGCACAGTTCACGCCGCGTTAAAAAATTTCTCCCCTAATCAACTAGTTTTCGGGAGAGAGATCGAGTTTCCGTTTGATTGCACAATCAGATCCTCACGCGTCCGTCACGACCTCGACACCAACTACGCGGAAGAAGTTGCCGAACGGTTGAGACTAACTTTTAAAATCGTCCGCGAGACCCTTCAGGACTATCAAGAAAAACAAAAAATCCAATTCGACAAAAAGACCGCCCCAGTCCAGTTTAAACTCCACGACAAGGTCCTTCTAGACGACCCGGCATGCAAACCGAATTTATCTAGGAAATTAAAGCCTAAATTCACAGGACCTTGGCAAATCATAGACGTCCCAGGACCAGTCACTTTCAAAATCAAAAACCTATCCACAAACAAGCAGAAATTAGTCCACGCAAATCGCCTCAAATTGTTTAAGTCACCAGACGAAGACGCAAAAGTTGAGTCGGAAAACGCCGACGTCACGAAATTGCCACCCGTTCCACCCCTCCTAGCTCACCCCGTGATGAAGTTCCCGGCGATCCCCATGCGTTTCCATTCACGCCTGATCAACACCCCCGAGATTCAGCGACCTGGCCCCGAGCCAGACTCAGAACCAACCCCAGTACCAGAACCAAACTACGAAGTAGAGGCGCAGGACGAGGATCCAGCAGTGCGCGCAGGCAGTCCCGAAATGCCACACCGGCTCCCCGAACCCCCCCATGGGCCACCCGAGGACACCGTTTCCACTCCCGAAGCCGCATCCCCTCCACCAGACCTACCCCCAGTCCACAGATATCGCCTCCGCAGCGTCGCCAAAGCTGACGACCAACCCTGGATCTTCCAGCGGACGCCCCCAACCCCAAGACCAACAAACACAAATTATAGAAGCACCCAGTAACTCCCCAAGACGTCTAGTATAAAAAAAAAAAAAAAAAAAAAAAATCTTAAAAGCCTGTTTCCGATTCTTTAATTAGGCGTAGGCAGCGCCCTCGTACTGTTATGCTGCATCAGCATACTACTCCCTCCACCAGCAGCCGGGATCGTAGAAGCAGAGACCGACTACAAGGTAACCCCAATTCGCCCCCTCAACAAGGGGATGATATTTATTCACGAAGGTGATTTTACACTATCCGGCGATAAATGGACGATTGTAACAGATATTACCTTCGACCATTATATCGACGCTCTGAACGACCTCCTACAGCAACTTCACAAATACTCGCACGAGGCACGAGTAGGGTCACATCTACAAGCCCTCATCGACAAGGAGAGACAGGAACTACAAAGAGACGCCGAAGATGTAATCAAGTCCATCGACGACTTTAGGCTGTCAATAACCCCCTCACAGAACCGCAATAGACGAGCACCGCTCGATATTGTCGGCCATAGCCTAAAAATGCTATTCGGAGTAGCAGAAGTTCGCGATATAGAAAAACTTAATACAAAATTAACCTCAACCTCACTGAACTCCAAAAAAATTACACACCTCATAGAAGAACAAGCCTCGTTCATAGAAAAGGCGGCTCACACGAGCGCCGAGAACAAAGAGACCATCGAGAAACTGATTGAAGGCACAGCGTTACTGGCCAAAGAATTAGATTACGCTCGGCGCAATCAAGACCGCGTCTACTCTAATATGATGACCCTTTTTACAACCAGCTCAAATCTAAGAATGCTTCGAACCGTCTTGACACACATCAAACTCGAAATCATCCAGCTCTCGCGGGCATGGGGGCCTATGTCGCTAGGTCAGCTAGACCCATATTTCATATCTCCACCCACCCTTTTTAAAGCAATGACCTCAATCTACCCCCTACTACCGGAATCGTTATCATTCATGACCCCTGTAAACCCTAACGCGATCTCCCTGTACTATTCAATCGCAACCGTGCACGCCACATCCTTCAACAATTCGCTGAGACTGTTCATCCAACTACCCCTTCACGCCCAAGGTCGTCAATACGACCTTTTCAAAGCCGTCGAACTCCCCACACGCGTAAATTCCACAAATTATTTCATGTTTATCCGCCCCGACCATCCCTACTTGGCTGTTTCTCGCGACCTCAACAAATTCCTCTCTATGGACTTGGTCGAATTGAACGATTGCCGCGGCGACAAAGTGCGCATCTGCAATCCGAGACGCCAAGTACAAGAACCCCCAGGAAAAGATTGCCTTTCCGCTCTTTTCATGGGTCACGAAACAGACACAGCGTCCCTATGTCCGAAATTCATTATCCAGAATCCTCTCCCGGTGTACTACGCCTCGAAGGATTCAACCCAATGGGTGTACAGTGTCCCTCATCCCACAAAAATCCTAATAAAATGTCTCACAAAAGCTGGCGAACCAATCCGAATCACGCACGCAGAGATCGCCAACACAGGCATCTTGCACCTCGACCACCAGTGCATGGCGACGGCTGTAGGCATCAACCTCCTACCCCACTTCAACGCCTTGACAAAATTAACACCAGAAAACAACAGATTCTTCATTCCCGCTATCCCTCCTATTAATGTACCAGAATTTGCAACAGAACTCAACTCCTCTGATCCAAGGTCTTCTAGAACTTTCACGCGGCTGACCACCATCCTTAATAGAACGTCAAATTTAAGTCCCATTGATTCGGGGATGCACGTTCAGCACATAAGAAACCTAATCGCAGAATTAAACGAAAAGCACGCGACAGAATATTCAAACCTCATCCATTCCTACACCAACTATTCGGTCTACTCCCTGCTGTTTTTAGTCGCATCTATAATAGCTATTGTCAAAATTTGTCGATGCGCCAAATTGGCACTAACGCCACCTCCTGTGCAGATCGAGGTAGTTCAAGAACCCCAAGGTACCAGCGAAACTGATCGCCCACATCCTCCTCCCCCTCGAGTCACTCGAATCATACAATCAACCCAAAACTGACCTACAACCCAAACACACAAAAAAAAAAAAAAAAAAATTGACTACATAAGTACATAATAGTTATAGTTTTCGGCATACGAACCTTTTGTTCGCCTACCTGTTACCTACCCTTGTATACTGGCGCAAGTGAAATTTCTGTTCTAGTTATTCCACCGTACAAAGACCATCCACGGCCTGACCAACGGATGAGGCCGCCACACTGACTCCTGACGGCCACGATGACACCCAACGCACACCTAAAGGACCCCCGAGCCGACAAGCCTGGCGAGTTTCCAATTTCTACACCCAGCACCACCAAAAGCAGCAACACTACAACCGCGTCGAGTGGAGTAAACGTTCCCTCGCCCGTCGCCAAGAGAAAACTGTAAGCCGAACCGCCGGACCCTTCCGTGAGTGCGGGCAGAAGAATGTCGACACTCCACCAATTTGCAATACAGAAATCTCGTCTCGACGTTTCGCGTCACCATAAACTCCAATAGCCAAGCCAGGTCCAGTGCGATAAGAGGTGCCCGTCACGTATTTTCGTGTGAGCCAGAGTCAGAAACTAGCTAAGTGCCGTGTGTTGCGTGTGCCCGTCTCGTTCGGTCAACCGTTAGATGTGTGCGTTAGTACGTTTTCCAAAGTTTTCCAATTTCATATAGATTCTGTAGCGTCACGCCGATTGGCTTTTCCTTTCATTCACTTACACCACGATATAAGAGGTAGAGCATACTTATCTCATATTTTAGATTATATTGTATTATTTCCATTATATTCAACTTGTTTTGTCAATTTTACCAATTTCATGGTCTATACGGTGCTCATTGTTCCCAAGCTGGCACCGATTAGCTTTCCAATAATTATTCCAAGTCGGAATATTTATGCATTATACCAATTCAATTAATGTTATTACCGTTTCAATTTACCCTTGCGCCCAGTAGGTAGAGTTGCTCCAGACTTACACTCATAGCGAGAATTCAATTCACCCCTTTGCAATGTATCGAGCCCTTTTTTCCATTTTTGCAATGTTAACCTTTATCGTAACCAGTTTTATGTAACCACCACTGTAAATTTTTTTTATCTTGGACCCTTCCTCAAAGGGGGGTGGAATGTTAACAGTTGTTAACAGGGCACATCTGTACCTCTTGCCCATCTCACCTATGACGTCATTATCAGCCAATCACAGCATGCCCCCCCACTACTCAGTACCCTAGACCGATAACAACTACCTACTGGACCAAGAGGAGAGAAAGAATAGAGGAGACGCTATCTAGATCCCTTAGAGTAGACACCTATCAGACTACTTCATTCACTCCTACCAATTTATTATAATTATCTTTCCTTCAATAAATTAAAGTTTGCGTTCAATTTAAATCCAGTTACTCTATTCCATTACCTTTCCTCCAAGTGCTCCAGCTCCTACACACTTCCCCCTATTTTTATGTAAACCGTCGCTCTCCCGACCGCTCGCCGTTACCATACTTGAGCGACGGCTAACAATAAGCCCTCCCAGCAGAAGAGGACCACCCTGCTCTGGAAGCAATGCCTAGCGGCGGTACCTAGGGCAGGGTTGGATGGTGGAGTTTACTAGGTAGGCGTTGGCAGCCAGCGAGTCCCACACTACTGACACAGTAAAGACAAATACCACTTTGTCAGTGCGCATGAGCGTTCTCCACCTTAAAAAAAAAAAAAAAAGTTCATTGATCACTGCAGTAAGTTAACGGTGCCTTTGACGAATCTCACGAAGAGAGATGTAAAGTTTGTGTGGTCTGATGAGTGTTAGAATTGGAATATACAACCACGATTTCCGGTACTGGTACGTTGTGGTTACAGCCTCGGTGTTCGGCTCTAGCAAAGGGACATATTTTTTTGCCTCATTTTAATTATATCACACATCTTGAACCTTTTGAACAGAAATTCTTTCCTCCTCAAGTGACGCTTCAAAACCATGAGGAACTTTTAAGAACATTGTTGGAGCACTCGAAATCTGATATTTCTTTCAAGAGTACGATAACGTCATTGTTGAATGACGCATTGAATCAGAGTCCTACAGCGCCTGGTATAAAGATACAGCGTGATAAAGATATGTTGCTTGCGTTAGCAGAGTCACGACGCGCGGGTGGTCGTCAGGCCTTCATTTCAGTCGGCTTCATCTTACTCGGACTGTGTAGTTACTTCGTTGTTCGACGCTTTATCTCACGCAGGAAAGATAAACAGTTTCCTTATCCGCCACCAGTGACAGTCATAGCTCATCCCTGTGAGATAGTCAACCCGCCGGTCACGGATGATTCCCGGCTCAAAGCCATAGTTGAAGCGAGTAGTGCTTTATGACTATCACGACAGGCACCAGTTCAAGCCATTCATTTCCTTCGTGGGTGATTTTCCCTGTACCAGTTCCCTGTACCTGTACCAGGAACATACAATGTCGCCTTCTTCCTTACAATGTCCTCCTTTTATCAACTTGACGTCCCAGCATTTCAGAGAGGGGGGCAATGTTTTTTTACGGGTTTCAGCCATATTGATAGTTGGATATCAAGTTAAGTTGTTAGTTAGGTAATTGGTGGGGGTAATCGATGAAGGATAGTTGTTGATAGTAGTCTTCGATGGAGTAGTTGCAAAAGACATTCAAAAGATCCTGAATAGAACGTGTCTCTTGAGACGGCCCGAGGGGAAAAGAAGACCACTACACTGTTGGTACGAGGAGGTTCGTACTCGCTGGAAAGCTTGCCTGGCGAAATGAATGTAACGCGGAGCTTACATACTATAGCCAACCTAGAACTACCTTGCAAACCTTGCCAACCTAGCAACCTAGAACTTGCTTTTCCTTTACAGCAGAGACTGCTGACTAGACACTAGCATGACGGCAGAGGCTGGTGTTTCGGGGGAAGGCGCCCAAGCCGGCAGAGTGCAGCTAGGTTCCAACCTTCTAACATCAAACAAGCGCCTCGTCACGTCTGACGTGCATTTAAACCAATATCTAAAGACCTGTTGGTAATTTATCTTCATCCACATCTCCTTCATCTATCATCATAGTTTATAGCGCTAACGCTGAGACGTTAACGCATTCAAGACGTTACATAAAGAAGACTTACCAGTAAGTAGGGGGGGAGAAGGGGGGGGGGGGGGAAACCTGATCCTCGAAGGTACTATAGGCACGGAATAAATATAAAGAGGCTACAAAGCACTAAGGAGATAGCACTAAGCACTCAACCAAGAAGTCGCCGTGGGACACTGCTGGAAACAGACCCGTGGGGGAAGGCTTACAAGATCGTCAAAGGGATGTTCCAGGAGATGACTTCAAATATCGTCTAATATCGACGGCAAATTTCCAGTTCCTGCGGAAAGAAACCAATGCCGCAACCGTATTGATGAAAGGCCTCCTTCAGAGGGGAGTTTTCCCCGGCTAAGTGGATGATAGCCACCTTAGCGAAAAAGGATACCGACAAATTGAGATAGAGGCCAATATGTCTTCTTGACGTCATGGCGAAAATCTATGAAAGACTAGTCTTCAAGAGACTGGAACATGACCTAGAAGAATGGGATTGCCTGAATGTAAATCAGTAATCCGTAGAATCTGAATAATTTCGATAGTACGTTTTTAGTAGTGTTTCGTAGTACGTTTTCGATAGCACATCAGAAAAAAAAATGTACTATCAAGGTGCTTCGTCTTTGGGTCACGGGTTCGGGTGAGTAAGTTTAAAATACGTCTTGTATTTGTCTAGTAGTAGTAATACGACTAGTAAGTGACTGGTCGTCACAAAATGTTCAAAGAACTCTAACTAGCTAAGAAA
The DNA here is from genome assembly GCA_947568835.1 of Protonemura montana. Classification (NCBI taxonomy): domain Eukaryota; kingdom Metazoa; phylum Arthropoda; class Insecta; order Plecoptera; family Nemouridae; genus Protonemura; species Protonemura montana. The sequence goes on along the minus strand of OX387604.1, from coordinate 22,724,191 downwards.
ATTATAACACATTTTGTTTCCTTTGAAGCTACCGCAGTGCCGCAGTGCCGCAAGGCAGTTGTCAAAACAGTGCGAAATTAAACCCAAATAAACACAATTTTTAGGAGGAGGTCATTGATCTGTGGAAAAACTGCTGATGTTAAAAAAATTTCTGGGAAAACACCTACGTAACATAAAAAATGATAAAAATACACTAAACAATTATCTTAGTAAATTTTTTTTCATAAAATATAAAAAACATAATAATATGTTTTTTTTTGCGCAAGCATAAACCGTGGTTGGCTAAATTGGTGTCAGAAGTAGTACATAAGAAATGTAAAATATTAAAATCCCTGCTGGAGTCATATCTAGAACTATTGATCAAATATATTTAGAGACGTCAATTCAACGAGTTGCGATTAGATCGGTTTCAAATGCTGCGTTCAAATGAGATTTTGGGGGAAATCCCGTTTTCTTTGAAAACCATGATTTGAATTTTCTACAATTGTATGTAGATTCACAACAAATTCCTACCACAGCTTTTCAGCCTGATTTATAAATTTATATGAAATTGTTTGAAGGGACAGGCATTAATGATCAGGACAATGGAAATTACATATCTCGCGAGGAATACGCTCATGGATATTTTCTTACTTTTTTTTTACCTGACCGCTGACCAATCGGTGAGCTCAACTCATTGGTCTATACAGAGATACGGGTCATTCCGATTGGAGGTTCAATTCAACACGTAGATATGATTTTTTATTCCGAAAATGATAGTTCAATGGAAATAATTAGAGATAGAAATGTTAATAAACATGTTCTATTTTTATTGTTAACAGAGATAATATTTAGTAAACTAGAAATATATTTCACCCCTTCGCTACTTTAGTTAGTTATTGATGTCGATGACTGATCATAATAACGATTTGGGATAGAAATAAAATCATTTCAAGTCATCGCACTGCAAAATTCGCTTCAAAGTCATGAATTCACTACACCTTGGAGAAGTCGTGTTATGTAAAAAGTTCAAAAGTTTATTATTTTGTAGCGTATTCGCTGTTTACTATTTGCATCGAACTTTCCATCATCCAAACTGTGCATCAATAGCGAACACAATTCCAAGTAACAAGTCTGGCTCGCATTGAGAACCATTTCACATCGACAAAGTCAGAAGAGGAGAATTTTTTAATTCTTTTGGAATCCCACAAAATGCAAAAATGCATCATGAATTTTTGGCTCGTCAGTGTACTACATGGACGTTTATTACAGGACACCATACGCGCATGACGCGTGATTGAGGATAAGATACCGACTCATTATGCCAGCCACGATAACGTTGATAATCATCCACAACCATCGACTTCGAGAGCACCACCAACTCATAATCAACAACATCCTTAACAAATTTTAAATTAAATAGGTAGGGGAAAACTTTTAAAATCTGCACTAAACAGTAGCGTTCAAACATACACGTTCAAAATTCCAGATGGTCGTATCGATGTTTTAACGTAATTGGCTGATAAAAAAAATGATATTGAAATTAGATTAATGGAGAATATTTCTAAATTCCACGGCGTTAAATGGAACATTACAATTTTTCGACTCTTCACTAAAATTGTGGTAGACGAGCAAAGCAAGTCATCACCATACTGTTACGATGAGGACCATTTACTCATCGTAGCGAGAAGAGCCAAGCGTCCCCCAACCTGAAGGGGTAGGCAACCCGTCGCACGTTACTAAAGGGCGGGTTGCCTGGACATCCAGGAGCAGGTCCCGCTGACCATGTAATTCCTCCCTGCATGCGATCAGCGGGACCGTTCGATCGCTCTCTTGGGCCCTCACCGCCTCACCGACTCGACCGCCTTACCGACGAGTCGTCTCCACCCCAGCCTCGCGTACAGACGACACCCGGACCGGACCGAACACCGTGACTCGACCGTTTGGGTGCGTGGTTTGCTTGCGACCAAGGTGCTGCCAACCGTAAGTACGCGTAGCTCCGCCCCACAGGGAGGGAGAGGCCCGTCACGATCGGTGGGCACACTATCGGGAGTCCTACTGTGAGGAAATGTGCTCTGGACTTTTAAATAAACGTGTCTTTACTTTGGGGTACGACGCTTTGATCTGGGAAGAGGAACCCTTCTGCTTCCCTCTGCAACTGCCCGTCCCAGAAAACGATCCCTGAGGCGAATGCGATTCCCTCTCGCGGCTGCGCCCCCCACGCAGATACCGGGGCATAAGAATCGCCACAATACTTCAGAAGTTATAACTTCACCCTCTTAAAACCTTTCGTGTTCAATAAACAATTCAATCAAGCTTTTGAGTCGATTGCAAAGGCAAAATCAAATTTTCAGAGGGAAGGCAGTAATTGGAATTTTGAAAGAATTCTAAGGTTTGAGGTTAACATCGCCAAAAACATTTCCCTAGCTGCAAGTAGTAACATTCCCTAAAGTCGATGAACTGCCTGAAAACACAGCATTCCTCGTCGATGAGTGGGCAGTAATTACAACAAAATATGGACGACAGATACAGATAACCGTTAGTGGTTTTAAGTAGTTTTTTCATTCGCGGCTCGGTAAAATCACCGATTCGGATATAAGTTCTTACAATTTAAAGAAAATCACAGTTTTATTTAAAGGAAAAGAAAATTGTTGACGACAGTTATTGGGATGATATAGATTCTTCTACACAGTCGAAATCGCTTATATTTTTGCGAACTGCATGGTTGCAGTTGGTGCTTAGGTGAGTTGTTGCGTGCAGTTAGGAGTTTGCACGATAAGCGTCAGCAACATCCAAATGGCCCAGCTGTATTCATGTGGTCAGGAAGTGTGGCAGGGAGAAACCAGCTCCTGGGTTGAACGGTTTTTCTGGTGTACGACAGTTTTGATAAGCGTATAATTATATACCTTTCAGGCCAAGTAGGACTTCATTTATATCCCGGCAAGTTAAGACCTCTCACATTGCCAAGCGAGATCTTTCGGCCTAGCGAAAGTAACAGTCTAAATTCTGGTCGTAACAATATCATCCGACTGTGATTTCAGAATTTCATGATAGTTACATTTCTTTGGCTGATCTTAAAATTGATTATAAACTGAAATGTATTGATAAATACAAAATTATATACTTTTATTTTTTTAGTGAAAACTGTATTTACTGAGAGTATTTATTGACCAGAAACCTTTCATAACATTACTAGTTCCAGAAACTAGATCCATGTCTACAACCACAATCCGTTTCATTCACGAAAATATTAATTTTAATATTGTAATTTAATCTTTATTTATGCTTTAAATTTTTTTGTTTACAAATTCGGTGGCACATACCACACGGTAATAATTTTAAACTAATACAACTTATACTTAAATATCGTACTATTTCAGGTTAACATTTTACAAATTATTCTTAACACTCATTTGTTTGTTTGTTCTCATTTAACTTAATTTTTTTGGTTTAAACGAAATAGCATCCTAAACTCTAACCTATTTCTAGATTGAAAAAACTTACAAATATTGCTGATATAAAATAACTATCGAGGTGCGTTAAAGGATCGAATACGTCTTATAGAATTTGACAGTTATCTCAGTTAAAGATATTGAAACTTCTTCATTTATCCTATCGTATGCAGATTTCAGATTCGTTCCTAACAACTTTTCCACAGCAACAAGTGTCGATCACGTTTGATCTTGTTCAGTCAGTCAATAATTCTGTTTTAAAATATATGAGGAAATAGGAAAAATTATGCACAGAACAATATCTCTGTAAACGTTTTTGGATATGAACGTAAAGTTTTTCCGCTCCGAATCACAAAATTTTCTTCCGATACTCATCTAAATTTTTTGTATTTATCAAACGAAACGACGAATCATTTTTGCTTGATAAGCTGATTAAGTCGCTTGCTTGGTTTTACAAACTCATCACGAACACCGATAATTTTACTGCCATTTTTGCTTAAATAGATTTTCAAGACAATCGCTTCTTGGACAGTCGAATTCAGAAAAATCGATGAACTGCCTGAAAATGCATCCTCCACCATCGATGAGTGGACATCAATTACAACCAGATATGGGCGATAAATACAAATAACCGTTAGTGGTGTGAAGTATTTTTTTCCATTACGGTTCAGTAAAATAATTGATTTGGATATAAGTTCTTTCAATTTAAAACAAATAACAGTTACATTTAAAGGCAATGAAAAATTTGGCAGTATCTTCCGACTGCAATTTTAAAATTTAATGGCATTTAAACTTCATTGACTTATTAAAAAAATTATTTGAAACAAAACTGTGTTGATAAATAAAAAAAAAAAAAAAATTTTTTTTTTGGTTAAAAACTGAATTCACTGAGAGCATTTATTGACCCAAAACCTTTTATAACAATACCACCTCCAGAAATTAGATTCCTGTCTTCATCCATAATCCGTTTTATTCACAAAAATATTACATCAAGTACTGATTGAATTAGTATTATTTTTTTTTTTTTAATTGCTGATGTTGAATAAATATCAAGGTGAGTTGAAGAATCGAATATGTATTGAAGAATTTGAAAGTTATCTCAGTAACAGATAATGAAACTTCTCCATTTTTCCTATCGTATGCAGATTTCAGATTCGAGTCAACGTACACGCGATGGTAGCTTTCAGTTCACTGTCTCAGCGATGATTGATTAATACTTTACTGCATCTCAAGCTTCTGCGTACCATCGTAACTACATTTAAAAAAAACTATTACAACAAACGTGTCATTTTCAATCATTTAAAAAAAATACCACGTTCGATGGTTTGATCATATTGTAAAAAATAAAAAAATAATCAAAATACCGTAATTACCGTAACTATACCGTTCAAAAGTTGCGTCTTTACAACAATATTTCAAATTACAATCAAATTATAAAAAGAGTGAATGAGAAATACCTTTATGAAGTACACTTTGCGTAATGAAAAAAAAACTGAATTATTTTTATGATGTGAATATTTCGTGAACAAGTCGATTACTCTGTTGTCCATTTCTGACATCATATCATCGATAATTATTAGTTTTCCTTTCCGGCACTTTCTTTACTAAAATCATCCATTTTCGGCAGTCATTTCAACCAGATTCGATATAAATTGAATCACATGTTTAACAATAATAATACTAGTATTGACCAAGATTATAATCAATAAGTACTATTAAGATAAGGGGATTAACTGCGGAGCAGTTTCTTGAGGAATACAAAATGACACTAATAACAAGTTAAATTATTTCTGGGTTCCACATGGGCTAAGTGCGAATCACAGCGATGAAAAAAGCAATATCTTCCATGGTTTTTGTATTTCTGAAAAAGCATTCTCGAAGTGTGGTAATATTGGCTATCTTGAAGCAGGAAATATTGACAAGCATAAACTTTCCCACGATCACTAATACAGCAGTTGAGTGTTTTCTTTGAATTGGATGCAATGTACGTTTTACAATCTACTCTGGTCACATTTGCTTTTTCAGCCACCAGTCCTGTAAAATACACATCCTCACTATTCAAAAATGGCACCTCCTTTGATGTCTCGACCAAAAGTTTGAGTGTCTTGGGTGATGTTACGTACACAGTTTGAGCAAAATCCGGATAATATCGGTCTTGATATTCTTCAAAGCTAGTGTAATGTTTCCAGTTGCTTTTACTTCTCTGCGGAGGCTCTTTGGTGTATATGTACCCTCGTATAGCATCAACTTCTTTGTCGTCCACAGCGTGCAAATATGTTGCTGCTGTGTAATAGTCTAAAACCACGTTGTCGTCGGTTTTCATAATGAATCGGGCTTGCTGACAGTGACGTGATGCCCACGTGAAAGCCGCAAGACTTTTAAAAGTCAGTTTTCTGTACTCTTCAGTGAAATTCAGTTGGATTATATCAGCAAAAACATCGTTTTCCTCTTGGATTTCACTAGAAGGAATTGATTTAAATGCCTTGTTTGGTTCTTTGTCGTTCTCCAGAGATCCCAGAATAAAAATGCGGCGTATGTTTAGTTCTTTCTCAATTTCTTTTGATGGATAAGTGTCTCTGATTAGTTGACGTTCCTTGATATTACCGGTGTGTGAGAGAACTATGAAAAGTGCTAGAAATGGGTTCTTATCGGCACACACGTTGTTCTCAATGGTGAGAGATACGTTATCAACATTGGGAGGTGGAAGAGCCACCACAAAATTCAGCACGAAGAAAACACTAAATAAACGCCACGGCATTTGAGATGAATTAGACATTGTTCTTATTTTATAACAAAATACTGAGTATTTTTATCTAAATTATCACACACACTTGAAAAAAAATGTGTTGGAAGCTTACGCTGGTGTACCTATTCTATTCGTTCTCCTAGTAGTTACTGCTGTTAACTTCCGTGAATAGGGTTCAAATTTTATTATGCATTACGGCCGGAAAAGTTTCGCATTTATCTCACGTTCGATGCAACAAAAATAGTTTTGTTTCCTGCCTCTCCAGCAAACACACTTTGTTGCAACGTTGTTTGTAAGAAAAACAAGGAAGTGCAAGTGGTGTATTTGAGCAAAAGATTTGATATTTTCTAAAAAATACAGAACGACTACTCCTTAAACTATTTTTCAACTTTAAATATTTACCTCAGTGAACGTTACTTGAACGGTGCAAATGGAATGTGTTTCATGGTCAGGCGCAAGTGAAAGGCAAATAAAAGTGTCTAACAGAGACTTAAAATATTGTGACGCATCAGAAGGTTCACTTTGTAGTGCCTTTTTGTTTTGGGTATTTTTGGTGAAATATGCAGCTATACCGATACCACCTGGACGAGGAGCTATGGATCAGGGGATCCGCCCTCTTCAAGAGGAAGAGTAGGGAGAGCAAAGAAGATCAAGCTCTCGGAAGAAAAAGAAGAGGAGGCCACACCCGTCGACCTCGCGGAAATCTACAGGGGCCTCGAGGAGAGTTGTAAACTAGCTCGAATCGAGGAGGCGGGGAACAGGAGGGCGGCTATGCGCCACCTCATTAGGCTCCAACACCCGAACGGGCGGAGGATCTTTTTCCCAGTGCCGGAGGCAGACGACGTATTACAACTTCTATGCGCGAACCTCCCGATAGACCCCGAAGAACTGGGTGCACTGGCAAATAGAGTTTTCGCACGTAGGGGAGCGTCTCTGGACAGGAAAACCCTGTACAGATATTTGTAATGACGCATGGTCGCCTAGCGTTCGACAGCAAGCAGGAGTTTCCCGCCTGCTACTACACGAGCAGGGAGGGCAAATAAGAACAAGCCCTCCCAGCAGAAGAGGACCACCCTGCTCTGGAAGCAATGCCTAGCGGCGGTACCTAGGGCAGGGTTGGATGGTGGAGTTTACTAGGTAGGCGTTGGCAGCCATCGAGTCCCACACTACTGACACAGTAAAGACAAATACCACTTTGTCGGTGCGCATGAGCGTTCTCCACCTTAAAAAAAAAAAAAAAAAAAGTTCATTGATCACTGCAGTGAGTTAACGGTGCCTTTGACGAATCTCACGAAGAGAGATGTAAAGTTTCTGTGGTCTGATGAGTGTTAGAATTGGTTTATACAACCACGATTTCCGGTACTGGTACGTTGTGGTTACAGCCTCGGTGTTCGGCTCTAGCAAAGGGACATATTTTTTTGGCTCATTTTAATTATATCACACATCTTGAACCTTTTGAACAGAAATTCTATCCTCCTCAAGTGACGCTTCAAAACCATGAGGAACTTTTAGGTACATTGATGGAGCACTCGAAATCTGATATTTCTTTCAAGAGAACGATAACGTCATTGTTGAATGACGCATTGAATCAGAGTCCTACAGCGCCTGGTATAAAGATACAGCGTGTTTAGATATGTTGCTTGCGTTAGCAGAGTCACGACGCGCGGGTGGTCGTCAGGCCTTCATTTCAGTCGGCTTCATCTTACTCGGACTGTGTGGTTACTTCGTTGTTCGACGCTTTATCTCAGGCAGGAAAGATAAACAGTTTCCTTATCCGCCACCAGTGACAGTCATAGCTCATCCCTGTGCAATAGTCAACCCGCCGGTCACGGATGATTCCCGGCTCAAAGCCACAGTTGAAGCGAGTAGTGCTGTATGACTATCGCGACAGGCACCAGTTCAAGCCATTCATTTCCTTCGTGGGTGATTTTCCCTGTACCAGTTCCCTGTACCTGTACCAGGAACATACAATGTCGCCTTCTTCCTTACAATGTCCTCCTTTTATCAACTTGACGTCCCAGCATTTCAGAGAGGGGAGCAATTTTTTTTACGAGGTTCAGCCATATTGATAGTTGGATATCAAGTTAAGTTGTTAGTTAGGTGATTGGTGGGGGTAATCGATGACGGATAGTTGGTGATAGTAGTCTTCGATGGAGTAGTTTCAAAAGACATTCAAAAGATCCTGAATAGAACGTGTCTCTTGAGAAGGCCCGAGGGGAAAAGAAGACCACTACACTGTTGGTACGAGGAGGTTCGTACTCGCCGGAAAGCTTGCCTGGCGGAACGAATGTAACGCGGAGCTTACATACTATAGCCAACCTAGAACTACCTAGCAAACCTAGCCAACCTAGCAACCTAGAACTTGCTTTTCCTTTACAGCAGAGACTGCTGACTAGACACTAGCATAACGGCAGAGGCTGGTGTTTCGAGGGAAGGCGCCCAAGCCGGCAGAGTGCAGCTAGGTTCCAACCTTCTAACATCAAACAAGCGCCTCGTCACGTCTGACGTGCATTAAAACCAATATCTCAAGACCTGTTGGTAATTCATCTTCACCCACATCTCCTTCATCATTCATCATATTTTATAGCGCTAACGCTGAGACGTTAACGCATTCAAGACGTTACTTGAAGAAGACTTACCAGTAAGAGGGGGTGGGGAGGGGGGGGGGGGGGGGGGGGATAAACCCGATCCTCGAAGGTACTATCGGCACGGAATAAATATAAAGAGGCTACAAAGGACTAAGGAGATAGCACTAAGCACTCAACCAAGAAGTCGCCGTGGGACACTGCTGGAAACAGGACCCGTGGGGGAAGGCTTACAAGATCGTCAAAGGGATGTTCCAGGAGATGACTTCAAATATCGTCTAATATCGACGGCAAATTTCCAGTTCCTGCGGAAAGAAACCAATGCCGCAACCGTATTGATGAAAGGCCTCCTTCAGAGGGGAGTTTTCCCCGGCTAAGTGGATGATAGCCAACTTAGCTAAAAAGGATACCGACAAATTGAGATAGAGGCCAATATGTCTTCTTGACGTCATGGCGAAAATCTATGAAAGACTAGTCTTCAAGAGACGGAACATGACCTAGAAGAATGGGATTGCCTGAATGTAAATCAGTAATCCGTAGAATCTGAATAATTTCGATAGTACGTTTTTAGTAGTGTTTCGTTGTACGTTTTCGATAGCACATCAGAAAAAAAAAAGGAACTATCAAGGTGCTTCGTCTTTGGGTCACGAGTTCGGGTGAGAAAGTTTTAAATACGACTTGTATTTGTCTAGTAGTAGTAATACGACTAGTAAGTGACTGGTCGTCACAAAATGGTCAAAGAACTCTAACTAGTTAAGAAAATTATAACACATTTTGTTTCCTTTGAAGCCACCGCAGTGCCGCAGTGCCGCAGGGCAGTTTTCAAAACAGTGCGAAATTAAACCCAAATAATCACAATTTTTAGGAGGAGGTCATTGCTGAGGTTAAAAAAATTTCTGGGAAAACACCTACGTAACATAAAAAATGATAAAAATACACTAAACAATTATCTAAGTAACTTTTTTTTTTGTAAAATGTAAAAAACATAATAATATGTTTTTTTTGCGCAACCATAAACCGTGGTTGGCTAAATTGGTGTCAGAAGTAGTTTATAAGAAATGTAAAATATTAAAATCCCTGCTGAAGTCATATCTAGAACTATTGATAAAATATATTTAGAGACGTCACCTCAATGAGTTGCGATTAGATCGGTTTCAAATGCTGCGTTCAAATGAGATTTTGGGGGAAATCCCGTTTTCTTTGAAAACCATGATTTGAATTTTCTACAATTGTATGTAGATTCACAACAAATTCCTACCACAGCTTTTCAGCCTGATTTATAAATTTATATGAAATTGTTTGAAGGGACAGGCATTAATGATCAGGACAATGGAAATTACATATCTCGCGAGGAATACGCTCATGGATATTTTCTTACTTTTTTTTTACCTGACCGCTGACCAGTCGGTGAGCTCAACTCATTGGTCTATACAGAGATACGGGTCATTCCGATTGGAGGTTCGATTCAACACGTAGATATGACTTTTTATTCCGAAAATGATAGTTCAATGGAAATAACTAGAGATAGAAATGTTAACAAACATTTTTATTTTTTATTCTTAACAGAGATAAGATTTAGTAAACTAGAATTATATTTCACCACTCCGCTACTTTAGTTTGTTATTGATGTCGATGACTGATCATAATAACGATTTGGGATAGAAACAAAATCATTTCAAGTCATCGCACTGCAAAATTTGCTTCAAAGTCATGAATTCACTACACCTTGCAGAAGTCATGTTATGTAAAAAGTTCAAAAGTTTATTATTTTGTGGCGTATTCGCTGTTTACTATTTGCATCGAACTTTCCATCATCCAAATTGTGCATCAATAGCGAACACAATTCCAAGTAACAAGTCTGGCTCGCATTGAGAACCATTTCACATCGACAAAGTCAGAAGAGGAGAATTTTTTAATTCTTTTGGAATCTCACCAATTGCAAAAATGCATCATGAATTTTTGGCTCGTCAGTGTACTACACGGACGTTTATTACAGGACACCATCCGCGCATGACGCGTGATTGAGGATAAGAGGGAGGCGATATTCACTAAATTCAAATATAACTTTTCATTTGAATTAGATTTGTTTAATTGTCTAAAAGATGTTTCCTCGATCTCAACAAACAACAGTGTCATTCCTGCAGGGATATAGAAAATGCTTGTAATGCTATTTTATCAACCATGACAAATTCCTCCATGCACGCATTCTTTGTAGATTCATTTTGCAAAACATTTGATTGATATGCTCCACTTATTTATTTTTATTTTTATTTGCAGCCCGACTGAAGTCCCAACCGTCAGACCGTTCTTCGGACCTTCTGAGCTCTGTGGATCAAAATTTTCACGAAAAAACAACTTTAAAAGACATCGTAGTATGAAACACTTTCAATGTAGCGTGTGTTCTAATTTTTGTTTTATTTAAAGAATTTGCCGACTCATCATGCCAGCCACGATAACGTTGATAATCATCAACAACCATCGACTTCGAGAGCACCACCAACTCATAATCAACTACATCCTTAACAAATTTTAAATTAAATAGGTAGGGGAAAACTTTTAAAATCTGCACTTAACAGTAGCGTTCAAACATACACGTTCAAAATTCCAGATGGTCGTATCGATGTTTTAACGTAATTGGCTGATAAAAAAAATGATATTGAAATTAGATTAATGGAGAATATTTCTAAATTCCACGGCGTTAAATGAAACATTACAATTTTTCGACTCTTCACTAAAATTGTGGTAGACGAGTAAAGCGAGTCATCACCATACTGTTACGATGAGGACCATTTACACATCGTAGCGAGAAGAGCCAAGCGTCCCCCCACCCGATGGGGTAGGCAACCCGTCGCACGTTACTTAAGGGCGGGTTGCCTGGACATCCAGGAGCAGGTCCCGCTGACCATGTAATTCCTCCCTGCATGCGATCAGCGGGACCGTTCGATCGCTCTCTTGGGCCCCAACCGCGAGACCGACTAGTCGTCTCCACCCCAGCCTCGCGTACAGACGACACCCAGACCGAACCGAACACCGTGACTCGGCCGTTTGGGTGCGTGGTTTTCTTGCGACCAAGGTGCTGCCAACCGTAAGTACGCGTAGCTCCGCCCCACAGGGAGGGAGAGGCCCGTCACGATCGGTCGGCACACTATCGGGAGTCCTTGATCGCTTTGATCGCTTTGATCTGGGAAGAGGAACCCTTCTGCTTCCCTCTGCAACCGCCCGTCCCAGAAAACGAACCCTGAGGCGAATGCGATTCCCTCTCGCGGCTGCGATCCCCACGCAGATACCGGGGCATAAGAATCGCCACAATACTTCAGAAGTTATAACTTCACCACTTTATAACTACAACCTTTCGAGTTCAATAAACAATTCAATCAAGCTTTTGAGTCGATTGCAAAGGCAAAATCAATTTTTCAGAGAGAAGGCAGTAATTGGAATTTTGAAAGAATTCTAAGGTTTGAGATTAACATCGCCAAATACATTTCCCTAGCTGCAAGTAGTTACATTCCCTTAAATCGATGAACTGGCTGAAAACACAGCATTCCTCGTCGATGAGTGGGCAGTAATTACAACAAAATATGGACGACAGATACAGATTACCGTTAGTGGTTTTAAGTATTTTCTTCCTTCGCGGCTCGTTAAAATCACCGATTCGGATATAAGTTCTTACAATTTAAAGTAAATCACAGTTTCATTTAAAGGAAAAGAAAATTGTTGACGACAGTTATTGGGATGATACAGATTCATCTACACAGTCGAAATCGCTTATATTGTTGCGAACTGCATGGTTGCAGTTGGTGCTTAGGTGAGTTGTTGCGTGCAGGTAGGAGTTTGCACGATAAGCGTCAGCAACATCCAAATGGCCCAGCTGTATTCATGTGGTCAGGAAGTGTGGCAGAGAGAAACCTGCTCCCGGGTTAAACTGTTTTTCTGGTGTACGACAGTTTTGATAAGCGTATAATTATATACCTTTCAGGCCAAGTAGGACTTCATTTATATCCCGGCAAGTTACGACCTCTCACATTGCCAAGCGAGATCTTTCGGCCTAGCGAAAGTAACAGTCTAAATTCTGGTCGTAACAATATCATCCGACTGTGGTTTCAGAATTACATGATAGGTACATTTCTTTGGCTGATCTTAAAATTGATTATAAACTGAAATGTATTGATAAATATAAAATTATATCATTTTTTTTTTTAGTGAAAACTGTATTTACCAGAAACCTTTCATAACATTACTAGTTCCAGAAACTAGATCCATGTCTACAACCACAATCCGTTTCATTCACGAAAATATTAATTTTAATATTGTAATTTAATCTTTATTTATGCTTTCAGTTTTTTTGTGTACAAAATCGGTGGCACACACCACACTGTAATAATTTTAAACTAATACAACTTATACTAAAATATCGTACTATTTCAGGTTAATATTTTACTAATTATTCTTAACACTCATTATTTTGTTTGTTCCCATTTAACTTAATCTTAGTTTTAATCGAAATAGCATCCTAAACTCTAACTTATTTCTAGATTGAAAAAAGTTACAAATATTGCTGATATTGAATAACTATAAAGGTGTGTTCAAGGATCGAATACGTATTATAGAATTTGACAGTTATCTCAGTTACAGATATTGAAACTTCTCCATTTATCCTATCGTATTCAGATTTCAGATACGTTCTTAACACCTTATCCACAGCACACAAGTGTCGATCATGTTTGATCTTGTTCAGTCAGTCAATAATTCTGTTTTAAAATATATGAGGAAATAGGAAAAATTATGCACAGAACAATATCTCTGTAAACGTTTTTGGATATGAACGTGAAGTTTTTCCGCTCCGAATCACAAAATTTTCTTCCGATACTCATCTAAATTTTTTGTATTTATCAAACGAAACGACGAATCACTTTTGCTTGATAAGCTGATTAAGTCGCTTGCTTGTTTTTACTAACTCATCACGAACACCGATCATTTTACTGCCATTTTTGCTTACATAGATTTACAAGACAATCGCTTCTTGGACAGTCGAATTCAGAAAAATCGATGAACTGCCTGAAAATGCATCCTCCACCATCGATGAGTGGACATTAATTACAACCAGATATGGGCGATAAATACAAATAACTGTTAGTGGTATGAAGTATTTTCTTCCATTACGGTTAAGTAAAATAACTGATTTGGATATAAGTTCTTTCAATTTAAAACAAATAACAGTTACATTTAAAGGCAAAAAAAAATTTGGCAGTATCCCCCGACTGAAAGTTTAAAATTTAATGGCATCTTAGTTTTATTGACTGATTAAAAAAATTATTTGAAACAAAACTGTGTTGATAAATAAAAATAAAAACATATTTTTTTTTTTGGTTAAAAACTGAATTCACTGAGAGTATTTAATGACCCAAAACCTTTTATAACAATACCACCTCCAGAAATTAGATCCATGTCTTCATCCATAATCTGTTTTATTCACAAAAAAATTACATAAAGTACTGATTGAATAATTTTTTTTTTTTTTTTAATTGCTGATGTTGAATAAATATCAAGGTAAGTTGAAGAATCGAATATGTATTGAAGAATTTGAAAGTTATCTCAGTTACAGATAATGAAACTTCTCCATTTATCCTATCGTATGCAGATTTCAGATTTGAGTCAACGTACACGCGATGGTAGCTTTCAGTTCACTGTATCAGCGATGATTGATTAATACTTTGCTGCATCTCAAGCTTCTGCGTACCATCGTAACTACATTAAAAAAAAACTATTACAACACACGTGTCATTTTCAATCATTTAAAAAAAATACCACGTTCGATGGTTTGATCATATTATAAAATTTAAAAAATAATCAAAATACCATAATTACCGAATTATACCGTTCAAAAGTTGCGTCTTTACAACAATATTTCAAATTACAATCAAATTATAAAAAGAGTGAATGAGAAATACCTTTCGAAATACATTTTGCATAATGAAAAAAAACTGAATTATTTTTATGATGTGAATATTTCGTGAACAAGTCGATTACTCTGTTGTCCATTTCTGACATCATATCATCGAGAATCATTAGTTTGCCTTTCTGGCACTTTCTTTACTGAATCACATGCTTAACAATAATAATACTAGTATTGACCAAGATTATAATAAATAAGTACTATTAAGATAAGGGGATTAACTGCGGAGCAGTTTCTTGAGGAATACAAAATGACACTAAAAACAGGTTAAATTATTTCTGGGTTCCACATGGGCTAAGTGCGAATCACAGCGATGAAAAAAGCAATATCTTCCATGGCTTTTGTATTTCTGAAAAAGCATTCTCGAAGTGTGGTAATATTGGCTATCTTGAAGCAGGAAATATTGACAAGCATAAACTTTCCCACGATCACTAATACAGCAGTTGAGTGTTTTCTTTGAATTGGATGCAATGTACGCTTTACAATCTACTCTGGTCACATTTGCTTTTTCAGCCACCAGTCCTGTAAAATACACATCCTCACTATTCAAAAATGGCACCTCCTTTGATGTCTCGACCAAAAGTTTGAGTGTCTTGGGTGATGTTACGTACACAGTTTGAGCAAAATCCGGATAATATCGGTCTTGATATTCTTCAAAGCTAGTGTAATGTTTCCAGTTGCTTTTACTTCTCTGCGGAGTCTCTTTTGTGTGTATGTACCCTCGTATAGCATCAACTTCTTTGTCGTCCACAGCGTGCAAATATGTTGCTGCTGTGTAATAGTCTAAAACCACGTTGTCGTCGGTTTTCATAATGAATCGGGCTTGCTGACAGTGACGTGATGCCCACGTGAAAGCCGCAAGACTTTTAAAAGTCAGTTTTCTGTACTCTTCAGTGGAATTCAGTTGGATTATATCAGCAAAAACATCGTTTTCCTCTTGGATTTCACTAGAAGGAATTGATTTAAATGCATTGTTTGGTTCTTTGTCGTTCTCCAGAGATCCCAGAATAAAAATGCGGCGTATGTTTAGTTCTTTCTCAATTTCTTGCGATGGATAAGTGTCTCTGATTAGTTGACGTTCTTTGATATTACCGGTGTGTGAGAGAACTATAAAAAGTGCTAGAAATGGGTTCTTATCGGCACACACGTTGTTCTCAATGGTGAGAGATACGTTATCAACATTGGGAGGTGGAAGAGCCACCACAAAATTCAGCACGAAGAAAATACTAAATAAACGCCACGGCATTTGAGATGAATCAGACATTGTTCTTATTTTATAACAAAACACTGAGTATTTTTATCTAAATTATCACACACACTTGAAAAAAATGTGTTGGAAGCTTACGTTGGTGAATCTATTCTATTCGTTCTCCTAGTAGTTACTGCTGTTAACTTCCGTAAATAGGGTTTAAATTTTATTATGCATTACGGCCGGAAAAGTTTCGCATTTATCTCACGTTCGATGCAACAAAAATAGTTTTGTTTCCTGCCTCTCCAGCAAACACACTTTATTGCAACGTTGTTTGTAAGAAAAACAAGGAAGTGCAAGTGGTGTATTTGAGCAAAAGATTTGATATTTTCTAAAAAATACAGAACGACTACTCCTTAAACTATTTTTCAACTTTAAATATTTACCTCAGTGAACGTTACTTGAACGGTGCAAATGGAATGTGTTTCATGGTCAGGCGCAAGTGAAAGGCAAATAAAAGTGTCTAGAAGAGACTTAAAATAATGTGACGCATCAGAAGGTTCACTTCATAGTGCCTTTTTGTTTTGGGTATTTTTGGTGAAATATGCAGCAGGAGATGAGACACTCGGCGTCAACTAGATATAGGTACGCGTTATTGAATTTTATGATGTTGTATTGACAAGCGCATTCTTTGTCGAGCGTGAGTTAACAATAGCAGCCGAAGTGTTAAACTCTAGACTTTACGAACACAATGCGAATCGAGTGTCAAATCCGTTTTTTAAACAGCCGATACTTTTGTGGTGGACTGATTACGCATTACGGTAAAAAAAAACTCGATAGTGCGTTTTCTCAGACGGAACGAGTGTTCAGAGTGAGCGTGTCTCTGGTGTTCCTGCTCACTGCACTAGAGCCATGTCAGAGTTCAAGTTAAGGTTCCAGTATGACGTCCAGTGTCGGGTGTGATTCTGACAGGTGTATCTAGGTCACTGGGGTGGTGATTCGGGAATGCTATCCGCGTTCAGGTCTGAGACTGCGATAAGGCCAGACTTTGTTTCCACGTGTGTTTTGAGCTAAGCCCGTGCAACGCTGGCTGTCTATTAGTACGTCCAGTAATACCTGTACAACCGTGTGGTTCTGGACTTCGGGTGAAAGAGTATCGTTTAATTTTGATCGAGCACATACTGACTTTTGTGATAAATCGTTGATTTGAGAACTATCTATTGAACCAGCATTAACCAGATTAAAAAGAACACCCAAGCTATTTCATTGGGTGACAAGCCTTCACCCATTCTTAAACCAATAACAGACAGAGAAAAATAATTAGCTTTCGAGGAAGCTGAACGCGCTCAGCAAGATGTCACAGAGTTCAAATTAGCGGTAACCCCAAGCCAAACCAGAAATAAACGTGATCTATGCGATGACACAGGGCATGGTTTTAAATATGTATTTGGTTTAGAACAACACAATGAGACAATGAGAATGTAGGTTACCTCAACACTTTATGGCATATCATGCGAAATACAGCAAGTAGTGTAAAGCATATTGTATCTAACCAGGCCACTTCACGGGACGCTGGACAAAGAGGCGCATCCCGAACATCAGGGCATGGCTGGAAAGGACTGCCGGGATGACGGATTACTTCTTGACCCAGTTCCTGACCGGCCATGGTAACTTCAAGACGTACCTAGCCCGGTTAGGGAAGGCAGAGAACACCTCCTGCGACCACTGTGGAAAAGAGGATGGCCCTGGACTCTCGGTACTCGAGTGCCCCCGGTGGCAACATCTCCGAAGGGACACCGAGAGGGACACATTTGGAAGCTGCAAGGCAGTCGAAGTCTGGAAGATCGACGAACTGTCAGAAAATACAGCATTCCTAGTAGATGAGTGAACATCAATTACGACCAGATATGGGCGACAAATACAAATCACCATTAGTGATGTGAAGTATTTTTTCCTCTCGCGGTTTAATAAAATAACTGATTTGGATATTAGTGATTTCAATCTAAAACAAATAACAGTAACATTTAAAGGCAATCAAAAAATTTTGGTGTTTCCCCCTGACCGAAATTTTAGAATTTAAGGACATTTAAGATTCGTTGATAGATTTAAAAATTATTTAAAAAAAACTGAACTGTATTGATAGATACCGAATTAATGCAGAATTATTTGTCGCTCAATAAAAATGCAATTTGGGTTTAAATACGCAGTACCGAGTGATCTCTAGGTGACGGGTACCTCTCCCAAAGCCAAGCGAGATCGAGCTACACCACGTACCATCCACAACCGTCACAATTGCTTGAAACGAGGGGACGCCTGATCATCGGTGTTTCATTTGTACTAAATAGGAAGATCGAAAAACTGCACTTTTTTCTGTAATAAATCAAGACGATATCCTGAGGTTTAAAATAAAACCGGTCATTTTGGTGGTAGACATGAACGCCTAGTTCTTTCTTTGGGGATTTGGGTCGAAAATGGCAGAAGGGCCATGGTTAACGCATAGCGTCTGAGTATCGGGTAGTCGATAACAAACAAAGGACCTTTGAAACACCCTTCAACCCTTTGAACAAGCCGACATTTGAAAGAAGAGATAGTTCCTCGATAATCAACATCTCATTTGTGTCGAAAGACATTGCCGGTAAATTGACGGAAATTGTGGAAGGTCCACAATTATATCGAAAACCATAGCAACCACCATTGCATCACTTTCAGCCTGGACGGGTCCAGCAGAAACAAATAAGAGCATCAGGCCCGTGACATGGGAACGGGTGTCCCCGTTCCCGGTGAGAGGCGAGTTGGCTGAAATGTGGAGGTTTTTCGGGAGGAGAGAGGCGAAATGGCAGATAAGGATCTGCCAGGGTCAGGGGTGGTCTCCGGAGGGACACCGAGTGTCTCCGGAGGGACACCGAGAGGGCCGTTGGCCGGGCGCTTTCCCCTGAAACAGTGGTCACCCTGATGATTGAATCCGAGGCTAGGTGGAAGATCGTCCACGCCCTTGTGCGAAGCGTCCTGTCGGAGAAGGAACAACAAGAACAAGATGGATAGTCCCAAACAAAATGACATACCCCAGGAGGGTACCGCAGAAGGTGGAGGATCCCTCCTTCTCACAATATCGAGGAGCTGCTCCACGGGTTCTGGGGGGAGCAAGACCGTCCAGGAGAAGAAGGGAAAGGCCCCAAAGCGCTCTAAACGAGACGCCGAAAGGGCGAGCGCGTGGAGGGAGGAAAAGGAAATAAGAAAGAAGAATGGGGAGGACGGGAAGGGACAGGTGGGTGGCCCCTCGACCGCGACCTCGTCCGATACCACCTGGACGAGGAAGCTGTAAATCAGGGGATCCACCCTCTTCAAGAAAAAGAGTAAGGAGAGCAATGAAGATCAAGCTCTCCCTACGGAAGAAAAGGGAAAGGAAGAGGAGGCCGCACCCGTGGACCCCGCGGCGATCTACAGGGGCCTCGAGGAGAGCTGCAAACTGGCTCGACTCGAGGAGGCGGGAAACAGGAGGGCGGCTATGCGCCATCTCATTAGGCTACAACACCCCAACGGACGGAAGATCTATTTCCCGGTGCCGGAGGCGGACGACGCACTACAACTCCTATGTGCGAACCTCCCGATAGACCCTGAAGAGCTGGGTGCACTGGTGGATAGAGCCTTCGAACGGAGGGGAAGGAACCATAGCAAAATGAACAGGACACGAGCACGGAAGAACAAAACATAGATGACCCGGCCATTCACAAAGGACTGTGACAACCGTGTATTGTCTACGAGTTTTCACAAATCAAGACATTTTTGTGACAGAGGGGGTGAGAAAATGTAGAGACATTATAACCTTTAGGAATTTTTGGGGATTTTCTCTATTTTATTTTTCTTGGGTTTTAGTATTTTATAGTGTCTTTAAATGTCGAGAGCGACATTAAAGAAGGTGGGGGTGTGTGGCGCGTCACGAGGTTTGCGCCATGGTGCCTTCTCAATTCATTTGCTTTTTGGTATTAAAAAAAAAGCTTTATTAAATTGTATAAGTAATGACAAGCACACTTTCAACCGAGCGTGCAATAGCAGTAATGACAAACTGTACACTTTTATCCTGCTGACCAA
The DNA here is from genome assembly GCA_947568835.1 of Protonemura montana. Lineage (NCBI taxonomy): Eukaryota > Metazoa > Arthropoda > Insecta > Plecoptera > Nemouridae > Protonemura > Protonemura montana. The sequence goes on along the minus strand of OX387604.1, from coordinate 22,704,198 downwards.
GGCTAAATAATTAGGAGGTAAGCTAGCCAGTGGCCTAAAACGCACATGTCGGGCGTGGCTCGGACAGGTGTATATAGGTCACTGGCACTGTCATTTAGGGACAGTCTAGATTTAGAGTCGAGAGTTAGGCTATGCGATAGCCTAGGCCTCTGGGACCGGGAGCTAAGACGGAGCAAGGGTCCTCTAGCGATCTACTGGTCCGTCGACACACAGTCTACTTTGAGAGTCAAGACCGAGCAAGGGTCCTCTGACTAGGTTGTTGCTCTGTCCAGTCCAACCCTTACACCCGTGTGTTACAGAGATACGTGTGAAGAGACAGCTATTTTTACATTGATGTGTGATCACTTTGGTAGGAGCAATCTGTTGTGATAAAAGGAGAGAATATGGACAGTGTGCTGATGAACTAAGCTTGTTATTGTTGTGTGTACGCTCGTTATTGTCAGGCTTGTCATAAGTGTAATTTTGTACTATTTGTTTGAACACTATTTGTACTATTTGTATTGTTTGTACTATTTGTACACAGCAACAGCATCATTAAAAGAATTAGCAAAAGTAGCAGTAATAGAAACAACAGCAAGAAATTAAGTAATATAATTATATTTTTACTAGAAACTCTAATAACCTTATATTTGTATTAAAAACCCGATTGACGATTTACCGGAAAATACAGTTTTTCTTATATATAAGTGGGCGGCTATTACGACTAGATACGGTCGTCAAATACAGATCACTATTAACGGAGTGAAGTATTTTGTCCCCTCGAGATTTAACAAAATTACTGATTTAGATATAACTTCTTCTAATCTAAAACAGACAACAGTAATTTTTAAAGCGAACAAAAAATTTAGGAGGTACACCCCAACTGCAATTTTGGAATTTAATGATGGGAGTCTACTACGAGGGTTTGAGCCTGGCCCAGAGGAGCACGTGGATAGCTAAGCTAATAGGGTCCTCTGGCTGTTGGACTCGTCTGCCGAGTAGTGGACTCATCAGTAGTTGAATGAGTAAAAGTGGACTAAACTGGATATTGTTTTGTATTAGTGTGCTTTGCCAGGCCTGCATTGTGTGTGTCGCAGAATTGTTTGTCCAACAATAAAAAGCAATTTAGTTTTAAATATGCAGTACTTGAGTGATCTCTAGGTGACGGGTACCATTCCCACAGCCAAGCGAGATCGAGCTACACCACGTGAGTACCGTGCGTACCCTCTATAGCCGTCACAATAACACGCATTAAAATTAAAACCATATCATCGAAACAGCAACTACAACACAAAAACTTGCCACTAAGTTTAATGTTCAGTATGACAATATAACAGAAGCAGTTCAAGCACAAATGGCAGTTATTTTCGCAATAAATTTAGCATTTCGGCAAATTCACTCATCACTTACAAATATTAGGTCATCATTTCTCGGTGTGACGCAATCATGGGAAACTGAGTTCCTCAGAAAGTAGCACCCATTCTTCTTATCACTTATCAAATTACTAGAAGCCATGAAAATCGTAAACGCACTATCATAAACGTGCGTGTGAAAGAGTAATTTTGAAGTTAAGCAAAAATGACATTCAAGAATGGAAGCCACGTGGGGTTTGAAGAGGGTGTCGAGTGCGATGGGGCCAACGGGTAGGTACCAACTGGTCAGGGGTGTGGTGGAGAGAGAGGTACGCTAAGAGAGGGATGTATATTGGGAGACAGAAGTTGAGGTGGGGGAGCGATGGGAACGGGTGTCCCCATTCCCGGTGATGGGAGAGCCCGAGGAAATGTTGAGTTTTTACGATGCGTGGGACTTTGACTGACATCTAAATAAAGGTCAGCCAAAGCCACGGGTGGGGCCCTGACCTAAAGGAGGCGAGGGGGCTCTCGACCATCAACCTAAACTTAATAAGAACTACAAACTAATAATAAACTAATAAGAAGGCTAGAGTAACGGCAAAACGACGACGATGCAATGACTAAGGACCAGGAGGCGGATGAACAACGAATAAAACGACCAGGCAATTCAGAAAAGAACCACGACAGACGTTGAATACTGGCTTCGAGTCACGAAAGTAGAAATTGGAAAGAGCGCGTCAGTGACATGGCGATCCGCTACACAACTCCTCGAGGGTGGGGCTAGCGCTGGATCCTATTCGAAATATCGTCGGGGTGAAGATCGAAAGTTCGGTCTCAACGCAAGCTTTTGGTTTTCGTGTGCCGTGTGTTATTTTATCTCGAGGACGACATTAAAGTTGGTGGGATGTCGTATTGATGACAAGCGCATTCTTTGTCGAGCGTGCGCTGGCAATAGCAACCGAAGTAATTTTCTGGATTTTGACCAAAACGCCCCATCTCTAATACCTTTTAGCAGATCGGAAACCCTCTGAACATTCGCCACCCCTTCTCTACTTCGATTGTACTCTCCACATTTCACGAGTACACCTAATTCACCACCGGCCCTGATGTTCGCTATCATTGCCGTCGTTGCCCGTTTCCCGGACCAGCGCTCCCTGCTCTTCCTTGTTTTTCGAGCTGACTCGCCCTCTGCTGCTTGTGCGAAGTGTCCTGTCGGAGAGGGAAAAAGAAGAACAACATGGACAGTCCCAATGAAATTGACATACCCCAGGAGGGTACCGTGGAAGGCGGAGAATCCCTCCTCCTCACAACACCGAGGAGCTGCTCTACGGATTCTGGGGAGAGCAAGACCGTCCGGGGGAAGAAAGGAAAGGCCCCGAAGCACGCTAAACGGGACGCCGAAAGGGCGAGCGCGTGGAGGAAAGAAAAGGACCGAAAGAAGAAGATCGGGAAAGACGGGGATGTCACTGGCCCATCGACCGCGACCTCGTCCGATACCACCTGGACGAGGAAGCTATGGATCATTGGATCCGCCCTCTTCAAGAGGAAGAGTAGGGAGAGCAAAGAAGATCAAGCTCTCGGAAGAAAAAAAGAGGAGGACACACACGTCGACCCCGCGGAAATCTACAAGGGCCTTGAGGAGAGTTGTAAACTAGCTCGACTCGAGGAGGCGGGGAACAGGAGGGCGGCCATGCGCCACCTTATTAGGCTCCAACACCCGAACGGGCGGAGGATCTTTTTCCCAGTGCCGGAGGCAGACGACGTATTTCAACTTCTATGCGCGAACCTCCCGATAGTTTGGGCGATGGAGTCTCATCTTGGGAGGAATTAGTCGCGACACTGCGCGAGGGCTTTAAACCGAAGATCTACGCGGAATTCACTGAACAAGCATTCAGGAATTGTACCCAGAGGGGCGGCAAATCGGTATCACAGTTTGCAGCACGTTTTCGAGTAAGTACGAAAGGGCTGCTGGAGGTTAAAGGTGACTCCGGAGATGTCATTCGCAAGGAACTTCATAAAGAGGCACTTCGAAAACAGTTTTTGCACAGAGTTAAGCCTTCCTTAAAGCGTTATATTCTTTCAAAAACCCCTACCACCTTTGAACAAGCAAGTGAAATAGCCGAGTTGGAAGAAAAAATGAAGTAATTGCGGGGATTGGGCGTACATCTATCTAATACCGTACATGTCACTTGGGGAGAAGATGTAGAGTATGGTGATAATCATCAACGCAATTTTCCTCGGGGAAATGGGGACCAGTTCCCACAGGTCACGACAGGGACTGAAGTGTCCCTTACTTATAAGGGTGGTCGACAGGGATCATGGGGCGAATGGCCTAGCCACAACGTTCAAAGAGCCCCCGTTAGGGCTAGCGGGCCACGGCAATGGGGATCAACGCAGTTCGGAAAGAACCAAGTTAGGGACCAGTCCCACTGGGGTCCACGACGTCGATGAAAGCGTCGCAACATGACACTACGTGTAAAACTCGAGTGAATTACGATAGTACGGTCGTGCGTGTGTCGAACCAGAAGGACAGAACCAGACTTTACCATGTACGTTGATTGAACTTTACGAATGGTTCATAATTAATGCTCAGTGATATGCTCGGTCATGTTTCATTTCATACATTTCATCCATTTCATCAAGAGTTTTCACATTGTTTCTTAAATGATACTAAAATGTTAGAGTATGTATCAAATAGGATTTGATTGTTTGGCATTAATTGTGTTAATTGTGTGACATATTGTCGCATCATTTGCAAGTATTCATTCACTTAACTTCCGATGTATTGTCACGAATGGGGCATTTTGGCATTGGAATTCGTGTCACCTGCTAGAGTGGCCGCCCTAGCCGTAATCAGCAATGATCAGCATTACGGCTAGGTGCATTGCGACGAGACTGGAGCAGAGCAGGCGGAGACTTCAAGACGAGAAGACGCGGACCACGAGAGAGCTTGAGGCGAGAAGTGCTAAGTGTCTATTATTGTAATTATTGTTATTGGGTTTAGTTTAGGTTAATGGCTATGTTTAGATTTAGGTCCATAATAAACGGCAAGCAAATTGTTATTCACCAATAAGTAGTATTTATGTAGATCCCCTAGTCACTACCCCCTTTCACGAGTATAGCGAGTGCCCCATGGTTCCGTTGACACAAGGGTACGTGACAAAATGGTGGAGGCGCCGGTTTATTCTGGAATTGGGCTGTTTTTTGTCGTTATTGGCCTATAATTTACTGAAATGGTTTGGTTCTGGCAACTGATGAACTCAGATGTCGAGCGATTTGCGGTTGGTTTTCGACAAGTTAGTTTCTTCGGGTGATGCATGTACGTCCAAAACACGTTCTTCTGATAATAGTTCTATAGAGTTTGATTCTCCCTCGGAGATTTTTGATAAAATTTCGGAAAAGATTGCTGATCAACAGTTGACAATTAGGACTCATGAGCGTCTCTTAGAGAGAGTGATTTTGGATCCGCTCTATCCGTGGGCTTCTGTTCGCGCTAGTCGTCGCCTTCAAAATTTAGATCCTGAGGATGTGGGCGAATTGCCACCGTTTAGAAAACGAAGCAGCAGTTTAGGTAATCCGGTACAACTTTTTCAATTTCGGGCGGAAAAAAAAGTTGGGTCGCATGCCACTGTGAGTAATTTTGATTTGCCAGCACTAAAAATGTCTAAAGTGAAAATTGAGAAATTTAAACCGGGTGAGGACACAGTAGAGGAATGGATGGAAAACTATGAAAGACAAACGAAAGCACATTCTATGACAGCACATGATAAACTGAATAACCTACCATGTTATCTCGCTGGGGCACCTTTGAAATGGTTTTTAGCTATGGAGAAAGAACATGAGAGGTCCAATGAGAGATTAGAACTAGTGGAGAGGAGGGCCTTGCAATGGAACGAAGTGTCACGACAGTTACTGGCGGATTTCAAGGGAGCCACACAGCAACAGGAATGGCATTTTGTACTTCGTGATAGACAACAGGGTCAAGGGGAAACGAATGAGGAATATCTATATGATGTGATTAGATTATGTGATCGGGCGGAACCTTTCATGTCGGAGAGGGATAAAATCGGTCACATCATGAAGGGCCTCCTGCCAAGCGTATTGGATAAGATCAGCATGTGCGACAATTCCACAATGAATAAGCTTAAAGCCAATATTTCCAGAGCCCAGGCTGCAAAATTCTTGCTTAATCAGAGACTTTCCACAAACAACCAGCTGGGGCGGGTTGCGCAAGTATCGGTCGAGTCAGAAGACAGAGACAGCTATGGTCGAAAATTCGACTTGTTAGCTGATCAGGTCCAGAATTTAGTGAGGGAACTTTCACTCCAGCGTGAATTGTCCGTAAATGCGCTAGAACATCAGGGTCAGTATCAACGACAAGGCCAGTTCCAAAATAGCGATAGTTGGCAACATCAGGATCAAGGCACATTCCAACATGGTGGCCAGGGTCAGTTCCAGACTCAAATGCCACAGACATGGAATCAGGGCGGCCAGGCATCATTTGTTCAGCCGGAACAAGGATATCGCCGTCAATTTCAGAGATCGAAACGGTCGCGGCCTGTTTGCTATCTCTGTCAGAAAGAGGGACACATGATAGTGGCCTGTCCGGATTTGCGGCGGGCTAAGGAGGCTATTGAGGCGGATAAACCACAGGCAAAGAATAAAGAGGGACCTCAGGGTCAGGGAAACTTCACACCCCAATCGTAAGGCAAGGGTCAACGGTTGGGGGGGTGGCAGGTTGTGTGGCCAAGTTGGACCCTATAGTGAGACAGGAGGTAACTGTCGTTAACAACGGCACACCTAGTGATCAGGGTGGATCCGGGGATAAGGGCGATGTTGAGTTGGAGATTGTAGTGATCAGGACGATGGGTTCACTGCGGATTTTGGCCGGTGTAGGTGCAAATACAGTGACGTCTTTAGTTGATAGTGGCGCGGCGGTTAGCTGTGTTGAAGAATCTCTGACTCGACATTTACCCCACACGGAGGTCAAGGGTTTAACGTTGCGGACAGCAAACAACTCTTTACTGCAGATTGTTGGTCAGGTCGAGGCTGAGGTGAATATAGGAGGAAATATTTATGTTACCCCCCTGATTGCGGTGAAGGGTCTGTCGGCAGCGTGCATTTTGGGAAATGATTTTTGCTCTCGGCACAAGGCCGTGATTTCGTATGTAGATAATTGTGTTACGTTTACGCATGGCAAAGGGTTAATTTCAGTGCCGTTTGAAAATGTTGAGCGTTGTCAAGTGCCGAATGACATGGAGGAGATGGTATCAAGTGTACATAACGTGTTAGATTATGACAACGCGGTGTTGGTAGTCGCTGCGCGGGATGTTTGGGTTAGCGGTGTATCGATCCAACGGTGTGACGTCAATTTGATTGGCGAAGTAGATTTTAAGTTAGGTTTATTTGAACCTGAAATTGGTTTTTTCGAAAATAAGGGGTTAGTTTTAAGGGATACTCTTATGCATTGTACATTTAATAAATTGGACATTGCGAATGTCACAGACACGACGCGGCGCATCACCAAGGGAACAAAGTTCGGTCATTACTCTCCAGTGGCAGCCGTCTACGGTGCTGACAGCAGTGGGAACGAGTTGGCTGAGAACGGACAGACTGCAAGTGGCCCGGATGCAGGTATCGGGTATCGCAGTGAACAAACTGTGCGTTTGGACGTGAACCCTGAGCTTGAGGTACATGAGCGCGATAGTCTGACTGCCTTGCTTACAACGTTTCATGATGTATTTGCGTGGTCAGCAAGTGATATCGGGAAGGCTCGGGTCGATGCCTGCGAATTGCGAGTCAAGGGGGATCAAGTAGTGCATGTCCCGCCTTTTCGGGTGGCACCCAAAGAGAGGGAAATAATTCGGGAACAAGTAGACGAAATGCTTCGAAATAATGTCATCCGTCCCTCGAGGTCTCATTTTGCGAGCCCTGTAGTGCTTGTCCGAAAAAAGAATGGGTCTTGGCGTTTTTGTGTCGATTTTCGAAAAGTCAATGACCTCCTGTGTGGAGATACGTACCCCTTGCCCCTTATTGCAGACATTCTAGCGAGCCTGAATGGCAGCAAATACTTCTCACTTATGGATCTTTTTTCCGGGTTTTGGCAGCTACCTCTGACCGAGAGCAGTAGATGGCCTTTGGGAATTTAACGTGTTACCATTTGGTCTAAAAGTCAGCCCGGCTCTATTCCAGAGGGGAATGGATAGGGTTTTAGCGGGGTTAAAATGGAGCTCGTGTCTGGTTTATCTCGATGACATCCTGTGTATGGCACCGGATTTTGAAGCTCATCAGAGTCGCTTGAGTCAGGTACTCCTTCGTTTTCGTGGGTCAGGACTGAAATTGAATCCAGAAAAGTGTACTTTTGGCTATCAGAAGATCAAAATTTTGGGGTACGTTGTAGACGAGGTCGGAATTTCACCTGACCCTAAAAAACTGCAGGCGGTTACAGATTTCAGTCGTCCAACAAAATTAAAGGACTTACGTTCGTTCATTGGCTTGGCGAACTTCTATCGAATGTTCATTAGAAGCTTTTCAATGATAGCGAAACCATTGACTGACCTGACCCGCAAATCAACTCCGTTTATTTGGAACACAGAACAGGAGGAGGCTTTTCAAGAACTTAAACTGAAACTGACCACTGCACCAGTGTTACACCATTTTTCGGAAAAAGACAGCATCGAATTACACACAGACGCTTGTGGATATGGGATAGCAGGCATATTGATGCAAAGGGTTGAGGGTGAACTGCATCCGGTCAGTTACGCCTCTCGTAAACTCACGGATGCGGAGACAAGGTACAATGTCTCTCAACAGGAATGTTTGGCGATTGTTTGGTCCATTAGAATATTCCGCCCATTTTTGTATGGCAGGGAATTTAAAGTAATTGTTGACCATTGTGCACTTTGCTGGCTGAGATCGAATACGGATGTAACTGGACGCCTAGCGCGATGGGCTATTTTGCTACAGGATTATCAGTTTCAAATCTGTCACAAGTCGGGCAAACTTCATATGGCCCCAGATTGCTTGTCACGATACCCGCTTGATTACACTGTGGGGGATGCCTCCCGCCACCTTTCGAACTACGCGCCGGTGGCGCGGCGTGGCGGGATGCGCGGGTGGTGCCAAGATTTGGTCGGAAACGAACAGTTCCGAAGAAAGCAATTAGTCATCCTCGAGCAACGACAACGAGTCTGCTCGGATCCCTATTAGCAATCTCTGTGACCCATCCGGTCTGAATAAACGAGGACTTATAAACCATCATCTCGCATCATTGATTTTACCTGTCACTCACTCCACAGTGGTGACCCCGACGCGAGTTTACAGTGAACTGTTTGCGCGTGGAGTGTTAGTGTTAAGTCAACAATGGCGACGGCGGCCGACGCTATGGTGGACCGTGTGACCATGAAGATGCCCCAATTCTGGAGGGATGACCCCGTTTTGTGGTTCGCGCAGATTGAGTGCTATTTTGCATCGGCAATGATTTCGCGCGACACGGTTAAATTTAACGCGGTGGTATGTGCACTCGAACCATCAGCAGCAAAAGTTGTGCGTGACATTATCCTCTCCCCACCCACCGAGGGCAAGTACGACAAAATCAAGGGCACTTTGATAGCACGGTTATCGCCTTCACCCGAAGCGCAGCTCAGGCGCGTGCTACAGGGAGAAGAAATCGGCGACCGTACGCCATCCGAGTTTTTACGGCATCTGCGCGAGTTGGGTGGGACATCGGTGCCGGACAAAATTATGCATACGCTTTGGTTGAGTCGCCTGCCGTCGCGGATGCAGGATATTTTAGTCGCGTCGGCTAACCAGGACTTGGAGGTTTTGGCGGGGGTCGCTGATCGCGTGAGCGAAAATGCAACTGTTCGGCCCCATGTGACGAGCGTGGACCAGTCGCCGGGAAACGATATCCAGGCGCAACTCGAAGCCATGACGCGTCAGATCGCGGTCCTCTTGACCGGCAAACCTCGCGCGCGCGCCACGAGCCAACGGAGGTCTCCTGATCGCGGAGCTGAAGAGCTCTGTTGGTACCACCGTACGTACGGTGAACGGGCCAAACAGTGCAGGAAGCCTTGCAGCTTCCTATCAAAAAACTCCGCGGGCAGACAGTAGCCGCGGCTGACTTCTGCCCGTCCGCACGCCGCTTATACGTGACAGATCGCAAGACTCGACTCCAGTTTCTGGTGGATACAGGGTCGGATCTGTGCGTTTTCCCTCGGGCGAAGACAGGTGGGCCGCGTCAGAAGACATCGTACCAGCTGTTTGCAGCCAATGGCACAATCATCGCGACTTACGGCACCTTCAGACTGACTCTCGATCTCGGGTTACGTCGGTCATTCGACTGGCAATTTGTTATCGCCGATGTATCCCAACCGATAATCGGCGTCGATTTTTTATCCTTTTATAACCTCGCGGTAAATATTCGCCAACAAAGCCTCACCGACAATACGACATCGCTCGCTGTACCCGGTCGGTCATCAGCGGGGCAACCCGATCACGTGAAGGCGGTCTACGGTGGGTCTGCGTATCATTCGCTGCTGTCTGAGTTCCCCGGTATCACTCGTCCCGCGGGGAACCTGGGCGAGGTGAAACACCAAACAGTGCACCACATCCGGGTAACATCCGGCCCGCCAACGTCTTGTAAGCCACGACGGTTGGCCCCCGATCGTCTGCGGATCGCCAAAAAAGAGTTCGACACGATGCTACAGTCGGGCATCGCTCGACGCTCATCCAGTAGTTGGTCCGCCGCCCTGCATTTGGTCCCAAAGAAAGAGGACCAGTGGAGACCCTGTGGCGATTATCGAGCCCTCAACGACCGCACCATCCCAGACCGCTATCCGGTCCCACACATCCAGGATTTTGCACAGGTACTGGCCCACAAGACGGTGTTTTCCACAATCGACCTCGTTCGGGCATACAACCAAATCCCTGTCGCTCCGGAGGATGTCAGTAAGACCGCTATTACCACTCCTTTCGGACTTTTCGAGTTCCCGTTCATGAGCTTTGGGTTGCGGAACGCAGCTCAGACGTTCCAAAGGTTTATGGACGAGGTGCTGCGGGGTCTGGACTTTTGTTACGCCTACATCGATGACATTCTAGTCTCTTCGACCGACCGAGTCGAGCACGAAGAACATCTTCGACAACTTTTCACTCGGCTCTCCGAATACGGCGTCTTAGTGAACTCCGCTAAATGTGTGTTCGGTGAACCGGAGGTTACTTTCCTAGGATACACGGTCAGCGCTTCTGGTACCCGTCCGCTCGAAGAGAAAGTGGAGGCAATAGTTTCCTTCATGAAACCAAGCAACATCAAGCAGTTGCGCCAATTCCTGGGTATGCTGAATTTTTACAGACGGTTTTTGCCTGCAGCAGCCCGGCTACAAGCCCCTCTCAACGACCTGCTCGCAGGCACCGATAGCTCCGGGAAGACACCAATATCCTGGACTCCGCAGTTGGAGGCCGCATTCGAGGCATGCAAACGCAGCCTGGCCAATGCTACACTCCTAGCCCATCCAGACCTCAACGCCGAACTGGCTGTTGTAGCAGACGCCTCCGATACCAGTATTGGCGCGGCCCTTCAGCAGCGAACAAGCCGGGGCTGGCAGCCGCTCGCCTTTTTCTCGCGTAAGCTAAACGCAGCACAGAGGAATTACGGGGCGTACGATCGTGAGTTGCTTGCCGTTTTCGAGGCGGTGCTATTTTTCCGACACATGGTGGAAGCGCGGGTTTTCACCGTATATACGGACCACAAGCCTCTGACGTTCGCGTTCAAGCAGCGACCGGAGAAGTGCTCTCCGCGTCAGTTCCGCCATCTGGACATCATCGGTCAGTACACGACGGACATCCGGCACATTCCAGGAAAGGACAACACGGTAGCCGACGCCCTCTCCAGGGTCGAGGCCGTCGCGGCCCCAGTCAGCCACGAAGAAATCGCGCGAGCACAACAGGACGACGTGGAACTCATCAACTTCCTGCATTCCAACACGTCCTTGCAGATGAGTAACCGACGTTTGGGTGACAGCGATCTCATCCTCCAGTACGACACTTCGCAGGCACGGCAGCGCCCATTCGTGCCAGAATTACTCCGACGCAGGGTGTTTGACAGCCTGCACAGCCTGTCACACCCCGGGATCCGGGCAACCAGCAAGCTCGTTACGGAGCGCTACGTCTGGCCGTCAATGAACAAGGATTGCAGGGAGTGGGCGAGGACATGTCTCACGTGTCAACGTTCGAAGGTGACGCGCCACACGAAGGCACCGATCAACCGTTTCTCAGCGCCAGATAGCCGATTCGAACACATACACATCGACCTAGTTGGTCCGCTGCCGATCTCGAACGGTTTTCGATACCTGCTCACGTGCGTCGATCGGTTCACACGTTGGCCAGAGGCAATTCCACTTCCTGACATCACTGCGGACGCGGTGGCAACGGCTTTGGTGACGGGGTGGATAGCCCGGTTCGGCACGCCCCTCCGAATAACCACGGACCAAGGACGACAGTTTGAATCTCATTTATTTCGATCCCTCAGCCAGCTGACCGGTTCGACACACCTACGAACTGCGGCCCATCACCCACAAGCCAATGGAATGGTAGAGCGCCTTCATCGACAGCTGAAAGCAGCCATCAAGTGCCACGAGAACGACAATTGGACGGATGTGCTGCCCTGGGTCCTACTCGGTATTCGTTCGGCCTGGAAAGAAGATCTGCAAACCACGCCAGCCGAACTCGTGTACGGTACTACGCTCCGTCTCCCCGGCGAGTACCTTGCGCCTCCATCCGGGCCACAAGAAGCCACGTCGGCGTACACCGACCAGCTGAAACGGCACATGGCGAAACTGCGCCCTACTCAGCCCTCGCATCACGGGCAGCACGCGGTATTCATGTTCAAGGACCTCGCGACATGCACGCACGTGTTCGTGCGCCATGACGCAGTTCGCACACCGTTGCAGCCGCCATACGATGGCCCATTCGAGGTCATCGCCCGCCACGACAAGTGTGTAACCATCTTACGCAATGGTCAGCGAGTTGTCGTGTCCATCGACAGGCTCAAGCCGGCGTACATTTTGCCCGACAACGCCGCTGCACCTTCGCCTACATTGGGCGACAACAACGCTGCACCTTCGCCTACATTGGGCGACAACGCCGCAGCACCTTCGCCTACGTTGGGCGACAACGCCGCTGCTCCAGCTCCAGTCGTCACCACCCGCTCCGGCCGTCGAGTACATTTCCCAGCACGCCTCGCGACCGTGGTATCGTGTTCCGCGATGCACACGGGACACTGGGGAGGGGGTCCTGTGGGGGATGCCTCCCGCCACCTTTCGAACTACGCGCCGGTGGCGCGGCGTGGCGGGATGCGCGGGTGGTGCCAAGATTTGGTCGGAAACGAACAGTTCCGAAGAAAGCAATTAGTCATCCTCGAGCAACGACAACGAGTCTGCTCGGATCCCTATTAGCAATCTCTGTGACCCATCCGGTCTGAATAAACGAGGACTTATAAACCATCATCTCGCATCATTGATTTTACCTGTCACTCACTCCACAACACAAAGGGCAAAGATGAGGACATTGTCGAAGATTCACGAATTATGGCCTTGCAGTTGACGGATATTTCGCAATTGCAAAGTGGGGATCCGAGTCTAAGGGATTTGATAGATGCTATGAAAGATCCAGATAGTGCAACAGCTAACGTGCGTAGGAAGACGAGAAGCTACGTGTGGGACCAAAACATACTGTACAAAAAACAGTTTTCCCATGGGAATGACTCGCGAGTCTTAGTTATACCAGAGTCCCTGAAATATGAGATTTTGTATAGCTTACATGACGACCCGTTTGGGGGTGGCCATTTTGGATATGCGCGGACGTCCGGGAAGATACGGGAACGTTATTTTTGGGAAGGGATGGCGAAGGAGATTGAGGCCTACTGTCAGTCTTGCCCAGACTGTCAGGCGCGAAAGCGGCCAACACAACGTCCAGCAGGTTTGCTATGCCCGATTCCAGTTGGAAAGCCATTTTCTCGTTTGGGCATCGATCTTTTGGGACCCATGCGGAAAACCTCGACCGGCAATACATTTATCGTATGCTGTACGGATTATGCCACCAAGTGGGCGATAACAAAGAGTCTTCCTTCGGGTGGAGCGAGTGATGTGGCCCAATTCATCGTGGAGGATGTCATATGCCAGCATTCATGCCCCAAGGAGATTCTAAGTGACAGGGGGCAGGTCTTTCGCTCAAACCTAGTGATGGAAATTCTTCGCGGGCTAGGGACAAGGCCTACGTTTACTACGAGCTATCATCCTAGCTGTAATGGGCTGACCGAGAGATTCAACGGTGTAATGGCGCAAATGTTGTCTAATTATTGTAATTCGACACATTCTGACTGGGATAGGTTTGTGCCTGCAGTTACTTTTGCTTATAACTGTTCTAAGCAGGAGACCACACAATTTACTCCGTTTTATCTGCTCCATGGATTTGAACCAGAAATGCCCATTGATATCTCGTTACGACAAGGCGTCTGCACTGAGGAAAATGCAGAGGCTGTCTTGCAAAGGCTACACGAAGCCAGGAAACTCGTCCTAGAGCGGATTAAGGTGGCACAGGCGAAACAAAAGCGTCGCTTTGACGCTAGTCATAGACACGTAGAGTACAAGGCTAATCAGCTAATACAACTCTATTCTCCTGTCCGACAGAAAGGCAAATCGGATAAACTCCAGCATCGTTGGCTAGGACCTTACAGAGTAGTTCGCAAGATATCCGATCAGAACTATGAGATCGCCATGAAGAAGGCACTCCGCAGGGGTGCTAAGATAGTGACGGATGTAGTACATGTCGTGCGTATGAAACCGTTCTATCCACCGGACAAGTGGCGAACTCGGGATAAGCAGACTAGCGACACAACGGACTAGTCTTGGACGTGCGGGCTTAGAGGAAAATTATATAAAAAAAATAATAATAATAATAATAAATACAGTTAAATTAAAACTTCATAACTATATAATAAATAAGAATGGTGTAGCGCGTTGGAGGTATTTAGATCCGACGTATGAGGGGAGATCACTTAAAAGTGAGATATTTCTATTGTTTTAAATAAGTGTCACCCCACAACTAATCCCTCGTGGTAACGTGTGGTAACGCGAGAGCACGTGACCCCGTTGAGTAGACATACTAGAGGAAGAGAGGGAGAATAACTATCGGTACGGATGGGATTCCAACATTCTTTGGGACAGAGGTGCGATAAAGGATTTGAGAGTTTAAATTTAAAAGGCACATGAATGTCACGTCGACAGCGGTTTGTTGTGGTGTTGCACTGAGCACCAACGTGGTATGATGGTCGCGTGGCGACGTGAGGTCTGGAACATGCCCATCAGCCGTTTAGCTTATCGCTTATCACCGGCCACCGGCCAGAGACGTGTGCTAGTCACGCCCCTAGAGCAATGGTCGTGTTGTCACACGAGTGAACGAAAAGACAATCGTGCCCGGTCTAGGCACAATTTCCTTGGGTACTCACGGCGGGTTCGATGGTGGTTAATTGATGGTGTCGGTGACACCCAGACTGTGGAATGGACGAGTCACATACGTCGCGGTGCGAAGCGAGGTACCATTCGAGTCATGTTTATTGCAAAAATGTGGTCGACGGGTCGTCGATTGGGTATCACAACGGACGAGATAGGATGGTCCGGTCCAACGGATTAAGGGGTGATTTTCACTTAGATTCATGCGGTTCCCTTTTTTTTTGTGTACACACTTTTCTGTGAACTCTGTATGCGAAGAGTTCGAGCATGAAACTAGGTCTTTCCCTCTCTGATGGTCTGGGCGAATCTTGCCAAGTTCAAATTGTGTCTACCTGGGCAAGTAAACAGACCGAATCGCTCTTGTATGTTACTCACCTTGCATCGAGAGGCTCTGCAAGTGTTCCTCCTTTACTTACGGCTCCAAGGAAGTCGTTATAAAGTCAGATTGGCAGTCTTTTGTATAAAACGAACCCGCCTGTGAATATAGGAGTTGTGGCCTTATAACGGGGGTGTTGATAAGTTTCCTGACCTTCACGCCTGGACCCAAAGGGGTGGTGTATGCGTCTAGCTCAATGGCTGACAAAATTGTGCATGCTTTTTGTGGTTTTGGGTTCACAGACCCATCTTATATAATTTGTTTATTTTTTGTTTTTAGCCGTCGCTATTGCTGGAAGTAGTAGTTTCAACGAAGGATGGCCCAATTTTTCGGAGCGATGACCACGATGTTATTGCTGGTGGTAGCTTACAGAGAGAGCGTCGGAGAGGTCACTGCCAGTGACGAAGAATATCATGGGGGAGTGTCCGTCGTCTCGGGGGCACTATGGGAACCTCTAAACGGAATGGTATTATACGAGGCAACGGTGCCTCTACAGTACGAAGGAGTGTGGCCCCAGTTCGAGAGTGGGTCTCCAAGCTCGTACTTTACTAAGGCTTTTTGCGAGACTAACAGCTCCGGGTGTTCTATGGCATCTGAGTTCAAATTAATACAAGTTCGGTTGGCAGATCAGTTGAACTGGCTTGACGATAGTTTGGGAACTAAGGTTACCCGCACAACACCAGGACGGCGACGCATTATCAACAGGGCACTGTCTTTCATCGGTGATGCATTCAAATGGTGCTGTGGTACGGCCACGTCTAGCGATCTTGTCAATATACATCGTGACTGGGACACATTTGAACGACATGCGGCTCTCGTTGACAGTGAGTTGCACTCGGACCATGACACCCTTATTAACATCACGGAGTCCGTCAAAGCCTACAACACCAAAATGTACGAGTTTGCGGAGGCCGAGTCTCGACAGGATCACCGCCTCCTTCAATTTGCAACAACGGGTTTCAACAGGAGTGCAGAACATAATAAAATCACAGATGTAAAGTTGGATCGCGTTCTTTACATGGTAGTCACCTCCTTGGCTCGGAGCTCTGATTTGTTACAAGCCCAATTTCGTAGTCAAATTCTCGCGGATTGCCAGGCCGACTTGATACCCAAAATTTTGGTTCAACCTTCTGCACTCTCCGCAGATCTCATTAGGCTACAGACAAAATTGGCATCAGAGGGTTTTCAACTGGCATTTGACCCTAAAGAAGTCATGCCCTTATACAAACTAAAGATAGCACATTGCGCCATTTCGACTTACAGGGTTTTAGTCCACGTCAAAATTCCCGTCATCAAAATTTCCAAGCCGTGGAAGTTGTTTGAATTCGCAACAATGCCTTTTGCCTGGGACAACTCTAGTTGTGTCATCAACCATGGTCCAACGTTGGTGGCGGTGTCTGGAAAGGACATGGTAGAGATATCTGGACGTGACTTGCGCTATTGCGCACCTCACGGGGATGGCCTATGCCTGTTACCCAGGATCCGATCGACACAGACTTTTGGTCAGGGAGATGGATGCATCCGTAAATTATTTCTGGGAGGTGATTCATCCAGCTTATCGAAGGCATGTGGTTTCCAGTGCACGCCAAACACTTCCCCGATTATCACCCAGCTTGGAGCTGAACGTTTCGGCCTAACTCATTTTCGGAATTCTATTACTTTTGGTTGTCGGGGACAGCCACCGCAAAATTTGACGCTACCGGTTGCGCAACTCGGGGCGTTGGAGACGGTAGTGCCGTGTGCGTGTACTCTGTCATATGAGGGCGCAGTAATGATACCGCGGTTGTTTCCTTGCGATGCGCGCACGAGGGAGAGGGTGAGCATTCTGCATGTGCTGCCCCATGCTTGGTCCCGACTCAGTACGCTTGTCCCACCCGTGGATCAGTTAACAACCCGACCCCTCTATGACAGAGTAAACGACGTTTTGGATTCTAATTGGACGCAAAAGGTCCCACATTTCCAAATTGCGACTCCGTCTCCGACGCCAGTTTCTAGTCATCATTTCCTGGAGAAGGATGACTGGACTTCGCTGAGTACACACTCGTTTGGCGGTGGCCTTCTAGACATGGTGATAGTTTTAGTGGTAGCGATTATCGTAGTTCGAAACCCGCACCTCCTTCTGCCATGTTTAGCGCCACCGGTGCGTGCACAATTGTTACCAGGGAGGACGGAGGCCGTCAACCTCGTACCATTGCTCAGAATTCAATTGTGGATTTTAGAAGCAATTTTTGGTTTGCTGTTTTTGTATGTAATGTTTAAAATTCTGGCTTGGACAAGGAAGAAATGTCAAACGCGTCTATCTCTGACGACGCTCGAGAATGAGGACGTCCAAGACGTGTCATCGCATGTCATCGCACCTACGAGGCCCACACTGACGACCACCGAATGTGAATCGGCCAACCGACCTACACCTGGCCCACGTCGCGTGGTATCGCTGGACGACATGGTGTCACCAGGCGAATTGTGGGAAGGAAGGCTGCTTGACCGCCATGGGAGAGCAACATCTGTTAAGATCTGCTCCAACCCGGAGGAAATTGCCTGATTAATTTTGTTCATTTGTTTGCCTTTATTATTTTGGTTGTTTAAATTATCTTTGATTTCATTATTGTTTTCTTATTGTTAACTATTGTTTCATCATTATTTAAATTATCTTTGATTTCATTATTGTTACTTCATTATTTTTTGGTTTGGCTATCATTCTAAACATATAACGTTGCATATTGTTATGGTTCGGTATTTACATTCTTCCGTATGTGTACTGTTGTTTAGATCTTAATATTGGAAACCCATCTACTAGGATGCAGATTTCGCACACATCACGCGATCTCTCTCTCTCTCTCTCTCTCTCGCACCTCTCGTTCGGTCGTGGAAGCTGGCGACTGCCCGGAAGAACTTGGCCTTCGTCTGTGGTTACCCGAGATCAGCACAACTTTCGGCGGCTCCCTTCACAGCTCAATCGGGACGATTTCGAGTTCGGTGGAAGGGTGGTTAGTTGCTGTGCACCCCAAGAATTGCAGTCCGGAGGGAAAACATCACCAACGGAGGGCAGTTGCTGTGCACCCCAAGAATTGCAGTCCGGAAGGAAAACATCACCAACGAAGGGCAGTTGCTGTGCACCCCAAGAATTGCAGTCCGGAAGGAAAACATCACCAACGAAGGGCAGTTGCTGTGCACCCCAAGAATTGCAGTCCGGAAGGAAAACATCACCAACGAAGGGCAGTTGCTGTGCACCCCAAGAATTGCAGTCCGGAAGGAAAACATCACCAACGAAGGGCAGTTGCTGTGCACCCCAAGAATTGCAGTCCGGAAGGAAAACATCACCAACGAAGGGCAGTTGCTGTGCACCCCAAGAATTGCAGTCCGGAAGGAAAACATCACCAACGAAGGGCAGTTGCTGTGCACCCCAAGAATTGCAGTCCGGAGGGAAAACATCACCAACGAAGGGCGGTTGCTATGCAACCCCAGGAGAACTTTTCGAAAACATTTTCAAAATCGGGGCGATTTTGGCTAAGGTGGGGAAGTGTCACGAATGGGGCATTTTGGCATTGGAATTCGTGTCACCTACTAGAGTGGCCGCCCTAGCCGTAATCAGCAATGATCAGCATTACGGCTAGGTGCATTGCGACGAGACTGGAGCAGAGCAGGCGGAGACTTCAAGACGAGAAGACGCGGACCACGAGAGAGCTTGAGGCGAGAAGTGCTAAGTGTCTATTATTGTAATTATTGTTATTGGGTTTAGTTTAGGTTAATGGCTATGTTTAGATTTAGGTCCATAATAAACGGCAAGCAAATTGTTATTCACCAATAAGTAGTATTTATGTAGATCCCCTAGTCACTACCCCCTTTCACGAGTATAGCGAGTGCCCCATGGTTCCGTTGACACAAGGGTACGTGACAGTATTATTGTTACTATCTTCTGTTATACTTAATGTTCGTGGTTATTCGATTTATGATTGATTCATTGTTGTTATTTTGGTTTGGGTTTAATTGGGTTCGATTTGATTATACTACTATACATATATGGCTGGAAAGGAACTTAAATATCAAACTATTGTACTAAAATCCCAGAACGAAACGGCTGCACCATTCAATATTTAAAAATAGATATAACTTAAATTCACGTAAACTCACAATTCACCTGGATATTACAGGTTAACTAAATATCATACTAAAGAATTGCTAATTTTGTTTTCCTCCTTGTTCGATACGTCTCGCAGAAAAGAGTACCTCTTTTCCTGTCGAAGGGGTGGCGAATGTACCAACTACAGTTGATACAGTACCATCACCGAGTATCATAGTACCACTATAGAGAGCGCTAGTAATACCAGAGAGCGCCTAAGCTAGTAAAGTGCAACCCTAGCGTTCTGACGGATATATCTGGAGTGCGAGAGCCAGGCTCACTCTCTTAGATCTCGGGGCCCGGACAGGCCGGACAGGCCGGACAGGCCGGACGCCAGTCATCCATCCTTCCAGCCACCATCGTGGTATCTTGTGAACTAGTAAACAATCATCTCTACACGTCGCGTCTTGCTACTACCCAAACACCTTCGTGTCCAGAATCGGAAGACGGTCAACGACAGAATTAGCATTGCCAGGATGAAGCCATACTATGATCCTGATGACTGGATGGTGTCACGGGCTGAGGATATTGGTGACCAGGTGGATTGATATGGTGTGGTCACTTACTTCGTTGTTGTGGGGTGTAGGGTTAGGTTGGTTAGTTGTATAGGTGTATAGTGCGTACTTTTAAGGGGTCGTATTTAGTTGAGTTTGCTTCATTTTCTAAAATTTTTATGTCTGTGTTTTACTCAGTGTCGAGGACGACATTTCTTGAGGAGGGGGTGAGCGATTTCCAGGGAAATTTTGCCTCTTTGTTGTTTTGGGTTTTTATTCTTAGTTACTTAAGCTAATCGTGTAGGAGGTTAGTAATGCCTCTTAGGGGATTTTTGGAGCGATTGGGTATTTTGGGAATGGTCGTTAGCTTGTGGTTTTGTGGAGATTCTTTACATTTGGATTCTGAGAGTCGGCAGTCTGAGGAGCTGAGCCACAGAGGTGGTCTTTGGACAGTTGGTTGCTGACAGTGCTAGGTAGTTGTAGTAGTAGTGGGGGGAGGAGGTTTGATCGATGGTGAGGTTGCTTGGTCTCATCATTCACGACGAGAAGTGGAAGGAAGCAGGGTACATTAAAAGAAAAGAAGAAACAGATATGGAGGCAGCCTGGGGTATGGACAATGCAACTGGGAAGGTAGAGCCTACGGGCAGGTTCAGATTGGTGAGAGGAATAGTGGAGAGGGAGATTAGGGAACAGAGGGATGTGGACTGGGACACGGGTATGGTGGAGTTGGTTGAGACGTGGGAGCGGGAGTCCCCGATCCAGATAGCGCGTGTGTAGCTAAGACCGCGATAGGGTCCTCTGGCTGTTTTACTGGTCCGCCTAGGAAAACCCAGGCATCGACGTGTTCGCCGAATAACCGTGTGCGAGCAGTGGTCTGTGTCAACTGCATTATCTATGAGGTTGAGAACTATCTGTCGAAGTGGATGAAAGCATAGAGACTACGGTGGAACTGAACTTGTCGTTGTCTTGTATGAGCGTACCTGTACTAGGCTTAGCATTTTGTATTATGCGGGATTATTTGTCGTCCAATAAACATACGCAATTTGGGTTTAAATATGCAGTACCGAGTGATCTCTAGGTGACGGGTACCTCTCCCACGGCCAAGCGAGATCGAGTTACACCACGTGAGTACAGTGTGTACCGTCTACAACCGTCACAATATCGTGTACTCAAAAGGGGATGACGGGCATGCGCATGAACAATTTAAGGCTTTGGCAGAGGTCTTTAATTCGGATTTAAGTTGAAGTTAAAGCATTCAAAATGTACATTTTTGGCAGAGGAGACGGTTTACCTCAGACACACCCTTTACCGAGACGGATATAAACCAGACCAAACTTTGGTGGAAAAGATTCAGACTTTTCCGGTACCGAAAACGTAAAGGAAGTGAAAGAATTTGTAGGATTAGTGTCGTTTTATTCTAAGTTCATTGATCACTGCCCCGAAGCGCGCTAAACGGGACGCCGAAAGGGCGAGCGCGCGGAGGGAAGAAAAGGACCGAAAGAAGAAGATCGGGAAAGACGGGGATGTGACTGGCCCATCGACCGCGACCTCGTCCGATATCACCTGGACGAGGAAGCTATGGATCAGGGGATCCGCCCTCTTCAAGAGGAAGAGTAGGGAGAGCAAAGAAGATCAAGCTCTCGGAAGAAAAAAAGAGGAGGACACACACGTCGACCCCGCGGAAATCTACAAGGGCCTTGAGGAGAGTTGTAAACTAGCTCGACTCGAGGAGGCGGGGAACAGGAGGGCGGCTATGCGCCACCTTATTAGGCTTCAACACCCGAACGGGCAGAGGATCTTTTTCCCAGTGCCGGAGGCAGACGACGTATTACAACTTCTTTGCGCGAACCTCCCGATAGACCCCGAAGAACTGGGTGCACTGGCAGATAGAGTTTTCGCACGTAGGGGAGCGTCTCTGGACAGGAAAACCCTGTACAGAGACTTTGTAATGACGCATGGTCGCCTAGCGTTCGACAGCAAGCAGGAGTTTCCCGCCTGCTACTACACGAGCAGGGAGGGCAAATAAGAACAAGCCCTCCCAGCAGAAGAGGACCACCCTGCTCTGGAAGCAATGCCTAGCGGCGGTACCTAGGGCAGGGTTGGATGGTGGAGTTTAGTGGGTAGGCGTTGGCAGCCAGCGAGTCCCACACTACTGACACAGTAAAGACAAATACCACTTTGTCAGTGCGCATGAGCGTTCTCCACCTTAAAAAAAAAAAAAAAAAAAAAAAAGTTCATTGATCACTGCAGTGAGTTAACGGTGCCTTTGACGAATCTCACGAAGAGAGATGTAAAGTTTCTGTGGTCTGATGAGTGTTAGAATTGGTTTATACAACCACGATTTCCGGTACTGGTGTAACAAAGTTACACTTTTCCTAGCCATACCCCACTATACTATGCTCAAGTCGATATACACTATAGCTAACCTAGAGTCAGACTGACACACTCCTTATAGCCTAAACTGATGATCTTGCATCAAGTGCACGCATCAGCAGAATACATGCAGGTCTCACGACGTCTAGCGTCGCCTCGGACCGGCAGAGCTTCAACTACCACGGAACTAAACGCACCGCTCTCTGCGTAGAACAATAGTAACCATCATTTAGGATGTATAATTATAACCAGGGTTTAACGTGTAATCAATAAAACCATGACTATAACTTAACTATTGCCTTTTTCCCCACCCAACGTCCACCCCGGCGTTACATTGGTGGCAACGGTACGATTTCGATTTTTTCACGCGCCTTTAAAGTTCGGTCACGCAAAACCAAATTTTTTTTTTGTGTCTCTTCTCTCGTCATACTATTGTGCGTAAATTTAGTGTTCGATTGGTTTTCGAACTGGTGGCAGTGAAGTTACCGAAGGGTTAAGACATTTCAAGACAACATTAAAGAAAACAAGAAAAGAAAAAAAAAAAAAAAAAAGAACAGGAACATAAAGAACAAACGACGGACAACGGCCGAAACGAATCCAGTTGCCGTTACCAGCTCTGCATTCAACACGATGGTCAACATGGGGGCGATCAACATTATTCTGGGTTGGCGTGCTGCGGATTCAACACGACGGTCCAACACGATGGTTAAAATGTGGGCGATCAACATTATTCTGGGTGAGTTGTAAAGCTTGTAATTTTGTGATATTAAAATTTTCCCACCATGTCGCAAGCAGACGAACAAGAAATGGTCCTCCCGGAATTTAATAATAATGTTGAAAGTAGGGCTGCTAGTAGGGAGGGAAGTAGGGCTGAAAGTAGAGCGGAAATAAACGCTGGAATCACACAGGCGTCGGTATGGTGGAAAGGCAAGATAAGGTACAGGCAGACACTAAGGTTATAGTTAATCCAGGAGAAATTAGTATAACCATGAACGGAAACGCTATTCTAATAAGTAATGGGGAATCCAATAGAGTAAGGGAGGGGGATAGCATCAAGACTACTACCATAACTAAAGAGTTACCAATTAAAGATAGAAACCAACCTAAAGAAAGCCATAGCATTAAGACTACTACCATAACTAAAGAGTTACCAATTAAAGATAGAAACCAACCTAAAGAAAGCCATAGCATTAAGACTACTACCATAACTAAAGAGTTACCAATTAAAGATAGAAACCAACCTAAAGAAAGCCATAGCATTAAGACTACTACCATAACTAAAGAGTTACCAATTAAAGATAGAAACCAACCTAAAGAAAGCCATAGCATTAAGACTACTACCATAACTAAAGAGTTACCAATTAAAGATAGAAACCAATCTTAAGAAAGCCATAGCATTAAGACTACTACCATAACTAAAGAGTTACCAATTAAAGATAGAAACCAACCTAAAGAAAGCCATAGCATTAAGACTACTACCATAACTAAAGAGTTACCAATTAAAGATAGAAACCAATCTAAAGAAAGCCATAGCATTAAGACTACTACCATAACTAAAGAGTTACCAATTAAAGATAGAAACCAGGCAAGTGAAACACAGCGCGCGTGTTTCATTCGCAACCGCTCAGAGATCGTGGTACCTCCACTTTGCGAAATGTTGCTAGAAGGAACTCAGGAAGTAGCTACTCTTGGGGACCAGATAGTAGAACCGGAACCATTGCAAATAAGTGGTTTGGCCGTATCTCGAGTACTATTTAAATCAAGAGCAGATAGGAAGGCTCAAATAAGGGTGATGAATCTTTCGCGGGACGCCGTGACGATTCCAAAGAACACGAGACTAGGGAAAGTATACCAATTAGAAACCATTGACCTTAGACCTATAGAAAATGAGAACCCAAAGATAATAGCAGGGATAGGTTACGCTCTACGAGGGGACACACCTAAGGAACCCGTGATGAGTGATAAGGGTGATGAGGGTGATGAGTCTCTCGCGGGACGCCGTGACGATTCCAAAGAACACGAGACTAGGGAAAGTATACCAATTAGAAACCATTGACCTTAGACCTATAGAAAATGAGAACCCAAAGATAATAGCAGGGATAGGTTACGCTCTACGAGGGGACACACCTAAGGAACCCGTAGATTTAACCAAACATTTTAAGCTAGACCATTTAGATGAAGAAACGAGGAAAAAAAAGATTCTTCTTCTTCTTCATCTGCTCCAAGTCGGCTCATGACAGCAGATTTCTTGGACACATTATCACTACGGAAATTATTTTCCCCAAAACTAACCGCTTTCTTTCCGACTTCCAGTTGTTGAGACCTTACAGTCACTTCTTCGACCACTTCTCTCATAACAATAACCCTTTTTCCACTAGGCAACGTCTTGAAGAACTTTTTTCTTTACCAATCTCGTAGCTGGTTCGGAAGAAGCAGCTTGCTTCGTCCCAAGTCGGGACAAAGCAGATTGATTACATATGACCTTTTGAGTAGATGTAGTAGTCGGATGAGTTTGATGCGTGTTTCCTTCCGCATCACATTCAATTTTTATATGCGACTTTGTTTGATTTCCGAGGCGAGTCTTCAGTCTAGTATTTAATTCAGGTTTTTGGACATCTCTAGAAAAGTCTTTCTTTAAAACGCCATAGTATCCAATAGATTCATCGGGCTCTTGACTTTCGGAGGTAGTAAGGCGTTTTTTAAGTGATCTCGGACTTCCGCTTCCCGCCAAGCCGGTGGAATACAGATGACCCGCCAGCGCCAGCCTTAGATGGCACCATTCCTAAGAAAGTGACTTTTGGCTCCTCCACACATGTCGTGCTTGAAACCGAACTTTCACCCAGCCGCTGAAACACCGTTTTAGTATTCCCAACTATATTTTCCGGCTTTGCTAAAATCTGCTTTGTGCGTGGGGTTATTCCTTGAGGCATGGTGATCTTGTACCCTCCTTCTTCTTCAGGTAACACCTTCCTGATTCGCTTCACTGGCACATCTTCTCTCAGTTGCTTGGGAGTAAGCGAAATTACTGTCGGTTTCCTCTTAGAAATGATAGAATCTAATTCTAAGTTAGGTTATACAAGCTCTGCCGGTCCGAGCACCATATCGAGACAGGAGACTCTAAACCAGTAGCTCAATATCCATTTAGAATTCCACACCACCATAAGCCTATCATGGAGGAGATAGTGCAAGAATCGGATCCCATACCTGGACCAGGATATAGATTGTGCCTTAACATCGATGAAAACTACCCTCGCGAAGCGTTAGAAAGATTGCGACAAACGTATGAACATGTGTCCGAAAATTTAAAGAAATCATTTGACGCGCGAAAGAAAACATTCGATAAGAAAACAAAAGACCCCAACTTCCATGCAGGAGACGTAGTCTATGTAAATAACTTGGCAGGCAAAATTGGCACAGCCAAGGGGTTGAATCCAAAATGGCATGGTCCTTGGCGGATCATAGAAATAAAATCTCCAGTTACAATACGCATAAAGAATATACAAAATAGAAAAGAATAGACAATTCACGCAAATAGGTTAAAACTGAGCACGGAAAGGCAAGGAAGACCGACGTCAGTAGGTTCAATTCGATCTGATAGTTCACAATCTGAAGCAGAGGACCAAATTCCTGAGGAATATGAAATAGATTTACCAGGTGGGGAAAATCAAAATGGAAACGTGAGAACAGATAGGGCGAACTCGAGTGTAGGAAACAGCGAGGTAGACGAAATGGATAGGCAAAGCATAGAGGAAGAAGATATTAGCTATGTCATCACGGTACCGCGACAAAATCATACACAACCAATAGCTCCCACACAAGCTCACAAACAACAAGATGTGGCTAATAAAACGCATAATTATAAGTTGCGTAGTACAGGCGTACCAGACATTCACCCCTGGGTACTCCCAAGAAAACTTAGTATTCCTTCTAGACGAAAACCTCTAGCGGAGATTTAAAACGCAAGTCAAAACATAGATTAAGAAAAAGGGCACGATCGGATTCTCGAAGGTAATCATAAGTCCAAATGCTTGTGAATTCAGATCCCTAATGCGAGTCAAACTAATACACTATGTCGGCACACTTACCACCATGTACACGTGATACCATACCTTTGATGAGTATGCATGTAAACTGCTCCTGGCTTGTTTCCCATGCGGGTCAGCATTTTGCTAACTGACTGACTGTTAAGAATGCTGACGTGTATGAGAACCGTCGCGAAGAGACCTTCGCAAAGATAAACATGATACTAGGCTATATAATCTGCTATCACACAGCCAGTACTTTATATGCAGTAACTAACGCTTACGTTATTGAACAGTACTTGTCACACATTCTCATATTTCAGACCTTACGTCTTATCTATAAAAATAAAAAATAAAAAAAAATAAATAAATAAATAAATAATAATAATAATAATAATAATAATAATAATAATATTAATAATAATAATAATAAAAACAATAATAACAATAATAATAATAATAAACAAAAAAAAAAAAAAAGAAATAAATAAAAAAAAAAAAAGAAAAATAATAATAATAATAATAATAATAATAGTAAAAATATATATATAAGTAGAGTATTATCTATAATCTATAAAGGTTCAATAATAATTTAGCAATGACCATCAACTTGAAGACACCTGGTACAATAAGAACTAATCAACATCCATGAATTTAATAAAAACCAGTTCAGTTCCTAGCCTTAAAATGTTATTGAAGGTAAAAGGAACAATTAACTGCCGCAAACTCATATTGTTACAGGATCGAAAGAGGTCATCCGCCAACCCAACCAACCCTCCTGCGAACCACACGAGTTCTAACGACACCAAGGGCACACACAAATTATCCGTCAACATCCGACATCCACGCGAAAATCGCATCCATGAGAAGCCTTCAACACTCGAACACGAAACCACTCGCCTTAGAAGACAGCAGCAACGTGGTCGCCCTCACGTCGGGGACTTTCAAGTACGAGTGCAACAACAGATGGAACTGAAGGCGAGGTCCTTGCGCTCCGTGATAGCCATCACCATCCCGTAGCTATGATCGTTGCGAGGATCCACCGCCAACTATATCTCCGTGGGTTTTGAATCTTTCATCTCTTTCACGCGCAGGCTTTCTTTGTAGCTGCTCTCCAGTGCCTCTACCTGAAGAACCTCCATTTCTGTATCGAATTCAGCAAATTCAATGCCTACGAGGTAGTCGTTGACAGACCCTGAGTTGTTAACCGGCACGAGGATGACTGGCACTTGTTGACGAACAGAGGGTCCTTGGGGCCTTGGGTTTTGAACGAAACCATTTCCATAACTTCTTTCCTTGCTGACGAACAGAGGGTCCTTGGGGCCTTGGGTTTTGAACGAAACCATTTCCATAACGTCTTTCCTTGCTGACGAACAGAGGGTCCTTGGGGCCTTGGGTTTTGAACGAAACCATTTCCATAACTTCTTTCCTTGCTGACGAACAGAGGGTCCTTGTTGACGAACAGAGGGTCCTTGGGGCTTTGAAGCGGGGCCTGCTCCGCTCGTGAACATGTTTCTTAAGCCCGCCTCGGCTACTTCTCGTGATGCATTTTAACATACAACTTAGTGTTGTCTCGGGCAGCTCCCCCGCTGGCCTGCAAATTTCTTCCTGGCCTACCATTGTAAGAGCAGAATACATTGGTGAGCAACAGCCATGGGACAACCGAGGACACCAGTAATTAAACACCGAGTGTGCCTACTAGATAACACGACACACCAACCTGTCGCTTCAGAAGTCGTCGAAACCACGTGCGCTACCCATGTGCTTGTAACAGACGTCAACTGTCAGATTCAGTCCCACGTGTGCGCAAGCTGTTAATCAAACACCAAGTGTGCCTACCTGTCATGTGTCATTCAACTATGATAGCTCATGGACAACCAACGTGTGCCATAACAATAACTTAACAACCAATAGTCGTGTCAACTCAACTCGTGTGCGTCATCCCTTCAACTCGTTCCATGTTTTAAATTTACCTTTTGCAACTTTCCTTTAACTTCAACGTTCAACTGCCAATTTTGTTTTGATTTGATTTCCGATTTGTTAACTTTAACCTTAACTTCAAAGCGGCATACCTGTTAACATAATTCCGAACTAGTTCACCCATGAACCAAACTAAAAGACATTTATAATCATGGACATTTTAGGTATTCTTTTGTTGTATTTTTTAGGTTCTTCCATTTGTACCTTTGCATTGTTAAATTAAGGTGTCAATAATTAAAGTCCATAAATTGTAACTTGCGAAAATTTCAATTGCTAAACTATTCTACAAAATGTACAACAAATTGTCTAGTGTTATAGTTAGTTCTAAGATTATGATTTACTACTTGCCTGTAATTCATTTGTAGTAATGGTTTGTTGTAAGTTCTATGTTTTGAATTTTAGGTTCCTTTGGAATGGTATCATTGAATAGTAGGTTTATTTGCAAAGGTTACTAAGCAATAGTTTGACAGTGAAGAGGTGTTAGGGAATGTGTCACCATCAGACCTTTTTTTTACTTACCTTGCATTGTTTTTTCTCTCTCAAGTCTTGCTTCTACCAGCACGGAAAAGTTTTCAAAACACTTTTCCTTTTTCAATGGAGGGGCGACTGTAACAAAGTTACACTTTTCCTAGCCATACCCCACTATACTATGCTCAAGTCGATATACACTATAGCTAACCTAGAGTCAGACTGACACACTCCTTATAGCCTAAACTGATGATCTTGCATCAAGTGCACGCATCAGCAGAATACATGCAGGTCTCACGACGTCTAGCGTCGCCTCGGACCGGCAGAGCTTCAACTACCACGGAACTAAACGCACCGCTCTCTGCGTAGAACAATAGTAACCATCATTTAGGATGTATAATTATAACCAGGGTTTAACGTGTAATCAATAAAACCATGACTATAACTTAACTATTGCCTTTTTCCCCACCCAACGTCCACCCCGGCGTTACACTGGTACGTTGCGGTAACAGCCTCAGTGTTCGGTTCTAGCAAAAGAAAATACTTTATTGCCTCATTTTAATTATATCACACATCTTGAACCTTTTGAACAGGAATTCTTTCCTCATCAATTGACGCTTCAAAACCATGAGGAACTTTTAAGTACATTGATGGTGCAATCGAAATGTGATATTTCTTTCAAGAGTACGATAACGTCATTGTTAAATGACACATTGAATCAGAGTCCTACAGCGCCTGGTATAAAGATACAGAGTGTTAAAGATATGTTGCTTGCGTTAGCAGAGTCACGGCGCGCGGGTGGTCGTCAGGCCTTATTTCAGTCGGCTTCATCTTACTCAGACTGTGTGGTTACTTCGTTGTTCGACGCTTTATCTCAGGCAGGAAAGATAAACAGTTTCCTTATCCGCCACCAGTGACAGTCATAGCTCATCCCTGTGAGATAGTCAACCCGCCGGTCACGGATGATTCCCGGCTCAAAGCCACAGTTGAAGCGAGTAGTGCTGTATGACTATCGCGACAGGCACCAGTTAAAGCCATTCATTTCCTTCGTGAGTGATTTTCCCTGTACCAGTTCCCTGTACCTGTACCAGGAACATACAATGTCGCCTTCTTCCTTACAATGTCATCCTTTTATCAACTTGACGTCCCAGCTTTTCAGAGAAGGGAGCAATTTTTTTTACGAGGTTCAGCCTCGTATCTTAGATATAATATTGATAGTTGGATATCAAGTTAAGTTGTTAGTTAGGTGATTGGTGGGGGTAATCGATGACGGATAGTTGGTGATAGTAGTCTTCGATGGAGTTGTTTCAAAAGACATTCAAAAGATCCTGAATAGAACGTGTCTCTTGAGGAGGCCCGAGGGGAAAAGATGACTACTTCACTGTTGGTACGAGGAGGTTCGTACTCGCCGGAAAGCTTGCCTGGCGAAATGAATGGCTAACGCTGAGACGTTAACGCATTCAAGACGTTACATGAAGAAGACTTACCAGTAAGAGGGGGTGGGGAGGGGGGGGGGAAGAAACCTGATCCTCGAAGGTACTATCGGCACGGAATAAATATAAAGAGGCTACAAAGGACTAAGGAGATAGCACTAAGCACTCAACCAAGAAGTCGCCGTGGGACACTGCTGGAAACAGGACCCGTGGGGGAAGGCTTACAAGATCGTCAAAGGGATGTTCCAGGAGATGACTTCAAATATCGTCTAATATCGACGACAAATTTCCAGTTCCTGCGGAAAGAAACCAATGCCGCAACCGTATTGATGAAAGGCCTCCTTCAGAGGGGAGTTTTCCCCGGCTAAGTGGATGATAGCCAACTTAGCTAAAAAGGATACTGACAAATTGAGATAGAGGCCAATATGTCTTCTTGACGTCATGGCGAAAATCTATGAAAGACTAGTCTTCAAGAGACTGAACATGACCTAGAAGAATGGGATTGCCTGAATGTAAATCAGTAATCCGTAGAATCTGAATAATTTCGATAGTACGTTTTTAGTAGTGTTTCGTTGTACGTTTTCGATAGCACATCAGAAAAAAAAACGTACTATCAAGGTGCTTCGTCTTTGGGTCACGGGTTCGGGTGAGTAAGTTTTAAATACGACTTGTATTTGTCTAGTAGTAGTAATACGACTAGTAAGTGAATGGTCGTCACAAAATGGTCAAAGGGACTCTAACTAGCTAAGAAAATTATAACACATTTTGTTTCCTTTGAAGCTACCGCAGTGCCGCAGTGCCGCAAGGCAGTTGTCAAAACAGTGCGAAATTAAACCCAAATAAACACAATTTTTAGGAGGAGGTCATTGATCTGTGGAAAAACTGCTGATGTTAAAAAAATTTCTGGGAAAACACCTACGTAACATAAAAAATGATAAAAATACACTAAACAATTATCTTAGTAAATTTTTTTTCATAAAATATAAAAAACATAATAATATGTTTTTTTTTGCGCAAGCATAAACCGTGGTTGGCTAAATTGGTGTCAGAAGTAGTACATAAGAAATGTAAAATATTAAAATCCCTGCTGGAGTCATATCTAGAACTATTGATCAAATATATTTAGAGACGTCAATTCAACGAGTTGCGATTAGATCGGTTTCAAATGCTGCGTTCAAATGAGATTTTGGGGGAAATCCCGTTTTCTTTGAAAACCATGATTTGAATTTTCTACAATTGTATGTAGATTCACAACAAATTCCTACTACAGCTTTTCAGCCTGATTTATAAATTTATATGAAATTGTTTGAAGGGACAGGCATAAATGATCAGGACAATGGATATTACATATCTCGCGAGGAATACGCTCATGGATATTTTCTTACTTTTTTTTTTTACCTGACCGCTGACCAGTCGGTGAGCTCAACTCATTGGTCTATCCAGAGATACGGGTCATTCCGATTGGAGGTTTGATTCAACACGTATATATGATTTTTTATTCCGAAAATAATAGTTCAATGGAAATAATTAGAGATAGAAATGTTAATAAACATGTTCTATTTTTATTGTTAACAGAGATAATATTTAGTAAACTAGAAATATATTTCACCCCTCCGCTACTTTAGTTAGTTATTGATGTCGATGACTGATCATAATAACGATTTGGGATAGAAATAAAATCATTTCAAGTCATCGCATTGCAAAATTCGCTTCAAAGTCATGAATTCACTACACCTTGGAGAAGTCATGTGATGTAAAAAGTTCACAAGTTTATTATTTTGTGGCGTATTCGCTGTTAACTATTTGCATCGAACTTTCCATCATCCAAATTGTGCATCAATAGCGAACACAATTCCAAGTAACAAGTCTGGCTCGCATTGAGAACCATTTCACATCGACAAAGTCAGAAGAGGAGAATTTTTTAATTCTTTTGGAATCTCACCCATTGCAAAAATGCATCATGAATTTTGGGCTCGTCAGTGTACTACATGGACGTTTATTACAGGACACCATCCGCGCATGACGCGTGATTGAGGATAAGAGGGAGGCGATATTCACTAAATTCAAATATAACTTTTCATTTGAATTAGATTTGTTTAATTGTCTAAAAGATGTTTTCTAGATCTCAACAAAAAACAGTGTCATTCCTGCAGGGATATAGAAAATGCTTGTAATGCTATTTTATCAACGATGACAAATTCGCCAGGCACGCATTCTTTGTAGTTTCATTTTGCAAAACATTTGATTGATACGCTCCACTTATTTATTTTTATTTTTATTTGCAGCCCGACTGAAGTCCCAACCGTCAGACCGTTCTTCGGACCTTCTGAGCTCTGTGGATCAAAATTTTCACGAAAAAACAACTTTAAAAGACATCGCAGTATGAAACACTTTCAATGTAGCGTGTGTTATAATTATTTTTTTATTTAAAGAATTTTCCGACTCATCATGCCAGCCACGATAACGTTGATAATCATCAACAACCATCGACTTCGAGAGCACCACCAACTCATAATCAACTACATCCTTAACAAATTTTAAATTAAATAGGTAGGGGAAAACTTTTAAAATCTGCACTTAACAGTAGCGTTCAAACATACACGTTCAAAATTCCAGATGGTCGTATCGATGTTTTAACGTAATTGGCTGATAAAAAAAATGATATTAAAATAAGATTAATGGAGAATATTTCTAAATTCCACGACGTTAAATGGAACATTACAATTTATCGACTCTTCACTAAAAATGTGGTAGACGAGCAAAGCGAGTCATCACCATACTGTTACGATGAGGACCATTTACACATCGTAGCGAAAAGAGCCAAGCGTCCCCCAACCTGAAGGGGTAGGCAACCCGTTGCACGATACTTAAGGGCGGGTTGCCTGGACATCCAGGAGCAGGTCCCGCTGACCATGTAATTCCTCCCTGTATGCGATCAGCGGGACCGTTCGATCGCTCTCTTGGGCCCTCACCGCCTCACCGACTCGACCGCCTCACCGACGAGTCGTCTCCACCCCAGCCTCGCGTACAGACGACACCCGGACCGGACCGAACACCGTGACTCGACCGTTTGGGTGCGTGGTTTGCTTGCGACCAAGGTGCTGCCAACCGTAAGTACGCGTAGCTCCGCCCCACAGGGAGGGAGAGGCCCGTCACGATCGGTCGGCACACTATCGGGAGTCCTACTGTGAGGAAATGTGCTCTGGACTTTTAAATAAACGTGTCTTTACTTTGGGGTACGACGCTTTGATCTTGGAAGAGGAACCCTTCTGCTTCCCTCTGCAACTGCCCGTCCCAGAAAACGATCCCTGAGGCGAATGCGATTCCCTCTCGCGGCTGCGCCCCTACGCAGATACCGGGGCATAAGAATCGCCACAATACTTCAGAAGTAATAACTTCACCCTCTTACTATCTTTCGAGTTCAATAAACAATTCAATCAAGCTTTTGAGTCGATTGCAAAGGCAAAATCAATTTTTCAGAGGGAAGGCAGTAATTGGAATTTTGAAAGAATTCTAAGGTTTGAGGTTAACATCGCCAAATACATTTCCCTAGCTGCAAGTAGTTTCCTTCCCTAAAATCGATGAACTGGCTGAAAACACAGCATTCCTCGTGTCGATGAGTGGGCAGTAATTACAACAAAATATGGACGACAGATACAGATAACCGTTAGTGGTTTTAAGTATTTTCTTCCTTCGCGGCTCGTTAAAATCACCGATTCGGATATAAGTTCTTACAATTTAAAGTAAATCACAGTTTCATTTAAAGGAAAAGAAAATTGTTGACGACAGTTATTGGGATAATACAGATTCATCTACACAGTCGAAATCGCTTATATTGTTGCGAACTGCATGGTTGCAGTTGGTGCTTAGGTGAGTTGTTGCGTGCAGGTAGGAATTTGCACGATAAGCGTCAGCAACATCCAAATGGCCCAGCTGTATTCATGTGGTCAGGAAATGTGGCAGAAAGAAACCAGCTCCCGGGTTTAACTGTTTTTCTGGTGTACGACAGTTTTGATAAGCGTATAATTATATACCTTTCAGGCCAAGTAGGACTTCATTTATATCCCGGCAAGTTAAGACCTCTCACATTGCCAAGCGAGATCTTTCGGCCTAGCGAAAGTAACAGTCTAAATTCTGGTCGTAAAAATATCATCCGACTGTGATTTCAGAATTCCATGATAGTTACATTTCTTTGGCTGATCTTAAAATTGATTATAAACTGAAATGTATTGATAAATACAAAATTATATAATTTTTTTTTTTAAGTGAAAACTGTATTTACTGAGAGTATTTGTTGACCAGAAACCTTTCATAACATTACTAGTTCCAGAAACTAGATCCATGTCTACAACCACAATCCGTTTCATTCACGAAAATATTAATTTTAATATTGTAATTTAATCTTTATTTATGCTTTCAATTTTTTGTGTACAAATTCGGTGGCACATACCACACTGTAATAATTTTAAACTAATACAACTTATACTAAAATATCGTACTATTTCAGGTTAACATTTTACAAATTATTCTTAACACTCCTTATTTTGTTTGTTCTCATTTAATTAAATTTTTTTGGTGTAAACGAAAAAGCATCCTAAACTCTAACTTATTTCTAGATTGAAAAAACTTACAAATATTGCTGATATTAAATAACTATCAAGGTGAGTTAAAGGATCGAATACGTCTTATAGAATTTGACAGTTATCTCAGTTACAGATATTGAAACTTCTCCATTTATTCTTTCGTATTCAGATTTCAGATTCGTTCCTAACACCTTTTCCACAGCACACAAGTGTCGATCACGTTTGATCTTGTTCAGTCAGTCAATAATTCTGTTTGAAAATATATGGGGAAATAGGAAAAATTATGCACAGAACAATATCTCTGTAAACGTTTTTGGATATGAACGTGAAGTTTTTCCGCTCCGAATCACAAAATTTTCTTCCGATACTCATCTTAATTTTTTGTAATTATCAAACGAAACGACGAATCACTTTTGCTTGATCAGCTGATTAAGTCGCTTGCTTGGTTTTACTAACTCATCACGAACACCGATCATTTTACTGCCATTTTTGCTTACATAGATTTTCAAGACAATCGCTTCTTGGACAGTCGAATTCAGAAAAATCGATGAACTGCCTGAAAATGCATCCTCCACCATCGATGAGTGGACATCAATTACAACCAGATATGGGCGATAAATACAAATAACCGTTAGTGGTGTGAAGTATTTTCTTCCATTACGGTTCAGTAAAATATTTGATTTGGATATAAGTTCTTTCAATTTAAAACAAATAACAGTTACGTTTAAAGGCAATGAAAAATTTGGCAGTATCCCTTGACTGCAATTTTAAAATATAATGGCATTTAAACTTCATTGACTTATTAAAAAAATTATTTGAAACAAAACTGTGTTGATAAATAAAAAATAAAAACATCTTTTTTTTTTTGGTTAAAAACTGAATTCACTGAGAGTATTTATTGACCCAAAACCTTTTATAACAATACCACCTCCAGAAATTAGATCCATGTCTTCATCCATAATCCGTTTTATTCACAAAAATATTACATCAAGTACTGATTGAATTATTATTATTTTTTTTTTTTTTAATTGCTGATGTTGAATAAATATCAAGTTGAGTTGAAGAATCGAATATGTATTGTAGAATTTGAAAGTCATCTCAGTTACAGATAATGAAACTTCTCCATTTTTCCTATCGTATGCAGATTTCAGATTCGAGTCAACGTACACGCGATGGTAGCTTTCAGTTCACTGTATCAGCGATGATTGATTAATACTTTGCTGCATCTCAAGCTTCTGCGTACCATCGTAACTACATTTAAAAAAAAACTATTACAACAAACGTGTCATTTTCAATCATTTAAAAAAAATACCAGGTTCGATGGTTTGATCATATTGTAAAAAATAAATAAATAATCAAAATATAAGAATTATACCGTTCAAAAGTTGCATCTTAACAACAAGATTTCAAATTTCAATCAAATTATAAAAAGAGTGAATGAGAAATACCTTTATGAAGTACATTTTGCGTAATGAAAAAAAACTGAATTATTTTTATGATGTGAATATTTCGTGAACAAGACGACTACTCTGTTGTCCATTTCTTACATCATATCATCGAGAATTATTAGTTTTTCTTTCCGGCACTTTCTTTACTAAAATCATCCATTTTCGGCAGTCATTTCAACCAGATTCGATATAAATCGAATCACATGTTTAACAATAATAATACTAGTATTATCCAAGATTATAATCTTAGTAACATTAAGATAAGGGGATTAACTGCGGAGCAGTTTCTTGAGGAATGCAAAATGACACTAATAACAGGTTAAAT
The DNA here is from genome assembly GCA_947568835.1 of Protonemura montana. Lineage (NCBI taxonomy): Eukaryota > Metazoa > Arthropoda > Insecta > Plecoptera > Nemouridae > Protonemura > Protonemura montana. The sequence goes on along the minus strand of OX387604.1, from coordinate 22,667,740 downwards.
TATTTCTGGGTTCCACATGGGCTAAGTGCGAATCACAGCGATGAAAAAAGCAATATCTTCCATGGTTTTTGTATTTCTGAAAAAGCATTCTCGAAGTGTGGTAATATTGGCTATCTTTAAGCAGGAAATATTGACAAGCATAAACTTTCCCACGATCACTAATACAGCAGTTGAGTGTTTTCTTTGAATTGGATGCAATGTACGCTTTACAATCTACTCTGGTCACATTTGCTTTTTCAGCCACCAGTCCTGTAAAATACACATCCTCACTATTCAAAAATGGCACCTCCTTTGATGTCTCGACCAAAAGTTTGAGTGTCTTGGGTGATGTTACGTACACAGTTTGAGCAAAATCCGGATAATATCGGTCTTGATATTCTTCAAAGCTAGTGTAATGTTTCCAGTTGCTTTTACTTCTCTGCGGAGGCTCTTTGGTATATATGTACCCTCGTATAGCATCAACTTCTTTGTCGTCCACAGCGTGCAAATATGTTGCTGCTGTGTAATAGTCTAAAACCACGTTGTCGTCGGTTTTCATAATGAATCGGGCTTGCTGACAGTGACGCGATGCCCACGTGAAAGCCGCAAGACTTTTAAAAGTCAGTTTTCTGTACTCTTCAGTGGAATTCAGTTGGATTATATCAGCAAAAACATCGTTTTCCTCTTGGATTTCACTAGAAGGAATTGATTTAAATGCATTGTTTGGTTCTTTGTCGTTCTCCAGAGATCCCAGAATAAAAATGCGGCGTATGTTCAGTTCTTTCTCAATTTCTTGCGATGGATAAGTGTCTCTGATTAGTTGACGTTCCTTGATATTACCGGTGTGTGAGAGAACTATAAAAAGTGCTAGAAATGGGTTCTTATCGGCACACACGTTGTTCTCAATGGTGAGAGATACGTTATCAACATTGGGAGGTGGAAGAGCCACCACAAAATTCAGCACGAAGAAAACACTAAATAAACGCCACGGCATTTGAGATGAATCAGACATTGTTCTTATTTTATAACAAAACACTGAGTATTTTTATCTAAAGTATCACACACACTTGAAAAAAAATGTGTTGGAAGCTTACGCTGGTGTACCTATTCTATTCGTTCTCCTAGTAGTTACTGCTGTTAACTTCCGTAAATAGGGTTTAAATTTTATTATGCATTACGGCCGGAAAAGTTTCGCATTTATCTCACGTTCGATGCAACAAAAATAGTTTTGTTTCCTGCCTCTCCAGCAAACACACTTTATTGCAACGTTGTTTGTAAGAAAAACAAGGAAGTGCAAGTGGTGTATTTGAGCAAAAGATTTGATATTTTCTAAAAAATACAGAACGACTACTCCTTAAACTATTTTTCAACTTTAAATATTTACCTCAGTGAACGTTACTTGAACGGTGCAAATGGAATGTGTTTCATGGTCAGGCGCAAGTGAAAGGCAAATAAAAGTGTCTAGAAGAGACTTAAAATATTGTGACGCATCAGAAGGTTCACTTCATAGTGCCTTTTGGTTTTGGGTATTTTTGGTGAAATATGCAGCAGGAGATGAGACACTCGGCGTCAACTAGATATAGGTACGCGTTATTGAATTTTATGATGTTGTATTGACAAGCGCATTCTTTGTCGAGCGTGAGTTGGCAATAGCAGCCGAAGTGTTAAACTCTAGACTTTACGAACACAATGCGAATCGAGTGTCAAATCCGTTTTTTAAACAGCCGATACCTTTGTGGTGGACTGATTAAGCATTACGGTAAAAAAAAACTCGATAGTGCGTTTTCTCAGACGGAACGACTGTTCAGAGTGAGCGTGTCCCTGGTGTTCCTGCTCACTGCACTAGAGCCATGTCAGAGTTCAAGTTAAGATTCCAGTCTGACGTCCAGTGTCGGGTGTGATTCTGACAGGTGTATCTACGTCACTGGGGTGGTGATTCGGGAATGCTATCCGCGTTCAGGTCTGAGACTGCGATAAGGCCAGACTTTGTTTCCACGTGTGTTTTGAGCTAAACCCGTGCAAGGGTACGCTGGCTGTCTATTAGTACGTCCAGTAATACCTGTAAAACCGTGTGGTTCTGGACTTCGGGTGAAAGAATATCGTTTCATTTTGATCGAGCACATACTGACTTTTGTGATAAATCGTTGATTTGAGAACTATCTATTGAACCAGCATCAACCAGATTAAGAAGAACACGCAAACTATTTCATTGGGTGACAAACTTTCACCTATTCTTTAACCTATAACAGATCGAGAAAAATAATTAGCTTTCAAGGAGGCTGAACGCACCCAGCAAGATGTTACAGAGTTCAAATTAGCGGTAACCCCACGCCAAACCAGAAATAAACGTGATCTATGCGATGACATAGGGCATGGTTTTAAATATGTATTCGATTTAGCAGACAATGAGAATGTAGGTTACCTCAAAACTTAATGGCATATCATGCGAAATACAGCAAGTAGTGTAAAGCATATTGTATCTAGCCAGGCCACTTCTCGGGACGCTGGACAAAGAGGCGCATCCCGAACATCAGGGCATGGCTGGAAAGGACTGCCGGGATGACGGATTACTTCTTGACCCAGTTCCTGACCGGCCATGGTAACTTCAAGACGTACCTAGCCCGGTTAGGGAAGGCAGAGAACACCTCCTGCGACCACTGTGGAAAAGAGGATGGCCCTGGACTCTCGGTACTCGAGTGCCCCCGGTGGCAACATCTCCGAAGGGACACCGAGAGGGACACATTTGGAAGCTGCAAGGCAGTCGAAGTCTGGAAGATCGACGAACTGTCAGAAAATACAGCATTCCTAGTAGATGAGTGGACATCAATTACGACCAGATATGGGCGACAAATACAACTCACCATTAGTGATGTGAAGTATTTTTTCCTCTCGCGGTTTAATAAAATAACTGATTTGGATATTAGTGATTTCAATCTAAAACAAATAACAGTAACATTTAAAGGCAATCAAAAAATTTTGGTGTTTCCCCCTGACCGAAATTTTAGAATTTAAGGACATTTAAGATTCGTTGATAGATTTAAAAATTATTTAAAAAAAAACTGAACTGTATTGATAGATACCGAATTAATGCAGAATTATTTGTCGCTCAATAAAAATGCAATTTGGGTTTAAATACGCAGTACCGAGTGATCTCTAGGTGACGGGTACCTCTCCCAAAGCCAAGCGAGATCGAGCTACACCACGTGATTACAGTGCTTACCATCCACAACCGTCACAATTGCTTGAAACGAGGGGACGCCTGATCATCGGTGTTTCATTTGTACCAAATAGGAAGATCGAAAAACTGCACTTTTTTCTGAAATAAATCAAGACGATATCCTGAGGTTTAAAATAAAACCGGTCATTTTGGTGGAAGACATGAACGCCTAGTTCTTTCTTTGGGGATTTGGGTCGAAAATGGCAGAAGGGCCATGGTTAACGCATAGCGTCTGAGTATCGGGTAGTCGATAACAAACAAAGGACCTTTGAAACACCCTTCAACCCTTTGAACAAGCCGACATTTGAAAGAAGAGGTAGTTCCTCGATAATCAACATCTCATTTGTGTCGAAAGACATTGCCGGTAAATTGACGGAAATTGTGGAAGGTCCACAATTACATCGTAAACCATAGCAACCACCATTGCATCACTTTCAGCCTGGACGGGTCCAGCAGAAACAAATAAGAGCATCAGGCCCGTGACATGGGAACGGGTGTCCCCGTTCCCGGTGAGAGGTGAGTTGGCTGAAATGTGGAGGTTTTTCGGGAGGAGAGAGGCGAAATGGCAGATAAGGATCTGCCAGGGTCAGGGGTGGTCTCCGGAGGGACACCGAGAGTCTCCGGAGGGACACCGAGAGCGCCGTTGGCCGGGCGCTGTCCCCTGAAACAGTGGTCACCCTGATGATTGAATCCGAGGCTAGGTGGAAGATCGTCCACGCCCTTGTGCGAAGCGTCCTGTCGGAGAAGGAACAACAAGAACAAGATGGATAGTCCCAAACAAAATGACATACCCCAGGAGGGTACCGCAGAAGGTGGAGGATCCCTCCTTCTCACAATATCGAGGAGCTGCTCCACGGGTTCTGGGGGGAGCAAGACCGTCCAGGAGAAGAAGGGAAAGGCCCCAAAGCGCTCTAAACGAGACGCCGAAAGGGCGAGCGCGTGGAGGGAGGAAAAGGAAAGAAGAAAGAAGAATGGGGAGGACGGGAAGGGACAGGTTGGTGGCCCCTCGACCGCGACCTCGTCCGATACCACCTGGACGAGGAAGCTGTAAATCAGGGGATCCACCCTCTTCAAGAAAAAGAGTAAGGAGAGCAATGAAGATCAAGCTCTCCCTACGGAAGAAAAGGGAAAGGAAGAGGAGGCCGCACCCGTGGACCCTGCGGCGATCTACAGGGGCCTCGAGGAGAGCTGCAAACTGGCTCGACTCGAGGAGGCGGGAAACAGGAGGGCGGCTATGCGCCATCTCATTAGGCTACAACACCCCAACGGACGGAAGATCTATTTCCCGGTGCCGGAGGCGGACGACGCACTACAACTCCTATGTGCGAACCTCCCGATAGACCCTGAAGAGCTGGGTGCACTGGTGGATAGAGCCTTCGAACGGAGGGGAAGGAACCATAGCAAAATGAACAGGACACGAGCACGGAAGAAGAAAACATAGATGACCCGGCCATTCACAAAGGACTGTGACAACCGTGTATTGTCTATGAGTTTTCACAAATCAAGACATTTTTGTGACAAAGGGGGTGAGAAAATGTAGAGACATTATAACCTTTAGGAATTTTTGGGGATTTTCTCTATTTTATTTTTCTTGGGTTTTAGTATTTTATAGTGTCTTTAAATGTCGAGAGCGACATTAAAGAAGGTGGGGGTGTGTGGCGCGTCACGAGGTTTGCGCCATGGTGCCTTCTCAATTCCTTTGCTTTTTGGTATTAAAAAAAAAAGCTTTATTAAATTGTATAAGTAATGACAAGCACACTTTCAACCGAGCGTGCAATAGCAGTAATGACAAACTGTAGACTTTGATCCTGCTGACCAAGGCTAAATAATTAGGAGGTAAGCTAGCCAGTGGCCTAAAACGCACATGTCGGGCGTGGCTCGGACAGGTGTATATAGGTCACTGGCACTGTCATTTAGGGACAGTCTAGATTTAGAGTCGAGAGTTAGGCTATGCGATAGCCTAGGCCTCTGGGACCGGGAGCTAAGACGGAGCAAGGGTCCTCTAGCGATCTACTGGTCCGTCGACACACAGTCTACTTTGAGAGTCAAGACCGAGCAAGGGTCCTCTGACTAGGTTGTTGCTCTGTCCAGTCCAACCCTTACACCCGTGTGTTACAGAGATACGTGTGAAGAGACAGCTATTTTTACATTGATGTGTGATCACTTTGGTAGGAGCAATCTGTTGTGATAAAAGGAGAGAATATGGACAGTGTGCTGATGAACTAAGCTTGTTATTGTTGTGTGTACGCTCGTTATTGTCAGGCTTGTCATAAGTGTAATTTTGTACTATTTGTTTGAACACTATTTGTACTATTTGTATTGTTTGTACTATTTGTACACAGCAACAGCATCATTAAAAGAATTAGCAAAAGTAGCAGTAATAGAAACAACAGCAAGAAATTAAGTAATATAATTATATTTTTACTAGAAACTCTAATAACCTTATATTTGTATTAAAAACCCGATTGACGATTTACCGGAAAATACAGTTTTTCTTATATATAAGTGGGCGGCTATTACGACTAGATACGGTCGTCAAATACAGATCACTATTAACGGAGTGAAGTATTTTGTCCCCTCGAGATTTAACAAAATTACTGATTTAGATATAACTTCTTCTAATCTAAAACAGACAACAGTAATTTTTAAAGCGAACAAAAAATTTAGGAGGTACACCCCAACTGCAATTTTGGAATTTAATGATGGGAGTCTACTACGAGGGTTTGAGCCTGGCCCAGAGGAGCACGTGGATAGCTAAGCTAATAGGGTCCTCTGGCTGTTGGACTCGTCTGCCGAGTAGTGGACTCATCAGTAGTTGAATGAGTAAAAGTGGACTAAACTGGATATTGTTTTGTATTAGTGTGCTTTGCCAGGCCTGCCATTGTGTGTTTCGCAGAATTGTTTGTTCAACAATAAAATGCAATTTAGTTTTAAATACGCAGTACCGAGTGATCTCTAGGTGACGGGTACCTCTCCCAAAGCCAAGCGAGATCGAGCTACACCACGTGAGTACAGTGCGTACCATCTACAGCCGTCACAATAACACGCATTAAAATTACAACCATATCATCGAAACAGCAACTACAACACAAATACTTGCCACTAAGTTTAATGTTCAGTATGACAATATAACAGAAGCAGTTCAAGCACAAATGGCAGTTATTTTCGCAATAAATTTAGCATTTCGGCAAATTCACTCATCACTTACAAATATTAGGTCATCATTTCTCGGTGTGACGCAATCATGGGAAACTGAGTTCCTCAGAAAGTAGCACCCATTCTTCTTATCACTTATCAAATTACTAGAAGCCATGAAAATCGTAAACGCACTATCATAAACGTGCGTGTGAAAGAGTAATTTTGAAGTTAAGCAAAAATGACATTCAAGAATGGAAGCCACGTGGGGTTTGAAGAGGGTGTCGAGTGCGATGGGGCCAACGGGTAGGTACCAACTGGTCAGGGGTGTGGTGGAGAGAGAGGTACGCTAAGAGAGGGATGCAGATTAGGAGACAGAAGTTGAGGTGGGGGAGCGATGGGAACGGGTGTCCCCATTCCCGGTGATGGGAGAGCCCGAGGAAATGTTGAGTTTTTACGATGCGTGGGACTTTGACTGACATCTAAATAAAGGTCAGCCAAAGCCACGGGTGGGGCCCTGACCTAAAGGAGGCGAGGGGGCTCTCGACCATCAACCTAAACTTAATAAGAACTACAAACTAATAATAAACTAATAAGAAGGCTAGAGTAACGGCAAAACGACGACGATGCAATGACTAAGGACCAGGAGGCGGATGAACAACGAATAAAACGACCAGGCAATTCAGAAAAGAACCACGACAGACGTTGAATACTGGCTTCGAGTCACGAAAGTAGAAATTGGAAAGAGCGCGTCAATGACATGGCGATCCGCTACACAACTCCTCGAGGGTGGGGCTAGCGCTGGATCCTATTCGAAATATCGTCGGGGTGAAGATCGAAAGTTCGGTCTCAACGCAAGCTTTTGGTTTTCGTGTGCCGTGTGTTATTTTATCTCGAGGACGACATTAAAGTTGGTGGGATGTCGTATTGATGACAAGCGCATTCTTTGTCGAGCGTGCGCTGGCAATAGCAACCGAAGTAATTTTCTGGATTTTGACCAAAACGCCCCATCTCTAATACCTTTTAGCAGATCGGAAACCCTCTGAACATTCGCCACCCCTTCTCTACTTCGATTGTACTCTCCACATTTCACGAGTACACCTGATTCACCACCGGCCCTGATGTTCGCTATCATTGCCGTCGTTGCCCGTTTCCCGGACCAGCGCTCCCTGCTCTTCCTTGTTTTTCGAGCTGACTCGCCCTCTGCTGCTTGTGCGAAGTGTCCTGTCGGAGAGGGAAAAAGAAGAACAACATGGACAGTCCCAATGAAATTGACATACCCCAGGAGGGTACCGTGGAAGGCGGAGAATCCCTCCTCCTCACAACACCGAGGAGCTGCTCTACGGATTCTGGGGAGAGCAAGACCGTCCGGGGGAAGAAAGGAAAGGCCCCGAAGCACGCTAAACGGGACGCCGAAAGGGCGAGCGCGTGGAGGAAAGAAAAGGACCGAAAGAAGAAGATCGGGAAAGACGGGGATGTCACTGGCCAATCGACCGCGACCTCGTCCGATACCACCTGGACGAGGAAGCTATGGATCATTGGATCCGCCCTCTTCAAGAGGAAGAGTAGGGAGAGCAAAGAAGATCAAGCTCTCGGAAGAAAAAAAGAGGAGGACACACACGTCGACCCCGCGGAAATCTACAAGGGCCTTGAGGAGAGTTGTAAACTAGCTCGACTCGAGGAGGCGGGGAACAGGAGGGCGGCCATGCGCCACCTTATTAGGCTCCAACACCCGAACGGGCGGAGGATCTTTTTCCCAGTGCCGGAGCCAGACGACGTATTACAACTTCTATGCGCGAACCTCCCGATAGTTTGGGCGATGGAGTCTCATCTTGGGAGGAATTAGTCGCGACACTGCGCGAGGGCTTTAAACCGAAGATCTACGCGGAATTCACTGAACAAGCATTCAGGAATTGTACCCAGAGGGGCGGCAAATCGGTATCACAGTTTGCAGCACGTTTGCGAGTAAGTACGAAAGGGCTGCTGGAGGTTAAAGGTGACTCCGGAGATGTCATTCGCAAGGAACTTCATAAAGAGGCACTTCGAAAACAGTTTTTGCACAGAGTTAAGCCTTCCTTAAAGCGTTATATTCTTTCAAAAACCCCTACCACCTTTGAACAAGCAAGTGAAATAGCCGAGTTGGAAGAAAAAATGAAGTAATTGCGGGGATTGGGCGTACATCTATCTAATACCGTACATGTCACTTGGGGAGAAGATGTAGAGTATAGTGATAATCATCAACGCAATTTTCCTCGGGGAAATGGGGACCAGTTCCCACAGGTCACGACAGGGACTGAAGTGTCCCTTACTTATAAGGGTGGTCGACAGGGATCATGGGGCGAATGGCCTAGCCACAACGTTCAAAGAGCCCCCGTTAGGGCTAGCGGGCCACGGCAATGGGGACCAACGCAGTTAGGAAAGAACCAAGTTAATGGTTTAGGTTAATGGCTATGTTTAGATTTAGGTCCATAATAAACGGCAAGCAAATTGTTATTCACCAATAAGTAGTATTTATGTAGATCCCCTAGTCACTACCCCCTTTCACGAGTATAGCGAGTGCCCCATGGTTCCGTTGACACAAGGGTACGTGACAGTATTATTGTTACTATCTTCTGTTATACTTAATGTTCGTGGTTATTCGATTTATGATTGATTCATTGTTGTTATTTTGGTTTGGGTTTAATTGGGTTCGATTTGATTATACTACTATACATATATGGCTGGAAAGGAACTTAAATATCAAACTATTGTACTAAAATCCCAGAACGAAACGGCTGCACCATTCAATATTTAAAAATAGATATAACTTAAATTCACGTAAACTCACAATTCACCTGGATATTACAGGTTAACTAAATATCATACTAAAGAATTGCTAATTTTGTTTTCCTCCTTGTTCGATACGTCTCGCAGAAAAGAGTACCTCTTTTCCTGTCGAAGGGGTGGCGAATGTACCAACTACAGTTGATACAGTACCATCACCGAGTATCATAGTACCACTATAGAGAGCGCTAGTAATACCAGAGAGCGCCTAAGCTAGTAAAGTGCAACCCTAGCGTTCTGACGGATATATCTGGAGTGCGAGAGCCAGGCTCACTCTCTTAGATCTCGGGGCCCGGACAGGCCGGACAGGCCGGACAGGCCGGACGCCAGTCATCCATCCTTCCAGCCACCATCGTGGTATCTTGTGAACTAGTAAACAATCATCTCTACACGTCGCGTCTTGCTACTACCCAAACACCTTCGTGTCCAGAATCGGAAGACGGTCAACGACAGAATTAGCATTGCCAGGATGAAGCCATACTATGATCCTGATGACTGGATGGTGTCACGGGCTGAGGATATTGGTGACCAGGTGGATTGATATGGTGTGGTCACTTACTTCGTTGTTGTGGGGTGTAGGGTTAGGTTGGTTAGTTGTATAGGTGTATAGTGCGTACTTTTAAGGGGTCGTATTTAGTTGAGTTTGCTTCATTTTCTAAAATTTTTATGTCTGTGTTTTACTCAGTGTCGAGGACGACATTTCTTGAGGAGGGGGTGAGCGATTTCCAGGGAAATTTTGCCTCTTTGTTGTTTTGGGTTTTTATTCTTAGTTACTTAAGCTAATCGTGTAGGAGGTTAGTGATGCCTCTTAGGGGATTTTTGGAGCGATTGGGTATTTTGGGAATGGTCGTTAGCTTGTGGTTTTGTGGAGATTCTTTACATTTGGATTCTGAGAGTCGGCAGTCTGAGGAGCTGAGCCACAGAGGTGGTCTTTGGACAGTTGGTTGCTGACAGTGCTAGGTAGTTGTAGAAGTAGTGGGGGGAGGAGGTTTGATCGATGGTGAGGTTGCTTGGTCTCATCAGTCACGACGAGAAGTGGAAGGAAGCAGGGTACATTAAAAGAAAAGAAGATACAGATATGGAGGCAGCCTGGGGTATGGACAATGCAACTGGGAAGGTAGAGCCTACGGGCAGGTTCAGATTGGTGAGAGGAATAGTGGAGAGGGAGATTAGGGAACAGAGGGATGTGGACTGGGACACGGGTATGGTGGAGTTGGTTGAGACGTGGGAGCGGGTGTCCCCGATCCAGAGAGCGCGTGTGTAGCTAAGACCGCGATAGGGTCCTCTGGCTGTTTTACTGGTCCGCCCAGGAAAACCCAGGCATCGACTTGTTCGCCGAATAACCGTGTGCGAGCAGTGGTCTGTGTCAACTGCATTATCTATGAGGTTGAGAACTATCTGTCGAAGTGGATGAAAGCATAGAGACTACGGTGGAACTGAACTTGTCGTTGTCTTGTATGAGCGTACCTGTACTAGGCTTAGCATTTTGTATTATGCGGGATTATTTGTCGTCCAAGAAACATACGCAATTTGGGTTTAAATATGCAGTACCGAGTGATCTCTAGGTGACGGGTACCTCTCCCACGGCCAAGCGAGATCGAGTTACACCACGTGAGTACAGTGTGTACCGTCTACAACCGTCACAATATCGTGTACTCAAAAGGGGATGACGGGCATGCGCATGAACAATTTAAGACTTTGGCAGAGGTCTTTAATTCGGATTTAAGTTGAAGTTAAAGCATTCAAAATGTACATTTTTGACAGAGGAGACGGTTTACCTCAGACACACCCTTTACCGAGACGGATATAAACCAGACCAAACTTTAGTGGAAAAGATTCAGACTTTTCCGGTACCGAAAACGTAAAGGAAGTGAAAGAATTTGTAGGATTAGTGTCGTTTTATTTTAAGTTCATTGATCACTGCCCCGAAGCGCGCTAAACGGGACGCCGAAAGGGCGAGCGCGCGGAGGGAAGAAAAGGACCGAAAGAAGAAGATCGGGAAAGACGGGGATGTGACTGGCCCATCGACCGCGACCTCGTCCGATATCACCTGGACGAGGAAGCTATGGATCAGGGGATCCGCCCTCTTCAAGAGGAAGAGTAGGGAGAGCAAAGAAGATCAAGCTCTCGGAAGAAAAAAAAAAAGGAGGACACACACGTCGACCCCGCGGAAATCTACAAGGGCCTTGAGGAGAGTTGTAAACTAGCTCGACTCGAGGAGGCGGGGAACAGGAGGGCGGCTATGCGCCACCTTATTAGGCTCCAACACCCGAACGGGCAGAGGATCTTTTTCCCAGTGCCGGAGGCAGACGACGTATTACAACTTCTTTGCGCGAACCTCCCGATAGACCCCGAAGAACTGGGTGCACTGGCAGATAGAGTTTTCGCACGTAGGGGAGCGTCTCTGGACAGGAAAACCCTGTACAGAGACTTTGTAATGGCGCATGGTCGCCTAGCGTTCGACAGCAAGCAGGAGTTTCCCGCCTGCTACTTCACGAGCCGGCTCCCTTAGAAAAGACCTAGAAGAGGCAGAGAGAGAAGCGGGAGAGCAGGGAGGGCAATAAGAACAAGCCCTCCCAGCAGAAGAGGACCACCCTGCTCTGGAAGCAATGCCTAGCGGCGGTACCTAGGGCAGGGTTGGATGGTGGAGTTTATTGGGTAGGCGTTGGCAGCCAGCGAGTCCCACACTACTGACACAGTAAAGACAAATACCACTTTGTCAGTGCGCATGAGCGTTCTCCACCAAATAACTGTTAGTGGTGTGAAGTATTTTCTTCCATTACGGTTAAGTAAAATAACTGATTTGGATATAAGTTCTTTCAATTTAAAACAAATAACAGTTACATTTAAAGGCAATAAAAAATTTGGCAGTATCCCCCAACTGCAATTTTAAAATTTAATGGCATTTAAACTTCATTGACTTATTAAAAAAATTATTTGAAACAAAACTGTGTTCATAAATAAAAATAAAAACATATTTTTTTTTTGGTTAAAAACTGAATTCACAGAGAGTATTTTTTGACCCAAAACCTTTTATAACAATACCACCTCCAGAAATTAGATCCATGTCTACATCCATAATCCGTTTTATTCACAAAAATATTACATAAAGTACTGATTGAATATTATTTTTTTTTTTTTTTTAATTGCTGATGTTGAATAAATATCAAGGTGAGTTGAAGAATCGAATATGTATTGAAGAATTTGAAAGTTATCTCAGTTACAGATAATAAAACTTCTCCATTTATCCTATCGTATGCAGATTTCAGATTCGAGTCAACGTACACGCGATGGTAGCTTTCAGTTCACTGTATCAGCGATGATTGATAAATACTTTACTGCATCTCAACCTTCTGCGTAACATCGTAACTACATTTAAAAAAAAACTATTACAACAAACGTGTCATTTTCAATCATTTAAAAAAATATACCAGGTTCGATGGTTTGATAATATTATAAAAAATTAAAAAATAATCAAAATACCGTAATTACCGTAATTATACCGTTCAAAAGTTGCGTCTTTACAACAATATTTCAAATTACAATCAAATTATAAAAAGAGTGAATGAGAAATACCTTTTGAAATACATTTTGCGTAATGAAAAAAAACTGAATTATTTGTATGATGTGAATATTTCGTGAACAAGTCGATTACTCTGTTGTCCATTTCTGACATCATATCATCGAGAATTATAAGTTTTCCTTTCCGGCACTTTCTTTACTAAAATCATCCATTTTCGGCAGTCATTTCAACCAGATTCGATATAAATCGAATCACATGTTTAACAATAATAATACTAGTATTAACCAAGATTATAATCAATAAGTAACATTAAGATAAGGGGATTAACTGCAGAGCAGTTTCTTGAGGAATACAAAATGACACTAAAAACAGGTTAAATTATTTCTGGGTTCCACATGGGCTAAGTGCGAATCACAGCGATGAAAAAAGCAATATCTTCCATGGTTTTTGTATTTCTGAAAAAGCATTCTCGAAGTGTGGTAATATTGGCTATCTTTAAGCAGGAAATATTGACAAGCATAAACTTTCCCACGATCACTAATACAGCAGTTGAGTGTTTTCTTTGAATTGGATGCAATGTACGCTTTACAATCTACTCTGGTCACATTTGCTTTTTCAGCCACCAGTCCTGTAAAATACACATCCTTACTATTCAAAAATGGCACCTCCTTTGATGTCTCGACCAAAAGTTTGAGTGTCTTGGGTGATGTTACGTTCACAGTTTGAGCAAAATCCGGATAATATCGGTCTTGATATTCTTCAAAGCTAGTGTAATGTTTCCAGTTGCTTTTACTTCTCTGCGGAGTCTCTTTGGTGTGTATGTACCCTCGTATAGCATCAACTTCTTTGTCGTCCACAGCGTGCAAATATGTTGCTGCTGTGTAATAGTCTAAAACCACGTTGTCGTCGGTTTTCATAATGAATCGGGCTTGCTGACAGTGACGCGATGCCCACGTGAAAGCCGCAAGACTTTTAAAAGTCAGTTTTCTGTACTCTTCAGTGGAATTCAGTTGGATTATATCAGCAAAAAAATCGTTTTCCTCTTGGATTTCACTAGAAGGAATTGATTTAAATGCCTTGTTTGGTTCTTTGTCGTTCTCCAGAGATCCCAGAATAAAAATGCGGCGTATGTTAAGTTCTTTCTCAATTTCTTGCGATGGATAAGTGTCTCTGATTAGTTGACGTTCCTTGATATTACCGGTGTGTGAGAGAACTATAAAAAGTGCTAGAAATGGGTTCTTATCGGCACACACGTTGTTCTCAATGGTGAGAGATACGTTATCAACATTGGGAGGTGGAAGAGCCACCACAAAATTCAGCACGAAGAAAACACTAAATAAACGCCACGGCATTTGAGATGAATCAGACATTGTTCTTATTTTATAACAAAACACTGAGTATTTTTATCTAAAGTATCACACACACTTGAAAAAGAATGTGTTGGAAGCTTACGCTGGTGTATCTTTTCTATTCGTTCTCCTAGTAGTTACTGCTGTTAACTTCCGTAAATAGGGTTTAAATTTTATTATGCATTACGGCCGGAAAAGTTTCGCATTTATCTCACGTTCGATGCAACAAAAATAGTTTTGTTTCCTGCCTCTCCAGCAAACACACTTTGTTGCAACGTTGTTTGTAAGAAAAACAAGGAAGTGCAAGTGGTGTATTTGAGCAAAAGATTTGATTTTTTCTAAAAAATACAGAACGACTACTCCTTAAACTATTTTTCAACTTTAAATATTTACCTCAGTGAACGTTACTTGAACGGTGCAAATGGAATGTGTTTCATGGTCAGGCGCAAGTGAAAGGCAAATAAAAGTGTCTAGAAGAGACTTAAAATAATGTGACGCATCAGAAGGTTCACTTCATAGTGCCTTTTTGTTTTGGGTATTTTTGGTGAAATATGCAGCAGGAGATGAGACACTCGGCGTCAACTAGATATAGGTACGCGTTATTTTATTTTATGATGTTGTATTGACAAGCGCATTCTTTGTCGAGCGTGAGTTGGCAATAGCATCCGAAGTGATAAACTCTAGACTTTACGAACACAATGCGAATCGAGTGTCAAATCCGTTTTTTAAACAGCCGATACCTTTGTGGTGGACTGATTAAGCATTACGGTAAAAAAAAACTCGATAGTGCGTTTTCTCAGACGGAACGACTGTTCAGAGTGAGCGTGTCCCTGGTGTTCCTGCTCACTGCACTAGAGCCATGTCAGAGTTCAAGTTAAGATTCCAGTCTGACGTCCAGTGTCGGGTGTGATTCTGACAGGTGTATCTAGGTCACTGGGGTGGTGATTCGGGAATGCTATCCGCGTTCAGGTCTGAGACTGCGATAAGGCCAGACTTTGTTTCCACGTGTGTTTTGAGCTAAACCCGTGCAAGGGTACGCTGGCTGTCTATTAGTACGTCCAGTAATACCTGTAAAACCGTGTGGTTCTGGACTTCGGGTGAAAGAATATCGTTTCATTTTGATCGAGCACATACTGACTTTTGTGATAAATCGTTGATTTGAGAACTATCTATTGAACCAGCATCAACCAGATTAAGAAGAACACGCAAACTATTTCATTGGGTGACAAACTTTCACCTATTCTTTAACCTATAACAGATCGAGAAAAATAATTAGCTTTCAAGGAGGCTGAACGCACCCAGCAAGATGTTACAGAGTTCAAATTAGCGGTAACCCCACGCCAAACCAGAAATAAACGTGATCTATGCGATGACATAGGGCATGGTTTTAAATATGTATTCGATTTAGCAGACAATGAGAATGTAGGTTACCTCAAAACTTAATGGCATATCATGCGAAATACAGCAAGTAGTGTAAAGCATATTGTATCTAGCCAGGCCACTTCTCGGGACGCTGGACAAAGAGGCGCATCCCGAACATCAGGGCATGGCTGGAAAGGACTGCCGGGATGACGGATTACTTCTTGACCCAGTTCCTGACCGGCCATGGTAACTTCAAGACGTACCTAGCCCGGTTAGGGAAGGCAGAGAACACCTCCTGCGACCACTGTGGAAAAGAGGATGGCCCTGGACTCTCGGTACTCGAGTGCCCCCGGTGGCAACATCTCCGAAGGGACACCGAGAGGGACACATTTGGAAGCTGCAAGGCAGTCGAAGTCTGGAAGATCGACGAACTGTCAGAAAATACAGCATTCCTAGTAGATGAGTGGACATCAATTACGACCAGATATGGGCGACAAATACAACTCACCATTAGTGATGTGAAGTATTTTTTCCTCTCGCGGTTTAATAAAATAACTGATTTGGATATTAGTGATTTCAATCTAAAACAAATAACAGTAACATTTAAAGGCAATCAAAAAATTTTGGTGTTTCCCCCTGACCGAAATTTTAGAATTTAAGGACATTTAAGATTCGTTGATAGATTTAAAAATTATTTAAAAAAAAACTGAACTGTATTGATAGATACCGAATTAATGCAGAATTATTTGTCGCTCAATAAAAATGCAATTTGGGTTTAAATACGCAGTACCGAGTGATCTCTAGGTGACGGGTACCTCTCCCAAAGCCAAGCGAGATCGAGCTACACCACGTGATTACAGTGCTTACCATCCACAACCGTCACAATTGCTTGAAACGAGGGGACGCCTGATCATCGGTGTTTCATTTGTACCAAATAGGAAGATCGAAAAACTGCACTTTTTTCTGAAATAAATCAAGACGATATCCTGAGGTTTAAAATAAAACCGGTCATTTTGGTGGAAGACATGAACGCCTAGTTCTTTCTTTGGGGATTTGGGTCGAAAATGGCAGAAGGGCCATGGTTAACGCATAGCGTCTGAGTATCGGGTAGTCGATAACAAACAAAGGACCTTTGAAACACCCTTCAACCCTTTGAACAAGCCGACATTTGAAAGAAGAGGTAGTTCCTCGATAATCAACATCTCATTTGTGTCGAAAGACATTGCCGGTAAATTGACGGAAATTGTGGAAGGTCCACAATTACATCGTAAACCATAGCAACCACCATTGCATCACTTTCAGCCTGGACGGGTCCAGCAGAAACAAATAAGAGCATCAGGCCCGTGACATGGGAACGGGTGTCCCCGTTCCCGGTGAGAGGTGAGTTGGCTGAAATGTGGAGGTTTTTCGGGAGGAGAGAGGCGAAATGGCAGATAAGGATCTGCCAGGGTCAGGGGTGGTCTCCGGAGGGACACCGAGAGTCTCCGGAGGGACACCGAGAGCGCCGTTGGCCGGGCGCTGTCCCCTGAAACAGTGGTCACCCTGATGATTGAATCCGAGGCTAGGTGGAAGATCGTCCACGCCCTTGTGCGAAGCGTCCTGTCGGAGAAGGAACAACAAGAACAAGATGGATAGTCCCAAACAAAATGACATACCCCAGGAGGGTACCGCAGAAGGTGGAGGATCCCTCCTTCTCACAATATCGAGGAGCTGCTCCACGGGTTCTGGGGGGAGCAAGACCGTCCAGGAGAAGAAGGGAAAGGCCCCAAAGCGCTCTAAACGAGACGCCGAAAGGGCGAGCGCGTGGAGGGAGGAAAAGGAAAGAAGAAAGAAGAATGGGGAGGACGGGAAGGGACTGGTTGGTGGCCCCTCGACCGCGACCTCGTCCGATACCACCTGGACGAGGAAGCTGTAAATCAGGGGATCCACCCTCTTCAAGAAAAAGAGTAAGGAGAGCAATGAAGATCAAGCTCTCCCTACGGAAGAAAAGGGAAAGGAAGAGGAGGCCGCACCCGTGGACCCTGCGGCGATCTACAGGGGCCTCGAGGAGAGCTGCAAACTGGCTCGACTCGAGGAGGCGGGAAACAGGAGGGCGGCTATGCGCCATCTCATTAGGCTACAACACCCCAACGGACGGAAGATCTATTTCCCGGTGCCGGAGGCGGACGACGCACTACAACTCCTATGTGCGAACCTCCCGATAGACCCTGAAGAGCTGGGTGCACTGGTGGATAGAGCCTTCGAACGGAGGGGAAGGAACCATAGCAAAATGAACAGGACACGAGCACGGAAGAAGAAAACATAGATGACCCGGCCATTCACAAAGGACTGTGACAACCGTGTATTGTCTATGAGTTTTCACAAATCAAGACATTTTTGTGACAAAGGGGGTGAGAAAATGTAGAGACATTATAACCTTTAGGAATTTTTGGGGATTTTCTCTATTTTATTTTTCTTGGGTTTTAGTATTTTATAGTGTCTTTAAATGTCGAGAGCGACATTAAAGAAGGTGGGGGTGTGTTGTACCAACTACAGTTGATACAGTACCATCACCGAGTATCATAGTACCACTATAGAGAGCGCTAGTAATGCCAGAGAGCGCCTAGCTAGTAAAGTGCAACCCTAGCGTTCTGAGGGATATATCTGGAGTGCGCGAGCCAGGCTCGCTCTCTTAGCTGCTCTTAGCTCTCGGGGTCCGGACAGGCCGGACGCCCGTCAACCATCCTTCCAGCCACCAGCGATGTATCTCGTGACTAGTAAACGATAAATCTCTACACGTCGTGTCTTGACTGCAACCCGAACACCTTCCTGTCTCCGCCAAACCTCCGATCACGGCCACATTGGTGTCAGAAGTGGGATCCCGGCCTACGATGTTGGCGGAGGAACATCGAGAACTTCAAGAGATCACGGGTGAGTACTAGCACATGATTACCTTTTGGAGTGGTACTTAAAGGGGTTCGTAGCGCACCTTGCAGTTAATGACTTCATGGGGGGTAATGAGACCGATACGTTCCTTCTCTCTTCTTCCCGACTATTCCTCGTTCGAATAAAGAAAGTGAGTTTTCTTAGCGCTAGCAGACGCGGTCCGTCGAGTGAGTAGAAATTAATATTCTTCATCCAGGGTCGTAAGTCCAGTTCACGAAGGGTGAACGTCCATATCACGAGTACAGTATAGAATGTATCGTCTCCCATCCCAGTAAGGGTACTGTCCTACAAGGGCTTTACCGATAATCGATCGAGAAGCTTCTTCCTCGTTGTTTCGTCGTCGTCCTCGACCCCCACGATAATCGGGTTCCTTCTTAGGAACAAGCTAGGTTTTCCTCCGCACCTTTATGTTAAATAAAGCGTCTTTCTTCACTACCGGTTTTCTTCGCCGTTGAAATCGCGACCAGGTCAATTGCCTAGGTGACGTGGTCCCGACCTCTCCACTGACTACGAGTCACATTTACTTACGCCACATTTTACTGCATTCGGGAGTCCGCTATTCCGCGCAACTTAACGTGTGGGTTGCGTCACAGGATCACGTAAGGATCAGAATACACTCTCGGTATTCAATAGCTAACTCCTCGGGTAGACAATTACTCCAAGTATGAATCGAAGGCGATTCATGGCGGTAGAGATGCTCAGATAAGCTTCCAGTTGGTCAGCGCATAGTATTGTCCAGTGCAGACTCGCTTAGTGAATTGGGCACGTTTGTTGCTCGTCCCGAATTTCCAGCCAGAAAGAACTAACATAATTTGATAGGTCCAGTAAGAAGTCGAACGCGCTCGTATATGATATCAGAATACACCCTAGGAGGTGTGGAATATCTCCTTGCGCGCAGCCGTAACGTTATGTCCTTCGAGTTATCCTTCCAGGAGGAGTGCTAATTTCCAGCGTAGTAGTATTATGCATGATA
This sequence comes from Protonemura montana, assembly GCA_947568835.1. Lineage (NCBI taxonomy): Eukaryota > Metazoa > Arthropoda > Insecta > Plecoptera > Nemouridae > Protonemura > Protonemura montana. The sequence continues at coordinate 22,648,454 of OX387604.1, read as the reverse complement.
CGGTTTCAATGCGGGTAGCTTCCCTGGCCAGCAGCCAGTCCACGGTACGGCCAATCCTTGACCCACAGTACAATCTAACAGGCTAGAGGTGTGCATCGAGCTAACTGCACCCAAGTTCCTTCCTCTCAATGGGATTCTGGTGTATATTCCTTGTGCCTAATCAAGGGAGGCATATTGGTGGTCCTTTTCATCTAGACGGCATGCCACTGACCACAGGCTTCAAGGTACAAGGTCCGGGTCAACTTCACTTAAATTAAGCCTTCCTTAAAACGTTATATCCTTTCTTCGCGGGCGTTGGTCGAAGACATATAGCCATCCCATAGCCTCCCAGCTATGGTACAAAACTAGGTACCACCTAAATACCATTAAACTTTTCCTTATTTTCTCCCTCTCGTTTCCGTTTGTTTTCTTCTTATCGTAATGGCTTCCGAGGGTGGGGGTCTTCCCGAGTCACCGAGGGAGGTCACGGTGACGATGACCGACGTCATGGGCGTCATGAGTTTGATAGAACCCTTTTCCGGGGAGTCCGGTACCCAAACAGTTCAAACCTTCATATCGGCTGTAGATACAGCTTCAGATGTGGGCGGATGGTCCGCTGGTAGGAAATTAGGTATAGCACAGCTCAAATTACGAGGGAGAGCTCGGGCATACGTGGACGCTAGTTTGAGCGATGGGGTGTCATCCTGGGAAGAATTGATAGCGACACTGCGAGAAGGATTTAGACCGAAAGTCTACGCGGAGTTCACGGAACAAGCGTTTAGGAATTGCACTCAGAGGGGCAATGAGTCGGTTTCACAATTTGCAGCACGCTTGAGAGTCAGTGCGAAAGGGCTGCTAGAGGTAAAGGGCGACGCAGGAGACGCCATTCGCAAAGAGTTGCATAAAGAGGCACTGCGGAAACAGTTTTTACATGGAATTAAGCCTTCCTTAAAACGTTATATCCTTTCGAAGACACCTACCACCTTTGAACAGGCAAGGGAAATAGCCGAATTGGAAGAGAAAAATGAAGTAATTGCGGGGGTGGGGCGCCCATCTAATGCCGTACATGTCACGTGGGGAGAAGAGGTAGAGTATGGTGGAAATCATCAACGCGGTTTCCCTCAAGGAAATGGGGACCAGTTCCCACAGGTCAAGACAGGGACGGAAGTGTCCCTCACTAATAAGGGTGGTAAACAGGGCTCATGGGGCGAATGGCCTAGCCACAATATACATAGAGACCCCTTTCGGGCTAGCGGGCCACGGCAATGGGGACCGACGCAGTTCGGGAAGAACCAGGGTAGGGACCAGTCCCACTGGGGTCCACGACCCAACATTACAAAGTCGGAGCCACGAGCATGGGGTTTTAGGCCTCCATTCCAGCAAAGGTTTCAGCACCCGAACCACGAACCAGGGCAAAATTTGGATGTGGGTCGGTCACCCGTGAGACCAACTGGGTCATTTAGACCGCAAAAGTTCTATGGGCGTAGGGATGAGGTAACTTGTGACAATTGCGGGGCAAGAGGCCATGAGGCGAGAGACTGTGGTCGGCCTTATAGACCAATTTGCCAGCTTTGTGGTTTGCGAGGGCATGTCGCAAAAGACTGTCGCAGGTCGCGGCAGGGAAACTAACGCCGGCCTCATGTCATCGGGCCCGTACATGGGGCGGGATAAAAGTTAGAAAGGACCCTAGCATCCAGGAACCTTGTTCATCAGAGTATATAGCTCATTCACATTGCTCGAAGCACCTACCAGATAGTACCGGTCGTAAAGATAGTTCACAGAGAGTTGTGTCGTATAAATTAGGTAATGATACGCCTAATCAGACTTCCCTAGTTAGCAGGGAGTGGCATGCCGATAGCCAGCCGTGTCCAGGGGCTGCGGAACAGGCGGCATTGCGCGCGCCCATGGGGCAGTTGCGATCGGTGGAACTAGTGGTGAACCGTCACAGGCGTTCGTTCCTTGTTGATTTGGGTGCGGCAGTATCGCTACTTAGGGCTGGAGTAGTGCATGATGAGTCTATTATTACAAGCGAGGAAATAAATCCAGGGAATATATATGGATTAGATGGATCGCCAGTGCCAATTTTAGGGATGGCAATGGTCGAGTTTGGATTGACCATGAAGGGTCGCGCTGAGTTCACGTCTCGGTGTTATGTGTGTGCGGCAGAGTTGCCACTCATCGCGGATGGTATTTTAGGTATAGATTTCCTAGATAAATATGCAGCTCGTATAGATTTACCTAGCAATACGCTACTTTTAGGAACTAATGTTATTCCATTACGGTTTTTGAGTACCGCCGGGGTGAGTTCTGGGGGGTCTTGCAACATTTATGGTCCGTCTCGAACACGCAGCATTATTCCGATAACTCCAGAGATAAGCGATAGGAGTGCGCCTCTTAAGGAAACAGAACTCGTAGAAACCCCTTGCGAAGACGAGAAGAGACCACCCGCACTGGTAGGGGAAGGAAAGTCCCAGAAGCCAAAGGCCAGGCATTCAAAGAATAACCCAGGACGGACAAGGAGTAAGACGAAACGTAAGCGTAGGCAACCTGGGTGAGTCCAGTTTCATTCCCGAGATAGACCAGAAGTTCGATACGACAGACAAGGGTGAACACACGCAAGAGTTGGATACGAAGATACCTCTAGAGGGCGAAGCAACTGATCACTGTTTCGTCACGAATGTGGAGGATCTGGTCGTTCCGGCTTATTGTGAGTTCGCTTTTGAGGGAGCACAGGGGTGTACAACCCTGGGCGACCAACTTGTCGAACCTTGCGGGGTGCGAACCGATGGTGTAGCTATCGGGAGAGCGGTGACGACTGCTCGGCCTGATGGTAGGATTCAGCTTGTCTTAATGAATCTATCGCCAGTCACAGTTTATATAGCGAAGGGCAGTAAATTAGGATATATAGAACCAGTGGTAGGTTGTCCAAGAGGACAGGGTAATATTGTAGCTGGTATAGGGTATGCGCCACATGGGGCAAAAACTAAGGTACCTGTAGATTTAAGCACCGTCTTTAAGTTAGATCATTTAACACAGCAGAGAAAAGAGGAAGTCTTGGCTCTTTTAGATAATTATAGAGATATTTTCATGTTGCCGGGGGAAAAGCTCGGGACCACAAGCCTACTAGAACATAAAATTGAAACTGGTACGCAACGGCCAGTGGCGTGCCGACAGGGCACAGTGGCACACGATTTGCAACCGCTATTGAATGATGTCGTGAACGAGTTACTGGAGGATGGAATCATCCAACATACCACCTCTCCCTGGAACAGTAGGGTCGTTCTTTTACGCAAGAAAGGGGGTGCACCTGGTACGGCAGGGCTACGATTGGCCGTCGATTACCGCGCCCTGAATAAAATCACGGTTCGCGATTTCTTCCCCCTTCCCGACTTAAACGGCACCATACAACAGCTAGGGGGTTGTTCTCTCTTTTCAACTCTAGACTTTAGTCAGGGCTTCTATCAGCTACCCTTATATGGACCTGATCAAGAAAAAACTAGTTTCACAACGAACCTCGGGCATTTCTGTTTCACGAGAATGCCGTTCGGACTTGTAAACGCGCCTTCCACATTTTTGCGGCTCATGGCCCATGTCTTCCGTAATCAGATAGGACGAAACGCTTTTGCCTATTTAGATGATGTCATCGTGTACTCTAAAGGGGATGACGAGCAGGCGCGTGAACACTTTAAGGCTCTAACAGAGGTCTTTAACTCCATTCGTCAAGCTAAGTTGAAGTTGAAACCTTCAAAATGTAAGTTCTTGGCAGAGGAAACGGTTTACCTCGGTCATACCCTTAATAGAGATGGATATAAACCAGACCACACTTTGGTGGAAAAGATTAGGACTTTTCCTGTTCCGCGAAATGTAAAGGAAGTAAAGGGATTTGTAGGGTTAGTATCCTTTTATTCTAAGTTTATCGATCACTGCAGTGAGCTGACTGCACCACTAACGAATCTTACTAAAAAAGACGTCAAATTTGTGTGGTCTGATGAGTGTCAGGATAATTTTGTGAAGCTCAGAGCAATGCTCACTGAGAAAACTAAACTAAACTATCCAGTGTGGGACCAGCCATTCATAGTTTCAAGCGATGCATCGGATCATAGCTTAGGTTGTGTTTTGTCACAAAAAATTGACGGTATTGAGAAGCCAATAGGATTCGGTAGTCGTCAACTCCAGAGAGGCGAGAAGTCGCTGTCCACTAGTGAGAAAGAGTGTTTGGCATTGATCTTCGCCGTTAAACGATTTAGAGATTATTTGTACAGACCATTTATAGCTATAGTAGATCATTGGGCGCTGAAGTGGCTCCAAAATATTAAGGATCCATCTGGAAAACTAGCTAGGTGGTCGCTTTACCTCTCGAACTTTGACTTTGAGATTATTCATCGACCAGGGAAATTGCATTTGAATGCAGACGCAATGTCACGACTTCCAAGCACAATTTCGAATGTGCATTACGAACCGGCATGGGACAGGGATCGTATAAAACGAGAGCAGCGACTCGATTCCCGGTGGAACGATATCATTAAAGATTTAGAAAACGACGGGGGTGCAGTGGGAGGATATTCACTTGATGATGAAGGGGTGTTATATCATCACGCGGACCGTCGCGAAGAGCAGTTAGTTGCGCCTACTCCAATGATACCTTTCATTATGAAAACCTATCATAATCTTTCCTTAGCTGGACATCCCGGGTTTAAGAAAACCCTTATGTTGATTCAAGCGATATTCTATTGGCCAGGCATGTACACTGATGTGAAACGCTTTTGTGAAGCATGCAAGTCCTGTGTCATTTTTAAAACTTCTCCACATTTGAGGAAGGCTCCCTTATTGCCGACAACGAAGGCAGACGATTTGTTCAGTGTCACGGCGATGGACATTGTAGGTCCTCTGACGAAGAGTAGCAAGGGCTATAAATATATCCTAACGTTCCAAGATTATTTCACGAAAACGATTGAACTCATACCTATTAGAGATCAAACGGCCGAGACAGTGAGTAGAAAGTTTGTACGCCGTATTATCTGTACGTACGGGACACCGAAGAAGTTACTCACGGATCGCGGATCGAATTTCTTGTCGAAATTGATGAACGATGTCTGTAAATTGTTGCATATCGAACATATTTGCTGTGTAGCGTATCAAGGTTCATCTAATGGCAGCCTAGAACGTAGTCATAAAACAATAAAACAAACGTTATCTCATTTCATTAGGAAAGATCAGAAAGATTGGTCGGAGTTCCTGCCTTTCATAAGGGCTAGTTATATGAGTCATTGGCATGAGTCGATCAATGAAACTCCATTCTTTGCCCTATTTAAACGTGACATGCGGTTACCGTATGATAACTTTGCTAAACCTGAGCGGGTTTATTATGATTATGATGATAATTATGCCAGAGCAACGTTAGAGCGTTTCCGTCAGACACACGAGAAGCTGTCTGAGAATCTCGCGCAGTCCTTTGATAAGCGTAAGTTACAGTTTGATAAGAAAACGAAAGACCCAACGTTTCACGTAGGTGACCAGGTATATTTGCAAAACTGTGCAGGAAAGCCAGGCCTTTCTAAAAAGTTATGTCCAAAGTGGTTAGGACCATACCGAATAATTGCACAGAAAAACCCGAGTGTATTTGAAATACAAGAAGTTTATGGGAAAAAGAAACAAACTGTACATGTAAATAGATTAAAAATCGGTCCGAAAGAGGGTCGTCCTATTGTTCGCGAAGAGGTCACGCCAGAAGTAGACGCCGCAAAGGTTACGGTTTTGGCCGAAGAACTCGATGCGAGGTTCCAGGATGAGGAGGTAGTTGAGATTCAAGAGGATGATCCTTTTGACAACGTGATTGTTACAGTACCACGTGATAAGGTAGAGAAGCTCGCTCCAGGCCAGCAAGAGAAAACTGTCGAAACAGCAGGTCCGGCGAGACCAAATGTAGACAGGCTAATTGCGCAATGGAATGCACGATCCGGTATTCAGCATAGGTATAGGTTGCGTAGTTTGGGGGAACCAGACGAGCACCCGTGGGTCCTCGAGAGACCACTTCCGCGTAGACCGCGTAAATGGCCTGATGATAATTCGGTATAATAAGTACCATTCTCCATTGCACTTATAGACGTAGATATAGATATTCATAAACTATTATAGTTTAGTATCTTCCTGTCGGTATGTATATTTTAGTATAGTTATACTTTGAACCACGCTCGATTATGACGGTTCGTCATTCTAAAAAAAAAAAAAAAAAAAAAAAAAAAAAAAAATTCAACCATGCTGATAATGTTGATAATGTGAATTTTTTTTTATCAAAATATAAATAATGAATATTCATTATCAAAAGAAGGCAGTGCATTCAACCATTTAGTGCTGAGCAGTTCGCAGTAACTTCGTGCGTCCGGCGGTAGTCAGCTATCTAAGAATGTGCTGACGCGCTTCCTAACTAAGTTTGAGACGCACGTTTGCTTTCGTTCCCAGACGGAGTCACTTCCCAGCTTGATATGATACTGATGACGTAGAGTCAGCAGAAATAATGATGGTACTTCATGATTATTAGAAACTTCCAGTGTCGATTACTTGACAATTTAGTGGGTCCTTTAACGACGGAGTGATATCATATATCAAGATTATCAACGATTGCCTGAATTAGAGCGGTAAGAATATATAGAGTCCAGAGTGGTGATACTACACGTTTTAATACGATTTCATTGAATGATTTTAATCATTTCTATTTACTTCAAGTTTACTTCCCGAACGTCAAGAATAGAGTTACTCGGTAACATTACTTCCAGTTTACTTCCCGAATGCAGAGAATAGAGTTACTCGGTAACATTACTTCCAGTTTACTTCCCGAACGCAAAGAATAGAGTTACTCGGTAACATTACTTCCAGTTTACTTCCCGAACGCAGAGAATAGAGTTACTCGGTAACATTACTTCCAGTTTACTTCCCGAACGCAGAGAATAGAGTTACTCGGTAACATTACTTCCAGTTTACTTCCCGAACACAAAGGATGGAGATCCTTGGTATCAGTATAATCTAGTTCTTACGATATCATTTAATGATTTAATAATTTCTATTTACGTCCAGCTTACTTCCTGAAGGCAAAGGATAGGGTTACTAGGTAACATTTTAATCCAGTAGAGGGTCAGTCGTAGCGACCGAGACGAAGATTACACGAAGATAGACGAAGATCGTAGAAGATCGCAGAAGATATCAAGATTAAATACACTGACCCTAAGTTGTATATAACCACCAGGTTGAGTATGGCGTCCTGGTACACAAGGACGGTTGTGATGTTATATGGTTTTTTAGTCCTGGCACAGGCCTACACGGGGCCCAGGGTTCTGTCCCAAGGGGTTGCCAGTCGTCCCGATCATCAGATGTGGTCAAAAGTTACCGATTTTAAGGCGGGAGTAGTACTTGTGAATCAAGGTACTTTCTATCTGACAGCAGATAAATGGACTCTAGCCATTGATATAGATGTGCAAAGGCACATGGATGCCCTCGAGGCAGTTTTGCAAGACGTTCTCCATTTGTACTTCCACGAAGATATGATGCCCGTATTTAGACAGTCATTGAGCGGGGAAAAAGATTTTGCACAATCGGTAGTAAGAGTCGCGAAATCAGAAATTGGGGCCTTCCTTGATTCTTTGAACCCAGTGTCTTCACGAAACAAGCGGGGGTTGTTCGATGCCGTTGGGCATGGGTTTCACTACTTGTTTGGAGTAGCAGAGTCCGACGAGACGGACGCACTAAATGCTAAGTGGCAAGGTATAGACCAAACGGAAGGCATTTTACAGCATTTAGTAACGGATCAAGCATCGCTCATGTCCGACATCAATAATAACACATTCAAAAATACACGGGATCTCAGAGAGGTCGCAGCGGCGACAACGCTATTGTCTAGGAAATTGGGCGCGTTCACAAACTTGACGGATTCAATTCAAGCGCAGATGGCTATTGTTTTCTCGATTAATTCTGCTTTTCGACAGATACACGCTCGGATCAACGAAATCCGCGATGATTTCCGTCAACTAGTACAGGCTTGGGACACGGTCTTAGTCCACAGGTTACACCCGTAAGTAGGGTATAATTGCCGGTTCTAGATCAGAAGGAGAAGGAAGTCATTGACCTCTGTGGGAAAACTGCTGACGCCCGGAAAATTCCTAGCGTCTTGGACGGTACGAAATAAAATGCAGATTCAGCAGAAATTTGAGATGTGCGCGTGCGCATTTTTACTGTTAGCTTGTAGTGTAAGGTGATATAAAATTTGAAGATAACTATAGTCGATTCATTTTGAGATGACCTCCTGCATATAATCATGCATGTATACGTGCATGTTAAGGTGCACTTCTTACGTGATTTCTTAAAATAAATGTACTTTAGATGTTTAAGAAATATAAATGCAGCAACCTAATCTAATTTCCCACGATCAGATGTCACTGTACTAAATGACAAGTACCTACAGTCTGTTCATTCTACATAAATAATCATACATCTGACACTCAACTGCATGTATGCATTTCTAGTGTACTACCTTAAATGAACTGTACTATAGCTTCCTACAAAAATATTATTGCAATGCCGATGTAACATTTTCCCAGATGTTCCCAGCGTGGCCCTCGTATTGCTTGGTAGATTCATCGATCAATCGCTGATTTGACAAAATCAGATTTCACTGTACCAAATAACAAGTACTTCTATAGTAGGTTTATTCTTAAGAAACGTCATCTGTTTCCATTATATGCCTGTGTAATTATACACGATTACTGCCCAGAGTTTAGATGGTTATACATTACAATGAACGCACTTTAGATAATATGTTAGTGGTCAATAATTGCAAATCAGCAAAATGTTAGGACAATGAACTGTTCGACGTTCTGTTCTCACCGACATCATCATTCGATTCAAAGTTATCAGAGAGGCAACAGCAAGATCAATAGTTACGGCAACAGTAGGAGTAACAGAAACAACTGCAAGAAAGTAAGTAGTATAATTATATTTTTATATTTATTAGAAACTCTAATAACCTTATATTTTTATTAAAATCTTCTTGATGATTTGATACTTTCTGTCACAGAAGTATTTCTGCAAATCTAGAATGAAATTTATTTACATCTAATATAAAATATACTAATTCAGTTTTTCCTATTTTTCTTTGTTATCAGATGGACTTCCTTAACCAACTTGGGAGCTGCAAGGCAGTTGAGTTCGGAAAGATAGATGAACTCCCAGAACATGTAGCTTTTCTAATCGATGAGTGGGCGGCGATCACAACAAGATACGGTCGTCAAATTCAAATCACCGTTAACAACTTGAAATATTTTCTCCCCGCTAGATTTAATAAAATTACCGATTCAGATTTAACCTCTTTCAATCTTAAACAGATCACTATAACCTTTAAAGGCACCAAAAAATTTGGGGTGTACCCACCAACTGCAATTTTAGAATTTAACGATATTTAAAATTTGCTGACGGATTGAAAAAAAAAATATTTAAAAAACTGAATTGTATTCACAAATAAAAGAAAAAATTTTGTTTTAAAACTGAATTCACTGAGAGTATTTATTGAACAAAAACCTTTTATAACATTACCAATTCCAGAAACTAGATCCATGTCTACATCCATAATCCGTTTTAAAAGATGTTTACACAATCTCTGTGTTCATTCTTGCAGGGATCTAGAGAATGCATGTGATGCTATTTTAGCAATGGTGACAAATTCACCAGCAGCATCAGATGACAGGTACGCATTCTTTGTAGATTCATTTTACAAAATATTCGATTAATACCTTCAACTTATTTATTTTTATTTTTATTTACAGCCCTACTGAAGTCCCAACAGTTAGACCATTCTTCGGACCTTGCGATCTCTGCGGATCAACATTTTCTAGAAAAGACAATTTCAAAAAACATCGCAGTTTGAAACACTTTCAGTGTAGCGTGTGTTCAAAATTTTTCTTGAATGAAAAGAAGATGCTGACTCATCATGCCAGTCATGATAACGTTGGTAATCGTCAAAACCCATCGACTTCGACAGAAATACCATCTTCAAATCAACAACATTCTCTACAAAGCTTAAATCAAATCGGTAGGGGAAAACTTTCAAAATCTGCGCTAAACAGGAGCGTTAAAACTTACACGTTCAAAATTCCAGTTGATCGTATTGATGTTTTAACATATTTGGCTGATAACAAAAATGATATTGAAATTCAATTAATGAAGAATATTTCGAAATCCCGCGGTGTTAAATGGTACCTGACAATTTATCCACTCTTCACCAAAATTGTGGCAGACAAGCAAAGCGAGTCAACACCATGCTTCAGAAGTTGCAACTTCACACTATTACAACATTTTGAGTTTAATAAACAATTTAATCAAGCTTTTGAGTCGATTGCAAAGGCAAAATCAAATTTTCAGAGGGAAGGTAGTAATTGGAATTTTGAAAGAATTCTAAGATTTGAACTTAACATCGCCAAATATGTTCCCTTAGCTGCAAGTAGTTACATTCCCTTACCAAAAAAATTAGTAAAAAAAAAGGCGATTTTAAATGTTCAAAACAACGACCAAAAATGCTTCCTTTGGTCTGTGTTAGCACATTTATATGAACCCTGTCACAATCGAAATCGTATACATGCATACAAGCAATACGAGTCACACTTGAATATGTCAGGTATTGAATACCCCGTCCAAATTTCAAAATTATCTCGTTTTGAGAAACAGAACAATATATCTGTAAACGTGTTTGGATATGAATGTGAAGTTTTTCCGCTCCGAATCACAAAATTTTCCTGCGATACTCATATAAATTTATTGTATTTATCAAACGAAACGACGAATCACTTTTGCTTGATAAGCAGTTTAAGTCGCTTGCTAGGTTCAGTAACTCATCACGAACACCGATCATTTTACTGTCATTTTTGCTTACATAGATTTTCAAGACAATCGCTCCTTGATGATCATTCGAAGTTTTGCAATAAAAACGAACCACAGAAAATAAAAATGCCATCTGATAATATAATGCGATTCAAAAATTATCATTTCATGTTGAAAGTACCTTTCACAATTTACGCAGATTTTGAAAGTTTAAACCTGAAAATAAGTGGATGCTCTCCGAATGATGATTTCTCGCACACTTTAAAAACAACTCAACATATGTGTTCAGGATATTCATATGTTGTGATAAATGCAAAGGGTGAAATGCACAAACCTTTAGTTGTGTATAGAGGATCAGATGCAATCACTCACTTCCTTAAAAGCATTTTAAGAGAGGAAGAAGAGTTGCAAAAGCTAATGAATGAAAATAATCCGATAATAATTACTCCGGAAGATGAGCAGAGCTTTCTGAATTCAAAAGAATGTTTTATTTGCTCGAAGGATCTCGATGAATTTAGGGTACGCGATCATTGTCACATGTCTGGACTTTACAGAGGAGCAGCTCATTCCTCGTGTAATCTCAACTTCAAACAGGCTAAACATATTTCAGTCTTGTTTCACAATTTAAAAAATTATGATAGTCATATTATTATGCAGGAACTTGGAAAATTCAAATTTTGTAAAATCACGTGTATCCCAAACAACACTGAAAAATATGTTGCATTCCAGATTAATTCTTTGCGTTTTCTCGACTCTCTTCAATTTTTGAATACATCTCTTGAAACACTCACTAAAAATTTGTTAAGCTATGGAGAGGATAAATTTAAAATTACCAAACAGAACTTTGAAAACAAGGAAGAATTTACACATCTTCTCCGTAAGGGCGTTTTTCCATATGACTACATGGATTCACAAACAAAATTTGACGAGACAAAACTACCTTCTAAAGCAGCTTTTTATAACACGATTCGCGATGAACATATTAGTGACGAAGATTATGAACATGCTAAAAAGGTTTGGAGTCTATTTAAAATCCAAAATTTAGGCGAGTATCAGGATTTATATGTCAAAACAGATGTGTTATTGCTAGCAGATATTTTTGAAAGCTTCCGAGAAATATCTATGAAACATTATAAACTTGATCCCTTACAGACGTATACATTGCCAGGTTACAGCTGGCAATCATTTCTTAAGATGAGCGGCTGCCACCTCGAATTACTTAACGGATCCTGATATGTACTTATTCATGGAGCAGGGAATACGAGGCGGAGTTTCAATGATCTCAACCCGTTACGCATCAGCAAATAACAAGTACGTAGATGACTTCGATAAGAACGCTGAATCGTCGTATATTATTTATTGGGATGTGAACAATCTATACGGGCAAGCGATGTCTCAAAAATTACCTATCAGTCATTTTGAATGGATGAATGAGGATGAAATAAGTCAGTTTAATATTCATAATATTTCACAAGACTCTGAATTTGGATACATTTTAGAGGTCGATTTGGAATATTCACATAATCTGCATGAATTGCACAATGATTATCCTGTGGCTCCGGAGAATATAAACGTTACTGAAGAGATGATTTCTCCTTACAGTAAGAAACTGTTGGAAGACTTGAACTTTAAACCTGCAAAAAATGTCAGAAAACTAGTACCAAACCTAAACGATAAAACCAACTACATAATTCATTATAGAAATTTGCAACAATATCTTGACTTGGGATTAAAACTTCTTAAAATTCATCGAGTTCTTAAATTTAAGCAAAGCTCTTGGTTAAAAGAATATATAGAATTTAACACATCGCAGCGTAAACAGGCGACCAACTCTTTTGAAAAAGATTTCTTCAAGCTAATGAACAATGCTGTTTTTGGTAAGACTATGGAAAACCTTCGTAACAGAGTTAACATTGAATTAGTGAACGTAGAAAAGAGGCTATTAAAAGTTGTAGCGGCTCCTTCGTTTGAGAGTTTCACAATTTTTTCAAATGATCTTGTAGCCGTGCAATCCAAAAAGAAATGTCTCATTCTCAATCGACCAATTTACGCAGGGTTCGCAATATTAGAGCTAAGCAAGGGATTTGTTTATGATTTCCATTACAACTTTGTAAAGAATAAGTATGGAAATAATGCCACCTTACTTTTCACCGACACCGATAGCCTGACATATCATATAAAAACCGAAGATATATATTGCGATATGAAAGCTCATATGAATCTATTCGACACTTCAAATTACCCAAGCACACATCATCTGTACAGCAATGTCAATATGAAAGTTCCAGGTAAAATGACAGATGAATCCGCTGGTGCTGTCATAAAAGAATTTGTAGGATTGAGGGCTAAGATGTATTCCATTTTAGAAGCTAATGGAAAATGTAAGAAAGTAGGAAAAGGAGTTTTGAGATATGTTTTAGAAAAAGTAATTAAACACGATGATTACAAGAAATCGATTTTTCAAAAAGTGATTCAAAGTGCATCTATGTCTAGCATTCGAAGTTTTAATCATAACTTATATACAATAACTCAACGAAAGATCACACTATCACCATTCGACGATAAAAGATATGTATTAGACGATGGATATCATACACTTGCCCATGGTCATTGTAATATTATTGATATTGATGAACTGGATCGTGATTCAGATGATTGCAATTAGTTAATAAATTAACCAGGTGTTGGCTGTGTAATAAAAAATAAATAAACATGTACATAAATAACTGATTAATTTTGAATTCCTATCACACCTCCTCATCCTTTACTGCCATACTACAACTTATTATAATTCATGAATGTTTACTCAGGATCCAAATAAACGGTGTAGTATCTTCTAGTTACCACCAGTCTTCAATATGGAAGTGAGGTGGAAGGTACCATTCACTAGTCTTTTAGCTGGAAGTACAGGTTGTGGTAAAACTACATTTGTTAGACGATTTATATCGAATCTAGATGAAATGACTGATACACACATCAATCAAATCATTTGGTGCTACTCAGAAATGCAAGATTTTCACGATTCCATTACTGATTCTCGCGTTACATTTCACAAAGGTATACCGAATATCGATGATTTTAGTGCAGAAAGTGGTGGAAAACTAATAATTATAGATGATATGATGTCAGAAATGGACAACAGAGTAATCGACTTGTTCACGAAATATTCACATCACAAAAATATTTCAGTTTTTTTCATTACACAAAATTTATTCCATAAAGGTAAAGGAATGCGAGACGTATCTCTGAATTCTCATTATATCGTCTGCTTCCGCAACCCACGAGATCGGAAACAGTTTTCATTTTTAGCTAAGCAAATAAGTCCGCGAAATGTAAAATTTTTGGAAGAAGCCTATGAAGATGCCACTAAATTACCATACGGATACCTACTTGTTGACTGTCACCAGACAACTGATGAAAATCTACGCATTCGAACATCAATTTTTCCAGACGATGTAAACCATTTTGTTTATATTCCTAAATTATTATAAATAACTGATGATGCGACTCTCTTTTATCATTCTCTCATCATGAGTGCTTCAGTTATCAAAGAAATGGACCTCCTTAAGGTTTTAAACAAAAGCGGACCAAAAATGCGCAAAGCCATTTTGAAAGTCGCTGATAGAAATCTAATCAAATCGATATTGGAGTGCATACAAAACTGTATTTTAGGGAATGTTCCCCTGAAACCTGGTCATAAAAGCCGACTCTCTCGACACAAGCACACGCTCAGAAAATTGATAAAGAAAGGTGATACTTGGCAGAAAAAAAAGAAAATTCTTCAGAGAGGTGGGTCTCTGATTCCCTTATTGTTGGGACCAATTCTGAGTGGTGTAATTTCGGGATTGATGACATGATGAATAATTGCAAGAAGATGGTTTTAATTGATCAACAAACACTCGATCGACTTGGTAAGACACCAGTTAATAGTTTACAAGTCAACAAATTTAAAAATACAGCGTCGACAACAAATCCAATCAAGAACATGATTATCGCTTTGAGAAATGAAATGAAGCAAATTCTTCGAATGAAAAGTATGGATGCCAATGAGAAACTTTCGCGATATCAAGAAACCTTGCGACGCTATCTACATTTTATTTCTGTATCTTCAAAAATTAACAACAGATCCAGTGAAACATTTCAACCACAATTTGAAGAGAAATTAATTCCTACAGAGTTTAAGCAAGAGATTATTGATGACCAACAAGAAATGAAACCGTTGAATACATCATCAGATATCTTAGCTGCAAATGTGAATAGTGAAGACGACGAAAAGTCCGAAGTCGAAGATGATAGCAATTTATTGCAAGTCAATCTATTACAGTCTGTACCTGAAAAGAAACAAGTTGCTGCAAAAGAACTTTATACTCTTCTTTACGACAGCAAACTTATTGACTGGAATAGTTCGACCGGCCTAGTACGAATTAAAAGAAATACTATCGATAACTCAAACATTATTGATTTAATATCCGATGTTCTGATTAACCGACAAGATTCCAATCCCACGGGTTGGAAAGAATTTTTAACTATTTTGGAAGAACTGAAAATCCCGATGAAATATATATCAAACATTCGTCGTAAAAAATTCATTCGTTCATTTCATAGTGAGGTGGTGAGTTCTCCTACTTCAAGTACAGAGAAAAGAAAGAAACGTAAAATTGACGATCAGACACCTTCTCAGGAAGTCACGCATGTAAAGCGTAGAAGTGCTCGTGTGTTGGCTCCAAACTGGAAACGATTTCACTTTTAGCAGCTGTCATGAACGCTAAATCAAGAAAAATATTGCAGAAAATATACTTTGACCCATCACACCCTGCAGGATTTTCAACAACAGGTCAATTATGGAAGGCAGCTGAGAAGAAAATACCTAAGATGCTCGTGCAGCAGTGGCTAGAATCTCAAGACGCGTACACATTACATCGTCCATTGAGGAAACGTTTCGAAAGAAATAGATATATTGTTAACTATATTGATGATGTTTGGCAGTCAGACTTGTGTGATCTTCAATCTCTTAGTAAATATAATGATAATTATAAATATTTGTTGACTGTAATTGACATTTTCAGTAAATTTGCATGGGCGATACCTTTGCACAATAAAACAAGTTTGGAAGTAATAAGAGGTTTCCAGGAAATATTTAAGTCCTCCAATCGTAAACCCACAAATTTAAATATGGACAAGGGCAAGGAATTCAAAAATAAAAAATTTCAAGCGTTTCTAACAGCGAGGAACATTAATTATTACTATGCTACAAATCCGGATATCAAAGCAGCTGTTGTTGAACGGTTTAATAAAACATTAAAAACTAAGTTGTGGCGATATTTTACCTATTCATCATCTTATCGTTACATTGAGGTTCTTCCCGATCTTCTTCAAGCATATAATAACACTGTTCACCAGACAATAAAAATCGCACCAGTTCATGTGACGATTGATAACATGCTACAAGTATGGCGAACGCTAAACGATCGAGTTCCCTTCAAAAAATTAAAAAAGGATAAGTTCTCAGTTGGTGATCATGTACGAATTTCTAAAGAGAAAGAGCAGTTCGAGAAAGGTTTCGAAAGAAATTGGACGGACGAGATATTTATTATTTCGGAAGTTCTTCCAAGACGTCATTTAACTGTTTATAGAATAGAAGATTTAAGTAATACACCTATCGATGGAACTTTTTACGAAATCGAGTTAAAACGAGTACAAATTCGAAAATCTACTGAATTTAAAATCGATAAAATCATCGCCACGAAGGGGAAGGGACGCAGTTCGAAAGTATTGGTCAAGTGGTACGGATACCCATCATCTCAAAATTCTTGGGTTAAGAAATCAGAAATTATTAATTTAAAATGATTCAAAGTAGCAAAGAATTTTATTTAACCCTTTTGAGCAATAGTTCGGCGTCTTACTATCCGAAGAATACGGCAACTCGCTTTGTGACTCAATTACCACAACGCATAGAATTACAAGATGATATGGAATGTGCTTTATTTGAAATCCATTATCCTTTCATTAATAACGTATTGATAAATGCAAATAAAGTGACCTACAGTGTAAAAACAGCTGATAAAGAAGATGTCATAACCAAGACGATTGAAATTCAGCCTGGCTTCTATAATTCTGTGTCAGCAATTCATCACGCAGTAAATAGTGTCCTCGCAAACGTGACGGGAGACCTAAAGATTTTACTTACCGAAGCTAATTCATTCACGAGAGTAGATATTGCAGAAGATAGTATGATTAAATCTGTAGTGTTATCTGACAATCTAGGATTACAATTGGGATTCGAACCCGGTATGAATATTGTTGCTGATAAAACGTCTCCACACAAATCCCGCTTGAATGTAGGGTTTCAAAAGCAGCTTCTTGTTTATTGTGATGTTATTGAATCACACGTAGTGGGCGATATATTTGCGCCACTCGCACGAATGATTAGCATAGATACTCTCTGGTACAAGGAAAAATATGGAAGAAATCATTCACAGTCTTTCAATCCACCAATGTATTTTCCGGTAGCTAAACGAGAGTTTTCATCGATTACTATAGATATAAGAGATGCATTTGGTGATTCAATCTCATTCGATTCTGATGTTCTAAGCGTTGTACTACATTTCCGACGTCGTCGTAACTAGATTTAAAATGTGTAAAAGCAGTAACTATCATGATCGATACATTGATTATTTCCAAAATCAATGTGGATCGGGGATGAATATATATCACGGTAGCAAATTTCAGCGTGGTTGTGGACTAGCGTCATTTTTTAAAAATATGTGGCGATTAGCAGAACCGATATTTAAAAGTGGAGCTCGATCTCTTGCTCAAGAAGGACTCATGACTGGAGTAAATTTTGCAAATGATTTAATGGAAAGAAAAAATGTGAAACAATCGTTTGAAAATAGATTGAAGGAAGCTGGTTCGAATCTTAAACGAAAAGCCGAAGATAAACTTACTCTTATGAAGGGCTCGGGTCTTAAACGATTGAAAAGCTGCCAATCACTTCAGTTGGTGCCGGGCAACCGTGGTAGGAAGGCTGTTGTTGTTAAAAAGAAGAAGAGACAATCTTCGAGTCATCAACGCAAGAAAACCACCAAGAAGATCAAGTTATCGAGAAGAGTGCGAGATATTTTTGAAAAGTGAAAATGTCTGTTATACATAGCAATTCGATGGAGGCTATGAAATCTGAGCTCGATCTTTTCACAACACCTTTAACACAAGCAGCCATCGAATATGGATACAAAGCAGCATATAAACCTATTGTGTCTTTGGAAGGAAATTCACAATTCGAGTTTGTTGTAAATAATAATGGCAATGAGTTCATTGATCTTGCATACACAGAGCTCCTTTTAACAGCAAAAATTACCAAAGCAGATGGTACTAATTTAATTGCTGATGATAAAGTTGTGACCGGACCGGTCAATAACTGGATGCATAGTTTGTTTTCGCAAGTGGAGGTCTCATTGAATGGTAAACTGATATCATCGCCTTCACACACTTATGGTTATCGAGCATATATTGAAACTTTACTGAACTTTGGTTCATCAGCTAAAAAAACGCATTTAACTTCCAGACTGTGGTATAAAGATACTGCAGGTAAATTCAACGATTTCAAGGATAATGATGGACTTGTTAAGAGGTCAAGCTTCATAATAGGTAGTAAAACTGTGGATCTAATGTCTAGTATCCATCATGAGCTGTTTGCATCTGATAAGCTGCTTATTAACGGTGTTGAAATGCGATTAAAATTTCATTTAAATAAAGACGCATTTCATTTAATGTCAGAAGATACTTCGGTAAAGACGCACATTCTTGATGCGACGTTGTTTGTGAGGAAAGTCAGAATCAAACCTGAGCTGCATTTGGGATACTCGCGAGCACTCGAACGATCGAATCTGAAGTATCCATTGAATCGAGTAGAAATTAAAAATATTACAATCCCTGCGGGGGTCATATCTAGAACTATTGATAATTTATATTTAGGGACGTTACCTAAACGAGTTGCGATTGGATTTGTTTCAAATGCTGCGTTTAATGGAGATTTTGGGAAAAATCCTTTTTTCTTTGAAAATCATGATTTGAATTTTCTACAATTGTATGTAGATTCACAACAAATTCCTACCACAGCTCTTCAGCCTGATTTCAAGAATAATCTATTCATTCCTGCATATAGGACATTGTTTGAAGGGACAGGCATTAATCATCAAGACGTTGGAAATGATATATCTCGCGAGGAATACGCTCATGGATATTTTCTTACTGTTTTTGATCTTACTGCTGATCAGTCGGCGAGCTCAAATCATTGGTCTATACAGCGAAACGGGTCATTTCGAATTGAAGTTCGATTCAACGCTACCTTAACAGGTCCTGTAGATATGATTTTATATTCCGAAAATGATAGTTTAATGGAAATAACTAGAGATAGAAATGTAATAACAGATTTTTAATATAAAAAAGAAGATGATATTTAGAAAACTAGAATTATTTTTCACCCCCTCCACTACTTTACTAAGTTATTGATGACGGTGACTGCTATAATAACGATTTGGGATAGAAATAAAATCACTTTGAGTCAACGCATTGCAGAAGACGATTCAAAGTCATGAATTCACTACATCTTGAAGAAGTTATGCTATGTGACAAGTTCACAAGTCCGTTATTTCGTGGAGTATTCGCTGCAAACAATCTGCCTCGAATTGTGCAACATCCGTGTGTACTAATAGCGAACACAGATCCTAGTAACAAACCTGGCTCGCATTGGGTTGCTTTTCACATCGACGAATTCGGACGAGGTGAATTTTTTGATTCTTATGGAATCCCACCAATTGTAAAAATGCATCACGAATTTTTGAGTCGTCAGTGTACTACGTGGACATACAACGAAAAACAGCTTCAAAGTCCAACATCTGATGTCTGTGGTGAATGGGTAGCATTATTTCTCGCGCATCGATCTCGAGATCTTAGCATGCAAGAATTCATGTATTTCTTTAATAATAGAACTTGTGATGAAAATGATCAACTCGCACGTTCATTGTTTCAAGAAAAATTCAAAACTTGTTTTACTCCTATCCGAAAATGTATGAACAATCAAACTTGTTGTAGTCGTGAATGTAATCCACTTTATATGATGAGATTTTAATAAATGTACGTAAATTTGGGGTTCTGAGTTATTCATAAAACCTGCAAGCATCTTTTTCCTGTCTCCTTATATATTTAAAATAAAATTTAATGCCTGACTGAACAAGATCAAACGTGATCGACACTTGTTAGCTGTGGAAAAAGGTGTCAGAAACAAATCTGAAATCTGCATACCTACGATAGGATAAATGGAGAAGTTTCAATATCTGTAACTGAGATAACTATCAAATTCTACCAAACGTATTCGATTCTTCAACTCACCTTGATATTTATATTTATTCAACATCAGCAATTTTCAAAAACTTATTCAATCAATACTTTATATGATATTTTCGTGAATAAAAACGGATTATGGATGTAGACATGGATCTAGTTTCTGGAATTGGTAATGTTATAAAAGGTTTTTGTTCAATAAATACTCTCAGTGAATTCAGTTTTAAAACAAAATTTTTTCTTTTATTTGTGAATACAATTCAGTTTTTTAAATATTTTTTTTTTCAATCCGTCAGCAAATTTTAAATATCGTTAAATTCTAAAATTGCAGTTGGTGGGTACACCCCAAATTTTTTGGTGCCTTTAAAGGTTATAGTGATCTGTTTAAGATTGAAAGAGGTTAAATCTGAATCGGTAATTTTATTAAATCTAGCGGGGAGAAAATATTTCAAGTTGTTAACGGTGATTTGAATTTGACGACCGTATCTTGTTGTGATCGCCGCCCACTCATCGATTAGAAAAGCTACATGTTCTGGGAGTTCATCTATCTTTCCGAACTCAACTGCCTTGCAGCTCCCAAGTTGGTTAAGGAAGTCCATCTGATAACAAAGAAAAATAGGAAAAACTGAATTAGTATATTTTATATTAGATGTAAATAAATTTCATTCTAGATTTGCAGAAATACTTCTGTGACAGAAAGTATCAAATCATCAAGAAGATTTTAATAAAAATATAAGGTTATTAGAGTTTCTAATAAATATAAAAATATAATTATACTACTTACTTTCTTGCAGTTGTTTCTGTTACTCCTGCTGTTGCCGTAACTATTGCTCTTGCTGTTGCCTCTCTGATAACTTTGAATCGAATGATGATGTCGGTGAGAACAGAACGTCGAACAGTTCATTGTCCTAACATTTTGCTGATTTGCAATTATTGACCACTAACATATTATCTAAAGTGCGTTCATTGTAATGTATAACCATCTAAACTCTGGGCAGTAATCGTGTATAATTACACAGGCATATAATGGAAACAGATGACGTTTCTTAAGAATAAACCTACTATAGAAGTACTTGTTATTTGGTACAGTGAAATCTGATTTTGTCAAATCAGCGATTGATCGATGAATCTACCAAGCAATACGAGGGCCACGCTGGGAACATCTGGGAAAATGTTACATCGGCATTGCAATAATATTTTTGTAGGAAGCTATAGTACAGTTCATTTAAGGTAGTACACTAGAAATGCATACATGCAGTTGAGTGTCAGATGTATGATTATTTATGTAGAATGAACAGACTGTAGGTACTTGTCATTTAGTACAGTGACATCTGATCGTGGGAAATTAGATTAGGTTGCTGCATTTATATTTCTTAAACATCTAAAGTACATTTATTTTAAGAAATCACGTAAGAAGTGCACCTTAACATGCACGTATACATGCATGATTATATGCAGGAGGTCATCTCAAAATGAATCGACTATAGTTATCTTCAAATTTTATATCACCTTACACTACAAGCTAACAGTAAAAATGCGCACGCGCACATCTCAAATTTCTGCTGAATCTGCATTTTATTTCGTACCGTCCAAGACGCTAGGAATTTTCCGGGCGTCAGCAGTTTTCCCAATTATCTCCCCGCAGCAGTTGCTGAAATCGTTGAAGGACATTCAACCTTATTTACCTGAACCACTTTCGTTCATCACTCAGTTATATATTGAGAACATACATACTTATTATTCTATTTCTTCCGTGTCAGCTATGATTAGCGGTCGTCGTATACGATTGTTTATTGAGTTACCTTTAAAGAGCCAAGATAGAGAATTCACTTTATATCAAGCGCATGAATTGCCGACACAAATGAACACTTCAAACTATTTCATGTTTATCCGTCCAGATCACGCATATTTGGCGGTGTCCAGAAATTTGCGACAGTTTTTACCTCTACATGCAGCAGATTTGAGCGAGTGTGTGGGAAATGAGGTTAGGATTTGTAATCCACGTAAACCGATCCAAGAAGCACCCGAGTCGGATTGCTTATTCGCATTATTCGTGGGTGATGAGCCCGCAGTACATAATCTGTGTCCGCAATTTCTTATTGATCGTCCAATAAATACTTTTTACAGTTCGAAGGACAACTCAGAATGGACTTATAGTGTTGTAAAGCCAACCAAACTGTTGATTAAATGTATGCAGAAGCGAGGTGAGAAGGATTTAGTCTCGTCAACCACGATAACGGGGACTGGTACGTTGCGGTTGCAGCCTCAGTGTTCGGCTCTAGCCAAGGGACACACATTATTGCCTCATTTTAATTCTATAACTCATATTGAACCTTTCGAGCGGAAATTCTTTCATCCTCAAGTGTCGCTTCAGACACACGAGGAACTTTTAAGTAAATTAATGGAACACTCGAAAACTGATAATTCCTTCCACAGAACGATAGAGTCTTTGTTAAACGATACGTTGAATCAGAGTCCTACAGCGACTGGGGTAAAGATACAGCGTGTTCAAGACATGTTGCTTACGTTAGCAGAGTCACGACGCGCGGGTGGTCTCCACGCCACTATTTCTTACGGTATCGGCGCAACAGTCATGTTCATTTCTCTTGGAGTGTGTGGTTACGTCTTTCGTCGATGCCTTATCTCACGCAGGAGAGATAAACAGTTTCCTTATCCACCACCAGTTTCTTTCATATCAAATCCATGTGAAGTGGTAAACCCTTCAGTCGAGGTGGGTTCCAGGCTCAAAAATACAGCAGACGCGGATAGTACCTTATGACTATCACAACAGAGACAAATTCAAGCGATCCATATCATACTTGGATGATATCCCTTACAATGTCCTTCTATTATCCTTGGTGTCCCAGCAATTCGAAGAGGGAGCAATATGTTTTTTTTTCTTTTCTTCTCGAGGTTCAGCCTCGTGTCTTAGGATAAGTTATCGATAGACAGGTGTCAAGTTTCATTGAGTAGTAATTTTTCCAGTTGGAAGAGGCAGACTGTTTTGTCCCAAGTCGAGACAAAGCAGATTGATTGCACTCATTTTGGATGGATGACGTAGTTGAGTTTGACTCGTGCTTCCTTCCGCATCATCGCATTCAATTTTTTTATGCGACAAATAATCGAAACGGATAGTTTTGAACATTCTTCTTTGGGGTAGTTATCCTTGTTGTCACTCTACCTAGAGTTACCCACGCAATGTTATGCGTGTAGCATATTATTACGTTCCCTTTCCTTGTTGAACGCTACATTTAGAATATGGAATTACTTTTAATTCAGCATAACGCAATATCGTTCCTGTTATTATATTCAATTTACCTATGTTTTCAAACGCATTCCTGTGGAATGTATTACGGGTCGCGCATGCAGCGACACTAAGACCCATCCAAACGTAAACGTCTCAATTACCAACCATGAAAGTTTCAAATTTTTTTTTAAATAAATTCATTTTCCCCAAACCACTAAAGAAGTTGAGCACGTGCTGGTACTCAGCCGATAGCAACTCCGGTTGCGCAAACACGAACATGTTACTGCTGTTTATGAAATTTCGCAGGTCACATCATATCATCACCACCATCATCATCAATTTCATCACGATCACGAGCACGAGACGAGCACGAGCACGAGCATGAGACGAGCACGAGTACGAGTCGATCACATCATCCAGGCTGATCGAGCTCAAGTTACACAACTACCAGCGGCGCGAGTCCGAGATGACACAACGTCCACTGTCACATGTACCAGAACAACGAGGGGCTGCTTTCCTTGACGTTGGCTGCGCCTGGTTGAGGGCGGAAGGGACGACGAGATCATGATCTGAATGCTCTCAAGAACCCCATTCGCGGTATTCCTCCGCGCTGAATACCACCGCCATGAAATCTACCGCGTAATAATCCCCTGCGATTGACGATAAAAGCGTCGCAACAGAACAATACGTAGAAAACTCGAGTGTATTACCAGAAAGTTAGCCATGAAAGTACGGTCGTGCGTGTGTCAAACCAGAAAGACAAAACCAGACTTTATTATGTACGTTGAGTGAACTTAACGAATGGTTCATAATTAATGCTCATTTCTATGCTCGGTCATGTTTCATTTCATACATTTCATCCATTTCATCAAGAGTTCCACAATGTGACTTAAATGATACTAAAATGTTAGAGTATCTATCAAATAGGATTTTATTGTTGGCGTTAATTGTACTAATTGTGTGACGTATTGTCGCATCCTTTGCAAGTATTCATTCCCTTTACTTTCGATGCATTATTGTTACTATCTTATGTTATACTAATGTTCGTGGTTATTCGATTTATGATTGATCCATTGTTGTTATTTTGGTTTGGGTTTAATTGGGCTACTATACATATATGGTTGGAAAGGAACTTAAATATCAAACTATTGTACTAAATCCCAGAACGAAACGGCTGCACCATTCAATATTTAAAAATAGATATAACTGAAATTCACGTAAACTCACAATTCACCTGGATATTACAGGATAACTAACTATAATACTAAAGATTTGCTAATTTTTTTTTCTCCTTGTTCGATACGTCTCGCGGAAAAGAGTACCTCTTTTCCTGTCGAAGGGGTGGCGAATGTACCAACTACAGTTGATACAGTACCATCACCGAGTATCATAGTACCACTATAGAGAGCGCTAGTAATGCCAGAGAGCGCCTAGCTAGTAAAGTGCAACCCTAGCGTTCTGAGGGATATATCTGGAGTGCGCGAGCCAGGCTCGCTCTCTTAGCTGCTCTTAGCTCTCGGGGTCCGGACAGGCCGGACGCCCGTCAACCATCCTTCCAGCCACCAGCGATGTATCTCGTGACTAGTAAACGATAAATCTCTACACGTCGTGTCTTGACTGCAACCCGAACACCTTCCTGTCTCCGCCAAACCTCCGATCACGGCCACAGTGTGGCGCGTCACGAGGTTTGCGCCATGGTGCCTTCTCAATTCCTTTGCTTTTTGGTATTAAAAAAAAAGCTTTATTAAATTGTATAAGTAATGACAAGCACACTTTCAACCGAGCGTGCAATAGCAGTAATGACAAACTGTAGACTTTGATCCTGCTGACCAAGGCTAAATAATTAGGAGGTAAGCTAGCCAGTGGCCTAAAACGCACATGTCGGGCGTGGCTCGGACAGGTGTATATAGGTCACTGGCACTGTCATTTAGGGACAGTCTAGATTTAGAGTCGAGAGTTAGGCTATGCGATAGCCTAGGCCTCTGGGACCGGGAGCTAAGACGGAGCAAGGGTCCTCTAGCGATCTACTGGTCCGTCGACACACAGTCTACTTTGAGAGTCAAGACCGAGCAAGGGTCCTCTGACTAGGTTGTTGCTCTGTCCAGTCCAACCCTTACACCCGTGTGTTACAGAGATACGTGTGAAGAGACAGCTATTTTTACATTGATGTGTGATCACTTTGGTAGGAGCAATCTGTTGTGATAAAAGGAGAGAATATGGACAGTGTGCTGATGAACTAAGCTTGTTATTGTTGTGTGTACGCTCGTTATTGTCAGGCTTGTCATAAGTGTAATTTTGTACTATTTGTTTGAACACTATTTGTACTATTTGTATTGTTTGTACTATTTGTACACAGCAACAGCATCATTAAAAGAATTAGCAAAAGTAGCAGTAATAGAAACAACAGCAAGAAATTAAGTAATATAATTATATTTTTACTAGAAACTCTAATAACCTTATATTTGTATTAAAAACCCGATTGACGATTTACCGGAAAATACAGTTTTTCTTATATATAAGTGGGCGGCTATTACGACTAGATACGGTCGTCAAATACAGATCACTATTAACGGAGTGAAGTATTTTGTCCCCTCGAGATTTAACAAAATTACTGATTTAGATATAACTTCTTCTAATCTAAAACAGACAACAGTAATTTTTAAAGCGAACAAAAAATTTAGGAGGTACACCCCAACTGCAATTTTGGAATTTAATGATGGGAGTCTACTACGAGGGTTTGAGCCTGGCCCAGAGGAGCACGTGGATAGCTAAGCTAATAGGGTCCTCTGGCTGTTGGACTCGTCTGCCGAGTAGTGGACTCATCAGTAGTTGAATGAGTAAAAGTGGACTAAACTGGATATTGTTTTGTATTAGTGTGCTTTGCCAGGCCTGCCATTGTGTGTTTCGCAGAATTGTTTGTCCAACAATAAAAAGCAATTTAGTTTTAAATATGCAGTACTTGAGTGATCTCTAGGTGACGGGTACCATTCCCACAGCCAAGCGAGATCGAGCTACACCACGTGATTACAGTGCATACCATCTATAGCCGTCACAATAACACGCATTAAAATTAAAACCATATCATCGAAACAGCAACTACAACACAAAAACTTGCCACTAAGTTTAATGTTCAGTATGACAATATAACAGAAGCAATTCAAGCACAAATGGCAGTTATTTTCGCAATAAATTTAGCATTTCGGCAAATTCACTCATCACTTACAAATATTAGGTCATTATTTCTCGGTGTGACGCAATCATAGGAAACTGAGTTCCTCAGAAAGTAGCACCCATTCTTCTTGTCACTTATCAAATTACTAGAAGCCATGAAAATCGTAAACGCACTATCATAAACGTGCGTGTGAAAGAGTAATTTTGAAGTTAAGCAAAAATGACATTCAAGAATGGAAGCCACGTGGGGTTTTAAGAGGGTGTCGAGTGCGATGGGGGTCGGGGTAGATACCGACTGGTCAGGGGTGTGGTGGAGAGAGAGGTACGCTAAGAGAGGGATGCAGATTAGGAGACAGAAGTTGAGGTGGGGGAGCGATGGGAACGGGTGTCCCCATTCCCGGTGATGGGAGAGCCCGAGGAAATGTTGAGTTTTTACGATGCGTGGGACTTTGACTGACATCTAAATAAAGGTCAGCCAAAGCCACGGGTGGGGCCCTGACCTAAAGGAGGCGAGGAGGCTCTCGACCATCAACCTAAACTTAATAAGAACTACAAACTAATAATAAACTAATAAGAAGGCTAGAGTAACGGCAAAACGACGACGATGCAATGACTAAGGACCAGGAGGCGGATGAACAACGAATAAAACGACCAGGCAATTCAGAAAAGAACCACGACAGACGTTGAATACTGGCTTCGAGTCACGAAAGTAGAAATTGGAAAGAGCGCGTCAATGACATGGCGATCCGCTACACAACTCCTCGAGGGTGGGGCTAGCGCTGGATCCTATTCGAAATATCGTCGGGGTGAAGATCGAAAGTTCGGTCTCAACGCAAGCTTTTGGTTTTCGTGTGCCGTGTGTTATTTTATCTCGAGGACGACATTAAAGTTGGTGGGATGTCGTATTGATGACAAGCGCATTCTTTGTCGAGCGTGCGCTGGCAATAGCAACCGAAGTAATTTTCTGGATTTTGACCAAAACGCCCCATCTCTAATACCTTTTAGCAGATCGGAAACCCTCTGAACATTCGCCACCCCTTCTCTACTTCGATTGTACTCTCCACATTTCACGAGTACACCTGATTCACCACCGGCCCTGATGTTCGCTATCATTGCCGTCGTTGCCCGTTTCCCGGACCAGCGCTCCCTGCTCTTCCTTGTTTTTCGAGCTGACTCGCCCTCTGCTGCTTGTGCGAAGTGTCCTGTCGGAGAGGGAAAAAGAAGAACAACATGGACAGTCCCAATGAAATTGACATACCCCAGGAGGGTACCGTGGAAGGCGGAGAATCCCTCCTCCTCACAACACCGAGGAGCTGCTCTACGGATTCTGGGGAGAGCAAGACCGTCCGGGGGAAGAAAGGAAAGGCCCCGAAGCACGCTAAACGGGACGCCGAAAGGGCGAGCGCGTGGAGGAAAGAAAAGGACCGAAAGAAGAAGATCGGGAAAGACGGGGATGTCACTGGCCCATCGACCGCGACCTCGTCCGATACCACCTGGACGAGGAAGCTATGGATCATTGGATCCGCCCTCTTCAAGAGGAAGAGTAGGGAGAGCAAAGAAGATCAAGCTCTCGGAAGAAAAAAAGAGGAGGACACACACGTCGACCCCGCGGAAATCTACAAGGGCCTTGAGGAGAGTTGTAAACTAGCTCGACTCGAGGAGGCGGGGAACAGGAGGGCGGCCATGCGCCACCTTATTAGGCTCCAACACCCGAACGGGCGGAGGATCTTTTTCCCAGTGCCGGAGCCAGACGACGTATTACAACTTCTATGCGCGAACCTCCCGATAGTTTGGGCGATGGAGTCTCATCTTGGGAGGAATTAGTCGCGACACTGCGCGAGGGCTTTAAACCGAAGATCTACGCGGAATTCACTGAACAAGCATTCAGGAATTGTACCCAGAGGGGCGGCAAATCGGTATCACAGTTTGCAGCACGTTTGCGAGTAAGTACGAAAGGGCTGCTGGAGGTTAAAGGTGACTCCGGAGATGTCATTCGCAAGGAACTTCATAAAGAGGCACTTCGAAAACAGTTTTTGCACAGAGTTAAGCCTTCCTTAAAGCGTTATATTCTTTCAAAAACCCCTACCACCTTTGAACAAGCAAGTGAAATAGCCGAGTTGGAAGAAAAAATGAAGTAATTGCGGGGATTGGGCGTACATCTATCTAATACCGTACATGTCACTTGGGGAGAAGATGTAGAGTATAGTGATAATCATCAACGCAATTTTCCTCGGGGAAATGGGGACCAGTTCCCACAGGTCACGACAGGGACTGAAGTGTCCCTTACTTATAAGGGTGGTCGACAGGGATCATGGGGCGAATGGCCTAGCCACAACGTTCAAAGAGCCCCCGTTAGGGCTAGCGGGCCACGGCAATGGGGACCAACGCAGTTAGGAAAGAACCAAGTTAATGGTTTAGGTTAATGGCTATGTTTAGATTTAGGTCCATAATAAACGGCAAGCAAATTGTTATTCACCAATAAGTAGTATTTATGTAGATCCCCTAGTCACTACCCCCTTTCACGAGTATAGCGAGTGCCCCATGGTTCCGTTGACACAAGGGTACGTGACAGTATTATTGTTACTATCTTCTGTTATACTTAATGTTCGTGGTTATTCGATTTATGATTGATTCATTGTTGTTATTTTGGTTTGGGTTTAATTGGGTTCGATTTGATTATACTACTATACATATATGGCTGGAAAGGAACTTAAATATCAAACTATTGTACTAAAATCCCAGAACGAAACGGCTGCACCATTCAATATTTAAAAATAGATATAACTTAAATTCACGTAAACTCACAATTCACCTGGATATTACAGGTTAACTAAATATCATACTAAAGAATTGCTAATTTTGTTTTCCTCCTTGTTCGATACGTCTCGCAGAAAAGAGTACCTCTTTTCCTGTCGAAGGGGTGGCGAATGTACCAACTACAGTTGATACAGTACCATCACCGAGTATCATAGTACCACTATAGAGAGCGCTAGTAATACCAGAGAGCGCCTAAGCTAGTAAAGTGCAACCCTAGCGTTCTGACGGATATATCTGGAGTGCGAGAGCCAGGCTCACTCTCTTAGATCTCGGGGCCCGGACAGGCCGGACAGGCCGGACAGGCCGGACGCCAGTCATCCATCCTTCCAGCCACCATCGTGGTATCTTGTGAACTAGTAAACAATCATCTCTACACGTCGCGTCTTGCTACTACCCAAACACCTTCGTGTCCAGAATCGGAAGACGGTCAACGACAGAATTAGCATTGCCAGGATGAAGCCATACTATGATCCTGATGACTGGATGGTGTCACGGGCTGAGGATATTGGTGACCAGGTGGATTGATATGGTGTGGTCACTTACTTCGTTGTTGTGGGGTGTAGGGTTAGGTTGGTTAGTTGTATAGGTGTATAGTGCGTACTTTTAAGGGGTCGTATTTAGTTGAGTTTGCTTCATTTTCTAAAATTTTTATGTCTGTGTTTTACTCAGTGTCGAGGACGACATTTCTTGAGGAGGGGGTGAGCGATTTCCAGGGAAATTTTGCCTCTTTGTTGTTTTGGGTTTTTATTCTTAGTTACTTAAGCTAATCGTGTAGGAGGTTAGTGATGCCTCTTAGGGGATTTTTGGAGCGATTGGGTATTTTGGGAATGGTCGTTAGCTTGTGGTTTTGTGGAGATTCTTTACATTTGGATTCTGAGAGTCGGCAGTCTGAGGAGCTGAGCCACAGAGGTGGTCTTTGGACAGTTGGTTGCTGACAGTGCTAGGTAGTTGTAGTAGTAGTGGGGGGAGGAGGTTTGATCGATGGTGAGGTTGCTTGGTCTCATCAGTCACGACGAGAAGTGGAAGGAAGCAGGGTACATTAAAAGAAAAGAAGATACAGATATGGAGGCAGCCTGGGGTATGGACAATGCAACTGGGAAGGTAGAGCCTACGGGCAGGTTCAGATTGGTGAGAGGAATAGTGGAGAGGGAGATTAGGGAACAGAGGGATGTGGACTGGGACACGGGTATGGTGGAGTTGGTTGAGACGTGGGAGCGGGAGTCCCCGATCCAGATAGCGCGTGTGTAGCTAAGACCGCGATAGGGTCCTCTGGCTGTTTTACTGGTCCGCCTAGGAAAACCCAGGCATCGACGTGTTCGCCGAATAACCGTGTGCGAGCAGTGGTCTGTGTCAACTGCATTATCTATGAGGTTGAGAACTATCTGTCGAAGTGGATGAAAGCATAGAGACTACGGTGGAACTGAACTTGTCGTTGTCTTGTATGAGCGTACCTGTACTAGGCTTAGCATTTTGTATTATGCGGGATTATTTGTCGTCCAATAAACATACGCAATTTGGGTTTAAATATGCAGTACCGAGTGATCTCTAGGTGACGGGTACCTCTCCCACGGCCAAGCGAGATCGAGTTACACCACGTGGGTACAGTGTGTACCGTCTACAACCGTCACAATATCGTGTACTCAAAAGGGGATGACGGGCATGCGCATGAACAATTTAAGGCTTTGGCAGAGGTCTTTAATTCGGATTTAAGTTGAAGTTAAAGCATTCAAAATGTACATTTTTGGCAGAGGAGACGGTTTACCTCAGACACACCCTTTACCGAGACGGATATAAACCAGACCAAACTTTGGTGGAAAAGATTCAGACTTTTCCGGTACCGAACACGTAAAGGAAGTGAAAGAATTTGTAGGATTAGTGTCGTTTTATTCTAAGTTCATTGATCACTGCCCCGAAGCGCGCTAAACGGGACGCCGAAAGGGCGAGCGCGCGGAGGGAAGAAAAGGACCGAAAGAAGAAGATCGGGAAAGACGGGGATGTGACTGGCCCATCGACCGCGACCTCGTCCGATATCACCTGGACGAGGAAGCTATGGATCAGGGGATCCGCCCTCTTCAAGAGGAAGAGTAGGGAGAGCAAAGAAGATCAAGCTCTCGGAAGAAAAAAAGAGGAGGACACACACGTCGACCCCGCGGAAATCTACAAGGGCCTTGAGGAGAGTTGTAAACTAGCTCGACTCGAGGAGGCGGGGAACAGGAGGGCGGCTATGCGCCACCTTATTAGGCTCCAACACCCGAACGGGCAGAGGATCTTTTTCCCAGTGCCGGAGGCAGACGACGTATTACAACTTCTTTGCGCGAACCTCCCGATAGACCCCGAAGAACTGGGTGCACTGGCAGATAGAGTTTTCGCACGTAGGGGAGCGTCTCTGGACAGGAAAACCCTGTACAGAGACTTTGTAATGACGCATGGTCGCCTAGCGTTCGACAGCAAGCAGGAGTTTCCCGCCTGCTACTACACGAGCAGGGAGGGCAAATAAGAACAAGCCCTCCCAGCAGAAGAGGACCACCCTGCTCTGGAAGCAATGCCTAGCGGCGGTACCTAGGGCAGGGTTGGATGGTGGAGTTTAGTGGGTAGGCGTTGGCAGCCAGCGAGTCCCACACTACTGACACAGTAAAGACAAATACCACTTTGTCAGTGCGCATGAGCGTTCTCCACCTTAAAAAAAAAAAAAAAAAAAAAAAGTTCATTGATCACTGCAGTGAGTTAACGGTGCCTTTGACGAATCTCACGAAGAGAGATGTAAAGTTTCTGTGGTCTGATGAGTGTTAGAATTGGTTTATACAACCACGATTTCCGGTACTGGTACGTTGCGGTAACAGCCTCAGTGTTCGGCTCTAGCAAAAGAAAATACTTTATTGCCTCATTTTAATTATATCACACATCTTGAACCTTTTGAACAGGAATTCTTTCCTCATCAATTGACGCTTCAAAACCATGAGGAACTTTTAAGTACATTGATGGTGCAATCGAAATGTGATATTTCTTTCAAGAGTACGATAACGTCATTGTTAAATGACACATTGAATCAGAGTCCTACAGCGCCTGGTATAAAGATACAGAGTGTTAAAGATATGTTGCTTGCGTTAGCAGAGTCACGGCGCGCGGGTGGTCGTCAGGCCTTATTTCAGTCGGCTTCATCTTACTCAGACTGTGTGGTTACTTCGTTGTTCGACGCTTTATCTCAGGCAGGAAAGATAAACAGTTTCCTTATCCGCCACCAGTGACAGTCATAGCTCATCCCTGTGAGATAGTCAACCCGCCGGTCACGGATGATTCCCGGCTCAAAGCCACAGTTGAAGCGAGTAGTGCTGTATGACTATCGCGACAGGCACCAGTTAAAGCCATTCATTTCCTTCGTGAGTGATTTTCCCTGTACCAGTTCCCTGTACCTGTACCAGGAACATACAATGTCGCCTTCTTCCTTACAATGTCATCCTTTTATCAACTTGACGTCCCAGCTTTTCAGAGAAGGGAGCAATTTTTTTTACGAGGTTCAGCCTCGTATCTTAGATATAATATTGATAGTTGGATATCAAGTTAAGTTGTTAGTTAGGTGATTGGTGGGGGTAATCGATGACGGATAGTTGGTGATAGTAGTCTTCGATGGAGTTGTTTCAAAAGACATTCAAAAGATTCTGAATAGAACGTGTCTCTTGAGGAGGCCCGAGGGGAAAAGATGACTACTACACTGTTGGTACGAGGAGGTTCGTACTCGCCGGAAAGCTTGCCTGGCGAAATGAATGGCTAACGCTGAGACGTTAACGCATTCAAGACGTTACATGAAGAAGACTTACCAGTAAGAGGGGGTGGGGAGGGGGGGGGGGGGGGGGGAGAAACCTGATCCTCGAAGGTACTATCGGCACGGAATAAATATAAAGAGGCTACAAAGGACTAAGGAGATAGCACTAAGCACTCAACCAAGAAGTCGCCGTGGGACACTGCTGGAAACAGGACCCGTGGGGTAAGGCTTACAAGATCGTCAAAGGGATGTTCCAGGAGATGACTTCAAATATCGTCTAATATCGACGACAAATTTCCAGTTCCTGCGGAAAGAAACCAATGCCGCAACCGTATTGATAAAAGGCCTCCTTCAGAGGGGAGTTTTCCCCGGCTAAGTGGATGATAGCCAACTTAGCTAAAAAGGATACTGACAAATTGAGATAGAGGCCAATATGTCTTCTTGACGTCATGGCGAAAATCTATGAAAGACTAGTCTTCAAGAGACTGAACATGACCTAGAAGAATGGGATTGCCTGAATGTAAATCAGTAATCCGTAGAATCTGAATAATTTCGATAGTACGTTTTTAGTAGTGTTTCGTTGTACGTTTTTGATAGCACATCAGAAAAAAAAACGTACTATCAAGGTGCTTCGTCTTTGGGTCACGGGTTCGGGTGAGTAAGTTTTAAATACGACTTGTATTTGTCTAGTAGTAGTAATACGACTAGTAAGTGAATGGTCGTCACAAAATGGTCAAAGGGACTCTAACTAGCTAAGAAAATTATAACACATTTTGTTTCCTTTGAAGCTACCGCAGTGCCGCAGTGCCGTGTACCAACTACAGTTGATACAGTACCATCACCGAGTATCATAGTACCACTATAGAGAGCGCTAGTAATGCCAGAGAGCGCCTAGCTAGTAAAGTGCAACCCTAGCGTTCTGAGGGATATATCTGGAGTGCGCGAGCCAGGCTCGCTCTCTTAGCTGCGCTTAGCTCTCGGGGTCCGGACAGGCCGGACGCCCGTCAACCATCCTTCCAGCCACCAGCGATGTATCTCGTGACTAGTAAACGATAAATCTCTACACGTCGTGTCTTGACTGCAACCCGAACACCTTCCTGTCTCCGCCAAACCTCCGATCACGGCCACATTGGTGTCAGAAGTGGGATGTCGGCCTACGATGTCGGCGGAGGAACATCGAGAACTTCAAGAGATCACGGGTGAGTACTAGCACATGATTACCTTTTGGAGTGGTACTTAAGGGGGTTCGTAGCGCACCTTGCAGTTAATGACTTCATGGGGGGTAATGAGACCGATACGTTTCTTCTCTCTTCTTCCCGTCTATTCCTCGTTCGAATAAAGAAAGTGAGTTTTCTTAGCGCTAGCAGACGCGGTCCGTCGAGTGAGTAGAAATTAATATTCTTCATCCAGGGTCGTAAGTCCAGTTCACGAAGGGTGAACGTCCATATCACGAGTACAGTATAGAATGTATCGTCTCCCATTCCAGTAAGGGTACTGTCCTACAAGGGCTTTACCGATAATCGATCGAGAAGCTTCTTCCTCGTTGTTTCGTCGTCGTCCTCGACTCCCACGATAGTCGGTTTCCATCTTAGGAACAAAAGCTAGGTTTTCCTTCGCACCTTTATGTTAAATAAAGCGTCTTTCTTCACTACCGGTTTTCTTCGCCGTTGAAATCGCGACCAGGTCGATTGCCTAGGTGACGTGGTCCCGACCCCTCCACTGACCACGAGTCACATTTACGTACGCCACATTTTTCTGCATTTGGGAGTCTGCTATTCCGCGCAACTTAACGTGTGGGTTGCGTCACAGGATCACGTAAGGATCAGAATACACTCTCGGTATTCAATAGCTAACTCCTCGGGTAGACAAGTACTCCAAGTATGAATCGAAGGCGATTCCGGGCGGTAGAGATGCTCTGACAAGCTTCCAGTTGGTCAGCGCATAGTATTGTCCAGTGCAGACTCGCTTAGTGAATTGGGCACGTTTGTTGCTCGTCCCGAATTTCCAGCCAGAAAGAACTAACATAATTTGATAGGTCCAGTAAGAAGTCGAACGCGCTCGTATATGATATCAGAATACACCCTAGGAGGTGTGGAATATCTCCTTGCGCGCAGCCGTAACGTTATGTCCTTCGAGTTATCCTTCCAGGAGGAGTGCTAATTTCCAGCGTAGTAGTATTATGCATGATACGGTTTCAATGCGGGTAGCTTCCCTGGCCAGCAGCCAGTCCACGGTACGGCCAATCCTTGACCCACAGTACAATCTAACAGGCTAGAGGTGTGCATCGAGCTAACTGCACCCAAGTTCCTTCCTCTCAATGGGATTCTGGTGTATATTCCTTGTGCCTAATCAAGGGAGGCATATTGGTGGTCCTTTTCGTCTAGACGGCATGCCACTGACCACAGGCTTCAAGGTACAAGGTCCGGGTCAACTTCACTTAAATTAAGCCTTCCTTAAAACGTTATATCCTTTCTTCGCGGGCGTTGGTCGAAGACATATAGCCATCCCATAGCCTCCCAGCTATGGTACAAAACTAGGTACCACCTAAATACCATTAAACTTTTCCTTATTTTCTCCCTCTCGTTTCCGTTTGTTTTCTTCTTATCGTAATGGCTTCCGAGGGTGGGGGTCTTCCCGAGTCACCGAGGGAGGTCACGGTGACGATGACCGACGTCATGGGCGTCATGAGTTTGATAGAACCCTTTTCCGGGGAGTCCGGTACCCAAACAGTTCAAACCTTCATATCGGCTGTAGATACAGCTTCAGATGTGGGCGGATGGTCCGCTGGTAGGAAATTAGGTATAGCACAGCTCAAATTACGAGGGAGAGCTCGGGCATACGTGGACGCTAGTTTGAGCGATGGGGTGTCATCCTGGGAAGAATTGATAGCGACACTGAGAGAAGGATTTAGACCGAAAGTCTACGCGGAGTTCACGGAACAAGCGTTTAGGAATTGCACTCAGAGGGGCAATGAGTCGGTTTCACAATTTGCAGCACGCTTGAGAGTCAGTGCGAAAGGGCTGCTAGAGGTAAAGGGCGACGCAGGAGACGCCATTCGCAAAGAGTTGCATAAAGAGGCACTGCGGAAACAGTTTTTACATGGAATTAAGCCTTCCTTAAAACGTTATATCCTTTCGAAGACACCTACCACCTTTGAACAGGCAAGGGAAATAGCCGAATTGGAAGAGAAAAATGAAGTAATTGCGGGGGTGGGGCGCCCATCTAATGCCGTACATGTCACGTGGGGAGAAGAGGTAGAGTATGGTGGAAATCATCAACGCGGTTTCCCTCAAGGAAATGGGGACCAGTTCCCACAGGTCAAGACAGGGACGGAAGTGTCCCTCACTAATAAGGGTGGTAAACAGGGCTCATGGGGCGAATGGCCTAGCCACAATATACATAGAGACCCCTTTCGGGCTAGCGGGCCACGGCAATGGGGACCGACGCAGTTCGGGAAGAACCAGGGTAGGGACCAGTCCCACTGGGGTCCACGACCCAACATTACAAAGTCGGAGCCACAAGCCTGGGGTTTTAGGCCTCCATTCCAGCAAAGGTTTCAGCACCCGAACCACGAACCAGGGCAAAATTTGGATGTGGGTCGGTCACCCGTGAGACCAACTGGGTCATTTAGACCGCAAAAGTTCTATGGGCGTAGGGATGAGGTAACTTGTGACAATTGCGGGGCAAGAGGCCATGAGGCGAGAGACTGTGGTCGGCCTTATAGACCAATTTGCCAGCTTTGTGGTTTGCGAGGGCATGTCGCAAAAGACTGTCGAAGGTCGCGGCAGGGAAACTAACGCCGGCCTCATGTCATAGGGCCCGTACATGGGGCGGGATAAAAGTTAGAAAGGACCCTAGCATCCAGGAACCTTGTTCATCAGAGTATATAGCTCATTCCCATTGCTCGAAGCACCTACCAGATAGTACCGGTCGTAAAGATAGTTCACAGAGAGTTGTGTCGTATAAATTAGGTAATGATACGCCTAATCAGACTTCCCTAGTTAGCAGGGAGTGGCATGCCGATAGCCAGCCGTGTCCAGGGGCTGCGGAACAGGCGGCATTGCGCGCGCCCATGGGGCAGTTGCGATCGGTGGAACTAGTAGTGAACCGTCACAGGCGTTCGTTCCTTGTTGATTTGGGTGCGGCAGTATCGCTACTTAGGGCTGGAGTAGTGCATGATGAGTCTATTATAACAAGCGAGGAAATAAATCCAGGGAATATATATGGATTAGATGGATCGCCAGTGCCAATTTTAGGGATGGCAATGGTCGAGTTTGGATTGACCATGAAGGGTCGCGCTGAGTTCACGTCTCGGTGTTATGTGTGTGCGGCAGAGTTGCCACTCATCGCGGATGGTATTTTAGGTATGGATTTCCTAGATAAATATGCAGCTCGTATAGATTTACCTAGCAATACGCTACTTTTAGGAACTAATGTTATTCCATTACGGTTTTTGAGTACCGCCGGGGTGAGTTCTGGGGGGTCTTGCAACATTTATGGTCCGTCTCGAACACGCAGCATTATTCCGATAACTCCAGAGATAAGCGATAGGAGTGCGCCTCTTAAGGAAACAGAACTCGTAGAAACCCCTTGCGAAGACGAGAAGAGACCACCCGCACTGGTAGGGGAAGGAAAGTCCCAGAAGCCAAAGGCCAGGCATTCAAAGAATAATCCAGGACGGACAAGGAGTAAGACGAAACGTAAGCGTCGGCGACCTCACCTGGGTGAGTCCAGTTTCATTCCCGAGATAGACCAGAAGTTCGATACGACAGACAAGGGTGAACACACGCAAGAGTTGGATACAAAGATACCTCTAGAGGGCGAAGCAACTGATCACTGTTTCGTCACGAATGTGGAGGATCTGGTCGTTCCGGCTTATTGTGAGTTCGCTTTTGAGGGAGCACAGGGGTGTACAACCCTGGGCGACCAACTTGTCGAACCTTGCGGGGTGCGAACCGATGGTGTAGCTATCGGG
Organism: Protonemura montana; assembly: GCA_947568835.1. NCBI lineage: Eukaryota > Metazoa > Arthropoda > Insecta > Plecoptera > Nemouridae > Protonemura > Protonemura montana. The sequence goes on along the minus strand of OX387604.1, from coordinate 22,610,306 downwards.
AGAGCGGTGACGACTGCTCGGCCTGATGGTAGGATTCAGCTTGTCTTAATGAATCTATCGCCAGTCACAGTTTATATAGCGAAGGGCAGTAAATTAGGATATATAGAACCAGTGGTAGGTTGTCCAAGAGGACAGGGTAATATTGTAGCTGGTATAGGGTATGCGCCACATGGGGCAAAAACTAAGGTACCTGTAGATTTAAGCACCGTCTTTAAGTTAGATCATTTAACACAGCAGAGAAAAGAGGAAGTCTTGGCTCTTTTAGATAATTATAGAGATATTTTCATGTTGCCGGGGGAAAAGCTCGGGACCACAAGCCTACTAGAACATAAAATTGAAACTGGTACGCAACGGCCAGTGGCGTGCCGACAGGGCACAGTGGCACACGATTTGCAACCGCTATTGAATGATGTCGTGAACGAGTTACTGGAGGATGGAATCATCCAACATACCACCTCTCCCTGGAACAGTAGGGTCGTTCTTTTACGCAAGAAAGGGGGTGCACCTGGTACGGCAGGGCTACGATTGGCCGTCGATTACCGCGCCCTGAATAAAATCACGGTTCGCGATTTCTTCCCCCTTCCCGACTTAAACGGCACCATACAACAGCTAGGGGGTTGTTCTCTCTTTTCAACTCTAGACTTTAGTCAGGGCTTCTATCAGCTACCCTTATATGGACCTGATCAAGAAAAAACTAGTTTCACAACGAACCTCGGGCATTTCTGTTTCACGAGAATGCCGTTCGGACTTGTAAACGCGCCTTCCACATTTTTGCGGCTCATGGCCCATGTCTTCCGTAATCAGATAGGACGAAACGCTTTTGCCTATTTAGATGATGTCATCGTGTACTCTAAAGGGGATGACGAGCAGGCGCGTGAACACTTTAAGGCTCTAACAGAGGTCTTTAACTCCATTCGTCAAGCTAAGTTGAAGTTGAAACCTTCAAAATGTAAGTTCTTGGCAGAGGAAACGGTTTACCTCGGTCATACCCTTAATAGAGATGGATATAAACCAGACCACACTTTGGTGGAAAAGATTAGGACTTTTCCTGTTCCGCGAAATGTAAAGGAAGTAAAGGGATTTGTAGGGTTAGTATCCTTTTATTCTAAGTTTATCGATCACTGCAGTGAGCTGACTGCACCACTAACGAATCTTACTAAAAAAGACGTCAAATTTGTGTGGTCTGATGAGTGTCAGGATAATTTTGTGAAGCTCAGAGCAATGCTCACTGAGAAAACTAAACTAAACTATCCAGTGTGGGACCAGCCATTCATAGTTTCAAGCGATGCATCGGATCATAGCTTAGGTTGTGTTTTGTCACAAAAAATTGACGGTATTGAGAAGCCAATAGGATTCGGTAGTCGTCAACTCCAGAGAGGCGAGAAGTCGCTGTCCACTAGTGAGAAAGAGTGTTTGGCATTGATCTTCGCCGTTAAACGATTTAGAGATTATTTGTACAGACCATTTATAGCTATAGTAGATCATTGGGCGCTGAAGTGGCTCCAAAATATTAAGGATCCATCTGGAAAACTAGCTAGGTGGTCGCTTTACCTCTCGAACTTTGACTTTGAGATTATTCATCGACCAGGGAAATTGCATTTGAATGCAGACGCAATGTCACGACTTCCAAGCACAATTTCGAATGTGCATTACGAACCGGCATGGGACAGGGATCGTATAAAACGAGAGCAGCGACTCGATTCCCGGTGGAACGATATCATTAAAGATTTAGAAAACGACGGGGGTGCAGTGGGAGGATATTCACTTGATGATGAAGGGGTGTTATATCATCACGCGGACCGTCGCGAAGAGCAGTTAGTTGCGCCTACTCCAATGATACCTTTCATTATGAAAACCTATCATGATCTTCCCTTAGCTGGACATCCCGGGTTTAAGAAAACCCTTATGTTGATTCAAGCGATATTCTATTGGCCAGGCATGTACACTGATGTGAAACGCTTTTGTGAAGCGTGCAAGTCCTGTGTCATTTTTAAAACTTCTCCACATTTGAGGAAGGCTCCCTTATTGCCGACAACGAAGGCAGACGATTTGTTCAGTGTCACGGCGATGGACATTGTAGGTCCTCTGACGAAGAGTAGCAAGGGCTATAAATATATCCTAACGTTCCAAGATTATTTCACGAAAACGATTGAACTCATACCTATTAGAGATCAAACGGCCGAGACAGTGAGTAGAAAGTTTGTACGCCGTATTATCTGTACGTACGGGACACCGAAGAAGTTACTCACGGATCGCGGATCGAATTTCTTGTCGAAATTGATGAACGATGTCTGTAAATTGTTGCAAATCGAACATATTTGCTGTGTAGCGTATCAAGGTTCATCTAATGGCAGCCTAGAACGTAGTCATAAAACAATAAAACAAACGTTATCTCATTTCATTAGGAAAGATCAGAAAGATTGGTCGGAGTTCCTGCCTTTCATAAGGGCTAGTTATATGAGTCATTGGCATGAATCGATCAATGAAACTCCATTCTTTGCCCTTTTCAAACGTGACATGCGGTTACCGTATGATAACTTTGCTAAACCTGAGCGGGTTTATTATGATTATGATGATAATTATGCCAGAGCAACGTTAGAGCGTTTCCGTCAGACACACGAGAAGCTGTCTGAGAATCTCGCGCAGTCCTTTGATAAGCGTAAGTTACAGTTTGATAAGAAAACGAAAGACCCAACGTTTCACGTAGGTGACCAGGTATATTTGCAAAACTGTGCAGGAAAGCCAGGCCTTTCTAAAAAGTTATGTCCAAAGTGGTTAGGACCATACCGAATAATTGCACAGAAAAACCCGAGTGTATTTGAAATACAAGAAGTTTATGGGAAAAAGAAACAAACTGTACATGTAAATAGATTAAAAATCGGTCCGAAAGAGGGTCGTCCTATTGTTCGCGAAGAGGTCACGCCAGAAGTAGACGCCGCAAAGGTTACGGTTTTGGCCGAAGAACTCGACGCGAGGTTCCAGGATGAGGAGGTAGTTGAGATTCAAGAGGATGATCCTTTTGACAACGTGATTGTTACAGTACCACGTGATAAGGTAGAGAAGCTCGCTCCAGGCCAGCAAGAGAAAACTGTCGAAACAGCAGGTCCGGCGAGACCGCTAACAAATGTAGACAGGCTAATTGCGCAATGGAATGCACGATCCGGTATTCAGCATAGGTATAGGTTGCGTAGTTTGGGGGAACCAGACGAGCACCCGTGGGTCCTCGAGAGACCACTTCCGCGTAGACCGCGTAAATGGCCTGATGATAATTCGGTATAATAAGGACCATTCTCCATTGCACTTATAGACGTAGATATAGATATTCATAAACTATTATAGTTAAGTATCTTCCTGTCGGTATGTATATTTTAGTATAGTTATACTTTGAACCACGCTCGATTATGACGGTTCGTCATTATAAAAAAAAAAAAAAAAAAAAAAAAAAAAAAAAAAAATTCAACCATGCTGATAATGTTGATAATGTGAATTTTTTTTATCAAAATATAAATAATGAATATTCATTATCAAAAGAAGGCAGTGCATTCAACCATTTAGTGCTGAGCAGATCGCAGTAACTTCGTGCGTCCGGCGGTAGTCAGCTATCTAAGAATGTGCTGACGCGCTTCCTAACTAAGTTTGAGACGCACGTTTGCTTTCGTTCCCAGACGGAGTCACTTCCCAGCTTGATATGATACTGATGACGTAGAGTCAGCAGAAATAATGATGGTACTTCATGATTATTAGAAACTTCCAGTGTCGATTACTTGACAATTTAGTGGGTCCTTTCACGACGGAGTGATATCATATATCAAGATTATCAACGATTACCTGAATTAGAGCGGTAAGAATATATAGAGTCCAGAGTGGTGATACTACACGTTTTCATACGATTTCATTGAATGATTTTAATCATTTCTATTTACTTCCAGTTTACTTCCCGAACGTCAAGAATAGAGTTACTCGGTAACATTACTTCCAGTTTACTTCTCGAACGCAGAGAATAGAGTTACTCGGTAACATTACTTCCAGTTTACTTCCCGAACGCAGAGAATAGAGTTACTCGGTAACATTACTTCCAGTTTACTTCCCGAACGCAGAGAATAGAGTTACTCGGTAACATTACTTCAAGTTTACTTCCCGAACGCAAAGGATGGAGATCCTTGGTATCAGTATAATCTAGTTCTTACGATATCATTTAATGATTTAATAATTTCTATTTACGTCCAGTTTACTTCCTGAAGGCAAAGGATAGGGTTACTAGGTAACATTTTAATCCAGTAGAGGGTCAGTCGTAGCGACCGAGACGAAGATTACACGAAGATAGACGAAGATCGTAGAAGATCACAGAAGATATCAAGATTAAATACACTGACCCTAAGTTGTATATAACCACCAGGTTGAGTATGGCGTCCTGGTACACAAGGACGGTTGTGATGTCATATGGTTTTTTAGTCCTGGCACAGGCCTACACGGGGCCCAGGGTTCTGTCCCAAGGGGTTGCCAGTCGTCCCGATCATCAGATGTGGTCAAAAGTTACCGATTTTAAGGCGGGAGTAGTACTTGTGAATCAAGGTACTTTCTATCTGACAGCAGATAAATGGACTCTAGCCATTGATATAGATGTGCAAAGGCACATGGATGCCCTCGAGGCAGTTTTGCAAGACGTTCTCCATTTGTACTTCCACGAAGATATGATGCCCGTATTTAGACAGTCATTGAGCGGGGAAAAAGATTTTGCACAATCGGTAGTAAGAGTCGCGAAATCAGAAATTGGGGCCTTCCTTGATTCTTTGAACCCAGTGTCTTCACGAAACAAGCGGGGGTTGTTCGATGCCGTTGGGCATGGGTTTCACTACTTGTTTGGAGTAGCAGAGTCCGACGAGACGGACGCACTAAATGCTAAGTGGCAAGGTATGGACCAAACGGAAGGCATTTTACAGCATTTAGTAACGGATCAAGCATCGCTCATGTCCGACATTCAAAAATACACGGGATCTCAGAGAGGTCGCAGCGGCGACAACGCTATTGTCTAGGAAATTGGGCGCGTTCACAAACTTGACGGATTCAATTCAAGCGCAGATGGCTATTGTTTTCTCGATTAATTCTGCTTTTCGACAGATACACGCTCGGATCAACGAAATCCGCGATGATTTCCGTCAACTAGTACAGGCTTGGGACACGGTCTTAGTCCACAGGTTACACCCGTACATTATCTCCCCGCAGCAGTTGCTGAAATCGTTGAAGGACATTCAACCTTATTTACCGGAACCACTTTCGTTCATCACTCAGTTATATATTGAGAACATACATACGTATTATTCTATTTCTTCCGTGTCAGCTATGATTAGCGGTCGTCGTATACGATTGTTTATTGAGTTACCTTTAAAGAGCCAAGATAGAGAATTCACTTTATATCAAGCGCATGAATTGCCGACACAAATGAACACTTCAAACTATTTCATGTTTATCCGTCCAGATCACGCATATTTGGCGGTGTCCAGAAATTTGCGACAGTTTTTACCTCTACATGCAGCAGATTTGAGCGAGTGTGTGGGAAATGAGGTTAGGATTTGTAATCCACGTAAACCGATCCAAGAAGCACCCGAGTCGGATTGTTTATTCGCATTATTCGTGGGTGACGAGCCCGCAGTACATAATCTGTGTCCGCAATTTCTTATTGATCGTCCAATAAATACTTTTTACAGTTCGAAGGACAACTCAGAATGGACTTATAGTGTTGTAAAGCCAACCAAACTGTTGATTAAATGTATGCAGAAGCGAGGTGAGAAGGATTTAGTCTCGTCAACCACGATAACGGGGACTGGTACGTTGCGGTTGCAGCCTCAGTGTTCGGCTCTAGCCAAGGGACACACATTTTTGCCTCATTTTAATTCTAAAACTCATATTGAACCTTTCGAGCGGAAATTCTTTCATCCTCAAGTGTCGCTTCAGAAACACGAGGAACTTTTAAGTAAATTAATGGAACACTCGAAAACTGATAATTCCTTCCACAGAACGATAGAGTCTTTGTTAAACGATACGTTGAATCAGAGTCCTACAGCGACTGGGGTAAAGATACAGCGTGTTCAAGACATGTTGCTTACGTTAGCAGAGTCACGACGCGCGGGTGGTCTCCACGCCACTATTTCTTATGGTATCGGCGCAACAGTCATGTTCATTTCCCTTGGAGTGTGTGGTTACGTCTTTCGTCGATGCCTTATCTCACGCAGGAGAGATAAACAGTTTCCTTATCCACCACCAGTTTCTTTCATATCAAATCCATGTGAAGTGGTAAACCCTTCAGTCGAGGTGGGTTCCAGGCTCAAAAATACAGCAGACGCGGATAGTACCTTATGACTATCACAACAGAGACAAATTCAAGCGATCCATATCATACTTGGATGATATCCCTTACAAGGTCCTTCTATTATCCTTGGTGTCCCAGCAATTCGAAGAGGGAGCAATATGTTTTGTTTCTTTTCTTCTCGAGGTTCAGCCTCGTGTCTTAGGATAAGTTATCGATGGACAGGTGTCAAGTTTCATTGAGTAGTAATTTTTCCAGTTGGAAGAGGCAGACTGTTTTGTCCCAAGTCGAGACAAAGCAGATTGATTGCACTCATTTTGGATGGATGACGTAGTTGAGTTTGACTCGTGCTTCCTTCCGCATCATCGCATTCAATTTTTTTATGCGACAAATAATCGAAACGGATAGTTTTGAACATTCTTCTTTGGGGTAGTTATCTTTTTTGTCACTCTACCTAGAGTTACCCACGCAATGTTATGCGTGCAGCATATTATTACTTTGCCTTTCCTTGTTGGAACTCTACATTTAGAATATGGAATTACTTTTAATTCAGCATAACGCAATATCGTTACTGTTATTATATTCAATTTACCTATGTTGTGTCAAACACATTCCTGTGGAATGTATTGCGGGTCGCGCATGCAGTGACACTAAGACTCCATCCAAACGTAACATCTCAATTACCAACCATGAAAGTTTCAAATTTTGTTTTAAAGTAAATTCATTTTCCCCAAACCACAAAAAAAAGTTGAGCACGTGCTGGTACTCAGCCGATAGCAACTCCGGTTGCGGAAACACGAACATGTTACTGCTGTTTATGAAATTTCGCAGGTCACACATATCATCACCACCATCATCATCAATTTCATCACGAGACGAGCACGAGCACAAACATGAGACGAGCACGAGTACGAGTCGATCACATCATCCAGGCTGATCGAGCTCAAGTTACACAACTACCAGCGGCGCGAGTCCGAGATGACACAACGTCCACTGTCACATGTACCAGAACAACGAGGGGCTGCTTTCCTTGACGTTGGCTGCGCCTGTTTGAGGGCGGAAGGGACGACGAGATCATGATCTGAATGCTCTCAAGAACCCCATTCGCGGTATTCCTCCGCGCTGAATACCACCGCCATGAAATCTACCGCGTAATAATCCGCTGCGATTGACGATAAAAGCGTCGCAACAGAACAATACGTAGAAAACTCGAGTGTATTACCAGAAAGTTAGCCATGAAAGTACGGTCGTGCGTGTGTCAAACCAGAAAGACAAAACCAGACTTTATTATGTACGTTGAGTGAACTTAACGAATGGTTCATAATTAATGCTCATTTCTATGCTCGGTCATGTTTCATTTCATACATTTCATCCATTTCATCAAGAGTTCCACATTGCGACTTAAATGATACTAAAATGTTAGAGTATCTATCAAATAGGATTTTATTGTTGGCGTTAATTGTACTAATTGTGTGACGTATTGTCGCATCCTTTGCAAGTATTCATTCCCTTTACTTTCGATGCATTATTGTTACTATCTTATGTTATACTAATGTTCGTGGTTATTCGATTTATGATTGATCCATTGTTGTTATTTTGGTTTGGGTTTAATTGGGCTACTATACATATATGGCTGGAAAGGAACTTAAATATCAAACTATTGTACTAAATCCCAGAACGAAACGGCTGCACCATTCAATATTTAAAAATAGATATAACTGAAATTCACGTAAACTCACAATTCACCTGGATATTACAGGATAACTAACTATAATACTAAAGATTTGCTAATTTTTTTTTCTCCTTGTTCGATACGTCTCGCGGAAAAGAGTACCTCTTTTCCTGTCGAAGGGGTGGCGAATGTACCAACTACAGTTGATACAGTACCATCACCGAGTATCATAGTACCACTATAGAGAGCGCTAGTAATGCCAGAGAGCGCCTAGCTAGTAAAGTGCAACCCTAGCGTTCTGAGGGATATATCTGGAGTGCGCGAGCCAGGCTCGCTCTCTTAGCTGCGCTTAGCTCTCGGGGTCCGGACAGGCCGGACGCCCGTCAACCATCCTTCCAGCCACCAGCGATGTATCTCGTGACTAGTAAACGATAAATCTCTACACGTCGTGTCTTGACTGCAACCCGAACACCTTCCTGTCTCCGCCAAACCTCCGATCACGGCCACAGCCGCAAGGCAGTTGTCAAAACAGTGCGAAATTAAACCCAAATAAACACAATTTTTAGGAGGAGGTCATTGATCTGTGGAAAAACTGCTGATGTTAAAAAAATTTCTGGGAAAACACCTACGTAACATAAAAAATGATAAAAATACACTAAACAATTATCTTAGTAAATTTTTTTTCATAAAATATAAAAAACATAATAATATGTTTTTTTTTGCGCAAGCATAAACCGTGGTTGGCTAAATTGGTGTCAGAAGTAGTACATAAGAAATGTAAAATATTAAAATCCCTGCTGGAGTCATATCTAGAACTATTGATCAAATATATTTAGAGACGTCAATTCAACGAGTTGCGATTAGATTGGTTTCAAATGCTGCGTTCAAATGAGATTTTGGGGGAAATCCCGTTTTCTTTGAAAACCATGATTTGAATTTTCTACAATTGTATGTAGATTCACAACAAATTCCTACTACAGCTTTTCAGCCTGATTTATAAATTTATATGAAATTGTTTGAAGGGACAGGCATAAATGATCAGGACAATGGAAATTACATATCTCGCGAGGAATACGCTCATGGATATTTTCTTACTTTTTTTTTTTACCTGACCGCTGACCAGTCGGTGAGCTCAACTCATTGGTCTATCCAGAGATACGGGTCATTCCGATTGGAGGTTTGATTCAACACGTAGATATGATTTTTTATTCCGAAAATAATAGTTCAATGGAAATAATTAGAGATAGAAATGTTAATAAACATGTTCTATTTTTATTGTTAACAGAGATAATATTTAGTAAACTAGAAATATATTTCACCCCTCCGCTACTTTAGTTAGTTATTGATGTCGATGACTGATCATAATAACGATTTGGGATAGAAATAAAATCATTTCAAGTCATCGCATTGCAAAATTCGCTTCAAAGTCATGAATTCACTACACCTTGGAGAAGTCATGTGATGTAAAAAGTTCACAAGTTTATTATTTTGTGGCGTATTCGCTGTTAACTATTTGCATCGAACTTTCCATCATCCAAATTGTGCATCAATAGCGAACACAATTCCAAGTAACAAGTCTGGCTCGCATTGAGAACCATTTCACATCGACAAAGTCAGAAGAGGAGAATTTTTTAATTCTTTTGGAATCTCACCCATTGCAAAAATGCATCATGAATTTTGGGCTCGTCAGTGTACTACATGGACGTTTATTACAGGACACCATCCGCGCATGACGCGTGATTGAGGATAAGAGGGAGGCGATATTTACTAAATTCAAATATAACTTTTCATTTGAATTAGATTTGTTTAATTGTCTAAAAGATGTTTTCTAGATCTCAACAAAAAACAGTGTCATTCCTGCAGGGATATAGAAAATGCTTGTAATGCTATTTTATCAACGATGACAAATTCGCCAGGCACGCATTCTTTGTAGTTTCATTTTGCAAAACATTTGATTGATACGCTCCACTTATTTATTTTTATTTTTATTTGCAGCCCGACTGAAGTCCCAACCGTCAGACCGTTCTTCGGACCTTCTGAGCTCTGTGGATCAAAATTTTCACGAAAAAACAACTTTAAAAGACATCGCAGTATGAAACACTTTCAATGTAGCGTGTGTTCTAATTATTTTTTTATTTAAAGAATTTTCCGACTCATCATGCCAGCCACGATAACGTTGATAATCATCAACAACCATCGACTTCGAGAGCACCACCAACTCATAATCAACTACATCCTTAACAAATTTTAAATTAAATAGGTAGGGGAAAACTTTTAAAATCTGCACTAAACAGTAGCGTTCAAACATACACGTTCAAAATTCCAGATGGTCGTATCGATGTTTTAACGTAATTGGCTGATAAAAAAAATGATATTGAAATTAGATTAATGGAGAATATTTCTAAATTCCACGGCGTTAAATGGAACATTACAATTTATCGACTCTTCACTAAAAATGTGGTAGACGAGCAAAGCGAGTCATCACCATACTGTTACGATGAGGACCATTTACACATCGTAGCGAAAAGAGCCAAGCGTCCCCCAACCTGAAGGGGTAGGCAACCCGTTGCACGATACTTAAGGGCGGGTTGCCTGGACATCCAGGAGCAGGTCCCGCTGACCATGTAATTCCTCCCTGTATGCGATCAGCGGGACCGTTCGATCGCTCTCTTGGGCCCCAACCGCGAGACCGACGAGTCGTCTCCACCCCAGCCTCGCGTACAGACGACACCCGGACCGGACCGAACACCGTGACTCGACCGTTTGGGTGCGTGGTTTGCTTGCGACCAAGGTGCTGCCAACCGTAAGTACGCGTAGCTCCGCCCCACAGGGAGGGAGAGGCCCGTCACGATCGGTCGGCACACTATCGGGAGTCCTACTGTGAGGAATTGTGCTCTGGACTTTTAAATAAACGTGTCTTTACTTTGGGGTAAGACGCTTTGATCTGGGAAGAGGAACCCTTCTGCTTCCCTCTGCAACTGCCCGTCCCAGAAAACGATCCCTGAGGCGAATGCGATTCCCTCTCGCGGCTGCGCCCCTACGCAGATACCGGGGCATAAGAATCGCCACAATACTTCAGAAGTAATAACTTCACCCTCTTACTATCTTTCGAGTTCAATAAACAATTCAATCAAGCTTTTGAGTCGATTGCAAAGGCAAAATCAATTTTTCAGAGGGAAGGCAGTAATTGGAATTTTGAAAGAATTCTAAGGTTTGAGGTTAACATCGCCAAATACATTTCCCTAGCTGCAAGTAGTTACATTCCCTAAAATCGATGAACTGGCTGAAAACACAGCATTCCTCGTCGATGAGTGGGCAGTAATTACAACAAAATATGGACGACAGATACAGATAACCGTTAGTGGTTTTAAGTATTTTCTTCCATCGCGGCTCGGTAAAATCACCGATTCGGATAAAAGTTATTACAATTTAAAGTAAATCACAGTTTCATTTAAAGGAAAAGAAAATTGTTGACGACAGTTATTGGGATGATACAGATTCATCTACACAGTCGAAATCGCTAATATTGTGGCGAACTGCATGGTTGCAGTTGGTGCTTAGGTGAGTTGTTGCGTGCAGGTAGGAATTTGCACGATAAGCGTCAGCAACATCCAAATGGCCCAGCTGTATTCATGTGGTCAGGAAGTGTGGCAGAAAGAAACCAGCTCCCGGGTTGAACGGTTTTTCTGGTGTACGACAGTTTTGATAAGCGTATTATTATATACCTTTTAGGCCAAGTAGGACTTCATTTATATCCCGGCAAGTTACGACCTCTCACATTGCCAAGCGAGATCTTTCGGCCTAGCGAAAGTAACAGTCTAAATTCTGGTCGTAAAAATATCATCCGACTGTGATTTCAGAATTCCATGATAGTTACATTTCTTTGGCTGATCTTAAAATTGATTATAAACTGAAATGTATTGATAAATACAAAATTATTTAATTTTTTTTTTTAAGTGAAAACTGTATTTACTGAGAGTATTTGTTGACCAGAAACCTTTCATAACATTACTAGTTCCAGAAACTAGATCCATGTCTACAACCACAATCCGTTTCATTCACGAAAATATTAATTTTAATATTGTAATTTAATCTTTATTTATGCTTTCAATTTTTTGTGTACAAATTCGGTGGCACATACCACACTGTAATAATTTTAAACTAATACAACTTATACTAAAATATCGTACTATTTCAGGTTAACATTTTACAAATTATTCTTAACACTCCTTATTTTGTTTGTTCTCATTTAATTAAATTTTTTTGGTGTAAACGAAAAAGCATCCTAAACTCTAACTTATTTCTAGATTGAAAAAACTTACAAATATTGCTGATATTAAATAACTATCAAGGTGAGTTAAAGGATCGAATACGTCTTATAGAATTTGACAGTTATCTCAGTTACAGATATTGAAACTTCTCCATTTATTCTTTCGTATTCAGATTTCAGATTCGTTCCTAACACCTTTTCCACAGCACACAAGTGTCGATCACGTTTGATCTTGTTCAGTCAGTCAATAATTCTGTTTGAAAATATATGGGGAAATAGGAAAAATTATGCACAGAACAATATCTCTGTAAACGTTTTTGGATATGAACGTGAAGTTTTTCCGCTCCGAATCACAAAATTTTCTTCCGATACTCATCTTAATTTTTTGTAATTATCAAACGAAACGACGAATCACTTTTGCTTGATAAGCTGATTAAGTCGCTTGCTTGGTTTTACTTACTCATCACGAACACCGATCATTTTACTGCCATTTTTGCTTACATAGATTTTCAAGACAATCGCTTCTTGGACAGTCGAATTCAGAAAAATCGATGAACTGCCTGAAAATGCATCCTCCACCATCGATGAGTGGACATCAATTACAACCAGATATGGGCGATAAATACAAATAACCATTAGTGGTGTGAAGTATTTTCTTCCATTACGGTTCAGTAAAATATTTGATTTGGATATAAGTTCTTTCAATTTAAAACAAATAACAGTTACGTTTAAAGGCAACGAAAAATTTGGCAGTATCCCTTGACTGCAATTTTAAAATATAATGGCATTTAAACTTCATTGACTTATTAAAAAAATTATTTGAAACAAAACTGTGTTGATAAATAAAAAATAAAAACATCTTTTTTTTTTTGGTTAAAAACTGAATTCACTGAGAGTATTTATTGACCCAAAACCTTTTATAACAATACCACCTCCAGAAATTAGATCCATGTCTTCATCCATAATCCGTTTTATTCACAAAAATATTACATCAAGTACTGATTGAATTATTATTATTTTTTTTTTTTTAATTGCTGATGTTGAATAAATATCAAGTTGAGTTGAAGAATCGAATATGTATTGTAGAATTTGAAAGTCATCTCAGTTACAGATAATGAAACTTCTCCATTTTTCCTATCGTATGCAGATTTCAGATTCGAGTCAACGTACACGCGATGGTAGCTTTCAGTTCACTGTATCAGCGATGATTGATTAATACTTTGCTGCATCTCAAGCTTCTGCGTACCATCGTAACTACATTAAAAAAAAACTATTACAACAAACGTGTCATTTTCAATCATTTAAAAAAAATACCAGGTTCGATGGTTTGATCATATTGTAAAAAATAAATAAATAATCAAAATATAAGAATTATACCGTTCAAAAGTTGCATCTTAACAACAAGATTTCAAATTTCAATCAAATTATAAAAAGAGTGAATGAGAAATACCTTTATGAAGTACATTTTGCGTAATGAAAAAAAACTGAATTATTTTTATGATGTGAATATTTCGTGAACAAGACGACTACTCTGTTGTCCATTTCTTACATCATATCATCGAGAATTATTAGTTTTTCTTTCCGGCACTTTCTTTACTAAAATCATCCATTTTCGGCAGTCATTTCAACCAGATTCGATATAAATCGAATCACATGTTTAACAATAATAATACTAGTATTATCCAAGATTATAATCTTAGTAACATTAAGATAAGGGGATTAACTGCGGAGCAGTTTCTTGAGGAATGCAAAATGACACTAATAACAGGTTAAATTATTTCTGGGTTCCACATGGGCTAAGTGCGAATCACAGCGATGAAAAAAGCAATATCTTCCATGGTTTTTGTATTTCTGAAAAAGCATTCTCGAAGTGTGGTAATATTGGCTATCTTTAAGCAGGAAATATTGACAAGCATAAACTTTCCCACGATCACTAATACAGCAGTTGAGTGTTTTCTTTGAATTGGATGCAATGTACGCTTTACAATCTACTCTGGTCACATTTGCTTTTTCAGCCACCAGTCCTGTAAAATACACATCCTCACTATTCAAAAATGGCACCTCCTTTGATGTCTCGACCAAAAGTTTGAGTGTCTTGGGTGATGTTACGTACACAGTTTGAGCAAAATCCGGATAATATCGGTCTTGATATTCTTCAAAGCTAGTGTAATGTTTCCAGTTGCTTTTACTTCTCTGCGGAGGCTCTTTGGTATATATGTACCCTCGTATAGCATCAACTTCTTTGTCGTCCACAGCGTGCAAATATGTTGCTGCTGTGTAATAGTCTAAAACCACGTTGTCGTCGGTTTTCATAATGAATCGGGCTTGCTGACAGTGACGCGATGCCCACGTGAAAGCCGCAAGACTTTTAAAAGTTAGTTTTCTGTACTCTTCAGTGGAATTCAGTTGGATTATATCAGCAAAAAAAATGTTTTCCTCTTGGATTTCACTAGAAGGAATTGATTTAAATGCCTTGTTTGGTTCTTTGTCGTTCTCCAGAGATCCCAGAATAAAAATGCGGCGTATGTTTAGTTCTTTCTCAATTTCTTTTGATGGATAAGTGTCTCTGATTAGTTGACGTTCCTTGATATTACCGGTGTGTGAGAGAACTATGAAAAGTGCTAGAAATGGGTTCTTATCGGCACACACGTTGTTCTCAATGGTGAGAGATACGTTATCAACATTGGGAGGTGGAAGAGCCACCACAAAATTCAGCACGAAGAAAACACTAAATAAACGCCACGGCATTTGAGATGAATTAGACATTGTTCTTATTTTATAACAAAATACTGAGTATTTTTATCTAAATTATCACACACACTTGAAAAAAAATGTGTTGGAAGCTTACGCTGGTGTACCTATTCTATTCGTTCTCCTAGTAGTTACTGCTGTTAACTTCCGTGAATAGGGTTCAAATTTTATTATGCATTACGGCCGGAAAAGTTTCGCATTTATCTCACGTTCGATGCAACAAAAATAGTTTTGTTTCCTGCCTCTCCAGCAAACACACTTTGTTGCAACGTTGTTTGTAAGAAAAACAAGGAAGTGCAAGTGGTGTATTTGAGCAAAAGATTTGATATTTTCTAAAAAATACAGAACGACTACTCCTTAAACTATTTTTCAACTTTAAATATTTACCTCAGTGAACGTTACTTGAACGGTGCAAATGGAATGTGTTTCATGGTCAGGCGCAAGTGAAAGGCAAATAAAAGTGTCTAACAGAGACTTAAAATATTGTGACGCATCAGAAGGTTCACTTTGTAGTGCCTTTTTGTTTTGGGTATTTTTGGTGAAATATGCAGCTATACCGATACCACCTGGACGAGGAGCTATGGATCAGGGGATCCGCCCTCTTCAAGAGGAAGAGTAGGGAGAGCAAAGAAGATCAAGCTCTCGGAAGAAAAAGAAGAGGAGGCCACACCCGTCGACCTCGCGGAAATCTACAGGGGCCTCGAGGAGAGTTGTAAACTAGCTCGAATCGAGGAGGCGGGGAACAGGAGGGCGGCTATGCGCCACCTTATTAGGCTCCAACACCCGAACGGGCGGAGGATCTTTTTCCCAGTGCCGGAGGCACTGGGAAAAAGACGTATTACAACTTCTATGCGCGAACCTCCCGATAGACCCCGAAGAACTGGGTGCACTGGCAAATAGAGTTTTCGCACGTAGGGGAGCGTCTCTGGACAGGAAAACCCTGTACAGATATTTGTAATGACGCATGGTCGCCTAGCGTTCGACAGCAAGCAGGAGTTTCCCGCCTGCTACTACACGAGCAGGGAGGGCAAATAAGAACAAGCCCTCCCAGCAGAAGAGGACCACCCTGCTCTGGAAGCAATGCCTAGCGGCGGTACCTAGGGCAGGGTTGGATGGTGGAGTTTACTAGGTAGGCGTTGGCAGCCATCGAGTCCCACACTACTGACACAGTAAAGACAAATACCACTTTGTCGGTGCGCATGAGCGTTCTCCACCTTAAAAAAAAAAAAAAAAAAAGTTCATTGATCACTGCAGTGAGTTAACGGTGCCTTTGACGAATCTCGCGAAGAGAGATGTAAAGTTTCTGTGGTCTGATGAGTGTTAGAATTGGTTTATACAACCACGATTTCCGGTACTGGTACGTTGTGGTTACAGCCTCGGTGTTCGGCTCTAGCAAAGGGACATATTTTTTTGGCTCATTTTAATTATATCACACATCTTGAACCTTTTGAACAGAAATTCTATCCTCCTCAAGTGACGCTTCAAAACCATGAGGAACTTTTAGGTACATTGATGGAGCACTCGAAATCTGATATTTCTTTCAAGAGAACGATAACGTCATTGTTGAATGACGCATTGAATCAGAGTCCTACAGCGCCTGGTATAAAGATACAGCGTGTTTAGATATGTTGCTTGCGTTAGCAGAGTCACGACGCGCGGGTGGTCGTCAGGCCTTCATTTCAGTCGGCTTCATCTTACTCGGACTGTGTGGTTACTTCGTTGTTCGACGCTTTATCTCAGGCAGGAAAGATAAACAGTTTCCTTATCCGCCACCAGTGACAGTCATAGCTCATCCCTGTGCGATAGTCAACCCGCCGGTCACGGATGATTCCCGGCTCAAAGCCACAGTTGAAGCGAGTAGTGCTGTATGACTATCGCGACAGGCACCAGTTCAAGCCATTCATTTCCTTCGTGGGTGATTTTCCCTGTACCAGTTCCCTGTACCTGTACCAGGAACATACAATGTCGCCTTCTTCCTTACAATGTCCTCCTTTTATCAACTTGACGTCCCAGCATTTCAGAGAGGGGAGCAATTTTTTTTACGAGGTTCAGCCATATTGATAGTTGGATATCAAGTTAAGTTGTTAGTTAGGTGATTGGTGGGGGTAATCGATGACGGATAGTTGGTGATAGTAGTCTTCGATGGAGTAGTTTCAAAAGACATTCAAAAGATCCTGAATAGAACGTGTCTCTTGAGAAGGCCCGAGGGGAAAAGAAGACCACTACACTGTTGGTACGAGGAGGTTCGTACTCGCCGGAAAGCTTGCCTGGCGGAACGAATGTAACGCGGAGCTTACATACTATAGCCAACCTAGAACTACCTAGCAAACCTAGCCAACCTAGCAACCTAGAACTTGCTTTTCCTTTACAGCAGAGACTGCTGACTAGACACTAGCATAACGGCAGAGGCTGGTGTTTCGAGGGAAGGCGCCCAAGCCGGCAGAGTGCAGCTAGGTTCCAACCTTCTAACATCAAACAAGCGCCTCGTCACGTCTGACGTGCATTAAAACCAATATCTCAAGACCTGTTGGTAATTCATCTTCACCCACATCTCCTTCATCAATCATCATATTTTATAGCGCTAACGCTGAGACGTTAACGCATTCAAGACGTTACTTGAAGAAGACTTACCAGTAAGAGGGGGTGGGGAGGGGGGGGGGGGGGGGGGGATAAACCCGATCCTCGAAGGTACTATCGGCACGGAATAAATATAAAGAGGCTACAAAGGACTAAGGAGATAGCACTAAGCACTCAACCAAGAAGTCGCCGTGGGACACTGCTGGAAACAGGACCCGTGGGGGAAGGCTTACAAGATCGTCAAAGGGATGTTCCAGGAGATGACTTCAAATATCGTCTAATATCGACGGCAAATTTCCAGTTCCTGCGGAAAGAAACCAATGCCGCAACCGTATTGATGAAAGGCCTCCTTCAGAGGGGAGTTTTCCCCGGCTAAGTGGATGATAGCCAACTTAGCTAAAAAGGATACCGACAAATTGAGATAGAGGCCAATATGTCTTCTTGACGTCATGGCGAAAATCTATGAAAGACTAGTCTTCAAGAGACGGAACATGACCTAGAAGAATGGGATTGCCTGAATGTAAATCAGTAATCCGTAGAATCTGAATAATTTCGATAGTACGTTTTTAGTAGTGTTTCGTTGTACGTTTTCGATAGCACATCAGAAAAAAAAAAGGAACTATCAAGGTGATTCGTCTTTGGGTCACGAGTTCGGGTGAGAAAGTTTTAAATACGACTTGTATTTGTCTAGTAGTAGTAATACGACTAGTAAGTGACTGGTCGTCACAAAATGGTCAAAGAACTCTAACTAGTTAAGAAAATTATAACACATTTTGTTTCCTTTGAAGCCACCGCAGTGCCGCAGTGCCGCAGGGCAGTTTTCAAAACAGTGCGAAATTAAACCCAAATAATCACAATTTTTAGGAGGAGGTCATTGCTGATGTTAAAAAAATTTCTGGGAAAACACCTACGTAACATAAAAAATGATAAAAATACACTAAACAATTATCTAAGTAATTTTTTTTTTTGTAAAATGTAAAAAACATAATAATATGTTTTTTTTGCGCAACCATAAACCGTGGTTGGCTAAATTGGTGTCAGAAGTAGTTTATAAGAAATGTAAAATATTAAAATCCCTGCTGAAGTCATATCTAGAACTATTGATAAAATATATTTAGAGACGTCACCTCAATGAGTTGCGATTAGATCGGTTTCAAATGCTGCGTTCAAATGAGATTTTGGGGGAAATCCCGTTTTCTTTGAAAACCATGATTTGAATTTTCTACAATTGTATGTAGATTCACAACAAATTCCTACCACAGCTTTTCAGCCTGATTTATAAATTTATATGAAATTGTTTGAAGGGACAGGCATTAATGATCAGGACAATGGAAATTACATATCTCGCGAGGAATACGCTCATGGATATTTTCTTACTTTTTTTTTACCTGACCGCTGACCAGTCGGTGAGCTCAACTCATTGGTCTATACAGAGATACGGGTCATTCCGATTGGAGGTTCGATTCAACACGTAGATATGATTTTTTATTCCGAAAATGATAGTTCAATGGAAATAACTAGAGATAGAAATGTTAACAAACATTTTTATTTTTTATTCTTAACAGAGATAAGATTTAGTAAACTAGAATTATATTTCACCACTCCGCTACTTTAGTTTGTTATTGATGTCGATGACTGATCATAATAACGATTTGGGATAGAAATAAAATCATTTCAAGTCATCGCACTGCAAAATTTGCTTCAAAGTCATGAATTCACTACACCTTGGAGAAGTCATGTTATGTAAAAAGTTCACAAGTTTATTATTTTGTGGCGTATTCGCTGTTTACTATTTGCATCGAACTTTCCATCATCCAAATTGTGCATCAATAGCGAACACAATTCCAAGTAACAAGTCTGGCTCGCATTGAGAACCATTTCACATCGACAAAGTCAGAAGAGGAGAATTTTTTAATTCTTTTGGAATCTCACCAATTGCAAAAATGCATCATGAATTTTTGGCTCGTCAGTGTACTACACGGACGTTTATTACAGGACACCATCCACGCATGACGCGTGATTGAGGATAAGAGGGAGGCGATATTCACTAAATTCAAATATAACTTTTCATTTGAATTAGATTTGTTTAATTGTCTAAAAGATGTTTCCTCGATCTCAACAAACAACAGTGTCATTCCTGCAGGGATATAGAAAATGCTTGTAATGCTATTTTATCAACCATGACAAATTCCTCCATGCACGCATTCTTTGTAGATTCATTTTGCAAAACATTTGATTGATATGCTCCACTTATTTATTTTTATTTTTATTTGCAGCCCGACTGAAGTCCCAACCGTCAGACCGTTCTTCGGACCTTCTGAGCTCTGTGGATCAAAATTTTCACGAAAAAACAACTTTCAAAGACATCGTAGTATGAAACACTTTCAATGTAGCGTGTGTTCTAATTTTTGTTTTATTTAAAGAATTTGCCGACTCATCATGCCAGCCACGATAACGTTGATAATCATCAACAACCATCGACTTCGAGAGCACCACCAACTCATAATCAACTACATCCTTAACAAATTTTAAATTAAATAGGTAGGGGAAAACTTTTAAAATCTGCACTTAACAGTAGCGTTCAAACATACACGTTCAAAATTCCAGATGGTCGTATCGATGTTTTAACGTAATTGGCTGATAAAAAAAATGATATTGAAATTAGATTAATGGAGAATATTTCTAAATTCCACGGCGTTAAATGGAACATTACAATTTTTCGACTCTTCACTAAAATTGTGGTAGACGAGTAAAGCGAGTCATCACCATACTGTTACGATGAGGACCATTTACACATCGTAGCGAGAAGAGCCAAGCGTCCCCCCACCCGATGGGGTAGGCAACCCGTCGCACGTTACTTAAGGGCGGGTTGCCTGGACATCCAGGAGCAGGTCCCGCTGACCATGTAATTCCTCCCTGCATGCGATCAGCGGGACCGTTCGATCGCTCTCTTGGGCCCCAACCGCGAGACCGACGAGTCGTCTCCACCCCAGCCTCGCGTACAGACGACACCCAGACCGAACCGAACACCGTGACTCGGCCGTTTGGGTGCGTGGTTTGCTTGCGACCAAGGTGCTGCCAACCGTAAGTACGCGTAGCTCCGCCCCACAGGGAGGGAGAGGCCCGTCACGATCGGTCGGCACACTATCGGGAGTCCTTGATCGCTTTGATCGCTTTGATCTGGGAAGAGGAACCCTTCTGCTTCCCTCTGCAACCGCCCGTCCCAGAAAACGAACCCTGAGGCGAATGCGATTCCCTCTCGCGGCTGCGATCCCCACGCAGATACCGGGGCATAAGAATCGCCACAATACTTCAGAAGTTATAACTTCACCACTTTATAACTACAACCTTTCGAGTTCAATAAACAATTCAATCAAGCTTTTGAGTCGATTGCAAAGGCAAAATCAATTTTTCAGAGAGAAGGCAGTAATTGGAATTTTGAAAGAATTCTAAGGTTTGAGATTAACATCGCCAAATACATTTCCCTAGCTGCAAGTAGTTACATTCCCTTAAATCGATGAACTGGCTGAAAACACAGCATTCCTCGTCGATGAGTGGGCAGTAATTACAACAAAATATGGACGACAGATACAGATTACCGTTAGTGGTTTTAAGTATTTTCTTCCTTCGGGGCTCGTTAAAATCACCGATTCGGATATAAGTTCTTACAATTTAAAGTAAATCACAGTTTCATTTAAAGGAAAAGAAAATTGTTGACGACAGTTATTGGGATGATACAGATTCATCTACACAGTCGAAATCGCTTATATTGTTGCGAACTGCATGGTTGCAGTTGGTGCTTAGGTGAGTTGTTGCGTGCAGGTAGGAGTTTGCACGATAAGCGTCAGCAACATCCAAATGGCCCAGCTGTATTCATGTGGTCAGGAAGTGTGGCAGAAAGAAACCAGCTCCCGGGTTAAACTGTTTTTCTGGTGTACGACAGTTTTGATAAGCGTATTATTATATACCTTTTAGGCCAAGTAGGACTTCATTTATATCCCGGCAAGTTACGACCTCTCACATTGCCAAGCGAGATCTTTCGGCCTAGCGAAAGTAACAGTCTAAATTCTGGTCGTAACAATATCATCCGACTGTGATTTCAGAATTTCATGATAGGTACATTTCTTTGGCTGATCTTAAAATTGATTATAAACTGAAATGTATTGATAAATATAAAATTATATCATTTTTTTTTTTAGTGAAAACTGTATTTACCAGAAACCTTTCATAACATTACTAGTTCCAGAAACTAGATCCATGTCTACAACCACAATCCGTTTCATTCACGAAAATATTAATTTTAATATTGTAATTTAATCTTTATTTATGCTTTCAGTTTTTTTGTGTACAAAATCGGTGGCACACACCACACTGTAATAATTTTAAACTAATACAACTTATACTAAAATATCGTACTATTTCAGGTTAATATTTTACTAATTATTCTTAACACTCATTATTTTGTTTGTTCCCATTTAACTTAATCTTAGTTTTAATCGAAATAGCATCCTAAACTCTAACTTATTTCTAGATTGAAAAAAGTTACAAATATTGCTGATATTGAATAACTATAAAGGTGTGTTCAAGGATCGAATACGTATTATAGAATTTGACAGTTATCTCAGTTACAGATATTGAAACTTCTCCATTTATCCTATCGTATTCAGATTTCAGATACGTTCTTAACACCTTATCCACAGCACACAAGTGTCGATCATGTTTTATCTTGTTCAGTCAGTCAATAATTCTGTTTTAAAATATATGAGGAAATAGGAAAAATTATGCACAGAACAATATCTCTGTAAACGTTTTTGGATATGAACGTGAAGTTTTTCCGCTCCGAATCACAAAATTTTCTTCCGATACTCATCGAAATTTTTTGTATTTATCAAACGAAACGACGAATCACTTTTGCTTGATAAGCTGATTAAGTCGCTTGCTTGTTTTTACTAACTCATCACGAACACCGATCATTTTACTGCCATTTTTGCTTACATAGATTTACAAGACAATCGCTTCTTGGACAGTCGAATTCAGAAAAATCGATGAACTGCCTGAAAATGCATCCTCCACCATCGATGAGTGGACATTAATTACAACCAGATATGGGCGATAAATACAAATAACTGTTAGTGGTATGAAGTATTTTCTTCCATTACGGTTAAGTAAAATAACTGATTTGGATATAAGTTCTTTCAATTTAAAACAAATAACAGTTACATTTAAAGGCAAAAAAAAATTTGGCAGTATCCCCCGACTGAAAGTTTAAAATTTAATGGCATCTTAGTTTTATTGACTGATTAAAAAAATTATTTGAAACAAAACTGTGTTGATAAATAAAAATAAAAACATATTTTTTTTTTTGGTTAAAAACTGAATTCACTGAGAGTATTTAATGACCCAAAACCTTTTATAACAATACCACCTCCAGAAATTAGATCCATGTCTTCATCCATAATCTGTTTTATTCACAAAAATATTACATAAAGTACTGATTGAATAATTTTTTTTTTTTTTTTAATTGCTGATGTTGAATAAATATCAAGGTGAGTTGAAGAATCGAATATGTATTGAAGAATTTGAAAGTTATCTCAGTTACAGATAATGAAACTTCTCCATTTAACCTATCGTATGCAGATTTCAGATTTGAGTCAACGTACACGCGATGGTAGCTTTCAGTTCACTGTATCAGCGATGATTGATTAATACTTTGCTGCATCTCAAGCTTCTGCGTACCATCGTAACTACATTTAAAAAAAACTATTACAACACACGTGTCATTTTCAATCATTTAAAAAAAAATACCAGGTTCGATGGTTTGATCATATTATAAAAAATTAAAAAATAATCAAAATACCATAATTACCGAATTATACCGTTCAAAAGTTGCGTCTTTACAACAATATTTCAAATTACAATCAAATTATAAAAAGAGTGAATGAGAAATACCTTTCGAAATACATTTTGCATAATGAAAAAAAACTGAATTATTTTTATGATGTGAATATTTCGTGAACAAGTCGATTACTCTGTTGTCCATTTCTGACATCATATCATCGAGAATCATTAGTTTGCCTTTCTGGCACTTTCTTTACTGAATCACATGCTTAACAATAATAATACTAGTATTGACCAAGATTATAATCATCAAGTACTATTAAGATAAGGGGATTAACTGCGGAGCAGTTTCTTGAGGAATACAAAATGACACTAAAAACAGGTTAAATTATTTCTGGGTTCCACATGGGCTAAGTGCGAATCACAGCGATGAAAAAAGCAATATCTTCCATGGCTTTTGTATTTCTGAAAAAGCATTCTCGAAGTGTGGTAATATTGGCTATCTTGAAGCAGGAAATATTGACAAGCATAAACTTTCCCACGATCACTAATACAGCAGTTGAGTGTTTTCTTTGAATTGGATGCAATGTACGCTTTACAATCTACTCTGGTCACATTTGCTTTTTCAGCCACCAGTCCTGTAAAATACACATCCTCACTATTCAAAAATGGCACCTCCTTTGATGTCTCGACCAAAAGTTTGAGTGTCTTGGGTGATGTTACGTACACAGTTTGAGCAAAATCCGGATAATATCGGTCTTGATATTCTTCAAAGCTAGTGTAATGTTTCCAGTTGCTTTTACTTCTCTGCGGAGTCTCTTTTGTGTGTATGTACCCTCGTATAGCATCAACTTCTTTGTCGTCCACAGCGTGCAAATATGTTGCTGCTGTGTAATAGTCTAAAACCACGTTGTCGTCGGTTTTCATAATGAATCGGGCTTGCTGACAGTGACGCGATGCCCACGTGAAAGCCGCAAGACTTTTAAAAGTCAGTTTTCTGTACTCTTCAGTGGAATTCAGTTGGATTATATCAGCAAAAAAAATGTTTTCCTCTTGGATTTCACTAGAAGGAATTGATTTAAATGCATTGTTTGGTTCTTTGTCGTTCTCCAGAGATCCCAGAATAAAAATGCGGCGTATGTTTAGTTCTTTCTCAATTTCTTGCGATGGATAAGTGTCTCTGATTAGTTGACGTTCCTTGATATTACCGGTGTGTGAGAGAACTATAAAAAGTGCTAGAAATGGGTTCTTATCGGCACACACGTTGTTCTCAATGGTGAGAGATACGTTATCAACATTGGGAGGTGGAAGAGCCACCACAAAATTCAGCACGAAGAAAATACTAAATAAACGCCACGGCATTTGAGATGAATCAGACATTGTTCTTATTTTATAACAAAACACTGAGTATTTTTATCTAAATTATCACACACACTTGAAAAAAATGTGTTGGAAGCTTACGTTGGTGAATCTATTCTATTCGTTCTCCTAGTATTTACTGCTGTTAACTTCCGTAAATAGGGTTTAAATTTTATTATGCATTACGGCCGGAAAAGTTTCGCATTTATCTCACGTTCGATGCAACAAAAATAGTTTTGTTTCCTGCCTCTCCAGCAAACACACTTTATTGCAACGTTGTTTGTAAGAAAAACAAGGAAGTGCAAGTGGTGTATTTGAGCAAAAGATTTGATATTTTCTAAAAAATACAGAACGACTACTCCTTAAACTATTTTTCAACTTTAAATATTTACCTCAGTGAACGTTACTTGAACGGTGCAAATGGAATGTGTTTCATGGTCAGGCGCAAGTGAAAGGCAAATAAAAGTGTCTAGAAGAGACTTAAAATAATGTGACGCATCAGAAGGTTCACTTCGTTGTGCCTTTTTGTTTTGGGTATTTTTGGTGAAATATGCAGCAGGAGATGAGACACTCGGCGTCAACTAGATATAGGTACGCGTTATTGAATTTTATGATGTTGTATTGACAAGCGCATTCTTTGTCGAGCGTGAGTTGGCAATAGCAGCCGAAGTGTTAAACTCTAGACTTTACGAACACAATGCGAATCGAGTGTCAAATCCGTTTTTTAAACAGCCGATACCTTTGTGGTGGACTGATTACGCATTACGGTAAAAAAAAACTCGATAGTGCGTTTTCTCAGACGGAACGACTGTTCAGAGTGAGCGTGTCTCTGGTGTTCCTGCTCACTGCACTAGAGCCATGTCAGAGTTCAAGTTAAGGTTCCAGTATGACGTCCAGTGTCGGGTGTGATTCTGACAGGTGTATCTAGGTCACTGGGGTGGTGATTCGTGAATGCTATCCGCGTTCAGGTCTGAGACTGCGATAAGGCCAGACTTTGTTTTCACGTGTGTTTTGAGCTAAACCCGTGCAAGGGTACGCTGGCTGTCTATTAGTACGTCCAGTAATACCTGTACAACCGTGTGGTGCTGGACTTCGGGTGAAAGAATATCGTTTCATTTCGATCGAGTACATACTGACTTTTGTGATAAATCGTTGATTTGAGAACTATCTAATGAACCAGCATGAACCAGATTAAAAAGAGCACCCAAGCTATTTCATTGGGTGACAAGCTTTCACCCATTCTTAAACCAATAACAGACCGAGAAAAATAATTAGCATTCGAGGAAGCTGAATGCGCTCAGCAAGATGTCACAGAGTTCAAATTAGCGGTAACCCCAAGCCAAACCAGAAATAAACGTGATCTATGCGATGACACAGGGCATGGTTTTAAATATGTATTCGGTTTAGAACAACACAATGAGACAATGAGAATGTAGGTTACCTCAACACTAAATGGCATATCATGCAAAATACAGCAAGTAGTGTAAAGCATATTGTATTTAGCCAGGCCACTTCACGGGACGCTGGACAAAGAGGCTCATCCCGAACATCGGGGCATGGCTGGAAAGGACTGCCGGGATGACGGATTACTTCTTGACCCAGTTCCTGACCTGCCATGGTAACTTCAAGACGTACCTAGCCCGGATAGGGAAGGCAGAGAACACCTCCTGCGACCACTGTGGAAAGGAGGATGGCCCTGGACATGCGGTACTCGAGTGCCCCCGGTGGCAACATCTCCGAAGGGACACCGAGAGGGACACATTTGGAAGCCGCAAGGCAGTCGAATTCTGGAAGATCGACGAACTGTCAGAAAATACAGCATTCCTAGTAGATGAGTGGACATCAATTACGACCAGATATGGGCGACAAATACAAATGTACCAACTACAGTTGATACAGTACCATCACTGAGTATCATAGTACCACTATAGAGAGTGCTAGTAATACCAGAGAGCACCTAGCTAGTAAAGTGCAACCCTAGCGTTTTGATGGAAATATCTGGAGTTCGAGAGCCAGGCTCATTCTCTCTTAGAACTCGGACGCCAGACGAGCAGGACGCCAGCCGAGCGTTCCTCCCAGCCAGCTTGTTTATACGTGAAGATGTTATAAGTAAACGAGGATCTTTACACATCGATTGCGCCTTGCTTCAACCTCAACTTCCTATCTCCGCCCGTCACCTCCGAGTCCCGGCTACACAAATCACCGTTAGTGATGTGAAGTACTTTTTCCTCTCGCGGTTTAATAAAATAACTGATTTTGATATTAGTTATTTCAATCTAAAACAAATAACAGTAACATTTAAAGGCAATAAAAAATTCGGGTGTTTCCCCCGACCGCAATTTTAGAATTTAACGACATTTAAGATTCGTTGAAAGATTTAAAAATTGTTTAAAAAAACTGTATTGACAGATACCGCATTAATGCAGAATTATTTGTCACTCAATAAAAATGCAATTTGGATTTAAATACGCAGTACCGAGTGATCTGTAGGTGACGGGTACCATTCCCACAGCCAAACGAGATCGAGCTACACCACGTGAGTACCGTGCGTACCATCTATAGCCGTTACAATAACACGCATTAAAATTACAACCATATCATCGAAACAGCAACTACAACACAAAAACTTGCCACTAAGTTTAATGTTCAGTATGACAATATAACAGAAGCAATTCAAGCACAAATGGCAGTTATTTTCGCAATAAATTTAGCATTTCGGCAAATTCACTCATCACTTACAAATATTAGGTCATCATTTCTCGGTGTGACGCAATCATAGGAAACTGAGTTCCTCAGAAAGTAGCACCCATTCTTCTTGTCACTTATCAAATTACTAGAAGCCATGAAAATCGTAAACGCACTATCATAAACGTGCGTGTGATAGAGTAATTTTGAAGTTAAGCAAAAATGACATTCAAGAATGGAAGCCACGTGGGGTTTGAAGAGGGTGTCGAGTGCGATGGGGCCAACGGGTAGGTACCAACTGGTCAGGGGTGTGGTGGAGAGAGAGGTACGCTAAGAGAGGGATGTATATTGGGAGACAGGAGAAGTTGAGGTGGGGGTGAGATGGCAACGGGTGTCCCCATTCCCGGTGATGGGAGAGCCCGAGGAAATGTTGAGTTTTTACGATGCGTGGGACTTTGGCTGGCATCTAAAGGTCAGCCAAAGCCACGGGTGGGGCCCTGGCCTAAAGGAGGCGAGGGGGCTCTCGACCATCAACCTAAACCTAATAAGAACTACAAACTAATAATAAACTAATAAGAAGACTAGAGTAACGGCGAAACGACGACGATGCAATGACTAAGGACCAGGAGGCGGATGAACGACGAATAAAACGACCAGGCAATTCAGAAAAGGACCACGACAGACGTTGAATACTGGCTTCGAGTCACGAAGGGAGAAATTGGAAAGAGCGCGTCAATGACATGGCGATCCGCTACACAACTCCTCGAGGGTGGGGCGAGTACTGGATCCTATTCGAAATATCGTCGGGGTGAAGATCGAAAGTTCGGTCTCAATGCAAGCTTTTGGTTTTCGTGTGCCGTGTGTTATTTTATGTCGAGGACGACATTAAAGTTGGTGGGATGTCGTATTGATGACAAGCGCATTCTTTGTCGAGCGTGCGCTGGCAATAGCAACCGAAGTAATTTTTTGGATTTTGACCAAAACGCCCCATCTCTGATACCTTTTAGCAGATTGGAAACCCTCTGAACATTCGCCACCCCTTCTCTACTTCTATTGTACTCTCCACATTTCACGATGTTCGCTATCATAGCGAACCGAAGATCTACGCGGAATTCACTAAACAGGCATCCAGGAATTGTACCCAGAGGGGCGGCGAATCGGTATCACAGTTTGCAGCACGTTTGCGAGTAAGTGCGAAAGGGCTGCTGGAGGTTAAAGGTGACTCCGGAGATGTCATTCGCAAGGAACTTCATCAAGAGGCACTTCAAAAACAGTTTTTGATACAGTTTTGATTTTTGATTTTTGAATACACTCTCGGTATTCCTAATAACTCTTCTGGTAGACAATTACTTCACGTATGAATCAAAGACGATTCAGCTATGGTGGTAGGGCTGCTCAGGAAGACTCAGCCAGCCAGCGCGTAGTATTTTCCAGTGCAGAGACACTTGGTATGGTGCCTCGTTACCACGTTTGATGCTCCTCCAGTATTTTCAGCAAGAAAGAATTTAACATAATTTAATATTTTGGGTCCAATAAGAAGTCTAACGCGCTCTTATATAATATCGGAATACACCCTATGACGTGTGAAATATCTCCTTGCATAAAATAACCCCACTTATGAGATAAACCGAGACTCAAGTAGACTCCAGTGCAGAGACACTTGGTATGGTGCCTCGTTACCACGTTTGATGCTTCATTTCCACGTTAATGTATGTAAGTAGGGATTATTTCTTACCTAGCTATCCGTTGACTACCCACCGTTTCTATATAAATCCTTCTTATCCTTCTTATAAATCACCGTTAGTTGTGAGACGTTCATTAAAACTAGCTGGTAAGGGCGTTCGTGGTACCAGTTATACAATAAGTAAGGAGTAATCTACAGCCATTTTTACTAAAAGAATAAGAGTAGAAACTAAGGGTATACAAACGTGTAGTACGTAAGGGCGACAAATACAAAAAAATATATATATATAAAAAAAAAATAAATAAAAAAAAATTTATATATATATAAGTAGAGTATAATCTATAATCTATAATCTACAAAGGTTCAATAATAATTGACCAATGACCATTAACTTAAAGACACCTGGTACAGTTAGAACTAATCAACATCCATGAATTTAATAAGAACCAGTTCAGTTCATAGCCTTAAAATGTTAATAAAGGTAAAAGGAACAATTAACTGCCGCAAACTCATATTGTTACAGGACCGAAAGAGGTCATCCGCCAACCCAACCAACCCTCCTGCGAACCACACGAGTTCAAACGACACCAAGGGCACAACAAGGCAGAACGATTTGCAAGCACAAAGCATCTCGCAGCGATCGGTCTCATCCCATATACCGCGAGCACACACAAATTATCCGTCAACATCCGACATCCACGCGCAAATCGCATCCATGAGACGTCTTCATCACTCGAACACGGTACCACTCGCCATTGGAGACAGCAGTAACGTGGTCGCCCTCACGTCGGGGACCTTGAAGTACGTGTGCAACAACAGATTGAAACTGAAGGCGAGGTCCTTGCGCTCCGTGATAGCCATCACCATCTCGTAGCAATGATCGTTACGAGATTCCACCGCCACCTAAGGGTTCCTTCCACTGTAATCATTCCTTGGGTTTTGAAACGAAACCTTTTCCATGACCTTTTCAAATAGACGAGTGTAAGGGTTCCTTCCACTGTAATCATTCCTTGGGTTTTGAAACGAAACCTTTTCCATGACCTTTTCAAATAGACGAGTGTAAGGGTTCCTTCCACTGTAATCATTCCTTGGGTTTTGAAACGAAACCTTTTCCATGACCTTTTCAAATAGACGAGTGTAAGGGTTCCTTCCACTGTAATCGTTCCTTGGGTTTTGAAACGAAACCTTTTCCATGACCTTTTCAAATAGACGAGTGTAAGGGTTCCTTCCACTGTAATCATTCCTTGGGTTTTGAAACGAAACCTTTTCCATGACTTTTTCACCGCCCTTGTCGGCTTGGTATCGTAGAGCGCACGCCTGGACCTTGTAGCCGTAGCATTCGTTGGAAAGTGATGAATGCATAGTAATGTGGGTAATTCGCTGAGGGTGTAGGTAGATGCAAGCGCACTGGATCAGCACCTGCTACGTTCGTAAACAGGTTTCTTCAGCCCGCCTCAGTTACTTCTCGTGATACATTTTTAACATACAACTTAGTGTTGTCTCGGGCAGCTCCCCCACTAGCCTGCACATTTCTTCCTGGCCTCCCATTGTAAGAGTGAGATCATGGTGAGCAACAGCCATGGGACAACCGAGGACACCAGTAATCAAACACCAAGTGTGCCTACCAGATAACACAACACACCAACCTGTCGCTTCAGAAGTCGTCGAAACCACGTGCGCTACCCATGTGCTTATGACAGACGTCAACTGTCAGAGTCAGTCCCACGTGTGCGCAGCTGTTAGTCAAACACCACGTGTGCCTACCTGTCATGTGTCATTCAACTATGATAGCTCATTGACAACCAACGTGTGCCATAACAATAACTTAACAACCAACAGTCGTGTCAAACTCAACTCGTGTGCGTCATCCCTTCAACTCGTTCCATGTTTTAAATTTACCTTTTGCAACTTTCCAAGAGATCGTGGTGGATAGCGTCGTGAGGGAACCGAGCGTCGTGTAACGATAACCTGTTTCAGCCTCCCAGCAATGGTAAACAACTAGATAAAACCTAAATACCGTATAAACTTTTCTTCGTTTTTTTTTTCTTTCCCTCTCGTTCTTCTTCTTATCGTAATGACTTCCGAGGGTGGGGGTCTACCCGAGTCGCCGAGGGAGGTCACGGTGACGATGACCGACGTCATGGGCGTCATGAGTCTGATAGAACCCTTTTCCGGGGAATCCGGTACCCAAACGGTACAGACCTTCATATCGGCTGTAGATACAGCATAAGATGTGGGCGGATGGTCCGCGGGTAGGAAGTTAGGTATTGCACAGCTAAAATTACGAGGGAGAGCTCGGGCGTACGTGGACGCTAGTTTGGGCGATGGAGTTTCATCTTGGGAGGAATTAGTAGCGACACTGCGCGAGGGCTTTAAACCGAAGATCTACGCGGAATTCACTGAACAGGCATTCAGGAATTGTACCCAGAGGGGCGGCGAATCGGTATCACAGTTTGCAGCACGTTTGCGAGTAAGTGCGAAAGGGCTGCTGGAGGTTAAAGGTGACTCCGGAGATGTCATTCGCAAGGAACTTCATAAAGAGGCACTTCGAAAACAGTTTTTGCACGGAGTTAAGCCTTCCTTAAAGCGTTATATTATTTCAAAAACCCCTACCACCTTTGAACAAGCAAGGGAAATAGCCGAGTTGGAAGAAAAAAATGAAGTAATTGCGGGGATTGGGCGTACATCTAATACCGTACATGTCACTTGGGGAGAAGATGTAGAGTATGGTGACAATCATCAACGCAATTTTCTTTGGGGAAATGGGGACCAGTTCCCACAGGTCACGACAGGGACTGAAGTGTCCCTTACTAATAAGGGTGGTCGACAGGGATCATGGGGCGAATGGCCTAGCCACAACGTACAAAGAGCCCCCTTTAGGGCTAGCGGGCCACGGCAATGGGGACCAACGCAGTTAGGAAAGAACCAAGTTAGGGACCAGTCCCACTGGGGTCCACGACCTAACATTGCGAAGTCGGAGCCACGAGCCTGGGGTTTTAGGCCTCCATTCCAGCCAAGGTTTCAGCTTGCCCGTTTCCCGGACCAGCGCTCCCTGCTCTTCCTTGTTTTTCGAGCTGACTCGCCCTCTGCTGCTTGCAACAATCCATCATATAATGTCCCTGCAGCCCACAAAAGTAGCACACCAATCACCGTTCTCTGCCTCGACCTAGGCCAACTGTTGCCCTGGTAACCACCCCTGTTCGTACTCTGGTTGTGAAATCCCTGCTGTTTTCCACCCCTACCGCGTGGTGTCCAACCACCTCTATCAGTACCTCGCAGTTTAAAGATGGTCAAGAAAAGTCGCTAGGATTTTTAAATTACCAACAAAATCACCATCAGAAGTATGACGAGAGCAAGTACAGACCCCTGCGCAACGGTCTGGGTAAAATATTTGTGTCGATCCCTCATCAAACGTTTTAAACTGCTGACAGAAACTGCTTCGTACATATTCAAAGCTATCATGTTAATTTGCAAAGAGGTCAACCCACAAAAAAATGACTCGGTGAAAAGAAAAACAACACACAGAAAAGCCAAATCTCACGACTTTTTTAAATAAAAAATAGTCAAGTCCTATGATGGAACCCTATTCTTTACCGCTCTATCACGAATCATCCAAACAAGTGGAAAGATATATGAAAAAATTTCAAAAACTGTCTTGCTCATAGAAAACTGCATCTACAACGTCATCGTTTTTAAAAACAATATATATGTAAAAAAATGTTGTTGACATGTATGTATGCTATTTTAAGAAACATACTTTTTTGTAAAACTCTGCGAGTTATTATTATGGAATACAATTATATGGTGTTATATTGTATGGTATTGTATTATATTGTATAATCACAGACAAGATCGAAAATAAAATACACAATATTAAAAAAAGATTCAGTTCTAAACCTTTTTTGCTATCATAAACCAAATTCTGTAAAAAAGCAGAATTCTGCTTTCAGAAATCATTACAGGTTTCTATTAACAAAGGGTTGAGTTCTCTCTGCCATACTTTTAGAATTTAATAGGCCCACGCGTTATCAAAATGTGTAACAATTAGTTTTCTAAAATAACGAAAAGTAAATAACAAAATAATTAAAAAAAAAAATGTGTTCAAAACAGACAATAAAAATTAAAAGATCTAAAAATGAATGCGTTTTTCGCTTTTTAAGCAAGAATTTCAGGAACCTACATTACGCTTCTTTAAACCATATTGATCCCAGACTCGAACAAATCAACTACAATATAGCAAGTAACTTCAAACAAAGCAAACCACAAAGCAATTAACCTTGGGCAAAACCAACCAACCATAAACCTTGAACCAACCCAACCAGACTGCATGCAACGTCAAACCAAAACAAACATACAGCGAGTACTAAACCGACCACAAAGCAAGCAAAGTCAAATAAAATCAACCACATAGCAAGGACCTCGGACAAAAGAAACTAAGGACAGGGCTAGTAACCTTAAACAAAACCAACCAACCACACGGCAAAATGGTCAAACAAAATCAACCACATAGCAAGGACCTCGGATAAAAGAAACTAAGGACAGGGCTAGTAATCTTAAACAAAACTGATCCCATGGATCTTAATTTTAAACAAAACCAACCAACCACACAGGAAAATGGTCAAACAAAATCAACCACATGGGACGAACCTAAGACAGAAGCAACCAATCACAACACTAATGCTTATTAAGCAAGAACCAAATCAAGGAAAGTACCGATGAAGAAAACCAAAAAACAACTGAATAAGTAAAGTCAAATGAAGCCAACCCGACTGACAGTAACCTTAAACTAAACGAACTAACCACCAAGTAGCCTCAAAAAAAATCAACCAAACAGCAAGCCAAACCAACAACAACCTCGGACAGAAGCAACCAACCACAAGAATAATACGCTAGAACCAAACCAACCACTCAGCAGGTAACGTCAAACGAAACCAATTAATTCAACCACACAGCAAGTATCAAGGTAGCTTCGTATCTTAGTAGCTTGGTCGCTTGGTCTCTTGGTGGTTTGGTCGCTTGGTATCGTGTTAGCGTAGTTGCTTGGAATCTTCGTGGCGTTGGTGTCAATTGGTAGCTTCGTTACTTGGTGGTTTGGTTTCGTGATGGCTTGATATCTAAGCGGCTTGGTTTCTTGGTTTTTGTTTGCTTGGTATCTTGGTATTTTAGTATCGTAGTGGCTTGATATTTTGGTAGCTTGGTGGCTTGGTATTTAAGTGGCTTGGTTTCTTGGTGGCTTGGTATTTAAGTGGCTTGGTTTCTTAGTGGCTTGGTTTCTTGTTGGCTTGGTTTCTTAGTGGCTTGGTTTCTTGTTGGCTTGGTTTCTTGTTGGCTTGGTTTCTTGTTGGCTTGGTTTCTTGTTGGCTTGGTTTCTTGTTGGCTTGGTTTCTTGGTGGCTTGGTTTCTTGTTGGCTTGGTTTCTTGTTGGCTTGGTTTCTTGTTGGCTTGGTTTCTTGTTGGCTTGGTTTCTTGTTGGCTTGGTTTCTTGTTGGCTTGGTTTCTTGGTGGCTTGGTTTCTTGTTGGCTTGGTTTCTTGTTGGCTTGGTTTCTTAGTGGCTTGGTTTCTTAGTGGCTTGGTTTCTTGTTGGCTTGGTTTCTTGTTGGCTTGGTTTCTTGTTGGCTTGGTTTCTTGTTGGCTTGGTTTCTTAGTGGCTTGGTTTCTTGTTGGCTTGGTTTCTTGTTGGCTTGGTTTCTTAGTGGCTTGGTTTCTTGTTGGCTTGGTTTCTTAGTGGCTTGGTTTCTTGTTGGCTTGGTTTCTTAGTGGCTTGGTTTCTTGTTGGCTTGGTTTCTTGTTGGCTTGGTTTCTTGTTGGCTTGGTTTCTTGTTGGCTTGGTTTCTTAGTGGCTTGGTTTCTTGTTGGCTTGGTTTCTTAGTGGCTTGGTTTCTTGTTGGCTTGGTTTCTTAGTGGCTTGGTTTCTTGTTGGCTTGGTTTCTTGTTGGCTTGGTTTCTTGTTGGCTTGGTTTCTTGTTGGCTTGGTTTCTTGTTGGCTTGGTTTCTTAGTGGCTTGGTTTCTTAGTGGCTTGGTTTCTTGGTGGCTTGGTTTCTTGTTGGCTTGGTTTCTTGGTGGCTTGGTTTCTTGGTGGCTTGGTTTCTTGGTGGCTTGGTTTCTTGTTGGCTTGGTTTCTTGGTGGCTTGGTTTCTTGTTGGCTTGGTTTCTTGTTGGCTTGGTTTCTTAGTGGCTTGGTTTCTTAGTGGCTTGGTTTCTTGTTGGCTTGGTTTCTTGTTGGCTTGGTTTCTTGTTGGCTTGGTTTCTTGTTGGCTTGGTTTCTTAGTGGCTTGGTTTCTTGTTGGCTTGGTTTCTTGTTGGCTTGGTTTCTTAGTGGCTTGGTTTCTTGTTGGCTTGGTTTCTTGTTGGCTTGGTTTCTTAGTGGCTTGGTTTCTTGGTGGCTTGGTTTCTTGTTGGCTTGGTTTCTTAGTGGCTTGGTTTCTTGTTGGCTTGGTTTCTTAGTGGCTTGGTTTCTTGTTGGCTTGGTTTCTTGTTGGCTTGGTTTCTTGTTGGCTTGGTTTCTTAGTGGCTTGGTTTCTTGTTGGCTTGGTTTCTTAGTGGCTTGGTTTCTTGTTGGTTTGGTTTCTTAGTGGCTTGGTTTCTTGTTGGCTTGGTTTCTTGTTGGCTTGGTTTCTTGTTGGCTTGGTTTCTTGTTGGCTTGGTTTCTTGTTGGCTTGGTTTCTTGTTGGCTTGGTTTCTTGTTGGCTTGGTTTCTTGTTGGCTTGGTTTCTTAGTGGCTTGGTTTCTTAGTGGCTTGGTTTCTTGGTGGCTTGGTTTCTTGTTGGCTTGGTTTCTTAGTGGCTTGGTTTCTTGGTGGCTTGGTTTCTTGTTGGCTTGGTTTCTTGTTGGCTTGGTTTCTTGTTGGCTTGGTTTCTTGTTGGCTTGGTTTCTTAGTGGCTTGGTTTCTTGGTGGCTTGGTTTCTTGTTGGCTTGGTTTCTTGTTGGCTTGGTTTCTTGTTGGCTTGGTTTCTTAGTGGCTTGGCTTCTTGTTGGCTTGGTTTCTTAGTGGCTTGGTTTGTGTTGGCTTTGTTTCTTGATGGTTTGGTATCGTGGTGATTTTGTTCTGTGATGTGCGGTACCGTGTTGGATTGTTAGCTGGGAATCGTGGTACGTGATGTTCTCTGCTTCACATCCTCTCGCTCCAGGGACCGACAGCGCACTGACCACTGACCGAAGCCTAGCGTCTTTGCTTCATCCGTCTGGCGGTTTGTCCGAGCGTTACTTTTTTCTGTAAGGCGAATGACGAGTCATCGAATTTTTGCACTACGCTATGCACTTTCTGCGTGAGACAATCACGAATGGAAAATTCCACGCACCTAGACACAGTGGCGTACAGACAAGTGCATAAACACAACTTACCAATGTCACGTGTCATTCACTTTTCACAAACCCAAATTATTGATTTGGTTGCAGTGTTTCGTGTTAGGCATCTATTACCAACACTCATGGCCAAACTGTCAAATCTACCCTTTTTTCCAATGACTTTAAAATAGTTTATTGTGTGCTAATTCTATGGCACTTACAGCAATTACGTTCCATTACGGGGAACGATCACCAACTAAGTGCCCTCTTTTAGGTAGTAAAATAATTCACAACAATGTCACAAAGTCATTGTACATTGAACAACGTTTACCACGCATAATAATGAGGTTAGCTGGCGTGATATTCGCAACTACAGCGACTTGTCATTCAATCAGTCAGCCGGAGCAAGTTAGGGGATTTAAAATCGCGACAAACACAAATATTATTTGTGGTGTTTAACGACGCACTGTTTTGACAACTGGCCCTGCGGCACTGGTCTAATGGCGTCGGTGAATGAGTGAATGATGATGAGGATGATGATGAACCTAACCTAGCCTAGAAGGGAGGAGGGGGAACCCGGTGCCGGCACGTAGCCTACTCCTGTCGAAAAGCACCAAGGGGACCACCGGCTTCACGTCCCTTCCGAAGGACGGTACAACTCGAACAGCAGGATTCCTCCACAAATCCATGCTGTCGAGAGGTTGATAAGCGAGGCGAATGAAGTTGCTGTACTAACTTTCATCCCTCCAACCTCTCTCCCGAACAGAACTGGTCATGTGTATAATGGTCACCCATTCAATACCTGACTCAGCGCAGTGTTGCTTAACTTCGGTGATCTAACGAGAACCGGTGTTTCCAACACGCCAAACCGTTCGGTTGACAAACACAAAAAAAACCTCACAAACAGAACCACCGGTCTTCTATTTAAGCGGCAAAACCATCTTTAGATTTCTGTCGATTTT
The DNA here is from genome assembly GCA_947568835.1 of Protonemura montana. NCBI lineage: Eukaryota > Metazoa > Arthropoda > Insecta > Plecoptera > Nemouridae > Protonemura > Protonemura montana. The sequence continues at coordinate 22,572,918 of OX387604.1, read as the reverse complement.
GTATTTAAATCGCCTAAAACAAATTTAAACGCCTCGAAAAGCTGAAACTGAGATAATAATTAATTTACATCCGCCTCTGCGCCCTTCGGTGCCAACCCGGCCAGGGTAACTTCGTCACCCTCCCCAGACCCCTTGAGGTGGATACCGAACGGTTTGGCGTTTTGGAAACACCGGTTCTTGTGAGATCACCGAAGTTAAGCAACACTGCACTGAGCCATGTATTGGGTGGGTGAACTTCAAACGCGTGACCAGTTTTGTTCGGGAGAGAGGTTGGAGGAATGAGAGTTGGTGCAGCAACTTCATTCGCTTAGCTTATCAACCTCTCGACAGCATGGATTTGCGGCGAAATCCTGTTGTACGCACTGTACCGTCTTTCGGAAGGGGTGTTAAGCTAGTGGTCTGATCAACGATTTATTGATTATTGGGGTTTAACGACGCAATGTTTAGACAAATGGCTATGTGGCACTGGTCTTATGGCGTCGGTGAATGTGTGGATAATGACGAGGGTGATGCTAGACTTAACCTAGCCTAGAATAGAGGGGGGGAAACCCGGTGCCGGCAACTAACTGCCGTAACTTGCTGTAACTTCAAGCCATTTTGGCAGATATCATTTAAGGTATACAAGTGCAACGCAATGGACGACAGCGCCTGGTAACACAATTTCTAGCCCGATTTCAGGAAAACAATGACAATGACGAACACAGTTCAGTTTTTTTTTTTTTTTTATATACAATTAAAGAAAAAATGACGAGTCGGCGGCAATCTGTTATTTCAGAATTTTGCGTTTAGTCCGTCGACTCTGGCGTTGGCAAGATTGCCGAACCCCTTCTATTGAAAACAAATAATATGTGTTAAATCTCTCCTGATTCTTACAAAATGCAGAATAAACCCGCCGAGAGACTCATTGTTAATCAAAGTAAGGTTTCATGGACATTTTCGCTCGTTATACCGCATCAAAAGTGGTGAAATGTTTACCTGCAAGCTAGTTATTTGCAAAATTACTTCCCTTACAAATGCCGTCTAAGCAATCGATTTTTGCAATTTCCGTAAAGATACCAGTTTGCAGTGAACCGGTGAGCCATATACAGCCGCAAAATCCGCTGGATGAAAGTTCAGGAATAAAACAACGCAACATGATAATACATTTATATTTATTAAATATAAAAAATGCTGTATTTTGTGTTAGATCGTTGCTCTCAGACTACTTTTTCTTGCCCAGGTAGCCATGCTACATAATTATGTTAATGTTTGAATTAGTAGGCATTAACCACTGGTAACAAAGTCGTTAAGTACGTACGATAAATTAAAATCGTGTTGTAATCAGTGATAATATTCTCAGAGCTAACTCAAGTCTTTACCGCGAACGAGCAGCAAATACGGAGCGACAGAATGATGAACTAATTTTTGTGTGACGTCGGGAGTAACACTTCGAACGAGTTGCGAGCGAGCGAGCTAGGTTCTATCAAAATGGCTGCTTCAGGTTGGTAGTGAGTCAGTCACGTGAAATCGTTTAGAAATGATTTTGGCGTGCAGTATTTTGTTATGAGTATGCAGAGTAAACAAAGTCTTTTAGTTGCTCATTTCTTGTCATTGTTTTTGGGACACTGATACCCCCAAGGGCACGAATCGGGTTACCACCTGGCTACTTTTACACGTTACCGCGTGGCCTGCCGATCTTATTGCATTGAATTTGCATCAAAGCTAAATTCGCGCGGTGTCATATGTTACGTTGTTATTACTAGTCTCTTAAAATTTACGAAGTAATCCGACAATGTTATCATGGAACTGATCATTTCTATTAGTAATCCATTTTGGTCGCTAAGCATTAAATTCCTATGCAATAACTGTCCTTCAGATCCCAGATTGGGTGCCAACATAGTAAGCATTAATTCTGCTATATTATGTAAACTGGGTAGAGATTTCTTGTATCAAGGCATATTTAGTATTAAACTTTTTTTTACTTTTATGCTTATGTTGTTTTCTAGGAAAGAAAGGCAAGAAGGCCAAAGGGAAAACATTTGCCCTGACTGAATTCTTGGCCGATAGCGCAACTGGAGCTCCATCGCCCGTGATCCGCAACAAGGCGTGGGCTGATGAGGTGGATAATGATGATGGTGAGATTAAGTGGATGCCCTTTATTTCATTACCATCCTAATAAGGTTTATTTAAGGAGTTAAAGTTGGTATAAATTACCAAAATGTATCCAGTGTGTTTCACCTACCTCTGAGGCAGAAGGGCAAAGGTTAACACCTACTTTATCTCTTTGCCCTTAGTAAATTGGTACTTGTTACACATCTTTCATCTCAAGTGCCCTTGACAGTACTTATACCATTTTAAGGGTAGTGGGCAGGGTTTGGGGGCCAATGTGTCTCCATTAGTCAGGTGTTCTAATTTACCTAGTTCCTAAGAAATGCCAAATAGGTATTATTTAGGAATTACACAAGAGTTGTTTATGTAAAGCTGGGGAGTATTTTGAATGCATCTGACAGCATTCTATGCCTAACTGACTGCTTCATTGGCACTGTTATTGATCATGGTAGTTGCCAAGACTTACTCTTCCGATCTTAGAGAATAAAATGCCGGCTTGGATATTTTGCGGACTTTTCAAATTGGACTTTTTTTATTGAATATATTATTTCTGTCTTGACATCATAACAGCAATGTTAATATTTAGCACTATCCTAATTTTCAAAACATTTTATTCCATATTACCAATAACGATCTAATAAATTGTTTTATAATCATGAATACAAAACAACATGGTTAACATATATTACCAAATAACCAAATATTTGTAGACTAAAGTTGAAACTCAGTAATTCCCCTTTTTACATCAACTTCTTATTTGTTTATTTGCATTTAAATTCTTAGGAAAAATTGCATGGCTGTTAGTAATTCCTATTTGCTCACCACAATTTGTTTAATCTAAATGGGTTTGGTAGTTGCCTGGGTATTGGGTCATATTGCGATTGTGATATGCGATCGCATGTTGCGATGAGGTGCCAATAAGCAGTGTGGTTATAGAATCTGATTATTGATGTCCAAATGACACTATAGCAGTAATTGACCTTTGTTTAAAAGTGAATTAATAAACATAATTTAAATCTTGGAAGATTACTTTTTTTTTGCATAATATTTAAGATATAAAAATTATCAAACTTCCTCAAATAATTTGGCTTCAAATTTATAGCTCATATCCAAAAACTAGGGTTGCATAGACAGAACTGTGTGAAGCAAATATCTAGACAACTGCCAAAACCTTATTAAGTCAATTACCCAAATGGGGCTAAGCGAATATGCATTACGAAAAGCAATGCAATAAATGTCTGTAATTTGGATGTAAATTAAAAGAAATCATAAGTATTAAGAAGAAATCTGATTAATTTTACCAAATGTTTGTGTTTGTGGTCAATGAAGGGAGGAGATTCCAATGGTACTTGAATCGAATCCTACCTTGTGTGTTGCAGATGTTTACGATGCATCAGGCAGTCGTAACAAGCAGCCAGTGGTCCTTCCAACTGCTCCCAGAGCCACGAGGAACTTGAACTTCGATGACGAGAATATCCCCAGGAATCCTCCGTTCAATGCGTACATTTCCAACCTTCAGTACGATGTGGCCGAGGATGAAATCGAAGAGTTCTTTAAGGATATGAAGGTATACAGCTCATTTAAAACTGCTCCTTGTTGGATGTTCTCCTAGGGCTTGATTTTACTTAAAATAGTACTTAAAAAATGTGTATATATTGATATTACAAGCAAAAAATGATCTTTCATCCAACATTTTCTATTTTGATTTTTTTATATGAAAAAATATTAGATAGTTTGATGTTGTCTCTACATTTTGGTAAGTGCACTATTTTTTTCCCTTCCTTTATTAATTTGCCCAGCCTTTTGGTACCCCTAGTTACAGCAGTATGTAACTAAGGCTGGTCTGACAATACTGTTAAAGTGAGACCAATTTTCACGATGCCATTTTTTTTACTTAATAGACAAAGGTACACAACGAGATTTCAGGACGACCAAAATCCAAGGCTATTTTCAAACAATTTTACCCGATCAGGCATAATTGAAATTAAATCAAGCATGTGCATCATTTTTGCTATCAAGGATAGCAGATACTTATCAATGTGTAACCCCCCCCCCATAAAGAGACAATGGAAGCAATCAAAAGAAAGAAAATAACGCTGAGTTTTGACTCAGCAAATGCAATTTTAGGTGCATTGTGTATGAGCATAGCTAGTTGCTTGCAGAGGGATAAAAAACTTTGCGCACATTTTTGCCAGGGATAAAATTGAAGAATTTTTCTAGTGAACATTTTTGTACGTCTAAATTGGGAAAGAGACTGATCCAGGTTTTCTGAAAAGCACAGTTTTGTACTCAAAAAAGATGCCTGAGAATGTGTTACAACTGGTTGAGTGGTAACACACTTGCTGACACACATTGAAAAAAACATGCTAACTTATTCTATGAAAAATGAAATCGCATATAACCTGGACATCTTGTAGAAATAAGGATGCTTTTGCATAAAGTAGGTCTAGGAAAAATTAAAATACTCTGTTTTTGAACATTTATCATCTATTTTTATGTAGGCAAACTTTAGCACTTCTGGGGTGTTGTGGAATGCTCTCAACGATGGTTGGGCATTATAAAAATGCTATTTAAACGCTAAAATGTTTCTAAGGTCGTAAAAACATTTTAAGTACGAAAAAACTATCATAATTGTACAGATGTCCCTTAAGTGCAAAAAAATATGATTGCTCATATTTTTTGCTGACCAAACATTTTATAGGAAGTGGACTGTTGAAGGTTTTTCAAAAGTTTTGCAATGGTTTTGTACCATTTTTTTATAAATATTTTTTTATTGCAAACCCAGCTTTGCATGCAAATTTAGCAGATCACTCTTCGTTAGCACTTGATCTGTCCCATTTTCAGGGGATACTCATTCTTCAAATTCAAAAGTGTTTTACAGAAATGTGTTAACTAGCCATATCAAGCTTTCCAGAAAGTTTGAAGGCAGGTTTTGCGATATTTTACGAGATGCAGTGTTTCGCGTGATACCGAAGTTAAGCAACACGTTGTTCGCGTTTTATCATCCTTCGGAAGGGACGTTAAGCTGGTGGTCCCCTTGGTGCTCTTTGACAGGAGTAGGCTAAGTGCCAGCACCGGGTTTCCCTTCCTCCCCTCTAGGCTAGGTTAGGTTCATCATCATCCACTCATTCATCGACGCCGTTAGACCAGTGCTGCATGGCCAAATGTCAAAACAGTGCGTCGTTAAACAACACAAATCAACCAATCATAACCTCATATTTTGGCCTATCTCTATATTCCTTTGTATTGTGTTTACGAAGCAAATCAGTCAGTTTTCAATTGAATCGTGTCGAGTTCAAAACAAGCTGTTCTTTCTCTTGGCTCCGAGTGCCTGTGTTTGTTTTCAGATTTTATTTCAGAGCAGCCGACTGCCAAAACTTCATCGATTGATTCTGACTGGCATGTGTCTCATGCAGTTACAGCCTAGCATTGGAAGCAGATTTCTTTCTTGCTACTCTTTCTCACTCAGTACTTAAATTTAGAAAATTATATCTCCAAACTTGGTGATTAACTTTGTAATTTGAGTTGTATGCAAAATTAAACATGCTCCGAGACTCATTTTCTTTGCTCTTGCAGCAAAGGTGGACTTTATTACTGCCTTTTCAATACTATGGCATGTTACAAACTTGCAAAGGTATGCAAACGGCAAGAAGACTACGTTTGGGGGGAGAAGGGGATATTTTGTCACCTTGTTTTTTATGAAAACAATCATATTGATAACATAACAATAACATGCAGCACTAAATGTAACTATGGTATACTTTTTATAGTGATTTGGAATTTAAGCTAGATTTTTCAGACATACATGTGAGTTGATTGTTTTTGTCATTACGTTATATAGTATAAATGTTCCTCCGTGCTTTGGCAATTGTTTGGTGCATTTAGCTAGGTGAAGTCGAGATAATCTAATAGTCGTCCAAGTGTTACGTAATTTATTTGAGTAGCAACGCAGACCATACCTTATTGAGACCCACAGTTAGAAAATGCAGCTTTGATCTCTCCGTTCTCCTTGTTTATGACGAGTGAGCAGGCAGCAGAGACGGAAATTTACTCAGTGTCTTCCTCTGCTGTCTGAAATGCTCCGATTTAATTGATTTTGAGGGCACTTTTGGATATATGCTGAAAAGGGCCAGTTTTTTCTGGTTTTTCCTCTAAATATTAACTTGTGATTCTGTCTAGTAAAGGATTGTACTTTAAGAGCTACCGGAATCAGGACAATTAGCTCAGTAAAATTTGTTGCACTTCTTGATTTTAGATTTAGAGATGATATGCCTTATGTTTTTGCGTACGCACGGCCGTGTTTGTATGTCATATTGGACCCGATAGTGAAAGGTTTCGGCCGATCAGTAAACCTTTTAAACATATAAAAAAAGACAGCAATAGTGGTTTGCATGGTCTAAACCACGGCTGTTTTGTTTTTATGACTAATCGCTAGAATTCATAGTAGGTGAAATTCAAACTGGACTTTCGAAACAACTGGAGCTTAGTTTCGTGAAGTTAAACAAATGCTATGAGGGAAAATAATGGTTGTGTAGTAGACTTGAAATAGTTTTGTCTATGAAAAGTGATAGTATCGGTGATTTCTTTCAAGATTCCTTATTGTGTCTTGCCCTAAGGAAGTATCAGGAGTTGGATACACATTTTCAGTGCCACTCATTTAAAGAACTCAAGGCTGAGGATAGAGAATGTTTTCCTAATTGAAATGAACAATCATGACAAAATCAAGTCAATGCAATTCAATTTGTTATTGTGCTCATGTATCATGGTGTGCATACAGGGTTAAAGCTCATGAAAATGATCAAGCAAAAATAGTTGGAGTTACGGATTACAAAAACAAATAAAAACTGACATGTTTAAAATTGCATTGTTCATCAATCTTTATCTCATAAAATATATTAAAAAATGTAGTAATCTTTTACTTTTCAACAAAACAGTTCAAATTTATGTCTAGAGTAATAAATTCAGGCAACTGTCTCGAAACTTAATGCCATTAGCCCATTATAAACATTAAAATTATTAAGTCTATGTTTTGGCAACCATAGTACATAATTATTTCTAGTCATGTTATGCAAGTCGAATTTAGTTAAAAAAAAAAAAAATGCTTTTCTTTCGTGTGTTAAATTTAATAACATTGGTTTCGTCCACATTCAAAGATAGTTTGTTGGCAGCAAACCAGTGGAGTAATCTTTAACTCACCCCTTAATTTAAATAATTTTGGTTCAGTTCTTATTTAAGTTTTTTCTGTTCGAAGTCTGGAAAGAAATAACTTGATTCAAAAAGCAACCAAATACTGAATGGTCAATTGTGCTTGTTTTACAGATAGTGAACGTGCGACTGCCCAGGGATGATCGAGGTAGTGGGAGACTCAAAGGGTTTGGCTACGTCGAGTTTGACAGCCGTGAGTCGCTGATCGCTGCCCTGAACATTGGAGACACGGTTAGTTGAGCACCTAATTTTTCAGCTGTGCATCGGACTGTAGAGCACACTAAACAGACCTGACTCGCGTTGTTTAGGTCATATGTTGAACCAAGGGACCTCGCCAAGAGCAGCCATTTGGTGGCGCTTCCATGGTGCTACATAATAGCATAGAAAAAGGATTAGGTCAGTTAGAAATCTATCATATGTAAGCACCTGGGCTTGCCAGAAACCCCAGAAAATGTTCGCCGAGGGCGGCGCTAGTGATAGCAAACCGCTGTACGTACCGCGGAGTTCGAAAAACCCGTAGTGTATATGTTTCTCTCGAGCCCGCTAGTTGTTCTTTGTAAGCCCAGAGATGCGCCGAGTTCAAAATGCCCGTAGTTCATGAACAACCTGAGGCACGCTAGAAGCACTTCTAACGTGTGTAGCGCCGAGTTCAAATCGGGAACCTTGTGCGAGTAGTTCAGTGTAAAAATCAAAACGATTCCGTCTTTGCTGTTTGTCTGAATGACTGCTGTTGGGAATATTCAGATTTAAATACGAACAACTTGATCTGTCCGCGTCAATAGTTGCCATGGAAAAACTGAAGTTTCCTTAAGAAGCCATTTATGTTGCACGCAATTACATTCTGGAATGCATTATTTGTATACAACAACAATTTCAACCTTTCATTTCAAGTACCCATCGATCTGCAGTAATCATGTATGCTCACGCGACCACGTTTTTCCCATACACTTGTTACCTCGTTCCTTAGCTCGTTCCGAGCTAGTTACATTGACAGAAGCAATTGTAAATTAAGCAAAATAACTCGGAATGGTCATAAGCAGCAACGTGAATAGTTGTCGATGTTGGAGCAAAATTTCCGTGGTTTTTTAAGTAAAGCAACAAGTTCATTCTTTATCGACTTGCCAATAATTTAACATCTACATTTGTGGTATTTCTTGGAGTATCAGCACCTGGTTTAGTCTCTGATAATAACATTTTTACAGCCATAACCGCCTCTTGTAGACGTGGGGAATTTATTTGAGACGGTACTTGACTGTAAAACTAGTGTCATTCTGAACGTCAAAAAATGTAAGCACTAAGTGCAGGCATATAAGTGGACAGATGTCAGATACAGCAATCGAGTCGCTCAGGTGAACATATCACTACCTTGCTTGTTGTCTATTACTAGAGCGCAGAAATTGAGAGACCTTTCCGAATTTAAACTCAGCGCTAAACGCGTTGGTGTAGCAAAGCTGTTATTGAATTGAGCGGATGCAGGATTTGGCATAATGGAAGATGACCCGATATGATTCAAGGTCACGGGATCTATTTCCACCCACCATTTCACCTTTCTCGGCATACAAATGAATTACATTTGGTCTGTTCGCCTGTAAGAATGTCCCACAAGCCACTGTTTTGTTTTCCCAGACCATCAAAGGCAGGCGCATGCGAATCGAAGTGGCTGCTGCATCGGAGGGGGAGCGCAGAGGGGTGGGGGGACGAGGGGGCCGTGAAATGGGGTACGACCTTCGAGGGGACCGGGGAGACGGTCCAGACCGCACCCTGGGTGATTGGCGCAGCGGACCCAGGGAAGACCCACCCAACGATCGCTCAAACAGCAACAGAGGTAACTACATTCTACTGCAGTTGCTTGTATGCTAGATGCTTCTTAGTGTTAATACCATAATTTTTTTTTCGTACCTTAGTTTGTACCTCACTCACATATGCCAATATCTTGACATACTCAAAAAGTCCAGTTATTTAGCATCTGTCTCCTATTAGAGCTTTATTTAAGTAAGTGTTGGAGATACAGTACACTACACGACGCTATTCTCCATCTCTGGTAAGTTCCACTTCCTTTCTTTCCTTCTTCACCACAACATTTATGCAGCCACTTGGCAACCTATTCCCATTATTTAGGTAAGAGTAGAAAACAGCAGACGTGATTAAGATTATGTCCTTGTTTCCGGTCAATGTAAAAATGACCGGCTACCATAAAGTTTTGATTAATCTCTTTAGATCTGTTTTTGTTGGAACAAATATCCTTTTTTTCTGGTCCATGAAGGGCCATTGCTGAGTTAGTTATTTTTCTTAAGGCTGGCACCTAACTGTCTTCACATTGTTTCCTGCAGATAACTCTGATGGGCGTCCAAATGATCGGGGGCCTTTCACTCGCGAAAACATGGACCGTGGTGCTTTCACTCGAGACAACATGGATAAATCGTTTAATCGGGAGAATAATGATCGCGGAGCATTCACCCGAGACAACATGGATAAATCGTTCAACCGCGAGAATAATGATCGCGGATCGTTCACTCGAGACAACATGGATAGATCGTTCAATCGCGATAATAATGATCGTGGATCGTTCACTCGAGATAACATGGCTGGATCGTTCAATCGCGATAATAATGATCGCGGGTCGTTCACCCGAGATAACATGGATAGGTCGTTCAATCGAGAGAATAATGATCGCGGCATGGACCGCGGCCCTTTCACGCGAGACAACATGGACAGGTCCTATGGAAGAGACGGGGGGGACCGAGGAGATCGCGGTGATCGCGGTGCCTTTACGCGGGAGAACATGGATGGAGGTTATCAGAGCCGAAGAGATGGTAAGTTGATTGAATACTTGCTAGAGTAGCCACAGCCACTCTTTTTAATAATTAGGCAACTATGTTACTCTCCCAAGACCAGTATCTGTTTATATTAAGCTGGACCGATTAAGATTTTGCGTCTGATTGGATTGCTGCTCTTGCTATCAGGAGTCCCATCCACTAATGAAGCAAGTATGCATGTTTTCTGTCCAGGTTCACTCGAGGAATCAGAAATTGGTAACTGGGAGAGATATAGATAAAATAGTGGCATGGAAATAGAATGGATTTCTGGTCAATTACAACCCTATGATGGTTTTTAGACTCGTGTTTACTTGATTTAACCTTAGCACTAGTTATAAGAAAAACTATTTGAAATGGGTTTTTAATGCCAAGTAAAGGACAATTAAATTTCCCGACGTTTCCTTGAAAAAGTAACCATTGAAGAAGTAACTAGTACATGTTGCGAAACGTCGGGAAATTTAGTTTTCCTTTACTTAGCATTCAAAACCCATTTCGAATAGTTTTTCTCAATTACAACCCTGTGTATGGTTGTATAACAAATGTTGTTTCAAGCATTGCGCCATCAAACTGGCTCTTATCAAAGGGCAAGGCAAAATGTAAAGACCAAAATAACTAAACGTCTACTTGGGTAGACATTAGGGTTGCATTTGATATATGAGTAAAAATAAGTTGAAATGGCAACTGATATGTCATTTGCTTGAACCGCCTGTCTTACCTATACTGTTAGCAAGCAAAACTACTCAGGTCGGGGCTTAAGCATTCTATTGGTTCAGAAGTGCAAAGACCTGGAAGGCCTGGCACTTTGGTCTGAACAAGACTGCCAAATGCCAATCAGTATGGATGTTTGTCTTATGCTAAGGGTTAGGTCGCACAAATTTTGGCTTCTTAGTCCCAAACTGAAGTGAATCCTATTTTAGTAAAATGACTCAAATATTTGAAACAAGGTGTTTTAAAATAAATTTTTCTCAAACAAGGAATTGTTTTACATGTGTTTTTCAAGAATGCCCATGCAGCTCTGGGTAGAAATTTGTAATTGTTTGTTTCTTGCAGGTGGGTCTGACAGCTTGAGCCGGGGTCCCAGCTCCAGACTGGGAGCAGAGCAAGAGGGTACTGGAGAGAGGTACGTGCCAAAACGACTCCTTTTTCCCTAAATTTGAAAGTGATAATTGGGTTTCATTGTGATAGAAAGGCAGTATGAACATTAAAGTTTAAAATTGAAATATTTAATTCGTCCAACACCAGTGGTGTCGCAATAATAGGCAGGTGCAGCTATAAAATTACCGCTAAGACCCCGTTTTGCTGGATCTGCATGCACAGGTGCACGTGAAAAACATGTTTTGTACAAAAAGCGTCTTGCACAAATTGTGTCACTACATTAATGTGTCTCAAGTCTACCACTGGGCTTATAAGTTCAGAGCCCCTGCGCTGATGCTTAACACTGCCACTGAGTTACAAGTTCCCTGAGCTAATACACTGCCTCGTAAGCTAATGCACTGAGTACTTCCACTGGGTTAAGAAGTTTTTCATAGCTTCTACTAATAAGTTCTTGCAATCTCGTGGGTGAATGACGGAAAATCTTTGCGCAGGCTTGACGTGGAGACTAATGGCTCTGCGCCACCTGCCGAGCGGCCACGACTGCAGCTGACGCGGCGTACAGTGCCCGAGGCTCCGCCAGGAGAGGAAGGGCCACCTGCTGCAACCTCCGCTTCCATCTTCGGCGGGGCCAAGCCAGTGGATACAGCGGCCCGCCATCGTCAAATTGAGGAACGACTCGCAAAGCAAAATGCACCTGCCCCTCGGTAAGTCTGCAACGAAAACTTTGGCTTTTACACTTACAGTGTAAATGATCTTTTGGCCGGATTTTTTTGGTTAGTCAGTCTATTGCCAATTCTCTCGAGCCATTTACTTTACAAAATGCTTGTCTAATTGCAAAGTGGAATATAACCTCAAGAACACTCGAAAAGGCATCAATTAAGTTGAGTGTAGATGCTGCAATCAACCTTTGACTTCTGCTCGATGTATACATGGTAGAGGTTGTTTCTGATACCAGTGTGCACTTGGTACTCGCAATGTTATTCATAAAATATTTGTGTTTGGCTGTACTAAACTGCTTCACTAACATTTGATCTACTTTTACTTAAACTAGCTTTGGAGCAGACCTAGGAGACACGGCACCAAAAATAATCTTCTAGCAACATGACATAAAACTGGCTTTCTATTCCAGGACGGAGGCCAGCGTACCTGTGGAAGAAGCGAAGACTGAGGCCCCTGAAGGAGGGTGGGCTCGGCGTGCTGGGCCACCAGTCGCCACCGTGCAAAACAACCATACTCCCCAAGAGCGAGGGACCGTGCGCAAACCTGGCGCTTCTAGTAAGTAAACAGACTGCCAGTTGGTCCACTTCAATTCTCTTCAGGTTGGGGCAGGTCTCTTTATATCGACTTATGGAATAGATACTGGCACATCTTGCTTCTCTGGACAAATGTTGTACTTTCATTGGTTGATGTTCGACCTGAATTGTGATTAGTTTTTGTTAGTCGCTAGTCCTGCAGATTGAACAGATGTTAATCTTTGTTTCACTGAATGAAAATTTCACTACTCACTAGTCACAAATCTGCTTGACTAACGTCTCGGTGAAACTTTATTGTAATTCGGAGAATTCAGTGTACCTATGGCTTCCTTCTGTTAGTTGCTTAGTGGTTTCCTTCTGTTACTTGTTAATAAGAACTTATAAAAAGATGTTTGTCCAGGAAAGCAACCGCTCAGTATTGCAATTTGTACAAGTCATGATCCCATCCGTCGCTGGTAGTTGCTTTGCAGTCAGGTAACACAAGGTGATCGATGCCGTCAAACAAAGATAGCATACTCCATTGAACCTATTTGGGTGTGAGAGCCACTGGTTCTTGCTAGCGCTGCAAATTGGCCATCAAAACCCTCCCAAAACATACACAAACTGAATTGAGCCACATTTTTGCAAAAAATGGTCTGATAGCATGTTTTTTTTCTTTGAAGATGGAGGGCGTGGAACGGCTTTGCCTGCAGTCGGGAGGGGAGGCGGGGCCATAAAGGGAGGTGCAGCAGGTACGGACCCCCTCCCTCCACGGATGCCGAAGATGGTGGACCAAGCTGCCCCCAATTTTGCCGTCACCAACAAGTTTGGGCTCCTGCCCACCGAAGAAGACGCTGCCAATGAATCAGATTGATACCAACCATACCATGCGACATCCAGCAAGTTTTTTTACTATAATATATAATGGACAATGAATTTATGAATTTAATTGACGATGAAAGTGAGTTTCAGCTTAACTCTCGCCGGCCATTTTTTGCTAATTGTAACGCTAGTGAATTGCATCGTTTTGGAAACCAGATTGTACATACTAAACGATGAGCTTACATTTACGTGTCACAGCTGCAATGTCGCTGGTTCGTCTTGTACCTTTTGGTTCTTTTTCTATATCAAATCAATACACGTTTGTGTGCGTACTACCTTTGTCATTAAAGCAGGTAGCATGGGAGCCAACTGTCTTTCGTTACACCAGACTCTCCAAATTGTTGAAAGATTTCTTCGATTTGCTTATAAGGGCCATCGTAGTGTAATATAGTCTCACGAACAAAATCATTTTAATATCACTTCTTAAAAAGGATTTTTAAATAATGTGTCGCCTATTTTCTATTGATAACACGCTGCTTGCCTGACGTCTCTCCAGGACAAACAGCCAGGAATTTTTTGGAACAAAATCTTTCCAGTTAACTTTATGAAACCTTTGCCGCTACATTTGCGGGAACTTACTCATATTCAAGAATGTGTGTAAAGATATTGTGTCTGTTCAGATGTCTTGCCTTTTATTACAACACATAAATATATCACCATTATTCTGCAGCCAACTCACAATTCAGGTTAAACTATACTTTACCTAAAACTACAACAAAAAGCATATGCATGATGGAAAATAATGCTGTGATGTATTGCAAAAAACAAACCTTCTTGCAAGGAGGTATTGCTCATATTAACTGGCAGCAGTCTAGGCAATTGATTGATTGCCGATACTGGATAAACTCGTATAAGCAAATCGGAAACTTATTTTAACTTTCCCTTTTATATCCCAACTTTTTAATTCCTTGAATTGCATGTATTTCCATTGTGGGTGGATATTTTACATCGTCAACATTGTGCAAACTATAGGATCAAATAAAAAGCATGTCGATGGAAACTGAATCGTTTGAGTAAAAAAAAATGCTCCTTTGGGTTGGATTGTCCAAAATTTGTGTTTGTATTTTTTTTTCAACTAGTGCTTCTTGAGTAAAATTTAAGCTACCTAGAAGTGCGTAGCTTTTTAAGGGCAGTAAATTACCGCCAGGAACTTTTTCATTTTTAAGGGCTGTTCCCCAAAAATAAACAGACTGCTGTGCATGTCTGTTTAAAACAGCTGCTTTCACATGTCAAATATAATATGACAATTTGACTTTTCTGTCTACCTTCTCCTTTATTAAGCTGCTTGTCTTTGTTTTAATCGTACAATTTTTCAGTGGGTCTTCTGCTTTTTAGAATTGTGGTTTGTAGCAGTGTGGTACCACTGATCTGGGAGGCAGACGGTTTCATTCCTGATACTGTTTCTTATACAGCCCACTGCTCAGTATACCAGCCCAGTTGTTTCAGATCTCACGGAATGAAGTTGCTGGTCTTCTGTTCCAAACGAGACGTTCGCCATGGATAAGTACAGTCTTCGTTTTGTAACACTCAGTACACATCTATTAACCCTAGGCCTGCAAGTGAAATCAAGGAACTCAAAATAATCATTGTTGATTTCAGAATAAGAAATAATTAAAAATATATATCTGTGCTTATCACAGTTAGTGTGATTTTGTTGTTGTTAAATAACTCAGTTGTCCTCTCCTACCAAGAATATTTGCTGGTTTGTCCATGGGTCAACCAAATTCTTGATGCACCTGAAATTCTGGGGCCCTGTGCAAGCATGTATTAGCTGTCAGTCGAGAACAGAAGAGATTTGGACTATTAAGACTGAAAGTGTCTTTCTTGAAATTGATCAATAAATAAAGGTTTGTATTACTTGAAAGACATATTTTTATTTGATGAATTTTACATTACACACCATTTAAATAATCCATTCGCGGCATTGATAAATTTCGGAGGGATAGTTACCTAGCTCCTTAAGCTCCCACATCCAAATGAAAAAAGTCAAGTTCATGAAGTATTTCTAGCAATAAATAAATGTCCCAATTGAAGCCTTTTTTCCTTGAAACATAGTTATATAATAGTATCTTTGGTTAAGACGTCTTATTTTAAAGACGGTCTAATTCCGGATCCCTAATTAAATGGGAATTAGAACAGCATCAAAGGGGCAGTATTTCCATCATCTTTGCTAATTACCAACGAGCCGTGGCTTCTTACACACCAACTATTTAAAAAATGTCCTCCCATAATTATTTGCCTATAATCAAAGACCCTATCTATCTATGACCTATCTATGGTCTTTGTCAAAGACCATCCTATAATATACACAAAGATGGGCGGTATTGTGTCAAACTGACAGTGACGGCTGTCAGGCTCATATGGGAGATGTCACTTTACCGCGGTGGTCTGCCACTGCTAGATCGGTTTGCAAATCCACGTAGCTAAAAAATAATAAAGTGATGGTGGTTTCAACGTTTTGTGTGTTTTGCGTCCCGTAAGCTAATTTATATGTATAAATTATGTGGCGTT
This sequence comes from Protonemura montana, assembly GCA_947568835.1. Taxonomy (NCBI): domain Eukaryota; kingdom Metazoa; phylum Arthropoda; class Insecta; order Plecoptera; family Nemouridae; genus Protonemura; species Protonemura montana. Next base: position 22,557,089 of record OX387604.1, on the reverse strand, counting down.
CCTGTGACGGCTGACTTCTCTCCTAACCTCTCTTTCACCTATCTTTTTTTTAGAAAACTCATTATAAAAATGATGCTTACACTGGGATTGTTATTGGTGATTTATATCGCTATTGGGATTCCAATCTACTTATTCATAATGAAAATGGTACGTTTTTAGTTCTAAACTATCATGCGCATGAACACATTCAACTACGATTTCTTCAAAACCTCAATTCTCAAACGGTCTTTCATGGTTTGGGGGGCGACTGCCCAGTATTCACATTATATGTAAATCTATTATAAAACTGTCGAATACTTTTTAATTTTAGTCTGTACGTCGCAAGAAGTTGCTTGCAACTGGACCCACTGTCGTGGGTTTCTTTCATCCCTACTGCAATTCAGGCGGTGGAGGCGAGAGAGTTCTCTGGTGTGCGATCAAAGCCATGCAGATAAAGTAACTCTATCATTATGACCTTATAATTAGTTACACAATTGTTTTACCTGGATTAGGCAGAGCTTACACTGACCATCTGACCATTTCAGATTTCGTGATATCAAAGTGGTCGTATATACAGGCGACTTGGATGTATCACCAGATGCAATTCTTGCTCGTGCTCAGCTAAGGTGATAATAAAACCATTCGTTCATGATTAGATTTCTCAAAAGTTCATATATATATAGTTCATAAGTTCATGTGTAAAATGGACTATCTATGATCTTAACTCTAATTATTAATATTTTCTTTCACTTTTTGGTTTTTGTGGCAGGTTCAATATCGTGCTGGCAAATCCAGTGGAATTTGTTTACTTGCACAGACGTCCCTGGATTGAGGCATCAAGGTACCCGTACTTCACGTTACTCGGCCAAAGCATTGGCAGTGTTGCTTTGGCGTTAGAGGCAATAACAGCGAGTCCTCCAGGTAAAATACTTTCCTCCTGTAGGAATACCAATCACATACCTACCTAGGGGCTTAATTTGATTTCGTCTAGTGCAGCATGCTGAATACAGTGCTTAAATTTCATTGATGAGAGTGTGTCTCTGAAGAATAAATCATTTCTGTTTGTAAAACACCAACGTTACAATAATACCAACCAGTTGCACAACCTATTTTATTATAAGTTAAATCTTAAAACCTGAGACAAAGTTTTTGCACAAGCTCCTTAATAAGATCTTGATGATTCATGAGATCTTCGCTAGACCTCGTGGCCGCTTGCAGAAGCGGCTACTACAAGCGCTCTTCCAATTGTGCCATATAGTTTGTTTGAATGCTTTGTAAAGAAAATTAGCAGTTGCAAGTAAATGGCCACAAGGCTTACCATAAACTGCTGCTATCAACACAAACCCCACTCATAATAAACGTGAATCTGGCCCAGACATTTTAGACATTTTTCAAACTGGATATTTAAAAGATTAGTTTCCTTTACACTGTGTTGGTTCTAATTATTAATTTAAAAACTGATGTAAAAGCGCCTATATTATATAGGTAAGATTCCACTTGCTTATTGGTATTTGTTGCACACAAACTTCCGAAAATCAGCCGTAAATTATTTTTAACTTAATAATGCTTAACTATAGAAAATCTTGAAAATTTTGATTTCTTGCAGATATCTTTATCGACACTGCTGGTCACGCTTTTGCTATGGCAATTTTCAAACATGTGGCATCTTGCAAAGCCGCTTGTTATGTACATTATCCGACCATCACTACTGAGATGCTCCATAAAGTTTCGCAGAGAGAAGAAGCACATAACAACAGACGGTTTATTGCAAGAAGCCGTTTGCTTTCCAGGGCTAAGTTGATCTATTATCGTCTCTTTGCTAAGGTGAATGAGTAAAATAATTTACCAATGATCTTACAAAACACCAAGCCTTCAATATCTGAGCTAGTCTTGCATATCTGAGTATCCTCAAGGTTATATTACTGTTCATATCTCTCGTTATTTTACCTCTGCCGATGAGGTTCATCAGCCGTCTTAGATAACGTGAGGCATTTCATTTAAAAATTTGCACAACTGCTTACCTTAACATTTCTTTATTAGAGAGTTCTGATCCATAGTTTCCTCAAAACCTTTAATTGAATTATATATAGATAGTGATAGATGTAACAGGCTGTAAGATATGTGCTCTTATCATACAAATGATGTCTCATCATTTCAGTTGTACAAGATGGCTGGAAGTTGTGCAGATGTTGTAATGGTAAACTCGTCGTGGACTGAGGAACATGTCAATGCACTGTGGCAATCTCCGCTGACCACTCACCGCGTTTACCCCCCATGCGATGTTGACGACCTTAAGAAAATCCATTCCTCTCAATCTCAAGAGTCGGAGAAGACGGAAAATGAGCCTCAAGATGTAGTCAGCGAGAACGTGTAAGGAATCATATTCATTAAAAAGTATTTTCAGACCATACTAAGGGATGGGGAGATAATTTTGACGTGTTCACTAAATTTGAAAAAGGTGATAATTATTCTAAATTCAGTATTTCTATCAGTAAGAAGGAAGAGCTGTACTAGTTCAAATGGCCAATGCCTCTATTGCTGACCCTTTCATTTCTGACCCAACAAATTTCAGAGTAGAGGTGGTGAATCATGATGAGACTGCCAAACCAACAAAAAAACTTGTCAAGTTTGACGAGAAAGTCAGTGACGACAATGAAAAATGTGACGACCGTGGAAACCAACTTTTCAAGATAGTCTCTCTCGGCCAGTTTCGTCCGGAGAAAGACCACCCAATGCAACTGCGAGCTATGTATGCACTGAGGCAAATTCTTCCTGAGCAGTTGTGGGAGAAAGTGAGTGCAATTTTATCACTTCTTCTCGAGACAGATTTATTGATTAGATAATGAATTTCTATAACTACTATTTCTAATTGAGGATAGCGAATTTTCAAGCAGATGGAAAATAATCAAATAAAGAATGGAAATTAAATTAAGGTGGGCACTTTAAGAGGTTTCTTAGTGGAACAGTTGGCAAGGAGACTAAAAGCAAAAAGTAGTAAAATAAGGAAGTCTGTTACTTTGGCGGCATATCGAGCTGATATTTTTACTTCTTAATCAGAAAACTATACCTATCAGTACTATGTGATAAATTCCCCAATAATTCTACTCCTTGAAAAAACCAAAAAAAAATCTAAGTCAAAATATGACTTAAACAGTCAAATAAATACATTTATGACTCAGGCCTTAGTCTCCTTACGTAGGAAGGTGAGGAGTTACCCAAGAACTTGCAAGTAGAAAGATAAAACATTAAGTTCTTGAGGAAACCCAACTAATCATCTGATTAGACTGAGCATGTGGTAGTCGTAACATTTAGGTGGTGAGGCTTGGTTTAGCAAAGGCAGGTCAGCCATTCTTAACTGTTTTTTTTTATGAATTTATGTTAATGTTTCGAAAATTTGCTCGTTTGTAAATGATGTGCATTACATTTTAGGTGCATCTGGTGTTCGTGGGCTCGTGCCGTGATCATGTTGACGAGACGCGAGTTAAAGACATGCAAGACCTTGCAAAACACCTGTCTCTCGAAGACAACATACAGTTCAAAGTAAATCTCTCGTACGAAGAGCTGAAAGAAGAACTCCGTCAAGCAACTGCTGGCCTTCATGCAATGTGGAACGAACATTTTGGCATTGGTAAGTGAAAGATAGATCCATTCTACAGGCTTGAGCTGGCAACGTATTTTAGTTAAAAAGGCCTCTCCTATAGAGAGTGCAAGTGAAAATTTCAAAGACTTACAACCTCTGAAACACTGAGTTTTTAACCCCTTAAATTCAGGTCTAGCAGCAATAGGACATTCCAAGTATGCTAAGCAGTGGTTCTGATATTAAATCTGATCCACAAGTCTGAAACACTTGCCGCCTCACCTAACTTTTTCTGTTTTCCTTTGCTATTTCATTTCACTGCAAACCCTAAACAGTACTTAATTAAGCTACAGTGGCAATTCTTAACAATTCAGAAAGCCACAGGATTAACATCAGTTAATATTCTAATCAATGGTGTTGAGGGTCTGATATCAAGTAGCTGTCGTAATAACTTCAATCTCGCCTGCGTCTTTCAAATACTACAGACTGTGCATGTCATTGGTCATCCATTATTCATCTCAGCTCATTGTTGCCTTGTCAGTGATCTCAACAGAACTGGTTTTTCCGACTTCTCCAGATGTTCAATTTGGTCATGTGCCTAATGTAGCTCAAATAGTCTTAACGGATTTGGTGTAACATGTTTCAGGTGTGGTTGAGTGCATGGCTGCCGGTCTGATCATGGTGGCGCACAATTCAGGTGGTCCCAAAATGGACATAGTCGAAACGGCAGCCGGCTCTCGCACCGGATTTCTTGCCGAAGACGAAGCTGGCTATGCTCGTGCTCTTGCCACCATCTTGCTGTTACCGGTCGAAGGCCGGCAGAAGATCAGCAACGCAGCCAGGTACGTCAAATTACATCACCTCAGAATTGGTAGCTCATTACCCTTCTCTTCACTTGATCTTGATAAGGGATTTAGCTGTGCATGGTTAAAAACACAGTTTGAAATAGAGGCTGGCTGCGTTTTGTGGGCGCTTTTGTTGTGACATCTTACTGATGTGCAGGGGCACCTACATTCTAAAATTCAGAAGGAAGAAACTTTTCGCGGAGTGTCTTGGCCTCCGGATTTGGCGCCCCTGCTGAAGTAAACTTGAGTCCTTTTAGAGTTAAAATATTTTCTTACCAGTTGTGCAGCATCACCTGGTTTTTGTCATTGTTATTTGTTTGATCAATTATAATATGATTGTTTGAGAAAAAAATGCTTGGCAGCTTGCCTTTGTTTTTCAGATGTTGTATGGCTTGTTGCTAGTTGATAGTCAACCTTCAATCCATGCCATTGTGCAGCAGGAGGCTTGGCACAAATGATTTGAAACTTGAAGCTAGCAAGCCCTCTTTGAGCAATATTTAGGAGATCCTGAGGAACAAAATCTAAACCCTTCAGCAAACAATGAAATGAAGGATGCATACATCCACTCAAATTGTATTTCATCTTAATTTCAGTTGAGAGTGATGTTTTTTAAACTTATGCTGTACATATACTGCAAGAATTCTTGCCACTAGCCTGGCCGCTAACATGGTTCTGGTTCTAGCTTCTATCTTTTTCTAAAATTTGCACAAGCTTATATAAATGTAATTGTTTTCTTTCCAGATCATCAGTGGATCGATTTTCAACTGCAGAGTTTGAGAAAGGGTTTCTTCGAGCCATGGAACCTTTTTTCCGTGATCGGCAATAGTTTGGAACCTCGAAACATTCAATATGAGTGTGGTGGATATTGTAAAAGCCTCGCAGGCTTAAAAGCTAGATACTACCAGAAACAGGAAAGAGGGTGGGGAATCTACCTGGAATGGTGGTAAGAAATCATAGTCAACCTCGATTGAGATAGCTGGCTAACTGGATTATTTTATGCTATCATTCCATCATTCTCAAGGTGTCAATCGATTCGATTTATTGATTATGGCATCAGTAGCGATTAATCGATGTCACTCACAATAATCAAAATAATCGAAATAATTAATGTTTGAAATTTGAAAGAATTCACGCATTTTATGTAGTTTCTTTATTGTCGTCTATAAAAAAGTGCATAAAAAAAATCAATAGCATTTAGATTTTACCTTGGAATGTGATGTAGTAAGCTAACTAATTACTTATTATTAGCTATTAATTATTATTTACATAGTCCCTACCTTGGCTTTTACCTTGGCTCAAAAGTTGAAATGTGTTTTTTGAGGAAATCTCCTAATTTTTAAATTTATTTCATAAAAATCCCAGTCAATTAATTGGCTCCATTACTTAATACTTTTGAGTGTCCTATGACTTGCACCATGCCAATGGATGTTAATTTCAATTCATGTTTATGTTAACAATATTGTTAATTTCAATTTTCTTCATAATTTCCTGCTTAGTGAATAAATAAAAAAAAACATACAGAACAAAACAAACAAACTTTTAAAGAAATATTGCTTGGCTGTCATTTACATTTCCAAATATTATTAAATCTGGAGTTTGTAAAAAAATTTGTATTTCCAGGTCAGCCAATATTTATTCACTAAATCATAAAAATTCTCAAAAAATTCGATTTTTAATTGATTAATCAAAATAATTGATTAAATAAGTTTTTAAAAAATCGATTTTTGATGTGTTGGAAATAATTGTTTGACATCCCTACATCATTCTATGCGATTCTGTATCAACAACGTACTCTGTTTTTGTTTTGCAGTGTCTGTTGCTTGGGATTATGTCTACCTTAATTATGGCCTGTATTTGGGCATAGGCCAACTGGGCATAGCCCAACTGGGCATTTCCCCAAGATGACAAATTTTAGGGGCTGCAAAAAAAATTTCAAGAAAAATAGTCAGTACCCCAAACACATAGGTAAAAAACACTGGGCTTAAATTATCTTGGGGACTGTGTAACCAAACTCCCCTGTTATAGCATTTATCACTTGCACACTATTTCTCTCACGAACACGAAATTTGATTTATTTTTTAGTCTTAGTGACCCTCTGTAACTTCGGATATGCTCCGGGTGTGATGACTATACAATCACAAGCGATGAATGGGATTTACCCATTGATGGGATATATTCTAGAATTTTTGGGGTTTACTGTCTGTTTCCTGAGCAAAAAAGATAGAATACAAAAAAATATATAGCAACAAAGATAAAAGGTGCTTCTTTAATAGGTATGTCATAGGCAGACAAAAAATGTTTTCTCCACATTAAAAAAAAAAATGAAATGATTTGAATAATTTTTAGGAGGTGATAATTGTTTTGAGAGGGGTGGAGAGAACGGGGGTTGCACTTATTGTTTGGTTCAAGGTGCCAGGATACTCTACATGCTACTCTACATCTCAACTTACTACGGTTTACGGCTGAATCAAAACTAGCTACTGTATTTGGTCATTTGTTTGTTACCATGTATGTTTTTGAGGAGCATTTTAAGTTGACCTGGCATTGACACATACAAATGAAAATGTTTGTAACTTTAGCCAAAGTTTGTAAGTGGCTTATCACCTTTAATAAAATGCATTGCCCTCTTATTGTTTTTCTCAGTTTCCATGGGCTTAGGAAGGTTTCTGTTGCAAAAAAAAAATGCATGCTGTTAGCTATAGAACTTTTCCAAATCTTTTTCTCTAACTTCTATAAAAATTATGACCATGGTCATTATTTCATAGTCATTATTTTGAGTTGTTAGTTATTGCCTTGCGGGAATGTATTGTGGTCTTTGTATTTTTAGTTTATGTCAAGACACATGGCTTAAATTGTAAATGAATGGAAATTATATTTGTTTGACATTAGCAAGTACACGATGTGTTAATTATAATGTTTCCAAATGGTTTGTAGATAAATATTGATTTTTTTACCTTGTAGATGGATTGGTCAAACCAACTTAGGACCTTGCACAATACTCTTTTGTTTATTTCTCTTAACACCTTTCGCCTTGGTCAAACAAGTTCTGGGGCAGAGACAAAGGAGGTTAAATTGATGATGAAATCTCTAGTTTCGATATTTTGGGTGGATTTGGCATGGGTCAAATGGGTCATACCCATGCAGGGATAGAACACTTTAGGGAGCAGTAACTTATTGGGTTGAGAGAAAAAAAGCTTGTAAAAAATGATAATGCAAGCGCGGATATGTGATGACACACATACGTTAGCCTATGTTAGGCCCCAGGTTGCCGCAATAATTAAAAACACCTTCCTGCAGAATAGACGTGTCGTCAGGAAACAAGTCTTAGAAAAAGGAACTCACTTTAAAGTTTTGTCAGTTCTGTAATTGGTACCACCTTTTGGAAGAGAATCTAAAAAAATATTATGATGCTAGTTGCTGTAAAAATAAGTTACAAGTTGTCTGTTTACTTAACTATGAAAGTGTTGCGTACTCAAAAGGCTACTTTCAAAATATTACAAGTAATTAAGAAATAAAAATGAAGATGCTCTGGAGTGTGGTTTAGTTCGATGAAGCCACGAATTGACACTTATTTAAAATGAACATGCACACTTAGAAAGTTGTAACAATTGAAAACTATTCCAGAGTAAACACCATGTGGCTGACCGTTATCACTACGGCTGTCTTCTGGATAGATCTGATTAACGGCTTCGGGTTTGCTATATCTGTGCGAATGAATGTATCAATAATAAGGCGACTACAATAGATGCATTCGTTAATCTACAACCTTGATCTTCCTGTTTAGTCATTTCATTGCCAGAATGGTTTGAATCCTGAAATGGTAAGGGTCTACTTCCTTCTTGTATATAACTGTTACATTTTCTTCTATGTCGTCACAAGAAATATTCGCACTAGAAAACTAACCCCGTCTGTTTTTTTTTTTCAAAATGTTGAATATCGACAACCAAAAAAACTCTTCCTTCCTAAACTATTTACTACTCAAAGATAGGAATTTCTTTAATGGTCTTTCTCTGACCACGTGAACCTCTGTGGACCCCAGAATAATCGCTCTGAGCACTCTTTAAACGTTTATAAATACGGGGTTTACGTTAAATGCTTATCTCTGCAACACATGTGGAATATAGTTTAAAATTTCCTACTCAGCACACCAGTAACGTCTTTAAAGTCTTTGGATTCAGCGGTCTGAGTTCGAAATTTAGCTCGGAGGGCGCCGAGGGGAAACATATATATGTTCCTTAAACATGTTCCTTTTATTATTATCTTCTTATTGTATCTGAGTATTACACACTTCTAGTGTATAGGAGAGTGTCCAATATTTGGTAAGAAACTTGTATAGCGCCTTAAGTGGTGACCATATGTGCCCCGTGTAAGTACTTCCGCATGGAAATGTAAAAATATGTGTGGTTATCACAAATATATATGTCTACACATTTTTTTAATTTTTTTAATTGCTATGGCTTTATGATCAAACTATAATTGGATTGAACTATTAGAATTCACTTGGATTTAAAATTGGGAAAGAAAGGCTGAAATTATTTGGAAAAGTTTTAATAGAAAGATTGCCGAGAAAGATGTTAAGCAATCTGAGGAAAGGAGAAGAGGAAGACCAAAGATAAATGGAAAAAGTAAAAAGCAGATGTGGATGAAAGAAGAAGAAAGTGGAATGAAATAGAAGTGAAAGAAAGTTGGATGGATACAGAAATATGGAAGAAGTTGGTTTGTGAAAAGGAACATGAAGAAGAAGAATTATCTGGCAAAAATGTTACATTTTCTATCCATTTTAATAAGGAAGTAAGAAAAAATAAAAAACGATTAAAAAAAATGTTTACCTTAGTTTTCTATTAATATTAAAAAACAACAAGGTTCTTTTCAGGCATTAAGGAAGTGTTAGGTGAGCATGGAAAATGTATATCTCCAGACCAAATAATATGACACAAACATAATGGGATCATGTACCCAAAGATGATGCGAGGAAGGTACTGAACTAGCGAACTACATCCTGAAGGAAATGAAGTATCGTACATGCATTGTATTGCTTGCGAGCATTGCCCGTCTCACACAAGATATAATTAAGGTACAATCATGGTGCGATTAAATGCAAGCAGTACTCAAATGTCACCAACCGTCACCGTTGCTCTGTAGCTGTGATTGCATAAGTATTTCCTAAGACATGTGGTTTTTCTAATGCCCTGGTCACTAAAGTGGTGAGGGGTAAGACCTTAGATAAAAGACCATTTGAACTCACATAGAAAATGTTTGCAAACCTCAAACTGACTATTCCAGACAAAAAAAAATATATTTCATGTTGGGAATGCATTTTTAACATCTTTTGGTGTACGTGAATATCAACACGTAGGTTGATATAAAAATATATTTCATGTTGAGAATGCATTTTTAACATCTTTTGGTGTACGTGAATATCAACACGTAGGTTCTATTAGGTAGAAAAGTACTAAAAAAAATCACACAAGAAATAAAGATTTCCGAAAGTTGGTGAGGCTGGATACAAAAAAAAAATGCCGAATTCATGGTAGTCGGGCCTGTAATTGATATCATGGCAGACGAGAAAGTGAAACGCAGGTTGCTCCATAGCCTCATAGCAAGTCCCATTAGTCCGTGAAATTCCCCACTGCATGCTGTAGTCTCGTCGGACTAAACCTCGACGCTCCAGGCACTCGGACGTCGGGAACATTGGGTCATCGGTACTAATCAATGGTTCCTACACTACTTTTCCGGGGTATTGCACTACAAAATCATGTTTTTTTTTTTACATTGCCACACATAGTTTTAGTTATTGAGCAAAAAATGTTCGAATCGCTCTATATAATATACGCTCGTGTAAAGTATACTAATAAATAAATATTTTGCTGCATTTGTGAATCAAGCCAGTGAATTTTGTATTGTTTTTAATTCAAATTTGTGCACATTACTTAAATTTCGTAAGCAAAACACGGGCTTTGGCCCAACTAATTTATGTGTTTGCTTTCATTGTTTGTTAATTACACCGAACATTACCGATTTTAATTGCGAAAATTTGAGAACGAACTTTCTTTTGAGAAATGAAAATCCCGGGAATTGGGCACGTGTAATAACATAACTGACGGTTCTGCGACGAACCCGCTACACGAATTTACATGTCTAGTCATGTTACGTAAAAACTCAGAGACAATAGGTGACGGTCGGTAACTGCTTTCTATCATCAACTAAGAACACGTTTCTTGCACTATTTTGAAAATTGAAGATCGTGCTGCACTCAGATCAGTACTGGAGCATCATCTGTCAAAGTTCACAAGAAAAAAGGCATGACTGTAATATATTACTATTATATACTATTATTATATTACTATTATTAAATTTATATTATATTATATTATATTATATTTTTAACTTATATTATAACTGTGATATAAATAAGTGCTCATAAACAGTCTAAATCTGGCAGAAAAATTGCCAGAATTCAAACTGTTTTTGTTTACCAATATCGACATACAAATGCACATGCAGCATGTCTACTGTAAAAACTACCGGAGTGTGAATACATTTCCACTGAATATTGCTCGGTAATCAAACATAATTGAAAACGGATTACGATGAGGATTGCATCAAGTTCCCCCTTGATTGCCTGCCTCCGCTCCCCTTCCACTCAGCACAGGTGAGTTACGAACCATTTAGCCGTGCAGAAGCAGGCAACTCCACCTCAAGTTGAGCGTCCTTTTGAGATTGTCTTCAGTCGTCTGGTGCTGACCGAGTAATGAACAAGTGACTTTCTCAGCGAATAAACAACCGGGCATATAATCAAGAAATACAGTCACTCGGTGGCAATATCTCGTGTGAACTCGTATAACAAACAGTGGAATAAAACCATGGATAAGGTAAGATTTTTTTTGTAATATTCAGTTCCTTGGCAAATATATAAACTAATCAATTTTTCTTCTTGAATGACCTTGAACAAATGGCTTAAACTGTCTTAGTGAGGAATTGAAAATGGTCCATTCACTAAGAGAAGTGGCCTTTTGTCCCTCAAAATTATTTAGGGTCCCCAGTTATTTTAATCAGAAAATTTCAACAAAATATACTCATATCGGTCATAATCGGTAACACTCATAACATTGATGTACTCATAACGAAGGCAAGGAATATAAAAACCGTAATATATCGGGGTTCAACCATTTAGACAATTTTAGCTGGCTGAAAAATTATTTTTCTAAAAAGCATGGACCATCGCTTAAATTCCATGATTCCCTAAAAAACAATCGGAATTTTTGTCGACTCATTGATTGTTATCAGAACTACATTAATCTTCAATCCAACTTTCGAATGAAGTCGGCGAAGTCAGTCACGATCTTGGGCACAATCAAAGAGCGATTATAGCATGGACGATCATGCCGTTATTGTCCTGCTCCGCAAAATTAACGTACATGGATGCAATTATTTATGATCACTATAGCATTTTACTTAGTAAATAATACATTTGTTTAACTTAATTAGCACCTTTCGCATATTGCCTCAGTGGTTACGTGAATGGTCAACATAACAGGGCCCGTTGACACGCAAGCTTACAGGGTTCAATGATTTCCTCCTTAGCTCAACTTAGCTCCTGATCTCAATTAATCTAAAAAATGTCGAAAACGTTGTTAAAACATCTAATCAAGCTTGAACAGTTAGGAGAGACTAGAAGCAACCGGAGGTAAATCACCAACAGATAGGGCATTGCTCATTTGAAGTTATGCAAGTTACTTTTACAAATCATAATTTTGGAAAAGGTTATAGTTATAAAATCCAGAAGAATTTTAAACTAATTCATCTGTTTTTAAGCAGAACGTTTTTGTGACGGCATTGCAGTCCGATCATCTTGTGGTTTCTAAGACGAAGAAAGCTTTCTCTTTGCAACATGTACGCAATAGCAGCTAGTTTTACAGTAAATCAACCACTTCGCAGATCTACGGGCCACAGCATATTCTTGTATACATGTTTTGTGTCCATGCACATTTAACTTATAACATCTTCACAATGCATTCAAAGATGCATTAATAATCTTATTCAACCAATACGCTGCTTTCATTTAATCATATAGTATTTTAGAAATGTACATAGAAGGAAATGACAAATACATATATAGTAAATAGCAGTACCATATTCCGAGTAATATTTGAATTTCTGTTCTCGACTAGGAAAATAGCAATTATCTTGGATAAACAAAGTTATATGTCTCAAGATGTAGCTCAATCTCATGAAGAGCACAACACTTAGAGCCACTCTAAATCCAAAAACACATTTCAGGTACAATTAAAACAATAACAACAATCGGGATCATGAAAAGCGATCAGGATGGTAATTTCTGGAATTTGTCATAAGAAAATTGCAATGAACATTCCCATATATCCTATATAACGGTCATCGATCGTAATCATCGATCATCGATCGGTGATTCGTAACAAAAAAGTCGTATAAGCATCTATACCGTGTTAATTATTATACCAGGATAGCTTACGATGGCAGTTTTGCTTAGAGCAAACAGGTATTTGCGGCATTTGCTTGGTTTTGATTACTTTTGAATACTCCGCGCTATTGCCACAACACAAAACTAGCAAGTGCATGACACAAGCGTTTCTCACGTCTCGCAAATGGTCGAACAAAGTTGTTCATTTCTGCATACCAACTGTTTGTAAACCAAGCACGAGCTGTGGATTACATTTTATGGCTGTTTTGCGGTTCATGGTCTTGTGGTTAAAAAATAGAAAATAGAATTCATAGGTCACCAGCCGACAGACTTTTGCGAAGAGTGTTTTATCAGATATATTTTTTCAATGGATCTTGACGCAGCAATGACAGACGGTTATTTCTCCAATCAAATATACCCTATAGGCCACCTTTTAGTATATGTGAACACAAATAAAAACCAGTCACAATAGTGACTTGTTTCTCAGACTGCCCTTTTTTTAAAACGTATAGCAATGAACAAATTTAACGAGACCTTGTCTCACCACCAGTAAAAATGAAAAATATGCAAAAGGCATGTCTTAGAAGCCCCCGATTTTCACCCAATAAAGACTGGAATGGCTAAAATATTGCGACATGAATGCAGTGTGAATTAAAATCAATATTTATACAAAGTTCTAGCACACCATTACAATCAAATGTTTATGAATTCGTATGTAAAATTCCAATTCACATTATTTTGCCAAGTGAACTATTTGCCAATGAATTACGCGAAAAGTGGGTAACGAAATTAACATATACTAGCGGACACTTGTGCTGGTTCCCTTGAATTAGAGTAAACCGACATGAAGGCAAATGTCCATAACAATAATATCCTAAGTGACAAGTTAAAACTATTAAGGGTCAGGGTTATACAGAGTGATATGGTTTAACCTGCATAAGAGGAAGGTGCTGATAACGTACATGAGAAAAGAAAAGTATTGGGAGGTTACGTGAGTTAGCACCTTACTTTTGGTCATGGCTGAGGACAGATCGTTTATGATCGTGCGGTTCCCTAAATAGTACAACACTTCCATTTTTAGGAAAGATTTTTCTGAAGAACCTACTACTTGTGCAAGAACGCGTAAATCAATTAAGTAGTTAATAAGAAAAACGCGAGTAAAACATATTCAGTTTCACCTAGTATAGAAGAGAATATTGCAGCCAGGAATTTTAGCCAATATTAGTGATTTTAGCCACCAGCCAAAAGTTTACCCGCCAATTACCCGCCAATTATTTCGTCTTGGCCGGACTGTAATTGTAAGATTGAAGAAATTGAAACTCTTACTCCATGTCTATAGAGGCATTGGGTATTTTCAGGATGCAAATCTCTCGTCTTCTGATGATCAAATTAGGACCCATTTATCTAAAGCAAGTCATCATTTCTCCCACTTCGATTAAGAAATCGTAATCACGAAATCTGGCTGCAAATGCGTTACGCAATGCACGATCAGTTTGAGTTTAGAAGCGATTTCTTCTGGTCAGCAACGCAGGACTGGGCTTTCCTATCGCGCCGACTTGAATGAAATCCGGTGGTTCCTAGTGCAGGGCACCTGACCTTTCCGCAACACCTGTATGTCTTACGACGACACAACTGTTTTTTTTTCAATTAAACTGTTTTTTTACGTTCAACTTTCGAGACTTTCCGGTGCCAAATATCGAGTAAAAAATATGAAAGTACCTAAAGGTGTCTAAACAAATCAGTTTGGTCTATGAGTTATAAAGTAATAGGTACAAACTTGTTATCTAAGATGCCTTCAGAAAACAATGGGAAATTCCATTACTATACCTACATATTTTTCAATATATATAAGGAGTTTATACGAAATGTAATTAGTTATTAGTTATTATCATCAATGCAATATCAAACAAAACGACGTGTCAACAAGATCAGGGATTCCTATAGATGCATCTTAACACCTACATAAGTACGTATATTCAATTGGTGTGCGATTACTCGGAGATTCCGTACAACTATTGTATTTTTGTCATCCTGCAAAGTGCAAATTGAATTTATCTAATTACGAGGACTGTTAATACGTAGTCACCCTTTGTAAGTGAGATAATCAAGCCTCGAACGATGCTTGTATAACTATAGCGATGCATCTAAATAACAGCAATTTAACATGCAACCACATGAGAAATTAAATTAACTCCTTGAACTTTGATCACCGGTAACATTTCATGATCATCTCAAGTGTTGTAAAGAAGGTGACGAACGTTGCAAGTAACTGGTTTTTCGAAGAATTCCCGTACAATTGTCTAAAACTTTTATAATTACCATGCGATTTAATTGTGTTATTTTGTCATCTTCCATTCTGCACATTTTCCCCTCACCTCTGGCACCCCTACTTTTCCCATTCCACAGCCAATAACTGCGGTTTAGTAGTTAGTGTTCCATACCGCTATGATCCATGAGTTAATTAACTTCTTTAAGCAAAATACTGTGTATTTTGCTCAAAAAAACACTAGCTTTTATCCTAGGATTAACCAGTTATTTAATTGATGCCAATTCAATGAAATGCATTTCTCACAGGCAACCATTCCATTGTGCGCATTCTTGGCAATAGAAAAATTCCCTTATGCCGTACTTACTTGCTTCACACACATCCCAAGAATGCCTCGATTCTTTGCATATTGTCTCAAGACGTTACATCAGTCTTATTCGTATGAGTCATTTTTCGGTACAAATTCGTTGCACTGTAAAAATGATATAACACGATATAAAAATGATATTTTTGCCTCGGGGGTTTTTACATTATTAGGTTGTCACAACAATAACCCCCTAGGTTTCAAGATGAACCGACAAGCAACATAAGGAGCATTTCATTGGATGAATACCATGGTTATAAAAAATAAACCATCGTGCTTTGCACCGTTCTTGCACCAGGGCTTGCACCAGGGCTTGCACCGGGGCTTGCACCGGGGCTTGCACCGGGCTTTGATTCTACCATTTTTCTGTCCATTAGAAGTTCCTTTGGAGGTTCACGTTTTTTTCCTTTGAAAGCGTCTTTTTATTGAGAAGATAAGCGATCTAAGAGTGATCTGAATGTAAAAAGCAATACAACTTGAGTGTCCATTTTCACGAGGAAAAATTCCTCCGTTCCTTGTGAAATATTATAAAATAACAACATAATGGAGAGTTATCACCATGATTTTTATGGTACAAGTAGCAAATTAACAACCACCATGTATTTTAGAGTTTTCACTTAAAACTCCGTAAATCAAAAAATATGTTTAACTAATAATTAATTTTCAAACTTCCTACCTGAACTCATGAGGATATTTTGCTTTCAGATGGCGGGCTCTGAAGTTGGCTTCACATTTGCCTCGAAAAATGGAGCACCGAAGGCGAATGGAATAAAAAAAGAATACTTTCATTCGTACGATCTTACCAAAGAAGAGGAAGCATTACCCAACAGGTAAACTTCGAGTTCCTCATGCAAGACGTTTTGACACGATCCAGATTAATGAACGTTTCAAAGTTATTTTTAAAAAATTAGAAAAACACTCCAGAAATTCTCTTTCAGGGAAAATACAAACTCCAAAATCGTTAATGTTTGCAACCCAATGAGGTACAGGGGTATTAGCATCTTTTGCTCATAATGTTATTATTTTACAGAATTGTGCAGCTTTTCGAGGGAAGGACAATCTTTTTGACTGGTGGCACTGGTTTTCTTGGGAAGACCATCTTGGAAAAGCTTCTGCGTGTTTGTCACGGTGTCGAGAGGATCTACATCCTTGTCAGGACCAAGAAAGGAAAAGACGTGAAGCAGCGCACAGAGGAACTTTTTAACTCCCCGGTAAGACGAAATTAGTTTCCCTTTGCATTTTAGGACCAGCGATGCAACGAACACATTTGTATGCTTACTTTTAATATTAATTTCCACGAGGAAGGAATTTATGTTCACTTTTTTACTATTTTCGATTTTCCAAGGGAGATGAGGCAAGAATTGCCACCTTGGACTTTAAATAAATTATGGGATAAATCCTTTAACCTTTTTTAAAAAGGATGAAAAAATGGGACTTTTTGTGATTAGATAATTTATGATAAGTCGTACTTTCTCAGGTAGATGCCAATTATTGGTCACCAATAAAATCAACACCATCAGCCTTCGACAATCATTTCAATGGCGCAAGATTGTTAACAGAGCTTCTTGCACGTTTTCTTAACAATTCCGTTTCATAAATTACCTTACTGCGGCCGTGAAACAAGCAGCCGGAAATAACTATGTATAGCATGTAGACGTCACACACAGCTGACACTTACAGAGACAGACATGAGGTACAACAGCGCATCTGCATCGGTACTTCCATGCGTAACATGCGTACCATGCGTATCATGCGTAGCACGTGCATGTTTGGTCCCTTCGAGTCCGCAACCGCTAGCCACCAGGTCAGCAAGACGTGAACCTTAGATTCAGGTCAACGTACAAGGATTGCAAAGTCAACTTTACTATCGTGGGTTCCGGCCAAGTGATCGAAATGGACAAAATGGATGGAGCGGAGACGTTCTGTCACTAAATACTTAGCAAGAATTTCAATATGAATGTGCAGGGTTTGGTATCGTTTGCAAATTTTTAGCAAATACGAGCACTTGGAACAAAATTTACTTCCAACATTTATCATCTTACATTCGTCTACACTTGTAGACTTCTTTGTCGGTATAGAATACCAAGTACTGTTACATTGATACTTGGGTAATGTATGTTACATAGTCGACACAGCTCAGGGCTTTTTTTAATTAATAACGCCATTAAAACCCATATTATTTTGAAGCGAGCAAGAAATATAAGGTTGTGGGTTTTACAGATGAAAGAATTTCTTAAAAGGAGTATTTTGGAAAAAATTGTGAACTTATGCCAACGCAGATTAGCTATTGCACTCGTGATCACTTGTATGAGATTGTGTGTTCATTGTAGCATACTGTTCATATCTTCTAACATTAGAATACGTGATGTGTATTTTGTTCCTCATAAGAGAAGAGCTGCATCGATGGACCAAAATGTCGTAACCCAAAAAATAAATGTTTACAACTCTGTAACATAGTATTACGAAACCAGATTCTTCAGCGATTCATATGACGCGACTTTGTGCTACACTTAAAAAGACCAAGAGAATTATAAAAGATTATTTAATTTGTGGCGTTACTATCGCAAAGGCTTGACTTTGCAAAAGGAAGGAAAGAGAAAGTTATTAGAACTTTCTACCGCCGAATCGTTAATAGGAACTTTCATTTTCATATGCGCTAGTCAAAATCGCGGTCATTCCTATGTATCCAATGATGCAAGGATATTATAACTTGAGATTGATTACGACGGGCCACGGAATAGGACACGTGTTGACGATGAGTTGGCGCAAGTTTGGATTAGAACCTCCGTAAAAAAAGGGTTTCAATGTGGTTATGTAATTTTCAACCTTAACGCGACAAAATTTTATTTTTCCAGTTGTTCGAGCAAATGAAGGCCGAGAGAGGAGCAGATTTCCCGTCGAAGAAGGTTTTCGGAATCTCAGGAGATGTATCACTGCCGGACCTGGGTATGTCAGAGGCTGACAGAAAGACGCTGATCGACGAAGTTACAATTGTGTACCACGCTGCGGCCACTATCAGGTCAGTGCAAGATGCTGACCAAGATGCTGGGTACAGACTGTTAGGCACTGAAAGGAGAGAGGCGACCTAAATACGGAAGCGGGACGATTTTCTCAATTCTCACGGATGAGAAAAAGATGGATTGTAATGTCGTCTGCCATCTTGATACATCCGGTCAGGTTGACACAGCAGATTGTAGAGTGACAAGCAGTTCTTGTGCAATTATTTGGTTAAAAACAATGTTTCAATTCAGAAGACTACGCATTTTCCATGCAGTTCAAGCAAAGTTTCAGGCTCTAGTATCAAATGTGTGTAACACTAATCATATGGCTAAAAAAATTGAAATTACTTTTACTTCCAACTTAAACGTCAAACTTGAACTATAATTCATACCTGAACAAGCCGATGTAACGGACAATTGTAAACCTGCTTCAAATTTCTTTCCCTAAAGAAAGAGCCAAGAAGGCTGCTTTTTTGTTAAATGTCTGCGATCTGTAAAATTATCGAATGGGAAACCGATAAAGGAGCTCGGAAAAACTATGACTAATCTTTTCAGATTTGACGAGACTTTGAAGAAAGCTGTTCTGCTCAACACAAGAGGCACGCGGCTGATGCTGGATTTAGCCAAAGAGATGAAGAACTTGGAGGTAAGAAAATCGAACGTGATAGGCGAGAAAGAACGGGATCTTCGGATTTCCACTTCACCTTTCTTCTTTAATTGAAATACCATTACACTGCGATTTTACGGCCAGCATGGTAGTTGCTCAATATGTTGTATTAGGGGCCAGATGGTAAAAACAAACCATCAATAATCTAAAATTAATTAAAAAAGAAGATACCAAGTAAGCTGTGTAGTGTGAGTGCATTTTAAAGATTTACACATCATCACTCAATTTGAGTAATAACAATGAAAAGAGAGATTTATTTGCCTTTAATCGAGTGAAATTCGCTCGTTCAAATCTGGAGTGTTACTAACGTGTTGACAGACCGATTCCATTTCCTTGTCGGGTATTTCATTAAAAGTAGATATTCATTCAGAATGACACGGCTTGTTAGCACAAAATAACCTGCGCATGCACGTTTGTACCGATATAAGATGAAGGAGGCCCCACAATTCAGGGTTGAATTACATTTTAAAACTTCCAGAATCAGACGCACCATTATCCTCAGCCTTGTCTGGAAGACACATGCACGAGTGGTCCCATCAAAACCAAATACAATTCCCAATTACATTGCCAATTAAAAATGCATATACATAAGGTGTTTCGTTGTCTGTACGGATCCCATAAGCACACCACGCTCGTTTCCGAAGATATCTTTCATGATTGGCGAACCTGGATGACACTTTCGCAGTGTGTCTGCATCCGGGGATTGAATTAATCTGCTAACAAGCTCCTGTGTCTCTAGATGTTCGGCCACATCTCCACTGCTTACTGTCATCTTCGTGAACGCATCCTTTACGAGCGTCCCTACGAACCTCCAGCGGATCCTCACAAGATCATCAAATGCGTTGAGTGGATGGAAGATGCCGTTGTAGAAGCCATGACGGAACAGTGAGTTTCAAATAAAAGAATTTTAATGCAAAAAAAAATCTGCGATCTTCACAAAATTTTGTCGGGAGACATCAGGAAAACCATTCGAACAACCCTTCAAAAAACCTTGAAATCAATGGAGTTTAAAACAATGTTGGTTTAGCAGCAAATATTGCCGTCAAAAATATGTGTGCACGTGACCCAAATAGATCTGCCGATTCGTCATAAATCAACTGTGAGGGCTGTGGTTTGATCATCATGGCCCAGGTTTAAGAAGCAAGGTCGTAAATTGTGCTAAAAATGGCAACATTAAGTTTGGAAAGAAAGCTAGACTGGAAAAATGTGCAACCGAACCGGGATACGATCCCGGTATCTCGGTTCGTTTGCTCATTTATCCAGTCTAGCTTTCTTTCCATCATACGCTTGCTGGTTTAAGCTCCCTAGTGGAAATGCCAGAAAACCAAAAAAAAACACTGCAACAACCGATATCTTTCGAGATAACCGGGATTCGAGGAATAGTGACAGACCATTCTGTCCTGTGGCCATTGATGAACTCGGCCATACGAGTCACCTTGGCTTCTTCCCCCTTCAGGGGATCCCTTATCCCAACCCCGCGAAAGCTGGAACATGTGCGTCCGGATAGCTCAGTTGGTAGAGCACACGACCGGCAATTGGGAGGTCCCCGGTTCGTATCCCAATTCGGTTGCACATTTTTCCAGTCTAGCTTTCTTTCCATCATACGCTTGCTGGTTTAAGCTCCCTAGTGGAAATGCCAGAAAACCAAAAAACACTGCGACAATAAGTTTGTTTTCTTTCTCTAGGATGTTGGGAGATCTGCCAAATACATACGCGTTCACGAAGGCGCTTTCGGAAGGTCTGGTCAATGAGCAAATGGATAAAATGCCAGTAGTCATTCTGCGCCCTTCCATAGGTAATATATCATAGTCTTTAATTCCATACGCGTAAGAAAATAATTTTATGTCGTTAAACAATCCTTCTACGAACGGCGTGTTTTCAGT
Source organism: Protonemura montana (assembly GCA_947568835.1). Taxonomy (NCBI): domain Eukaryota; kingdom Metazoa; phylum Arthropoda; class Insecta; order Plecoptera; family Nemouridae; genus Protonemura; species Protonemura montana. The sequence continues at coordinate 22,536,069 of OX387604.1, read as the reverse complement.
GCCCAGATAAAGAGGGGGGATTGGATACTTTAAAATTATTTTGGGGTTTAGTTAACAAACCACAGATTATTCGATTTTCAGAAAAAAACCGAAATTTCACAGTCCCCTGCAGCACCAATTTTCTGTTATATTTGAACACTTCGATGGTTTACTGTTTTCCAAACACATTTACTAGAAACTAACACACTAGCTGAGAGTTCGTAGTCCATTTCGTACAAGTAATTAGTTCTGTTAAAAGGTGAGCGAATTTAATTATCGTGTATTATTAGTTTATAATAACAGGCTCTCTGATGCCACACTAATCAACATTATCTCCTGGGCATGAGTTTGAATGTACGATGGTCAGCCATGATCTAATTGTTTGGTTCTCATTCTGTCGCCAGTGATTCCTATCTGGCAGGACCCTCTACCTGGGTGGACAGACAACATCAATGGACCTACAGGGCTCCTGATCGGGGCAGGCAAAGGCGTCATCAGGACCATGTACTGCAAGCAGGAAGGATATGCAGACTATCTGCCAGTGGATGTGGCTGTCAACGGTATCCTTGCAGCTACTTGGCATTTCGTGGGGAATAAGTAAGTAAAGACAGGACTCAGGAGTAACATTGTCCCTGTGGTGGCATATCTGGAACCAGAACTAAGAAGTATGTCGTCTAATACTGCCCTGCCATTCAATTCGCTCTTAGAGCTTGTGGATTGCCTATCGATACAAGTGAAATATTAAATGCACATTTATTTTAGACTCAAGTTTATTTCTGTTTGCAGTTGTTAGTTAAAAACCCATATATTTTTTTTTTCAACTAAATGCACATACTTTTCTAGACTCTGGAAACAAATGTTATTAACAGATTACAAAAATGTATCAGAGGTTCTGGTATTTTTCATAGTAAACTGAAATTTGTTTAAGACATTTTACGTAGCCAACTGTGAAAACAAAAAATACTATCAAGCTTCAAGTATTCGAGATTCAATGATTGATTCAACTTTTAGTAGCTATGGCGATGCTCAAATCGCCTGTGTTTTCTTGAGTTACCGCGGGATTAGGAAGTTGTCTTTGGTAAGTTGACAGCTAATCTCGGCCTGTGTGATGTCAAACTTGAAACACGAGGAAAAGTTTCTGAAATGCCAAACGGGCCACCAACGACAGTTTTTCTATCGTAGGTACCAAGAACGTCGAGTCGTGCATCTAACCTCGAGCTCAGAGTTCCAGGTGTCTTGGGCAGATATCATTGCTTTGGGAAGGAAGGTGACAGAACGGGTACCCCTCAACGGAGTGGTTTGGTGAGTATTACACTATATTTCTTCTGTAATCTCTCAAGCGAAACAGCCACAAGAGCGTTCATTTTCTTTATTGAGTGAACTACAGCTGTTTTTGAGCTACTCAAATCCAGTGCCTTGAATATGAGCGTGAACTCTTGTCGGCATGGAATGGGGTGTATTAGAAGTGATTACTCATTACATTTTCTAGCATTTAAAAAACAACACGACTTCGTAAAATTTTTGATCTGTGGTATCAGGAATATCGTTCAATGACCTTCGTTACCAGAGGGTTGTCTAGCCTAAGAGTTAGCTCGGCTCAAATGGATCTGTTCTGATCCCCGTAGATATTTTCGTACTTATTTGCACTGATTCGAGCTCGTTTTAGCTTTGATCCCAAATTCGATTTATTTCCTTCTTCCCTGTTGCTTAGTCATTGACGACGAGCCAGTGCCACGGATGCCTCAAGATAAAATTTGAGATCACTTTAGTTGAAATATACCTAGAATTTATCGACCATCTGAGATAGGATTTAAAATCAGCATTCAGGGACGATACTATATTATTGCTACCAATCGCAATCGTATACTTCAAATAATTGTTAGGTAAGTGTATGGTGCCTAAATCTACCAATATGTTTTCGCAGTCCATGTCTAAATCCCCCCCCCCCCCCCCTTCCCTTCCCCACATTATTGGTACACGCGAGCTACAGCTGTAGCTATACATTTAGATCGAGCTGTAGCTATAGATGGATAGTTTTTTTTATTAAAATAACTAAAACATGTCATTCTCCATTTCAGGTATCCGGGTGGTAGCATGAAAACAAGCAGAACCGCTCACAATATCTGTGTCTTCCTCTTCCATCTTTTACCAGCACTTTTCTTGGACGCTATTATATTCCTCTCGGGCAACAAACCAGTGTAAGTAAACGCAATACTTTCATTAAATGTCAGATATTTTATAAGCAATTTTTTTCACTTCAATTTCCTTCTGCTTTGGTTTGTAGATTGATGAGAGTGCAACGGCGAATCACAAAAGGATTTGAAGTATTTGAGTATTACGCGAACAATCAATGGGATTTCAAAAACGACATGGTGCTCATGCTGAGGAAAGTGATGAACGCAAGGGAGAGAAAGGTTAGTGACCTCCGTATTTGTGACTGCTAACAGTAAGGTTCGCTATCTACGATTCATTTTCTGTGTTTTTATAGTAAGTAATTGAGTTTTATGGAGAAAATATCTAATTTTTGTTGTTCTTGATAGGTTTTTAAGATCGACGGCGATGGAATGGATATGGAAGCTTACTTCGAAACTTGCGTGTTGGCTGCCAGAGAGTACATCCTGAATGAACCTCTGGACACGCTGCCAGCTGCCAGAAGGCATTTGAGGATGTGAGTTTTGAGGAGAGATTACCCATAGTGGCAATTTTATTCCCCCACATGCTACTGCTCTAATAAAAATAGGTTGTAAAACGTAAAAAAAATGTAGCAGGAACAGCGGAAAACCCTACACTGCACTTGCAACTGTTTCAATGTTTCAGCTATGGAATTATATTATTCCATAGTCCATCTCGTCGAAATGTCGAGACGTGACACCCTTTCAAGGGCCGCAAACCTCTTCAATGTAGAGCATATCCGAAAAACACATCATAACGTCAAACCGTGGCTCTGAAAACCACCACTCAACAATTATAAAACGCATTCTTTTCTTTTCAGAATGTACTGGGTGGACGTAATCTCCAAGATTCTGCTTGCTGGACTACTTCTTTGGACCATCTCCTCTTACGCGCAAAGTTTTATGAATTTTATTAACTCTGAGCACAGAGTTCCAGAGTCCGTTTCTTAAAAAGCAGTCGATAAAGTTTTTCTGTTGCAACCAAAGTTTGGTAAGTCATGCCCTAGAATACCCAAGAAACTCCATTGTGTTGGCATTCGTATCACTCGGTATACGCCTACTGTTCAGGATATTGAATTTTTAATCTACAAGCAGAAAATCTGTCACCCCTTTGTTTTATGGGCATGGCAAATGATGTGAACTAGATATGTGTATTTAGACAAAGAAGATCAAATACCTTGTTAAAAATTTAGGTATTTTATGCACGAGAACGCTGTCTATAGTATGCCAGGTGACAACGCCATGCATTTTTATTTACAATTGCTACCTATCAGGAGTAATGTGTTCTCCTCATTAAATATGTATGGAAGAATGGAAATAAACTATTTCGATTTATATTTTATGATAATAACTTTTGCAATATTCTTAAATTTGGTAATGGTACTTACGTTGTTATATCCGTAATTACACGGGATTTCTGTTATTTTTTTTTGTATTGAAATGTTATTCTGTATATTTTTGTTTAAAATACGATTGTACTTTAAAAGCAAATCAATTTTTCGTGGTACATTTCTGCTCCTTTCCTGCTGCTCCAGTGGTCCATAAGCCCTTACCTCATCGCTAAAAAAAGGAACACAAACCAGATATAATGTATAATAAATAACTTGTTTGCCGCCATGATGGTTTCAACGACCACAAACGAATGGCACGATGCTCACATTTCGTTCTACACTAACACCTTAGAGCTTACACCAAAGATGGTTTAGATACCTTCATCTACTCAAATAAGAGCCCCCCCCCCCCCCCCCCCCCACCCGCACCACCTTTCCACCAATTGACAGCGGCACAGCTGCCAAGCAAGGCAGTCTCGATCAAAGAGACTTTTTCATCAAGGACGTCGGCACCGTGAGCAGCCTTTTAGGCGAGATAATGTGAGCGCTCTTCCAAACATACCTACAATGTACCTTATGCCCTCTGTCCCCTTGGTCCATGCCATGCAAAATTTCTTTTTATCTTGCCTCTTTCTCGTCTTCATTACGCGCCTCTGATGCCACAGCCCTCCGCACGACGCTGTAAACTCTTCCAAGATCATTGTCTGGTTTGACATTGTAGGCTTGAATATATCCTCTTCACTGCCTTGGACTTTCTGCTTCTTAACCATCGCCATTTGCTACCTCGGCGCCTATCGAAAGTGCTGATGTTAGCGCCAATGGTGCACCAATACGGGTATTGCCGAAACTGCAATCGCTTATGACATTATTGAAAATGGAAAATGGAGCTGGACTGGAAAAAGTGCAACCGAAGCGGAACACAAATCTCAACCGGGATACGAATCGATCCATATCCCCGTTCGACCGCACATTTATCCAGTCCAGCTCCATTTTGTATCCTTCGTTTGCTGGTTTTCGCTCCCTTGTGGATTCACCAGAAAAGCAAAAAACCCTCAAATATTTCAAATGTTTGAATTCGCCAAATCGAAGAGGTTTTGGCCACGTTCGCTTTTGGTCGGATGAAGCAGCAACTCTGGCTGGTAAAAGTGTGGGTGGGCATTGGAGACCTATCCGTTTGCCATCGGCACAAATCGCAGATGTGAAGTTATGTTTCGAGAGTAGTCGCGGTCCTGCTGTTGCACAATTGGAACAATGGAGTACATTAGAGAAAAGAATGGGTTTGGCAGAGCCGTGTAAGTATAGGGCGATTTTCTGCCAGAAAAATTGTTTTGGAGTCATGCTGGATCGCATGCCAAGTGGTGAATTGTTGTGAATGAACAGTCCTGAAGATGTCGGCGCCAACGCCGACGAAACGTCGACTTTTTAGGTCCTTTTCAGGACCACAAGTCAATTACAACAGAGCAAGTCCGTCACTCACCACAACATTCACCACGGCTCTGAACCACTTCACCAAACCAAATGAATAAATACTTGTGGCCGTCCTTTGCTATTCAAGTATTTGTTATTTCCCAACATCTGTCGACGCAACTCGATGGCAGGTTGAATGGGACAATTCTCCACCATCTTCTTACGAACGTATCGAGTTCGAATCCCAGCCAGTCCGTATCTTTTTCATCTTAAATCGGTGACTTGACTGAATTATAATCGGCAATTTTCATCAGGTGGTTAGTAATAAATTCTCCTACACGCAATTGTGCACATAGATCTGTTGTATAGTCGTCGTCTGCGGTGCCAGGGGTCCGAGATTTGATTTCCCGCTCCTACAACTTCAGTGACCCTACGCGTGATATCTGGGACACATATCTGTTGCCGTTGGAGAAATGTCGATAAAATAATTCAAATAATACTTTTAAATTTTTATTATAAAGCTATGTATATAATATATCTACGATCTTTAACTCTCCATTTGTATGTTGGCTGCTTGGCTTCAAAACCTATCAGATTTTTTTTTTGTGCACAGGATTGGTAATGAGGAGTTGCCTGATATTTCGAGTAAAAAATTGCGAGGGTCTGTACAGGATGGCAGTACTCGGGTAAAATAGAGCCAGTGTGATGACGAGCATCTGGCGGCGGCGGCAGTGATTGTTTTCAACTACACGTGGGTACAGGCCAAGACTCTTATGAGTCGATCAATTTCGGGATACCAGTTTCGAAACCCAGCGCCACCATTGGACGGCAGCTTTTCTGCTAGATGAAAGTAATCGAAATGAAAGATAGATGAAAGATGAAAGATGCTGCTAGATGAAAGCCCCGAAATTATTTAATATGCTTCCCAACCATATCAAGGAAGAGGAAAATGTAAAAAGGTACAAAGACAAAATAAATGTTTGGCTGCATAAAAATGGTAGAAACCTCTATGCTAATTTAATTCAGAAACAATTGTAGCTATTATTATTATTATTATTAGTATTTTCTTTCTCTCAGTAATTGTATTTTTTGTTTAAGCCATCTTGTTTTTGATTTAAAATAAACACTTTTTACACAGCCCACACACAAGCTTGCCTTATGTGGGCTTCATTTACCTGCAAATATGTACAATGTAATCATATAATTTTTTTGTATAATGAATAAAATGTTAAATAAATAAAAAAAATAATAATAAAAATAAAATCGAATAATATCTTGAGATATTTAATATCTTGAGTATCTTGAGTAATCGAAAATATAAAACTCCGACATTTTTTTTCGATGCTGCTGATTCGGATTCTGCGTCCGAAGTAGTTCATTCGAGCGGTGAGGCCGTCCAGTCGATGAGGTGAAGGGTCCACGATCGAATCCCGGCCAAGGAATGATAGTATTGTATTCATTTTTAACATCAGGCTTATCAATATCCGGATTACCGACAGAAATCCAGCATTGACTGATCGAGTACATTTGATATCCAACAGACTGCGCTGGAGGTCACTGTGCGTCTTAACACGACTGCGTGTTCGGTGAAACTTCACAAATAAGAGTAGGTAAATAAGGACGTACACTGGGGTCAGACTGGCGTTCCTCTAGTCAGCCTCTAAAGCTTGCGTTCTCACGCTAGCTTGTTACAAATGGTGAAAGTGCCATATTTTTGAGTTGTCGAGTGCTCCTGCACTGCTAGATGTGGCGACCTAGTACCTCTGCACAGCTAGGTGAGGTGGTAGCTCTTACTTGCGAGGACGAATAGTAATTGTCCGTGATATTTTGATAATTTTAAGAGATATATTCCCAGACTGCCCGTTCTAAAACGAACTAAGCATAGCTTGCGGTCGATTTCATGTACCTACCCATTAGGCCGGGTTTTCAAACATGAAATTCAAATAGGTTCATTTTTCTCTATGTAGCGTAATGGTCCGCGTGGCGCAATGATATGGTCGCTGATTCAATTTATTCGCAGGTCCCCGCTACCTGGATCGAATCCATTTAGCGGAGGAACCATTTTACCATTGGAAAACGACGTCCAACATCCATCAGTGGCAATTGGAGTCGGGAGACTTATATATCTCTAAAATGCACAGGGAAACACATGTCCGCTGAGTCGTGCGGTGAAAGGTATCGAATTCATTGATGTGATCGATGTGTGGAACATGGTTCGAATCATGACTGTGCCACGACGTAGATTCACTCTTGCCATTTATTTTTGGGCGTATGGTTTAGACAGTAGCAAAATTGCCGGGCGCTCCTTGCGCTTCGCGCCAGTCGCGCCCGACAATTTTGCGGGCCGTTAACACGACCCCAAACCACCCCTATACCCCGTGTGCAGCTCCTAAGTCTAGCATCAAGTATATAGGAACATGGGAACTAGAGTTAAGCACAAAACTAGCAACAGAGCCACCTGTTGGCAGAAATTGGTACTACACTCTGGACTTCAAATAATTTTTCATATTTGGTCAAGTGTTTTTTAGTTCGATGGCAAGAAACCAAAAAGCAACTTCGCTGGGAATCGAACGCTTCACTCGCGCGATGCGAAGCACAGCGCTTACCAAAGAGCTACGCTCCACGGATTACATGACCGGGAAATACACCAACTGAACTGCTAACGATAGTATTCTCGGCTGAAGGAACCACTATCTCTAGTACCAACATGCTTCTCTTCTTCATAGTTTAGCAATTCATATTTACAAAAATACTTCCAACATGCTTATCTGCTGTCGAGGTCGAGCAGTGAAGGTATATGATTGCAATGCGGTAGAGTTTGCGTTCGAATTCTACCGACATTTGTTTTTTTCTTCGTAATAAGTGGTTTTGCCAAATATCTGAACGCTATCAAGCGATTAGAAAATTTCATTAACAGCGCCGAGGTAGAAGGACTTGCCCCTGCATAGTTGCATGGTTGCATAGTTGCAGGGGCAAAACCTAGCACGGAAAGATCTAGCAAGATCTAGCGCGATGATGCAAGCATTACAGCCCGACTGGAGGAACGCCAGTCGAACTTCGTTGTCACCCCAGTTGTAAGTCCTCCAGGTTCTCTTATTTGTAAATGTTTCACCGAACATGCAGTCGTGTTAGGTCAAACCGTGACCCCCAGCACAATCTGTTGGATATTATGTTAGATATATCGGATATTGTGATATAAATGGATATTATATTTGATATGAGTATTTTATACGAAATATTTCCTATGAGTAAATGAAAATAGAAAACTCGGAAAAAATCGTGGTACATTGACCTTATGTCTATCTTCTGAACTCTTTATTCTGTGAAAAAATCAATGTGATTCTCCACCTCTTCATTTTCGAGCAAATAAGTTAAAACCAAATTTTTGTAAATGTTAGCCTTTTTTTGTTCAGGTCTGGGCCAAAAATTTAGACCATCACGGATCGATAGCTTGTAATGTTCTTTATCTTCCTTAAATATTCAATGAGTTACCCCCCCCCCCCCCCCCCCTTCATTTAGGTCGAGAGCAACCTTTGCAACGATGTGAAAAATATCAAAATTAAGTAGTTCCGAAGTTTTAAAGCCCACATATGTTGTTTGCTTTCTCTTTTTATGTACAAATTTCCGACTTCATTTCGTGAATCTTGATTATTTTTCTTTGATCGTATACAATGTATCAGCTTTACATTTTATCTTCCCAAAATATCGCTACGCTCAACTTACAACGCAACTCAAATTGCATTTGCGAAACCCTAGTACCTACATTCATTTTGTTTACAGGTGCACTCTGCTACGACCAAACAAACGAATCTAGAATAAGACATCCCCCCCCCCCTCACATTGAAAATGTGAGTATTTGAAAATTTAACTGGAACTATCAATAATTAATTTAGAATTGTAATTATGGCAAATAAATTTGAACAATTTTAGGGTGTTATTTCATTTTAGGGTTGGGTCTCTGCATGACTGTGGGACCCTTGGGGGAAGAGAGCGTTCTTAGTCTAAAATTTAGTTCTGAAGTGAATGCGTGGCGTGTGGGTTAATTTGTTCTTCACATGACATCAACATTTTTTTTAATTCGGAAAAGTTTGTTTTGGAAAATTCTCGCCAAGTTAAATAGCGAGAAAAATTGCAAAATATTGGCACATGGTTCTGTAATAGAATTGTCAGGATTCCAGTTTAGGGTGTGTATGGACCTCACACATATGCTTATATCTCCTTTGTTTTATTGGATAATGTATTACCACATATACAGCTAACAGCTACGTTCAATCGTTAACATGCAGAACATACATAGCTGATAATGATTTTATGTCAGTTGACATCAATCTAAAAATCTATTGATACATTTTTTCTTTCAATAATGATAGTTTGGCCCCACGACTGAAAAAAAAACAACAAAACAAACAACTTACAATTAATTAAAAATGAGAAAACTTATTTACATAGAAACAATAACAACTGAGGAAGAGGCAAGTATGATCACTGGAACATAACTTTTCTTTTTGTGAAACAAGGATTTCAGCATGCTGAGATATATTTCCTATAAAAAATTGTTCACGACTTCATTGCTTGGAATGTCTAGAATAAATGATCGCTTGGTGACCTTTATATGTAAAAATTGTAGCAGCATATTTTTGTGACATGATAAATAGGATGAAACTGTTATAATTTATTTTCCCAAAATAGGGAGAAGGTAAATTACTATATAAATATGACATGTATTGCCAAAATAATCTTGCATAAAGTGTGATGGTGATTCAAAACTATTGTACTTCAAGTGTGCCGAGAATGTCATAATCTTTGTTAACACAAAAATGTCACTTAATCACCAAAACTTACAATGATGTAAAAAAAATAGAAACCTTACAGATTGGGGCTAGATGCAATTAAGTAATATGCACACTTTAGAAAGACAGACTAAACTAACATATAAGAAACAATTTCTGTTTACATCTTTGGAACATAATTAAACCACACTAAAACATGATTCAAGCTAGGGTCCAAAAGCCATTTCATAAAGAAATTATTGTGACTTGATGTCACTTTGTATACATACTCTTGTAAATGAAATGACTCCTGGACTGAGTAAAATTTGGGAATAGCACCCAGATCATGTTACTGCGTTCAGTTCCTTTCTTAATTAGAGATATGTATCTACTCATCATTGATCAGATCAGTATCCTCCAAAATAAAGTATGTAAATTCAATTTTTGCCAGCAATTTTGATATCTCACTACCAGCAACTTACACTATCAATTTCTGTTCTAAGATCTTTATAATTATATATCTATATCTATATTATAAATATATAAATATAGATATAGATATAGATATAGATATAAACATAGATATATACATACATAATCATATTATTATTTTAATAATTTATCGATTCCAGGCAATCATTTTTTAAATAGTAGGCATGTATATACCTAATTATTAATGGCATACACTATAATTAACTTTACTATATCAACATTGTTGACCAACTAAATTTATTGCAGACTAAGAGCTAAAGAAATTTGTAAATATAGAGCTAGACTGGACGATAGTACATAAATGGTTGGTACAATACACCTGTGACCTAATACCTGTAATCGTGGCTACCATTTTCGATCCCCACAAACGACCAAACAAATTTTGCGCCGTGTGTTTTTCCAACGGTGCAAAAGCCAATCAAATATATCCATCCCTCGATCAACATTCAACAGCAACTTGTAAAAACCATTTCTCAAACACAAGAGTGATCAACAAAACTCCAGTCTGCCCAATTCTTGTCTCATATTTCAGAAAAAACTGCTGAAAGTAACCGACATAATCGGCGAGGAAAAATATGTCGATGCGGTACTGGCTTTTCCTTCCTACATAATTATTTTCATGATTTCCAAAATTTTGATCAAGCAAGATGATAATCAAGCTTGGCTGAAAAACGACAGCATTTCAGGGGACCAAGAGCAAGTGCATATTTTGCATTAACCATCAACATACTCATATTGATTTATTGCACCTTAAAGTCTATAATTAAACAGTAATGAGAAATACCAGTCGTAGTAAATATTATTTCCTCAAATTGCTGGAGGTTCCTCTTGTGCACTCCTGGACGAAAAAGTCAGGCAGGGTGCCTTAAGGCATTGTTTACTTCCACAGGCATTCAATTTCACCTCGAGTTGATTGACAAGAGCATCAATCCTCAAGACAGATCACGATGAGACGGAAAAAATCGCAACAGAGCTCATGCCAAGCAGTATATGGACAGAGAAAAAATTTCCTTAGCATGTCGATATCAATCAATGAGAAGAAGGAATGTAAGTGTCCAAAGTGGGTAAAAGATGAACTTCTTGCTATCCATCATCCCCTCAGTTATTATTTATTATCCAGCATTTTTCACCACACTTCCCATAGGTTCAATTAAAAGTATCCAGATAGACATTTAGAGTCTAGCTGAATGGTACCCTTATATTTGAAAGGAATGTAACTGACTTAGAATTAAGATACCACAAAATCTAGTTTGCTTCTCAAAATATCTGCTAGATTTTAAAATCTGTAATATAGTTTAGATAAAATATGCCAAGAGCTTCTACAATATCTTGTACTATGCAAAAAATATTGGAAAATACGGTTACGCAGTTACACAAGGAACGGATATGAGTATCTGTTGTTTCCTTGGTGGCCATTTCTACCGGTGCTCAATCGTGACTCTGGATGTAACGACGATGATTGCTCAAGTTGGCGGGTTACTCTGTGCTATTTAAGTAGTGAGTTTGTGGTCAGATTTTAACGTCACTTCACTGCTCACAATCGCGGTAGAAAACGATGTTATACTCGATGAAGTCTATTCCCAGTTTGTCGGCAGCAAGAAGGCAAAGTTCCTGCAAGAAAAACCAGAAATATGTTTCACCCAAGAAAATGCTAGACCTCCTAACAAATAATTATGTTTCAGTAAACAATTAAACATCTACATTGCTAAAACTCTCATAAAAAAATCAAAATTCAGGTCAGTTTGAATTTGAACGGCTTGCACACACTTGGTTACCACGGAAATAAAGGTTTTACTCACTGAAGCCGCGCGATGCAAAGGAATCCGGAAGCGCAACGACACGCGAGAGAGTGTGCCGACTTCCACGGTAAAATCTTCCGCCCGTTCTCCTGCTCCTTGCAGAGGACCCGGTTGATCCCACTCTGGATGGCTTCCTGGGTGATTCACTGGATCGGGATGGTTGAAGCACTCGGCGGGAGGCAATGCAGCATGACATGGCTCGGCCCATTGAAATGGACTCGGGAAGCTGTGAGGAAGAGAACGCACTTATTTCCCGAGCGCAGAGGCAAAGTTAATGACTAGTTTTTGACGCCCACTCTATAGATTTCCAGCCATTTCAGATACATCTTCAAAGAATTTTTAGTTGTTATATAGTAAAGATGTTTCTGTTGGCTCCAATTGGACTATAAGATATGTGAAATATGACATTATCATGCTATCCCAACATTCTTAAAGAGTATGAAATTCTGCATGACTAGTGTAGTGACTCACTGGAATCGTAGCTCCAGGGACTCGTGTGGAAAGTAGCGACTGACGGGAACGGTGTAAGAGAGGTTTGCTGCGTTCCCATCCAAGCAGCCAGAGAGGTCTGCACTCGCGGCACAGAATGCGTTGCTGACGGTGGCGTTGAGTGACGCAGCATGCATCGAAGCAAACACCCCAGACGTCTCGACAGCTGCCAAGAACATCAGTTTTCAGAACATCAGTTCATTTGCTCATAACCAGTGCATACATATCGCATTGTTCTGATATTTTTTGTACGTGGATTTAAAAAGTCATCATGAACATTTCAAAACAATCAGCAAGACATTCGTTTTTAAATGAAGCCTCATAATTCTCACCTAAATTCGCATCATCGTCAGCACTGATGAGCTCATCAGCATCTCGTCTCGACCTAACAGCCTTCTTGCTTTTGTTTTTACTCAGCGTGGCTTGCTCCACGACCTCTTCGAGCGCATTACCCGCTGGTCTCTCGGTTGATGTCACCTTGTCATCTAGGAAAAAAAGATTGGATTACTGTTGACATGCTGCATTTTATTTTAAGTGCGTAGAAATAAATTTGAGATTTCCCACCTATTAACCGATGGATGGGGCTAGCTTCACTTGCTGGTGTGTCCACAAGTTGCTCGCTGTTTTCTTCCAGTGGCGGTTGCTCAATGTGGCAGCAGTAAATCTGTACAAAACATTTTTTTATTTTTATTTAGTAAGAAATTTCGTAGGTGGTTTTCGAATATAACTTATTTGATAACATCTTGAATATTTGACGAACTATTTTACAGATTTTACTGAAAAATCCAGTAGGTCTATGTTGAAAATAAATCATAGCATGGCAAAGTACAGTAAGGAAGCAGCTGTTTGGCTAGTAAAGGACACATAATCATATAGACATAAGTGTTTTTTTGTAGCTAGCAGCAATTAGTAGTATTTTTCATAAAAAAAAATGTATGCCATAATAGCTACAAACTAGGGTATTGAAAAATCTGCTTGAAATTATGCCAGTTATCGAGTGTCCAAGTTTTAGTCACCGGGTTTTCAGCAAGCCTTGCTTTGCAGTTACGTCCACAAAATGATCTAGTCCGAGGAGAGCTGAGTGCTACTGACCTGACACAACTGAAAATCTGCTTGGCTAGTCCTCGAGTCAGGTTTCAGTCCCCCTGGACTGGACAACGAGCCACATTCTTTGGGACGGCCTACGACGATGGATTGTCTGGCCGAGCTGGTCAGAAGATTGTCTGCGTCTTCGAAAAGGTCTGGAGACGAAGCCGTCACAGACTGCAACCTAATCGGTAGCCCTGAAAATACATAAAGGAAACCATGACATAATTATCAAGGGCATGAAAACGTAGAATAGGTTGTAGGACATTTGTCACAGACAGTTAGACCACTAGCCAAGCTTTACCTAGTATAATTCCAGCCTCCCTGTTTAAATGTTAAATGGATTTTTAACTGTATTTTATTGAGTAGAATACAATTGAGTTTATCTGATTAAAAATACAAGTATTCAACAAAAACTAAAAAAAGAGCTATCTTTATACTTGTGACCTTACAAAAATGTGATATAATTTGTAAGATGCAATAAGAATTTTATTTCAGACTTACCAAATTTCTCAATCTATAAAATAGTTGTAAAATCTGAACATAGCATGACTTTATTTGCTAGACATCCTTCAGGAAGATTCACGATATTAGAGAGAACGTCCGTAACCAACGATAAGTCATTGAACAAATTACAAATATTTCAAATAGCTTTTAACTGCAACGATAAGTATGTGGTTTTCTAGTCCCGTGAAATATACTTCAGAAGATAAATTTTTACACTCATTGGAACATACCTTGAGTTGGTGCAGGAATAGCTTTGACGAGAGGTCGGCGGGAGAACCAATCTTGAGAGATCTCGTTTCCGTGTCGATTGCCTCCTTTGCTGGTTGCGTTTCGTGGCCCATACACTAGTCTTGACGAAGGGGTAGATGATTCCGGGGAACGGGAGAAGCCCAGCCGCAGGCTAAATAAACCAAGGCACAGCTATTAGTATACATTTTTTTCCAAGCCGTACAGCACAGCATTTGATTGAACATTTGTAATTTCTGTAGTAATTGATTCTCTAGGTTTTATATGAACATTTTCTACATCAACCCAGTTCACTACTAAACATTTAACAAAGCTGGAGATCCAATGGTAGAGTCAAGAGTTGACAGCCATGATACTGGTATCACTGGCTGGTATATCACAATTTGGAAAATCTTTCTTACCAAGTTTTATCACAAACTTTACTGTCATTTGAATGGTTTTTGGCCCCTAGAATTAACGCAGAAGTGCACCATCGATCTCCAGCTTAGCAAGATTAATACGTATGCGTAGCATTCAGTGTTTTTTCTAAAGCCTTGGTGAATGCAGGAAAAGTCTGATGAGTTGGTGCATGATGCTGTGGACTGCAGAGAGATGTGACCATAGCATTGATCATATAACTTTTTCATTCTATATCACAAATATGATCTTGGTAGATAACGTACACTAATCCTGGGAGTTACCGAGATAAAGTTTGTGATCTTTAGCAAAAACGTTACATGATCGCTACCCTAATGGGATTGGGAATAGTGGCAACTGGTAAAAATTATGGCTAGAGCCATTTGACACACACCAAGCTAGTAGAAATCCATTTCAGAAGTCAGGGTGAAAGTAAAGTGAGCTGGACTGACATTTTCTTAAGGTTATTACACAAAAAAATGTGGAAAGTTTGGTAACAATGACTATAAAAAGCTTGGGGAATTTGGGCAATTTGAAACAAATGGTTGTTGGCTGTTGTAATTGTTTCATGAGTTGAGTTGAGTGAAACTGACACATGTCAAGCAGCCTTCAAGTATTACGCAGCTCTTGTAACAATGACAACTTAACTAAGAGAAAAACCCTTATTCCGAATTAACAAGGCAACAATGCATTTATTTCTTACCTGTAAGAAGCATCATACTCATTCGTGTTCTTCTTGCCAACTTCCAAGAAATATAAGGAAGCCATGGCAATAAGGCTGCAAGAAAAGAGTATTTTTTTAAATTTTATCAGGTATAATTGTGGTGGTACTTATACTTTTTGAGGAAAGAAAAAAAAATTGTTTGGAAAATAAAGGGATGAGCGCCTTGCAAATAGTGTAGAAAGTTTTCAAAGTTGCTACAAGACTTTTCAAACACCTAAAGATCCAGATGACTTAGAAGTACGTGAAAAAAAACTGGGACATTCCTTTTCAGAAAGTGAAGAGCAACAAGCATGCTTACCAAACTGCCATCACAAACACCAAGACAACGATGGAGATCTGTATCATCTTATTTGAGCAGATGCCGTCTTCCTTGTTGTCTTCCTTATCATATTTTCGCTTCCTTCGCCCGTAGCCTGGCTTCATGGCTGGGGGTGCTGAAAGCTTGCTTGATTCTGAAACAGGTCAGAGGATTGAGCAGGGTAATTCTCCCTAAGTACAAACATAACATTTCTAGTCTGGAGGACTGATGACAAAGCATTGCTACACTTTTCATTTGGTAGGCAAGATCAAATTAGCTGTCCCTCAGCTCGGTACACATATATGGTAATTTCACGTTTTGTGACACAAAAGTTTAAATCAGTACAGATGTTATTTGCTATTGTCATGTCCATCAAAAATACAATTCAAAATCTGAAAATTGGTTTGATCTGTCTTCTTTAAAAGGGATACTACTAACACATTGAAAAACAGACTATTATTAAGCGTTAACTACATCTACTTTTATTCAATTCCTAAGAATGCCACTATTAAACTATATTGATTAGTATTTTTGGTACACAAAATCATATCTTTTACTTGTAATTAAGAAAAACAATCATATGTGGTATACATATGTATTTTTAAATATTATTTTCATATCAAAAAACGTGCTTTCCAAATCCAACTAAACTTGCCACTGGGGACTTAAAAATTGGACACACTGTATCCATCCTTTTGGCTTTGCAATCCCATAAGGTATGCAATGGAGTTCTAAGAGGTCAAAAGCACCTGTTTTCTCACCTGTACTGTAGGAAGCCACGCTGCCTGTATGTCCCATGCTCATCTGTCGGTTCAATCGTTCGAGCTCATCGATTCGAATCTCCAGGCTGTCTGTCACCTTGCACAGCTCCTTGACGGCACCAAGATTCTCCATGAAAATGCGGTCCTGGAATAATTCCGTCATAAATCATAAGCCTTCAAATTAAGTCGTTTTTGGCGTATTGTATAAACATGATCTGAATCACTGATCTAGCGACGGCAGTGGAATATACTAACGATAAGGATGATAATATTAGCTAGTAATTGTGCTGATGCCTAACAGCAACTTTGGGTAACCACACAAGATTTGCAGGCACATTACCTCTAAAACAATCGTCCAAGTTCATTGGACAAACCCTTAAAATGAAAACAGGTAGCTCCATCATATGCCATCTGAACCGACATGCACTCAGATTCAAAGGCCTCTGCTTCACTGCCCTACTGCTCCAGAAGAGCATCATCCAAGCCATGAACAAAGTTTCAAATAGAACACTCACAGTGTGTCCTGACAGTGACTGCCACCTACATTCATCACACCATCATTTATGCACTACAAAATAAGACTAATGCAGAAAATAGCTCGAGGTGATCTTGAGGTTTCTAAATTTATACGTACAGCTCCAAAAAGCACCCTGCTTGCAAGAGCTCGGATAACTGGCTCGGATATAATAGCTCTATTAACACACAACTCAGACACTTGTAACTCAGACATTCAAAAAGGAAACAACTATCCACCATTACCATATTTTATCAAGAAATAATATTCAAATGATATATTTATATATAATATCTATCAGTTAATTGCATAATTTTGTGATTATTTGTTTCTATTGTTAAGACACAGTATCTGCAATACTATCAATGTATGTATTGGCAATTCTTTTTGTCCAATAAAACTCACTGGAATAAATATAAAAATTCATGAATTAAAAAAAAATGTGTGTACAAACTTCAGTTTAGTCAGAATAGGTAACAATCAAGCACATAAACTACTTTACTACCTCAAGACAGAAGTCTATCAGAAAATCTGACTGTTCTGCAGCTCAAGCAAAGTTACCTTGTTGACTACAAGCAGGTTCTCTATGGTGTCCCCGGTAGCGAGGACTATGTTCCCTGCCGACTGCACTGCGTCAGGCAGAATTTGTCTGACTTCCTGTGCGATGACGCCTACGTCGGGCTGTTGATCGCAGCCTGCGAGCCCAGCGGCCGTCGCAAACTCCGGTCGGTAGTGGAAGCGTACGACACGGAGTCGTGAAACGTTGCGCAGTTGCTGCCGAGTGTCACACTCCGTGAGGCGGCTTTTGGCACGACGATCGGACGGCTGGACGATGTGGCCGGTAACCTAGCAAAATTCAGAGAAAGGTTTGGCGACTCCTACGATATTTTCATGGAACTGAGTAACCACAAATAAATCAGATTGGGAGGCAAGAGAGATAGTATAGATGACTGAAGGCTGTATCTATGAGGTCGTAAGTAGCTGGGCAGGGGTAATTGTAAATTACGTTGAGACTCCTCAGAATGAAGGTTCTATGCTGGATCTGTTCTATAATCAAAACATTAATTTGTTTTAGGGAAAAGTTTAGATTTTACTGTAAGTAAACTGCAAGCCAGTGATATCAGAAAGTTTGCTAATGCAAATTTGCAAGCTGAAATTTATTTAAAATGCTTAACCCTTGACATTCTTACCCAACGATAAATTAAATTATTTATTAAGACCCTAAACAAAGAACGATAGATAGAACTATTAGTGGTGTAATCACAGGTGTGGGGGTTGGGGCAGAAGGGTGCATTTCCCATTGCACTCAGGTGCCCCCAATGCGCTTTCAATACAGAAAATAGGGCAATTTATAGGCCAGAGGATAGATAAAACTCTAAAAAGATCATATATTGATTGGAACTCGTAAAATTGGTCAACAATTTGACCTTAATTCAAATTTGTCTTGGGGGCTGCATCCCCATGTCCCCAGATTTTTCAGTTTTGGTATTGAGACTCTCTTCTCCCCTCTTCCCTCATAACACACAAAATTACATGTCTCAAATTGAACGGTCAATCAGGACAAAATATGGTGCACCAAATTTACTTCCTCTCCCCTCACCAAGCCTGAAATCCTGGCTTCAATAATGAATTGCAGGTAAAATGTGTGCAGCTAGGTGTACTGACCTTGAGATTGCCATGCACGACAAGGGCCTCGTCTGGCCTGTCAGTGTTGATACCAACGCGACCCGCGTGGAAAATCGACTCGGCCGAGTGTCCTTTTTGCCAGCACAGCTCCACGTCAGACTCGAACTGCCCAGGGTTCGAGGCCTGGAACAAGAACGCCTGAGTTCGTTAATTCATTCCATCTCGTATTGTCCTTCAGGGTGATGGACCTAACCAGGGACCTTTTTTGTAAGTATAATGTTGCCTTGTTGTCTCTCCAATGTTATACAGGCCTAAATTTTATTTTTGGTCTTAGAACACTCATGAAAAAGCAGTTTGGCCATTGGATTTGTCAAAGCCAATAGTTTAGCATAACCAGTGCTTTAGTGGGACGGTACAAAATGATAGCTACAAAATTAGATGGTATAGGGGAAGAATGCCATGCTTTTTTGTATTCCAAAATGTTAAGAGTCTGATGAATTATAAAACATACAACACAAGAATAAATGTACCATACACAAAATGAGTAAGATTAGAAGTGGGAATACATTTTAGCAGCATATATTTACAATTCAACCCACACAATCTTCTGTAGTCTTTTGCCAGGGTGACCGTTGAAAAAATTAAAAAAATTAAATGGAAAACTCTTAAGGAAAAAGGAGGATGGGAAGATAAATGAAAATGCTTAAAGCAATGACAGGAAGTAAACCATGGAAAGAGTTGGCTATAAACGGAGGCAGGGCAACAATTTGACACTCGGCAAGGAAAGGAGTGAATTGTATCAAGGAATGTAAAATAAGATTGGAAGCATTGTAATTGTAATTAAATTGCAATATTTTAAATGCTTAGGCACTGGAATATTGAACTGCAAATTGAATAAATAGTAATATTAATAGGGTTGTGAGTGTGTGTGTGTGTGATGGGTGAGGGGGGGGGGGGGGGAGGGGCTGTAAATGCAAAGCAAAGATAAAGTGGTCTTTCAAGAGTAAATACAAATATTCTAGCTCCATGAGATCTTGCTGTCTTCTGCTACAAGCACGAATTTCCTTACAAAAAAAAACAAGACAAGACAAGGAAATAGAAAGACTGATGGGATATTTACCCTGACAATGATACGCTCGGAGGCGTGAGACACGATGGGGAAGTGGGTCGAGTCGCTGCAATGAGCGTGAAGTCCAACGACCAGGTAGAAGTAGCGCTGGTCAGGGTTTGGCTTGCCTTTCTTGCGCATATTGTTCGAAGTGGTCTCGGAGAAATGCAGCCTTCCCACGGTCACCTTGGTCACTTGCTCTCCAGCCAGGTCCACTCTAGAAACATGCGGGCAACTGTGCATGCTCATGTTAGAATAATGTAGCTCCAACGTAATTCCTGCTTACACCCCCAAGCTCGCTAGCAGTGCAATTTCTAGCTGCAGGGATTTGAAAGATTTGCTTGAGCGTGCAACTCCTAAGACTAAAATATGTGTTTCTTTATGTATCCTTTATAAAAGTGCACCGCTGTGCTACTTACAGTATGTATTATCATGTTAGATTTGCTAATTGTTGATATAACCTTGTTTACTTTACTGATCAATAAACACCATCCAAACTTCCCTAAATTCAATCCCGTAATTTTATTTTATTAAGCCAACATTTTTATTAAGTCAAAATTTAAATTGTATCGCAACATGGCTATATTTTTTACCGAACTTACATAGTTACGATACAATTTCCTGTTGTGACTAACGTTCACAACTATTACTGCCAATCTGAGTAGAGAAACAGTCTCATAAAGGCAAAAATAGCAAAATATACGAAAAGGATTTTTTTACATTAAAAAAATCGGCAAAAAACACTTGCATTTTTTTTTTACTTCTGTCCAGCCAAAAGCCGTAGAGTTCTTTCCATATTTCAGCTAATTCGGCATTGTTGCTTGCATTTGCTTGCCATTATTTCAATTTTATGGGGGAAGACTACGAGAAAGAAATTGCTGCTAGTATTTTGGAAATCTGCTACAGGAGCACAGAGTGATTGCCCACAACCGCTGTGAACTTATGACAACAAAACTGTTCCATTGACCAGCATTGCGAGTGAAATAAGACTTAATAAAAAAAAAAAAAACTAACTATAAGGAGAGGTTTAAACTACTATAGCTTCTAGGAATAGGGACTTTTGTAAGCTTTACGGGTCCAACCTCAAGGTTTTATGTAGCAATTGCTTCAATTGTTATGATTCCGTGTTTGGGCTAGAGGTAAGATTCACAAAAGTAACCCTGAGTGGAGAAGATGAACCAGTTGAAAAGTGTCAACCCCTCACAGCAATTTCAGTTTTTGAGGCAGAATTCAATTATCTCACGTTGTTGATATGGGGTCAATATTCCAACCGCCGTTAACTGTCTTATTGAGCCTAGCTTATCAACACGAATCATAGTTAAAAATGACTATACATTCTCAGAATGTGATTCACAATTATTAGCCAGAATAGTGAACTTTTTAGTTCATCACAAAAAGGCTTGTGAAGTGGATAGGGAAGAGCAGCATTTCGTTTATCGATGCAACAACAGGAAAAGCTTACCACATTTTCAACATTGCTAGCGATGGTTACAAACTATGTAGTAAAATAATGTGAATGCTTTTGCAATTGAAACGGACTAGTGTACTTGAATGTGTGTCACGTTGATTGCAGTTGCGCAATATAAATATTTCTAGTCCAATGACTGCAAATAGTGCTGCCACAATTATTTACTAGCTCTTATGCACTGAGCACAATTATGATCTTTATTACTGCTTCTTTGTATTAAAGGAGAATTTACGAGCCAATAACTCGATTTTGCCACAATACAATAGTATGTACGAACCTATTAACATTAAATGTTAGGGTAAACATTAAACGAAAGTGGCAAAACTGTAGAAAATAAACAATCTCATAAATATCCTTCAGTCACGACATCGTTTTCTTCACAATTTCTTTTTGTGAGTTGTTTGTGCACATAAACACCCAAAGAGTTAACACCTCTATCAATTCAAAAAAAGAAATAAAATGCAAACTTGATAACAACTGTGGTAACTGTGTGGTAGGCTGACATTATGTTCCTTGAATACCAGGCTCTAAAAAAAAAAAACTGCACGTAATATCGCCATTGAATGCTACAAACTAAGTTGAATGATTTTGCATTGGACTTGGATCAGTGCTTTGTTTGTTGATTGAATCAAAATTGAAAACAATTTTATGTGCAATCAATGTCTCCACCATTAACGTTGAAAATAAATGCATTCAGCGTGGAGAAATATTTCACTGGCTGTAATTAAATGGGCTAAGTCATGATCTTCAGTAAAAATGTTCCTTGTGAACATTTTCAATATCAGATTACAGAAAGTGGGTTACCAGTAACTTTTTAAGTGAGATGTCAGGTGAAAAAGAAACAATCTAACGCATAAAATTATATCTTACATCTTGGTAATTGCATGAGTCTTCTTTCTTTCCCAAATGCACAAGTCCTAGAATATTATAGCTCAGAGTGAAACATATGAACACCCTACAAGTGGTTTGCCACATTTTTTTTAGGACCCTGGATATCAGGGTTGATGGAGCAAGACTTTAGTGCAAGCTGCAAGGCATCAAAAAGACCGAATATCCACGTAGACAGCTCGCGGTAACGCACGAGGCCAATACGGCATTGGCTGGTTGGCTCATTGCATTTGGCAGATTTGGCATTTGGTTGCATTTAGTTTGACCCTGAGCAACGGCTCATTTGGAAGTGGCTTTCCGTGATTTCCCACTACCACATTTAAGCAAATGCTGGGATGTTTCCACAACCGAATTGGCCTCTAGAACGGGACAAAACCATCTTCGAAACTCCTTACTGTTTTCCGGCCCGTCCAGACAAGCTGTTCTCGGCTGTGCAGCTTGTGTGGCAATTCCCATGAGAAAAAAGGTAAATGAGTGTTATCTACAGGGAACACATGAACAAGTCAATCGAAGCAAAGAAATCGAGCTGAGCGCTACTCACAGCACGGGATGGAACGGCTTCTTGCTCCGATCGGACTGGCTTTGCTCCACTTTGATCGACTGCGTCGGGGATTCCACCTTCACTCCGTAGAAATGAAGGTGGAAGCTGGCTACTTTCAAAAGGCCCTCTGGAGTCTTCACGAACTGGGCGTCGCCAAGAAGTTGAGCATGACAAGTGATCTGTAGGCAATTGAGAATAATTGATTGGTATTCACTTACTTATTTCACTGATTCAAGATGTGAACAGCGGTGTGGTTAGATCATATCTAAATCTGGTCGATGTTTGTGACTAACTGCGTTTATGATGGTTTCAAGGGTTTTGCTCAACCATTCTTATTAAATGCTGGGATTTTTACTGCATCGATAACACCAGACCTTGACCCAAATTTCCACCGTTGCAGTTTCAAGACCACTCTCTTCACGCTTCGAAATTCCCAAAAACCACAACAAAAACTGTTATTGGATCTTTCTTTTTGTGAACACGAAGTATGAGTAAGTTAACTAAGGGAGTCCAATGGATTGTCTGCAAACATTTCTATCTTGGAAGTGTGTCCTTTATTCTACTTTATTTTCTTATATTTTGATTTTTTTCTGTGTTTTAAGGAAAAACATAGTCACAAAGATATTAAATTTATAAATAACATATTATAAACAACGCATTATGGTTGAAATGTATTTAATAAATAATTAAACTTTCTTTAAACTAAAATAACCAAATACACAATATTACAATAGACATGATATTGGCTCTTCAGAGAGCGTGGGTACACCTACGTCTGGTAGTACACAAAACAATGCATACCTGAAAGTGGTTCTTCTTTTGACAGACAAATGCGTCGTCGGCGTTGGAGAAGTTGAACCCTTTGTCAGCGTCAACTCGATAATGCGGCACAGGGCTGCCAAGAAAATCAGGTCAGCCAAGCTCAGCGGTGAGGAAAAACAGTGTTTTGCAAGTAAACCATGTCAAGGTTCAAAAGCATGCAAACCCCTATTTGTATATACTTGCAATAATCGAAACAAATGCCAGGTTGACTGCTATTAAAGGGATCCAGACAAAATGTAGCATCAGAGTCAGACAAAATTCCACATTTCCACAAAGTGCATTACTTTAATTCATTGATCAACATTACAAATGAAATCTACTTTGAAGGTAATTTTTTTTTACAAGTTGTGCGTGTGAAATTTTAGTCTGTCTGAGGGTTTAAACATTTAGAAATACTATTTCTGAATGCTTTAAACACTAGTGCAATAAATAAAAATAGAAGAGTCTGCATTTTAACCAGTTCTGATCGTAGCAATTGCCAGATCACTGGAACAAAATCAGGAATGAGAACTCACAGTTCCTTGAGGTTGTGATCGCAGAGCGTGTGCCAATTGTTCTGTTGGAACGGCTGGAAGCGGATACACTGGTAGCTCGAGTCCAGGTAGAGACCTGACTCTCCAGTGATATCCAGGTATTCATCATCGAGCGCTCCTGTCTGGTTGGATGATGAATCAGGAGACAGTTCTGAGGAATCGTAATGTTTGTTATTGCCGAGGACTTCCACCTGGTTTCGGTACAGCAGTTCACTTTGGTACATTGGTGAAGCCTACGTGCTAAATGGTTACAAATGATCAATCCACATGCCCATTTAATCCTAGTGAAGTGTAGGAGTGTTTATTCATGGACCTGATTTTTAATTAGATGAGTTAAATAATTAGAAAATGTGAATTAGAAGTAGCATTTTCAGATGTTCATTTAAAGGAGTAGTGACTTTTAAGGTTGTTTGAATTAACTATAAAAACTTGAAGGGAACTGATGTCACGATTTTAGTCGACTCAGGAGCTATAACAAACGCTACGTAGCTTTAACAGTAATACTTTGGTAAAACCATCAGTTATTCAATTTTTTCTAATACTTGATGAAGAAGGTTGTACCTGAAGCTTGAGGTAAGTTGATTTTGTCGGATGAGAAAGTTGTAAAATGTAAAGTTAGCGAATGTTTAACAAACACGAGGGTAAGATGGCCTTACCAGGCTCTTGCTTGACATGAATGGATGGCTGGATGCCATCTTGGGAGAGTTTCCTCTTTTTGGCTCCGCCTCCACCGCCTCCGAGCGAAGAGAAGATCGTAGTGACGCCCTCGTTATTGAGAGCCTGCAGTCCGAGAGCAGACGGGTTCGGCACTAAGCCTGAAACCCAGCAGCACCGATAAGATATCTTCGCAGCAAATATGCAATTGATTACGTAACAATCTTCCATCACATATATTTTTAGAATTTATGTTAACTGAGGCCCTCTTGCCACTCTTTTCTTCTCTATATGAATATTTAAAGGTCATGTCCATTATTTTTTGAGCATTCGATTATCTATGGTTTGAATCTCTGTTTTTCTCCAAAATCCACCCCTTGCAGTCTGTCAACTGCACCTTTCTAAGAAGGCTGTTGGCAGCAAGTTTTACTCATAAACTAAAAGTAAGACAGTATGGGTGAGCTTTCTCGCCCAGGGTTACGGAGCTCTTACTGTCTATCTCGACAGCACTGACTTTTGACAATGTTCGAGTGGCCGAGAGTCCATCAACGAGGTTACACTATTCAACTTACCGAGCGCTTGCAAGTTGCTCTGCACTGGATTGGGGCATGAGCTCTCCATCTGCCTCATAGCTTGCTGGGTCAGCAACGGCGTGAGAACGGGCTGAATGTTCCCCTGAAGGGGCGCGCCATGAGGGGACCCGACTTGCTTGGCCTGCCCCTGTGAGGGAGGGTACATGGGGTGGCCCACAGCGTGATGCAACAACGGCAGGGGGTTGAGCAGCAGCTCGGGGTGCATCGTGGCTCCCACTGCAACTTTTGTATCTGCATCCAAAAACAAACGGGGCTTTTGAGAGGTAGAGATCTGAGACGTGGTATCATGGTTTTTACTCTGAATTTCAGAGAGAGGAAATCGAAACTTTGAATTTCAATGGGCCTAAAATAAGCAAGAATGGGGAGGGGGTTAGTGAATCATTGGTTGATAGTACGGTTTCCAGATGGTTAAGCAGAACCGTCGCCACTTTACCTAGCCTGCCTCCCTATCGGTATTCCCCATCGGTCAGAGAATACTGGAGAAACGTAAAAACGGCGAACATGTTTCAACACTACGCAGTATATGGTACATTTTTTTACAACAACATATGTGGTTACACTATAATTCTAAAATATGTCCAAAGTATTTAAAAAAATAAGAAACAAAAGGACAAAAAGGTAGCTCACGAAGATTTTGGGGACTTTTATAAAACCAAAATTCGTAAACTTCTTTCTAATTTTTGACTATTCACGCATCGTTGCGTGCCATTGCAAACCGCCACATTGATCGTGAGATCAATTGAAGTAAGATTGGTAACTACAGATCACGGAGTTGGAACTCCATGCACAGGCAACTTTCAAATTGGTACGTTCACTATCACATACACATAAAAAAATAATCAGAAATTTGAAAAAATAATTCTTTTTATTGAAAGCTTGTAAATTTTTTAAATCACCTAATTGCAATGGGAGGCTTTTTTGATGGGCAAGCTGTAAAAACTAACTTCATCTCGCTCAAATGGAACAAATTCTCCAATCCGGCAACACTTTTTTATGGTGGCACCTATTCCACTTTACCCTCCCGCATCTGAGAAAATATATTCCTTTGGCTGGTTTTGGGGTAGGAGAAGTTAAAGTTGAGTTTTTTTAGAATTCCAATACCTTCTTAACTCTGTGATAAAATAGTATGTAGTTAGGAAAAGTAGTGCCAACAGATTTTCTTGTTTTCATTAAAAACAACTCTGCCCTAAAGACAAAAAACATCTAAAATTACTGCACAACTTGAAAGTTGACCGACCTCAATGGCCAACATGTCAATCTAAAACTAGTTATAATCGACTTAATCAGCGTGATTGGCGTAAAAAGGCCTGCACTTACGTGGGGAATGGGCAGCGCCATCTTGCGGGGAGTAGGGGGGTTCTGAGCCAGAATCCGGGGGACTTTCCGGAAGGCTGTGGCTGGAAAAATAAAGAGCATCGATATCGTTAGCACCGATTGATCGAGAACACGACACTAGCTGACGGCAAAAGTACCTCTCTTCTTCCATAATGGCCATGTAGATCTGGTCGAACTCCATCATACCAAAAAGTTCCCTTAATAAAGCAGAATCACTACCAATGTCCATTAAACGTTATCTCAAAACTTTACTATCTCAAGTCTCAGGGTAAGATTTTCTTCCACTCGCGTAACAGTTAAGTGCATTTGAGTTAGCTAACGGTTCGTAGGTAAATGATCGGTCTGTTATCTCGCCCCGTGTGGAAATGGAAAATAATATTTTAATGTCTGACAATGAACTGAATGCTGCTGCTTGCAAATACAATGATATCAGTAAACCCAATATTCAGATAATTGCTTGTAATGAACAACATTCATTGTTCATAGCCGGTATTGAAATGTTGCATAACATATTTTACTGCAGCGATAACTTCAACACCTGATAATCAAATTATCAATTGATCTCTAATCAACCCCACACAATTGAATTATAATAATAAAGCATTAAAATTCATTAATTAGTTTCTTTTACTAACACTGATAAATCAAACTTCAAATATTTTTCACATGGTGTAATAACATACATTGAAGTTTGAGCAATAATAGATTAATATGTACCCTTCGAACCATGAATGATGCATACTTATTAAACTGGGCCTATCAATAAAGAAAGAAATTTTAGGAACTAAATTTAAGAATGTTTGGATTTGTTTCACAGCATTGTTTCGAGTTTGACGGCCCTAAAAAGGACCCAGTAGTTTGACGTTTTGGCAGGTGTACTGCATTTTACGACCGACTTTAATCTGCACGGTCAAGTGAAATCCTTAGGGCCAACAAACTCAACTCAACAAAGCAGTGCTGTGAGGCACATGGAAACATCCAACCTCTGATAATTACCGTCAAACTGCGGTTGAAAAAAGTGAAATAGGTTGGTTTAATGCCTATATGAGACACATATTTTACGGAAATATTTGAAAAATTCACTACCTGAGGTCAGCTTAAAAAAAATCAGCCTCATTTAGGCACTGCTAGGCTGGCCAGTTGCCAACCAAAAAATAAAGTAGCGGCAAAAAAAAAGAGAAAAGGTGATGACTCACGGTAGAGAGTAGGCCGGCTGCGACTTGATCAGGTGGCGGGCAGGACTGCCAGTTTGGTTGCCCTGAACGACGACCAGGATGGGCACTCCATTACCCGTAGCGGTGGCAGGCACCGACACAGGTGTCGCATGAGGGCCCCGCGGGGCCTCGTTGTTCGCCAGGGTGTCAGCAAAGTAGCTGTTGAAACAAGAGAACATTGTGAGTTAATTGTGAAATAACACTTGGGCTGCAAACACCGGACTGGGCAACCTGACGTGGTAGTTGTTAAAATATGACAAAAATGTTGGTATGCTTCCGAAGGATCGGGACTGGGGAAAAGTTGCCAAAAAACCATCTAAGAGACACGTGTTTCTACGCTCATTCCATTATGATTTTTTTTCAGTGCCATGGGCATAAATTCTGCACTAAAATTTGTACCATCTATTAGATGACCATTAAGCTCATTGTGTTCAAAACTAGGGAATACTGGATGCTTAAGCAGGAAACGGTACATACGCCGAGCATACATGGGATGGTACGGCAGCACTTAAGTGCAGGCCCAAATTAACCGCTGGCAATAAGAAGTGCTGTCTGCCAAATATCCACAGTAACCCACAGTAACAATGCATGGTACAACAAACATGGTACATTGGCACTGAGGAGCAAAATGGAGATATTTTAAAGGGTAACTAGTCATAGGTCACACAGGCAGCGCAGACCGTGGTCAGAACGGAAAAATAAGTTACTGACAGCTATAAACTTGTGCGAAAGCAAATCGTTGCTTATCCAACTTCTGTAACATGAGTAACTTACAAGCGCACATAATTGAGACTTATGTCTTGTGTTACCACTTGCAAGTAACTCGGCTTTTTGCAATATAGAAGTAAATCCTGGATTGTACCTTTGCCATGATTGAGTAGGTAATTACAGTGCATTTGTTTATTAAAGTCAGAGCCTAAAAGATTCATGGTCTAAGGTAAGGTTGATTTGCAAAGCTCTGTTTGCATGGTTTAAACTAGGAAAGTCTCCCTCAAATTCAAAATGAATCGTTTCCTCACTAATTATAAACATGGACAGCTCACTAGGAAACATTTTTCACAATCAGCTTTTTCCCTTTGTTTCACATTCCTTGTAGCTGTCAGTGATTCAACTACATTGGCTGGTGATAAATTAAAGTTTTCAGAGCCAATATTCCTAGCATAGAGGGTAAGAACTTGCAACAAACAACGAAAAGCAAAAAGAGTGTGATTTTAATTTTTAGAGCACATTCACATCTTAATTAAGGCAGAATTATCAATAGGTGAACCAATAGACACACGTTTTTCCCCCTCCACCAACCCCACATTCTTAAAGCAACTTCTGTCTAACAGTCAACTACTAACCAAGTACCACAATTCAAACTGGCCGAAATCACTGAAATTGGTTAGGGGTGCACTCCGTGCCCCCACCCTCCCCCTCCAAAGGCAATCGTCACAACGCTCTCGTCATGTGGTAGGCACGCATCTTGTGCCATGCGCCACGATGGTAAATGGCACTCTTATTTATTGCGGATTGGTTGGAACATTAAACCTTTTTTATTGATTGATTACTGCTGTTTAACGACGCACTCTTTTTAGAATGGGCCCTGTGACGCTGATATATTTTATAAGTGGCATTGAAACTGATAGCGGTGATGTTTTACGACGTTAGTGACATAAATAGTTGTAGGGGTTTTGGACATATTGGGGAAATATTTTGGAAATGTTTTTAGCATATTTTCGACATTTTGGGCGTTGGTAATATTACTCTAGGAGCAAGCGGATGAACGATGCTTTTTGACATCTTCCAAAGAACAATCAGATATAGCTGGGCTTCAGGAATACATTTTTTCGTCTAGGCGAGAGGTTCAAGTTGATGGTGGATGATTCAACTGGCCATTCAATTATTCTGAATGTTTTCTGTAGAAACTTGGTCAAGCTTGGTAAATTAACTGTTGACATAAAAGTAAAGTTACAAGTAATGTTTGTTATTAGGAAAACATGGAAATAGACGTATTGATAGAATAAATGAGAGCATGCTTGTAGGCTGATGTTGTAATAGGAAATGCATTCCTGGTTGTCCATCTAGCACTCATATTACCCCTGTGCTGGATTACGCAATGCAATGATTGTAGCAGATTATTATTCACACTATGCGACTTGATAACAAGTCATCGATACTCAACGCCGTCATTCTGCTCCCTTACACCGCTACAGATGTGCAAAATTTAGCAATCCGAAACGTACTGAACGAATTAGATCCAGTCACTGTTGATTATTTTCCCTTAAACATTGAACAGTCTGACGAATAAAATAAAATTTTTCTCCTGTCATCTTGCCTCCAGTATATTTGGAAAAGCGTCATTCGATTAGCGAACTATAATGAAGGTGGAAAAGCGTTTTGCACAGCGGTTGCTTTAGAGAATTTCAAGCGATGTTTGGGACCGATCATCTTCATAACGCAGATTAAATTTGACTTAATTTCAGCATAGGCACCCCACAGCGCAATGGCCAAAGCAAGCAATTGCGACATCATCTTTACGTTGATTTTACTTCGACGATGATTTAAAAAGACGACAAGTACGGCCTTAGAAAATTAAATACAATTGCAAGTTGCTCATCGCAGAAAATTGCTAGTTCGCACGTCAGTGTTATTTTCGGACAAGAAAACACCTTTCTTCCGGTTCAAAGAATGTTCCTAGTCAACCCACAAATAGTTTTAGAATTCCCGTCAATCGAGAGGTTTTGGGATGGATGGGACCGGAAGGCCAGAAGACGGGAAGTCGACCGGACGTGTCCCGCGTGTCATAGAGCAACCGATAATTGATTGATTGATTGATTTGTTGGATTCTTGGTTCGTTGTTGCTGACTTCCAGAACAAGTGGAAAGGAGGCGAAAACTTTCTCCCTATGAATAAAATACATTGTAGACATTTTCGTATCCCAATTGAAAATTGAATAGCCAGTGAGAAAAAAAAATCGCGTTACGCGGTTCTTTGAGTCTATGTAGACACCTAGAAAGCACCTTGGGTCAATTCTAGATGTGGGGGTTCATGATTTTCCAGGCGGTCATTCTAGGCGAGCATTAAAATACAGCTGCAGGGCCTTTACTATTTCCTCGTACTCTCTCTCTCTCTTTCCCATTCCAGGCCTTCAAGATTTTGGTGCACTATCAAAAAAAGTGCAAGCCTCGAAAAAAATTGCATCGCTTACGCCATTCCCCCTCCCCCTGCCCCTCTTTTCACCCAGAAGCGACAGGTCGGAGTTTTTCCTTCATTATTCCAGAAGTTGATTTTTCGAGTTGCTGATAAAAAAGAGGGGATAATGTCTCTCTCACCAGCCCCCTTTCCCCACCCCCTGGCCCTGAATGGTCAACAATTGCGTGTCAAAACGAGATCGCAATTTTGACTGTTGCGCGCTGCGCCGCGCTGCGCCGGGCTGCACGAGCTGCGCGTGCAATCAATAAGCAATCATAGCCAGCGTTGTTAAGAAGGCGTCAAACAACGCGTTAGAGGGCGGACGTGTAATTTGAAGGGAGGTGACGGATAGCATGGGAAAGTACAGCCCCTGTGTTTTAGATTGGTCAAAATATTGACCTCCTGGGACTCAGGGGTCAATAAAACTGGTGGTGAAGGCGGTTTCTGTGGATTGCATGCGAACTATACCCATCGGGACACGCGCGTTAATTTGTCAGATTAGATAGATATCCCCCATTTGTCTTTACGCTTTCGAAAATTGGTGTTGCCTATTGAGTATTATA
The DNA here is from genome assembly GCA_947568835.1 of Protonemura montana. Taxonomy (NCBI): domain Eukaryota; kingdom Metazoa; phylum Arthropoda; class Insecta; order Plecoptera; family Nemouridae; genus Protonemura; species Protonemura montana. The sequence goes on along the minus strand of OX387604.1, from coordinate 22,504,581 downwards.
TTATGGAAACTTGCATTTTATGAGTAGGTTCACAGTAAAAAGTAAAAATGCGTCAGGTGGTATAGAAACCGGGGCCGAGGGGTAGGAGCACACAATGTACAAACACACTGTCCTGCACGTAAATTCTATGCACGCATGGGTAAAGGCATGTGTTCGGAAATTGATAGAGTACGCTTATTGTACTGCCGTGACCGGGCAGGTGAAGCCAAGGGTGGGGGGTAGAGGCGAAGGAAATTATGATAGGGTGCATCAACACCCTTGATCAATTACAGTAAACAATCAACATGATCAAATATTTAACGGACACTAACGCCACACTCGGTTAACCTTTATTTGTACGTTAACACAGAGAAATGCAGAAGGCATCTAACGATAGCATGCGAACACGGTCTTGTTAAAATGGAATATTTTTTAGCTTTTCGTGATTTTTTTTAATAAAGGACACTTTGGTTCTGATTTAGAACTGATAGCTCCCGGAAATAATTAAATCAACCGAATATTTGAAAGCCGTGCTATTTAACTCAACTCTTATTATGATACGGCTTACGGACAATTATTCGGGGATGGTTTCAGATAATGGTTTCCCATTATTTCCTTAAGTAAGCTGAGAACGCAATGGTTTTTTTCTCACCGATGTCTGGTCGGTTTGATCATGGTCGACTGTTAGAGCATTGAAGGCTGTTCAGCGAAGATGCCCTGTGACTCAATGATTCATGTCAGCTGACACCCGTTCACAATGGGAGTGATTAATGATCCCAGAGGAAGCAATCGGAACAATCGCACAGGTCAACCTAATTCAATTAACTAACGACTGCGGTGCATTGCTTCAAGTGACGCCAAACCATACCACGTGGCAGTCAATTGAAATCATGCCACACGTGTTGTTAGTTTTTTCATATATGATTTTTTTGCTGTTGTTTGTAATAAAATTATCGCTGTTTGGTTACTCGGAATAATTAGCACGGTAAAAAATAATAATAAATAAAGTCAATCAGTAATGCATTTTGGATGCATGGAAAGAATTTGATCGTTTAGTTCAAACTGATTTTGAAGAGAATCCATAGCAAAAGAATAAGACTCAACAGAAATATTTGTAAACTGCCAGAAACGGACAAGTCGAGAGTTGTTCCGAGCTTCGATTCACAGTAGAGATATTGATGGTACAGCTCGTGATAGATTTCGAGAAAACCCGCCTAAAAACTCAATAAAAAAATACAAAATCAATTTGAAACTATGGGCCGGGAAATAAATCTATTTTCTGAGAGATTAAAACATTTGCAAAATCGGCTCTAAAAACGTCGAGTGTATAGTTTGATTCTGGAAGCACGAGTTGTATCAAAGAATCTCAAATATTGTCAACTTCAAAGTAGGCTTGACTGATGAGTTCAAATGGTAGATTGCAAATAGTCTCTGTGGTAATTATCGACTTGGGTGAGTTAATACGTGTCGATGGCTGGCAAGGTTACCATGTCAAGAAAAGCAGGGAGCTTCGAGTGAAAATGGTAAAAACCCCCCAAATCAGAGTTAAGAAATATTCTGATAGCTAGGAGGAAGGGGGGGGGGGGGGTCATTTGTACAACCATGGTACGACCCTTCTTCAAGGATCGACGAAACGAGTGAATAAGAAGCTTGAGCCTCGAAATGAGGAGTACCGAAATAACATCGAATCACACATGGAAATGTGTGAAAACAATATCCTGAACGGAACAAGTTGGACGTATATTTCTATTGACAGATTTCGAATTCTTATAAAGAGAGGTGGACTGCCCCGTAAGCCCTGTAGGCCCATTTAATCACCCAAGCTCAAACACTTCAATCAAATATTGTGTAAAATTAACGAAATACTAAACAGAAATTTGGAGCATGGACAAAGCAAGGAGCGTTGACAGATTGAGTCAGATGCTATTGGCAGACATTGGAGTTACAAGGGACGGAATTTCGATACTGCAAACCTGTACCAAAATTTTCCTCAAAAGGATTTCAAAATATATCCTACACAGTAGTTCGTGCGAACGATAGACATTAATGTATGGCCCTGAGCAAGCTGTAAGGTTGAAATTGTTTGCTGGAAACGCGTAGATTTGCTCCAAAATATGACTTTGATTTATAACTTTCCTCAATTGCACCCCCAAATCCCCAATATTTTCTAGGTTAGTGTTAATATCCCCCTCCCTTCCACCATACCACGGTTCCTTTAAAAAACCTAACTGTTTGGCGTGTCAGAAACACCGGTTCTCGGGAGATCACCGAAGTTAAGCAACACTACGCTGAATCAGGTATTGGATGGGTGACCGTCATACACATCACCAGTTCTGTTCGGGAGAGAGGTTGGAGGGATGAAAATTAGTACAAAAACTTCACTCGACCTCTCGACAGCATGGATTTGTGGAGGAATCCTGCTGTTCGAGTTGTACCGTCCTTCGGAAGGGACGTAAAGCCGGTGGTCCCATTGGTGCTCTTCGACAGGAGTAGGCTAAGTGCCGGCACCGGGTTTCCCCTCCTCCCTTCTAGGCTAGGTTATGTTCATCATCATCTTCATAATCATCCACTCATTCACCGACGCCATTAGACTAGTGCCGCATGGCCAGATGTCAAATTAGTGCGTCGTTAAACACCACAAATCAATCAATCCTTTCAAAATACATCTGTTTGATAGTCACAGAGTTTCGAAGATCACGCATGATCTTTTTATCTAAAGAAAGATACGTTATTGAATAGGGTCCTCTGAAGTACTCTAGTGCCACTTTCTAATCAATTGGCATTACAGATATATTAGTTTTCCAGAGTCCAGAACAACTTTGAATTGAGGCTCAATCCCCATTAGAAAAGCTAGAGTTTTCTTGAAAATCTTCTTTTTTAATCACGATTCGTTGTGAATTGGATGCTATGTTAAGCTGAAGAACTTCAATGCAGGATGCACACAAAGCACGCCATCAATAACTTTCATTTAGCATCAGCATCAACATCAGCATTCAACATCAACATCAGCATTCAACATCAACATTCAGCATCAACATCAACATTCAACATCAACATCAGCATTCAACATCAGCATCAGCATCAACATCAGCATTCAACATCAACATTCAGCATCAACATCAGCATTCAGCATCAACATCAGCATCAGCATCAACATCAGCATCAACATCAGCATTCAACATCAACATCAGCATTCAACATCAGCATCAACATCAGCATCAACATCAGCATTCAACATCAACATTCAGCATCAACATCAGCATTCAGCATCAACATCAGCATCAACATCAGCATTCAGCATCAGCATCAACATCAGCATTCAACATCAACATTCAGCATCAACATCAGCATTCAGCATCAACATTCAGCATCAACATCAGCATTCAGCATCAACATCAGCATTCAACATCAACATCAACATCAGCATTCAGCATCAACATTCAGCATCAACATCAACATCAGCATTCAACATCAACATCAACATCAACATCAACATCAGCATTCAACATCAACATCAGCATCAACATTCAGCATCAACATCAGCATTCAGCATCAACATCAGCATTCAACATCAGCATCAACATCAACATCAGCATTCAACATCAACATTCAGCATCAACATCAGCATTCAGCATCAACATTCAGCATCAACATCAGCATTCAACATCAGCATTCGGCACTCACGTATTGCTTGCGTCATTCTCGTCGTTAATGAAGTCCTCGAGTTGACTGAAGTCCAAAGCCTCGTTGTCGATGCCTCCCACGAAGTCGCTACTTCGACCTGAGAATAACAACATTTGTGTTGGTTAAAAACGCAATATTTTCACTTTGACAACCGGCCATGCGGATCGAATCTGAGCCAACATTTTAAATAACTGTTGCTTAGTTTTGCGTCGCATGTTCGAAATTTTGAGCTCTCAACGTTTTAAGGAAGTTCTCTGCAAATTGTGGTTGAGTTTTTGTCATTCCATGGGTGTCTGTGATAATGCACCAGCACCTTATTGTTATAATTATAAAAGGAGTGGGAAATAATTAAATATTGAAGTTTTTAGTAAAAATTCGTTGAACTGTAGCACCAATCAATTAATTAAGCAGGATTTGTATAGCTTCCCCCCCCCCCCCCATCCACACACGCACACACACACACACGCGTGCGCTCGCGCAAAGAACCAAACCACCTTTCCAAGCCACAGACAGCGGCGTATTTTCGTCGAGAAATAAAGGAGCGGAAGTTGGCTTATTACATGAAACCGATTGAACTGGACCGGATATAAGAAGCGAATACAGGGGAGGGGGTTACACGTGCGCGAATTGCTTCCGTTTAATCACGAGCCACCCCTGGCTGATCCATCAGATCAAACATTGCAATCCAGGGCTAGCCACCCCTGGCTGATCCATCAGATCAAACATTGCAATCCAGGGCTAGCCACCCCTGGCTGATGTATCAGATCAAACATTGCAATCCAGGGCTAGCCACCCCTGGCTGATCCATCAGATCAAACATTGCAATCCAGGGCTAGCCACCCCTGGCTGATATATCAGATCAAACATTGCAATCCAGGGCTAGCCACCCCTGGCTTATTCATCAGATCAAACATTGCAATCCAGGGCTAGCCACCCCTGGCTGATCCATCAGATGAAACATTGCAATCCAGGGCTAGCCACCCCTGGCTGATATATCAGATCAAACATTGCAATCCAGGGCTAGCCACCCCTGGCTGATATATCAGATCAAACATTGCAATCCAGGGCTAGCAACCCCTGGCTTATTCGTCAGATCAAACATTGCAATCCAGGGCTAGCCACCCCTGGCTGATATATCAGATGAAACATTGCAATCCAGGGCTAGCCACCCCTGGCTGATATATCAGATGAAACATTGCAATCCAGGGCTAGCCACCCCTGGCTGATATATCAGATCAAACATTGCAATCCAGGGCTAGCCACCCCTGGCTGATACATCAGATGAAACATTGCAATCCAGGGCTAGCCACCCCTGGCTGATATATCAGATTAAACATTGCAATCCAGGGCTAGCCACCCCTGGCTGATACATCAGATCAAACATTTCAAAAGAGCCCAACTACACAATGGAAGAAGAATATCTCAGTTCTGGGACTCATTTTCTTTCTCCTGTCTTTGCGTTTCGAAAACTCTTTTGTTGATTCATTTAGATTCTATAGTTTGTAAAGAGTTTCTGGAAAATAAATCGAAACTTTATCATTACAAATTAGCACGTAAATGAAACCATCTTTATTCTATAGTATGAAATGTCCAATTGAAAATGAAAATATCTATGCACAGGGACCATATTTTTCGTTTATGACGAAACTGATTTTATCTATTCGACAAATCTGAGCAAAGACAACATTTATTATTTACAATCCTATAAATCCTTATCACTGTTTTTCGTTTTATTGTTATTATTTCGAGCATGATTTTCCTTGAGTTTCGCATGTTTGATAGCACGCTACGTCCTCGATTGGTCATCATGAGTCACGTGATCCAGGAAGCACGCTACTCCATTGGTCAGGACAGATTAAATGAGGAGAAAGCACGCTACCAGCACGAAGCGATGAGAAAACATAATAAATTATAGTCAGCTTCTTTTTTTTTTGTTATCGACGACATTTTCATGCGGTCTCAAAATGGTGGACGACACGTAAATTGCGCAGTTGGGGTCCCCAAACAGTGGGGGAAAAGGGGTCGTTAATTTGTTTCTTCCCTTATTATTTATATATATACGCAAAGGTATTATCATTATATATCTATACGAGATATTTTATTTTGCCTCTCGACATTCATGTAATATGACATTAGTTTTCTAAGATAATTTATTGAAGATTGAAATGAAAATCGAATCAAAATATTTTTAGCATGGTTTTGTCCGCATCACATTATTTTGGTACATCGTTACCTTAAGCTAAAAAAAGGGTTAAAATGTTAGGAACGCCATTTTCTTCGAGACTCACAAGAGAGATTTTACAAGTGAGATGTTTCACTTGTTTCATGTTTCATTTAAGAAATAGGAAACCACGAGATTATTTTTGTTTCTAAGTCAGAATCCAGCGCATCACACAAGAAAGATTACGTTTAAAGTGCGAAGAATTTTATCTTAGAGCAATCTTTACCGAATGACTTTGTCTGATTTTAGGAACTGATTTCAAAACTGCGTTCTCCAAAAAAAATGTCAAATAACATTGTAATAGACAAAGCAATCAAAAGAGCACAACAAGCAAAAATATCCTTTTTTTGTTTCCTCTGGTTCCTCCGCAGCTGAAATATAGGTATAGAAGCAATTAAAACAATGTGATTAATATCAGCATAATCCATGGCCAATGAACATGGAGTGAAAGGTGTTGAAAAACCACTTGAAATGAAAGCCAGCTAAGCATTAAACGAGATGTACTTTTTAAAACAGTATACCATACATACCAATAGTTCCAGCAGTAAAGTCTATCTATCCACTGTCACTGCACGTTTCTATCAAATTTTTACGCTATTTAAAGCGATAAAGCGAAGTTTTTAATGTAATAGATGCAGATGGTTACAAATTAGTATGGAGATTTGCTGTCGCCAGCTGGTGTCACATTGAGCATGCCTTCCAGTTTGTTGTAACCGTGTTTAATGACATAAAACGGAATAATATCTTGTATCCTGAGTTCTGATTCCAGTAAAATATATATCAACTGCCCTAAACGGTTGGTCCCACTGAGTAAGGGGGCAATTATTTGCGAGGGGAGATAACACATCGAAAATCATTGAGCGTGAAAACGTTCAGATTGCCTATCTTAATGACTGTTCGGGCCGAATTTGAATGCAGTTCCTATTTGGGAATGAATTTATGTTCAGGTGGGGGTAGACCACGTGCAGGAATCGATAGTAGCGTTGATGCTTATTCAACAAGATAATAAATCGCAGTCGTAAGATGATTGTCGAAGGGAAAAATAATAAAATAACTCGATGAACTAACTAAATTATGGCATTTTTATCTCATCTGATTGTATTTTTGCGGCGATTTTGGTTTTATTTTTTCTGAGAGATGTCAATGATCATGCCCACGAGGAACTATGATGGTGCATACACCTATTGCAAAATATATGGCAAATATTGATTCAAACATGGTATAAAAAACAAGCAAGAAAATGAAGGGACTCGCGTTTCTTAGATCTGAAGATATTTGTTGGCGCCGCTTTCGGATCCCATTCAAAACGCTAGGTCCTCCCTCAACAGCCTGGGCGAGGAACTCCGTGGAACGACTTCTGTAGCCCCGCACCCATCGGGTAACCAACACGACCACCAGCATGAGGGTTCGCACAGTTTTCAAGTAGTGGATAATTAGCTTTGTCTAACTACCGGCATTCTACTGTAGCCTCTGAGCAGACCGTTGCAGACTGATTTCTCTCCCAACCCCTTGTCGATAAATTACCTATCTAGCAGTTATAATTATAACTACCACTAAATTAAGTAGACAATAATGTTACACAAAAATATGTAATCTGAAAATAGTGTTAATGACGTTTACAGAACACCGAATTTGAAATTTGGTCACCGCCTTTCGGTTGTTGTGAGCACATATTATCGAGACTCTGTACTGGTTTTAACGGATGTCACAACTCACACTAACTTATGACTTATTTGTGGCAAACATTTTCCAGAGAATCTATGAAGAGCGAGCGCATTTTATCTTTCGTGGCGCTCAGTATTTGGAGTCCATAACTTTCCCCAAAAAAATCCCTGGCATGTTTTACAGAGGGTTTAAACAAACGAATTTACGCTATCATTGAACCAACGAAGAACATTTTCATACAAATAATTCTTCAGAAACTTTAGTAGTATTCCGTGCCGGCAGCAAAAGCCAGTGGTGGATCCGGGGGGGGGGAGGGGGATCACACTTATCATCCTCCCTCCAAATGATTCTTAATCATTGCAATAAACAGTTTATTACACGAGTCTGCAAGAAGAATCGGAAGCGGAAAATGGAGCTGATGCCGTTCCCTGAATGGGTTATGGGAAAACTGACAGTCTGATGAAGAAAATTACTAAAAATGAGACAAAGCGCTCTCACTATCCGGATATTCAACCACCTGGATCAAACCAGGGACCTCCCGAATGCAAGACAGACATGGCAATCTCATTAGCAGGATATCCATCCACCGGGATCGAACCTAGGACCTCCCGAATCCAAGACAGACATGGCGCTCTCATTAGCAGGATATCCAACAACCGGGATCGATCCTAGGACCTCCCGAATGCAAGACAGACATGGCGCCCACACAACAGATAAGAAAGAAAATGATTTATGATGGTTTTTAGACTCATGTCTACTTGATTTATCCTAAGCACTCCTAAGCACCTGATTCCTAATTCCTGATTCCTTTTCCTGATTTATCTTAAGCACTAGTTTTAACAAAAACTATTTGAAATGGGGTTTGAATGCTTAGTAAAGGACAACTAAATTTCCCGACGTTTCGTAACATGTGCTAGTTACTTCTTCAAGGGTAACTATGAAGAAGTAACTAGTACATGTTACGAAACGTCGGGAAATTTAGTTGTCCTTTACTAAGTATTCAAAACCCATTTCAAATAGTTTTTGTTGAGAAAATTATTAATCATTGAACAAATTATGTCGTCGCCTGTTGCAGATTTTAATGGATATTGAAATCATTTGGTGTAGAGTTTATTACCTGGTTCGAGACTTGTGTATGAGCTATTTAACTTGCCTGAAGTTAAACTCTTAGTAGAATACTTTAAATGGCAGAGCACTCGATGGTACGCAGTCATTGGTTCGTATACCGAATTGGATGAAGCCTGTCATCAAAACATGATCAAAACAATTCTACGTAAATAGATAATATTGTGCCAAATTCTTTCTCTGCAGTGTGTACTTCAAAATGTGTGTCACTGTTTTAGGTAGATAGTTAGACAGGTAATAGAAGTAGCAAAGATTCATAGGAAGATACTGCTTTGTCTTTCTTCGAACAATAACCCCAAAGAAATCGTTTCACCAGGCCATTATAGAAACAAGGTAGCAATTTAAAAATGGACCCGTTTTTCAAACACCATAATGAAATGGAGCCATATTGACTAAGCATTTTCAGCAGCGATTGCTGTAAAACAGATGATGTTTCTAGCGCTAAAAAAACGTTCTTGGTGCATTTGTAATAGTTCCGATGACAATTCAGATGTGACCGCTCAGAGATAGAAATACTGGTAAAAGAACGCGACGCTGAACGCAAAAAGTCTCTGGTCACTTTCAGGCGATTCCCTGAAAACAATGTACTTTTCAGATTCAATAGCCAAATGGTTTAGCTAACACCTTGGTGTATCTTACTATCTACAATATTTGAATATAACGATGAAGTTTTCGACGGCATTAAAATGTTCAAGCCTTTTTATAGTAATTATGGTATTGGAGAAATATAGAAAGATTTAAATAAAAATATATACCGCTGTGTGAAGTGCATTATAATTTGTACTTATTGCAATTCTAGCCCATTTAATAATATTTATGCGTCGATTTTTACTTTCATTGCTGATGCCTGTGCATATTTCCATATTCATTCATATTCAAATTGATTTCACTGAATTTTACATCTTGATGCTCTATTAACCGTAAAACCGTTTAGAACAGAAAAAGTGAAAATGTATTAAAAAAAAAACAGGCGATGGTGTGACGTGCAATTACGAATGTGTTCAACTCATCGCATTTATTCAAACTTTGCCCTTAAAGGCAGTGAGTAACTTGAGTACACGCCTTACCTACCAGTGTAAACAAGAGTAAGAACATGGTCTTAAAAGTGGCCAAAACTGATATGTGGTCCTCATCCACGAGGCACCCAAGCCAATAATGCTATGTGCAGAGGACAGATAGTCTTATCCAGTTTCTTTTTTAGGGGAGGATGTTTAAATATGGCACCGAACGGTTTGGCTTGTTGGAAACACCGGTTCTCGCTGGGTCAGGTATTAGATGGGTGACCATCATACACACGACCAGTTCTGTTCGGGAGACAGGTTAGAGGGATGAAAGTTAGTAAAGCAACTTCACTCGCCTTGCTTATCAACCTATCGACAGAATGGATTTGTGGAGGAATCGTGTTGTTCGCGTTGTACCGTCCTTCGGAAGGGAGGTAAAGCCGGTGGTCCCCTTGGTGCTCTTCGACAGGAGTAGGCTAAGTGCCGGCACCGGGTTTCCCCTCCTCCCTTCTAGGCTAGGTTAGGTTCATCATCATCCTCATCATCATTCACTTATTCATCGACGCCATTAGACCAGTGCCGCATACCCAGATGTCAAAACAGTGCGTCGTTAAACAACACAAATAATAATAATAATTGTTATTATTATTATTAAATATGGCATCAACACTTATCCCAATTTAGGGCTGGCGATTTGAGCATACAACGAATAAGTTAATAATGGTGAGGTGACAATATATTTCTTAGTGGGAATATCTCATAGTTGAATGTGGAGCTTCCGTACCTGTGAGTAATAAGGTAATTAACCTTTCTGACATCATACGTTGAGTACAGGAGTCAAGTAACAAAAATCCATTAGAGATATACTAAATGCAAGCAGGTTAAAACACAACATTAAAATCCATTACGTAGAAAACATTTCGAAGAACCCATAATTAAAACAGGAAACAGTTGAGTGTGACGTTTGACACCCAATAAATTCATTAATCATCTACATTTTACAAAAAAAAAAATGAATATGTTGGGTTTTTGGTTTTTGGAGTGATTTCACAATGGAGCTGCAACCAGCAAGCAAAGGATAGAGTATTCGTCCATACGAGTCGCCTAAGCCTCATCCCTCTAGTAGGGATCTCTTATATCACCCTGAGTAGCTGGAATCTATGTGCCCAGATAGCTCAGTTGGTAGAGTACCCAACGGTAATAGGGAAGTCTAGGGTTCTTATCCCGGTTCGGTCGCACATTTTTCTAGTCTAGCTCCGTTCCAAATATTTATATAAATCTAAAAAAAAAATCTGTTGTTTTTCTTTCCTAACCCACTCCCTTTCCAGTATCATGGGACAGATGCATATCACTGATAACGCCCAGCTTTAGTTCGCTCACAACTCTTTTCAACTTTATCACAACCTCAACATCACAGTCTGAACCTGTTCAACCCTGCCATAACCTCATCACAGTCTGAACCTGTTCAACCCTACCATAAACTCATCACAGTCTGAACCTGTTCAACCCTACCATAAACTCATCACAGTCTGAACCTGTTCAACCCTACCATAACCTCATCACAGTCTGAACCTGTTCAACCCTACCATAACCTCATCACAGTCTGAACCTGTTCAACCCTACCATAAACTCATCACAGTCTGAACCTGTTCAACCCTACCATAAACTCATCACAGTCTGAACCTGTTCAACCCTACCATAAACTCATCACAGTCTGAACCTGTTCAACCCTACCATAACCTCATCACAGTCTGAACCTGTTCAACCCTACCATAAACTCATCACAGTCTGAACCTGTTCAACCCTACCATAACCTCATCACAGTCTGAACCTGTTCAACCCTACCATAAACTCATCACAGTCTGAACCTGTTCAACCCTACCATAAACTCATCACAGTCTGAACCTGTTCAACCCTACCATAAACTCATCACAGTCTGAACCTGTTCAACCCTACCATAAACTCATCACAGTCTGAACCTGTTCAACCCTACCATAAACTCATCACAGTCTGAACCTGTTCAACCCTACCATAAACTCATCACAGTCTGAACCTGTTCAACCCTACCATAACCTCATCACAGTCTGAACCTGTTCAACCCTACCATAACCTCATCACAGTCTGAACCTGTTCAACCCTACCATAACCTCATCACAGTCTGAACCTGTTCAACCCTACCATAAACTCATCACAGTCTGAACCTGTTCAACCCTACCATAACCTCATCACAGTCTGAACCTGTTCAACCCTACCATAACCTCATCACAGTCTGAACCTGTTCAACCCTACCATAACCTCATCACAGTCTGAACCTGTTCAACCCTACCATAAACTCATCACAGTCTGAACCTGTTCAACCCTACCATAACGTCCAGCGCCAAATCCAGTGCATCTAGGGCAGCTGATCTTTGAAAAATGCTACCAGCCTGGGTAGGGAAAGTGAACCACACACTGTAAAAGCTCACTATCGTGACTGGTGAATAAATGGCGATAAATTAGTAAAGCTCACGCATCCGTATAAACCGTATAAATAGACCAGAATAAGAGATTCGAGCTCAAGAGAATACTTTTAGTTTCTCGCCGAGTAGCTCGATTTTTCTGTTATCGTTCACAGTTTGATGCGCATTGTAATTAGCAATGAAATTAAGCGCTATTACACCTGAGTCACACCGATTAAATACCTAGAATGGGAGTGATTGTATATAGCAAGCGATAAAGGCGCCTTTTTTTTTTATAGATCGCAGGATATTGAAATATGAAATTGAAATCAAACAATGCAGATGATAAAAATCATGATAAAAGTTGAAACAAAACACGCGTCGTCGACATGTTTCTAGAATATTTTCATTGCGTAGAACACATCGCTAGTCGACATTAAGATTGTAGAAAAATAACATTACATGCGCGCTTTTAAATAGTGATAGTAAATAGGTTGTTTACTTGAGCCAAATTTCAGAGCAAACGTGATTTGACAGTTTGACTGACAGACGCATGTGGCTAATTCTGTAAACCAATTACTACCCTTTAAAATCTGCTAACAAAATCAGAATGCCAACTCATTTGAAGGTTCATTTTAAAGTTGTCTTAATGATACAACAATAAAATAACATGCGTCCAAAGTCTTCGATGGTAAATCTTGGAACCTGCAACCTGTCTATCACACCAGTCGCCATTGTGGGACAGTGAACAATCTTCAAAATAAATTGTTTTTCGTTGCATGTGACGTAATAGGCGGTCAATAGTTGTATTATACCAACTACCTATTATTAGAAAAAACTTAGGATTGAGAAGTAGCTTCAAACTAGGCTACTTAGTTATCATGTAGTACCATGTCGAGCATGCTGCACGGTAAGGTCGTAGAGGGTTAAAATATACACATTTTTGCCAGTTAGGGTGCCAATTTGGAAACTTCTTGAGTATACACCTGTCCAGGTTCTAGTAAAAATGCGTGGATGTCATGGATTTGCCGACTACCTCGATTGCGCTGGATGTTTAGTGGAGATGCAAATATTGGAGATCGTAATTTAACGAATGTACCTATGGTTTGGTTTGGGCCTTGCAGTCACTTGATAATTTCTTGTTGATTAGCACCGAAATGATTGTATGGTGTGCTATTATTGTTTTACAAGGTTACCGATTCAGGACTAGACCAAAAGGTTACATTGGCCCTTCTGAATCATGGGATTTATTTTCCTTTTGCAAAAGACAATAAAGAGGCGGACAACAGGAGGCGCATTTGGGTAAAGATGCAAACGTGCTGTTTGAATGATACTTAGTGCGTGAAGGTTTTTAAATGTGAAGTACCAGCAGTCGTCCCCTAGGCCAAAATGTGTCTCTGGGGGTGAGACAGCGGTGGTGTCAAAATTTAGCCAGTGATTAGCGACGTAAGAATGATTTGATTACCTGGTATCCTCCTTGTGTCGATCATAATTCTTTCTGGTCTGTCAGGCCCGGGAGGACCCCCACTATCTTCCGACAATACCCACGGGTACTCCATGTCCAGAACCGAAACCCAGGATTAACAGGAGACAGTCTACACCAGAATCAACTTTAACTTGACGAACATCATTCCACCACTCTTATTTAGTTGTTTTCACGCGGGTATTTCATTTATTAGTTGATTTGTAGTAGTTTTCTGTACGTAGCATTGTCAAAAACTTTGAATACTCATGTTTTTTGTAAAGATTTTTTGCTTACAAGATTTAAAACACGTTAAAAACAACACTTTTGACGGATAAAAATGTGTTCAACTCGTAAAGTCACCTTTTTGGATCACACACCAATAGACAGCAACTCTAAAAGTCACTTACACACGAAAAGTTCTCGTAGAATAGCAGATTCTCGATTCGACTAAAAAATGCTCAATAAAGAGTCAAGTACACTTCATTCTTAGCAAATATTACACAAAAAATTGTTCCTCCACACAACACTATAAACAAAACAGCACAAAGTTCAAAAACCAGCAGCACACTTTTCCACCGGACAGCTTGAAACTTCCTTCCGCCACTTCTAAAAGCACCGCGAAGAATGATCTCCTGAACCTTCTGAGCCTGCACACCTTTGAAACGTCACTTTATGCCGCTAAACGTCATCAGAGCGCTGTAAGTCCGACCCAATGCGTACGCTGGCGACGTGCTTGAAACTGTTCGAGTTGTTGTCTTCAGCGAAACGTTAGGTTGCAACTGAAAGCATGGGATCTGGAATGCCAGAAGCTCTGGGTGTCACGCATGCCTGCCAGCCAATAGGAGAGCTCGTAGCAGGGCAGTCAGCCAATCAGAGACAGTCTGACAAACGTGTTTAGCACGAAACTGGCGTGCAAAATGGCAAATATTGACCAAGTTAATAAACTTAGAACTTTAAATCGCGGCCCTGGAGTCCTGGACACTAGCTTAGATTGCAATCATAACAAATGACATGACTACCATTTATCATTATTCGTTGTTTTGGTAATTAACTGTGCCGTTTAATTGTGTTTTCTAGAGGGGTAGTTTGTCGGCAACTTAGGCTGGAAGGGTTTCATTTTAACAAGGAAAAATGTTCGATTCTAAATTCGATTTATCTTTTTTATCTACGATTAGCCGTTACCCCATTAATCCCCATCTTTCGATTGTTCATGGGTATCGAGTCATATGTCCTCTTAGCAAATCTGAATCGTGGATGTAAGTACTTTTATCTGCATTTATCTCCTAAAAATGGTCAATTCACTTGTCATAGTAAGCTTCGTGATCGAAATGAATTGAATCTTCATCGGCTGTCAACACCGAATTGGGCCGCTTTGCGGTTTCGTGCGACTCAGGACCGAGACGAGACTGCCGACCCACGTGACTAGTTCGATTCTCGATCAAACGATCTCGATTTCAAAACGTTTGAACTTGATTCGTTGGTGACTTTTAGTAAATTAGAGCAAACGCAGCTCTAGCGTCGAACCATGACGCTTTTGTTGATAGAAAGAGAAAATAAACAATAGTTCACTGCATTGAGTTACAACTGAACGCACATACTTGAGAGCAAACACCGAGTTCTGCTGAGAATTAAATTGTGTAATTAGTGTTAATCAGGTGATGGCGGCTTATCGATTAAGTTTCTGAGAGTTTGGACTGTGATTTGGCCACCGATTTGGAAAGGCAGTTAGAGAATAAAACTCTTCGACCGCTTGCACAATAAGGGTGAAATAAATGCTTGACGTCAGAGCTTCAAAAGAGCCTCAAGCCGGGTAAAAATCCACGGTTGAATTTTAAATCCGGGCAGGAATAATTGTTTCTATCATTTCCTGTCAATGTGTTGTGAGCGTTCAAACACATTCTAGTGCAATTTTAGCTCATATTTGACGCTGAAATTCTCAAAAAATACCAGCTATAATATGGTCAAGGATGTCTGAATTTAAGGGTGAAACGGGGTTTCTTCACCTGCTCTCGTTAGGCTCGCTTTAGAACTAAATGCCAAGAGACAGAAAATGCCAACGTTTCGAAGATCTCAAGGTCATGATCGCAAAAGCAAATCATAACCCAAACCGAATGGAATTACTTAAACAAACTTGATAACGCGTGTTTGGTAATGTAAGAAGATCCTAATTATCAGATTTGAAGTTATTCAGGAGTAAGGTTCACTGTTGACATCAACTTGCAATCAACTTGCAATTAAATGAATGAGTAATTATCATGTGTAATTTTACACAAGCTATAAAGCAGGCTCTAGGGCCAGGAAATACAATAGTTATTCTAATAACGGACACGTACTATTTTTCTTATTGCATTTCCAAGCAAACTGTCGTCTGTCAATAAAAGTAGGTCTTCGATCAGTCACGATCGATCGCTTTCCGGACAAAACTGATTAAAAAAGATGATCATTAGCAGATTTAACAAGGCAGCCCATTCTGTCGTCAGTTCAATGCACGAAATCTTAATCCTATTACAAGTTAACCAAAATTATGGAAGTTTTACTCAAATTTGTTGATTTCAATCAAGAAACTTGTGATCAGTTTCGTATAGAGATTTGCAGCGAAGCATTTCAAGTCTGGATTCCGGCATGAATTTTCAAAAACTACATCAGGTATTTCTCGTCGGTTCATTGACGTGAATTGCAAAAATGAGAATGGGCACTTAAAAGCTAAAACGATTCCGAAAAAAATGCTGAATAAAGTTCCTTTATATTGGTAATAAAAAGTGTAGTGATCGTGATATTTTACTTATTCCAAGTCATTGACTTTTAGAATTCTACTTTTAATCGAAGTGTTTTTTACCCAATCTAGTAGAGAAAGAGGACATTGAATATCTGAGCAAATACGCCAAACCTCGTGCAATTTGCAGACACTACACAAAAAAATGGAAATTTCTGAATTTACAAAAATTGTATCCATATTTTCGCGCTCGTTTTCGTGTTCGAGAATATGCTGAAACCAGGACTTACACTGGCCAAGATGTCGTTAAGGTCATTAATTCAATAGGTCGTTAAAAAATTAACGCTTCGTTTACTTGGTATGAATTACCTAATAGACCGGTCATTCCTTAACCAGCCACTGAGCAACGTGAACTAAAACCTATCTACCCAAGAGCAAAGGTTACTCGAAGAAAAGCTAAAGTGAAAAACACTAAACCCAACAAAAAAAAAACATGCTCCGGAAGAGAGCAACAAAATTAGCATGATGGACACGTGCTGCCTACCAACTTCGATAGGCTAATCTAACAAATTAGTCCGATCACCCCCCATCCCTCCACCCACTGGTGTACCACCAGGCTGAGCCCCCGCAAGGTGCGTGGCTAACAGAGGGTGACATGCGTAGGGATCATGAGTCCATGGTGCGTGCGACTGCATGGGAACGAAATGCAGGTTGCATTTAGCGGAGTGTGAAATGAGTGATGACATCGATATCAGCCAGCTGCAAAATGGTTCTGAGCGCATGGCGTCCGCTTGGCGTTCGCTTGGCGTTCGCTTGGCGTTCGCTTGGCGTTCGCTTGGCGTTCGCTTGGTGTTAGCTTGCTGTTAGCTTGTAGTGATTAATTGATTTCCTATGTTTAACGACGCACTATTTTGGCAACTGACCTTGTAGCACTGGTCTAACGGCGTCGGTGAATGTGTGGGAATGATGATGAACTTTACCTAGCTTAGAAGGGAGAAAGGAGAATTCAGTACTGGCACGATGAGCGAGCACCAAGGGGACCACTGGCTTAACGTCTCTTTCGAAGGACGATACAACGGGAACAAAAGAATTCCTCCACAAATCCATGCTGCCAAGAGGTTGATAAATACGACGAAATGAGTTGTTGATCTAACATTTATCCTCCTAGCTCTCAATCAAATATAACTGGTTAAGTGTACGATGGTCACCCATCCAATACCTGACCCAGCACAAATTGCTTAACTTTGATGATCTCATGAGAACCCGTATTTCCAACACGCCAATCCGTTCGGTAGTTCGCTTGTACTTAGCTTCACTTTGCAGATTTCGATTTTACTGACTGAATCGTAATCATATCTGAGGAATGTGTGAAATTTTCCCCAAAACTAGTCATAATGTGATGCTTATTGTAAAATAAAATTAGTAGGTGACCGTATATCCAGGTTTCGGATGAATAGGCACAGCGACAACGGGACTAAAAAAGGACGCCTGTCAAGGGCATCGTTTTTTAATGCGGTTAAGAAGTTTAACAGAACGTAAGACTAGTATTCCCTCTGGCTTCAACCGTTTAGGTGTCGCGTAGTTTTTTTTTTGCTAGGGATTTTAATTAATTAAACAATCGCGAACTAGCCAGTTCAAAGAACAGCCAGTTCGAAGAATGGCTAGTTCGCAAGGTTTAACTCATCATGCAATAACGTATGTTATACTTCTATCGAGTTTGGTGTCCTGGAAACACTAGTTTTCTGAGGAGCACTAAAGTTAAGCAACACTACGCTGGGTCAGGTATTGGATGGGTGACCATCATGCATGTGACTAGTTTTGTTTGAGAGAGAGGTTGGAGGGATGAAAGTTAGTAAAGCAACTTTTGCCTTACTTATCAACCTCTCGACAGCATGGATTTGTGGAGAGTTCCTTTTAGTAGAGTTGAAGCGTCCTTCGTAAGGGACGTTGAGCCCATGGTTACTTAGTACTTTTGACAGGTGTAGGCTATGTGTCAGCACCGGGTTTCCCTTTCTCCCTTCTAGGCTAGGCTAGATTCGTCATCATCTTTATCATAACGAACTTATTTACAACGCCATTAGACCGGTGCTACAGGGCCCGTTGTCAAAACAGTGTCGTTAAACACAAAAAATCACTGTTTTTTTTTCAGGTAAAAAAATATTCAATTTTTGTAATGCGCAAAATGCAATTATAACACATGTTTTGACTTGCGAAATATTAGTTGAATGAGTTTTGATCCTCATAAACCTTCTAA
Source organism: Protonemura montana (assembly GCA_947568835.1). NCBI lineage: Eukaryota > Metazoa > Arthropoda > Insecta > Plecoptera > Nemouridae > Protonemura > Protonemura montana. Next base: position 22,486,036 of record OX387604.1, on the reverse strand, counting down.
ACATTCGAAAAACGTTTAGACGTTCGAAAAACGTTTAGACGGTCGAAAAACGTTCGAAAACCAGTAGCTATTAGAACTGAGAAAATATACTCGGTATCTAAGTTTTTCTGCGGGCTTTTGACTAAAGATTGATTTTGAAATAGAGCTAGCACGCATCGTTAGGTGGAGTATTCTCAATTACCACAGAAAATTGTGCGATTAAGAAACCACTGTATGATCATACCCTCAGTGCCATTACAAAGAAAAGGCATAAATATAACGTCAGGCTTTTAATTTCGAAATTTCTTGAACATGGTTTAACAATTACAAAATCATGCGGAAACTCGTTGGAAAATGCGTTGAAAACTTAAATTATTTCTCACCGCGGTAATAAAAAAACTTTTATAAATGTAGTTTCTAAACACGACAAAATGTCAAACACGTATGAGTAACGTCCTAACATGATCATCGCCAGAAATCATCACCCGTAACCATCCAGCCAGTCAGGATTGTCGATCACAGTGTAATTGCATTTAGTCCAATTTATTTCGACTAGATTATTGTTCGGTCACGGTTTCCGCAGCCCTAAGGTCCGCACAATTACCCCTGCCCCACGATCAACCCCTCCTTCCCCCCAACCCCCGCCCTGAATCGTTTCCACAGCACCCAGCCCCATGACACCTGCGAACGGAATATTCCGTCCCCAAGGGCGCTCTTGCGATCACCTTCTCACTTATTCACGATTTCCTAAACTAAAAACAACGCGAGTGATAATTGGATAGGTAAACAGACTAATAGCTTAGATTGCATCTTCTTTTGGAGTTAAGGGTCCGTCGACGGGTGTTCCTCAAGGTTTGGTCCTTAGGCATAGCTGTTTTGAGAATAACGTAAAGGAACTCAATATATTGTGTTGTTATAAATTGACTGTACTTGTAAAATACTTTTCTAACTATAAAGATATTTCAGAAGACGTTCAGCGCGTAGCTTCAAAATTCTGTTACTTTAATTTTTGAAAACTATTTCTATCTAATTTTTATTTTGGGGGTCTAGTGGTTCTTGCTTGATATTGGGTAAAATAGGCAAAGAGGATAGATACATGTTCATTGGCCATTTACATATAAAACTGTTCGGTGATTTGCCAGTAGCTGTAGGTCTTTTTACTTATATTCTCTTCAATATTTTCAAACAAATCCTCAACTTTTCACTGGGTCATCTGAAAATGAACGGTGCTTTGGAACTATCTCGATAGAATAGTTTAACTATACACACTCAACGACGAATAGTAATTTATTAGCATCGTTCGTAGCTTATCGCTCATTGCAATGTGTGGGTTTCCCATTCGAAGCGAAACCAAAGATTTCTTCAGAAATGGGTAATATTTTCAATTTATCAAGGACACTATTATTCCGCAGCCAGGTAGAATTTGATATTGGAAATCGAGACAGGAAATTCAAATGTCAAACACATCTGACGAGTTGATAACAAAGTAAGACATTCTCATCATAGGGAATATTTTGTCAATCGAAAGTTATGCGTGTTCAATTCCCAGGCGAAATTAGGCCTGGTTTGATGAATAGGATGACCGTAATATTTTCCATCATGTTTCTTCGGTATCAGTCTGATTGGTATTGACTCAATGGAATCTAGCCACACACTTTTGAATGACTCCAAGCGTTCTTTTTACTTCTGATTGAGCCATGCTGACTTATTACACGTGAAATAACCAGCTAAGTAATCAAACACAATTTACAATTTCACAACATTCTTAGCGAACGGCAAAGGCAGGTTATGATCATTGATCGGACTGTACAGATAAAAGCATTCACGTCCGATAAGAACTTAACCCATCAAAAACTAAAAGAAATTTAACAAAATTGCTCGTAATTTCCTTTGAAAAAAAATCAATGTTCCCGAAGTCAACAGGCGTTCTGTAATTTAGACCGTTTTTAGCTTGTCTATCGATTTAATCCGGCGAATCAAAAGAGAGTTACATCTTATCAAAGATCGCCCAATGGGGGAAGAGGTCAACTCTAGGGGTGTGGTTTATTCAACAGGGGTGCACAGATGTTTCAACTTGTACGACCTTTTTGTGTATTTCTTTAAAACCACGGTCTCTTCTGGTCGTATTTATACAATGGCATGATTTAAAAAAATGTTAAAATGTCTCAAACATCAAAAAAGATCATTGATGTTCCAAACCTTGTCATTAAGCTGCGTTAAAATAAACATGTTTAGAGAGCAATATACTGAAGTCATTATACGTTTTTACAATTGAATTTCTCTGTAAACATCAAACGATTCAGATAAATGTTTAAACCGCCACCGAATGGTGCAACAATGCGCAAAAATGTAAGCATTGTATTTTGGGCACCTCTACAAAGAGAAGCCCGATTTTCCGGCCAATTCTCCGGCCAATTTCGCCAAGCACAGGTTTGACACCAAAGGGGTTGCAAATGTGCACTACAGATAAGACACTGGGTAAAACAGTTTTCAAGCAAAGAAACACCCCATCCTGCAACGCATTGTGTAAAGTACCTATCAACCTAATGTATATTTATGCAGAAAACAAGCACAAAGGCTGCAAGCTAAAATCGATATTGCCTAGAATTTTCTTACCAAAAAGAAAGAAAATATGGCGGTGAATAAAAACACGAAAACAGAGTAGGAAATTCTCCAAGACGCTAACCTATTTGAAAACTAAATCTTTGAGTTCACTGGCTGGCCGCAAGTTATATCTTTTTGCAATGCAGAAATAGTTTTGTTAGCGATTTTGGTCTGAAATTATTTAACTCTATGTCAGATTAACAAACAATGCGTTAGCGGTAGGTACAATATATTGATATTCAACGAAGAGAAAGACAGCATTACATTGGAAAAACATTTAAACTGTTTGTGGAACGGGATAAAAAATTGGTATCTCGTCCACCCTCACCTGGCATTTTCCCATGCCCCCCATTAGGGGTAGTAAAGCTTTCATGGTCAAAGAGCACATACCACATGCGATGGAAGTTGAGAAAATTTTAATTTCTATTCATATTACACAAAAAAAATGTTGCAGTTTGAAAAATAAAATTGTGTAGACGTTTTATCCTAATATATCGAACAAATTCGAATACCACTGTTTCTTAAAACTGGCTTTCAGCGTCATTTTGTGCTTTTTATATTTGTGTTTCAGTTCAATGTTGATTCAACTAATGCCTTCATGTTAGGTTTTATTGTTTCGAAATGGCCGCTTATTAAAAAGATTGATGCTCGCTCGTATTTTGGACGATGATAGAAGAATTATGCATCGCATGTTAATAAGTGGGAGTCACAGGAATGATCGAGCACTAATTCACGTTACCTACCAACTTGATTCATCATCAATTACCTGCATTCATTATTATGTCAGTTATTTCACTAATTCATATTTAATTTTTTTTTCCTTTACATGGTTGGCGAAAATCTTTAACATACATAGGCAAACTAAGTACACGAATCTTTTTGTTACGAGCACCCAAATAAAATCGTTATCTCGAACATTTGTAAAAACTAACATTATCTTAAAAACACTGCGATCCCTTGGCTGTCAGTACACTTGATAAAAAATAATTTATGTTTCATTAGCTCGTCATTGACAGTTGGCAAATTAGCCTTTCAGTTTTGGTTTAGCTACAATTAAGACTGGATTCGAGTGGGTTAGGGTAGCAGTGGTTTTGTAATCTTTTGAAAGATAAGGCAGAATTTTTGCACCGCTGTCCATTAGCAGAACTTGGTATTACGGTTCCCATTTTGGGAAACTCAGTGACGGTATCCTTGAGACCATTGTTTCAAACTCCTCAAAAACATGCTGTTTTCACGCTCACATCCATAACAATTGGTCATCTTATTTAAAATGCATGCCGCTTCATACTAAAAATGAATTAAAGAGTTTTCTCAAGAGCATAGTTTTCTCAATACTTTCCACCAACACTTAGCTCTCCAAAGATGTTCGATTTACGTTGGTGCTGAATTAAAATACCAACTCAATACTTGTACTTGAGCCCAAAATATAATCGAAATATTGTCTCAGTAAAATTGTTCATCATTGATGTTAAAATCAAGTGACATGGCTTTCCTTTTGCGTTTTCCGCGCGTAAGAAACACATAACATCAATTTCCCCAGCCCTTGGTTTTATCTTCGAGGGGCCCAATATTTGATCAATATCTCGCCACTCGGGCGCATGTCTGCGAAAAATGTATGTAAGGGAGGGGGGCCAATGAAAAAGCAGCTCTGTTTACTGGTGGGTGGTTTTATATCAAAAGTAGAATCTAAACGCAATACTCATTTGGCCGCAACATGCTATCAAACACAAAGTTACCGTTGTCAGGGGCCGGCTTATGATTTGATTTTTGATTGAGGACAAAAGTGAAGACTTCGGTTCTTTATGGGATATCTCAGAGACAAAGCATTAATTCTGCTCCTTTTGTAGACATACATTTTCCAGCTTAATGTTACAACAATACTGAGATGGAGTTCGATCAACAGCACCGTTATATTTTGTTAGTACTGGTAATCTGTGCTCTCACAGATATACACATTAAATGAGGTTCAACTAGAGGGTGGTAAAGTCAAAAAATGTAAATTCATTCCAAGAAAATAAATTATTCAGGTAATAATTATTCCTGTAAACAAGTCACTAAATGGTTTTTAGCAATCAAATGATGGCATCCAAAATAATAAAACTATAATTCATTAAAAATATTTCAATTAAAAAAAAGATTAGCTTGCGTCTTATTTTCTGCACACCAAAGATAACTGTGACTATACTACCTCAGCAGCTTCTACCTCACATCGGTTCGATTTGAAAATAAATTATGAAAAATAGGAAAAAGGCTCAAATCAATAAAACATATGTTACTGGAACCACGGCGAATGTGTTTTCTTTCATTCTTAAAAGAGCAATTCTATAAAACACCGCCTTTTTATAGCATCGCGCGTATCAAGGAACAGTGACAAAACTTCCGACCCTCGAAATTGCCGTCTCGTGTAAGCTGATTGCAGCTATACGCTAAGAACGCAGTGGGAATCGTGAAAAACTGGGAAAAAAATTAATTGGGGAAATCAGAAACATTGGGTCAAAGCACGAGAACAGCAGTGGTCGAAAACCCGCACGGGCCAGTTTGTGAAGTAAAGTGCGACATCCATGAAAACTAACCGTGATTGTTTTTAGACTCATGTCTACTTGATGTAACCTTAGCACTAATTTTGACAAAAACTATTTCAACTGGGTTTCAAATGCTTGAATGAATTAGTTCTTCTTAACTTAGCATTCAAAACCCAGTTCAAATAGTTCTTGTCAAAACTAACCATCTTCTTCACCTACCTTGTTCAATTGTCTAAGTAAACTTTTCATCTAAGGTGTACGCGGAGTGTGTATGGTGATAGGTGAAAAGCAGTTAAGTAAGAAAACAAAGCCCTTGCCGATAACTGCTTGAAATCATTGGTCTTATAACAAGGACAGCTACAAGGATTCAAAGGTCTAATAACAAGGACAGCTGCTTGGATTCATTGGTCTAATAACAAGGACAGCTGCTTAGATTCATTGATCTTATAACAAGGACAGCTGCTAGGATTCATTGGTCTTATAACAAGGACAGCTGCTAGGATTCATTGGTCTTATAACAAGGAGAACTGCTAGGATTCATCAGTCTTATAACAAGGACAGCTGCTTGGATTCATCAGTCTTATAACAAGGACAGCTGCTTGGATTCATCAGTCTTATAACAAGGACAGCTGCTTGGATTCATCAGTCTTATAACAAGGACAGCTGCTAGGATTCATCAGTCTTATAACAAGGACAGCTGCTAGGATTCATCAGTCTTATAACAAGGACAGCTGCTAGGATTCATCAGTCTTATAACAAGGACAGCTGCTAGGATTCATCAGTCTTATAACAAGGACAGCTGCTTGGATTCATCAGTCTTATAACAAGGACAGCTGCTTGGATTCATTGATCTTATAACAAGGACAGCTGCTAGGATTCATCAGTCTTATAACAAGGACAGCTGCTTGGATTCATCAGTCTTATAACAAGGACAGCTGCTTGGATTCATTGATCTTATAACAAGGACAGCTGCTAGGATTCATCAGTCTTATAACAGGGACAGCTGCTAGGATTCATTGGTCTTATAACAAGGACAGCTGCTTGGATTCATTGGTCTTATAACAAGGACAGCTGCTAGGATTCATCAGTCTTATAACAAGGACAGCTGCTAGGATTCATTGGTCTTATAACAAGGACAGCTGCTAGGATTCATCAGTCTTATAACAAGGACAGCTGCTTGGATTCATCAGTCTTATAACAAAGACAGCTGCTAGGATTCATCAGTCTTATAACAAGGACAGCTGCTAGGATTCATCAGTCTTATAACAAGGACAGCTGCTTGGATTCATTGATCTTATAACAAGGACAGCTGCTTGGATTCATCAGTCTTATAACAAGGACAGCTGCTTGGATTCATCAGTCTTATAACAAGGACAGCTGCTAGGATTCATCAGTCTTATAACAAGGACAGCTGCTAGGATTCATCAGTCTTATAACAAGGACAGCTGCTTGGATTCATTGATCTGATAACAAGGACAGCTGCTTGGATTCATCAGTCTTATAACAAGGACAGCTGCTTGGATTCATCAGTCTTATAACAAGGACAGCTGCTAGGATTCATCAGTCTTATTACAAGGACAGCTGCTTGGATTCATCAGTCTTATAACAAGGACAGCTGCTAGGATTCATCAGTCTTATAACAAGGACAGCTGCTTGGATTCATCAGTCTTATAACAAGGACAGCTGCTTGGATTCATCAGTCTTATAACAATGACAGCTGCTAGGATTCATTGGTCTTATAACAAGGACAGCTGCTTGGATTCATTGGTCTAATAACAAGGACAGCTGCTTGGATTCATTGATCTTATAACAAGGACAGCTGCTAGGATTCATCAGTCTTATAACAAGGACAGCTGCTAGGATTCATCAGTCTTATAACAAGGACAGCTGCTAGGATTCATCAGTCTTATAACAGGGACAGCTGCTAGGATTCATCAGTCTTATAACAAGGACAGCTGCTTGGATTCATTGATCTAATAACAAGGACAGCTGCTTAGATTCATCAGTCTTATAACAAGGACAGCTGCTAGGATTCATCAGTCTTATAACATGGACAGCTGCAAGGATTCATCAGTCTTATAACAAGGACAGCTGCTTGGATTCATTGATCTTATAACAAGGACAGCTGCTTGGATTCATTAATCTAAGAACAAGGACAGCTGCTTGGATTCATCAGTCTTATAACAAGGACAGCTGCTTGGATTTATCAGTCTTATAACAAGGACAGCTGCAAGGATTCATCAGTCTTATAACAATGACAGCTGCTTGGATTCATCAGTCTTATAACAAGGACAGCTGCTTGGATTTATTGATCTTATAACAAGGACAGCTGCTTGGATTCATTGATCTTATAACAAGGACAGCTGCTTGGATTCATTGGTTTTATAACAAGGACAGCTGCTAGGATTCATCAGTCTTATAACAAGGACAGCTGCTAGGATTCATCAGTCTTATAACAAGGACAGCTGCTTGGATTCATTGGTCTAATAACAAGGACAGCTACAAGGATTCATTGATCTTATAACAAGGACAGCTGCTAGGATTCATCAGTCTTATAACAAGGACAGCTGCTTGGATTCATCAGTCTTATAACAAGGACAGCTGCTTGGATTCATTGGTCTAATAACAAGGACAGCTGCTTGGATTCATTGATCTTATAACAAGGACAGCTGCTAGGATTCATCAGTCTTATAACAAGGACAGCTGCTAGGATTCATCAGTCTTAAAACAAGGACAGCTGATAGGATTCATCAGTCTTATAACAGGGACAGCTGCTAGGATTCATCAGTCTTATAACAAGGACAGCTGCTTGGATTCATTGATCTAATAACAAGGACAGCTGCTTGGATTCATCAGTCTTATAACAAGGACAGCTGCTAGGATTCATCAGTCTTATAACAAGGACAGCTGCAAGGATTCATCAGTCTTATAACAAGGACAGCTGCTTGGATTCATTGGTCTTATAACAAGGACAGCTGCTTGGATTCATCAGTCTTATAACAAGGACAGCTGCTAGGATTCATCGGTCTTATAACAAGGACAGCTGCAAGGATTCATCAGTCTTATAACAAGGACAGCTGCTAGGATTCATCAGTCTTATAACAAGGACAGCTGCTAGGATTCATCAGTCTTATAACAAGGACAGCTGCAAGGATTCAATGGTCTAATAACAAGGACAGCTGCTTGGATTCATTGGTCTTATAACAAGGACAGCTGCTTGGATTCATTGGTCTTATAACAAGGACAGCTGCTTGGATTCATTGGTCTTATAACAAGGACAGCTGCTAGGATTCATCAGTCTTATAACAAGGACAGCTGCTAGGATTCATCAGTCTTATAACAAGGACAGCTGCTAGGATTCAACAGTCTTATAACAAGGACAGCTGCTAGGATTCATTGGTCTGATAACAAGGACAACTGCTTGGATTCATTGGTCTTATAACAAGGACAGCTGCTTGGATTCATCAGTCTTATAACAAGGACAGCTGCTAGGATTCATCAGTCTTATAACAAGGACAGCTGCTAGGATTCATCAGTCTTATAACAAGGACAGCTGCTAGGATTCATCAGTCTTATAACAAGGACAGCTGCTAGGATTCATCAGTCTTATAACAAGGACAGCTGCTAGGATTCATCAGTCTTATAACAAGGACAGCTGCTAGGATTCATCAGTCTTATAACAAGGACAGCTGCTAGGATTCATTGGTCTTATAACAAGGACAGCTGCTTGGATTCATCAGTCTTATAACAAGGACAGCTGCTAGGATTCATCAGTCTTATAACAAGGACAGCTGCTTGGATTCATCAGTCTAATAACAAGGACAGCTGCTTGGATTCATCAGTCTTATAACAAGTACAGCTGCTAGGATTCATTGGTCTTATAACAAGGACAGCTGCTAGGATTCATTGGTCTTATAACAAGGACAGCTGCTTGGATTCATCAGTCTTATAACAAGGACAGCTGCTTGGATTCATCAGTCTTATAACAAGGACAGCTGCTTGGATTCATCAGTCTTATAACAAGGACAGCTGCTTGGATTCATCAGTCTTATAACAAGGACAGCTGCTAGGATTCATTGGTCTTATAACAAGGACAGCTGCTTGGATTCATCAGTCTTATAACAAGGACAGCTGCTTGGATTCATTGATCTTATAACAAGGAGAGCTGCTTGGATTCATCAGTCTTATAACAAGTACAGCTGCTAGGATTCATTGGTCTTATAACAAGGACAGCTGCTTGGATTCATCAGTCTTATAACAAGGACAGCTGCTTGGATTCATCAGTCTTATAACAAGGACAGCTGCTTGGATTCATCAGTCTTATAACAAGTACAGCTGCTAGGATTCATTGGTCTTATAACAAGGACAGCTGCTTGGATTCATCAGTCTTATAACAAGGACAGCTGCTTGGATTCATCAGTCTTATAACAAGGACAGCTGCTTGGATTCATCAGTCTTATAACAAGGACAGCTGCTTGGATTCATCAGTCTTATAACAAGGACAGCTGCTAGGATTCATTGGTCTTATAACAAGGACAGCTGCTTGGATTCATCAGTCTTATAACAAGGACAGCTGCTTGGATTCATTGATCTTATAACAAGGAGAGCTGCTAGGATTCATCAGTCTTTTAACAGGGACAGCTGCTTGGATTCATTGATCTTATAACAAGGACAGCTGCTAGGATTCATCAGTCTTATAACAGGGACAGCTGCTAGGATTCATTGGTCTTATAACAAGGACAGCTGCTTTGATTCATCAGTCTTATAACAAGGACAGCTGCTTGGATTCATCAGTCTTATAACAAGGACAGCTGCTTGGATTCATCAGTCTTATAACAAGGACAGCTGCTTGGATTCATCAGTCTTATAACAAGGACAGCTGCTAGGATTCGTCAGTCTTATAACAAGGACAGCTGCTAGGATTCATCAGTCTTATAACAAGGACAGCTGCTAGGATTCATCAGTCTTATAACAAGGACAGCTGCTAGGATTCATCAGTCTTATAACAAGGACAGCTGCTAGGAGTAGCCTATGGTCTTATGCTTACCTAGTGACCTAGCTAGTTAAAAAAGTGTTCCACTCTAGGGGTCTCAATTGCTAGGGTCTTATGGTTTCTTGCACAATTGTAGGGAGGGGGGAGGGGGTAATTTAATGTTTCTATTTTGCAATATTAATTCAAGGGCATTAGCTCAAGATATTAGTTTTTTTTTGGTTATTCTGGTGATTCCACTAGATTAGGGAGCTAAAACCAGCAAGCGATGGATGGAAAGGAAGCCACACTGGAAAAATGTGCGTATGAACCGGGATTCGAACCCAGGACCTTCCAATTGCCGGTCGGGTGCTCTACCAACTTTGCTATCTGGGCACACATATTTCAGTTTTTGCCGGGTGGGATAGGGGATACCCTCAAAGGCGAAGAGACCGAGGCGACACGTCATAACGAGCTCTCAGCAACTCTAGGATGGGATCCTAATTCAATGGCCACAGGACAGTGTCAGTAATTATTGGTACACCATTTTGGTTTTTAGATTCCGTCTATTCTATCGAACCTGACCACTAGTAAAAAAAATTGTTAATTTAAATAAAGACGCCAATTTTTCAGGGTCATTTTATACAGACAGCTTTAAAAAGGATTAGATTATTAAATTATTGACCTTGGGCTTTTTAGTAAGATCATTTAGGGTGCCTATAGACAAGGTAATTGGTCAATTGTATTGGTTCTTTTGTTAACTGAGAAAAGTCCAGTCAGCGTTCACCCTTGATCAAGCTAGAGGTACAAACTGAGAGAAAGGACTAAGGTACTAAGGACTCAAGACTCCCATTAGATACATTCGTAAAAGATATGAAACTTCAGAAAAACGCAGTTGACTTTTTCTTTCAAAATCCCAGTTTGGGAATATGTTTTTTATCGGTAATTAATTTTGTAAGTTGGTTTTTTATTAGTATCTTTACTGCTGGTTTATTCGAAAATTATTGGGGTTTAACGACGCACTGTCTTGACAACGGCTCCTGCGGCGCTGAACTAATAGCGTCGGCGAATAAATGAAATGATGAGAACGATTATTAACCTTACCTAGCCTAGCAGGGAGGAGGAAAAACCTGGTGCCGGAACGTAGCCTACTCCTGTCGAAGAGCCTCAAGGGGATCACCGACTTAACGTCCCTTCCGAGGGACGGTACAATGTGAACAACAGGATTCCTCTACAAATCTATGCTGTCGAGAGGTTGAAAAGCAAGGCGAGTGAAGTTGCTTAACTATCTTTCATCCCTCCATACGTTTTCCTAAACAGAACTGGCCACGTGTTTGATGGCCACCCATCCAATACCTGATCTGGCGCAGTGTTGCTTAACATCAGTGATCTCACGACAACCGGTGTTTCCAACCCGCCAAACTGTTCCGTCACAGTGCTGGTCACAAGTTTATTTCTAGAAATGGGGGGGGGGGGGGGGGTATATATATTTTTTTTAGTTATGACATTACCAAGTTACCGATGCCAATGTGATTACTATTAATCAATCAAAAAGAATCCGAGCTGTATGTGTTACTAGGTGATAACGATTGACATGCGTTGACACCGTGTTCTACCTCCTCATTTCAGAGCTTGGAGGAGGTGTATCCTTGTCCTTATCATCACTCATCTCATTCAACGACCCCATTACACCAGGACTACAGGGTCCGTTGTCCAAACAGTTCGTCGTTAAACACAACAAATCAAATGAAACGGTTGTCGCATGCAATACGCAATTGCGAATGAAAAGCTCGTGTAGAATAGAACAAAAGTCGCGCAAAAATGATCTTGTTTATGGTGGCAAAATGGTTTTGCGCAAGTGCCAAAACGGTATGGCTGAAGTAACAAGAGTTTCCTTTTTTAATTCAAGTAGGCAAGGGCAGGTAGCCCTTCAAGCAGTATTGTTACAGCCCCGGCCCCCTCCCACTCCCTCCCCTCACAAAAAAACACGCAATATGTTCGCGAATTCGCATCTCGGATGTGATTTTAGATGCTAAGTGGTGATAAAAGATTTGATTCAGATAGATATTATCAAGTTGGATAAAGTACCTACTACCTACCCTAGCATGTTACCCTAGCATGTTACCCTAGCATGTTACCAGGCATACAGAAACGGCTAGGTAAGATCGCGTGCTGAAAGTCATATTCTGTTAACGTACAAGGAAGATCCTAGCTCTATGTCATCCCCGTGGCAAAAACACCACTCATAACTCAGGGGCGCTGAGCTGTCCAACGTTTTTATTATTTTATTCAGGACTCTTGGAAAAATGTTTGGACATGGCATTTATCAATTGCTTCCTGGAAAATGGTTGACAAGATGTCATGGTGTCCATGAAGGGTCTAAAATTGATCATTCGTGGAGGGAGCATTGGTGATGCCAATAAAGTAATTGTGCGCGATTTATGCATGACGTGCTATTTATATTTTATATCGCTTTTTCAAATGTGTACGACTGGTGTGAGGTGTATTCATTGGCAGAAAAATTCTGCCCGCAACCACCCTCCCTTCATTACCCTTCTTACCCAACAATCTCGGGCGATTATCGAATCACTAGACAGCAAGAACGCTTTATTGTGACCAAAAATCAGTCATGTCATCAATAAATGCCTTCCAACATGTGGCTGTAATTTCAGTTCTATTCTTCTCATGTATTGATAGTTACTAGTGGAAGATACTCAGGAAATCTAACTTATTAATGTTGTCTTAAATGTACGTCATAATACCCCACACAACACCAGAGTTTATCAAAAAGTCGTTAGGATTTCATTTCATCCCATTGTTTGATTTTTATTTGCAGTTGTAATTCTAATAAGTGCAAAGGTACGTAAGCGATGCAGGTTATAAGGTAGTACCTACAGGTGCCTATCTACAGGTAACCTGATGGTAACATGCGGAGAGTACACTTACAGTTAAAGGGACTCGGTTAATAGTACCTAAACGCAATTCGATGACAACATATAAACACATATACAAGCCAAAAGCAACCCATGAAACAAGATTGTAGATGCTAGAAAGGTACTTTATGAATACGGTACGTAATAGGTACCAGAGTTATGTAAGGTAATACCTAGGCCATTGTCAAAGTAAAGTAACATCAATGCACTAGATACTTAAGTGTCAAAAATCTAGTTTGGATGCACAGTAAAATGAATTGATATTAATAGCAAAATTGTGGACAATCGTTTAACGTTGTTATACAGAGATTAAGTGAGACAGGCACGAATCAGTTGAGATTAACAGATGTAAAACGCCTCCTCAAACGTCATCGAGATCATCACCAGAAGACCACTTACCTAGTATAGCTGACAATGCGAAATCACTGTCAACTTCCATTATCGTCGATTCAAGATCACTTCAACCATTTTCAACGCTTTTCTAGAGTTGTAGCACATTTTAAAAAACTCGACACACGTTAGTCAAATTTCTGTTATTAGCCTATAATAGCACACGAATCTTGTGTGGACCACGACTGTAGTGTTGACCTTGCTCGTGTGGGAGTATGGATGGTGAGTTCAAGTAGTCACCGCTAGAGTACACGAGCGTACGCGACTGGATGCTGAGCGCCAAGGTAAAAAACGCGACATATTTGAATTATCGGTCAGTAATGTTTATTTTCTCATTTGATATCTTTTGGTGAGTGTTCATGTTAGCGCGCTACCAAATTCATCGTACCAGCTGCACGATTTTCAAAGCAAATCTCTGTTTTCATATATTGTGAATGTCTAGATTGCGCTGAAGCGTAGAGTATAAAATATGTGTACCATAAACATGTGAATGTTTTAGCAATTTCTCAAAAAACTTCAAATTTAAAGATAGGCAAAAAGAAAAACAACCCATACTTTTCCTGAAAATGATAATGGCACAACAATGAACACAACGTTTATTTTAAATGTTTTTCTGGTCAAAGACGATCTTACTACTTTACACGCCGACAAGTTTACCAGAATATTTGAGATTGAGATTGTTCCGGGTCTGGCATGTTGGTTAAATTTGACTAAAATGGCTGTATTAAATAAATTACATTTAATAACCCTGGCAGAATTATTTCCATTGTAATATCTTGCGTATTGCAAAACCTGACCTAACTTCATAATATTCCTATTCCAATTACCTATATTCTAGCCTACAAGTATTCTCAATGCCTCATTTCATTTCACGAGTGAGTTATCATTTACAGTTACAATTTTACAAATACAGGGCTATTTGTGTAATCTGGGTGAAAATGAGCGGTATACACCCACTATTTGCAATCGGTGAAATGGTAGAAAGTAAATCTTAGAAAGTAAAAACAGTTCGAGACAATTTCTTGAATCGGTATCGACTCGAACAATTTCAGTCTAAGTGTGTTCACACTGCCGACAAGTTTTAAGAACCACCGTTATACGCTGTAAGTAAATCCTTATTGGGACGATTATTAAGTTCATAGTGTTGTATTGTCTTACCGTTTGTATTCGCTTCTTTTTATTATGCTTCACAAAAATACACACCTAGTTTATCATTTATTTGGGAAGCACACACACTTTTAAATCGCGACAATCGAATATAATTTATAATTATGATAAATAACAGATAGCAACCCCGAGCACTTATCACAATAAAAGATTATATTGATATTTTTGCATGATGAATTTACGTGAAAAATTGTGATCATACAATTTACAAAATCTTTATGACCACTCCTGAGATAGGTAAAAAACGTTCTTATACCAAAAACCCTGTCATTCTCAAGTGTAACATTGCCGAATATGGTTTAGCAGCGCAAGAATGGTCGAAGATATGCGGTCAGAGGTAGGAGATTGGTACGCAGGACGAAGTGTTTTTATAACTGGAGCAACTGGCTTCCTTGGAGGAGTCCTTGTCGAAAAACTTCTTCGAGCAAGTCCTCGAGTGGACAAGCTCTACTTGCTAATACGACCAAAGACTGGTCAAATCGTAGCAGACCGAGTGAAGAAACTGCTTAAAACCCCCGTGAGTATAAATCCAGATCACGGGACCAATCTTATGTTAGATTGGCGATGTTTACATATTATATAGTTACATATATTTGTACATACATAAATAACATACATAAACAAAAATACATACATAATCCGCTTCTGTATTTTGAGGCATGTCTAGCGGATAATATGGTAATCAGTGGGGGGGGGGGGGGGGGGTGGGGTACTCAAAAGTGAGTTCCCCTTCATCCTAGATGGCCGACCAATGGCGTTTTAACAGAAAATTCCGATAATTTTTAAACTCAATGTCAACGGATCAACAGACTCTTGTCAGATAAATGTAGTATCAGTTTCAGCGTGCATCGAGTCTATCACACCTTGATATTTTTTCACAAAAATACACTTTACTTTAAATAATATCCTAAGAAGCCTAACAATATCCTGTTTACAGCAGTAAATAGCCTACGAAATAAATTTTATATTTATATTTATTTTTATTTTTTTGAATAAAGAAATCCAAACTAACTAATCTAAGCTAATCTATAAATAAAAAAAAATTCTATAAATAAACAGAACGGCATATCTTTCTCAGCTATTTTCCAAGCACTCCACTGAACTTTTGTCGAAAGTGGTCGGCATATCTGGAGACGTGAGTGGGCAGGATTTGTTTCTGGAAGCTTCCGACAAGAGTCGGATTTTGGAGGACGTCTCTGTGATCTTCCACTCTGCAGCATCCATCAACTTTAACGCGGCACTGGTCACTGCGATGCAAACAAATACAATGGGCACACAGAGAATTCTCCAGCTTGCTCAACAAATGAGTAAATTAGAGGTGAGAAGTTGGAACTTTGGCTAGCGATGATAGTTATAGCCTTGATAGAATTTTAGGGAATTGTTGCGAAAATATATGGTTTTTTTTTAAATAAATGTATATTGTGGTTGAAGGATTCACATCTTTTAGTCCTCTTCCATATTTTCTCTCCGTAAACATATTGTTAACTGATATTTTGTGCAATAGCTACTCGGTTTTAGCAATTTTAACTTTCTTGCCAATTCTGTAAGTCATTTTCTTGAGTAAAACAAAACAATTGTTCCAAAAATCAAATAAATTACCCAACGCCAAGAACAAACACACAAAAATAATCTATAAACTATCGTAACTGGTGCTCTTGATCTCTCTCCCCAGGCTTTAGTTTACGTCTCTACAGCTTATTGCAATTGCACCCGGAATGAAGTAATCACTGAGGAAGTGTTTCCATCGCAGTATTCACCAGACTATGTCATCAAATTGATGGAAAATCTCACCCCAGAAGAGTTTGTAGCCGAAACCCCCAGGTACGGTCGAAAACAACCGCGTTCATCCTTGCATTTACATCTCCAGTCAAGGAAAACGTTTTCAATCGAACTCTGTTACAGGTTGATTAGGAACCACCCAAACACATATTCTTTTACGAAGTTGCTGTCGGAAAATCTTCTTCAAAACGACAGGAAGGAAATTCCTGTGGCCATTGTTCGCCCTACAATAGGTAAGATGTTATGAACTGACTTATTATCTATGTGTGTCTACTACTGCTTGCAAGAGATTTTCTAATCTTCCCTAGAGACAAATTCGCAAACCTTCTGTTGATGTCGCCCCACTGAATTAATTCTATCCAAATCTCTAAAAAAAAAAATCCCGTCAAACGCCCGGACTCATTCCATGAGTTTCCCAAAATAGATCGGTTCAGCTGACAGTGGTTTTGATTGGTTGATAGGGAATTAAAGTTCCGGGTAAAACCGAGGTTGGCCTATTCTGATTATAGTGATACACTCTTTTGGCAACTTGCCGACTAATCGAGAACTGATAAGGGTGATAAGGGTGATGATAAAGGGTTATAGGCATACTTAACATACCACATGAAATAACTTGCTGTGAAAATAGGATATTTCTTCAGTTCTGGATGATTTAGAACAGGCACAGGAATGGAAAAGGAACAGAATGAGGGAATGGGAATGGAGGAACGACTAGCACAGCACATAAATATCCCAATATATCTGTTGCATGACAAAAAATATGCAAATACCTTGGTATCTAATCAAGTGGTCAGTTCTTAGCACCGTAACCGAGCCCATGCCAGGTTGGGTTGATAATGTGACAAATGGAGCCTTTGCCTTCATTGCTGGAGCAAGCAGAGGGATATTCCGGTCGGCTCTTGCAGACAAGGACAAAGTAGCTGACTTTGTTCCTTGTGATTTTGTAACCAATCTCATGATAACTGCAGCATGGAAGGTCGCTAGAGAAAGGTAAGAATTTACTTTCAATTCTGACAGTGTCTTTATATCACTATGTTTGTCGTAATGAATTCAACTGGGATCCTGGCTTCTATGTAATAGTGTAACGACAGTGCTCATGCTGATGAGCATGGTGGTGGCACAAAACCACCGTAATAAGTCATAACACGAATTTTGGCACTAAACGTTTCAAAATGATAAGAAATGGTTTAATGGATATAGCAACAAGGAAATGCTCATGTAATTGTCTAGACTCGGGATAAAACCCCGAAAACTAGAGAGCCACCACATAAAGTAGTAGTATTTGGGGCTCAAATGACAGACCTGAACCCTAGGACCCCAACAAATTTAATTATCAGTTGTTGGGAATGACAGTGTGTTAATACCATGGATATCTGGGCAGCAATATGAATTTGTCTTCCTTGGTAGATGTCTCTCCGTCTACCACTGCAGTTCTGGGACATCGAATCCTTTGAAATGGGGAGAGTACATCGATATGGTGATCCGGCTCGTTAGGGAGTACCCTTGCGGCATCTTGTTCTGGTATCCTGGAGCGAAACTGAGGGAACAGGAATGGAGGAACGACTTGGCCACCTATCTGTTTCACATCATGCCAGCTCACGTAGCAGAAACGTTTGCTAAACTTTCTGGAAGGAAAATGATGTGAGTGTTAAATAAGGCTAATAATATTGAAATTGATCTGTAAATTATTGGATTGAAGTAAAGAGCTCGACATCTTAGTGAGTATAAGCGCGGAAACGTAACTATCGAAACAAAACGCTGTGTAAAACTTCAGTAAACACACGAGAAAGGACATACTTCATTCAGTGTTTCTCTCCAAGAAAATATCTTGCCTAATAATGGCTAATGACTAATTTTCAATTTAGGAGTTCGGTTTGCATAGAATTCAGACGCTACAGCGATGCAAGGTTATAAGACTCTTTGTAGCTGACATATATTGCAGAGGTTTTAAATGCGAAAAGTGGTAAGACATTTTTGAGAGGGTGTGGAGGAAAGCGTAATGAGCGCTTTTACATTTCACATCACGTATTTTCAAATATGGGGCTCTAAATCATCCAATTTCTTAAAGCTCGGGGAAAGTTTCCATTGCATTAACCCTATGGACGTGAACAAGGAAGGGCCATGGCCTCAATGGAGCCCAAAGCCTAACCAATCCTTTCCTTACTAATATTCTTCACTCGCACGATTTGTTTAGCCTGAGTCTGCTGTCAATACAACAAAAGTACAACCGAGGACAAAAGCACGTGGCGTTCTTTACAAGAAGGGAGTGGCAGTTCGATTCCACTGGCACTAAGAAGCTAGCAGAACAACTGTCGAGTGTAGACAGGAAGCTGTACAATTTCGACGTCACTTCTTACAAATGGAATGATTTTATCAAGTCGAATGTATTCGGTTTGAGACACTATTTCCACAAAGAATCTCCTGCAACACTTGCAGACTCTACAGCTCAACTAAGATGGTAATTAGAACAATCGAAGGTCGGAAGTCCTGAATTAATTCTCAATTTTTAAATGAACTCAGGTTGTGTTTCATTTTATTGTAAGGAAAAAAAAAACTAATATAACTCTTTAACCCAATTCATATTCTGAAATATTTTCAGGTGGCGACTGCTTAATGTGGCTGCGTTTTTCTTCGTATTCCTCTCCGTTTGGTCAATAGCAAATTTAATAATTGGAAATCAAATAATTGCACTCATAATTGCTGGTCTTGTTACCACTTTCATTATTTGGTTGTAAAGTTGTACCATAGATACCTACTGGAAAATAGAACAGCTAATAAATTAAGCCTTGTTTATATTTTGTGGAGCACATTTCTTTACCACCAGATTTTACCTAGACCCTGCTTTATTCATAGCAAAACTAACATATATATATTGCGTTATTAGATATGAAATTGTGTTAGGAAACCATTGGAAAATTCGAATAATTTTTATCAAATTTTAATTATCAAATAATTTTTATCATCATTATTGGGCAGCCAGTCAAATAAGCCATTAAAAGCTATAACAGCATCGCACACTAAAGAATTTTTGGAATGGAAATGAGACATCAGTGGAAGAAAATAAACAGTACATCCAGATTAGATGGCATAATGTCAAGTATGGTGATTTGTTATGTATTTCAAATCAACATTCAGTTGTTGCAAACATGTGGTTACAGATCTTCGATATCACATGTTCACAGGTCGATAGCAATAAAGTTTGGTAAGATAAAAAAGAATCAATTTAAAAAAAAGACTAAAATTGAGTTTATATTTATTTGCAAGTATAATAATACTTATATTACAATGTGCAATACACAAACTTTTGTGAAAAGTGTTTGAAACACAATCTACATCTAAATTGGTAGTTGCACTGGTAGTACATTAAAATAAGAGAAAGACTTATAAGGAATGCCATTTGACTTTTACATCAGTAACTAGATAGGAATATTGAAACGTGTATGGCAAAGTGGTCACTCGACCGATTAGATTATTCTAGGTATATCTAAATTAATTCTGGCAAGTATGCAAAATTGACAATTTATCATAATTTATTGGTAAACTACCAACAAATGGTAAATAAGAATTACTGACTTGGCTTTTCTATTTTTCCTATTCATATAATATCATCTACTCCAGATTTTTTAATAGATCAAGCAGTGCACACCTGCACAATACAGAAATCATATATCTACTAAGTAGTAGTTGTGTGCTGAATGGTTTTGCATGGTAGTAATTACTTTTTGATACCAAAACTTGCCTTGGTATTTGAAGACTTTTCGACTGACCTGGAGTTGTAATCTTCCCAGCAGTTCTCACAGAGCAAAATTATTCAACACACATACATCTACCCATTGCTGTGAACCACTCTGCCTCACTACTAAGTAGTATTCAAAAGCTAGAATTGAGTAAAATCACAAAAAGTACTAATTAAAATAATCTAAAATAATTTCTTCTTTCTACAAAAAATAATATCAATATTAGACCACAGCAAAAAACAATAAACAAGAATGTTTATCCTAAGTAGGTACTAGACCAGAGGAAGTTTTGAGTTACTCCCTCTAAGGTTCTAGTAGTGGTACCCACATACCACTTTTATCTTTTAATCCCGAGATCATTTTGCAATCAGCCATTTCAGCTGCCAATGAATAAAATGTAGTAGATCTACACTACAACAGCTGATGGAAGTAATTTGAGTTGGAAATATGAGCATCAGATGGACAGGTGTTCTGCTCTCCAGTCTATGTTTTCTGACTGCAATCTGCATCACACCGATTTTAATCTCCAAAACTACGGTGCCACCACGTAATTCTAGCCTCGAATTAAAACCTCGTTCGGTCGTTCTTGATGAGGGCTACCGCTGAGGTATGATAATCGTCATCGAATGTGATTCGTTCAGCACAGCTAAAACTATGCAAAGTGTCGAATGAAGATATAGTGTTTTTGATTCAAACGGCAGCCCTTTCTTGGAAGTATTGCTAATATAATACTTACAATGTTTGGTAACAGGAAAGTATACAGCAAGATCTCTTCTCAGCGAATAAAATATAAACATTTATAATTATCAATAATACTACTGGTAATATGATGAACTTTATATTGAATGTGACTTGGAATTCGAGCCGTGCTATGAAATTGGTGTTTACCAACATCATAAAGCGTACCTAAAATGATAGAACACAGATGATCAATTACAGTTAACTTGAAATCTTAATTCTTGAAATGGATCTGACCCCTGCAGCCCTGCACTGTAGAGCCTACCCTCAAGCTAGTCAGCTCCAAAGAGGGTCCTGATTCCCTTCCTCAAACCAATAAGTGAATGTTGAATGACAGAGTACATGCAGAGTTACTGGGTAGGGTGCCAAAAGGCTGGATTTTAGGAAGGAGCAAAGAACAAATTACCCCATAACTAGATAAAGCTAAAAAATTTGAAGTGTGTCATCCATGATATTTTAAAATTTTGTGTACATTTAATTTTATGGTGAAAGTTATGCGAGCTCGTACGGAAATCACCAATGCTGGAAATTACGTCCCAAGCATGACCCCACAATTCAAAGTTTACTGACTCCCAAAACTACCACTGATGCAGATGACATTGGGTTGACATAGAAAATCACCACTTAAACTGGGCTGGGTGTTTGAATGCCGAGTATTGATATTGTGCTGGCGCTCTGCTTACCTATGTGTGCGTTTGATCAGTCTCGACGACAATGCCGTTGTGTCTTGCTCACCGACTTCTTGGCATCTTCGTCCTGGTCATCCTTAACATCGGTGAAACGCTCACCTTTCAGGCTCACAATCTTGTTGTCTCGGTAACGAACAAGCTTCTTGGGAACCTGACCATTAAAAAAAAGTTGTGTGCTTGGATTTTTTATTTTACTTCGTAGATGAGTCTGCAGCTTTGAAACCTTTTCAACGTATGTGAGTACAGGAGACAGGAGATAAAACCAATAATCAAATGACTAAAAATGACTCACCACTTTAGGTCCAATGGGACGATGCTCTCGCGAATCATCGTCTTTATCCACGTAACTATACCTGAAAGGAGAATCACAAATTAATGTTTATATGTAGTAATATTTTAGGCAACTCATTACGGTTTGCTTTATACTAAGAGATAAACAAGACATCAGTCGAAAGGTCACAACTTTAGATCCTGCATAACCGGCCATTTCAACATTTGGACGTTGCTTTACCATCGAATGGTTAAGAACTTTTTCTGCTTGCTAACACTAAATTAAATAGTTCTCCCAAACTGTCCTTTCATAAGAAACAAAATTATATTAGGGTAATTCCATGTCAAATCAAAGGACCAAAAAAACCGTCACCTCTCAGAAATCGACCAAACGTAGTACGATGGTGACCACATAAATTCTATTGTTGACGTATTTTTTGTTTTCCTGAGTCAAATGGTTCGCCCAGAACGGCCCGGAAACAGTGGGACAGCATTGAATTTTGGGGTGCACGCGTCGCTTTTATTTCTCAAACTGCGTCGGCTGAAGTTGAGATACATTAATGAAAAAAATTAACTTGAAAGGTATTTAAATGTTGTTTCATAAAATATAAAATTTGTTTATTAAAAAAATAAAACATCCCTCCCCCCTTTTTCCCTTTTTTAATTAATTAATTAAATAAGACATTACCAAAAAACTGATTTAACTCATCTGAACCCGGCGAAGCATTTGACTCGGAGACAAACAAAAAATAAGTCAACATTAGAATTCATGTGCCAAGTTTACATTGTTAACATGTATACATTGTACTAAGTTTGATCAATTTCTAAGAGGCGATAGTCAATTTTCCAAAAAAATTTGTTGAATTGACATAGAATGACCCATAAGTTACCTGTTAATAATCCTGGTTTTCAATTCATCATCATCAGCCACTGCCTTTTGACCCAAAACTGACTGACCCAGAACATTCACTTGCAAAGCCTGCCCATTTTCCTGCAATGAAAATAGGTACACAAATTTAAAGTAACTCAAATAAATATTGGATTCTAACTCTCAAATCTCAAATCTTAGTTTATAGTGCAGAAATGCAGATCTCAACATACAGAACTGAGCTTTATGATTTATGAAGTATCCTCTACATGAATAAATAATAAATATGCTAAGATCTAGGAAATGTCAGAAATTTTGAGATAGCAATTAAACTAAAAAATAACAGCCTTATCACAATTATTTTTTTCTTGAAACAGATTATTTTAATACATTTGTATTTTAATATGAAGACTTGCATAACCATTATGCACAAAATACAAGCATGTTTTTTGTTAAAAGAGAAAATATACATCTAAAACACATACAAAATGCATGCTTTTTTATGGATGGAAAGGTAAAAAACAATATGATATATCCATATTTATTCTACAATTCTATTACAAATTAAATGTGCCCATTTTAAATTGAAACCTGTAAGGCTAAAAAAGAACAAACAAAACAGCTGAACCAAACGTGACTCTTTGGTCAGTGCGTTTATTGCTGCAGTATTGAAATCTGTTAGCTAATCGTGCAGTTGTACCTGTCTGTGAAGTATGAGTTGTACAGCTCGACCAATGTCTCCGTCAGCAACGGACAGACAGTGTCGAAGCTCTTGTTCACAAGCCAGAGGAAACATCTCTCTCAGTAAACACGTAGCCGCACTTGGTCCATCCTTTCAACAACAAAAAACTGATTAGCTCATTTCATCTCTTCTACTGGTAGCCAAAGCAAACCAAGTTAAATATTTCATTTTGGACCAAAGCCTTGGTAAGCTGAGCATCCATCTTGTATTTATGCACCCGTCTCATCTTTTAAAGAAATTACTACTGACAGTAATTTTCCCTGGTTCATCGTTCTCCATTACAAGCCTCTCTCTCTCTACACTAAGACTCTTGCATCATATGGTCCCAGCCAAACCATGAAGGCAGGTCTTAAAACTGAATTATTTTAGATTAAATCTATATTTTCTCTCCCGGTTTGTTGCTATTTTTCTCCTATCCCCTTTCGTAAATTTACGCCATGTAATTCACCTCAAGTCCTGAATACTCTCCACTGCTGTCAGAGCTTGCCTCGCTTGTTTCAGAAAGCTGGTGTACTCGTTTGCCTTCGGTTGGGCCGTTAAGCCGAGCAGAAGGCATGGAAGGGGAACCAACAGTCAGATCGTTGTGAAACATGCGGCAGATGTCGTGTCCTTCTGAAAGGAGCATATATTACACAATGGGTCCAGATATGGATACATTTTCATCTAGATGCAGAGACTGACTTTCAAGATAGCATTGCTTAATTAGAATGATTTTCAAACAATATTGATAGATCAATGATGAAATGATGAAAGACAAGTCTACTAGTATATATTGCTGGTCAATATTGTCAAAGATAAATTGTCATCATTGCACATTAAAAAGCAATAATAAATAGGGTGATACATTTATACCTTCTCATGAATGATGAGTTTATCAACAGTCAGAAAGAGATATATTAGAATGATTTTCAAACAATATTGATAGATCAATGATGAAATGATGAAAGACAAGTCTACTAGTATATATTGCTGGTCAATATTGTCAAAGATAAATTGTCATCATTGCACATTAAAAAGCAATAATAAATAGGGTGATACATTTATACCTTCTCATGAATGATGAGTTTATCAACAGTCAGAAAGAGATATCGATTGCTTGTTAGCTTCAACAGTAGGTACATTAACACCTACTTAATTAGCTTCAAATAAAATCTGACAGCTGGCAATTACCTTTTCCTCGCTTGCTCTTACGAAGCGCATGTTCCAATTGATACATCCATTGAGAGACAGACGCATGACCTATCGCAGAAAACTGCGGGAAGTAAGCAGCAACCATTTCGCAGAAACCTTCAACGTCGAAAGCTTCTTGCACACCAGACTCGGATGCAAGGTCTTCTACGATGCTGACGACGTATGATAGAACAATGTCGTCAATGCAGCTGAATGGAACATAGGGAAATAAACGGCATTCCATTACAACTAAGTTGGCATGAAAAACTAGAATTCTAATGTAAGGAACAGGCAAATTTACCATAAAATCTGAGATGAGCATTTTTGGAAATAATAGTCAGAATTATAGTTTTCATTCGAAATGCTTGCGGTCAAGCACTTAAATCGCAGAACTCTACCTAATTTTTTCTGAAGGTGATTCAGAGAAATAAGCATTTATAACGGTGTATTTTCTCAAGTCTGGGTGCTAGAGGAATAAAAGTAGTAGGCCAAACAAGACATAAATATCAGATAAAAAAACATTACATTCTGGGGTGACATTTTAATGCCCACTTTACAAGTTCAGATAGTGGGTAAAAATGGCCCATCGAGAAGAAAGTACAACTAAATGCAATGAAGGCACCAAAGAGAAATATGACAATGTCAATCAAAACTAGTGGATAGTTTCTGATGTGTTTTTCCATAAAATCCATCTAGCAGAATCATTATTCGTACTGCCACGATAAATTCATAACGACCAATTTGAACACGAGTCTAAAAGTTGTAGATTTTATCCATTAACGAATTTTAAGTTAAGAGGATAGCATAGGCAACCTGATAAATGTTTACAACTTCAAAAAGCAAGGTACTACCAGGTTGGTACTTATAGAAAAAATACGGTTGATTTAAAAATATGTCGGGGAAAGCAAAATCAAAAATACGGTAGGCACACCATGGCACCAACAATTCATAAAACAAACAGTTTATTTCTTTTCCTTGCAATGAAAAATAATTTTTGGTTGAGAGCTCCAGGAAAACACTAAATGACAGGTCTGGACCATGATGGCCCATGGTTGGGGTGAAGATGATTCTGCCTCCTGTAAAAGTAATAAAGTTTCTCACCTCAGCTGGGCACTAGGAATATGTTTCCTAACAAACTGGAATAGAGATTCTTTCACGAATTCCTGTTGCTCGTCTTCTGCAGTACGACTCATACTAGAAATGAATGATAAATTCACTATCAA
Source organism: Protonemura montana (assembly GCA_947568835.1). Classification (NCBI taxonomy): domain Eukaryota; kingdom Metazoa; phylum Arthropoda; class Insecta; order Plecoptera; family Nemouridae; genus Protonemura; species Protonemura montana. The sequence continues at coordinate 22,460,256 of OX387604.1, read as the reverse complement.
TCAGTTTGTTTTTATATTTTTCTTGGTTAATAGTGTTTGTTATTGTTCTTATATTGATTCATGAATGGAGCACAAGTTGCAGAAGGGTAATATTTTTCCCGAGACCGATGATTACCTTTGTACTTGAATTCGAAGTCAAACGGTCGAAGTGAATCGGCAAGAATTCGCAGATGAGTTTCAAATCAAAGTGTTCTTAGGCAATAGAACAGCTAAGTGTAAACACAAGTCTGATGATAGACTGACTGATACTACCATGTACTCTGGCGGATTTGAACTGCAACACAAAATCAATGGACTCTGGTGCAGCATGGATGTGGTAAAGGGAGGGGGGGACCCACATTACAAAGAATTTGTTTCTGATAACCGGGGTATGCGCGTATTGTGCACATCACAAGTTCTCCAGAACAAATCATTCATTCAGCACTGAACGTTTCATAAGCAGGAAGCTAAATAACACTCATATCAAATGTATTGTCAATGAATTTACAAATAGTTTTATTCCAATTTCCAGCCAAGAATCTGCTTCACCTCTACAAACCATTTAAAATTAGTAAATTTATATAATTTTATCGAGTGCAGAATACTGTATTATTTAATGGAAGAAAGTAATTATTTTATTGTTATTATCTGTCTTTTCAAGCCCTTAGCAAGTGTATTTTGGGATTAGGAACTACAACAAAACTAGATTTATTATAGGTGTATACCTCACAGAGTAGTTTCTTGGTGTTAAAGCTAGTCTTTAATCTTCACAATATAATATATTATCAAAGGGGTACTAGTAGTGTCAGGCTGGCCATAGCTAAACAACCCAAGCTACCAGATGCAAGAATAAGAATGCATCACAAAAAATAAACCAACACACTTCTGTCATTGACAACCCTCGATAGGTTCCAGTCCCATGAGTTTTACTTGTGCAAAGTGCTTGCTCCAATCTCCGCTCGAAAACCATTTCTTACCCGGCCCTACTGGAGATTGCCCAACACTGATCATTACAGAGAATATTTTCAAGTCAACATGAAAATTTTGATCAAAAAGCTTGAAAAATTAATTTTTCCGTCTGCGACATTTTGAACATTGTGCTCACCCCCACCTACCCACGTGGCCAACATTTCCCCGCCATTTCCATTACAAATATAAAAGCGTCTGAATACAAATATAATATTCTTGTCAACTTTTTTAAGTGGCTCTGGAAGAGCCCCGATTGATACCCATCAATGGGGTCTATTCATTGAGCCATTCTCATGCGACTCAAAGCTCCGAGTCAAAAACGTGTATGATACTGTGTTCATATACCAGTAGAGATGGAGCTCCATTTTGAATGGCAATCTTGTAGCATTCATTTCTGTAGACACATCTTACGATGACATGGCGATAACTACTTGAGAAGTATTTTGATTTCATCTTTTTCCGCTGCATCTAAATATCTCGTTCCATCTGGAGCTGTTCCATCTTTTGATGCTCCCTGTGAAATGTGAACAGTAAATAACCATTCATGACCAGAACTATGAGATCTGTAACGCGTAAAGATACTCACTTGATCTATGAGGAGTTTGACACAATTCGTGTGGCCTTCCCATATTGCAGCTAGTAAAGCGCTAATACCATGTTTGTCCTTTGCCTAAAACAGTTACAATGTTAAGTCAGTAATGATGAAGTGTGATTGTGTGGGATCTATCCCTGATAAGCTCATGGAATGAAACTTGCAATTTTAAGAGGCACGTTAGACGCTGGTAAACGTAACTGAAAGTACAAAACTAACATTGTACTATTTAGACACTCTAAAGACTGATGCATCTTACATTGACATTGGCTCCTTTTGATATTAAGTATTGAATAACATCATCTTGACCATAATCCGCTGCGTAATGAATTGGAGATCGCCCTTCTATATCTTTGTTTACGTCAATTTCCTGAAAAAGATTAACAATGTGAATATAATTAATTAAACAGAGCATTCGACGGGACGAAAAGTAATTTGATTGCCTCCTTGGTAGTCTTATACTTGACAACGAATGAAATGTAGTGACTAATGTTTTGCAATCAGCCTGAGAATTTATTGGTTAAATTTTGACAGCTGAGCAATGATTTGGTTCACCATTCTGAAAGTACCAACCTTATTTTCCACAATATCTTTCACTTGGTCTAAGTCACCGTTTTTAATGCCCCACACGAGTTCACTCATAGTGCTGCAATTGCGTTACTTTATTTTATAATTTTGTAAATGCTTCCTCGTTGACTACGTTCCTCACCCATCCAGCAAGTCAAGTAAACGAATGTGCTGCTGAAAGGGCTGGCGGATGTCTGCGTAACTAAAATATTTCTGTGAGATTTTTTCAAATTCAGAAATACTGCGAAGAGAAGGCGCACGCACGAAATTTTCATCCGAGTCATTGCTTTTCCCGTGTCTTATCTTATTTAAGCGCACCGGGCCGAATTTATCTGGAAAATTTTCAGAATTAACCAGTTTGGTATTTTTAATCATAAAGAATCAACGTGGTCACTAAAACAACCTTTTTAAGCTAAAACCTAGGAGAAAAGAATACGGGTTCTTTTCTCTAAGCTAAAACCATACTTAAAGCTTTCTTAACATTCAAAAACAGGATTGTCATTGATGTTTATGCTCACTTATTCTTTAAATAGTCACTCCCAATTAAATATAATACAGTTTTATTGTTTTGTAAGCCAAGACTGGCTCAAAACCTTAACTTAAGGTACTGTGTGACTTAAAATGTTAACAAATAAATAAATAAACAGTCAACTTGCAAAAGTTTTGATTCACCTACTTCATATGCACTTTATATGATCTTGTTACAGGAAAAATATGTCCCAATTTCATCAGATATGAATTAAAAGATAGGACATCAGATTTAAGTGTTACATGGAACAATCATCTAAAAAAACAATACAACTAGCATGAATCCAAAACTCTTTAACAAAAACTATTTATTAATTCACCGAGTGATTTCCAGGTATGTGTATAAACAAGTTATTTAACTCTTAAACCATTTTGTAGATATCTAGGAATCAATAATCCACCAATAAAAGAGATTACATGAAGAGCAACATCAGTCCCTGTTCCTTGAGCATGTGTCTATAATCTGAATAAATTTCGTTCACTCATGCCCAGTCCTTGCCAACCATTATGTTGAGATTTTAAGATCAGTTTAATGGACTCGACATGTATTTTACAAAAAAAAATAATAAGGCTGCAAATTGCGATCAAACCAAGCTTTGGATAACCAGGGATGTAACTAGTTTTTTCTTGATTGATTGATAAAAGAACCGATTAATGCACATAGGTCATTGTGGCACAAGTGCAAATGAAAAAAAAAACTCTGCTTCTTACCTGCAGCGGCCCTGAAAAAAAGGGTTGCTACCATCAGTTATTGAGCAATTTGATACATAGTTTTAGGTCTTAAATAGCTCGTGTAATAATTTCTAGAAACATATGCAGACAGAATAATTATTAAAAAATGTATCCATATAAATTGAGAGTCGATTCCAAAATTGTTAAGGTCCCAGCGATTAACCATACCTCTAGTCTATTCACGGGAAGTAAGAAAGGATCAAGTCATGCTACGTAAGCTTTAGATGCGTCACAATTAACTTGGAAAATAAAATGTACTTAATTTTCTTATATTATGAAAAATAATAATCATAACTGAACTCCCAACTTTGTGAGGTTGCATTATCTTTTTATTTTTGTTTCTTCGATGAAATTTGAAAGAGATATGATGATAAATTTCAACATATCACAGAAATATCGATTCACACCAATGTTAAGTATTGGTGTTACTATAAGAACTATAAGTTTGCTGCAGTAATGCTTGATGAAACATTCAATATTAAATCACGCTCATGTCATAAGCTTGAAACTTACCACAAATCAGTTACCGGGTAACCTACGCCAAGTAACCTTTCAGGGGAAGGGACTTACCAATTTCTATCACGCACTAGCCCATTGTATATACTAACTAATTCTTCCGTCTTTCAGCGACCATTTTTTTATTCCTCGTGTGTGCTATTTAACATAAATTATCCAATGCTTTGAGCACGTAACAAGAAAGATTGAAAAGAACATCCTAGTTCAAACTTTGAGTTTGAGTTTAAGTTGAAACATTTTACTACAGACTTTTAATAGTTGTCACAACCAATTTTCACTCTCAATTCTTCCTATGAATTTCCTAACCATAAAAAAAATAGAGTTGAGTATAGAAATAATAATAATAGATGTCAGCCAACATTGACTGGAAAATCTCTAGCAGGCTATTCAGTCTTGGGACTCTTGTCACCCAGTGGTCCAAACCAAAGGCTCCATTCTGTCTTGTAAAGAAAGTTGGTTGTTCAGGGTCTCCATGCTCTCGATTGTTTGGTTGAGCAGCGTATGGCATCGATTCAATTGGTGGGAAAGTTCATGCACTTTCCCGAGTTTCTCTGCGTATTTTGCATAACGCCTTTGTCGTTCAGTCATGGCTGCCATCAATCGAGATATGTCTGCATCGATCTGTCAACATGGGATCATGAAAATGAAAATTATATTTCCAGTACTACAGCGACAATTCCCGGAATCAAACTTAACGCTGCCACTAGGTGTAAAAACACACAATTGTGTTAAAAAACAGTTTAACTGTTACAATAGCACTGTTCACCCAGTGTCTTAAAAAGGAGTTTTACCTCATAACCTTAACATTTTTTGTCGATTTAGACTACTACTGTTGAGTGTACGCTAGAAATGTTGAGAGGCAAATGAAAGAATCAGCTAACTACAAGATCAAGTGTAAATTTCCGAGTACAGCAATTTTTGGCCATGTTTCCTGGAGATTATAGTCCTATAAGAAATTGGATGGAGAGATTTTTTGTTGACCCACTGGACCTAGGTGTAACCAATTATCAGAAAAAACTCCTTTAAAAAGACTATTAAATCAGATGGTTACAAGTTTCAGCTTGTGACCAGTTACAGTATGTAATTGTAGCTTTGAATAGTATACAGAGTGATTAAGAACGTGGTAAGTTGCAAGGGGCTTTCACAGAACATAGAGCATACCAAAATGTCAACAACCCTTAATTCATGGTACAAGTGCCAAGTGCTATCTACATACAAAGATTGTTAAGGCCATTGAAACTCTAAAGTGATAGTAAGTAACCAACCTCTTTGACACGGGCAGTGATCTGATTTTGCTCTGTCGCTACAGTGTCACTACTGAGCTTCAAATGACGCTGATATCTGGAGCAGAGGTCGAGCAAGCCTCCAGGATCGAGTCTCTCCAGGACCTCCGGGTCACGCACAGCTGGCAAGTTCAGGGTGCCACGCATAATAGGGAGAAACATTGGAACCGTCTGCCGAGCAAACAAAGCTTAGCAAACTTTTCTCACGCATAAAGTAACCGTAAAATGCATCAGATATCACTCATATATAGTAACTGAACCGTACTTGCAGCTTGACTAAATCGATGTCACGATCAGAAGGCTGCTCGACCAATCCAGGCTTCACAACGACAATGTTGTGAGCTGGGGCTTTTGTTGCTGTCTTCTTGAGAATACGTTTTGATTGACTTGAGCCTGAAGTTGGCTCCAATGACTTTCCTCTGGTAAGATGACTGGCTTGTTTTTGTGAGAGCTTTGGTGAATCTGGGAACAAAAATATGCAATTCTTACGATCCTACAACTGTAACGAAAGTTTTAACTTAGTTTGAAAGCATATAAGTGTACGAATGAGAGAACAAAGCTTTGTATTAAATAACAGTAAGTGTCAGTCTCATATAGTGTCTTTTAAGTTGATAATTATCACATATGGAAGCCTGACATAGATTGCTAATGCATTGAACCAAAAGCAGCTGGATTCAGTTTAAACAATTGTATTTAAACTAAGAATATATTTCGATTTTTCTCTGAATCTAGAAATTATTTATTTTTACTCACCACCAATTGGTCTATTTACAGTATAGCTGATGTATGGTAAATCGGAGTCTGAGCAAATACTAGGTCCAGGTGAAATGCTACCCGGCCTGACATCAGAGGGTAAGTCAGGTAACCCATTGCCTCTTTCAGGCACAGACTTGCCCCGCTGAAGAGCAGCTGCCGGCCTTGCCCTGTTCGCAGGCACACTGCTCGGCTGACTCTGCTCGGAGCCCATAGTATATCCGCGTTGCTTGAAGACTTCGTCAATTTAACCTCAAATTTGCCTATAGTACGACGATAGATCTAATCTTGGCGTTTAGCACAAAATATGACCAGTGGTCAATCAGAATTGGTGTTAATTGGCACTTTTATTTGCTTGACAGCTGTGATGTCATCGTTGACATGGCACATCACAGAACACTACGGTTTATGTTATCTATGCCCTCATATGGTTTTAGAATGAAACAGGACCAGACAATTTGTAGAAGTATTGTTTGTATTAATATTAGTAGCAGCCACAGCGAGCAAACGTTATGTTTATTAACCTCTCACGTTACACCCACCATTCTCCTGTCAGACCACTAATAAAGATCAATATTACGAGTTATGCGCACTCCACTTTGCGCAGTGCACATAAATGCAGTAACATTCAAATTTCAAAATGAGAATTCGGCAGACCATCAGATTGTCAATGATAAGAATTAAATAAAGGGATAAAGTTTAATGTAAATTATTATTTCCCACGAACCATGAACAAATAACTTGTTAGTCTTGTTAAATATAATTTGCGAATAACTGAGCCATGGTTTTTTGGCTGGTTCTCTGTCAAATGAATAATTATTAGACGTGAACCAGAACCTTTAAAAAGTTTCAAATTATGTTAAGAAATTATATTTACGGTTGGCCCAAGCTCATCTAATTCGTATTTGATTAGGCATCATTAATATTAATGACTTTATATAAATTGCAGACTAATTTTCCTTGAAAACTTACAACGACGATAATTAGTGGATTTGAAGATTTTCGCGGAAGCGCACCATATCGCTCTCAAACACTTGGTTACTTTTTAAAGATGGAAAAACTAAGTCTCACTTACAATTAATAACAATGTGTAGATAGTTTACGTCTTTGAGTTGAAGTGGAATGTCTTATTTGCTGGTAACAAGTCTAACTTTGTCGGAGGTCAAGGTGTGAAAGCAGTAGAGCGACAATTGTCACGCGACGTTTTGGCCAGCCAAGCATTGCATTTTCGTGTACCTGCTAGAAAACTCTCAGTCATTATTATCCTATGCTATGATAGCTTATTCGATGCTCACGATAACAACAGGTAACAACAGGTTTCACGTAATGACATGCAATCTAGGCTATTGAAATTTGAAAACCATATCGTTCGTCAATTTCACTCATCATGAATTCAGAAATTGACTAAAAATAAAGTGAATTTTTAGTAGAAATTGCTTAGAATTGTGTAGACCTAAACGAAATTCGTCTCTGACCCATTTTATCTAGAAAAATTGAAAATCCTATCGAAAGAATTTGTTGAAACAAGATGGTTATTTTGCAATTTAAGTCTTATCATAAATAGAGAGAGATGAAAGATGTGACGAAAATGGCAAACAATCCAAATAGTAAATTTCAATTATTCTCTCGCCCACGATAACTCTTACAAAACTTAAAACTGAGGCCTAAATTCAGTTTCAATTTAAATAAGCTAACTAAAGAAAACCCCTGTTGGAAGCTTTACAGCCTTTGATTACGTAGAAACGTCTAATAAGTCATCGACCAGGTGGTTTTTAATTAGATGAGATCAGGTAGTCAAAGCTAATGTTGACACAGTACGAGGTACCAGTGTTGCTGCCGGATCACAGGCCCTAGAACTTGTAAATATGTGTCGTTATTTGACCATATCATACAAGGCATAATAAAATGCTTCCTACTTCGCAATTCAAAAATCTCGAAGCATAAAATGTCGAAACACTCGTTAGATTTGACAACGAAAATTGCCATTTCCTCCTTCAACTAGTGTATGTAGTAATTGAAGACATTAAACTTTCTTATGATACAAAAAAAATTGCAGTTTCACGGAAATTGAGTTGTACTTGCTTTATCAAATAAGTAAACGAACGTAGCAAGTCGCAGTAAGCAACTAGAGCACGTGAGCATTTGAAGCGTTTAGCATGTGAACCAAAGCGAGTAGAGACAAATACTTAGTGTAGTGCAGTTGTCAATAAAGCTGAAGATCAAGACATTTCAGTAAGTCGGTGCAGTTCCGTAGCGCAAGATTTACGAGATGCGGCTAGAACAGCTGCATTCGTGGACCACATCTTAGCTAAACGCTACCAGAATCGAGCAGGACAAGACAAGACAGAATTCGGATGGATTTCAGTGATTAAGTGTGTGGTGGAAGAATAACTATATTTTATTGATTTACTGCAAAGTGATGCAATGTGATCGTGACATCTTTCTCCAGTGTTTTTTTTGTTATTTTAATTTATTCCCGATGTTTTGTTCGGAGTGATGATCGCCTCCTCAAGTTGTAACGACTCGCGTGAAATATTTTAAACTGTTTACTTAAAATCAATTCTAGACAACCCAAAACACATTCTCATGACGACTTACGTGTCCAATTTAAAATGAACGCAATGCTTACCCTGAATGTGGTGTTTTCCGTGTTATTTATCTGTGGAGCTCGAGGTCTAAGTGTGGATTGGGCCCCGATAAGCCACCAAAAGAGCACGGTTGTCGCTGGGCCTTATGAAGGAGTTGCAGCAAACAACTCGGGTTACAGCCATCGCCTGGTTCACATAGGCCATCTGAATGAGACAGAAAGACATAAAGGCTTCGATGTATACCGAACCAGTGGCCAAACGTACAAATATGTTGACTTCAATGAGATAAAAAAGTTTTACAAAGATAGGAACTACGATTTGGAGAAGGATAAAGAAACCAATGTGAAAATCAATGAAAATAACCGTCTTTTTTATGAAGATCCTGATGGAACTAGAGCAGATCCGAGTTTGGAAAACAAACCGATAAAGTGGCTAAATGTCAATCAGAATTTCTTTCGAAAGGATAATGTGAACAGATTTAACGTGATCAAGTTTACAAAGAAAGGAGAGAATGAGATAAGAGGCGAAGAGGTGGACAAGGAAGAGGAAAACGAAGAAAATAATTCACAGGATTTTCCAGAGCAAGAAATCGGGATGAACTACAATGTGGACGACGCCAGTTTTGAGCAAGGGAACGATTCGATGTCAACGCCGATGCCGACGCCGACGCCAGCCGAGCTAGACGACGCAATTGACTTGAGACCAGAAAAAGATCTCGAAAACAGCGAATCGTTTGGATTTAAATTCATAAACGGAACGCTATGGAAGTTCAAACGGCTGAAAAGAAGGAGACCGAACAATCTGGAAATCTTGCAATTTTCAGACAATTTTGTTCAGAGTTCGAAACTTCCACCAAAACCGGAAGAGGAAAGTTCCGGTCCGATTCACAATGCAGTCAAACAGAAATTGGCTAAATGTAAATGACGTTTGAAAGTTATATTTTTTCTATTCAAAACTCATTCAAAACGCTAACGGATGACTAAAAATGTAAATATTTCGGAAATTCATTTGCAGCGGCTAAACAAATTATAGCCAGTGAAATAATAAATTTTCTGCATTTAGATTTACATATCCTGTCAGAATAGTCTCTGAAACACGATATTCCGCATATTATCATATTATTATAGTATCATCACTATTATCATAGTGATGATAATTAGGTTTGCGCTCATTTAATCAGTGAACTTATTTTAAATAATTACTGTGATTGTATATCGTCACTAATGAACGTTCTACTCGTAATTATGCCCCAGAGACAAGAACGACTTCTATCTGTGCTTTTGCTAGAAATATTTGATTGAAAAACAAAGCCATTAACAGCCAACCACCAAAACTAAGCCTAAGCCAAAGTCTAAACTCAACCTTAACCAAGGAAAGTTTAAACTCAATCTAAACCAAGCAAAGTCTAAACTCAACTTAAACCAAGGAAAGCCCACCTAAGCTGACTCGATTACTCTTTCTTGCAGTTCTAAACTTGTTCACGGTGATCAAGTTTTCCAATGAACCTTGCCTGACAAGCGACGGAGTACATGGGACATGCTACCACCATTTGGAGTGCCGGAGCCTAGGAGGACTCTCAGGAGGGCCATGTGCCCAAGGATATGGCGTCTGCTGCTACAGTAAGAGTATTTCACAGTTTTAAGTCACATACGAAATGCGCTGGTAAGTGATGACCAAGCACACACGGTATATTTTACTTTTATTGCTACGCTAGTGAGCTCCAAGACCACACATTAAATTAATTACCTATTAAATACCAAATTGTTCAATTTTGATCTCAGTGTCAGACTGACAGAATTGTAACTGGCAGTGATTGCATGTCACCATGCCATTTTTCATATTCCACTTTGATTATGCGTTGATAAAATGTTTAAGCCGGGTGGGCCTTAAAGGTTTAACACATAGCTAGCCTGATAGAAAAGTTTGGGAGACATTTCAAAGACCAAACACATACCATCATGGGGACTTAATAGCAGCAAACTTTTTTAACAGAAATTTCATTTTACTATTGACAATTGCTTTCCTATTCACTTACTCACAGTTTAGCAACGTAGTTTTGGTGTTATTAAGGTAATAATATGTCACCTTCAAGGGTAATGTGTCGCTCGCTTTATATCACTAGATCATTAGCCCGAATGAGTTATCGATCAGTTTTCGGGAATTTTTTAGGCGATCTAACTTTATTAGAACTGGAACTCTCTTTACTCACTGTAATTCTGCACAAAAAAATCGTAGAATCGGAATGCATTTTTACTATGCGCTCGAAGATTTCTTGAGTAAACATTTCTAAAAAGTAATTTTTCTTGACCAAATCGATTGTATTTTCCTTTATGGAATAACAGCTGAGAATATTTGCTCAGGCGTAACCTTTAATCCCATTTTTGACAGCTCACAACACTTGTGGCGACCGCACCAGTCAGAATTCGTCGTTTTTCCTGAGTCCTCAGTCTGAAAGTTTCCCGAAGGAATGCACTTTATACCTGGATCGAGCCAGTCATGGAGTAGTGCAAATCCGTCTGGACTTCACGATGTTTGAGGTGAGCAAATTCATGAAGTTTCTATGTTCTTTCAAATTAAAATGTCAACGTCGATGTTTTATATGTTTGAAATTTTGTAACGTGAAAATTCAACGGTCAGTGAATGATTGTGAGAAATAATGTGACAATGCATGCAGACATGGGTTCAATACGTTTTGAGTTCAACTAATATTAACTCTCAATATAAATTACCAGCTAAGCAAGAAGATAAAAATAAAATTGGTGTTGTTAAAAAATCAGTAAAAAGAACCAAGAGTGTAGGAACTTTAAGGTTTGTACAAGACTTAAACTAAGAGGCATGGTAATTTCAAATACGAAAATTTATAGAACGAAATTTTTAGTCTAAAGACTGAATTCCAAAACAAAATTATGTTTTTAAGCACACAACTGGGTAACCAAAGAGTTGCAGAATATAACACTAGAGAGCATTACAACGATTAAAAAATGTCGTTAATAAATAATGTTGAATTGATTATTTTTAGTTGAAAGGGCCTTCCAACGGAACATGTGTTGACGATCAGCTGATCATCAGTGGTCAAAATCGAAATAGCATAGTTCCCATCATTTGTGGAATCAACACTGGACAGCACGGTATGAGTTCATTTGACATTTCAAAAATAATACATGCGCACACAGATTATAAAAAAATCTCTAATATGTGGACATTGGGGCAACTAGCATCAATTATGAAATCGCTTAATTTAAAGTGAAAGATGTTACGCACCTGAAATTAGAACTATCCCTAAAAAGAAACAAAAAATAACCGAGGCTTAATTACGTCAATCATCATTTTTGTGAACTTGAATTACAAACCATTCTTATTGAATATTGACCTTCACTTATGTGATGCTTTATCTTTGTTGTTATTAATAAATTTTATTTCATAACGCATGTAGCCTAGGCTAAATGAAGATGCTAAATGAATTCGGTCATATGCCTAAAAGTGGCTTACTCTTATTTGGTAGGACAAAAAAGGCAGACTTCTGGCTTTTGTGGATTGATGATCATCATGCACTTTAGTATTGGGGTTAGGTAAAGAGAGGTTAAAGATACTTCTATTAGACTTTATCATCTTGCTGCCCTGGGAAATGCCGGGCAATACCCTTGAGGTTCTTTGATGCACAACTGTTAATAGTCCTGCACTGTTCGTGCTCAAAACGTCTCGTGTTTACAGCTCCTGTTATCAACTACACGCACCTCTTTTACTAAAAGAAAATGTTCAGCAAAAAAGTTTCAAAAACATGATAAGGGGAAACAAAAATTAGGGCTCAATTTTACCTGGTAAAATAGATAACTTATTACCCAATGGGCTTCCTCAGTGGGTCAATGATTTGGGATTTTTTAGTGGACCTCAGTTTGAGCTAATTTTTTATTCAGTGCCACATACATTTTATACACACTTGTATTATAAAGCAATTTAGAAAGAAGAATCATACCGCATTCGAGTCGTATCATAAATTATAAATGTATTGCTTTTGTAATTTCAGTGTACGTAGACGTTGACAGAAGTACGGAGCCTATTAAATTGACTGTAATCACAATGGGAAATGCACCTGGTCGAAAGTTCACGATAAAAATGACTCAACTTCATCTAGGGGATGCATTAAACTCACCAAAAAACTGTCTGCAGTATTACATTAAACCAAAAGACACATTCGAGAGCTTCAACTATCAAAATATGCCCGGATCTTTGATCACCAACAACGGATATTTTGTAAGTGACATCATTTAAGTACATATGATTGATATCTGCAGTGAAATGTCATTTGAATTTTGCCTGATAAATGTTTGACTTTATTCTAGAACAATTTGAACTACGCAATTTGCATTCGGAAAGAGGACAATTACTGTTCGATAACTTATAACAACGCTGGGACATTTCAAATAATTAATATTGATAATGGTAAGTATCAAATTCTGTGGCATGGTAAGGAAGCAAATGAGGAAGGAACCATCTTGAGCTTAGGTGAAAAAGGTAGCCTGGTATAAAACTATTCCTGCCCTTCAAACGCAGACCAAGCCTGATTTACACTTTTTTCCTCCAAATATGTACATCAATAAAAATTTAAAAAAACATAGAAAATCATGGGTTTCTAATAGAACTTGCCTCGAAATACCAGCATACCTAATACTATTCGTAGTTGTAGTTTGGTACGGTAACTCACCTTGGGTAATTATTTCTGAATCTCCTAAAGAATTTATTTTAAAAATGTAAATCAGAAAATTGTTTCTGTGTCTTTCGTTTGTTGCAAAATTAAATAAATCTTTGGCGGGACTTGGTCGAGACATGTTCCACGAATTCCACGCATCTGTTCCATGCAGAAAAGAGTGGTGTGTGCGAAGTACCGCCTTCGAATCTGGAGGTCACTGGTTCGATCCTGTTGACCAGATATTCTGGTAGTGAGAGCCCCATGCCAGCCTTGCAGTCGGGAAATCCCTGCCTCGATCCTGGTGACCGACAGATGTGGTTTTCCGTGATTTCCAAAACCATCCCAGGCAGATTTGATAGTGCACAAGACTGTATTTTTCGTTTTCCTTGAAATGCCGCACGATTTTTGAGCTTGTATGACTCCCTACCTTTACATTTGGTACATTAATGTGGTTGTGTTTTCAGACGGCGTCTCTCTGATTTCACCAAGACAAGCCGGGGTGGAGACTTTCAACTGCCCGGACGATTTCCTGATAATGAACGGGCTCCGCCTTTGTGGTGAACGTCTTAACGACGCATCCACTGAAGTTGACTTCACTAAAGACGCTCCAGTCATAGGTTACTTTCCGTCACATTTCTCAGTTCTAAATCTCAGTTAAATCTTCTCCGACAAAACTCTATCACAGTGTCGCAGTCTCAACATTAAAGCTAAACTTTCTGCTAAGCAAACGAACCTCTAACACGTGGTATCGGTGGTAACCACCAGATGGCGCTTGCGGCTGTCATTTTTAAAAAATATTTGAATTTAAAGAATTACAACTCAAAACATCGGTGCATGCATATAAATCGCTGAGGATAGCATAACGACGATTAATTGAGCGTAAACCGGTCTCGAATGCGAGTAATCTGTGAGAATTAACGAAATGAAATTTCTTAACACTGAAAATGACGGTGACTCCACCTCTGGGCGACCACCATTTTAAGAATGTAATCTGGTAATTTACTGGTAATTTTCGCGAAGACAGTTAAACTTTAGCGCTAGGTCACTGACTATTTGTAAACCCAATGACATAGCTAAATGATGCCAGACAAACAGCCTTCTAGTTTATTAGCTCTTATGGGTGTATGTTTCTAGGAGGCGGTGACTCGAACTTTTTGGTGCTTATCGATTCGTTTGAAAATATCACTTCATGGTCAATCTTTTTGTATAGAATTATCCTCGGCTCACTTGATAATTCAAATTGTTTATGTCCATCCCATAGGTTCGAGCTGTTTAGGAAAAATATAAAGTTAGACTGCATTATAAAAAAATTCGATTTGTTTCCAAAGTTTGAGAAATACCCAAAATGTGTTTTTTTTTTTTTTTTAAATAAATTATCTAAACAGTGTTTATTTTTCAATTTTGAAGCAATTGTAAGCTTTCTATCGTGCTTTACTTTTTAAGAAGAGGCCATTATTACTTCTCTTCTAATTTTCACGGAGATAATTACTCCACAGGTTTATATTTATCAACGTGAAGAAAGTGGAAGATCTGATAGCATGTGTTTTATTCATATCAACTCGTATCAATTCACCCCACCTATAATTTTATGAACTTAAAAACATCAATCATCATTACAATTATAGATGTTAAGAAAACTATTGCATCAGTTCGTTGTATTAACCTAATTATTTGGACAACCTAACGATGGGATAATACTCTTATAATTGATTGTGTGAGCAATGAAATTGTATTAAAATATATTTACAGTATATATTTACTTTTCAGATTCTACCAACGGCCCTTTTATTTCGTCCTTCCGGACGAATGAGAACACAAACGGAAGAGGTTACCGCATCTCCTACACGCAAAACGCGTGTTAGCGAAAGTGGAATTTCCTCGAAAGGTGCAAAGGGAATCTTAGTGGCCTAACAAAATCACATGACTATCTTGAAGAAGCGTTTGGCAGAAAACTTATTTAAATTGTTGTTATTTATTATTTATTATTTATGTAGAGTAGACAGATGTGTGGTTAATAAAACATCTTGGGAATTGTTGTCAATTAAAAGGACTGAAATTATGTCCGAATCATCCAAAAAAAAGTGTTTATTTTCGACTACCTTTTTAACATGACCTACTTTTTTGTTCTGAGAACATCCACACTTTACATTTAGTTATTTAAAAAACTATCATTATGTGGGCGCCACTGCGAGAAGAAACTTAAGCAATGAGATTTCAGGGGCGAATCCTATTTTCAACACATTATAATATCCTTCTTTGTCCTCACCTTTCAAAATAAATACACCTCCTTATCGCTTTCGAGTCAGAAAGAGATCCTTTAAAATTGTCACATATTTATGTCATGGTACATTGAAGGTCATCAAAGTAATCGTTAAAACATTACAGCTTTACAAATCACTGCTAGTCAAAGAAACCCACGATTAAGAAACTATGTGTTCATTTAATTCAACACAGTTTCGAGATTAATTTAATTCCTTAATGTAAAACCCGTGACCTTGAACATTTCTGGTATACTTGCTACTTGGGATTGTTTAACTTCCACCCACCGTCTAAGTGTAATCACAGTAATTACTTGTTTCATTCAGGAATCCAACGCAAGACTTTGGACACCGAACACCGTACACCGAACACCGTAGCATGTGTCTCCAGAATCGCTACTATTAGCGAAGGATTTGTAAGATGTTATGACACTCTAACTAGTTCCATTTAAGAAACACATCCATGTCGTTTACATACTCAAGACATTTATAAAACACACACTTAACAGACATCGATTTTTTTTTAACTGATATGAAGTTCAGAGTATTTTTGAAGTATTTTTTTTGTGGTTACAATTCTTGACAAGCTTACCTTTTCAGGCCAATACTAATGCACTGAAATTTCCTTATGATGGATCTATATTATTTGGAGTAATGATGCGAGTTCATGGATGCAAATAGACCAACAACTGAGTAATCTACATTAGGAATACTACCTTTTACGTTTCTCGTGCCCTTGCCCCCCCCCCCCCCCTCCCTCCACCCACCCACCCACAAGTAAGTTTATAAATATAGGTATACCTATTGTCTTCGTTCTAAATCAACTACCAAACGACAGAAGGAAATAATTGATTGATTTCTGTGAAATTAATGTGCCTAGAGCTGTCAGTTTGTAGTGATGTCTGTGAGCTTTTGAAGGGTATTGATATCACGTGCTTTTCTGATATACCATGTCATCGGTATAGTGCGAGTTCCTAGTGACAGCCCACTGGTGAGAGCCCTGTGCTTACAGCCAGTGGTTAATTTGTATCGGAAAAGGTGGGTAAACCCTAACTTTATTGAAACAGTGTGAGGGGGGGGGGGGGGGGGGGTTGGAGGAGACTAGTGTGCGCCATTTAAGAATTTGGTACCTAGTGGGATGGTTATAGGTGAGCAACCTCCTGATAGCATGGATTGGTGGATATGTCATGCTTTATTATGTATATCGTTCTTCGCAAGATCGTGAGAGCGTGTGGGCAGGCGGTAGCCAGCCCTTGGTGCGCTTTTACACCATTAACCTATTTACCGATATGTATACCATGGGCAATTTCACAGCTCACAGGGCAGTGTCAAGTGCGTAGTTCTATTTATTTTATTGTACGTTTATACTATCATAATTGAATTACCTTCGAGAACCATACTATTCTGGACCATGGCGATTTCTCTTTCGGGCAACGACGTCTCTGCATCTCGACCATTCCCAGTTGCCGAAGAACATGAACTTGCATTGACATCAACAACACTTACTGCATTAACTTGAGTAAAAAAACAAGTAATTTTGGATTTACTGTTTGAGTGTGAGCCCGACCCACCAGCGTCGACCCCGCGCTTCCCTAGCGGCATGTTGGCCGATGAAAAGAACGCAACTTCCTCGGTTTAAGAAAGCATAGCGACTGCATGATTGAGGGATTTTTGACTAAATAAATGGGAGTAGTGGGGATGAAAAATATGAAGCTGTGTCCCAGGAAAAAAGGGGAAATTTTTCTGAAAGTTTAGCTTTTAAGTTTTCGGAAAACGTTGGTCCGAACGCTGGCTTTGTTTCGTCGGCGCTGCCTATCAAAGGGTTGCGGCTCGCGCACAGCTAGGAATACTATGTAACGATGCTAGGAGCTCCTCGATGCATTCGCGTGAATCTCAGTTATTGCTACAAACCTTAGAGTTAGACATAACATAAAACTCGGCTTTTCTTGCTATTGAAGCATGTTGGTATTAAAAATATTGTTTTGGCTTACACGATTGTTAGAAATCACATCATTTACACGGGCTACTGCGGTTACTGGTATAGGAATAGGGAAGGTGAGTAAACGGGGTTTACGCATGAAAATAGGTAGATAAACGGAGTTTACGTGAGTTTACGCACAAATTAACCACTGCTTACAGCCCTGTGCTTACATCCCTGTGCTTACAGCCCTGTGCTTACAGCCCTGTGCTTACAGCCCTGTGCTTACAGCCCTATGGTTATAACTCTATGATGACATTGCGCTTGGCAAAGCCTAGGGATAGGATTGCGTTGAGGCGTACGGTACAAAGATGTCGGGGTAATGGTATCCCCACCATCTTGCAGGCAATGTCGTCGCCTCTCTGTTGCACTTTCTCGTAATGGCACATCTTAAATTCGAGTGCGAGCACATCTCGAACAAAGATTTAATTTTACATTTCTGCTAATTTTAGGTTAGAATAAATGTTCTTTGTAGTTACACCATTGGTATTAAATTTATGTTTAGTAATATTTCGGTATGAATACTCGAGTAAAGCGATGTGACGCCACATTTAAAGAAAAGATCCTCCAAGTACGTCATGGCGAATCATTATGTCGTTTTAAAATACACGATTTATTGCCCTGGGTGACAGTTTCTAAATGGAATAAAATAAAATATTTATTTCGAAACGAATCCCGGATTTTCTGGGAACGTTTATGAGTGTAGGACACTTTGCCAGGGGACACTTTGCCAGGCTGTAAAGGGGTTGTTAAGGTTGGGTAGAGGGGGTGGGCAGGTAGGTATTCCATCGGTGTGATTGACAGTTTGCTGGGCTTTGCTTGCGAGCTCCGTCGCGGTCAAGACATGTCTCCCCGGTTATGGAAGAATAATGTTCCGTGGGTACTACGTCAAAAGTTGAAGAAAGAATGAGAATACATAAAACGCAAAGTCGAAGTTAAGTTGTGTTCGTTCGATGCCGACCCTTCCTTCATAGCTCAAAACCTACAACCCTAATTTAAAATCATTTATCAGAGTTCACCATTGTAAGTCACAGACTAAAAAAGGAGAAAAATGCATTGACGAGCTCATTAAAAAACCAAAAACTAACAGTCAGCCTGGTGGACTCTATGATATCAGATCCCCAAAAAGTGGCAAACTCACATTAGTTATAGTGTATCGTTAACAGTTTACAAACAGTTACGATGAAATCCATTGTGTTGCGATAAAACTGGTTCTATAGCAGTCATCCTGCTAGAATTTTTTTGAATTTATCTAGTGAAAAATGATACCTACATCCTATCATAGCTTTGTAGATTTTGAAATTATTCAAACACCTTACGCACGAGTATTAGCTTCAACATCTTCTTGGGTCAAATACCTATAAATTGGATATTCAATCAAATACCAATCCGAATCAATAATCATTCGTCAATAGACATTCGCAAGCATTGACGAATTAGGCGACGGAAGTATCCCGACTCCACCGACATGTATAATTTTTTGAATTTGGCACTCGTTGAATTTTTTGAATATCAGGTTGTTTGAATATCAGGTGTCTGCGGCCATCCGTACAGAATTTACAGCGCTTTTTCGACAGCGCTTTTTCGACAGCGCTATTACAGCGATAGTGTCGTGTTGTATGTATTCTCATTTTTTCTTTAACTTTTGACGTGGTACCCACGGAGCATAGTTCTTCCTAAACCGGGGGGACATGTCTTGACCGCGACGGAGCTCACAAGCAAAGCCCGGCAAACTGTCAATCACTCCGATGGCATGCCTACCTGCCCACCCCCTCTACCCAACCTTAACAGCCTGGCAAAGTGTCCCCTGGCAAAGTGTCCGTCCCCCGTGTTCATGTCCACAGGTATTTTCGATCGAAATTAGAAGTAAAGTCTGCACAAGGCAATTGCGTGTGAAGTCGCGATCATCTGTAAATGGCACGCTTATTATTCCTGAGGCGAAGTGAACAAAAAACTGGTAAATTATAATTTAAAAAATTTATTATACACGCGGTGTTTCTTTACTTCTGCACTAGACCAAATGGCAGGCGTTGGTGAAAAAAATCACATGGACCGTACAATTATTCAATTTAAATGCATCCAATTACCTTAAAATCGGTTTACTAAATGCACCAACGGCTCGCACATTGCATCAAGCCAATTGAAACGTCTTGATAGCGTTACCGCTGTGAAGGAAAACTATGCAGGTGCAATCTTATATATTGATACAGACAGGGAAAGGTGAATCCTCATTTTACTCTGTGAAAACGTACCCATTGAATTAATGATTTCATGAAGGTTATATGAAACCTGACATTATCTTTTTCAATACCTATGAACATATTGTTTAGGTGATGATGGCATAATGCTTCCAGCCAAAAGTGCTTCAATAACGACTTTGGTTTGCCAAAAAAATCCTTTCAAACTTTGTTTCTAGGGCGTTGTGGGTTGCTTTGTTAGGTGATGCAACGTTAATGAAATTGCAAAACAGTACTGCGGAGACATGACTTGGATCATTAATACTATTTATCAATTTTTAAAGGTGACAGATGTCCATGAAACTGTCAAACTGTTTAGATTTTTTTTTGATGGTGCCTTCAATTCACTTTGATTTACGTTAGGGTAATTATAATTTTACTGAATGGAGGGTCGTAAGAACATTGTTGACATCTTGGCACCTATTTGAGCTTGAGTTCAAATACGTGTACAAATCTCGTACACTGAACATGAGTATAGAATGTCATCAAGTCATCTTCAAATACTTACTCCTTACAAAGTTTTAATGAACTACTAAATAATACCAACCCTTTTTTAACTATTTTGCACATTTTAAAACTAACATTCCTGAAGATGTCGGTGCCAACGCTGACCAACGGCGCCAATCTCAACATAGCAAAACCGTTAAAAACACCACCGACTAACGTGTTGATTAATACCTCTACTAATAACTTTTTTGCTATGGAAAATCCAACATTTCAATATTTTAATTTTGTTTTTGTTTCAATAATTATCAAGTTTAACATGTAGGTGTGCAATATGAAATGAGACAATGCGGTTCACAAACCTAATTCTGAGGATCAAGTAGACATGGAGCGCAAAAATGTCAACCTTCTATAAGCACACAAGATTTTACAAGTTCTTTTTATGACTCGAAAAATCTTCAAGTCTATTGTTTATTAAAAAGTGAGTGGTGAAAAATGAAAAAAAAATGCTGATCCGTTCAACAAAAATAAAAGGAGTTGGCCCTCAACAGCAAAACTACATCCATTTTTACCGTTTGTTCTTGCATTGCTACTAGAGCTACTATTCAAACAATGCCAATTGCCAAAAACTATATCATATAGTTAATCAGCATCTTATTATCATTGTAAAATATGGTATGACACACCGAACTGCGATTGTAATGGGAAAGATTATCTCGTATTTCTTTGGTATGATGAAGGTTGCGATTACCACAAAGGAAAATCATTAAATTATTTGAAATTATTATATATTTGATCGGGATTATATATAATTAGAAACGGGACGCGAAAAATTTCCCAAATGCAGGATAATAACAACCATGTCAACGCAATCATTTTTGTTGCTGAAACAATATATCAAGCTATACTCAAGAGTAATCAGTGATCAATGCGAAACAAATAAAAAAAATTGCACACAATTTTTTTTCCAAAGATGGCTTTAGTGGCATATAAAAACATTACAAATTACCAATCTGGGATTAAGGGGAACCTTTTCTGGCAGCTGAGTACGTGACCTGATGAGCTGGGACTGGAGGGTATCACGTAGATCAAGCTCATTGGTATTGTGTATTGCGTCAAGCAAATTCAGCAACGTTTCACAAAAAGATATTTGTTATGTGCTGACCTGTGCACCAATTGCATTGTTTTTGCTCGACTGTAAGCAGGTTAAATGCTTGTCAAAAATTCCAAAAATGCAATTGATGCCAGGCGTCCAATATAAGAAACTTCAAATCTAGCATCAAAATTTGTGCGTAATATGATCAAGGTCCGTTGGTTTGCGCTTCTGAACTGAACGGTGAAATGGTCAGGGGCCCTTGCCCAAGTGTGAAATTATATTGGGGCCCCTGCCCAAGTGTGAAATGGTCAGGGGCCCTTGCCCAAGTGAGAATTGGTCAGGGGCCCTTGCCCAAGTGTGAAATGGTCAGGGGCCCTGCCCAAGTGTGAATTGGTCAGGGGCCCTTGCCCAAGTGTGAAATAATAATGGGGCCCCTGCCCCAAGTGAGAATTGGTCAGGGGCCCTTGCCCAAGTGTAAAATGATAATGGGGCCCCTGCCCAAGTGAGAATTGGTCAGGGGCCCTTGCCCAAGTGTGAAATTATATTGGGGCCCCTGCCCAAGTGTGAAATGGTCAGGGGCCCTTGCCCAAGTGAGAATTGGTCAGGGGCCCTTGCCCAAGTGTGAAATAATAATGGGGCCCCTGCCCCAAATGAGAATTGGTCAGGGGCCCTTGCCCAAGTGTAAAATGATAATGGGGCCCCTGCCCAAGTGAGAATTGGTCAGGGGCCCTTGCCCAAGTGTGAAATAATAATGGGGCCCTTGCCCAAGTGTGAAATAATAATGGGGCCCTACCCCAAGTGAGAATTGGTCAGGGGCCCTTGCCCAAGTGTAAAATGATAATGGGGCCCCTGCCTAAGTGTGAAATGGTCAGGGGCCCTTGCCCAAATGTGAAATGGTCAGGGGCCCTTGCCCAAATGTGAAATGGTCAGGGGCCCTTGCCCAAATGTGAAATGGTCGGGGGCCCTTGCCCAAATTTGAAATGGTCAGGGGCCCTTGCCTATGTGTAAAATGGGCTGATCGGATTTGGGAGTCGATGTACCTTTCTGTGAAGGTTGGTTATAAGTAGGAGTCAGTCCAGAGGCGAGATGTAGTTGGTGATAGACAGTGGTTTCGGCAACATCTTGGAGAAGCTAAGACATTTGGCATAAGATAAGGTGTAGGCACATGTTCTGCCCCCACCTTGACAGTAGTTTGCGGTGATGGAGTGACAACAGCTCAGTTCGCCAAGTTTGAATCCATTGAATGGTCGCTCTTAATAGTAAAAGTTGAAAGTTTATTTTGCATCATTTAGTTGTGCGGATTATTTGTCTTGTGGAATAAAATGTTTGTTTATATATGACCCACATATAAATTACAACTCATTACAAAACGAATTTAGTTTATGACGTGAAAAAGTGAAAATAAGTAATAAAATGTAAGGTTCTCTGAATTTTCCTCTAGTAAGAGATAAATAAACTGCACGCTTTTCTTTTCTAACATTTTACCAGAAAACTCAGTCATGGGATTTTAGAAAGAAAACTCCCGGTATTGAGTCAAGTATTTCGGGACAAGTGTTTCAGATTTTTTTTTTTCGTAGCTTGGTCGTGTCTTGGAATTTTCCTTATTGACCAGAAATTGGTTCGAATTTTGTTGTGTTGAATTTTTCGAATTTATTTAATTTCAAACAGATCTATTATCTTAGTGACTGAAATTTAAAAAAAGATATATGTATATTATATACAAAAACATACATATATTTATTTATTAAAAATAAAAAAAATATATAAGAAATAAATATATACAAATATATATATGTTATGATGTGTTTATCGGATATGCTCTGCATTGAAAAGGTTTGCGGCCCTCGAAAGGGTCTCACGTCTCGACGTTATGACGAAGCACGGCGAAAAACACACCATAACATCAAACCATGGCTCTGAAAACAACCACTCAACCATATATATATATATTTTTTTTTTTGCCCTTGCAGTTGCCCTATATATATATATAAATAAATATATACGGGGCAACTGCTTGGCCATTTCCATTTTTGCAGTGTGCTCCATAAAATACCTCGCGACAAAATACAAAGTTCAACAGATCTTCGGACACGATTTTTTAGGCACTTTTTAGATGACCGTTTACCACCATTGCCCTCGTTTCTCCAAATCACTCCAAACATTCGACGACTTTCGGCAAACTAATCTGAAATCGAACATGGCTTGCGTGCACCGTCAGCTTTATGATGTTAAACGTCAAGTGCGTGGCAAGACACGCAACACTCAGGTGTGTAATGCTTATTAAAACAGGAGCCTAATTATTCATTGGAGCAAAGAAAAAAAACACGTTTTTTGGGAACATCGTTTCCTTGCGTTGGTCTAACTCACATTAGAATGGTTTTAAAAACATTACGTAATATCATTTAATTCAATTATTTAGATTAATATTGGCTTAATAAATGAAGTGAAAAAACTGGATTTTGGCTAGTTGGAATGTACTAGCACCCGTGTCTAGAGGGTAGTTACTTGGTTATCCATAACCTCACTAAGTGGCTGCTATTGCGCTGCCTCTGTTCGTTGGAAATACGGCGTGTTACAAACTTTTACTTGTTCTATCCCAACTCTCAATTCCATATCTCCTCAATAATTACTAATCACCATCAGATTGGATTGTTAGCTATAATTTCACTAGAACCAGAAACCCTGTTTTGAGTGTTTCTTAAAATTTTATGGTTTGTACTAATATTTATTAATTATTTCCGAACAAAACAGACCGTTTTATTATTAATTTAAGGTTATTAGCAGAAACAATCAAAACTAGCGCACACTTCTTAGGTTTAAAAACTTGTGGCTATGATTTCTAGTTTGTTGGTAGGGCTTTCGATCGACACCTATTTGTGATTTTGTAACAGCCCACTGGCTGTGTAGTCGAGGGTATACGCGGGTAAAAGCCGTATACCCAAAAAACTTTTTGACACCGAGCGTATACCCAAAAAAAATATACAGGGTAAACGCCCAATAAATACTCTTTGCAAAACTTTAAAATGCGTTTTGCAACGACAATTCTTAATCTCCCAGCTCCCTACAACCTGCACTATACAAACTCAAAAGCAAAGTTTATTCCGAAAAGTGGGTAGTCCATGTCTAGTAGCGATCCGTATGATCTGGATGGGTATGCAATGGTTTTTCCAAGCAGTCAACGTACTCACTCAACCCACCCGAGGAAAGCGCGATTGCAGCTACCCCAACACCAAGTAGTAGTTTTAGTATTGATAGGAATGAACTATCTATGAACTATACCTAGTGAATAGACTAAGACCTAGTGAATAGACCTAGTGAATAGGCTAAGCCTTCAGCCTTAATAAAGTTCCCACTCCTCAATCTACCAATATTAAGATACTCACACCAATTAATTTACTCATCCCAGTTAATGTTATCTCAATTTAATTTAATTTCTAATTATTATCAATTGAGTAAATTATTATTATTAGTTATTATTATTATTATTATTATTAGTCACCAGTTATAATGATTGACTTGTCTTATACGTATACCATGTATGTGTCCTGAGACAGAAAAAAAAATAATAAATAAATAAAATAAAGGTAAAGTATAACCCCCTCCCCAATCAGTACCAAACCTAGTGATGACCACGGCATTTGGAACTCACAGCCTGATAACCCAGCGTATACCCAAAAAAAAATGTAGGACTACACCACTGGTAACAGCCAAACCCTCGACGCTCATGCACTTCGCCATCAGAAATTTTTTATTCGCGCACACTTCGTAGATATTAAATTATTTTGAAAAAGAAACGCTTGTGAGAAAATTCTATACGCATAGTTGGAAGTGTACATTTGTTGCCTTTTCCCCCCTTCAAAATTTGTTTTATATCTTTTTTTACAAACATACTATTTCACGTTTCCAGATTTGGTTCCGTGAGTGCGCTCGATTTTTCCACCACCAAAAGAATGAACATCAAGATGGAACCAGTTCTGTTGTTCCTGTTCTTATTTCCGAGTGTGTTTTCGGGAAAAACGACGCCGAATCCATTGAGTTTCCTAGAAGTACTATCACGTTATTACCGGCAAGGATCGCGCTATCAGGAAGAACACAACATGAACACGCCAGTGGAAGTTCTTCTTCGGACAAAGTATGACTTCATTATCGTAGGGGGAGGAACTGCCGGTTCTGTGATTGCGAACAGACTCTCAGAAAATGCGAACTGGAATGTGCTCCTGTTGGAAGCTGGTAAAGATGAGATGGTGTTGATGGATGTGCCGTTAATCAGTGGATACTGGCAATTGACAGATTACAACTGGGGTTACAGCTCAGAGCCCCAAGCCGGTGCCTGTCTTGCAATGACAGGGGGAAGATGCAGATTTCCACGGGGGAAATCTTTGGGTGGCAGCTCAAGCATAAACTATATGATCTACACGAGAGGAAATAAGCTCGACTACGACGAGTGGGCTAGTTTAGGGAACTATGGATGGGATTATAAAAGTGTTTTACCCTATTTTTTGAAATCGCAGAACATTCAAATACCAGAACTGATTGGTTCGAAATGGCATTCACAGAACGGTTATTTGAACGTGGAAAGCTCACCTTACCGCTCGCCGCTGGCAAAGGCGTTTATGGACGCTGGGGCTGAGAGGGGTTTCCCCGAGGTTGACTACAACGGGGAAGATCAGCTGGGATTTTCTTACTTGCAAGGAACGCTTCGAAATGGAACTCGTTGCAGCGCAAGCAAGGCGTTTTTGCGGCCTATAAGAAACCGTCCGAATTTACACATCAGTCTAAATTCGAGAGCAACAAAGGTTATCATCGATACGCAAACAAAAAAAGCGGTCGGGGTAGAATTTATAAGAAACCGAAAAACATTCAGCATAAAAGTGTCAAAAGAAGTAATAGTCAGTGCAGGCGCAATAAACAGTCCCCAGATCTTGATGTTGTCTGGAATCGGTCCCAAAACTCACATGGCCGAACTTGGAATCCCGTTACTTCTAGATCTTCAAGTGGGAGAAAATCTTCAAGAACACGTGTCTTTTCTTGGACTCACCGTGCTGGTCAACGAAACGGTAGGAAATGTCGAGTCCAGACTGATGAAGCCATCTTCCTTGGCCCAAATAGTTCCACAGTTCGTATTCCGAGGCAAGGGTCCTCTGACCGTTTTAGGTTCATGTGAGGCCCTTGCTTTTGTGCGCACCGAGTATGCTGAAGACCCCCGGCCGGACATAGAGCTTCTCTACTTGACAGGTGGCCTAATGGCCGACGCAGGAAAAGTTATCAAGTGGTCCCTCGGGTTATCAGACGAACTATACGAAAACGTATTCAGACAAATTGACGACAGGGATGGTTGGAGTATTTGGCCCATCGTAATGAGACCAAAAAGTAGGGGACGTCTGAGATTGAAAAGCAAGAATGTGTTTCATTGGCCAAAAATATACGCGAATTTCTTCGAAGACGAACATGATCTTAAGACGCTTGTAGCTGGGTTAAAAATGGCTATAGATTTGGTGGATACTGTCGCGTTTCAGAAATTTGGTTCAAAGGTTCATGATGCACCAATTCCAGGATGTGGAGAACTTGAATTCGGATCAGATGCTTATTTGACTTGCGCGGTGCGTCAATTGACTGGAAACATTCACCACCAGTGTGGCACCTGCAAGATGGGTAACAGCAGTGATCCAACAGCAGTGGTTGACCCAGAACTGAGGGTCTATGGGTTACAGGGGCTTAGGGTTGCTGACGCGTCTATAATTCCACTCATGCCCTCAGCACATACAAATGCTCCCGTATACATGATCGGGGAACGGGCATCAGACTTGATAAAAAAGACGTGGGGATTCTAATATGTGCAATCAAATGTGTTATCAATATCAGTGTACTTTGTAATTTATGATATCATTTACCATAGTTAGTGACAAACTGACAAATGTCGCAACAGCCATCAGAAAAAAATCTCAGAAAAGAGAGGAAAGACTTTTTTTTAATACATTTTTGTTATCATTTTACAACTGGTAGCCTTAATTGATCCTGTACAAAATGTCTTGTTAAAAGAAGTAGACGAATCGCTTTACGTATTAGAAGGTGTTCTTTGATAACATCGTAGCATATAATTATAGCACTCAATTAATTAAGAAAAAATCATTAATATTTTCAAGTCTGGCTGAATTAAATTTACTCGCAACTGTTAACAGACCGCTTATGCAGAGTCATCACCAACTGGCTTTCGGTCAATATATCACACTTTTTAACAATTCGCCACTGTTTTAGGTTTTATTGCCAGTTAATTTTTTAGAAAATATAGACATTTCTCCGTGTTTATTTGTCTGAGCCTGTTCTTAAAAATAAAGCAATACAATTTTAAGTTTCATCGTTACTTTCTTTTCAGCAAATGCTGAACTAGCATTTTTTTTAACTTACCCTTACCAGAATACTAAAATTGAAATCCTAGAGAAGAGCAAGTCAAAAAGGGCTCCTCTTCTCCTTAAAATTCTCACATTTTCAGAATGATCACTCATCTCTTGCAATTATGAGCCAATTTTTAAATTCCTCAAAAGCTTTAAGCTCAAAGTTTCAATGGGTTGGAATTTTTTTAAATGTTGGCCCAAAAATGCGAGGGGGGGGGGAGGCTGATGCAATAGTTTACAACAAGCAATACGTAAATTGCAATAATCTCGACATATCATGCTCACTTCTAAGGTAGTTGGTACTATGTACCATTTTGAAGATCACTTTAAGAGTGGAATTACAGTCTTTTCTTTAAACTCAGATGCCCCTCAGCGATTTATTTCTCGGTCGTGATTGCTCACTTTCAAATAACCATGACTCAACTTTTGGGTAAAAGGCAAACAAAATTTTCCACTTATCAATAGAAAAAAAACTATGCAATTCGCCTAATCGAATGCGTAATCATCGGACGTACCTGAACTCGAAGCACGTGGGTCCATTGGAATCTGATCTGACGATGACAGCTGATCAGGTATTGGAACGTGACCTAGCGATCAAAAACACTCTTTACTCCTGACCGCAATGTGCGTGGGTACTAAGCATCTACTGCGTATTTACTGCGTATTTACTGCGTATCTACTGATTAAGATATTGATTATAAGGATCTAGGTGCTTTAAGAGTCCTTTTTTAAAGATCACAGTCAGCTGAAGAATAATCTCCAAGGTCACAGAAATTCAGATATTAAAATGTTCATCTTGCGGAAAGTTATTTTCTTAAGGATCTAATAGATGTGAGAAAAACGTTAGTTATCTTTCATGAACTGAATTAACTGGAAACCATAGATTAGCTTTGAAGAGGTTTGATCAGACATCAATAAGTGCATGGTTGGCAGAATATTTTCTCAATCTGTGCCGTTGTCTTGATCATGGTTATTACAAGTTATTACGAAGGAATTCAGGAGTCGAAAGTAAAGAAGGGCACGAGGGTTACAACAGAGTATTTTTTTAATGCAATTTTACTTTCGTTGAGAAGGCCAGTGGTGGGTGAAGAGGAGGGGAAAGTCAACTCCCTTCTATTCCTAGTGACCCCGTATAATAGTGACCCCGTATAATAGTGACACCTATTCCTAGATCCTAGTGTGGGGTTCTGTCGATAGGAACCAAGGGACGTCCTTCGATTTCGATGGAGAATATCTCCACCAACTCTCGCCGCTTCAAGGTGGGTGCAGTTTTTATTCAATTTTCCCAACAGGTTACCTGTCTGAACCGCAATAAATTACATACCAGGTAATTTCAAGTCATGGTCGATTAAAGCGATCTTGGCCGAAATATTGGCATCGGACAATTGGGAGATTGTAAAATCAAACTCAAACAGTCAATCACAACAGATTGCGATCTCAACTAGGTGTTCAATCATAAAGGGTTTGCAAATTATTTCATTGGATAATTTTGTGCACTGGAGTTATTTTTAAGATGATTATTTTCTTGACAGTCAGCACTGTCTAGCATTTGCAGCCTTTCCTTCGTATTTATATTTCCGTATTTCAGCGAATTGTGTTCAATATAAATTCTTACTGTAAAGAATACTCCTGAAAATGGCATATTTACAAATATAGGTCAAGTCTGTAACATGATATGAAGGTCAAGTCTACAATTACCTGGTTACTGACGTATTTTTATGGATATGTCAGCCAGCAAAAATGCAATCCGTAAATAATACTGTAGATTCTCAAATGCCATCAACAACATACATATTTGATGAGCATTCGATGAGGAAATGCAATGCGTCAAAGGCATGAACTTCCCAGAGCGATTAATAATTAAACTACCTGATGCACGCGTTACTCATATGTTACAATACTTGGTCGCGAGTCGCAACATGTAAAAAGAAACCACTTCGTTTCGAAAGCCACTAAGGTGGCCAAGATGATCATGGCACGCGATCACAAGCAATTCATCTTTTTTATCGTTTCCTTGTCCGATAAAGACAGCATGGACAAGTGACGTGCTAAGATGTCTTCATCTGCTATCATAAAAACTAACAGGGTGCCTTATTTTCGCCCATCCTTATTTAAAGAGTTCGGACGTTCAGAAAATGTTGCCAATTAACTCACTTAAACTTGAGAACATAATTTTTAAAGCGGTTTGATAATGTGTTCAAATCTTTTAGATTAATTTTGGTTGAATTGAAAATAGTATACTTTGTTTAAAATGATTTTAGAGGCCCATTTTGGGTTCCTACACTGGTTCCTTGTTCCCATGCGCATAGCAAAATCAATCTTACTCAATTTGGCTGGTACTCAAAATAAAATCTCTTGGAAAAATGCAATCACGTGAGCTTTCGACAGCATTATTCGCGTCATTTGTCTGCCATAAATTAACCTATAAAAAATGGACAATTAGTTATTATTTCATACCATTCAGCTTGTTTCATGAAATATTTTAAAATTGATTAAAGACCTTGAAATTTTCCTCAGTCAAGCTGTAAATCATGTTTGCCCAATTCCGCGAGATTTTTTTATGAAGACACGCTTTTCGCAATCGTTTAACACAAAATTGAATTGACTTCTGACAATGAGATGAATCGCTTTACCTCCATTTGGTATACGCATGCTATTCGGTAGTAGGGCCTTTGATCAGAGCTAAAGTTGCTCTTCCGATCAGAAAAAAATTGCTGTTTATAAATGATTAATTAGTAAGCAACTACCAGGCAGGCATCACGCAATGCACCGGCAATCGCATGACTCTGTCGTCAGATCATAAATTTGCAATGATTCTTTTACATTCACAAAAAACGAGCATAATTGTATAGAGGTATAGAAATTATTTAACCTAATTGCTGTTTGCAAAATGATATCCCTGCCTATACCTACTGGCCATTGATTTATGGCAAAGGGTATGATTTTATCGTGGACGCACTAGGAACTGAACAGTTTTTTAATTCAATTTAACATCTTTAAAATTGACCATTATACAATTTCATGAACTCAATTTCACTATGAAGTTTTGTGTGGGGAATGCTTCACTAATGGCCAGATGAATATCTTATATCGTTTTAATTAATGATTTCCAAATTTGTGGGGAGTCAACACTTGAAACAAACCGGGAACACCAACCAGGGCGGGAATGTTGGATGAGCAAAATGCACACGAAGAAACGATAAACGGTGTTTTTCCTAAGTGAAGGAATATTGAAGTTTATGAGAAGTTTACATCATTATGTTTTGATCAAACATTTACGAGCCAAATCGCCGGAGTTTATGTCATTTCCCCATTAATGTCTTCTTCAAATAATATACCAAGGTTTCAAGCAATCTGTCTACCTTATATTCTCCCTTATTTAATTCTCTCTTTTCTACTTCTCGTCTAGAATATAGAATTTAGAATTTAGAATAAAACTCAAGTAAATATTATTTAGTATTTATAAAAAATATGATCGATATTAGTATTATTATTATAAACAATTATTATTTAGCTACGATATCAACAAATCTTTCTTTTTTTTCACAAAATTTTTTACACAAATACTGTTGACAATAAACGTAAATAACTAAATAAATAAATAAACGTATCTGGCCTGGTAGCCTATAATGCTATATGTTTAATCTAATTGGAACATCACAGGTACTGACTTGTCGCGTCATACTCTGCTTAAGCAGGGAAATCAACGCATAATAATTCATTTTGTTCAGAAGCGAAGATTATAATTTGGAAAAGTTTCATAAACTATGTTCGTTTTGGTTTGTTTTGCGTTTGCTTTTTTCTGAAAAGGGATGTTCTTAGGTACTTATGTGGCAGTTTTGACGCAACCAGAAAAACAAACTTGATTTTTATTCTTTCAGATTCCATAATGCAGTAAGCATTTGCTATCAATTGCAACTCAAACAAAACCGCTAATGTGAAAACAAAATGATTTTCATTAATGATATGAATGCATTTCGAAAATAATTAATATCGTAAAAAAAAAAATGGGTAGATATAAAGTCCGTATTTCTAATAAATAAAATAGTACAACAAAAGTGGGTCATTCTAACTTTTCAAAAGCTGTCATAAAAAAGGCATTATTTTACGCTTAGGCACCGTACAC
Source organism: Protonemura montana (assembly GCA_947568835.1). Lineage (NCBI taxonomy): Eukaryota > Metazoa > Arthropoda > Insecta > Plecoptera > Nemouridae > Protonemura > Protonemura montana. The sequence continues at coordinate 22,428,531 of OX387604.1, read as the reverse complement.
AACCACTAAATGGCATATTACAGTGAGGTAAATATCAGTAAATTTCATCATAGTTATGAAAGTTATGCACTTTTCCATTCCATAAAGTTTTATCGTGAAGTTCGTCAATATCGAACTCTTTTAAGACTCAAGAATACAATACCTCAAGAATACACACCTTTGAGTTCACATTTTAGGTTAAATTTAGAACTTTTAGGTTTTGAAAGTTTCAAACAGCTTGTAAACATTCCAACCATAATTGACAAGCAAATTATTTATATTTATAACCTATCCACAAAAACAATGGCAAAGTAGACATTGTTTAAATTAAATTTCATAAATAGTATACCTAAAACAATGCCAAATTTTTTATCAAGAATCGGTTAACGCAATATTATTGTCGATATATTTCATCAACCAAACAAGGCTTATTAAAAATGCAGCCAGCTTTGCACCTGCAGGCTATAAAAAGCATTCCGACTATCAAGGTATATAGGTATTGAGAACACCTACACCGTAACCTTTAGGCCTCAATCAGCTAGCTGAACATCAATCAATGATCGGCAAATGTACAGCGTTACCCTAACAACCCTCCTACTAGAAACACCACAACACTATGAACCTCTTACTGGTGCCTGACTTCAGTTTCATTGAATGGGGGAGGCTGAATAGCGAATTACTTTTCAGTTTTCATTGACGTCTCTGTCAATACTGTAGCTCGAAACTGACGAGGCCTTTGCTCTGGGCTTCGCACGGGTAAAGCGTGAGGGGTGGGAGAAGGGTAAGGCGTGCTTTAGGGGTAGAGGGTGTGGTGCGGGGGCCGATATTGGAGTTGACATTGTTATGATGAATTATATATGATGCCGGAATCGATTGAAAACGAGTGTGTGGACATCAGATGCATTAGTTGGGTTGGAAACTTTGACAAGGCATGTCGATTTGCGATGATACCAAAGTATAAGAACGTTGCGAATTGTACAGTGAGCTTAGCTGCGAGGAAGAAAATTGATATGATTGAAAACGTGTGTTTTTTAACTTGTAAAATTTTATAAACGAATTTCAATATTGATACAAAATTTAAATTTTGCTACGGTAACACGTGTTAATAAATAAAATTACAGTCTTCAATCGTAAAATTATTTGAAGTGAAATTTGTAACTTCTTGCAAATTGTATGAAGAATTCAAACATGAAGTTCAATATGGCGCCAAAAATAGTTGCTCTCAAACTAAGCGGAACCCACCCATGATTCAAATTATTTACACAAATTTTCATCCAAATGTTTGAAGTTATGTGCAACAATAATTTCACCGACTATGACACCAAGAATGTGCAGCCACTTTTCAAAGGTAAGCTCAAAATAATCTGTGTTAATTATTTTCAAATCGTCATTCAAATGTGTCTGCACATTTTCGTTCCATTTAAATAATTAACCCTCATAAGCGTATTCCGTATAAGCCTAGCAAGTGACAGCCACGTAAATCACATGATTTATGCGTTACTCAAGTCATATTCAATGTTGTACCAGCAATTCCACTACTGTTGAGTTACAGATTGAAACATATAATTCTCCTGGTCAGCCTGTTGACCAAGGTCATGACCTACCTAACTCTACGCTAATATTCAATATCTCTCACGATTATAGTTTTATAGATCTACTATAAATACCAAACTGCAAAACATTACGATAAGTTCACGACTGTTTAGACGTGACAACGTTTAATAACGCGGCACTGATTTGGTCATTTTCAGTGTTATGTTTGCGAACAAATAGGTTAATATTGTGGGTCCGTCTGTACCTCGTGGTAATGACACAGCTACAGAATACAGACTTACAGATAAGAATTATTTTCTCTAAGATACATGTGTTTTTCTTATTAACAACACTATAACCGTCTCAAAAATTGATGCCCAAACGCATCAGAGCAACACCCGCGAAAGGTGGAGATCGGGGTTCGAGTCCGCGTTTGGGCATCAATTTTTGAGACGGTTATAGTGTTGTTAATAATAAAATACCCCGCGCATTGCAAGCGTTTGCAATTTAAATAAGATTTCAAACCAAGCTACATGTGCTTCGTTGTTACAATTTCACAAGAAATAGTGACAATGCACCCTACACACGACGCTTCATTAATTGTCCACCTGCTAATCTCATGAAACAGTTTGTTTATATTGGGGCATGCACGCATTTACAAACGTTATTTATTTCTAAAAAATAAAACCTGCTCTCAATAACAGAAATACAGTGACGACCGCTGTGCAAGGAAATTTGATAACTCAAATAATGTAAGTGGGAATAGAGTGTTAAAATAAAAACTGAAAAAATATTGGGGGGAAACGTAGTCACACTCGAATACTGGCCGTGTTAGCACGAAACCACCACACCCAAGTCTCTTTTAATTCAAAGTCACTCATAACGAGTGTCCCTTCTATAACACTAAGAACCAAACAGTGCATACTACGACTGCGATTACGACGTGCGATAACGATTATGATAGTCAAAGATGGACCGCAAGACGGAACTTCATCTTCCGGGAAGCAATTTTCTTTTGATATGTAGTCTTACTGTAAATTTGTACAGTTAAGTGAGTCAGATATTCTCAAATGTAACTACGAGACAACACACTCATTGAAGACAAACGAAATTGTCATACATTTCTCAGGAGCAAGGGAAGTAATATTAGTTGCGGTTGTGTACGTCTCCTGAACGGCTTCTCGTTCTATCGTTTCATCGTTCCATCGTTCCAACAATCTATCGTTATGATGGCGTGTTCCAGGCACAGGGAGTCTGACAAACCTGTGCCGCTTTCAACCACACCGGAGGAGTGTGTCTCAAGAGACAGCATCTAGCGGCATTCCTAGCTTGATGAACAGCTTTGAGCGTGTCTCTAGGGCGAGCGTTCACCCCTTAGGGGACCTGGTCCTTGGGACGTTTGGTAAGCACTAGTTACTAGGCACTAGACACTAAGAAGTAGGCACTAGACACTAAGAAGCAGGCACTAGACACTAAGAAGCAGGCACTAGGTATTAGGCACTAGGCACTAGGTACTAAGCACTACCCTAGTGGATTCCTAAAGGACATGGTTTCTATCGATTACGGTTTATAGGGTATCTTAACAGCTGTCATATTTAGTTTGGCAAATTGATCCGATTCTACGGTTTTTGTTCTCGTATTTTTTTCTGGGTTTTTTGTAAAGATTTCATAGAAAAATCCATGATAAGTATTTTAACGTAACGTAGCCCGATAGACCATGACTAAGAAAAGCATTTGATTCCTGGCAAAAAAAATCTTACGTCGTGTACCATAATGATGAATCGTCTATTATTAAGCCGCTTTCAAGAAGAAATGATTTTTAACTCTTTTCTGGTTCATGGTAAACTCACAGCTGCTACCAATCGAAGCAATTATATATTTGGCTACAAAACTACCAGGTGTTTATCATTGATTTGCTGTCATCCAAAGAAGATCCACTCCTTCCCCTTGTTAACTCAATGCCAAGACTCGTTAACATGACGACTATAGAACATCACCACCATCAGATTATTACCACGAAATATTCAGACAAAATTATTCAGTAGTATCAGCCTGTTTTCCTGCATTTAATGTTATTTTTAATCACCTTTGTAGGGTGTTTAAATTTGTTTGATTTTTAAGCTTTGTGCATAAATAGTCACCTAGTCACCTAGTAAAGACTTTTTAGGTCCTTTTTAGGACCACAAGTCAGTCTCAACAGAGCAAGTCTGATACTCACCACAAAATTCACCCACGGCTCTCAACCACTTCACCAAACTAAAAGAATAATGTTGGCAAAATGTTTTCCATTGAAGTTTTCCAGTGAAATTGGCATCAGACCTCAGGTTGGTGCCTTAATTTTTCCAGACTCAGGGCCGTTGCCGGAAAACCCCGAGGAAAAATCGCCAGAGATGTTTCGTACAGATACTGGAAACGGAGACATCTTCGAAACCCGTAACACCGTTTCTGACATTTCCGACTTCAATTTCCCTGACGTTAATGTAAGCTGAAACAACAACTATTTTAAGTTTGGGGGACAATGATCATAAATAACCCTGTGAACCAATGGTTATTGTTTACACAATTACCAAACAGTTGGTCGTAGTATCATTTTAGTCAACGCTGACCCAATTCTGGTTATTACTTTTCCTCGTTTCCATGAACCATGGATCTCAAATTCCTGGATATTTCCCAATTATTAATAGGTGTGTACTGCGTAATTTCCGCTTCTTCCTCCTTTCTTATTCCCACTCCTTGAGTTAGTGCATTTGGCTACCAACACTGGAGACCCACATCCGTGTGCTCTCGTTAGTACGTTTTCAGAGCGCATACTGGCTGTGTCTAAGATTTAATTAGACTAAGTCGTCTTATAAATCCGTTCTCCTAGTCTCCTCGATAAAAATTTTCGGTAAGCGGCTCAGGGATAGCAAATTTCACGGTCTTCTTAAAAAAATTACTTGATATAACTTAGAACTGGCAACAATGTTGTTAGTCCGTGATAGCGATCATTTTTACGATCAATTTTAAATTAAATATTAATACCTGCGATAAAGTCTCAGAAAAACTAAAGCTACCAAAAGTTGTAAATACAATTAAAATTTCAATATTTGGTTTTGGTTTTTTTTTCCAAAATTGATAACAAAAAATTACGATCTCCCACTTCTTACATTTTTAGTAGATATTTTTTGACTTCACCGTTTCCACGGCCTTCTTAGTAACATTTGAACCAAAAGGGCACTTTTTCGGTTTTACCCAAGATCGTGCTTCTGCTACAAAAGTGTTCAGCTGGGCGTGTATTAACGATGTCTCGATTCAAAAAGTCTCTGAACAAGCGACCCCAGACCAACTGACGAAGTTGTGATCTTCTGTGATTTCTCTCCTCCATCTGACCTTATCCCTATACTTAAGTTTCTTTAGTCTTTAGCCTCGATCCTGAAGTCCCTATCTTTTAGTTCCTTTAGTACTTAGTTCCTATTCTGTAGTCCCTATCCTTTAATTATCAGGCGCCAAAGTCACCACTAAATAACTTTTTTCCATATCGATGAACTGAGATGTGATAAGACCACAATTTTTTTCAATGGGAAGAATGGATTGGCTTCTCATCTTGCACCTCTGTTACCTGAAAATAAATTTGCATAACAGATGTTCTAGAGTCGTTCTAGGCTCGAGTCCTCGTAATCTAGCGATTTGTGTGTGTGTGTGTATTTGTTGTGGCGTCTTAAAATGCTGTATGGCACATTTTGCGTGCGTTGTAGGAAAGCTCAGTCCAGGACAATTCGCTTTTCTTCCACGATATGCGGCGGCGGATTGATATGGTTCTTGTCTATGAAGAGGAAGAGTATGGGGTCATGACGGAGCTCGATCTAATAAGGAAGGAGAGAAGAAAAACGTTCCAGGAGAATCTCATGAAAGAGGGACTGGAACTAGAAGTGGAGGAGAGGAAGGTGAATACAGATTGACTAAGAACGTCCATAGATGAATGATTATATACTATTATAATGTTTGTCCAAAAAGTTCTTAGTCTAGTCGTATCTAATATAGTCAGAATCGAATCGAATCTAAACTACTAAAATCTTCAGTTTTATATAATTAGATGATATCAAATTAATTGAAAACAATAAACCAAGTAAACTGATTACACTAAATTAACTAATTTTGATTTTAATTTTCAAAATTTTGCAGAAATCTTACGACGAAAAGACCTATTTTGTAAAGGTTCATATCCCTTGGAAAGCGCTGAGGCGATATGCAGAAGTCATGAACTTGAAACTGCCAATCAAGGTAAGTTAGAAATTACAGAAAAAATTACTAAAGACTTGTTTAGGGCGTTGGCAACCCTTGGCCACTGAGAAAAATCTTTCTTAATGTTCCGCGTCTCAGAAAAAAATATTTTGTTCCATCATTGGTACAGGAACGATATAACAAGAACTGTTGCCAAAATATTTGTGTTTGATTACGTTTTGTATTTAGAGACAGTCAATACTCACATCTGTAGGTTCATTTTGAGCAAACCAGTTGTTTGATAGGGTCAAATTCTTATCAGATTATTTATAGCAGGCCCCAACCTTCGCCCCAAACCAGTTGCGTGTCGGGTTTTTGGCGAGCGTTTTGTTCGAGCCTCTAACGGGTCAAAACGTTTACTAGCACGCGGTTTAAATATTGCATTGTTAAAAAACAACATTTGCCTCATTCAATGTGAATGACACGACGGCTGCTCATGCCTTTCAGCCTTAACGATATCTCGTTTGGGGAACTGCCTCCTTCATCAAAATGTGTCTCATTAGTAATTTATGTCACCGAATTAATCTTTTGCGTCAGAAATCAAGCAATCAATGTTATAGAATTGGAAAGAGTGTTCAATTTTCGCCGGCGACTAATGATGTATTTGATTGTACAGAAGGGTTCCCTGCAAAGGTTCCTCACATAGGTTCCCACTGTCCTACCAGGGTGATGGGTGTCTGTCCCAGTTTAAACCATGATATCATGCTCTCCTGACAGTAAAAGCGCCATGAATGCCGTGTATTCGGGAGAATCCTATGCCTGATCTTGATGCCCGGCTATCCTGAATTTACCGTAATTTTCCACAAAACTTCCAGGCAATTCCGGGAATATCTTTTCCCTTCAAAATTGCAAGGTCGCATTTTTCCTATTTCGCATTCTTCACTGTCTTCCAGTCCCTTCAGAGAATCCTTAAAATGCTTAAGACCTCGGTGGCTTCCCAATTGAAGTGGCACGCTGTTATTACAGGCGCTTCACCACAAAGAGAGAGACAGTTTGTTGACTGCCCGAAACAACGAAATATTCGAAACCAAAAGGGCCCATTCACGCCAAAACTCAACGGTAAAACAGAGTGCAGGCGAATCAATTTTTCTCACCTTTGATCTAACACTGTAAATATTTTATCACAATATTTTGTACATTTACAATTATACAGCAAACTGCAAAATTTTATTTTATGGATTTTTAAATGATACCAATCATAAATTGCACATTCGTCTTCAAAAAAATTGTTATGTCATGGGATTAGAATTGTATACAATTTTTTTTGCAATTGGACACTAATTTAATTACATAAACCCTCGTGAATTCTGGCATTTTTTGACAAAGTCTGTAAGAGGTAAGGGCATTTTAGGTTCTAGTGCACTTTTCGTCAATTGAAAATTCATCAAGTGTCTGAAAACTAACAAAATTATAAGCACGCAAAAGATGTTTGGTAAAAATCACAAAAACTAGACCTTAATCAATAAAAATAATTTAGATGTGAATAAACCAAAACATCTTACTTCTGTCAAATTTAGCGATTATGAAATAAGATGAAGATCCCATCATAATGCGTAACTTCCGTACCAAAAGTAATGTATTTATACAGCGGATTTTGTTTCATGAAATATTTCAGCAGTAACATGAAAAAAGCGTTGCTATTTCAATTACCTCTTAATTACTTGTAGATGAAGTATAGAGGAAGGGGGATACCTCGATTTCGTTGTGATTATCACATAATTATTTCATGCGAGCTTGTGTTCATAAGATGTTGATAACGGTGTAGCGCCTAACTGCACTTGGTACACAGATAGCTAAGCAATCTCAAACACCGAGGTCATGATGGTCATGATGAAATTGGAATATTTTTTCTTACATGAGCACGCACAACAAACATTTTAAATGTAATTTTATTTCTTTGCATTATTAACCACTGCCTTCTGTTAATTTGCCGCTACGGACATTGATGAAAATCTCGAGACATTGATGCAGAATCTAGTATTTAATTAACGTACGATTCCCAAAATGACTGTATTACGCTTACACTTTTGAAGGCGAATTAACTAGCAATGTACATAAACACTTGCAATTTCGGCCACTGTATATGTCTCCACCTTACCTTTTAACAATATTTCATAGTAATTCATATTCTTCACTGTGTTTCATATACTCTGCTTGTCAACTGCTGTTGCTCATGTTTCAATACAAATTATTTATTACCTGTACCTTAACTACCCAAACTAGACGAGAAAATATACAGCTAAATGCAAAATGCTTGCCACACATTTCTTGCACTCAATCATGTTCACTCTTATCAAGTTTTGGGTGGCTATTCAAGAGAAAGCTGAGTACGTTGAGTGAGGCCGTACAAGGGCAAGGGTTCTGCATTTTAAAACCGTTAAAGAAAAATTGTGACATAATCCCGGGGCATGTGTTGTAGTTGGATTTGCTTTGTTTCAATAATAACATGTTAAAGTTTGAAACTTCCCTTACCTTACATTTGTATTTGATGATCACTTAAAAATGGACTGATAAATGTCAGAATTAATTATAGTAGTATAAAATAAAACGTGTAACAACATTATTTAAATCCCTACAGTTCGTTTGAAAGTTTTAGAATCCAGATATTAAAACTCATAGAAGGCAAAATGGATAGATACTAAGTTGGTACTTTATTGAGTAGCTGATGAGAAGTTAGGCAAAGTTGAGATCAAAAAGTTGTTTGTACCTAACTACTTCAGTGAAAATGTTTCAAAGCATACCCTAGCATTTACATTTAGTTTATATTTATTCAAACCAAAATATATATTAAAAAATCAAAAATCAAAGACACATTTCAGAGACCCGGTGTCATTTTATCCAAATCAACACTTGATGTTTACTCTAATTTTTTAGCCCAGCCCATTACAAAAAAACTTATTCAAAATATGTAGCAAAGACCCACAACACTAAAATAAAATTAAGAGAAAACATTTCACTAAGAAAAATGCAATAACAAGCACGGTTTTGTCAATAATTTATTTCTGTGTTCTGTTTTTCGTCCTTTGCTCGCTTTCTGCTCTGCTTTGTTCATAGAGGTTTATAACCATAACAGCAAAAGCCTGGGTGAGTATTCTTTTCTTTAATATGAATATCATCTCAAAAACTAAGTACTCCGCAAATCTTGTCGGTTGATTATACTTCATTGATTATATTCTCATCGTGTTTAGGACGGAACTCCTGGAATGAATGTTAAAGGAATATCTGCAGCGATCGGCATCTCATGGAACTTCCTCCAAGTGTTCGATTACGACCACAAACTGATTCCTATCGAGCCCAGCTTTTATATGGCTGCTTACAGCATGGACCGCGAGGAACAGTTAGTCCACTTCATAGATTTATGAATTCACATAATTAATTACCTATAAAGCATAACTTTTTTAATAAAATACTAAGTCATGCAGAAATTATTTAAATGAAACTCAATTCAAGATACTTTGTCAATTGTATTTCTTCTCAACAAATGCTTGCGAAATCTTGGAACCTTGTAAATTCTTTCTCCGCAGAGCTCTAATTTTGGCCACACGAAGGTATTCTTGACTTTTCAAATTAAACTCATAAATATGTGAGCGATCAATGCATATCCCATGGTTCTTTCTCATCAAACAAAAGCCCAAATGCAAAAGAAACTTTTTGTTTCAAAACAACATTTTCTCTAGCCATCATGGAACCATATACTAGCAACAACAAAAATTGCGGGAAAGTGATTCCATTTCTTTTTGAGTAAGAGTCAAATTTCGGTCTTTAGACTTCAGTCAGTAGTTTCTTCAGTTACTAACTCTGTTATTTGAGTTTCAGTTAAGTTCAATTGTTAAAAGCAATCCAATTTCTTTGGTTTCAGGTTTGTTGTAAAAGATCGTGAGACTGTTTTTTCTCCAGCACAGAGAAGCCAGATTGTATGGCAGGTGATGATGAGGTCAAAATACGACGAAAATGACAGGGTATTCTTTTTAAAGAAACATATTTTTCTCGAATTCATCATTCTTGTATTCCTATTTCTTGAATATAATAAATTTCCCACCTTTTCTGTTACATGCTCTGCTTTGGTCAATTTGCAATTAAAACTCACTTAACAAATTGCAGGTAGGAATCAGACGACTACTCAGCAATCAAGCATATCTAGCGGCATTCTCCCTTCACGAAGGATGCTACGACAAAGACAATCCTCTAGGACCAAACCTAGACAGGCGGGTAAGAAACAAGTCTCTGGAAAAAATCATCTTGAAAGCTTCATTTTGATGGCATAATTTTATCTATAGCCTGCATAAAAGGAAGTTCTGGTCACATTCTTGTTTTTAAGTGTGATTTTTACCTCTTGAAACTGTCCGTGAATGAACAAGAAAAGTACATATTCTGGTAAAACAACAGCCAATTTGATAATCAAAAAGTTCTTTGGAGATAAAACTGCAGTTTATTTATCATTTTAGAACTCATTTTGTGTTGTACCTACCGAGGAATCAAATTATTTTTATGTTTTTCATATTTGTTACTTAAGTGTTAGATATATTTATCCTGTAAACCTCAGGATCCATTACATCCTTTACAGATCATTCATCAGGATCCTTTACATAGGTACCTATATAAAATCTGCTTTTTGGTAACAACTTTGGTTCAAATGCCAGAGGGCTCAGGTTCTCAGCATTTACTAATCTGATCAAAGTAAAAACCAGATATTTCAAAGCTTACTAAAGACCTATCATTACCAAATGTAGCTCTAAATAAATATTTTTCCAATTTTGGAAGTTGGAGGATCATGCTTTTCCAGCAAAATAAATTTGTTAAAAATGTAAGCCTTTGTTTAATGATGGATGCTGGATAGTATATGTGCTTTGTTTTGCAGTTGTTGTACCTGGAATGGGCTCGCCCTAGCCGCTGGTACAAGAGGCAGCCAATTTGGTTGATCAAGAAGTATTTCGGAGAGAAAATTGCACTTTACTTTGCGTGGCTTGGTTTTTACACAGCTATGCTCATTCCTGCTGCTATAGTCGGCGTTCTATGCTTCCTTTACGGTGTTGTTTCGATGAACTCCAAGGAAAATATTCCCAGGTATGAAAGTTGACACACATTTTTTTTTATTATTTGGATTGAAGAAATAATGAAGTTGGTAAAAGCAACATTTCTCCATATTTTTTAAAATAATTTTTTTATTGTTATACCTGCTAATAGAACCAACTTCAACTCAGTGTTTACAATTACTGAACGCAAAATTTCTGGGATGAAATAAAATTTGACCCAGTTATTTGGTGCAAGTGGTCTAAATGAATTCACATAGATTAGGTTATACATTTTAAAAACCCTATATTTTATTCTATTTTTATTGCAAATAATAATTGCTGTTAGCTCAATTAAGATTGAGAATACTTGCATTTGTAAAAGAACTGACTCTTGACTATTTTGCAGCAAAGAAATATGCAACGGAACAGGGGTTGGCGCTATTGTGATGTGCCCGACATGCGATAAGGCATGCAATTACATGAAGCTTGGAGACTCGTGCCTTTTTGCAAGAATTACATACCTATTTGACAATCCTGCCACTGTCTTCTTTGCAATCTTCATGAGCTTTTGGGGTGTGTATGACATTAGCAATTCAATTGAATAAAAGCTTTACTAATTTGTATAAGAACATTTAAAAAATACTTGATTGGATCTTAGCTTGTGATCACCATATGCAGGAGGTTCAGATTAATCTTGAACACCAAGCATACATCAAACAAGATTTTAATTTATTTAAAATATTTTCAGCGACCACATTTTTGGAGCTGTGGAAACGAAGGCAAGCAGTTATCGAATGGGAATGGGACTTGCAGGACATCGAGGAAGATGAAGAACCAAGGCCTGAGTTTGAAGCATCAGTGAAGACTTTTCGAACAAATCCAGTTACCAGAGAAAAGGAACCATACTTGCCTACCTGGAACAAAGCATTAAGATATACAGTAACAGGCAGCATGGTTTTGTTCATGGTAAAAAAAATTAATTACTTTTCCAGAGTAGAAATTGAAGTCTCACCTGCGTGTCTCATTGGACCGACCAATAATTTTCTTTCAATTTTAGCTAGCAGTTGTTGTTGGTGCCGTTCTTGGTACAATAATTTACCGCATATCTGTGGTTTCTGTGATACACGGAAGAGGCGGTGCATTTTTACAGAAGAATGCCAAAATATTTACTTCTGTGACAGCAGCAATTATCAATTTAATAGTTATTTTGATACTTACGAAGGTTAGTGGATGATAAATAATGATATTTCTTAAAACAAAATTGTAATCGTATGTTACATGTTATCAAGCAATGGATTATCTTTTTTTAACATTCAATTAAAAACTATGATATTGCTGGCAAATAATGCAGATAGCACAGAGATTTTGCATTTCTTTTGATCTAATTGTGTTCTTATTTTTTTCAGTTTTATCAATTACTGGCACTTTGGATGGTAAATTTGGAAAACCCAAGAACGCAAACTGAATTTGAAGACAGTTACACATTTAAAATATTCATTTTTCAATTCATAAACTTTTACTCTTCACTCATCTACATTGCATTCTTCAAGGTAAGCAATAATAATAATAATACCATTTATTTGTCGTTTGATCGTTAAACATTATACAAGTCATACAAGTTGGGTTGGAATGTTTTCCCTAAAACTAGAAAATGGTTTTAAGTGGTTGAAGAAAAAAATTATATTTTTAAGTTAACAGTCTGTATACACAACCAAATAACAGAAAAAAAAATTGTTTGAACCGAACCAATCTCCTTAGCTTACCAAGCCATACTTGAAATACATCATTGCTCTGGAGCAGTTCTAAACAAAAAAGAAGGTGTGTGTGGAATAATAAAAAAAGATACCTTGAACACTAGATATAAAAATATACGTAGAAACTAGCAACTGGGGCATAAACAACATTTAATGTTTGAAATAGGCACCAAAACTCTAAATGGATCACTCACACCAGACCCACCTTCATAAAAGACTGGGCTTTCCTTTTCAGGGTCGGTTTTTCATTCACCCTGGGGACATCGACGCCCGCAGTTCTGAGCTTCTGCGGTTACGTACTGATGTTTGCGACCCTGCTGGCTGTCTCTCCGAACTGTGTATCCAGCTGTCGATCATCATGATCGGCAAACAGGCCCTCAACAATTTCATCGAAATTCTTTACCCGTAAGCCAATACTAAAATTATAGCAATTGTAACTCCCACATATTATATTTATCTTGACCCATATGCAAGTTTATAGTTAAAAATAAAAATATTTTTTTATTCCAACAGCAAAATCATTATTAATAGTAAATAAATTGTTTCTACACCTTCAAAAATATTTCAAATTTTCAAAATTCATGCTTGTAAGGTTGTAAACTTTATTGGTATCAAATCTCATCTTTAAAGAGAGAAAATCTACGAAAACAAATAATCAGAAAAATCTTGGACAAACAAACAAAAATTGTGTACATGGACTGTGATTCTGTGATAGCTATGGATCGCATAATTGATTTTTTTCAAACTCACAGCAAGATGAGCAACTGGTGGAGAACGCGGCATCAGAAGCGGAGCACAGTAAATCAGCAAAGATTATATACTCGGTGGGAGCAAGATTATCAGCTGGTAGATGCAGGTCGTCTGGCTCTCTTTGAAGAATACCTGGAGATGGGTACGATATTTGCCATAGTTAAGAAATATACACCAAACAGTCAATGCTAATGAAAATTTTTCAAGAATTACTTATATCATTACTGACAGCCTAGCCGCAATGTCCCAATCTCAAATGTTTCAGTCTTACTGAAAATAGTCCAGTAACAATTTTTTCTTTCAACGTTTAATTTTTGTTGGGGCACTGTTTAAAAAAGGAAAATGAACCAATTGAGTTTGTGAATCGAGAGATTTTAAATAGTTTGTGCCATGCATTTGTCCTTGCTATATTTTGGTACTCTTCTGTAGTAGCGTCAGTTTCACCAACACGGTTCAGTGAGAATCTTCTTTTCTTACAAGTTATGCAGCTTCTTGGCAATCCAACTACAACAACAATTTTTTTTCTAGTTTTGCAATATGGCTTCGTGACATTGTTTGTTGCTGCATTTCCACTAGCACCGCTCTTTGCTTTGCTCAATAATATCGGAGAGATCAGATTGGATGCTTACAAGATGCTGACTCAGACTCGAAGGCCTTTGGCAGAAAGAGTGAAGGATATTGGTGCTTGGTATGGAATTCTGCAGAGCCTTACATACGCTGCCGTAGTTTCTAACGCTTTCGTCATTGCATATACGAGTGATTTCATCCCCCGAAGCGTTTACTCATACGTTTATTCGCCAACACTGGATTTGAAAGGATACATCGACTCCTCACTTTCAGGTACACACCTATTAATTTAAGTGATCTAAACATCTACAGAACTGCGTCTGTTGGGAGTAAACTGTTCAGTAGAGGTGCCAAGAGTTGTAAAATCAATACGGGGAAAGGTGTCAAAGGAAACACACAACCTACCAAAGAGTTGAAAGTGGCATCACATTAAATCATATGTACTTCATTAAAATTCAAACATAGATTGAATCAAGTTTTAAAGGTGTGTTGTAGTAAGTTTCAGACTTGCTCTGTTCGGATTGACTTGTGGTCCTAAAGTCAATTCCAACAGAGCAAATCCGACACTTACTAGAACATCTACCAACTATCTCTACTATCAACTATCTGGGCGTCCTCCATATTTAATAATGGTTTTAAGTTATTTGATAGATTTAATTTTAATGTAACTAGTGTAGATATAAATAAATTTAAAATAATAGGTATGAAGTGGGCAAAACAATTGTAATATTATATGTGTAAAATACTGGCTAAATAGCTAATAAATAAAAATAATTATTATTATTATCTCTGAACCCCTTCACCAAACCGTATAAAGGTATTTTATTCCACGACTCAAAGTTTCTGAAAAGCAGATTTTCTCTTGTCAATCATTTCCCAAATTGATTTGACAAGTGGAGAATTGTCTTGAGGTTTGATGTCACGAAAATGACCCCAATCAATACAGATTTTCAAATGTTATGACTCTTACCCATCTATTTAAAACAATAGGACATGAAAAGCTGTCCACGATTGACAGAAACTGACATGCTAATATGTTCGTTACAAAAATTCGGTCTTAGCATCAAAATAAATAGCACACTCTATTGAATGGCTCTGCAAAGGGCTGAATAAAAATTAATTCTAGATTCTTTAAAATATAAGCTTTTAGATCCGTTTCTTTTCTTCCATAGTATCAATTTCTCGTCTAATTGATTGCCGATTTCACTAACATTGCTGAGAACGCCCTAAAAGGGCGTTCTCAAGATTTCTTCCGGCGCAGAAATTTGTTTCAAAACACTGATATTTTCATCACTGGAAACCAAAAAATTTAGGCAACACATGAAGAACAAGAAACAAGTTGTTTTTAACAAATTTTTTGCTTTGAAATGGAATATTTGGTGACATAAAATTTAAAAAAATGTATATATAATATTTATATAATATTTTAATATTTATAATATTTATATATACAAATGGGACTACATACTTCGACCTCCAAATCACGATTTAAAAACTATGCCCCCATTATTCCAAGTTCAAATGTAAAACGGCGATTCATGCAGCGAGAAAATAGTGGCGGCTACTAAATAAAATGTCTTTTATATAACAAGTCAAGTTTTTTTAAATCGTTACCAAAATCAATTTAAAAATTTACCTTTGTTGTGAGCTTTTCTTTACATTATCTTTCAAACTTTCCAAAATGTCAGCCAAACAGGAAAAATAAATTGTGTCCTAAAACTACCATGAAATGTCAACTTAAGATTTAAACGGCATTGGTGAAATTGCCCACGAGAATTTCTTGTGAGTTCACAATGGATGCTTTACCCAGTTAGTATTAGATTGTATTAGTAGCAAAGCAAGATGCCTAAATGATTAATTAACAGGATTCTAATTGAAATGAGAGTACTATTGCAGAGTTCAACACTTCCGACTATCGCGAAGACATGGGGTCGGACAATTCTGAAGCAGACCCGCCGACTTGTCAGTACCGGGGTTATCGAAACGGACCCAACGATAGGGACAAATACGGGCTCAGTCCACAGTACTGGCACGTTTTTGCTGCCAGGCTCGCATTCGTCGTTGTCTTTGAAGTAAGCATAATATATCATCAATATGCTTAAATCATTTCTTGATTTATTACTTTGTGTAAGTATTGGATACTTTTTATAACGAAAGAAAGAGGAAGCACAACTAGCCAGAGAATAAAATTGGCATTGTGTGGTGCACTTGTTGAGAAATTTAATTTAAACTTGATTTAAATTCTCGTGTTTGCTACAATTTTTTTTAAAAGTGCAGCACACGACGGCAATTTCCTTCTCCGGTAAGTTGCACTCCCTCTCTCTTCCTTCTTCACCACAATCAATACCCAGCCTCTTGACACACTATTTGCAATAATGTGATTGCACACGAAATTAACGAACACACGAAGCATACGAAACACGAAATTAACACAAGAAATTAACTGTGCATTAGACAAAGTAATTGGAAGTGGTTTTGTGGAGGACAGTTTTAAATGTTACACACTATGCCTTTGTCTCTGTAGAGGTCTTTGTGTTAAAGTTTAATTAAAGGACACGGTAAAAATAAAAAAAGATAAGTAGAAAGATTTCCGTGTTTAACGATTACTGTAAAATGTTGGTTCTTTTGTGGCAAGACTCGATTCGTTCCACAATTATTTTTTTCATCTTACCCACCAATGCACAAAACAAATATATTCCATCATTTCAAAAGATACTCTTCTAAACACAACTTGTATTATTTGCTATGATATAGTGGTGAACTTACTTTTTTTGAGTAGTTTTGAACAACGTTTACCTTTTTGCTTTTAGTATTAGAAGCTTTCGATTTGAAGCACAAAATCTGATCGGTATTTGCCATAGTACAGATATGTAAGTCCTTGTATTTGTAAAGGGAAACAAAAAAAAAACAAGATCTTACTGAATATTATCTTTTTCATTAGTTATCTTATCTTAAATTAGAAAAAAATAACCATATTTTTCCTCCAGTCCACTGAAAATTGTAATAAAAAATAAATAAATAAATAAATAGGTGAGGGAAGCAAATGATAACAAGAGCTTTTCTTTCCAGCACATAGTTTTTGCGCTGACGGGAGTAATGGCATACGTTATACCAGACGTACCTGCAGAGGTGAAAACACAAATCCAACGAGAAAAGCTGCTAGCCAAGGAAGCCAAGTATCACAGGGATTCCACTGGACAGCCTAGGCAAAGTTTTGATCCTCGAATTGTGACTGGAAACAACGCATAAATTTTCAAGAATTAATGAGTATCTGATTCCTGAGAATAATTAAACATGAAATTACTGTAATGAGTATCAAGGATGATGTTCCGGAACAATCTGTTTTTGAGAAATTATAATGTATTTGGTTTGTTGTCCTTAAATACATTTTAAATAGTAATGTATATGAGACTAATATTTACAATTTAAAACTTTCTGAGATGCTAACAAGAAATTTACATTTCTCAGTAAATTTTAAAATACTAAATAGATTTAAAATAATGAACCCATCTTAAATTCAAGATACTTACTACAATACTAAGATACTATGCAATATTTACTACAGGTACTACAGGTACAATACAGAAACCTAGCACGAAAATAAACCATTCAAAATCAAATGATAGGACAAAATGTTTCAACATTTCTTGAAATGATTATTTTATCATTTATATATTATTAAAGGCTGGAAATTCCTATGCTCGGGAACAAACAGGGCAGTTCTTATCCTAATATTATAAATGTTTAAAAAAATCCACTTGTTTAATAATTTTCCACATCCTTAAATTGGCGATCCTTTAACAGAAGCTGTCCAACCTCGGACTTGCTAATTGTTCATAATCATTATCATTCAACTAAATGGTAGTTCTGTGTTCATCAACATTTGAATCTGTCCTCAGATATCAGAATAATCAGATACTAACAGAAGCAGGTCCGACCTATTTTACTAACAGCACTCACAGATAAGACACCTGTGCTGGCCTGAAAGATATCAGAGATACCTTTGGATACGGTGATTTATAGGACAATTTTCATCGGGACAGGCTGTGTGAATTCGGTAACCATCAAAAATTAAGAAACATATATATTTTCACAATCAAAGGTAACATACATTCTGCAGATAATATGCCGTAAAACTTGATTGGTACTAAAATGAAACGAGACGGCGCAAATCTGTAACGCTTTGTTTATAGCAATCGTGGGATCCGGCTGCATCCAATGGAGATCAATGTAACCAGCCATTGGAAAATTAAAAGTTATGCAGTGAACTTGAAACAAAAACTTTCAGCCGAACAGTTAGGAAAATAAATGCACATTGTTAGACTTTTCTCGGCTCTTTAGATTAATTTAACTGGATTAATTTTACCGAAAGACTAACGATGCATACTATTTTGGCAATCTGGAAGTCTCTGATTGAGAAAATCAGAAATTCTCTTCACTGATTAAATCAAATGTATCTGCCAATATTATGCAAATCCACAAATTTGGTTAAATTTCAAAATATTCTTTGCATACAAAAGTGCGTGCTGGTGAATCTCAAAAGGATCGTTTGTGAATCCTGCTTGGGGTCGAATGTACAACATTGTTTCGCCATAGAAAAAAAATGCTTGTGTTTTTACTTTTTCACTGTTCAGATGAAATGTGTAGAATCCTGCCGCGGCCAGAAACAACATAGCAACGAACTGAGGTTTAAACTAAGGATATTGTTCTTTTGCCACCCGGTATTTTGTGATTTGCACCTCTACTCCAAAAGAATGGTTCGAGAACAATGCATTTCTCTTGACTTTTAAGACGTCTACAATCTAAGTGACATGACATTGATTATAAACATTAGATCCGCTGGTCGAACAGGAATATTAGTTTCTTGTTCACTCTTCAACTGTCATCAGGTTTCGAACGATCCTATTGGTCAAAATTAAATTCGGCCTGCTTCGAATAACAATTAACAATTACGTGGGCATTAAGGCTTAGACGTACAATCCCCATCTGCTACTGCCTAAATCGTGGGCCCAGTTTTTAACACACATTTGTCATTTGTCTTACCAACTGTCTGCGATAGAGTGGATGTGAAAAAATGTCTAAATGCCGTTCTAGAATTATAATTAAGTAGAAATTAAGCAGATAATGGCATCGCAACGATGAGTAGAAAAAAGTAGCATTGGCTTTTTCAAATTTTATTCGGAGCCTACGAATTCTTCTATACTCTTGTCTGGATATTCCAATAGCATTGTCGCGAAGTTATCAAACCTTATCAGTGCGGTCTGGATCGTGTGGATTCGTAGAGCGCGGAAGAGACGACATTACGGCGTAAGTATGAAGGACTATGACATCGCTTCTAACCTTTCAGTTTGCCAAAAAAAACATACACACACACATAGCAACATAGCAATTTATTTGCAGAGAATTCTTTGCTTGGCATTCTGTAAAGATGTTTTTGGCGAGCATATTTTATAGTTATTTCTCAGTACCGCTTTATCCATAACTGGATTTTGCTTGGTTCACAGTATTTCTTCTGACTGATGGACCAAAGCCGCACTAATTATTATGTAGGATGCTTGTGTCTATTACTGCTATTTTAACCTTCCAGTGAGAATGATTTGAGAAAAATACGTGCATAGAGTAACCCTTTGGATGTGGATGCATTTCATAGGTACATTCATTCACATGGAACAGAGCAACTCTGTGATTTTGTGAATCTGTGAATAACATTTATTTCGAGTTTCTTTGCCTAAGGTTTTTTACATAAATATCCACATAGAAATAATGGCACTATCAACTGAAAAACACCAATGCTGATTTCATTGCTTTGAGTAAGTATACAACAGAAAATGCGATTACTTTAATCCAAATCAAATTGAATTATACATAAGTGCCTTGTTACGTGATTAACGCATCTCGAAGAGTTCGAATTCATTTCTAAAATGAGTTGTTAAAAGTACCACCAACTATTAAGTAGACTTCTTTGCTTGTCTGTACCTATGAGCTCGATTAGGTAGGGTTATAAAGCTAGGTTTTATTACACAGGTTGGCTGAACACTCGAAGTGGTCGTCGGATTGTTACAGCGCAAACTTCGCCTGTCGCTAACAACACTGTTAAGATAGCGAGGCCTCTTACAAACTCTTCCGCTGATAACTCGACTACATGAGAATAAAACATCGCATCTTAGACTCACTCACCGTATTTTGCATTAGCTGCCAGATTTGTCAAATTAGGCACTTCTTTCTACGCGGTTATGTGTTTAAAACTTGAAAGATCACATTTTAATGACGCCGGTACGCACGGAAAGAAGACCAAAAGAAGATATGCTTATTAAATGTCAACATAAGCATTGGATTGACATCAATTATTTTTAAGGCATTTCATTTTTTCCCGCTTTGATCTGATCGCAGTACGATTTTGATTAATGATTTGATTGAAAAAAAACTATTGTGACGATAAATAATCGCTAATAAAGTAAATTTAGATAAGACTGAACTAATATGCGAGCACCAAATATGTGTATTTCTTGAAAATATCGAAACTTTTAGCAGATTTTGTAATTATGTCTTCGAAGCCCTCATTTCCCATGTCCATGCAACACACCGGATCGTAACGAAGCAGCAAAAATTGCCTATACGCTAGGAGCATCGTTGGTCGATTTCAAACCATATCGAAGAGAACAACAAGGGAAAAAAAACTCTCGTAATTAAATTAAATTGTACTCTAAATGAACTAGCTTGTTAAGTTGGACGTGCTATGTACTGACCAGGCGAAACACATCGTCTCTTTGACACTGACTTTGATTAATAATGAATGCAGTCGACCTGTAACCCGCGCTCAGCTTATGTTTGCTATACTGCACGTAGCGCCAGATGATGGACATTTACAGCGGGAGATATTCATACTATCTCCAAATCATATCATGATAGTTTGGTATCATGCTTTTTTCCCGGCGGTACACTCTGTTGAAATGAACATTATTCTTCAGATTGGATTTCCAGGAGATAGTAAACCTACGATGCTGGCCACGAGTTCGTAACTAATCAATTTGCATTTTTTTTTTATAGTTAGGGTAATAAAATTTTCTTCTATTATAAGCTAGAGCTATAAAGAGTCAGGAAAGATTATGTGGTAAGTAAAATTTCCAGTTGGTACTAAAAGTAAAGATCGCATCTAAGGAAAACATACTTTTTGCCAAGAAATGTAATTCTACCCGAATATGGCTGTACTTCAACATCTAAGTTCAAAACCCTTTCTTATTAAACACAGCCAGTACAGGGAACGAAGAAAATTTCAGCAATGTCGGTATATCTATATACTTCACGTGTCCATTATAGTTTATGCCTTTGTGGATACTAGGATAGTGGTTTCTTTCAACCAAACTTGACAAACTTACAAAATGTGCCAGCTAAGCTCTTAATTTCTCTTGACTTTATGGTCGCAAATGTTGGTGCTGGTAAAATAGCAACTTGTTTTAAAAATTTTCCTTGGCAAGAAGACTCTCGTTCGTTCTACCACCGACTTGCGGCATCCCTTGCCGCAGACCTAATAAAGTTTAGGTATCTAGTGCCCACTGGGCTCGAACCTGCGCAACTGTTCAACCAGCAACAGAGTGTACTTGGGCTCTATCCGAACAATACCATACGATCAAGTTAAGTCAGTTGACCTATCACCTTCCATCCAAGTGATCACTAACAATAAACAATAAAGGTACATGTCTTGTGTATCATACCCCACTATAGCTTGACCTTACCTAGCGTCGACGCAGAAATATATCGTTGAATGATTGTGGACGCGGACATTGCGTAAATAAACGGAGATGCATTTCTCTCTCAATGAAATTTACAGATAATTGAGAAATTTCGCAGTAAATAGGTATAGTCTATCCCTGTGTTAGTACGGTGCAAAGTTCCGCACGTGGTTGTCGGGTGGTGTGTAGTAGCTATGACACGGTCACAAAATAGGTCCACAGCTTGGAACGCGAAAAATTGTCCACCCAATATTGGAACAATCTGATGGAAGTTATGTTATTTAATTTATAGTTACAATATTATGTTCCTCGCATACCTTCTTGTTTTTTAAAACTTTAAAATGGCAATTTTAATCTTGTCAAAAATTAGAATTTTCCAGTAGACGCTTTCAAGCCTCGGCGTTCAGGCGACCAAAATTAAGGTTAATTTTCTAAAGATTTCTCAGCCGAGAGAATGAATCAAGAAACGAGTATAAAGAACCTGTGACTTTTTGTGGCTGTGAATTTTTTGTTTTGCAATTATGTTGTTGAAATATTTACTAAGAAATAAACATTAATAACTAAAAGAAAAAAAAAACTTAACAATTTTCTTTATTGTTGCATCAATTATCTTAACTCTCTTTCGTTTCTGCTTATAAGCTTGATAGTACCGACGCTTTGAGACAAATGCCACACGACCTGTAGTGGAAACCTACGTCATTAAACTACTCAAATCAATCAATCAATTTTCCGTATGTTAGCTGGTGCCAAAATGGATACACACAATCTAAAGTACGCGGTTTTTGACGCGGGAAGTGGATTCGTGAAACCAGACTCAGATGAAATATACGCATATCCAACCTTTTTTGGCGTAATTTTAGTTTTTACCGGAAATTGCCGGAAACTTTCATGCCACGTGGTCGTGGGAAACGGAGTCTCAAGAAGATTAAAAAAAAATCAAAATATTAAGTTGCACGCTTTGTATTCAGGACCTAATGATAAAATTTGAGACGAGCTTATCTTTCACTTTCAAGCCACTTTCAAGTCGAATCCAACTTCACAAGAAGATAATCGAGATTAATGTCCACCAACCGTAAAACATCACTGGACTTTTTGAGGATCGATCAGGATTTTATTTTTGGGGATTTGGGTTTTGGCACATGGTAGAAGAAAAATGGCGGGGATAGTGAGATAAAAAAGTGTGAATTTACATTTAGACATGGCATGTAATTTTGTTGCACATTTCATTATAAATTAACAATTGCGATATCAACATAGAAAAATTGAGAAAACTATCACACTAATAAAACACTCGTTGCGGCTTATCCTGAAGCTGCAACCACCCAACAAATCAGGGTGCGGAAACCAGGAGCACAAAATGTCATCAAATACGAATTCCTTTTACGATACAAAAATCGTTTTGCAATAATTTTTCAGCAATAAATTGCCACGTTTTTACACAGAGCAATAATCTATAGCATAGGTCGATAGAAAAACATGCTATCCGTTGGCAGAGTTGTTGATGTTGATGACAAAAGCACGATGAGTGTTGATGGCGGCATAGGCAGCATCCTGCAACCTCGCCGCGAGTGCAATCTCGAGAGTGCAATCTCAAAGTGCAATCTCAAAGTGTTACATAGACACGGAGCAACCTGTGACCTTTGCTGACCTCAGGAGACACTTCATCACGATTGTCGATTAAACTTATTGTTTGAGGCGATTTGTAAAAAATTGCGTCAGTCTTTTATTGGTTGAAAATGTGTCTTTGGCTCGTGTTCAGCGGTTGGTATGTCTGATTTGAATCGATTGGTTTGCAGCAGATTTTGAACTTTGATAATATGATTTCGATTACCAATGCGATTATCAGATTTGTTGACGACAAAAGCTGTGTTAAAAGGTTGACTTTGGACTATGATGAAAATAATGCGCTTGTCAAGAAAGTTTCTAAAATGCCATGCGGTCTAGGTAATTTTTCAGCAAACAATTATCGCACAACATCAAAATTAAAATTGATAGATAACTGAACTTGTGCATTCTACGTTGTTAAGACTTCAACTTCCAATATTCTAGTACTGCACACTTCTTAAATGTTTGGCGACATTATTGTAGAAGTCTTGAATAAAAGAATAGGCCAATTAAGACTGACTAGTTGTGAGTGGTTGTTGGTGGAGGGGGGGGGGGGGGGGGGGGGGTTGTCATATTACCGACGATGAGTTACCTGGTTCAAAGACTGTGAAATATACCAGTCTCGACACAAGGCGGATCACAATTTCGCACATCCTGAATCCTGAATCCTTAACGACACGCTTTATCACATTTTTTTCTATTTTTAATATTGATCACGAATAGTTTGTCCGGCGTCTCTAGGAGTAGCACGTAAGCGAAGATAGTTTACTGTGCACTTTTGTAAATGTGTGTCGTGATCTCGAAATGACTTGTTGGGTGGTTGATCCTGGCGGGTGGTGGTAAGGGCCCAGAAGGAGGGTGAAGAGGGGGAAGGGTACCGTGAACTCGATGAATCCCGCTGAGAAGTCCCCATTTTGGTGGTCTAAAGGATGCTGTGAGCTCATCACTCACCGAAAGATCGTTCCTCGAAAGGCATCCGAGTGATATCCGGTGAGCAGCGAGCGGTGAGCGGTGAGCGGAGGGTCGCACAGTATTTTTGGTCGCACATACAAGCGCCATGACGCACACTACGCTCTACGCACAAGAAGACTCCAGGTGACACATGGAATACCTGCTGACCATGCACTGATTCACATTCACCTTTTCATCAGCAGTACACAAAGCACTGCCTTCTAAATTGAGCTATTTCTCGTTGCGTATGGTTTCCATGTTCCCTTGTTTGCTTTGATCAGGAAAATGCCGATGTTCGAAAAGGGGGTTCCGAACCAAAAGTCCTCCCACCCCCTCACCACCTTAATTTTTCAATACCTGACTTAAGAGTTATCTCACTAGTTAGTCTCATTGTATTATCTATGATAACATTTATAACCATGTGATCACAAATTGGACGCCTGGGAGAATATCACTAAAATTATTTGGCAAACTTGATCAAGGCATTTTGCTAAGTCAACATCAGATAAAACATTCGTGATTTTTTTATTTTTGTAAATTAATTTCTATGGTTGAATTCGATTTTGGATGCATATTCTAACCGATGTTCAGTCAATGAATTCGTGTGTAAACGTTAGGTTTTACTGGACGTTTCGTTATTAAGTTTTTCCATCGAAAGGATTGGATCATAAAAATGATAGCCATCGCTGGTGATAATAGTAGAAATGAATTACATTCACTGGGCGCCTGGTATTTGCACCTTTATATTTGAAGTCAAGTTGATTACAATAGCCATGTCGATATTTCGCTAGAGAAAGTCAATCAGTATTTAGGGGCTTGAGACCCTAACGCCTACACTAAACAGGCAATCTAAATTTGTAAAAAAAAAGGTAAAAAAAATGCGTGTGTAATGAACGAGTGCTCGCTGGCCGGGTATCTGTATGCTATCAGAAGATTATTTTTAGCCGAGAAATAGTCTTCCTCAATCTAATGATTTATTTAAATTTGAAATTGAAATTGAAGCAATTTTGGTTGGTTTTTTTGTGCAGCGTGAATTTTTGCATGACGGTTCATCCGCCATCCAGAATGAAGGAAGATTTCAGTGAAGGAACCGGAAAATTGAAGATATATCGTTATTTGTTTGTTGCCATGCATTGGTGGTGACTATGCTTTTCTTTTTCTTTAGGATAGAGATCCGGCCCATTTAGACTAGAATTGTTTGTATTATACATTAAAAGTTTCCTGGAAACAAATGTCTGGTTTCGTTTTGTGTAGATTCATTTCGTGTTATCTTACATCCCCCTCCCCTCGGATACCCATGAATATGATTCCGTACTTTAAAGAGAGAGCGTTTTGATGCAACTTCATATCTTCAAGCGCCAAATCTGTCGTACTCCTCTCAGCTAGTGTCGATTGCATTCTTCCGAGTATCGTTCGATTTATAAGTTGATGGTTCATATTTTAGATAAACTAACTCATATTCATGTAAAATACAATCACTCAAAATTACAATCCCCTTAACATTTTCCTGTAGTAATTTATGAATTCAAAATTTAAATAAAAACTGCCAAATATTTATCCAAGTTTTTATTTTTACTTATTTCAGTTGACAGTTTTCATGAATCGGTGATTAAGTAAGATATACGAGTGTTCATTTGTATTACAGCTTCTGAAATGTGGCATGGCTGCAACCAAGTCTCGCCTCAACTTTTCTAATCTATCATGCAAGACTTGCATGAGATACTTCTTCTTCAGGTTGGACTGAAAAACAGCGCAGCCGAGCACTTATCTTTGAAAACAGCAGGAGCAAAATTTTCACGATTTATTCTCTACCACGAAAAAAAAAGCATTAGAATATTCCAAAATATGATTTGTGTGCACTTGTAGAATTCACGCGACTCAAATATGGTAATTTTCATTTATGTATTTTGAAATTTATTTATGATTTTATTAAAAATATGTCACAAATGGTATTGTATCGAAAATGAAAAAAGACAATTTCTCCTAGACTCGTTATTGTGGTCGAATATTTCGTCTTTTGTCGCCACCGCCGTTATTGTTAGCGACTGACATGAAATTCATTACAAATAAACGGTCTTGGAATAAATAATTCACGCACACACAAATATCGCCAGTTGATTTGTATTCTTGCCCGGGCCCAGGTCTTTTTCTGGCGAGCCACATCTTCTGGAGCTCGCCTACAGGCCTGATTTCAAACGAATCTTAGCGATGTATGACTGTCATTTGCAGCGGAATATGCGATCTACAATCTGCTCACCGCTCGCGCTATGGCCGAGACAAGCACCGTCTTCTTTCGCTGCATCTACGCCGCAATAACCCAGACAGACAGGTCCCAGTTCTTTTTGGTGCCGACAGGAACAAGGAGGAAAAATGATCCCAAATTTCTCTCCCCGCGAATCCAGAACCCCCACCCCTCTACGTTCTACTTCCGACCCCTTTTTCGATATCATACGTAGCATACTTTCACGCCATAGGGTTGTAAGAACTATGGTGGTCTTGTGGTGAGTATCAGACTTGCTATGTTGAGATTGACTTGTGGTCCTAAAAAGGACCGACGGTTTCCACACATGAGAGTAGCCCCAGTGCTGACAGCCCCAGCTAGCCTTGAGCCATTAGTAAATGTTTCAACACTACGTTTTTTATTTTTTCTCGGCAAATGGTGTTTTCCACAAGCATGGAGATAGCTACGGTAGGTACATATTACTTCTGGCTCTACAGTGGAATTGTCGGATTTCTCTGAATTCATACTATGGCAAACGCTGCAAGCGTTGAAAGATGAGCTTAGCGAGATACTTTCTGACCCTCAACTGTCGTGGAGAACTCAGCCCCTAGTTCAAAGCATCTGCTTTCCAGTGGGCTAGCGGCCTTTGGGCCCCTAGCAACAAGCACAGGGAACCAAACGACAAAGAGCGCAAGGTAGGCAAGGTGCGCAGGGGTTCGCCAGGCGCTCACCTTTGTGTCACCGCCATGTGGGAGAAAATAAACATCTTGGTTGGATGTCGCTGGCACTTCGGTTGGATTGAACGAGGGTAGGACCACGATCGTGACGTATTCGAAAAGTCTAATCATAGTTCAAAAGTAGTAAAAAATGTGTGCAAATGTTTGTCAAAACGCGGACCACAAACGTATTGAAAGCATAGCTATTTTCACATCCAAACGTAGTGCAAATCGTAGTGAAACTGCAGTACAATTCTCATCCAAACTAAGCCAGAACGAAGTCCAAACAAAGTCCAAACATATAGCCATTACTATGTACGGACTTAGTCGAGTGGATACCAACAAACGTATATTCAAATATTAAGTTCAACGATTGGTAGTTCATATTAAATCGTCACGTAATCTAGTAAATCCATGAACTTTAAATAAAAACTCTAGAGGCAAGAGAATTCTACCTGCCGTACCTAAAATTAGTACATTAATAAAAAAAAAAGATATATATATATAACTCTTATCATAGCTTGATATTTTCCGTACCTGGCCCATGTTATTTTAAAATCTCTGATTTGATTTTACAACCAGTGGCCCAATGATTGGGCTAAGTGACATATTGTAATGCTGATAGGCCCAAAGTCTGAAAAAGCTACGTAAGGGTTGGGTAAGGCTCGCTTTCGCGTATGTGCGCAGTCCAGTGGGTAGCATGTACTGAGCTGTGTTGCAACTGCAAGACACGTCCGAGCTAGCAAGTCCATCGCCGAGAAGAAGGTGGAGTGTCGGCTCTGGGATAATTTGCTCGCGTCCATGCTTATACTTAATCGGAGCTAAGCTGCTAATCGGAGCTTAGCCTGACAGGCAAGTGACAGCAACTTCTATTGGCCAGACTAAATCGGTGCCTCCCATATGAAATGTCATCTTACTTGATTGAGGCTTGGTCTTCACAAGCTTTTTACATGTTTTATTTCTCTAAACCTGATATTTCAAATATTTACAACATGGCGGACACTGGCTTGGACGTGTATTTCTCTTTTAAAGGCTGTCTATTCTTTTATAATGCCGATGTCGCTCGCATTTGATTTGATCAAATATATTATTACATAATTGTTTAGAACTAATTTGAGAGAATGGTTCTATAGTTATGTTTGTTCCGTGCAATGGAGTCGTTTTCTCAGCCATTATGAGTGACAGTAATATATTTCTGTCCTACTAAATGATTCCAAAAGAATTCTTAGCCATTGTCAAGATTTTCTTTTCACACTTTTCTTCTTCATCTTTCTTTTATCCATGGATCGTATTTTACCAAAAATTTCTTTAAAACACCCGTAAGTTATTCCGTGGCATAGTAACGTATTTACTGCGTCCGCTTCATTCCATGAATGGGATATACTTGACGATCATCCATCTCGTTTTGACTTCCGAAGAGCTATTGTAAAGATGCACAAGAAAGAAGCTCTGGCCGTTTCATTCTCCTTGTGCGATACCGCTCTGTGCCACCTATTAACTAGCTGCAGCTTTTCACTCTTTTCGCAAACCCAGGGAAGCAGTTGGGACCAAAGATACGTTGTGACCACATACGCCGCGGCTTATTTCTCTTCGACGGCACATCTTCGAGCTCCCGGGGTGGTTTTTGTGGTGGGTCTTAGCGCACCCAAGCACCAAAATTACACCAACACGGTTAGATCGAGTGACGTCACTCATTCAGGCTTTGCAAAAAAGGCAAAAGGTATTTTATAAAAGACCAGAAAGCCAAGTCTTGCAATGCAAGTATTCATTGCGACAGAAAATACTTGTACGGTTTGCGACAAAATCTCAAGCATATGAGAAAGAAAGAAACTAAACAATAATACACAATATTTTTAGCCAGACGAGGAAAATGAAAGTCGTAGTCGGCCAATAAATTTGATCGAGCTGGTCAGATTGGAATAATAACTGTGGCCCGCGCCAGTTTACCTTGACCTATTATATTCCTGCAGTGTCCAACAAAAGTCTGTCTTATTCCGATGTTCTAGACGAGTCAGCAAACGTTTATATCTCTGGCCCGAAGGTTTAGACGAAAATAATCATTCTGCCTGTCAAAGATCACGCTAGATCAGTGCCACAAGTCAAGAACATCTTTTCAGACTCAAGATTCTACAGGCATAATCGATCGAGATCCATGTTGAACATTGAAGGAAAACATTTAAAAGAAGTACACGTAATTTTCGCGCACACCGTCTGAATGCGGAGGCTTGAAAGTGCTTTGAAAACGCTTAGAAATGGCACGTCTGTAAACCACATACTTATGATCATATTTAACCTGGGTCAACAGCAAGAAAGTTTAATAGTTGCACAACCATACTAACCATGAAGTACACTTAAGAACATGAGTGTAAGGGAAATATCAAAGTGCAGCATTTTACTGTCTGTTTTTTTCTTCTTTCTTTCTACTTCTGACCACAAACTGTAGAATGTAAGAGGAGGCGAGCGTCTATTAATAGCTTAACCATCAAAACTAATAAAGCTACAAACCCTAAAATTATAGCAACCAATTCCTAACACGCACATTCGCTTTACAACCGCAAAAAATGACCACAGACAAAAGACCACTTGGAAAATACTATAGTACGTACATACCTAGCGAGACCTCGAGTCTCCGACTAACTATACGGACTGCAAATTCGAAACATCTTTACAATACATTATTTTCAGAAAATTAAAATCAATTTGTGCTCTCCAAAATGTGTCAATTAATTATCGTAAATGTCTTCATGCCACTTAGAAAATGACCCTTAATGATTGATGTTGCTAATGTTAGTAAATTATTAAAGCTTCGTATTTAATATTTATTAAAATTAATCTCCCCTGCACCGATTAAATACATCATCCTGTTTTGGTGAAATTAATGCAAGGTTGGTCGCGGATGTATTCAGACATGTGACCCGGGTTAGATGACCGTGGCCGCTGGCCTAGGTTAGAGAGCCTTGCAGCTACAACGGGCGAGAGTGGCCGAATTCAACGCGTTTAACCACCATTTTAGCTCTACGGATTGCAACCGCCTCTAAATACATGCCCAATGCATGCGTGCAATAAGATATTGCACAGCTTTGCAGTTTTTCATTAAAATTGCCCTTCACTAGCTGTTTTTTTTTTCAAATTTCGCGTAGCAAATGACAGCAGGCAAAAACAGACTTACCTAAAATGTCCGATTTTAATGGTTATTTCTTCACCAACTTAGGAAATACTTGTGTCAAAATTACCCCTAATCTATTTGGAGTGCCTTCTTCTCGGCTGAGTTGTCTGGCAACTCAGTAAACTTACTCAATTGTACTCTCAGACAGTAAGTGTTTACTCTAGGCTGCATGGGATACCACCAGGCTAATACCTAAATGGTGGGCACATTATGGCGTAGACTATATGGGATACCTCAATGAGGTTAATACCTCAATGATGGATAATGACTTAGAATGGTCTCTGCGTAAATCAAATAGCCACCTTTGTATAAAAAATTACAAACTCTACTGCCTCACACTTACTATTCTTAAGTCTTTGCATATCTTTCTGTTTGCTGCAGGCGTCGGTGGCTACTAGCGCCATTTTCTGATCTAACTATTACGACGTACTCCACTACCATCCTCATAGGAGAGTACAGTACGGCACATCACAGTATGGCATAGCATGGCACAATGGGCCACTCTTTAGCTACGAGTGCCTTCTGATCGTGTGCCAGTGTGTAACAAGGGTCCGCGTGCTGGCACAGTCCTGATATCACATTGCATGGATCAGTTGGCCACTCTTTAGCGATGAATGCCCTCTGATCGTGTGCCGAGTCCTCACATCACATTGCATGGCCTTTCGAAGCCCAGCTCGTCGCTTGTAAATAAATTAACACGAGTTTAGGATTGACTAGACTAAACAGATAATTAGATGAGTTAAGTGCCACCTTGGTAATTAAACACGCCACCTTTTCTAGTCGAATACCTTGGCTTACCACCTAAGACTTGTTACTGACTTGTTCACAGATTCGATTATCATTTACAAATTGATTTGTGCAAACAATTAGCCACGGCACAGAGCGGAAGCTGAGGAAAATTCGTTTACATATAAATATCTTGGCGTGACTTTTGATTTGATCTTGCGTTTCATGAACGTCTTATTTACAGTATTGGCAGAAATGTGAAATATGATGAAGAATGTTCGAGTAGTATGGTCAGATTCAGGATACCTAAGAATCGCCCTATTATGTGCTCATTAAGATTCATTAGATGCAATTCATAAGAAGTGTTACTATGCTATGCATACCTGTTGGCAAATCTGATACACTGCGATACACCTTTCCAGCTATTCGTGCAGATATTTTAATTTTTGGACCGCTTCTCAAATGCTCTGAATGCAGTGGAAAAAGTTCGGAGGGAAAATGTTATAGGAGTGAATTTTTGTAATTATTACAAGACAAACGACTCCAAGGCAAACGGAAAGCTCTTGTTATGACACCATATGCAAATTCTTTGCACTACGTGCAAAATGCATCTTTTGATTTACTACTCGGGCACAAATCATCGTGAATGCCGCGAACTTGGCGCTGGCTTGGCGACAAAAAGGGTATTCACTTAATGTCTAGTTACCACTGGTAAGGAAGTGGGGGGAGGGGGAGGGGTAAGTGGGGGTTTGTATCTAGTATAGTAGTTTGTATTCTAATTAAATGTTTTAAAATCACTATTATACCACCCACTTTCCTCCTTACTCCTAGCGTTTCCTATATTTTGCGAAAATCTGGTACGCATATATACGGTGCTAAGAAACCCTTAACCACCTTGAAACTTGTCTAAGTAACAGTTCCAAAAATAGGTTCCAAGTAATGGCTTGAAAAAAACACATTTTAGCCCACCAACAAAGTAAAAAAACAAAATAAATTGTTTCCCACCCTTAAAGAAATTTTCCTGTTGCTTATTTTACTTTGAGACGACAAAAAAATCAAGAAAAATGTATGAATTTAAATTTTGAGTGGACAAATTTCCAGCAATGGCCGAATGGTCACCATTCTCACTCTGAGGAATTTCCCTGAACACCAAGAGGTCTCGCAGCATCGAAACCGCCAGAGAAGGTCTCGAGAGTCGAAACCAAGCATAAGAGTGTAAAGTCTTAGAGTCTTTGAGTCTTAGAGTGTAAGAGTGTAGTCAATTCAAGAAGTCATTGTGTTTGGGACTTTACCTTCTGAGCATCGTGCATTTTCCAGACACTTGGCCGTTCTTTCTCTCTCTCTCCCCCTCTCCCTCTCTCTTCTCTGCCGACTCCATGAGGCTCACAGTTTATTCTACACTCCTTAATTCCAACTATGACATATTTGACTGGTGCTAATTAATTCCTCCATTCTACCATATGACAGCCAGCCAAGGTCGGACTTGGCTGGCTGTCATACTCGGCAATAGATTTCATGCTAGGAAACTACACTCAGTCCAACGGCCAAGGGAGGATGAGGGATCTTAGCAACAATAATATATATCCATCTCGAGAGTATTATCTTCTTTGAGGTTTTATGTAAATCACTTGATGAGTGGGTGTTCTTTCTTTGGCCGCATGGCTCTGATTTTCTTTCAAACCTTCGCTTTGTTACAGATGACAATTATTGTACTCCTTCGCGAAAGTCACTTCTGATCTATTATTTTCTTTGTTAATTTCTGTTGACAGTTGATTCGTAAGACTGTTGGTTCATAATACAGCGACCCTAATAATCCTTTCGATCTCTAATTAATTGCATTTCACCTTAAAAATGCAGTGTGCTCCACGAATCATCGCTTTGAGTAGAGTAACGACCGTCTGAAATTCCTTCCAAGACGCTATCCGCATGCCCAAGGATTGCCTATATATCGAATAAGATCTTGGAGATGCAAGCTTTTAGTCTTGTACTAACTGTAGCTGCTGGTATAAAAGCTGTACTCCGCGGGAATGCTTTTGATTTATCGGCAGAGATTTTACTGAGGTAGCATACTAATAGTGTAGTTATAGTTATCCTTGTGCTATTCGGAGTTAAGGTCCAGGCAGCGTCGAGCGCAGAGCAGACCCGTTCCACGACCGTCGCCTTGTGAAACGATCACAAATATGTCGGCCCTGCATCTCAAGTGTCCATCTGATTATGACTGAAATCTAACTGAAAGGTGCATCTTGCTATAGAAAGTAAGTAATCTGTCCGCAGCCTCAGGTGAAATCTATCAAGCTCGACAAAATGTGAAAAAATAAATAAAAACAAAATTTCGAAAGTGACTTATTTTTCTTTATTGATGGGTTATATTATTAAGTGCTCTTATTTGAAACGTTATCAGAATTTACATCTTCTAAATACATGGAGAGCAAGGTAATTGGTGATAATTAATATTTCCTCTTTTCTCTCGTTGACTTGAACTAATTTCTTGTGGACTCCTCTGATTTCTCACAGCACTCGATGCAATTTTTGGGATAGTTCCTTGATGTAAGGCAGTGCCACCTCCTTTCCGCTATGCGTCTCCCTTGCCCCCCCCCCCCCCCCCCCCCCCTCCACCCACCTGTCCTTACACGTCCCATTCACACGACCATCCTGCTCAGACGCAAGTAGCGATAGCCTGTGGGCCCGAGTATGACTTGGCTATGTGGACCTAACTAGCAGAAGGGGTATATGTGGTAACACCCCCACCACAAATATTTTATGCCACCACCACCATGAGAAAGCCGTTCTCATGCCATGTTTTCATTACCAACGATTCTGATTCGCTGCAAGTTAATATTTATTACATGTAATTACGCTTTTTGTGCAGTGGAGTGTTTTAAAATTTCCACATTACAAGGAAAGCCCGCACTGTATTTCGCTTGTAAGACTATGGTAAGACAGCCCACATTCTAAGGGAGGCTTGTCACATTTATGAAAAGATTACAGGAAATGGATGGAGGGAGAGGGAAGGAGAGGGGACGACAGCCGGCAGCTAGTCATCAAGATTCAGCAGACACTTTCAAACGTAGAGCAAAATTTGTCGGGAATTCAAGTACGTATTACTTATTATTCACTAGCACATCAATAAAATTATTATAATATACATTTTTTCTCTCTCTCTTGAGACATGAATGAACAAAATTCAGTTCACAGACTACGAAACCGTCGGTGGCAAGTAATGTTAAAAATTATCTTTAACTCCGTAATGTGCTCGGCAGAGGTTTCCAACAACGCGTACACCATGGGATGCAACGGTAAAATGTCATCAATGCCAATGTAATAACAAAATAAACTAATTAATTTTCGTACCCATACCTCTAGGCAATGGTTGTGACTAATGTAGTTTACAGTTGGTAAAGTTGGACAGTAGCTGATATGTAATATAATGAAGTCAGTTATGCCCGCGGGCTAGAAATGGAATATGAAATATGCCATTAAGATCTGGAAAAACACGCTAGCTGGCTGCATTTGAGACCTTTGTGTGCTTAGATGATCAAAAACCATAGGCCGCAAGAGCCATCTGAAAGGCGACGGAGAGATATATTTTATTAACACTAATTTAAAACTGAATTCTAATTTATTCGACTTGTCGTACATTATCTGCATATGTCTTTATCTAAGTAAGTATGACTTTGGATTAATATTGACACTAATAATGCGAACCCGTTTTTTTTTTTTCCAATCCAACGTCATAGGCTGAACATTAGAACCAATGTCTCCTTCTCAACATGAAACATCACCAAGCATCGCCGATTCCCAGCCAAGATGGAAATTACTTTTGCATATCGGCTAGTATACATTCTAAGATGGCCGCTACGTTTCGTTCTGCTATGGTTTTTCATTGACCCAGGGCTGCATTCTTGGTGTATCTCTTTTATTCTGTTCGTCTGTTTTCTTTCGCCGTGCCGTGCCGTGCTGTTGTGTCGCTTCTCTTCGTTTTATTTGCCTCCTAGATTTTTGGTTTGAAGAATTTCGAAGCATTTTTTCCTTTTGCAACTCTTTGACTCGAGTCGAGCTCGATGTCGGTTGTCCATACGGCGACGCTTCTGACGCAAGTAGATTCGTGGGGTGTATGTCTCCTCTGATGAGTGCGGGGCTCTGAGGGTCATTTGATGAACTGCGGGACACTGAGGGGCACTGCGGGACATTGCAAAGGCATTGTGGGGAATTGCGGGACATTGCGGTGCACGGGTATTCTTGTCGTTTTTGGTAGTCACAATTTTGCGTCGGTCAATATTTCGATTACATTTTGATGCTGCTTAAGTGAAACTACTCGGTGCTTGCCGAGAAATTTCATTTTCGTGCACGCGGCAAAGGAATTTGTTGCAGGCACGGGCACAAGTCGAACGTAACCTTCCTTTCATTTACATAATATTCCCCCTGTCAATTATATATCGTGACATCGTGGTTGAAATCATCCAACGATTAGTATCTGAGACAAATCTAAATCCAACACTGATCTAATCGTGTCAACAGAAAACTCATAAATACAGTATAAGAAAGTTGAAACTGAATTGTCTTTAATTAACAAGACTAGTTAGCAGTCTAGAAACTGAACGAATGTATCTCTCAGGATCACTTTTTACAACTGCCGGCACGTTTGATCGTCAATCAGCCGTTTTTCAAGACTTGAATCACATGATTATGACAAAGGAATGTCGTCAACGGTCCTATTTTACGTTTTGGAAAAATTTATATTGTTATCTCTGATGTTTGATCATTTAAACTAATCAAAGGTTGTCAACAATGGTTTGATGATATGTTTTTTCCTCTTTGTTTGAAGCCGAATTTTTCCATTGTCTTTGACAATATGCAAATGTCAATTCAAACCTCGTAAGATGAAATAGCTATTTAAATGAGTATAAATGAAGTCTGATGCAGCTCATTTCATGTAGAAAAGTTAGTAGCAGATCAAAGTATTCACACCTTCGACTATAGTATATCGTGGATATTGGAATTAGTTTGTTTAAATTGCTCTTCCCGGCCTTTCTTTGTTAAGCGATAACAACTACGATCGAGCAGCCGATCTCGAATCAGACAGGCCCCAAGTTTAACACGTTGATACTAACGTCATCACGGTCCCATCAGACTGCCCCGACGTTGAAATTGCAGCACCATTCGACGCCGAGCGCCCTAAAGCTCCAGCGCCCCAGCAGTTATAGAAGCATTGAGTACAGTGACGCTAACCGCTGAATGTATCTAAAATATAACGTTTCCATTCGAATATTTGATGATCCATCATGCTGAATGATTGTCAAATCGCATACTTTGCATACCATCTTGAGTCAAAGTGTAGGATGAAATCATAGTAATATGACATGGTTACTTAAGAAATCTGTCTTCCAGTCCCGATTTTGAACGCAATTCCGACAACACTGCGTTTGCGGTGTGAATGGCCAGTCCTGAGTCTTGCAGAAAGTGGTGACATCAACTTATGAGCAATTGGTAGGTAGTAGAATGTAGTAGGTACCCTAGGTAGAGGTCCTAGGAAAGATGAACCTACCAACCTCGCCGACTGCAACGAGCTGTTTGCTTGGACACAGTTCCACGTGATTACCTACCAATCACCGTGAGACAAGGAAGTGGCGTCAAATGCTAGTCTGGCGTTGCTCCATTCTTCCTTCGCCGTTAACATCGCTTCTCAGACATTTTTGCATTATCAATAACCTCCTTCGCGAAAGAGAGATACGTGGGGAGGATGATGAGCGTAGACCGCTGAAAGTACGTTGTCTCTGTCGCACGCTTGATTCACATACTTTTGAGATGTGCATGATAAGTTGATTTTAAGGTGTATCCACACACTATTGTAAAGGCCTATAAACATAATATTCTCAATTTTAATCTAAAGTGATCCCATATCCAATATCAGTTGAGAGGTATTCTCAAATTGGAGGAACATTTTCTTAACTGGCCAAAAACATTGGATGAGAGTATAAGGTCGTCGTCCGTAACATGGAAGCCAGTCTTCCCTCGGACTTATTTTGTGCGGTAGGACACACCGAGAAATTTCGATTGCCTGCTCTGCTTGAAAGCAACTAGCAAAAACTGCCAAGCCACGCCCAACATCGAAGATTTCGATACAGCCATCCGTGCTTTTTGAGCTATCTTTGCAATATTGACTTGCTAGTGTGTGAGCTACAGGGAATTGGCAAGCTGAAAGGTATATTGATGGAACAGAAGCATCAAGCCGGTAGCCGGTAAAGGCTGCAGCAGCGTCTGAATG
The DNA here is from genome assembly GCA_947568835.1 of Protonemura montana. NCBI lineage: Eukaryota > Metazoa > Arthropoda > Insecta > Plecoptera > Nemouridae > Protonemura > Protonemura montana. Next base: position 22,391,296 of record OX387604.1, on the reverse strand, counting down.
AACCCGCAGAAGCTGCAGAGGCTGCAGAGCTGAGCCAGAGTTAGTCACGGTGTGGCTTGGTTAATTGAGTGGCTAATTAAAGTGCCAATCAAGGGGCTGTCAATGGAAGCTGACTCGCTGGGACTCGGAATCGGACGGTAACAATAGGTGAAGCATGGGAACTCGGGGGCGAACAAACGAGCAACAAAATTGGAAACTAAATTGATTTTTATATCACTTTTTATAACTGTTCAGAAAAAAAGAAACCGATGTTTATCGTCTTTTTTTCATGTCCTGTAAATGAAACGCGTTAGGTGATTTACCTTGATTGGATTTCATCAGGGATGGGATTATTATAATTTAAGCAAAAATGTCGTCTTTCGTTTACCATTGGTTTACCAAAAGAAAGCTGACCATCGTAACTTCATATCATCATAAGACAAGAAAATGAAAATATCTTTAGTAAGCACCAACCTTTTGTACGATTGTAGAAGCTGTAAAAAGAATTCCAAGCGATATTCCCCTGAATCGAATACAGCTTCGTCATAAACCAAAGGATTTTCCTGCGTCCACGTTTTACACTTTGGTTTCATTTGACTTGGCCAGGGCCGGTCGTTTACCTGGTCTCTACTCGCCGAAAGAATTGTGCAAGTTCCACCATTTTTACACGCCGTGTTTTTTCCGCAATCACGAAATACTCCACGCACTCATCTTAAACTTCTCTGTACCATGAATACCAATAAAAAAAAAGTGTTTTGTCTAAATTCACCACAATGCAAAATCAGTCTAGTTCCACACACTTTCTGAAAGGGACAATATCACAAACGTCACTGAAAAATTCAGAGGGTAGCTGTTGGCTTCTTATTTTTGCACGCAGTCTGAATGCGCCCATTGTCTTAATCGGAGGGGGCCACATGGTCAGCATCCCTCGACAGTAGGGGGTGATCTCAGCAGGAGCGGTACTCTCGCGGTCCCAATCTGACCTCGAGTGGCATTCCAATTTCGGATTTCTTAGCCCCTAACGACCCTAAAATTCCGTCCTCCATCGGCGAGCTATCCGATCAAGTCAGTCTCACTGGGTATAGGAAGGACGAATGGTCAACACTTACACGGGTGGAAGCGCTCTCGCGTCAGGAGGACAGGGTAGTTTCTATTTAAAAACCACATTCTGCACATTCTTTTGGACATCCGCAGTCGTTTTCGTGCCACCATCGTCGAGAAACAATTCGAAATTTACAATTAAAATCGTCGCTGTGGAAAAGTTGCAACAAAGTATAAGCGAGATATCGTTTTATTACGTTATGTTAATAACGTCGAGTCTACATTTTACCATTTAAGATCACTTCCCCTGGACCCATCAAAGATAAATCAATCGACTCCCACTGAAAAATATTAAAATCGCGTGAGCACTTTCTCAAATTAATTACACAATATATAACATCAAAATTACCTGATTTATCTCTTAACTTCGGAACCACATGAGAAGTACTATTTTAAGCGAATGGAGCAATTATACCGCCGTAGGCTTTCAGTCCCCCGGGCATTTGCGCCGAGCTGGCCCATTGAGCAACACCGGGCCAGTCGGGGCCGAGAGCCCATGAATGATCCCACTCTGCTCGGATAAATACAGGGGTGTGTCAGAAAGTCGGACGACAATGAGTAAGGAATTAGTCTGGTAGACGCCTCGCTCGGTAAGACGTGGTAAGACGGTAGGAAACAGAAACCATCATTTCCTATAATTATATAGTACCTCGTCTCACAGCTGGTGACGCCCCTCGGCCCTTCACGAGTTGTCAATAGGAGATAGATGGCAGACGCCATTGCGGAAAACGGCAAGCATTACACTTGTCACTTAGCAGTTGGTTAGCTGGCTGGCTGGTTGGTTAACTGGTTGGCTGGCTGGCTGGCTGGTTGGCTGGTTGGCTGGTTGGTTGGCTGGCTGGCTGGCTGGCTGGCTGGCTGGCTGGATGGCTGGTTGTCTGGCTGGATGGTTGGCTGGCTGGCTGGTTGGCTGGATGGCTGGCTGGCTGGCTGGCTGGCTTGCTTGCTGACTGGCTGGCTGGCTGGTTGGCTGGCTGGTTGGCTGGATGGCTGGCTGGCTGGCTGGCTGGCTGGCTGGCTGGCTGGCTGGTTGGCTGAATGGCTGGCTGGTTGGCTGGTTGTCTGGCTAGATGGTTGGCTGGATGGTTGGCTGGCTGGCTGGCTGGCTGGCTGGTTGGCTGAATGGCTGGCTGGTTGGCTGGTTGTCTGGCTGGATGGTTGGCTGGATGGTTGGCTGGCTGGCTGGCTGGCTGGCTGGCTGGCTGGTTGGTTGGCTGGCTGGTTGGTTGGTTGGCTGCAGGTACCGTGGTAGGTACCGTTCTGAATCTATACCATGGTGGGTTCCCTGCCGCCGTGTACGCATCTCGTCGTATCGTATCGTATCGTATCGTATCGTTTCGTATCGTATCGTATCGTATCGTATCGTTTCGTATCGTATCGTATCGTATCGTATCGTATCGTTTCGTATTGCTTCGTATTGCTTAGCTCAGTTCTTGTCGCTTGCACTTTCAATTACATTGGTTTAGCCTACCTCTCTTACTTCGCTGTAAACGAGTTTTTGTGATAGCAATCGGAATCGGGATGGAAATTAGTGGCGAGACCACCTTAAGCGAATGGAATACAAATAACAAAGACGAGATGAAAATTGATTTTTGGAAATTTCTTCTTTGTCAGAGTCATATACCACTTTAAATAAAACATGTATCGAACTAAATGACAATTACTTAGCTCTTGTATTTTGCTTGGGAGTGGCTACGCGTGCATATTTTGTATCATATTAGTCCATTGTTCTTCCCTTAATACTAGCTAATGTGCATATGTTAACAGTTCCACACAAGCCTAGTTACACACAAAAGGACCTTTGCGCATTGATTGATTTAAATGTAGTGACTACTCTCCTGGGATGTCTATGTTTTGTTTTTGTTTACTATAACAGATAGCATTATCTAATTTGCAAATAGTCTAAATCAGCGTCCTTTGTAGGACGCTGAGATGGCAATCAAAAATAGCAGCTCAGTTTTTAAGGACTAAGTGATTTTACGCGGTTTACTGCGTATGTCAAACGATGCCGCCAAAACAGGAAATTTAACATAATCGAAATGAGTCAGGGAAGAATTTACGAGTTTATTACTTTGAATAAGAATGCATTTGTTATTACACAAAAGTTTATTGTTTTACTATGCCAATAAAAGCGAAACAATAGAAAAACAAAGAATGGGTATCTTGAGATGAGTTGTACAGAGACCATCATTAGTTAAACATTAATTGAATTATTACACAATAATACACGAAACGAATACCATACCATATCCATCCAGAAAGTCGATCGCAAGTGAAAGTAGGCAACAGGGAATGTACGAAAATCCTCATTCTACCTACGAATGGTGTTTTTTTTTCATGGTATCTATTATTATGGACTATTTTCATTCCTTTGCGTTTCTCTGGGCTGCTCTGTTCTATACCTACACGAGTACGTACGTACGTACGTAGGTACAAGAGTAAATATGTTGCAATACTCATATAGTTGCTGTTGTACGCTGTAATTTATTGATATGGTTGTGATGCATGAATCATACGAAGCTTACATGCTTAAAGTATGGGCGGAGACACAATATTCTTGCAATGCATTTGACATTTTAAAAATAACACATCCATACTCGATAGCAGTAAGGTTAACGGTTGAAAGAGATATTGAAAATAAATTTACTGCAAATGACATGCGTAGAGATGTTTGGATAAAACAGTGCACACGTTGTTTTGTTGCTTTGTTTTCGATTAATTTCATGGTTGGTTTATCGGTTTCAGACATTTCTTCTGCATTCAAATGCAGACCTGTAACCGGCATTTTCTGTTTTCTGTAATATTCTCAGAAAGCCAAGTCTGCATGAGCCCAAGCTCCCATCATCGTCATGCATACCCCATCCCAAATATTACTAATATTCTACATGGTTATAATAAAAATGTTTATGCTTATTTGTTTCTTCATCTTCAAATCAGACTATTGCCACGTATAACCAAAGCCGACCGGAGTGGTTTTTTCATCCAATTGAACCTATATTGCTTGTAACAGCATCTGGGTATTCTCCACAGTGCGTTTTCGAATGACATCAGCTGTAGCATCCAAATATTGCCCAAAGAACTTACACGAAAAACAAATCAAATAAGCAATAGACCACTGCTTTTAGTCCCCGTTTAAGTAATAAGTTGCCCCACAAATAGAACCCAAGACAAACGTTACACAGCATATTACGATTACGAAATCAGGGCGCATGTACTAACCATCGGCCAAAACAAGTTGCTATGAATTACATTCGATATCGTATTTCCAATAGCAACAGCACTGCCTGGCCAGGAACAAGTGGCTGCTTGCTCCTTGTATACCCCTGTGCCACGAACAGCATGGCTTTATGGCAGCGAGCTGAACCTGTAACAGCATGGGTCCGCTTGATATATAACAGCCAGCTCTGCAGCATAGCAGGGATTCTACAGTCTGTGTAAGATAAAGGGATAAGTACATCCTCGGCTTCAATCTGTCTGTAGAAAACAGCCAGTAAAACAACTCCAATCTAGTATGTGTCGAAGCTAACTGTAGCTTTGGCTAGGATATATTCTCAAGCTATCTTACAAAAAACATCTACAAAACACTTTTTTTTGTCTTTAGAGGTAAAGTAGGGACCTAAAGGAATTCTAAATTTTTCACTATCAATTTATGTGAGAACCGCTTGCTCTGGTGCGAGATGATTTTGTATGCTAGGGTTAAACCAAAATCATATTTTTGGTTCGTGACTGTCTCAATTTCTCCAAATTAAGATATTGGGATTTTGCTACTTTACTCAGCACTTGCTCTCAACTATGGGATGGAATTTGGACGAGAAACAAGTTGCACGCCGTATGCTTCTTATGTGTGATAATCTTAAAATACAAATTTCACGGCTGATTTAGTAAATTCACTTGGAGCTGTTCTCTAACGATTTTCCCACCACTGAGTTTACGATTGCGGACATGCGTACAGAATATGAAGTGTGGAGCGCATGGAGAGCTCAATGCAAGCATGGAGAGCTCAATGCACAAGCATGGAGAGCTCAATGCAAGCATGGAGAGCTCAATGCAAGCATGGAGAGCTCAATGCAAGCATGGAGAGCTCAATGCACAAGCATGGAGAGCTCAATGCAAGCATGGAGAGCTCAATGCACAAGCATGGAGAGCTCAATGCACAAGCATGGAGAGCTCAATGCACAAGCATGGAGAGCTCAATGCAAGCATGGAGAGCTCAATGCAAGCATGGAGAGCTCAATGCAAGCATGGAGAGCTCAATGCACAAGCATGGAGAGCTCAATGCAAGCATGGAGAGCTCAATGCAAGCATGGAGAGCTCAATGCACAAGCATGGAGAGCTCAATGCACAAGCATGGAGAGCTCAATGCAAGCATGGAGAGCTCAATGCACTAACATGGATGAAAAATGTAACCTACGGTTTTATATCAATTGTCAGAGTACAATTATCAGGATCCATTAAATGCAGCGATCTATGTATCATTCAGAAAGTTGAAATGTGAAGCGACCTCTTAAATTCCTAGCCTATTGCCAATTATACTAACCAAAAATTAATATATACATCGGTTCTGATTTTCGCACTTTAGCCAGAAGAACTTTCTAAAAGTCCGTGCGGAAAAGTTGCTGGTAGGTAGCAACTTGACAATAGTTTTTATTAATATAGTTTACAAAACGAATCGTCAGGTAACGTACTTATTATTAATAATTCAAATTTATGCCAGATATTATTTAGTTTTCTTACAACTTCAACGTTATTAATTACATTTAGAAAGTTCCGAAAAGTGCAGAAAACATTTAAAGTTTAGTCAGCAGACTTGGTGTTACAGTAGATGAATTTTTGAGGTGCTTTAATTTAATTTAAGGTAGTTGAGACACTTCGGGTGCAAGTTCAAACTAAAAATCCATTTCAGTGTTCTTGAAAACTCTGATTGCGTCAAAAGAAAAGTACTGTAAAAATGTATGATGGTTTTTAGACTCATTGCTGAAAAATTTGCAGAATTGCAAAATTACCAAATTGCAGAATTGCAGTTAAATGTTCAGTTGATGACTTGTTTCACTTTTAACTCATCAATTTAACCCCGCGATTTTATTTTCAAAATCCGTTGATCAAACGCGTTGGAACATGGAGCGCGCAGGGATTTCAATGCGGGATTCGAAAGACAGAAATAAAACGGGGATCAAGTAAAATTGCTAGCTGCAAATACCTTCCTTAACATTGAAGGAACGATTTGGTTTACATTTACTGTTCAACCGATGCTTTGGAAAACTAAATTTTAGTTACTTTAAAGTACCAACTCATAACGAGTAATGCGTAGGTAGCATAAGTGGGAGTGCTGGGAGAGTTCAATGCAAGACTCAAACGAACAATTTAAATATTCTGTGGTATTGCCGTAAAACTATATTGTTATTATGTCTAGTGCTGTTCACTTGTGATGTTTAAATATTTTAGACATAAAATAGCTAAGTTAAATTGTCATAACTCCAACTATATGAATATCAGTTGCAGTGCAGTTGTTGCGAGTTGGATATATTTATAAAATAAATAAATACAATTTTCAGTTGATGACTTTTACAGCTTTTCACTCACATGAAACCGAAGTAAAATATCATATTTTCTACCAACTAAAAACAGTGTTTGATCGGTTGTTCATTAGTTTAACAGCGCGCGCGGTGAGTTTAATGCAAGATGAAGAGGGACATTCAGAAGGTCGATGCGAAATTATGCTCATACGCCAGTTGATGGCTTCTTTACAATTCGCTTACTAATTCAGCGCTACTTTCAGAATAAAATGTCAAAGTAAACATGTCGATGGATCATTATATTTAAAACGATAATATTACATTGGCTGAAGTCGGTCGAGAATTCTGTAAAACATGCATCCCTTGTTTTAAAAGCCACCTCAACAACGTCATTAGCACTTTGCACGTCACTTCAACGATTCTATTAAAAGTATTTAAATATATATACAATAAATATATTGTCCATATATTAACATATGTATTTAATACATTTGTATTAAAATATCGGTCATTGAAAAACTACTAGATGTAATTGCAGTTAGTTTCTCTCGAAACTACAAAATATGAAATATAAATTAAATTAAATAATCGGAAAGTAGGTACCAAAGTAGTGCGTATTGACTAATATCTTGAAAATCTTTGAAAGCTCCCGCAAAATTACACAAATTAAGGCCACATATTTACTTCCAAGATCAAAAAAAAAATTACCAAATTCACGACAAGCGAGTTTGATGGGTTAGTCGCTGATTCTTGAACCAGATCCGAAATCAAGATGCACACCGACATTTAGCAAGCCATTAGACATTAGGAATATCCAATAATATCGCATCGCATGGCATCTCATTTAAATCTTTCATTGTCCCAAGGCAGTCGCTCAGCTGCACCGGTGCCCACAAGCACCAATGAGCCTGGCCACAGATTATGCTAAACAACTGAATGACACAAACATAGACAACTTACTTGTGTGTGTGTGCGTCTTAGCACAGAGTCCACTGAAAGACGCGCTATGCAAAACAGAGACAGTCAACAATGCATTTTGTCTGAACGTCCCGTTTGGGACATTGGCTATTTTGGCGCCTCTGTGACAAATTAACTTATTGTTCAGTTGGTAAGAGTGATTTTTAGACGGCTACTTTTTTTCAACTTTTAACATGCGCTCAATACACTTAGGACAAGGTGTCCAACGGCAGTAAGTGTCCACGGCTCGTGAAGACCTGCCAAGTAAACTACATTTCGTTTTAAATTGTTTTGCTGGCAACGAACGATATTCATGGGATTTGTGTGGGATAACGTTGTCTTTCGGCTGTGTTTTCAAAGTGTGTTTCACTACATATTAGCGCTATTTTTAATTTATAAACATACATTTATTGACTTATTTATTATTGAAAGCAAACTTCACTCCACTAAAACCGAGTTCGATCGTTTTTAATGGAGCGAAGTTTGTTTTCTTGGAATAACGTCCGGTGCTTTCCTACAAATTGTCGCGAAAAAATGAACATGCTTCGCTTTTTCGCCAGTTTTCCAATTTTTTCAACTATCCGTCTTGGCAAGTTGTCTACTCTAGGTTGATGCTTAAAGGTAAGTCAGCTGTCAGTTCTACGTAAGCACTATAGGTTAGTGCATAAAGGTAAGTGAGTTGTCAGTTCTACGTAAGCACTACAGGTTAGTGCATAAAGGTAAGTGAGCTGTCAGTTCTACGTAAGCACTATAGGTTAGTGCATAAAGGTAAGTGAGTTGTCAGTTCTACGTAAGCACTACAGGTTAGTGCATAAAGGTAAGTGAGCTGTCAGTTCTACGTAAGCACTATAGGTTAGTGCATAAAGGTAAGTGAACTGTCAGTTCTACGTAAGTACTATAGGTTAGTGCATAAAGGTAAGTGAGTTGTCAGTTCTACGTAAGTACTATAGGTTAGTGCATAAAGGTAAGTGAACTTACCGAACGTGGAGCTTAGATCCATGGTTTTTGGATCGGCAGCGAGGGTCGTGACTGCGATGCGTTTTCGGATCCACAGTCACTCTTGCATCCATTCGGGTAGAAGACGTCGTCGAGTTCACTCATTTTTCCGGCAAAAATCTCCTCTCCTTCTTATAGCTTTTCTTTGACATGCAGGTAAAGGTTATAGGACTCAACCTTTTCGGTTTTACTTTTTAGTGAGAAACTAAATAAACTGGTTGAAAACGTTTTCATTGGATCACATATTTTATATTATGTACAATAAAAACAGTTATTTACATTTTCATAAAACAATAATTAATTGATAGCCGTAATAAAAAAATTATCGTAGGTATTTCCTATTTTATCATCATCAGCGGTTTTACAACGAGATAGTAAACCCATTAGGTTTATTAATTTATAATTTTATGATAGCGTGGTTTTTACATTCTGTTATTAACTCCCTAAGAGAGATAACAATTCGATTAGCGAGTTGCGGGTCTATGCTGGAGCTGCTGCTGATGTCTTTGCGAAGCATTGTGCTTGTAAGCCAAACGTTTGCTCTCTGGATTGCAACGCAAAAAGAACAACGTGATCATCTCGAGCATTTGTTTGAATTCGCTCCCTACCTGCAAACTTTGCTGAAACATCAGCGACAAGATGGATCAAATGTCCTTGTTTCTTCATCAACAAATAAACAAATAAACGGAAAATAATATTTAATTATATTAATTAAAATGTATTATATATCACTCATTTTGAAAGCACTTTGGATTTTTAGCTCGACTGGAAAAATATTGAAAATTTGTTTCGATTATTACAAAATTTCTGATTTTCATTTATATTTTAGTTTTTTACCAAATTACAAATTTTTCTCCAATCGTTTTGACTAACTTACTAATTTTGTCACATGTGTTAAAGTAATATTTCGACAACTTCTTGTCTTCATAACTCTTCACTCTCTCTCTCTTTCTTACTGACATCTATATCGACATTTTAACCCTTAAAATATTAATATGTTTTAGTATAAACAGTTTTTTTTTTAATTTACGTATTAAATAATTACAGATTAAATAAATTAATAGCATCTATATAAACCATTTCGACACCCGAGCGTCAACAAAGCTTTCGGTGAAACTGCTCGAGTCTGGGCGTAGAAAATCTGAAATTTTATTTTCACAAAAAAGAGAGCAGGTGCAGCAGAGTTCAGCCGGAATTTAATCTGCTGCCAGATTGACAGGACAAGGCAGACCCCTACGCTGGTAGTGCTCACACCCCACATCCCCTCGCAGCATCGCGAAAAGCTTTGTCAAGTTTACTCTTTTCTGACCAGAAAAATTTGGTTGACTCGAATTAACCCCTAGTTAAGTTTGGAAAATATCCATACTGTAAACTTTAAGTTATGGTACTGTGGAGAACTGGCTATTACAGCCAGATTTTTGGGGTTGACCATTTATCGTTCAGGCAAGCGAATCAATATCCAAACAATAAATGAGCAATTACAAGGACACAAGTCAACAGTTCTGCAGACGATACCGGCGAGGCCCTTTCCAAAATGAATTATTTACATTACCATATTTTCCAAGCTCAACAAGGGCAATTACTAAACGAAAATGTCTAAATCTCACGTCTGTTTCGGATAGTCCCTTTCACACATCGTGATTTGATCGTAAACTCTATCGATCCTCTCGTTCAAAATCTTCACACTTTTCTCGGGCAGAGTTGGCAAAACCTCTTTGAACTCTGGGTCATAGCTTTTGAATAGTTCTTGTATCAAATCGCCAACGTTCTTATCCATATGCAGCTGTTTTATCACGTCTGCAGTACTCTTCCTAAAGACGCAGAGGGCATCGAGCAGTGCAATATGATAATGTTCGTACTTGTCCAATAGCCGGTAGCCATGCAGCAGGCCACTCTCGTTGTCAAAGAAGATCAGCAGTCCCGTGGTGGGGTCTCTGGCCAAATTGTGAGCAGGACTGTCCATCATGGCTGCATTCCACTGTTGGTTGTACAGATTGTTGACAACCCTGTCCAAGTTGGCAGTGAGGTAATCGAAGATGATCAGATCTGACCACTGTACAAGCTCGATAAGCTCCTCCTTTGAGCTGTGTTCGACGTCAGGTGGATGCAGCCGTCTTCCGTTCTTCCTCAAACCTGCCGGGATGTTCGCCGGTTCCAGCTTACTGACGAACTTGGTCAACACGACTGCTCTGTCTTCAGCCCATTGAGCAAGATTCAATTGCGGCTTCACTTTATTAAACAATGGACTACTTAACTTCACAAGTGCCAAACTACTAGGAGCCAAGTTTCTTAGCTTCAACAATGTCCCTAAGTAATAACTAAACAACTCGCCTTGTATTTGGTCCGTGTTTTGCCTGTAACGACAGCAACTCTTGGTGCCGTCTTCGAATGTGAGCAAGCGGTTTTGCATGCGACCACAACCTTCTTCGACTTTGATCACTGGCGTGTGCCGAGCGAATCTCCTCCACACGACGCTGTCGTTGTTGGCGAAGCCTTGCGGCAAGAGATTCTCGACCCTCGCGTCCCAGTAGACGCCATTCGTCGAGACGTCCAGGCTGGCGTCGGCGTCCCCGATACCGCCCAACCGAATAACGTCTTCCCCATACAGCCTTTTCCGCAAGAGATCGGGCATAATCACAGCTTTCGCTACGAACGACACACTAGGGAAATCCACGTGGGGTAGCGAATCACTTTTCAACACGTTCTCACTGACGTTGAAGCTATTCTCTTCGTGGGTATAAAACACGCTCGCGTTTTGAAGTTGCACCATTTTGGGTGGCTGTGTCCGCAGGGGAATCAGATAAAGGGGTATGAACACGCCGACGAGGATGCCGATGATGAAGGCGAGGAGGGTGGTGAAAAGACAGACCCTTCGAATGGGCGAGCTGGGTGCGATGTGTGTAGGTAGATCGTGGTCCTTGTAGCTCTTTAGGTTGGGGTGGTACGGCCACGAGTTGAGCATGATGGACAGCATCAGATGCGCCTTGTTGCGTCGTCGCTTGTGGTTCGTATCACTCTCGAAAAGCTCGCACATCTTCAACTGGAAGTCGTCGGGCATTTTCGAGGGGCAAGACAAATGCTGCTAGCAGGATTCTCGTACATTTATATAAGGGTGGTGGGAGGAGCTTTGAGAACGATTCAGGAAGGAAGGCAGGAAGCGCAGTGTTGGTTTTCCGCTGTCACTTGTGAATGTGGTTCGGAAAATGTGTGTTTCCAGCAGAAAGAGTTCAAGTGGATTCTTGCGAACGATGTTCGGATGTGTCGCGTTTGTTTGCTTGGTGGCCGTAGGAAGACTTTCTGTGCAGGACGTCGACGTTGTCGTCGTTGTCGTCTCCCCGTTTGCTTAGCCGATGTCCGATTTGTTTGCGCCGAGCTCGCTCTGCACACAAACCGCGGGCGAGGAACACCTGAATGTCCACACTTGTAGCTAATTTGTTAAAACAATCGAGTTCTTGTTGGGGCTGCAATTGACACTTTGCCTGGCCAACTTATCACAAGCAAGAGAGTTGCGAGTTTACGATGGCAGCAAACAACGTCCAGCTCGCAGAGAAGATGACAATAATATGTTTTATAGCTTTGCCGAAAAATGTTTGTCACTTTGTGAGTTTGACGGCATCAAGGAACTTCTCGCACATGCTAATAGCGCAGTTAGGAGTAAGGGGCGGCGACGCAACAATGTAGCTATTTTCCGCTAATAGCTATTCAGCGAGTGATTAGCACGCTGAGGCGAAATGAGTCGCTAAACGGCGTGTTAATTGTCCCCTAAACGTCGTGGTGAGTCGAAACAACAGCGCCCATTGCAGAAGCGGTACAAATCTCGAAGAAAACTGACCGACGACGGAAGATTCTTTCAAATGGTAGAACCAGATGGGAGATTCTTGAAATTCTTTTCAATAAAGAATTGTGTGTGTAGTTTTTCGGAGACAAAGAGAATGTTTGCTGTTATCTGCACGGTTAGCTATAGGTACTGCTGGTGGTGAAAATCCACTCTGCTAATTGTTGGTAAATGTCAGAGGCAATTAGAGATTACAACCGCGAATGCCACCGAAATTTGTCTGCTCGCTTTGCTATGCAGTCTTGCAAGTATTTACCTCAGCACTTGGGACTACTTTTAATTGTGTATTCTCGTATTTTTGCATATCACAGTTCTATTCCAGACAAGTATAAAAGAAACGCCTGATTTTCACGGTGCACCGTTGCAAAACAAATTTGTCTTTCAACTCTGTCCGAGATATTCGATAACACTTCGATTTTAATTGACTTGCGTCTTGTTGTCGATCACAGTTTGATACAGAAGAGGAAAAGCCTCTGATTTCTACTGGATATGATCAAAAAACGTTCTTTTGCAAATTCACAATACGTTTTTTGTATGATAATGTTATTCAACTAATCAAGAAGCACTGCATGAATATGAGCACAGATTTCTGGAGCTCTCGAAGCAAATTTCGACCAGCGTCGAATCTGTTCTCTCGTCTGAATCTAGTGAACCATCTGTCAGTCCTGTGTTGCTGTCTCACCCGGCAGCGATCTTACGTACCGATATACTTGCACGCACCGACTCGAAAACCACGCAAAACTCTATCCAAAAAGCGGCGGCGAATTCACATTTTCGAAATATCCACACGAGTGACGAGTAATCCTTGTGCTGTTCAACGCCTGGGTGTTCGAACCACGGGCTGGCTGGTAAACAGACGGAATGATCGGTAACAAATATCAACAACAGCGAGTAGCACGTCAATGTTCACAAAAATTCTTTATAAAAACCGATCGAAATAATTAATTTTCAAATGTAAAGTGTTTTAATAGCCTTTCGATTAAAACTTAAACAGCTTCAGGTAGGCATTGTATGTTTCAACATTCCCACTGTAACATTCGTTTGTATACTGTTCATATTTATAGGCGTAAAACGAATTGAAATCACTTCTAATGTACTTAGCAATTGTCTTCAACAGACCTCAGATCACTTGCACACCTCACAATCACAAACTTTTACCAAAATCCCGACGGAGTCCAACGAATTCGGTGTGGAAGTGCAGTCGGTTAGAAACAGCGACCACCTTCTCTGGCCGCTACCTGAAGACTAAACTGAGAGACGTCTGTTGGCAGGGAGCAGGTAGAACAGGCGGCGGCGGCGGCTGCGGCGGCGGCGGCAGCGGCGGCGGTACTAGCCTGCAGACAATACACACCAGTTACAAGAAAGCGCAGCCACCCGGTGGATACTTGAAATGGCCTTTACCTCTTCAGCTGTGTCCCTTCAACGTTCAGGACTTTCATTCAGGGACGGAAATGTAAGTGTCAGAGATACACAGGTCCAGAACGCGCAAATTTTTTGATGGATACGGGATAGGGGGTAGGGAAGACTACTCTGCCTGTCTTGGTTATGGTAGATCCCGTACGATTGGGACTCTGATGATGCATGGTGGTATCATGTGTCACGTTAACGAACTCAGGTGACAGCAGAGATCCTTTTCTGGACATGTGCATATGGAATCAGACGTACGTGGAAAAGGGAAGAATGGACCCTTGAAGGATCAGACATAGAAAGTGAAGCTAACTCTGAGAAATGTCATGAATACACGAACAAGCAATGTATGTAGGTAATATCTTCAGTTGCTTGAGTTGTGCTTGTCCATCTAGAATGCAGCTTTACCATTTTACTTAAATAGCATATTCTTTTCACAAACATCTGAAATTTAGAATTGCAATCCACAATTTTTGCTCTTCACGGTACTTTATGAAATTACTTCTGGTTTAATTTCTTGTACTACTACAGTTTTGATTTTGTTTTTGTTTTTCTTCAGTTGTTTCTCAATTAAGAATTATTGGGCACCTATCTGTGTGTGGCATACGTTACACCATACTTTATTAACCACAAAATAATACATCAATTGCTTATTATATATCCCCATCTTTGAGACGCCGACACGACCCTTAGCCGGACAACGTAGATAATGTCGTTATTTATTCTTTCCCTTATAAAGTGACTATCAATCATCTCTCAGTTTATCGCCGTGATCAGACGGCTGCGAGGTCTGATAAGTTCTATGGCTAGATGAGCCATTGTTAGCTGAGCGGATGTACGACGAATACGAATATAGTCTGTGTAAGACCAACGATTCCAGCACAAGAAGCACTTGATTAGTTGGAGCACCTGAGGAGACGGAAAGCGCAACATTACCCAATTCGACGATTTATATTTGTCAATGTTCCGCTGATGAATTAAAAGATAAAAAGACAAGATAAACTCAGAAATTAAATTGACTTTTCAAAATGTCTTTTGTGTTAAAATTCTCGACCACGTGATACATTTTAGTCCTGAACAGACTGCATTTTATTATCATCTCTGATCTCTTGTCGGTCAGTAGGACTGTTCTTTTTGACAATAAAGTTTAAAAAATAATATTTATGTAGGGAGGAATGTTCCGCTTCGAAGTGAGCCTGAGCCAGCCAGGTATATGGTTTTGTTGTGTTGTGTTACGAATGCTGGCCCAGTACGGTACACATCCCCATAGGTATTCATAAGGAAAGGGGCTCCTGCTCGATTTTATAAGGGTCGTGCTAAGAGCCGAATTTATAGCACCCTGCGATTACGTTATTACGAGGTATCACTTATTTATTGTGTGGCGAATTAACTTCGAACAGGTGTTTTATCACTAGTGCTCAAAATGCAATGGTGTTCATAATGGAATTATCGTATACGTCATTATTCATTCAACCAAATGAGGAAACACGCCCTAATCGGAACCGAAAGAGTACGTGCTTTACCTGACACTTGGAGTACCTACCCTGCGTTCCCCATATTTTACTTTCAAATGAATAAAGCGTGCCGGGTTTTCGTACGGAAAAAGAGCTCATTTTGACGAACGCTAGGTGTAAAGTGGAAACCAAACCCAATATTACATCATGAATGAATGAATTGTGCAAATGCCACACCCTGTAACGGGTCTAAAACTTCTCACTGAAAATTCTTGAATGTGTCGCTAATAACTAGCGATTTCCTTTTGGATTTACCCTCAATGAGCTTCGTAGCCGCTCCATTCTTTGCGCCTTTCGCTGAATTGCTCTTGAAAAGCTAACCCCGTGTTGAAATCTGGTGGAAATCTTCTAAATCCATCTTTCAGATTCACTGGAGCATGAAATCTGAACAAAACATGTCACACCCTGAGTTGGCTTATGCCATGCCGCGGCCCAGCAGCGTGCTAAGACATGCTAAGATGTTGGCATACTAGCAAAGGTGCTAGCATGTCTAACTCGGGACATGTGATCGTCGATATCTATTGTCCATTCAATTGGGTGTCTCGATTTTCGGGCAAGCCGATGCCAGGGTAAAGTGGATTCTAGTGTAACTCTGTTATGAATGGAAAGTGTGAAGGTATGAAAATCGGTAAATGGGGGTAGCTGGAAAAGGTACGATTCTCAACTGGTTGATAGCAGGCTGTGCTGTGAACTGTGATGTGCCTTTGAGGAATGTAGTCCGGTAGCAATGGCGATGGCGAGTTTAGCCACAGAGATTTTGTTCGGACGGGGGTGGCCAGGACTAGCGGCCGTCAGATCGGAAATCGCTTTACATTTTTTATGTTTAGGTACAACGGTTATTTTTAATGTATAGAAATGTCTCTCCATGTCGCTATAAGATGATAGAAGTTGCCGCATTTTCAGTTGATCTAGGAGTTCTGTCACACACAGAGGACTGACGTTTAGAGATAAGGGTTAGTTTCTAGATTCTTCCCAAGGGCTGCTGTTTGTTATTAATGGCTGGTGCCAAGGAACACAATGCATCATTATGATACGGCCGGGCTAAAAACAGGCGATGCCACCTTTGAAGGTTCGGAAGTTAAATTCAGATCGAGTCATTGGTTAGGTTGTGTGAGAAAGGAGTGCGCCGTCAAACATAGCGAGGGTATTTTTTAACTGAGACATGGCGTTTGGTGTAGTTCAACCGGGTATATTTACCTGGCCAACAAGGATTAAGACCCACTTTCGAAAGTGCCCAATGATTTACAAAAGCCTTAAATCTAGGAAACTATGACAAGAAGAAAGGACGGGGACATATTTACTACATTCTAACAAGTTGGTTGTAAAATCAAGAATCTACCAAGCTTGGGTCGTAGTTTTGAATTTCAAAGAGGCTGAGAATGTGAGCCATTTAGCGTTTTTGCAAACAATATCATGGTTTGTTGTATCGGATTCGAATATTTCTTTTCGAATCATTGTGAGTGGTTTATGAAGTGCCATGGTTGGCTCGAAAAAGCAACTCGCTCCCTGCATCTCGTCCCACGGGCACGAACGATTTTGGAGAGCAGTCTGCCAAGAATAAATTAAAATCGTCATCCTGCTGAGAATTTTTCCCACAGTGTGACACGATGTGACAGTATTTCAGAGTCGCTGGCGGCTACAGGGACATGAGCAATCGTCCCAGCGTTGAACAGCCTGCATCGGCATCCGCGCCATCTCTTACCACGCCATATTCATGGAATAGACAATACAGGCGAAGATGTGCTTAGCATAAAGTGATTAGCTCTCATTGGTATTCTTTGCGTTTATATTTGTAATTGACGTCTTGCTTTCTGAAACAACGTACGCGACGTGTGTTATACATTTGCGTTTAAGCTTAAAGTGTGTGTTATCGTGAGCAGACACTGGCGGGAACGCTTCTCTCGCTAATCCAAATTTGAGATGCACAAGCTCTGGTGATGACTAGCAAGTGATTCCATTGAACAAGTGTGGTGCGGCACAAGTGAATGGCAAATGACTGACAAAATGAATGACAATCACTACAAAAGATTCGAAGAACAACGTCTTACTCAAGTTGGCCCCTGCCCCATCTTTGTGGGACAGTATTTATGACAGTTCTCCATGGAGTCACTCTTTCATTTCGCAGTGCTTTTAGTTTCAGACAATAAAACTGTGATCTATCTTATTCCATCAATGACAGTTCAAGTTCTTTGGCGAAATGTGTGGGAAAGATCAAGAATCAGAGTGCATTCCCGATGTATTTATCACAAGCCACAAATGTGAGAATCTTTCTCTTGTCAGTGTTGGTTTACGTGAATTAGCTCGATTATTACAAATAAAAACCAAACAAATTTGAAACGATATTACTTAGTTAAACAAAACGCAAAATTTGCGCTTAAAATGCTAAGTCCCGGGTCAAGTGGCCGTCATCCACCGTTTCATTGAACCATCTTTCATTGAATTCACATTCCCATCATGAGGTTAATCGTCGCTGAGTCTCTATTGTAGAATATTCTCACATGAAATACGGTGTTAATTCCCGGTCTGCAGGATGCATTGCGTAGGTACGGTAAACCACATGTGAAACACATGTTCTATCTCCTCTGCAATATATTATGCATCAATTCTATGTTCAGAATTCACGGGAAACATTGGAAATATTCTTTCCTTTAACAATTGGTATGCGAAGAATGCACGGTGCATCTATGCTCAGGTATAAAATGCAAATAGTTCACATTCAGATATGAGAAAGGGTTCATTGCTTATTATTTGATACGTGCTTAATGCTTTGATCAACATACAAAATGGACCTGATCGAAAATCTATAATTCGTCTCCTTAGGCTGATAAAATGTAGGTACTGACGAATTAGGTAAATAAAACGAATAAAATACATCGTGAGAACTATAAAGAAAACTTAGGGTCATTGGAATAGTTTTTTTTTTTATGGGATTCGATAATTTCACAATCTCGTGATCGCAGTTAGAGGCGTGCGACGACCCCAATTTTGGCACAGACAGCTTCATTGCTTCACTACTTTATTTTGATCGTACGTACAAAGAACAAAACTGCACTCAATTTTAACATCGACACCGTCACTTTGGGGCTTTTTTGGTGCCGTAAGTCAAACATTTGAAACAAAATACCACAATTATTCCATACTTTGTGTTCTCATTGGAAATAATCCTTCCCATACACTCAATACTCTATAGCAACTTTGGAAATGCTGGGAACAGCGTTTTTCCCAAATTTGAAAGTCAATATGAAACAGCTGTCTTCGAATAAAATATTGTCTTACAAGCTTTCAATAAAGTGCCTTGCATGATCTCAAAGCATTCCAAAATCGGCAAAGAAACCCAACTTGTCTAGCCAGGGGTTTTTGGTTGAGAAAATCGAGCAGACATCAAGGTTGCTTAAACTCCAAGAGGGACTAACCCACAAATAAACCATGCATTATCGCCACACGAAATAAGCTAATCATTTGATGGGCTAGAACCCGCTCTGTCTGCTTGATTTATCGCACGTTGATTTGTGGGCTCAAAAATGTCTCAAAATCAAATTGGCATGGCCATGGAGCTCGACGCAATCGAATGCGACGTTTTCATTAGCATCTCTTGTTGCCTCTTGGTCCATCGGAACACAAGCCAACAATTAGCATCTGCATCATTAATCATAATCATCCAATCATCCATCATCTGAGCGCGCGACAGCTTCTGGCTTGACCCCAGAAGCCCCAAATATTGACTTTGTGAAGCCCGCAAGTGCAACATGTGATGGCTTCACATTATCTTGTTAACATATATCCGATCACTGAGACACTGCTGCTTCTGGTGCTGCTGCTGTTGATGCTGTTGATGCTGTTGATGCTGTTGCTGCTACTGATGCTGCTATGACATTTCTAGTCAAATTAATTTTTTATGCACTTTGCCTATTATTTTAAATGTGTTATATAGTTTATTTCATTATATGAGTAAAGATTTTTTAAAGAGTAACCGTTTGCTTTTGAGTAGCAATACACTTTAGCAGGCACCCGAATACTTGACTCTTAAATGATAGCGCCTTTTGAAATGATATACTCTGTTACCTAGTCAAGAGCTAAATTTAAAAAAATTACAATCCTTTGATTGATTTCTTGGATTGACGCCACTAAAATATTTATATTCTCACAAAAAATCGTTTTAAAATTTAAATGTCTCAAGCGCTGGGACGAATTTACATGAAACCCAATAACATCCCAACTCTTTTAAAAGATATGCAGTGTAAGACAACGTCTTGAGCCACGTGCTACACTTGTCTAACGACCGCCGATTGCGTCGTCGAACAGCGTGGACCGGCCAGGACTTCGATAGGCATGCTTATGACGAGCGGTCTGGAAGGTTGATCTGAGCGACATTCCACACATACCTCCCGAGCCGGCTATGGACCACTTGTGATCCTAGCGCGCTTAGAGTGCGTTGGTACTCTCGCTGGTACAGGTGTGCGGTTAGAGTGTGTTTCGCCTCAAGAGGGACCAACGGTGCTGGCTCGCCACAGACAACGCGATACCCTTTTGGGCAGAGGGTGGGGGTGGGAGTGGTAAAGTCGCAATCGTTTGGTCTTGATGGCAGTGAGATGTTTTAATGTGATATTTTATTTTTATTATGTAATACATTTAAAATTTGTGTAATTAACCTAATGAAAGTATGGGTGATGTAAAAAAATAGTGGAATTTTTCTATACTATTTAATGTTTATTTGGCTGCATGTTTGCCTCGTTCAGAGTTCGTCCAAAATATTAGAGTACAGTTTCTGTTCAGTTAGCACATTTATTTTTCCTAAATCAAATCTTTTTCCGTAATCAAATCAACAAATTACATAAATAACACAAACAAACGTAATGATAAAAAAAAAATAATACCACCTCGCATTTAAAATTCCAACAACGCTTGAGATAACCTACAGCAGCACCTCACACTAAGCTAAGAAAAACGTTCTAAGCCTTAATCACGAAATCAGTCATCAAATCGGAATCGACACATGCCAGTACCCCCTTCCGTAGCAGCCTCCCTACCTCGAAGAGCACGGCCAGATCGGACAGGAGGCCTTCGATCGAACCACTCTGATCCGTGCAGTTAGCCACGGCTGTCGAAAAGACGATCAGCCCAGAGATATGGACAGACCTTCAGCATGTATAAGCCGGCTTGTCTTTCTTTCACTAACACATGTATGTCTGTGTGGTGACACCGCTTTGCCGCTCGTACCACTCGGGTCGCATCGCGTCCTGCCTAGCTCGGTCTATACTGCTACCCGCACAACCAACTTGCGCTCTCGTACTACTCGCGGGTCGCACGTGTCCTGACTGGCTCGGTCTATACTGCTACCCGCACAACCAACTTGCGCTCTCGTACTACTCGCGGGTCGCACGTGTCCTGACTGGCTCGGTCTATACTGCTACCCGCACAACCAACTTGCGCTCTCGTACTACTCGCGGGTCGCACGTGTCCTGCCTAGCTCGGTCTATACTGCTACCCGCACAACCAACTTGCGCTCTCTTACTACTCGCGGGTCGCACGTGTCCTGCCTAGCTCGGTCTATACTGCTACCCGCACAACCAACTTGCGCTCTCTTACTACTCGTGGGTCGCACGTGTCCTGACTAGCTCGGTCTATACTGCTACCCGCACAACCAACTTGCGCTCTTGTACTACTCGCGGGTCGCACGTGTCCTGCCTAGCTCGGTCTATACTGCTACCCGCACAACCAACTTGCGCTCTCGTACTACTCGCGGGTCGCACGTGTCCTGACTAGCTCGGTCTATACTGCTACCCGCACAACCAACTTGCGCTCTCTTACTACTCGCGGGACGCACGTGTCCTGCCTAGCTCGGTCTATACTGCTACCCGCACAACCAACTTGCGCTCTCGTACTACTCGCAGGTCGCACGTGTCCTGACTGGCTCGGTCTATACTGCTACCCGCACAACCAACTTGCGCTCTCGTACTACCCGCGGGTCGCACGTGTCCTGCCTAGCTCGGTCTGTACTGCTACCCGCACAACCAACTTGCGCTCTCGTACTACTCGCGGGTCGCACGTGTCCTGCCTAGCTCGGTCTATACTGCTACCCGCACAACCAACTTGCGCTCTCGTACTACTCGCGGGTCGCACGTGTCCTGCCTAGCTCGGTCTATACTGCTACCCGCACAACCAACTTGCGCTCTCGTACTACTCGCGGGTCGCACGTGTCCTGACTAGCTCGGTCTATACTGCTACCCGCACAACCAACTTGCGCTCTCATACTACTCGCGGGTCGCACGTGTCCTGACTGGCTCGGTCTATACTGCTACCCGCACAACCAACTTGCGCTCTCGTACTACTCGCGGGTCGCACGTGTCCTGCCTAGCTCGGTCTATACTGCTACCCGCACAACCAACTTGCGCTCTCGTACTACTCGCGGGTCGCACGTGTCCTGACTAGCTCGGTCTATACTGCTACCCGCACAACCAACTTGCGCTCTCATACTACTCGCGGGTCGCACGTGTCCTGACTGGCTCGGTCTATACTGCTACCCGCACAACCAACTTGCGCTCTCGTACTACTCGCGGGTCGCACGTGTCCTGACTAGCTCGGTCTATACTGCTACCCGCACAACCAACTTGCGCTCTCGTACTACTCGCGGGTCGCACGTGTCCTGACTAGCTCGGTCTATACTGCTACCCGCACTACCTTCTTGCGCTCTCGTACGCTCGCTCGCACGTGTCCTGACTAGCTCGGTCTATACTGCTACCCGCACAACCAACTTGCGCTCTCGTACTACTCGCGGGTCGCACGTGTCCTGCCTAGCTCGGTCTGTACTGCTACCCGCACAACCAACTTGCGCTCTCGTACTACTCGCGGGTCGCACGTGTCCTGACTGGCTCGGTCTATACTGCTACCCGCACAACCAACTTGCGCTCTCGTACTACTCGCGGGTCGCACGTGTCCTGACTGGCTCGGTCTATACTGCTACCCGCACAACCAACTTGCGCTCTCTTACTACTCGCGGGTCGCACGTGTCCTGCCTAGCTCGGTCTATACTGCTACCCGCACAACCAACTTGCGCTCTCATACTACTCGCGGGTCGCACGTGTCCTGACTAGCTCGGTCTATACTGCTACCCGCACAACCAACTTGCGCTCTCGTACTACTCGCGGGTCGCACGTGTCCTGACTGGCTCGGTCTATACTGCTACCCGCACAACCAACTTGCGCTCTTGTACTACTCGCGGGTCGCACGTGTCCTGACTAGCTCGGTCTATACTGCTACCCGCACAACCAACTTGCGCTCTCGTACTACTCGCGGGTCGCACGTGTCCTGACTAGCTCGGTCTATACTGCTACCCGCACAACCAACTTGCGCTCTTGTACTACTCGCGGGTCGCACGTGTCCTGCCTAGCTCGGTCTATACTGCTACCCGCACAACCAACTTGCGCTCTCATACTACTCGCGGGTCGCACGTGTCCTGCCTGGCTCGGTCTATACTGCTACCCGCACAACCAACTTGCGCTCTCGTACTACTCGCGGGTCGCACGTGTCCTGACTAGCTCGGTCTATACTGCTACCCGCACAACCAACTTGCGCTCTCGTACTACTCGCGGGTCGCACGTGTCCTGACTAGCTCGGTCTATACTGCTACCCGCACAACCAACTTGCGCTCTCGTACTACTCGCGGGTCGCACGTGTCCTGACTAGCTCGGTCTATACTGCTACCTGCACAACCAACTTGCGCTCTTGTACTACTCGCGGGTCGCACGTGTCCTGACTAGCTCGGTCTATACTGCTACCCGCACAACCAACTTGCGCTCTCGTACTACTCGCGGGTCGCACGTGTCCTGCCTGGCTCGGTCTATACTGCTTCCCGCACAACCAACTTGCGCTCTCATACTACTCGCGGGTCGCACGTGTCCTGACTGGCTCGGTCTATACTGCTACCCGCACAACCAACTTGCGCTCTCGTACCACTCGGGTCGCACGTGTCCTGCCTAGCTCGGTCTATACTGCTACCCGCACTACCTTCTTGCGCTCTCGTACGCTCGCTCGCACGTACGCCCGAGCGCCCGTATGCTCGGCTCACAGTTGTCGCTCACGTTCGATTAGCAAGGACATTACATTTTAAATATACACTAGTTTAAGTTATCGATACGAATCTATTGCATTCTTGGTCAACGATTGGGCTTATGATCTTTTTTTAATCTTTATTTATCGTGTGCTATCCTGTTATTCCCTTATTTAATTTTGTTACTTTATTATTTGTTGTCATTTTTTTGTTATGAGTTTTTTTATTCATATAAACTACCGATTTGTGTGTACAATGGCTAGGTGAATCTGACGAGAGGGGGGGGGGGGGGGGGGGTTGCGAATGGTCCATCGAGACTGGCAAGGTGGCACAATTTAAAAATCTTGGATGGTGCGATATTGCAATCCTCATTTTCATTTTCCTCATTATGTCATGACCCTGTCTACATTTCACAGCCACATTTAAATACCAATTTCTTCGGGCGCATCACAGGTAAAATGCGATGAACCTTTCCAAAGATAAGGGGACAGTCAATGTTCGTAACTTGCCTTATGACATACACCAGTTAGCACACGAGAATACTCGTTGCATTATGACATACACCAGTTAGCACACGAGAATACTCGTTGCAATATGACGGTCACTAGTTAGCACACGAGAATACTCGTTGCATTATGACAGACACCAGTTAGCACACGAGAATACTCGTTGCATTATGACAGACAACAGTTAGCACACGAGAATACTCGTTGCATTATGACAGACAACAGTTAGCACACGAGAATACTCGTTGCATTATGACAGACACCAGTTAGCACACGAGAATACTCGTTGCATTATGACATCCAACAGTTAGCACACGAGAATACTCGTTGCATTATGACATCCACCAGTTAGCACACGAGAATACTCGTTGCATTATGACATCCACCAGTTAGCACACGAGAATACTCGTTGCATTATGACAGACAACAGTTAGCACACGAGAATACTCGTTGCATTATGACAGGCACCAGTTAGCACACGAGAATACTCGTTGCATTATGACAGACACCAGTTAGCACACGAGAATACTCGTTGCATTATGACAGACAACAGTTAGCACACGAGAATACTCGTTGCATTATGACAGACAACAGTTAGCTCAACACACGAGAAGGCTCGTTTCATCAAACTGGTTTCCAGCGAGAGTTTTTTGAAAAATTACTTCAAACTCGATCTCGTCGCTGTCTTTGGCGCAGCTATGGAAGTCGGATCATGGGTCGGACGGTCGGACTGCCGGACTGTCGCTGGAAAAAGTGCACACATTTCTTCGGCAGCGCTCTCATATAAGGGAAGCTATGGCCAAACAATTGTTCTGACTTGTGACAGTGTCGAGCGGTAGGGGATTGGTGACAGGAGATCGAGACAATTAGGATGCAAGTCTGGTTGCCAATTGGTTTTTGGTAATTAATGGTGACTTAGAAGGTAGATTGGCCGATCGGGTGATGAACGAGATGGACGAGATGGACGAGATGAAGATGCAAAATAGACCTGTTGACTGATGGGGGGTTTGCTTATTTACTCTTCATTATAGTAATGCACTTTTCAGTTAGCTCGATATACGAACCGAAATTTAATTGGTTTTAAATCGATTAGTTGTTTATTGGAACCAGCCCAGATGGATGTCTAAGAAACCAATTCTTGAAAAATCGTTGGATGAATATCGTTAGAGAAGAAATCATCTCCAGTAACAACCTTCCGTTTAATCAACCGGCGCTCATCCAAAACAAGTAAAACAAGAGGCGAACTTTTTTGAGCAAGGTAATAACACTTTCTTAATCAAAAACCCATCGCCATAATGAGTTAAGGACCGCCCTCTCGAAGCTAACTAGCTCGGATTCTACCGCCTGGTCGATACTACCGTGTTATTATCTAATTAAACACGTTTAACATGGATCGAAACAGTAGCTGAAACTAGTGGCGATAAATTCAACGTGGCTTAGTAATTATAAGCATGCCTTATCACTTAATACACCTACCTACTAGAAAACATTGCAATGGCCGACTAATGTTTTCGAACAAAAACATTTTTTTACAATTATTGACAAATTGGGGACAATATCTGATAGATTTGCATTATTCTGGTCGTGGATGGATGATAAATGAAAAGTGACTCTAAGTAAACCATGAGCCTTGGAAGAAATGGGATGCTTGAAATAAATCAATTGCTGAGTGTGTATTTAGGGGCGGATTCGCGTGTAAGCAAGCGAGAATGATTGCTTATTTCTGCCTGTTGACAGTTGATTCCTTACTCCACCGTGGTTTTTAATCCCTTGCCCCTGGCTTCCTGATCCCTGGTCATCAAGTGAGAGTGAACGCACTTTATCTTAGTTTCTTCGCTGCAGAAAACGAGGAAATATTATTTTAATGTATTCTGACAATAATTGTTTGTATATTACTTCGAAATGACAATTTCAAATACAATCACATGTCCCCTTGTTACCCAAAACAATTGAACTTTCTGTGCATTGCTGAACCGTCGATGGTATTGGTTACTCATCTGTCCAGTGAGTGAGTTCATTCAATTTAAACGCCAAACCTTATCCCCCTTCCCCTCCCCAAATTCGTTACAGAAGTAGGTACAGTTCATGCCCATGGCCGAGCTTGTGTATTTCGCGCTCACCGACCGATTCGTTGCCCGTTCCCTCTACGTTTTTTGGGTAAACGATCTGCACCAACACTGCACGAGTGTCTTATGAGACTACAGTTACCTTGAGTTGACCCAATGATAAAAAAAAAATACCAGCTAACACGCGTGAATGTTATCAGCAAGACTAGTAGAGTGCGGTCTCCATTAAACATAACCTATAATTTGTCCATGAAAGGCCAAATGAAACGATCCCTAGTGTAAGCAAGATAGCTGTGCGCTCTGTGGCTCGGTTAGTGTGGGACTTAACCACTATGCAAGATTATAGCTATTAACTCCAACTCAACTCGAGGAAATCACTATGTTTATTCTATTAGCCACACTGGCTTTGTATGCGCGCAATGGACGTTAGTAAACGACGTTTATTGCAACCAAACGAATGGGTTGCCGTCGTTTACATGCAGTGGTGTAGTGCTAGATAGACGCGGATATTCGGCGTATTGCACACCTTCATATCAAAGAAATACTCTGATTTACCAAAACTTTTGCGTGTCAGTTGCAATCACCGGCATTTTGTAACTCCTTGATGTAAAGCATGTTGCACAGAATTTCGACTTGATCATTATCATAATAATATCCCTAATTTCGTTCGTCGTATTAGTTTAAACATTTTGCTCATTCGATGTTGTTTACGATTATCCCTGAATGCATGCAGCAACCACAATTAAATAACGCGTAATAAATGTCAAGTGTGTGGATGTACTGCACAATCCAACGAAATGAAATCCAAAAAATTAACAGAAAATGTAATGAATTTTAAATTTCAAAAGAAAAAACTGTTTTCTTTTATCTTGGGATGATACACCAACCCGAAAAATGCGAGTTTCACGTCCGATGAGAGGAAACCGAAAAATTGCTGGCTAATTTACTGAAATATAGTTCCCTTCCATCACACAGCCTAGTAGAAATTTAAAATCGACATTCCCAAAAGATTTTAGCATACTCGTCACCATCAGTACATCATATCAGAGCGGCCGGCGAACAGACCTCGGGGCGGCCGCTCGGCCTCTCGTCTCCTCACTGTCGACCGGTGGTTTTTGCCTCAAATCGGACGTTTTATCAGCTGTATCAGATCAAGATAGCTTGGCATTGGATACAGCCATAGACACATGCTTAATAGACTAGGTGGGGCCTAACCCACCTAGGGCGAAAGCAGCCGCACTTTTAACATACAAATGGCAAATATATGCGGCTTATAAAATTTAAAAATTAGCTCTTTGACTTGTCCTGTTAGGATGGGTTACTGACCAAAAAAAAAAACTATCTCTTAATTTTTCATTCTAAAAATACAATTTTCTTTCTGCTCGATACAGAGCAAACTATTGCTTGAGTCGATTCTAATGCCGAACCATCAAATTCACATACCCAACATATTTTCTACAAGCGTTTATTTCAAAAGCACGATTCTAGACAAGCAATAATTCAGCAAAAGATTCTCACATCTCTTAGTCCGTCTTTGGATGGTTCACCTTGCGCTTGCCATCGCATATCTTTGATATAAACTAGTGTGAGTTATCTGGTGGACCACGTCGTGTATATAATCTGGGAAGGCAGTCGGCCTGGGGCATCAGGGGCCCGATTCTCCACGTAGACCCGCATAGCCTTTAGCGGGGGAGTTGGTTACGATCGCGGCTGGCTGGCTGGCTGGTTAACTGGTTGGCTGGTTGGCTGGCTGGCTGGCTGGATGGATGGATGGCTGGCTGGATGGCTGGCTGGATGGCTGGATGGCTGGTTGGCTGGCTGGATGGCTGGTTGGCTGCCTGGCTGGCTGGCTGGCTGGTTGGCTGGCTGGCTGGCTGGCTGGGTGGCTGGCTGGCTGGCTGGCTGGCTGGCTGGCTGGCTGGCTGGCTGGCTGGCTGGCTGGCTAGTTGGATGGCTGGTTGGCTGGCTGGTTGGCTGGCTGGCTGGTTGGCTGGCTGGTTGGCTGGCTGGCTGGCTGGCTAGTTGGATGGCTGGTTGGCTGGCTGGTTGGCTGGCTGGTTGGCTGGTAGGATAGCTGGTTGGCTGGTTGGCTGGTTGGCTGGTTGGCTGGTTGGATGGCTGGTTGGCTGGCTGGTTGGCTGGCTGGTTGGCTGGTAGGATAGCTGGTTGGCTGGTTGGCTGGTTGGCTGGTTGGCTGGCTGGCTGGCTGTCTGGTTGGTTGGTTGGTTGGCTGGTTGGCTGGTTGGCTGGTTGGCTAGTTGGCTGGTAGGATGGCTGGTTGGCTGGCTGGATGGCTAGTTGGTTGACTGGTTGGCTGGTTGGATGGCTGGTTGGATGGCTGGTTGGATGGCTAGTTGGCTGGCTGGTTGGCTGGTTGGCTGGCTGGTTGGCTGGCTGGTTGGATGGCTGGTTGGATGGCTGGCTGGCTGGCTGGCTAGCTGGATGGCTGGTTGGCTGGTTGGATGGCTGGTTGGCTGGCTGGTTGGCTGGTTGGCTGGCTGGTTGGCTGGCTGGCTGGCTGGCTGGCTGGCTGGTTGGATGGCTGGTTGGATGGCTGGTTGGCTGGCTGGTTGGCTGGCTGGCTGGCTGGCTGGCTGGCTGGCTGGCTGGATGGATGGCTGGTTGGCTGGTTGGATGGCTAGTTGGTTGACTGGTTGGCTGGGTGGATGGCTGGTTGGCTGGTTGGTTGGTTGGCTGGTTGGCTGGTTGGATGGCTGGTTGGTTAGCTGGCTGGCTGGTCGGTTGTTCGATTGGCTCAAACTTTGTCCAGCAACCTTTATTAGGACTTCAACCACCGCCTGCCCTCACAGGACTGTCGAGGGATACGATGTAGTCTTTTTTTCAGGATGCAGTTTTTATTCAATATGGGATTCTTTTGGACGATTGGCAGTTGTGTTTTCAATTTTGATATTCGGGGGGGTCAACTTGCTGCTTAGTATACTGAGGATTTATAAATATTGATGTATTTTGAATGCGTTGGGATTTAAAATCAACCCACTTACGATATCGTGGCATGTAAAGATTCAATACTATCTTTGGGCTAATTTTCTTACCTAATTTTCTTTCCTAACGGGGAAACCATTCATCATATTTCGTCCCACGTACCAATGAGTACCGCGTGCCGTTTAAAACATAATATAACCGGGGTTTTGAAATGAATTTACTGTCAAAATTACCTAGTTAAATTCTCCCCCTTTTTCTGCAAAAACCCTCTCGCCGAAAGCCTCGATTTTTCCAAAATTATCTCAATGGCGTCATCAAATTTAGTTACGATATAGACATTGAAATGTAGTCCCGCACTCTTTAAACGTTCCCTCATGAACAGGTTACATGTTTTCTCTCAGACTGCTAGATCGAAAAGGGTTCTGATTTTAGCAGTTAATGATACCTTGTGCTTAATTAGTATTGACTTAGCATTAGCAAGTGTGTGTTAGTTGGTGCCCGCGTTCCCCGCGCGTGTGTGATTAGTGCTAGCAAAGTTGATTACGTTATAGTTAGCATCACGCCACTGCACAATGCGCTGCCCTGCGCTGCGCCACTTTGCGCTGCCCTAAGCTGCGCTGCGCAGGGCTGTGATTGCCAGCTGACATTGATGTAACCACATGCCATCAGAGCGAATTTATTGAATGATTTGAAATTTGGTTTTTAGTTGTAATGTTAGTATTGATTACTTGGTCGATGCTCATTATGTAGGCTTTCGTTCAAACCTCACTTGGAACGCGTAAGATAGCGGTTCATATTTTATTATTAACAACACTACAACCGTCTCAAAAACCGATTCCCAAACGGGGGCATCGGTTTTTGAGACGGTTGTAGTGTTGTTAATAACAAAATACCCCGCGCATTGCAAGCGTTTGCAATTTAAATAAGATATCATCCTAATAGCGGTTCATACTTCCAAAGTATTACGTTTTGTTGCCTATTTTATGCACGCTAGACAAAGTTTTTCGTGATGATATGCCATGGCCCAAATCATGATACATCGAAGTGATGTTCAGATTTAGTGTGCAGATAATTTCTTAAGCTGTCATTTTGTGCATAGAACTTTTCTCCAGTTTGGTTTAAACCCTGTTTTGAAAATCTTTGAAAAAGGTATAGCGTCAGTTAAAAAGAGATTCTAAAAGGCAAATATTTTCATTATAATTCCGTCGCTACATCGTGGAGGCAGTACTTGGGTTACCACCGGTAATGTGTATTTAGGGGTGTATTGAACTGGATTATCATAGTACACACTTTCAAAATTATGAGTGACAGTCATATGTCCCATTCGTCGCGGGATTTAATCTTTTTCGAAAAGTCCTTATGCAAATGCGAAACTCACATTGTCCTCAAATAAAAGGAATCTGAACTCTTTTTGAACATGGAAAACTACAAAAAATGCTACAAAATGGCGAGAAGCAAAGTTCAAAACTCTCTACAAAGAAATGATTGGATCAGGAATAAAAATGAAGTAAAAAGTGAGCGATTCATGCGCACAATATATCCTACCTGGCGAGTCTGCTTGTGAATTTAGCTATTTTTTCGAAATTTTCTCAGGTAATGCACGAACGGGTAATTTTCGATTAGGTTTTTTGTTGAAAGTGATGCAGCTTTTTGAGTTGTTTTCTGGCGTTTTTGCCGGTCCTCTTCTCGCTGCACTCGTTCACGAGGGACACGGGGAGTCGCGCAAGCATAATGCCGTACAGGCCACCTCAAGATGGCCTCAAAATGCAGTCTCCCGCAGCCAGCTACTGCTCTTGGTGCTGTTAATACTGGTGATAGTGCTGGTGCTGGTGCTAGTGCTGCTATTGCTACTGCTCCGGTGCTGTTTCCTGTTGTTTCTGGTGCTGTTGATACCAAGGCTGCTGTTGGTGGTATTGGTGTTGCTGCTGTAGTTGCTGGTTCTGAAGGGAAGGCGATTCTTTCGTATCTTCAGCCATTCAATTTGGCCGGAAACTGATGTTTGCAGGAATTTCCAACGTGGGAACGTTTGAAAACCAACTCATAGCTTGATTAAAAAAGCCAAACTTTGCCGTTATATACCTACTATCAACCTCTATTAGAAATAAACGTCAGTGTAATTTTGAATTTTCAGTTAACAGACAAAAGATAAATTGGTGCTGGTATCTTACTGATAAATTTGAGCAAATTATCCAACTGATTGAAAACGATAACTAAGAGCAGATGTTTGCTTGATTTAATCAATTCGCTCCAATTTTCAACCATGTTTTGTTATAATAAATCCAATTTTCTTCAATAAAACAAGCGGCCACATAAAATAATCAGTCATAATCGTCACTATTTTTACCTAAAACTAAAGTTACTATTCCGAGTGAAACTTGAAGCTAACTCAACTGTATCAACTTAATTGAGATGTCTAGCTCATAAAACGTTCTCTCTCTTTTCTTTTCACGGTATCCAATATCTTAGCTCTCTCTCCGACACGCTTTTTTACAATCTTTTTGTCTCTCTCCTTTGTCCATTTATCATCATTAATGCCATCCTAACAGAGAAATAATACAATTACCACTCCAGTAATGGCTAACTGTACTTCGCTGTTGGGGGAACGTCGAATTTACAGCCAGGAAAATGTCTGACTTGAGTATGTCCTCTACTAACGCCAGAATATAATAATAATGAAAATAACTATCTTTTTTCTTTACTGAATTATGTATTTAGACACATTTCAAATGAATGTGGTTTTTAATTTCCGGTGGTTTCTTACTTTTTTGCCGCCTAGCAACACAGTTGAACGTCCTTTTTTGATCGGTGTATTTCAAATTTTATTATTTTTGAGCAAGAAATACACGAGATGTAACAACATTTCTGAGCGATTAGAGTAGAGCAAAGTAAAGAGTAAAATAAAATGTTCAAAATGTAACGAAATCTTACGTCGATATCCCCCACATTCAAGAATCAAACTTTTTTTATTTGTTTTACGTACGAAACAGCGTACCAACAAATACCATAGCTTTTTGTGAAGCAAAAAACTTGTCATATTTATCATTTTATGAAGAAAGTTAACTTTGATGCTGTAAGATGAGTCTACTTTCATCTTTAACTGTTCTTACATACATTTGAACCCCTCAGACATAACCCATATCGACGGCATTCAAAATCGACGCTAATTGTGGATAGAACATCTTGAGCCACTATCTTCTTTCTAAGAACTCAACAAAAACGATTCAACTTGCGGCTAATTCCTTCTAGCTAAGAATATCATCGGTTTTTAGCAGTGCACAGCGGCGACGACTGGCAATGCGGCGGGAACTCTCCACAAAAGCGCTAGCGAATATCTGGGACGCGGTGAAATGTTGATATTTTGATGGCCATAGACGGCGATCATCCTAATGAAACAATGCAACCAGCGAGCAACTGTTGTTTTGCTCGCTCGAAATACGTTTTTTGTCACGAGAGAATTTGATGCTGTTCGCAGTCCGGTTGCTGCGAAATCATGTCAGCCATTATCGCTGGTCCGATGAATTTCCGGCGCGGGACCTCAGCGTAGGACCTTACAGATTTAGGCGCTGAGACGATGAGTTTTGAGGGTATTGCCAGTATTGCTAGTATTGCTAGTATTCCCAATATTGTCAGTATTTCTAGTATTGACTGTATTGATGGTATTGTCAGTATTGTCGGTATTGTCTGTATTGACGGTATTGCCAGTATTGACTGTCTTGCCAGTACTGCCGGTATTGACAGTATTGCTGGTATTGTCGGCATTGACTGTATTTCGAGTATTGGTAGTATTGACTGTATTGCCGGTATTGACGGTATTGCCTGTATTAACGGTATTGAATAATATTTTGATTATAATTTCATTCCGTGAATCTCGGACGCTTGTGGCAACTAGTTTGCATGTGTACTTTTCCGTTGCTACATGGGATTTGTTTGATGATTTAGGGACATATCGTGGTTTGAACTTGGAATCTTAATCATTTCGTGAAACAATCGCATATATCGTCAAAAATTTCTCACTGACAATAACAAAAAACGATTATAACAAAATGATTGAATTTTATTTAAACATTTCAAGCGCTTCCGTAGAATTTAAAAAAAGTTCAGGCAGATTCGTTGGCGTATTTATGTTGAGGTAGTGAGGTAGCAAGGTAGTGAGGTAGTGAGGTAGTGAGGTAGCAAGGTAGTGAGGTAGCAAGGTAGTGAGGTAGTGAGGTAGCAAGGTAGTGAGGTAGCAAGGTAGTGAGGTAGTGAGGTAGTGAGGTAGTGAGGTAGTGAGGTAGCAAGGTAGTGAGGTAGCAAGGTAGTGAGGTAGCAAGGTAGTGAGGTAGCAAGGTAGTGAGGTAGTGAGGTAGTGAGGTAGTGAGGTAGTGAGGTAGTGAGGTAGCAAGGTAGCAAGGTAGTGAGGTAGTGAGGTAGCAAGGTAGTGAGGTAGTGAGGTAGTGAGGTAGTGAGGTAGTGAGGTAGTGAGGTAGTGAGGTAGCAAGGTAGTGAGGTAGTGAGGTAGCAAGGTAGTGAGGTAGTGAGGTAGTGAGGTAGCAAGGTAGTGAGGTAGTGAGGTAGCAAGGTAGTGAGGTAGCAAGGTAGTGAGGTAGCAAGGTAGTGAGGTAGTGAGGTAGTGAGGTAGCAAGGTAGTGAGGTAGTGAGGTAGTGAGGTAGTGAGGTAGTGAGGTAGTGAGGTAGTGAGGTAGCAAGGTAGTGAGGTAGTGAGGTAGTGAGGTAGTGAGGTAGTGAGGTAGTGAGGTAGCAAGGTAGTGAGGTAGCAAGGTAGTGAGGTAGTGAGGTAGTGAGGTAGCAAGGTAGCAAGGTAGTGAGGTAGTGAGGTAGTGAGGTAGTGAGGTAGTGAGGTAGTGAGGTAGTGAGGTAGTGAGGTAGCAAGGTAGTGAGGTAGTGAGGTAGCAAGGTAGTGAGGTAGCAAGGTAGTGAGGTAGTGAGGTAGCAAGGTAGTGAGGTAGTGAGGTAGTGAGGTAGTGAGGTAGTGAGGTAGCAAGGTAGCAAGGTAGCAAGGTAGTGAGGTAGTGAGGTAGTGAGGTAGTGAGGTAGCGAGGTAGTGAGGTAGTGAGGTAGTGAGGTAGCAAGGTAGCAAGGTAGCAAGGTAGTGAGGTAGTGAGGTAGCAAGGTAGTGAGGTAGTGAGGTAGCGAGGTAGCAAGGTAGTGAGGTAGTGAGGTAGTGAGGTAGTGAGGTAGTGAGGTAGTGAGGTAGCAAGGTAGTGAGGTAGTGAGGTAGCAAGGTAGTGAGGTAGTGAGGTAGTGAGGTAGTGAGGTAGCAAGGTAGTGAGGTAGCAAGGTAGTGAGGTAGTGAGGTAGCAAGGTAGTGAGGTAGTGAGGTAGTGAGGTAGCAAGGTAGCAAGGTAGTGAGGTAGCAAGGTAGTGAGGTAGTGAGGTAGCAAGGTAGTGAGGTAGTGAGGTAGTGAGGTAGTGAGGTAGCAAGGTAGTGAGGTAGTGAGGTAGCAAGGTAGTGAGGTAGTGAGGTAGTGAGGTAGTGAGGTAGTGAGGTAGCAAGGTAGTGAGGTAGTGAGGTAGCAAGGTAGTGAGGTAGTGAGGTAGTGAGGTAGTGAGGTAGTGAGGTAGTGAGGTAGTGAGGTAGTGAGGTAGTGAGGTAGTGAGGTAGTGAGGTAGCAAGGTAGTGAGGTAGTGAGGTAGTGAGGTAGTGAGGTAGTGAGGTAGTGAGGTAGTGAGGTAGTGAGGTAGTGAGGTAGCAAGGTAGTGAGGTAGTGAGGTAGCAAGGTAGTGAGGTAGTGAGGTAGTGAGGTAGTGAGGTAGTGAGGTAGCAAGGTAGTGAGGTAGTGAGGTAGTGAGGTAGCAAGGTAGTGAGGTAGCAAGGTAGTGAGGTAGTGAGGTAGTGAGGTAGTGAGGTAGCAAGGTAGTGAGGTAGTGAGGTAGTGAGGTAGTGAGGTAGTGAGGTAGTAGGTAGTGAGGTAGTGAGGTAGCAAGGTAGTGAGGTAGTGAGGTAGTGAGGTAGTGAGGTAGTGAGGTAGTGAGGTAGCAAGGTAGTGAGGTAGTGAGGTAGTGAGGTAGCAAGGTAGTGAGGTAGTGAGGTAGCAAGGTAGTGAGGTAGTGAGGTAGTGAGGTAGTGAGGTAGTGAGGTAGTGAGGTAGTGAGGTAGTGAGGTAGTGAGGTAGTGAGGTAGTGAGGTAGTGAGGTAGTGAGGTAGTGAGGTAGTGAGGTAGTGAGGTAGTGAGGTAGCAAGGTAGTGAGGTAGTGAGGTAGTGAGGTAGTGAGGTAGTGAGGTAGTGAGGTAGTGAGGTAGCAAGGTAGTGAGGTAGTGAGGTAGTGAGGTAGTGAGGTAGTGAGGTAGCAAGGTAGTGAGGTAGTGAGGTAGTGAGGTAGCAAGGTAGTGAGGTAGTGAGGTAGTGAGGTAGCAAGGTAGTGAGGTAGTGAGGTAGTGAGGTAGCAAGGTAGTGAGGTAGTGAGGTAGTGAGGTAGTGAGGTAGTGAGGTAGTGAGGTAGTGAGGTAGTGAGGTAGTGAGGTAGTGAGGTAGTGAGGTAGCAAGGTAGTGAGGTAGCAAGGTAGTGAGGTAGTGAGGTAGTGAGGTAGTGAGGTAGTGAGGTAGTGAGGTAGTGAGGTAGTGAGGTAGTGAGGTAGCAAGGTAGTGAGGTAGCAAGGTAGTGAGGTAGTGAGGTAGTGAGGTAGTGAGGTAGCAAGGTAGTGAGGTAGTGAGGTAGTGAGGTAGTGAGGTAGTGAGGTAGTGAGGTAGCAAGGTAGTGA
Organism: Protonemura montana; assembly: GCA_947568835.1. Lineage (NCBI taxonomy): Eukaryota > Metazoa > Arthropoda > Insecta > Plecoptera > Nemouridae > Protonemura > Protonemura montana. The sequence continues at coordinate 22,355,729 of OX387604.1, read as the reverse complement.
GGTAGTGAGGTAGTGAGGTAGTGAGGTAGCAAGGTAGTGAGGTAGTGAGGTAGTGAGGTAGTGAGGTAGTGAGGTAGTGAGGTAGCAAGGTAGTGAGGTAGCAAGGTAGTGAGGTAGTGAGGTAGCAAGGTAGTGAGGTAGTGAGGTAGTGAGGTAGTGAGGTAGTGAGGTAGCAAGGTAGTGAGGTAGTGAGGTAGTGAGGTAGTGAGGTAGTGAGGTAGTGAGGTAGTGAGGTAGTGAGGTAGTGAGGTAGCAAGGTAGTGAGGTAGTGAGGTAGCAAGGTAGTGAGGTAGTGAGGTAGCAAGGTAGTGAGGTAGTGAGGTAGTGAGGTAGTGAGGTAGTGAGGTAGTGAGGTAGTAAGGTAGTGAGGTAGTGAGGTAGTGAGGTAGTGAGGTAGCAAGGTAGTGAGGTAGTGAGGTAGTGAGGTAGCAAGGTAGTGAGGTAGTGAGGTAGTGAGGTAGTGAGGTAGTGAGGTAGCAAGGTAGTGAGGTAGTGAGGTAGTGAGGTAGCAAGGTAGTGAGGTAGTGAGGTAGTGAGGTAGCAAGGTAGTGAGGTAGTGAGGTAGTGAGGTAGTGAGGTAGTGAGGTAGTGAGGTAGTGAGGTAGTGAGGTAGTGAGGTAGTGAGGTAGCAAGGTAGTGAGGTAGTGAGGTAGTGAGGTAGTGAGGTAGCAAGGTAGTGAGGTAGTGAGGTAGTGAGGTAGCAAGGTAGTGAGGTAGTGAGGTAGTGAGGTAGTGAGGTAGTGAGGTAGCAAGGTAGTGAGGTAGTGAGGTAGCAAGGTAGTGAGGTAGTGAGGTAGTGAGGTAGTGAGGTAGCAAGGTAGTGAGGTAGTGAGGTAGCAAGGTAGTGAGGTAGTGAGGTAGTGAGGTAGTGAGGTAGCAAGGTAGTGAGGTAGTGAGGTAGCAAGGTAGTGAGGTAGTGAGGTAGTGAGGTAGTGAGGTAGCAAGGTAGTGAGGTAGTAAGGTAGTGAGGTAGTGAGGTAGTGAGGTAGCAAGGTAGTGAGGTAGTGAGGTAGCAAGGTAGTGAGGTAGTGAGGTAGCAAGGTAGTGAGGTAGTGAGGTAGTGAGGTAGTGAGGTAGTGAGGTAGTGAGGTAGTGAGGTAGTGAGGTAGTGAGGTAGTGAGGTAGCAAGGTAGTGAGGTAGTGAGGTAGTGAGGTAGTGAGGTAGTGAGGTAGTGAGGTAGCAAGGTAGTGAGGTAGTGAGGTAGTGAGGTAGTGAGGTAGTGAGGTAGTGAGGTAGTGAGGTAGCAAGGTAGTGAGGTAGTGAGGTAGTGAGGTAGTGAGGTAGTGAGGTAGTGAGGTAGTGAGGTAGTGAGGTAGCAAGGTAGTGAGGTAGTGAGGTAGTGAGGTAGTGAGGTAGTGAGGTAGTGAGGTAGTGAGGTAGCAAGGTAGTGAGGTAGTGAGGTAGTGAGGTAGTGAGGTAGCAAGGTAGTGAGGTAGTGAGGTAGTGAGGTAGTGAGGTAGTGAGGTAGTGAGGTAGCAAGGTAGTGAGGTAGTGAGGTAGTGAGGTAGTGAGGTAGCAAGGTAGTGAGGTAGTGAGGTAGTGAGGTAGCAAGGTAGTGAGGTAGTGAGGTAGTGAGGTAGTGAGGTAGCAAGGTAGTGAGGTAGTGAGGTAGTGAGGTAGTGAGGTAGCAAGGTAGTGAGGTAGTGAGGTAGTGAGGTAGCAAGGTAGTGAGGTAGCAAGGTAGTGAGGTAGTGAGGTAGTGAGGTAGTGAGGTAGTGAGGTAGTGAGGTAGCAAGGTAGTGAGGTAGCAAGGTAGTGAGGTAGTGAGGTAGTGAGGTAGTGAGGTAGTGAGGTAGTGAGGTAGCAAGGTAGTGAGGTAGCAAGGTAGTGAGGTAGTGAGGTAGTGAGGTAGTGAGGTAGTGAGGTAGTGAGGTAGTGAGGTAGTGAGGTAGTGAGGTAGTGAGGTAGTGAGGTAGTGAGGTAGTGAGGTAGCAAGGTAGTGAGGTAGTGAGGTAGTGAGGTAGCAAGGTAGTGAGGTAGTGAGGTAGTGAGGTAGTGAGGTAGTGAGGTAGTGAGGTAGCAAGGTAGCAAGGTAGTGAGGTAGCAAGGTAGTGAGGTAGTGAGGTAGTGAGGTAGTGAGGTAGTGAGGTAGTGAGGTAGCAAGGTAGCAAGGTAGTGAGGTAGCAAGGTAGTGAGGTAGTGAGGTAGTGAGGTAGTGAGGTAGTGAGGTAGCAAGGTAGTGAGGTAGTGAGGTAGTGAGGTAGTGAGGTAGTGAGGTAGCAAGGTAGTGAGGTAGTGAGGTAGTGAGGTAGCAAGGTAGTGAGGTAGTGAGGTAGTGAGGTAGTGAGGTAGTGAGGTAGTGAGGTAGTGAGGTAGCAAGGTAGTGAGGTAGTGAGGTAGTGAGGTAGTGAGGTAGTGAGGTAGTGAGGTAGCAAGGTAGTGAGGTAGTGAGGTAGTGAGGTAGTGAGGTAGTGAGGTAGTGAGGTAGTGAGGTAGCAAGGTAGTGAGGTAGTGAGGTAGCAAGGTAGTGAGGTAGTGAGGTAGTGAGGTAGTGAGGTAGTGAGGTAGCAAGGTAGCAAGGTAGTGAGGTAGTGAGGTAGTGAGGTAGTGAGGTAGTGAGGTAGCAAGGTAGTGAGGTAGCAAGGTAGTGAGGTAGTGAGGTAGCAAGGTAGTGAGGTAGTGAGGTAGCAAGGTAGTGAGGTAGTGAGGTAGTGAGGTAGTGAGGTAGTGAGGTAGCAAGGTAGTGAGGTAGCAAGGTAGCAAGGTAGTGAGGTAGTGAGGTAGCAAGGTAGCAAGGTAGTGAGGTAGTGAGGTAGCGAGGTAGTGAGGTAGTGAGGTAGTGAGGTAGCAAGGTAGTGAGGTAGCAAGGTAGTGAGGTAGCAAGGTAGTGAGGTAGTGAGGTAGTGAGGTAGTGAGGTAGCAAGGTAGCAAGGTAGTGAGGTAGTGAGGTAGTGAGGTAGTGAGGTAGTGAGGTAGTGAGGTAGTGAGGTAGTGAGGTAGTGAGGTAGTGAGGTAGCAAGGTAGTGAGGTAGTGAGGTAGTGAGGTAGTGAGGTAGTGAGGTAGTGAGGTAGCAAGGTAGCAAGGTAGTGAGGTAGTGAGGTAGTGAGGTAGTGAGGTAGTGAGGTAGCAAGGTAGTGAGGTAGTGAGGTAGTGAGGTAGTGAGGTAGTGAGGTAGCAAGGTAGTGAGGTAGTGAGGTAGTGAGGTAGTGAGGTAGCAAGGTAGTGAGGTAGTGAGGTAGTGAGGTAGTGAGGTAGTGAGGTAGTGAGGTAGTGAGGTAGTGAGGTAGTGAGGTAGCAAGGTAGTGAGGTAGTGAGGTAGTGAGGTAGTGAGGTAGTGAGGTAGCAAGGTAGTGAGGTAGTGAGGTAGTGAGGTAGTGAGGTAGTGAGGTAGTGAGGTAGCAAGGTAGTGAGGTAGTGAGGTAGTGAGGTAGCAAGGTAGCAAGGTAGTGAGGTAGTGAGGTAGTGAGGTAGCAAGGTAGTGAGGTAGTGAGGTAGTGAGGTAGTGAGGTAGTGAGGTAGTGAGGTAGCAAGGTAGTGAGGTAGTGAGGTAGTGAGGTAGCAAGGTAGTGAGGTAGTGAGGTAGTGAGGTAGTGAGGTAGCAAGGTAGTGAGGTAGTGAGGTAGTGAGGTAGTGAGGTAGCAAGGTAGTGAGGTAGTGAGGTAGTGAGGTAGCAAGGTAGTGAGGTAGTGAGGTAGTGAGGTAGTGAGGTAGTGAGGTAGTGAGGTAGCAAGGTAGTGAGGTAGTGAGGTAGTGAGGTAGCAAGGTAGTGAGGTAGCAAGGTAGTGAGGTAGCAAGGTAGTGAGGTAGTGAGGTAGTGAGGTAGTGAGGTAGCAAGGTAGTGAGGTAGTGAGGTAGTGAGGTAGCAAGGTAGTGAGGTAGTGAGGTAGTGAGGTAGTGAGGTAGTGAGGTAGCAAGGTAGTGAGGTAGCAAGGTAGTGAGGTAGTGAGGTAGTGAGGTAGTGAGGTAGTGAGGTAGTGAGGTAGCAAGGTAGTGAGGTAGTGAGGTAGTGAGGTAGCAAGGTAGTGAGGTAGTGAGGTAGTGAGGTAGTGAGGTAGTGAGGTAGTGAGGTAGTGAGGTAGCAAGGTAGCAAGGTAGTGAGGTAGCAAGGTAGTGAGGTAGTGAGGTAGTGAGGTAGTGAGGTAGTGAGGTAGTGAGGTAGCAAGGTAGCAAGGTAGTGAGGTAGCAAGGTAGTGAGGTAGTGAGGTAGTGAGGTAGTGAGGTAGTGAGGTAGCAAGGTAGTGAGGTAGTGAGGTAGTGAGGTAGTGAGGTAGTGAGGTAGCAAGGTAGTGAGGTAGTGAGGTAGTGAGGTAGCAAGGTAGTGAGGTAGTGAGGTAGTGAGGTAGTGAGGTAGCAAGGTAGTGAGGTAGTGAGGTAGTGAGGTAGTGAGGTAGTGAGGTAGTGAGGTAGTGAGGTAGCATGGTAGTGAGGTAGTGAGGTAGCAAGGTAGTGAGGTAGTGAGGTAGTGAGGTAGTGAGGTAGTGAGGTAGCAAGGTAGCAAGGTAGTGAGGTAGTGAGGTAGTGAGGTAGTGAGGTAGTGAGGTAGCAAGGTAGTGAGGTAGCAAGGTAGTGAGGTAGTGAGGTAGCAAGGTAGTGAGGTAGTGAGGTAGCAAGGTAGTGAGGTAGCAAGGTAGTGAGGTAGCAAGGTAGTGAGGTAGTGAGGTAGTGAGGTAGTGAGGTAGCAAGGTAGTGAGGTAGTGAGGTAGTGAGGTAGTGAGGTAGCAAGGTAGTGAGGTAGTGAGGTAGTGAGGTAGTGAGGTAGTGAGGTAGTGAGGTAGCGAGGTAGCAAGGTAGTGAGGTAGCGAGGTAGCAAGGTAGTGAGGTAGCGAGGTAGCAAGGTAGTGAGGTAGTGAGGTAGTGAGGTAGTGAGGTAGTGAGGTAGTGAGGTAGTGAGGTAGTGAGGTAGTGAGGTAGTGAGGTAGTGAGGTAGTGAGGTAGTGAGGTAGCAAGGTAGTGAGGTAGTGAGGTAGTGAGGTAGTGAGGTAGCAAGGTAGCAAGGTAGTGAGGTAGTGAGGTAGTGAGGTAGTGAGGTAGTGAGGTAGCAAGGTAGCAAGGTAGTGAGGTAGTGAGGTAGTGAGGTAGTGAGGTAGTGAGGTAGTGAGGTAGTGAGGTAGTGAGGTAGCAAGGTAGTGAGGTAGTGAGGTAGTGAGGTAGTGAGGTAGTGAGGTAGTGAGGTAGTGAGGTAGCAAGGTAGTGAGGTAGTGAGGTAGTGAGGTAGTGAGGTAGTGAGGTAGTGAGGTAGTGAGGTAGCAAGGTAGTGAGGTAGTGAGGTAGTGAGGTAGTGAGGTAGTGAGGTAGTGAGGTAGTGAGGTAGTGAGGTAGCAAGGTAGTGAGGTAGTGAGGTAGTGAGGTAGCAAGGTAGTGAGGTAGTGAGGTAGCAAGGTAGTGAGGTAGTGAGGTAGTGAGGTAGTGAGGTAGTGAGGTAGTGAGGTAGTGAGGTAGCAAGGTAGTGAGGTAGTGAGGTAGTGAGGTAGTGAGGTAGTGAGGTAGTGAGGTAGTGAGGTAGTGAGGTAGTGAGGTAGCAAGGTAGTGAGGTAGTGAGGTAGTGAGGTAGTGAGGTAGTGAGGTAGCAAGGTAGTGAGGTAGTGAGGTAGTGAGGTAGCAAGGTAGCAAGGTAGTGAGGTAGTGAGGTAGTGAGGTAGTGAGGTAGCAAGGTAGTGAGGTAGCAAGGTAGTGAGGTAGCAAGGTAGTGAGGTAGTGAGGTAGTGAGGTAGTGAGGTAGTGAGGTAGTGAGGTAGCAAGGTAGTGAGGTAGCAAGGTAGTGAGGTAGCAAGGTAGTGAGGTAGTGAGGTAGTGAGGTAGTGAGGTAGTGAGGTAGCAAGGTAGTGAGGTAGCAAGGTAGTGAGGTAGCAAGGTAGTGAGGTAGTGAGGTAGTGAGGTAGCAAGGTAGTGAGGTAGCAAGGTAGTGAGGTAGTGAGGTAGTGAGGTAGCAAGGTAGTGAGGTAGTGAGGTAGCAAGGTAGTGAGGTAGCAAGGTAGTGAGGTAGCAAGGTAGTGAGGTAGTGAGGTAGTGAGGTAGTAAGGTAGTGAGGTAGCAAGGTAGTGAGGTAGTGAGGTAGTGAGGTAGCAAGGTAGCAAGGTAGTGAGGTAGTGAGGTAGTGAGGTAGTGAGGTAGCAATGTAGTGAGGTAGTGAAGTAGTGAGGTAGCAAGGTAGTGAGGTAGTGAGGTAGTGAGGTAGTGAGGTAGTGAGGTAGCAAGGTAGTGAGGTAGTGAGGTAGTGAGGTAGTGAGGTAGCAAGGTAGTGAGGTAGTGAGGTAGTGAGGTAGTGAGGTAGTGAGGTAGTGAGGTAGTGAGGTAGTGAGGTAGCAAGGTAGTGAGGTAGTGAGGTAGTGAGGTAGCAAGGTAGTGAGGTAGCAAGGTAGTGAGGTAGCAAGGTAGTGAGGTAGCAAGGTAGTGAGGTAGTGAGGTAGCAAGGTAGTGAGGTAGTGAGGTAGTGAGGTAGTGAGGTAGTGAGGTAGTGAGGTAGTGAGGTAGTGAGGTAGTGAGGTAGTGAGGTAGTGAGGTAGTGAGGTAGTGAGGTAGTGAGGTAGCAAGGTAGTGAGGTAGTGAGGTAGCAAGGTAGTGAGGTAGCAAGGTAGTGAGGTAGTGAGGTAGTGAGGTAGTGAGGTAGTGAGGTAGCAAGGTAGTGAGGTAGTGAGGTAGTGAGGTAGTGAGGTAGTGAGGTAGTGAGGTAGTGAGGTAGTGAGGTAGTGAGGTAGTGAGGTAGTGAGGTAGCAAGGTAGTGAGGTAGCAAGGTAGTGAGGTAGTGAGGTAGTGAGGTAGCAAGGTAGTGAGGTAGTGAGGTAGTGAGGTAGTGAGGTAGTGAGGTAGTGAGGTAGTGAGGTAGTGAGGTAGTGAGGTAGTGAGGTAGTGAGGTAGTGAGGTAGTGAGGTAGTGAGGTAGTGAGGTAGTGAGGTAGCAAGGTAGTGAGGTAGTGAGGTAGTGAGGTAGTGAGGTAGTGAGGTAGTGAGGTAGTGAGGTAGTGAGGTAGTGAGGTAGTGAGGTAGCAAGGTAGCAAGGTAGTGAGGTAGTGAGGTAGCAAGGTAGCAAGGTAGTGAGGTAGTGAGGTAGTGAGGTAGTGAGGTAGTGAGGTAGCAAGGTAGTGAGGTAGTGAGGTAGCAAGGTAGTGAGGTAGTGAGGTAGTGAGGTAGTGAGGTAGCAAGGTAGTGAGGTAGTGAGGTAGTGAGGTAGCAAGGTAGTGAGGTAGCAAGGTAGTGAGGTAGTGAGGTAGTGAGGTAGCAAGGTAGTGAGGTAGTGAGGTAGTGAGGTAGTGAGGTAGTGAGGTAGCAAGGTAGTGAGGTAGTGAGGTAGCAAGGTAGTGAGGTAGTGAGGTAGTGAGGTAGTGAGGTAGCAAGGTAGTGAGGTAGTGAGGTAGTGAGGTAGCAAGGTAGTGAGGTAGCAAGGTAGTGAGGTAGTGAGGTAGCAAGGTAGTGAGGTAGCAAGGTAGTGAGGTAGTGAGGTAGTGAGGTAGTGAGGTAGTGAGGTAGTGAGGTAGCAAGGTAGTGAGGTAGCAAGGTAGTGAGGTAGTGAGGTAGCAAGGTAGTGAGGTAGCAAGGTAGTGAGGTAGCAAGGTAGTGAGGTAGCAAGGTAGTGAGGTAGTGAGGTAGCAAGGTAGTGAGGTAGCAAGGTAGTGAGGTAGTGAGGTAGTGAGGTAGTGAGGTAGTGAGGTAGTGAGGTAGTGAGGTAGTGAGGTAGTGAGGTAGTGAGGTAGTGAGGTAGCAAGGTAGTGAGGTAGCAAGGTAGTGAGGTAGCAAGGTAGTGAGGTAGTGAGGTAGTGAGGTAGTGAGGTAGCAAGGTAGTGAGGTAGCAAGGTAGTGAGGTAGTGAGGTAGTGAGGTAGTGAGGTAGCAAGGTAGTGAGGTAGCAAGGTAGTGAGGTAGTGAGGTAGCAAGGTAGTGAGGTAGTGAGGTAGTGAGGTAGTGAGGTAGTGAGGTAGTGAGGTAGTGAGGTAGTGAGGTAGTGAGGTAGTGAGGTAGTGAGGTAGCAAGGTAGTGAGGTAGCAAGGTAGTGAGGTAGTGAGGTAGCAAGGTAGTGAGGTAGCAAGGTAGTGAGGTAGTGAGGTAGTGAGGTAGTGAGGTAGTGAGGTAGTGAGGTAGTGAGGTAGTGAGGTAGCAAGGTAGTGAGGTAGCAAGGTAGTGAGGTAGTGAGGTAGTGAGGTAGTGAGGTAGTGAGGTAGTGAGGTAGTGAGGTAGCAAGGTAGTGAGGTAGTGAGGTAGTGAGGTAGTGAGGTAGTGAGGTAGCAAGGTAGTGAGGTAGTGAGGTAGTGAGGTAGTGAGGTAGCAAGGTAGTGAGGTAGCAAGGTAGTGAGGTAGTGAGGTAGTGAGGTAGTGAGGTAGTGAGGTAGTGAGGTAGCAAGGTAGTGAGGTAGTGAGGTAGTAAGGTAGCAAGGTAGTGAGGTAGTGAGGTAGCAAGGTAGTGAGGTAGTGAGGTAGTGAGGTAGTAAGGTAGTGAGGTAGTGAGGTAGTGAGGTAGTGAGGTAGTGAGGTAGTGAGGTAGTGAGGTAGTGAGGTAGTGAGGTAGTGAGGTAGTGAGGTAGTGAGGTAGTGAGGTAGTGAGGTAGCAAGGTAGTGAGGTAGCAAGGTAGTGAGGTAGTGAGGTAGCAAGGTAGTGAGGTAGCAAGGTAGTGAGGTAGTGAGGTAGTGAGGTAGTGAGGTAGTGAGGTAGTGAGGTAGTGAGGTAGTGAGGTAGTGAGGTAGTGAGGTAGTGAGGTAGCAAGGTAGTGAGGTAGCAAGGTAGTGAGGTAGCAAGGTAGTGAGGTAGCAAGGTAGTGAGGTAGCAAGGTAGTGAGGTAGTGAGGTAGTGAGGTAGTGAGGTAGTGAGCTAGTGAGGTAGTGAGGTAGTGAGGTAGCAAGGTAGTGAGGTAGTAAGGTAGCAAGGTAGTGAGGTAGCAAGGTAGTGAGGTAGCAAGGTAGTGAGGTAGTGAGGTAGTGAGGTAGTGAGGTAGTGAGGTAGTGAGGTAGCAAGGTAGTGAGGTAGCAAGGTAGTGAGGTAGCAAGGTAGTGAGGTAGCAAGGTAGTGAGGTAGCAAGGTAGTGAGGTAGTGAGGTAGTGAGGTAGTGAGGTAGTGAGCTAGTGAGGTAGCAAGGTAGTGAGGTAGTGAGGTAGCAAGGTAGTGAGGTAGCAAGGTAGTGAGGTAGCAAGGTAGTGAGGTAGCAAGGTAGTGAGGTAGCAAGGTAGTGAGGTAGCAAGGTAGCAAGGTAGTGAGGTAGCAAGGTAGTGAGGTAGTAAGGTAGTGAGGTAGTGAGGTAGCAAGGTAGTGAGGTAGTGAGGTAGTGAGGTAGCAAGGTAGTGAGGTAGCAAGGTAGTGAGGTAGCAAGGTAGTGAGGTAGTGAGGTAGCAAGGTAGTGAGGTAGTGAGGTAGTGAGGTAGCAAGGTAGTGAGGTAGCAAGGTAGTGAGGTAGTGAGGTAGTGAGGTAGCAAGGTAGTGAGGTAGTGAGGTAGTGAGGTAGTGAGGTAGTGAGGTAGTGAGGTAGTGAGGTAGTAAGGTAGTGAGGTAGCAAGGTAGCAAGGTAGTGAGGTAGTGAGGTAGTGAGGTAGTGAGGTAGCAAGGTAGTGAGGTAGTGAGGTAGTGAGGTAGTGAGGTAGCAAGGTAGTGAGGTAGTGAGGTAGTGAGGTAGTGAGGTAGTGAGGTAGTGAGGTAGCAAGGTAGTGAGGTAGTGAGGTAGTGAGGTAGTGAGGTAGTGAGGTAGTGAGGTAGTGAGGTAGCAAGGTAGTGAGGTAGCAAGGTAGTGAGGTAGTGAGGTAGCAAGGTAGTGAGGTAGTGAGGTAGCAAGGTAGTGAGGTAGTGAGGTAGTGACGTAGTGAGGTAGCAAGGTAGCAAGGTAGTGAGGTAGCAAGGTAGTGAGGTAGTGAGGTAGTGAGGTAGTGAGGTAGTGAGGTAGTGAGGTAGCAAGGTAGTGAGGTAGTGAGGTAGTGAGGTAGTGAGGTAGCAAGGTAGTGAGGTAGTGAGGTAGTGAGGTAGTGAGGTAGTGAGGTAGTGAGGTAGTGAGGTAGCAAGGTAGTGAGGTAGTGAGGTAGTGAGGTAGTGAGGTAGTGAGGTAGCAAGGTAGTGAGGTAGTGAGGTAGTGAGGTAGTGAGGTAGTGAGGTAGCAAGGTAGCAAGGTAGTGAGGTAGTGAGGTAGTGAGGTAGCAAGGTAGTGAGGTAGTGAGGTAGTGAGGTAGCAAGGTAGTGAGGTAGTGAGGTAGTGAGGTAGTGAGGTAGCAAGGTAGTGAGGTAGTGAGGTAGTGAGGTAGTGAGGTAGCAAGGTAGTGAGGTAGTGAGGTAGTGAGGTAGCAAGGTAGTGAGGTAGTGAGGTAGTGAGGTAGTGAGGTAGTGAGGTAGCAAGGTAGCAAGGTAGTGAGGTAGTGAGGTAGTGAGGTAGCAAGGTAGTGAGGTAGTGAGGTAGTGAGGTAGTGAGGTAGCAAGGTAGTGAGGTAGCAAGGTAGTGAGGTAGTGAGGTAGTGAGGTAGTGAGGTAGCAAGGTAGTGAGGTAGCAAGGTAGTGAGGTAGTGAGGTAGTGAGGTAGTGAGGTAGCAAGGTAGTGAGGTAGCAAGGTAGCAAGGTAGTGAGGTAGTGAGGTAGTGAGGTAGTGAGGTAGTGAGGTAGTGAGGTAGCAAGGTAGTGAGGTAGTGAGGTAGCAAGGTAGCAAGGTAGTGAGGTAGCAAGGTAGCAAGGTAGTGAGGTAGTGAGGTAGTGAGGTAGCAAGGTAGTGAGGTAGTGAGGTAGTGAGGTAGTGAGGTAGTGAGGTAGTGAGGTAGTGAGGTAGTGAGGTAGTGAGGTAGTGAGGTAGCAAGGTAGTGAGGTAGTGAGGTAGTGAGGTAGCAAGGTAGTGAGGTAGTGAGGTAGTGAGGTAGTGAGGTAGTAAGGTAGTGAGGTAGTGAGGTAGCAAGGTAGTGAGGTAGTGAGGTAGTGAGGTAGTGAGGTAGTGAGGTAGTGAGGTAGTGAGGTAGTGAGGTAGCAAGGTAGCAAGGTAGTGAGGTAGTGAGGTAGCAAGGTAGTGAGGTAGTGAGGTAGCAAGGTAGTGAGGTAGTGAGGTAGTGAGGTAGTGAGGTAGTGAGGTAGTGAGGTAGTGAGGTAGCAAGGTAGTGAGGTAGTGAGGTAGTGAGGTAGTGAGGTAGTGAGGTAGTGAGGTAGTGAGGTAGTGAGGTAGCAAGGTAGTGAGGTAGTGAGGTAGTGAGGTAGCAAGGTAGTGAGGTAGTGAGGTAGTGAGGTAGTGAGGTAGTGAGGTAGCAAGGTAGTGAGGTAGTGAGGTAGCAAGGTAGTGAGGTAGTGAGGTAGTGAGGTAGTGAGGTAGCAAGGTAGTGAGGTAGTGAGGTAGTGAGGTAGCAAGGTAGTGAGGTAGTGAGGTAGTGAGGTAGTGAGGTAGCAAGGTAGTGAGGTAGCAAGGTAGTGAGGTAGTGAGGTAGCAAGGTAGTGAGGTAGTGAGGTAGCAAGGTAGTGAGGTAGTGAGGTAGTGAGGTAGTGAGGTAGCAAGGTAGTGAGGTAGTGAGGTAGTGAGGTAGCAAGGTAGTGAGGTAGTGAGGTAGTGAGGTAGTGAGGTAGTGAGGTAGTGAGGTAGTGAGGTAGCAAGGTAGTGAGGTAGTGAGGTAGTGAGGTAGTGAGGTAGCAAGGTAGTGAGGTAGTGAGGTAGTGAGGTAGCAAGGTAGTGAGGTAGTGAGGTAGTGAGGTAGTGAGGTAGTGAGGTAGTGAGCTAGTGAGGTAGCAAGGTAGTGAGGTAGTGAGGTAGTGAGGTAGTGAGGTAGTGAGGTAGTGAGGTAGTGAGGTAGCAAGGTAGTGAGGTAGTGAGGTAGCAAGGTAGTGAGGTAGTGAGGTAGTGAGGTAGCAAGGTAGTGAGGTAGTGAGGTAGTGAGGTAGCAAGGTAGTGAGGTAGTGAGGTAGTGAGGTAGTGAGGTAGTGAGGTAGTGAGGTAGTGAGGTAGTGAGGTAGTGAGGTAGCAAGGTAGTGAGGTAGTGAGGTAGTGAGGTAGCAAGGTAGTGAGGTAGCAAGGTAGTGAGGTAGCAAGGTAGCAAGGTAGTGAGGTAGTGAGGTAGCAAGGTAGTGAGGTAGTGAGGTAGTGAGGTAGTGAGGTAGCAAGGTAGTGAGGTAGTGAGGTAGTGAGGTAGTGAGGTAGTGAGGTAGCAAGGTAGCAAGGTAGTGAGGTAGTGAGGTAGTGAGGTAGTGAGGTAGTGAGGTAGTGAGGTAGTGAGGTAGTGAGGTAGCAAGGTAGCAAGGTAGTGAGGTAGTGAGGTAGTGAGGTAGTGAGGTAGTGAGGTAGCAAGGTAGCAAGGTAGTGAGGTAGTGAGGTAGCAAGGTAGCAAGGTAGTGAGGTAGTGAGGTAGCAAGGTAGTGAGGTAGTGAGGTAGTGAGGTAGTGAGGTAGTGAGGTAGTGAGGTAGTGAGGTAGTGAGGTAGTGAGGTAGTGAGGTAGCAAGGTAGTGAGGTAGTGAGGTAGTGAGGTAGTGAGGTAGTGAGGTAGTGAGGTAGTGAGGTAGTGAGGTAGTGAGGTAGTGAGGTAGTGAGGTAGTGAGGTAGCAAGGTAGTGAGGTAGTGAGGTAGTGAGGTAGTGAGGTAGTGAGGTAGTGAGGTAGCAAGGTAGTGAGGTAGCAAGGTAGTGAGGTAGTGAGGTAGTGAGGTAGTGAGGTAGTGAGGTAGTGAGGTAGTGAGGTAGTGAGGTAGCAAGGTAGTGAGGTAGTGAGGTAGTGAGGTAGTGAGGTAGTGAGGTAGTGAGGTAGTGAGGTAGTGAGGTAGTGAGGTAGTGAGGTAGTGAGGTAGTGAGGTAGTAAGGTAGTGAGGTAGCAAGGTAGTGAGGTAGTGAGGTAGTGAGGTAGTGAGGTAGCAAGGTAGTGAGGTAGCAAGGTAGTGAGGTAGTGAGGTAGTGAGGTAGTGAGGTAGCAAGGTAGTGAGGTAGCAAGGTAGTGAGGTAGTGAGGTAGTGAGGTAGTGAGGTAGTGAGGTAGTGAGGTAGTGAGGTAGCAAGGTAGTGAGGTAGTGAGGTAGCAAGGTAGTGAGGTAGTGAGGTAGTGAGGTAGTGAGGTAGTGAGGTAGCAAGGTAGTGAGGTAGTGAGGTAGTGAGGTAGTGAGGTAGTGAGGTAGTGAGGTAGCAAGGTAGTGAGGTAGTGAGGTAGTGAGGTAGCAAGGTAGTGAGGTAGTGAGGTAGCAAGGTAGCAAGGTAGTGAGGTAGCAAGGTAGTGAGGTAGTGAGGTAGCAAGGTAGTGAGGTAGTGAGGTAGTGAGGTAGTGAGGTAGTGAGGTAGCAAGGTAGTGAGGTAGTGAGGTAGTGAGGTAGCAAGGTAGTGAGGTAGTGAGGTAGCAAGGTAGTGAGGTAGTGAGGTAGTGAGGTAGTGAGGTAGTGAGGTAGCAAGGTAGTGAGGTAGTGAGGTAGCAAGGTAGTGAGGTAGTGAGGTAGCAAGGTAGTGAGGTAGCAAGGTAGTGAGGTAGCAAGGTAGTGAGGTAGTGAGGTAGCAAGGTAGTGAGGTAGTGAGGTAGTGAGGTAGTGAGGTAGTGAGGTAGTGAGGTAGTGAGGTAGCAAGGTAGTGAGGTAGTGAGGTAGCAAGGTAGTGAGGTAGTGAGGTAGTGAGGTAGCAAGGTAGTGAGGTAGTGAGGTAGTGAGGTAGTGAGGTAGCAAGGTAGTGAGGTAGCAAGGTAGTGAGGTAGCAAGGTAGTGAGGTAGCAAGGTAGCAAGGTAGTGAGTTAGCAAGGTAGTGAGGTAGTGAGGTAGCAAGGTAGTGAGGTAGTGAGGTAGTGAGGTAGTGAGGTAGTGAGGTAGTGAGGTAGCAAGGTAGTGAGGTAGCAAGGTAGTGAGGTAGTGAGGTAGCAAGGTAGTGAGGTAGTGAGGTAGTGAGGTAGTGAGGTAGCAAGGTAGTGAGGTAGTGAGGTAGCAAGGTAGTGAGGTAGTGAGGTAGTGAGGTAGTGAGGTAGTAAGGTAGTGAGGTAGCAAGGTAGTGAGGTAGTGAGGTAGCAAGGTAGTGAGGTAGCAAGGTAGTGAGGTAGTGAGGTAGTGAGGTAGTGAGGTAGTGAGGTAGTGAGGTAGTGAGGTAGTGAGGTAGTAAGGTAGTGAGGTAGCAAGGTAGCAAGGTAGTGAGGTAGCAAGGTAGTGAGGTAGCAAGGTAGTGAGGTAGTGAGGTAGTGAGGTAGTGAGGTAGTGAGGTAGTGAGGTAGCAAGGTAGTGAGGTAGCAAGGTAGTGAGGTAGCAAGGTAGTGAGGTAGCAAGGTAGTGAGGTAGTGAGGTAGTGAGGTAGCAAGGTAGTGAGGTAGCAAGGTAGTGAGGTAGTGAGGTAGTGAGGTAGTGAGGTAGTGAGGTAGTGAGGTAGTGAGGTAGTGAGGTAGTGAGGTAGTGAGGTAGTGAGGTAGTGAGGTAGTGAGGTAGCAAGGTAGCAAGGTAGCAAGGTAGTGAGGTAGCAAGGTAGTGAGGTAGTGAGGTAGCAAGGTAGCAAGGTAGTGAGGTAGTGAGGTAGCAAGGTAGCAAGGTAGTGAGGTAGTGAGGTAGCAAGGTAGTGAGGTAGTGAGGTAGTGAGGTAGTGAGGTAGCAAGGTAGCAAGGTAGTGAGGTAGCAAGGTAGTGAGGTAGTGAGGTAGTGAGGTAGTGAGGTAGTGAGGTAGTGAGGTAGTGAGGTAGTGAGGTAGTGAGGTAGTGAGGTAGTGAGGTAGTGAGGTAGCAAGGTAGCAAGGTAGCAAGGTAGTGAGGTAGCAAGGTAGTGAGGTAGTGAGGTAGCAAGGTAGCAAGGTAGTGAGGTAGTGAGGTAGCAAGGTAGCAAGGTAGTGAGGTAGTGAGGTAGCAAGGTAGTGAGGTAGTGAGGTAGTGAGGTAGTGAGGTAGCAAGGTAGCAAGGTAGTGAGGTAGCAAGGTAGTGAGGTAGTGAGGTAGTGAGGTAGCAAGGTAGTGAGGTAGCAAGGTAGTGAGGTAGCAAGGTAGCGAGGTAGCAAGGTAGTTAGGTAGCAAGGTAGCAAGGTAGCAAGGTAGCAAGGTAGCAAGGTAGCAAGGTAGCGAGGTAGCGAGGTAGCGAGGTAGCGAGGTAGCAAGGTAGTGAGGTAGTGAGGTAGCAAGGTAGTGAGGTAGTGAGGTAGTGAGGTAGTGTCTCTTCTAGTTGTGCATTGAGCTCTCTACATTTTCAGCGTCGCTGGCGCCGTTCAAACAATCAAGCATCAGCAGAGCGATGGCGGCTCCTAGTTCAGTTCCCGCCTATTTAATCGGCGACAACATAATTTTAACAAGAAACAAGTACTTGGTATAGGTACTACATACTTTTCTACTCGAACATACCAATGAGAATTGAAGTTTACGAAACCCATTAAAGAGTTCAATGCTTTTATGGAAATGCCATGTCGTTTTAAGATAAATCCCTTTTGAGAATTTCGACAAATAATCTAATTAATGCATTTTTTTAACCTCTTGCTGCTGTTGTTGTTATTATTGGTCAAGTTGTTAACATTGATAGATCTGGTACGATATTCTGGAAATCTCAAGACTGGAAACAAAACGATTCACAAAAAAACAATACATCGTTTATATTCCTGGTCAGGAAAAGACATCAGTCGCGAAATGCATACGATTTGTACTTGCTGGGAATTTGTTCTGATTGATTCTAGCAAAGTTGCCAGCCAGTTATAATTTACAAATGAATAGGCCAGTCTACAGAAAGAGGCCAGTATTCAGAAAGGGATGTTTCACGACACCAACTATAACGACTTCTTCCTTTCCTAATCGTATTCCACTTGCTTTGTCCTCTGGTATACCGATAAAATGTCAGGTGGCACTGCCCGTAAAAACACAATGCAGGGAAGTTGACTACTCGGTATTTGCCGGGTTTCCATTCCCGCAAGGACCGAGCAAAAATTGTTAACTGTAACCCGTAAACCACTTTTTACTATCACATAGATTGCTTGCTAAACTTGTCTTAAACTTTGTCCTTAACAGAAGGCTTGTCGGCCATCTTGAATTAGCAGTGACATCTGATTGCGGTTGGACTCACATTAGCGAGTTTTGCTTCCCAGCACTTAGCAGTCCTACAGGCTTCGACGTCCCTTGCCACGCGTTTCCTACGCCGCCTCGACAGACTGCAATCTCGACTTCGACACAAAACATCCTTCAATTTTCAGCAACCATTTTAAAACAGAAGTAACGCAATTCACAATGAGATCAGTAATTACATAATATTACACATTTCTTTGTAATAATTATTGGTCCTTATCGGCGGACGTAGGCTGCTGCAAAGGAACTCAGTATTAGGTTGATGCGCATAGCAAATAGAGCAAGCTATAAGGTAAGTGTATATATGACTTGCTGTAGATAGTTGGTACATCTACCCAGCATTCTCTTCAGCCTCCTTCGGAGATTCTTATTATACAATTTATTCCCTTTCGCACGATCTGCGATAATGAACCACGACTGTCTCCTTTCCTTCATTGATAACCTTGCTGTCAATCACCCACTCGACAGGACCACCAGCACTACAATTCAACACAATTTAACCATCGTCATCTTACTCAACAGCAACAGCAACAGCAACAGCAACAGCAACAACAGCAACAGCAACACAACAGCAACAACAGCAACAGCAACCCAACAGCAACAACAGCAATAGCAACAGCAACACAACAGCAACAACAGCAACACAACAGCAACAACAGCAACAGCAACAGCAACAGCAACAGCAACAGCAACAGCAACAGCAACAGCAAAAACAGCAACAGCAAAACAACAGCAACAACAGCAACAGCAAGAGCAAGAGCAAAAATAACTCCACAATACTAGGAATGGTTAGAAACAACAGGTGCTGACTTTTTGTCCAAGAAGTGCGTCGTTAAACAACAAGAAACAAGCAGCGACCAAAGAACCTCTATACCACCACTCATGCCGCTGCAACAACCACAATCAGATCACTTCACCAGCAAGACAACCAACTCCAACAACAAAAAAGCACACACATAGGCACAATAAAAGACTAGGTGGGGAAATAAAATTGTAATCAGCCTTTACCTTAGCCAATCATTTATTTTGGGGGTCAAAATTCTAATTATCCCCGTGAATGCGATCACGATTGACATATTGTGCTGAGCTAGAAAGGGAATCGATGGTTAATTTTCGTCGGCGGTTGAAGGCGTGTGAAAATCGAAGCTAATTCGGGATCGCACGGCGATCTTGATACTCAACTGACTGATTTTGAATGGCTGGCGCTGGTGCGAGGAAGGAAGATAACAGATGGACTACGACCATTGGAAGGGAAGGAGGGACAGGGAACGATGTAAGGGCATTGTCTGAGAAGGAGATAGAAGGAGATATGTATCTGGATCAAGTCACTAAGACTGTCGATGCAGTTCACTTCATGTAACAAAAGATGGACACTAAGTTTTTCATTTCTACTATTTCAGATTGGTATATATGTGTTCGGTTTTCTGCGTTTTTTCCTTTTGATTTGGTTTATTTTGTTTAACAGTATTGCGTTACAGCAGTTGAAGAAATGTGTATTCCTGTTTGTTTTGTGTTTATTAGGTAAATAGTATCTGAAAAGTTGGAAACATTATAGACCTTTGCAAATACTAATCTAAATGCAAGTGTATGGCTGCAATCGCATTTATTGGTAAGAAATCGATGTTTGTTAAAAGCCTTCTCAGCCGAATTTACTACCGAGAGTTAAAGTCACAGAAAGATATCTTCGATATTCCCAAATACGAAATTCGATTAAGTTTTCTTTAGGCTCCCGAAACTTTCCTTAGTGCAGTACCGGTTTGGAAAAACATTTCTCTGGTGCGGTAGTCTTTCGGGAAAACTTTTGTGTAAGTGGTGGCTTTGACAAGACTGAGCTTGGAAGGATGGGTGAGATGACGTAAGGCGCCGCCGCCCTTCTAGGAGCAAAATCTCCACGCAGTAGGTGCACCTACCCATTGCTTGTTATCGAAGATCAGCTGAAGCGATAGCTTCAAATAAAATAGCTCCGAGGATCAAAGCCTTCGACAACTAGTCGAGTAAAATTTGTAACACTCAAAGATTAATACATTAAGATAAATAAAGTCGAACTAAATTTTATTTTTAATAAAAATATCATAATATTAATATTTTTGTTCTATCGTTCACCGTTCATCTATCGATCCGGAGTATTACAGACTTATCTTGGGAGTAAATCAGCCTGGCGGCGTTTTGGCTCATTTTGTGGCAGAACAGAACGAAGAAAATTACTCCACACATATAATTATAATATGATAAAAATGTATTTGTTTTCATTTTTTATTAGTTTAATGTTTTTAGAGTTTTCATTTCTTACGGGCAGTCTTTAATGAACTTGATTTAGCATTGATATGTCTTGCATTATTGGACATAATTATATGCCTTTGTTGTAAGAGTTTTTCGAAAAACCACATTCTTCTTTTAGAAATTCTCCCTTCCCTCCCCTGGAGCAATTGTCAATTCTATGCTTAACGAAGCACCGACGACGATTACTTATGCTTAGTTTGATCCACATCTCCCCTTTGACTAATCGCTGGGTTTGTTTCGAGACGTCACCACTGACGTTGGGCTTTGCACGATGCTCGTTGAACGTAAACGCAGTCAGAGGAATCAATTTCGTCGCTAAATGTCGACAGTTCGATATGTTTAACACCTCGCACCATTGGTGGATGCCTTCACCACTTCCACGACTGCATCCTTCTCTTTATCCCATCATCGCATCAACCGCATCAACCGCATCAACCGCATTTACCCAAGCCGTGAGTCATGACTCTTAGGGTAAAGATACAAATAAAATAACCGCACACCAGGTTCGGGCCTATCTCAAGACATAGAACTCGAAGGAGTTCTTTCGTTGAAGAAATATTACTTCTATGTACTATGAACATTCTCTGCATTATACATATGTGCTAAGACTATTACCAAAATAAGATAAGTGGTTAATTTGGTAGCTGTAAAAATATCACTGAATGAAACAAGGATTCCAAAGAAATCTGTGGACCACCCTGTCTTTCGTGAACCTTGCGCACTGTTCAATCTTCGAAAAGCATCGTAGTGCAACATCCACCCGCACTCATCGCACTCTTCCCATGCTCTGTCGAAGGTACATCTCAGCATGAATCATCTAAAGTTCGATCTCAACCATAAAACAACATCTTTATCAACTGTTTTAGCAGTTCTTTTTGCTGGGTATCCAAGGAAATCGATTTATCGAAACATTTTATAATCCAATCTTATCGGTCTCCATTTCATAAAATACTATTCGTTTAGTGCTGAGCGGAAATGATTGAGATGTCTCAAATCAGAGCGTTAACCTCATTCTACACCAGTTAAGACATTTCCCCGAATATATATTTATAAATGCCATCTTGCACAGATTGTCGAGTTCTCTAAGACAAGAATCATCCTCCAGACGCGAATCCCAGATCGCACCTCTAACTCCAAGTTATATCAGAGCCCCACTGCACACTACCTCTCCCCGCCTTACCGCAATACGACAATACTCTGTGAGTAGGAGTTTTCGGTTTTATTTTCGATATTCTTTTTTTCATTCATCCATGCACCACTCGAGAGCTCTAGACAGCTAAACAAACACGTGGCGAGAGAACATGGAGCCAAGAGTAGCACATTCTGCATCATCATCTCCAACTTAAGAGTCGTTCTATTCATCTCTCGAGGGTCCTCTAGCCAACACGTCTCATGGTCCTTGCAGCAACACTCCCAGACGATGCCTTTGCTTTGCAAGCATAATCTTGGACATGTACCACCTAGCTCCACCATCGCTCCACCATTACTTTGCTCTCCCTCGAAACAGAATATTGTGCCTCGATAACACATTAACCCCACACACTGTTAGATAAAATTTTAAGTCATTGATTGAAGAAATTATATTATTTGAAGCATTTTATGTGATCGCTTTGCATAAACATTGTTGGTACGTTATACGAGCTATAATCATTCAAGGCACACAGGAAATAGACAAGGTGTAAGGGAGAACAAACCAACTGGACACAATTAAGATTAATCGATGTGTAAATTAGGGTAAGGAGTTGGCCCACCGGTTAGGGTGCTGGCTTGTGATGGGGTTAGAGCGGCGCGGCAAGGGAAGTGAGCAAACTTGAAACTAGAAAGAATGGTCTGGCCAGCAGGAGTGCGCTGAAAGTGTGTCCTCGGTAGCGGCCACGAAGGCCTCGGCTCCCGGTTGCGTCTGAAACAGACTTCCGAAGGAATCTAGCTGCCTTCCGAGTTCTGTGAGAGTGCCGTCTGACAACTACTTGACGACAAGGTGACCAATGGTGGTGCTCTGTGGATCGCTGTTCGAAGTCGAACATTAGCAGAAAAGATGCATAGAATGCTTTTC
The DNA here is from genome assembly GCA_947568835.1 of Protonemura montana. Lineage (NCBI taxonomy): Eukaryota > Metazoa > Arthropoda > Insecta > Plecoptera > Nemouridae > Protonemura > Protonemura montana. The sequence goes on along the minus strand of OX387604.1, from coordinate 22,335,559 downwards.
TGCGTCTTGAGGGCAAAAAGCAAACGGGCACCTAATTAAAACTTGCAGCACATTTGACCGTTTCTTTGCAATCGTATGGGTACACGGGACTCTACCGGTGCGGATAAACAAGAAAAAACGAATATGTCGGTGCGTAAAATTTTAAATACCTCGAAAGGTAAACGTTCTCACAGGCTGCCAGTCGAAATTATGTGAGCCTCGTTTCGTGCGTTTAAATCTGCTTCGAAGTGTCCATAAAGTTTAAAGTATCGACTGAAATTCTCGTGGCCTTTTCGCAAATAGTTCCCAAACTTGGAAAATGAGTGCGAATGCGAGTCAGAGTTGACCAATTGTCGAGACTGAAGACAAAGCATCACGCGATCGTTTTATGAAAAGGACGAGTTTTCTCGGCCAGCTATCTTGCCCTACCAATAAATTACAATAAATCCATCCCACTTGATAGGCCACTAATCGCACTTGAAGCTCGATATTATGCACTGCCCGGAGGCACCTTGTGCGGGAACCTGGGTCCCTGCCCATCTCGGCTCAAGCCCAGGCCTAGCAGGTCATACTGAACAATAACATGTATTTGACTTAAATGCAAAGTACACAGGTACACGTGCACTCGAGTGTTAAAAATATCATTTTCCGATAATAGTAATAAATGTAATTTTTATTAATGATTCTTTGGGGACTGAGAAAAAGTGTATATGTTTGGAATTTTTATGAAAGTATACTTTTATTTTATGTTCGTAATACATATATATTTCAACTGTGTATTTTCTGGTTGCACTTGTAGTGCAATATTCTTTTTTTCTCGTCTGAGAAGCTCGACTGAAAGCTGACAAAATTCCTCGCGTAGCGAAGGGTACTTGCAAGAGAGGTACTTGCAAGGAAGTGCACAGCAAGGAGGTATATACAACATTGATTGCGGCAATACGGCAAGGAATGTTGGCAAGGTTTCGTTCTCTTCAGTCAAATGCCAAATTTGATACAAATATTTCAGCTCCCATTAAATGTAGGACGCATATTATGCCATAAATAACAATTATTCTCCAACCAACGTGCTATAGCTACATACCTTGACAGCAGACATAATTAAAACAAGATTTTATTGAAAGTATTATGTAAAATAAGTAACGATTTATAATTTTATTGCGACCAATACCAGGTAAGCCACGCCGAAAGGCGTTTGAGAGAGCATGCGAGCTCTGGAGTACGTTTGATGAGAAGTGACCTCAAAGCAGGGGTCACTTTAGTCAGTTCTAACTTAGTCAGTTCATGTGGGACACAAGGGTAGTCAGAAGATATGGAACCTTCGAAAAGCACACGAAAAATTTCAACAGTAAACTTAATTGATCTCTTATTATAGTAGAGAAGTGTCAAATGGGAGGTGGCGATAGGTACAAGTGAATCGCATGCTCGCTCGATGATCGCGTGCTGCAATCGATTATAAGATAATCGAGAGGTCGAATCTGAGACTTATTGTCTCCGATGACATCTTTCTGAGAACGACACCTTCCTCGGGGGGGATGATGCCGGTCGGGAACTGGTTACAAATTCACCCATCGCCCTCGTCCATCGCCCATATCGCCCATAGCTCATAGATCATCAGATCGGCAGATAGGTATTGGCACGTGCTTTATTAAGCATTCTTGTTGTTAAGCGGTGCATTGAGGCTGGACCCTTAATATCCTTTGTGTCGGTATATTTTCAGTGGAAAAACGCAGCAATCTTATTTGTTATTCTCCAGGGCGATTTTTTTTTGTGATTTCCAATATTGACGATGCTTATGATTTTTATCAACAAACTAAAATGTTATTTCAATTACAATAATATAATTGGAGGAAAAGTGTGACAATCCATGTATTCTACTGTAAGTAGGAAAATTATGCATTCAGTTGAAACGCAGCGGTCAGGGTGCTGGTCGTTGAGGTCCGGATACCAGTACACGCGTCTCCCAATCCCAAATGTCATAACTGGGAAATATATGAGCGAGATGAAGCCTATATTTCAGGCTCTTCTCACCAGCGAGCCTCTGGAGCAAGAATTACTGAACAAGTTCTCCGATACCATCTTAGCTCGTCTTATAATGCAACTTAAAGCACATCAGTCAAATTAGTCTCAACCGTAATTTATACCCGCTCCGAGTTTCCATCAAACGATCGGAAATAATATTACAAGTTTGAAAAATATGTACTACATATCAGATTGGAGCTCTTATGGAATGCTGCAATGCAGCCAAAGCCTGGAGCTATCATGGGAACAGCGTGTTTAGCAAAAGAAAGTACAAAGAGGACGCCATGCCTCCTTGGCGTCTTCTAGAAAGAGATATATAGTGTTGGTTTCCACTTATTCCTCCCTCACATTCAAATTTCTGATTTTTTGGTCACTTAAGAAAGAGGGAAGTTGGTCAAAGGGCATTGCGAGGGGGAACAGTTTCTTATCTTTGGCCAAGATACTTTTATTTGTTGTGAGAGGTTTGGTGATTGACGTAGAATGGTGCTAGGCATAACGCACAAGATTTCCTTGGATAGTGCCCCTCTTTAATCTTTACATGCAAAGTTACATGGACTACCTCATTTACCCGATCACACTGTAGCTCGTCGTGTATCAAATGCAGTAAAAATGTTTTACATATCAGTGGGCGTGGTCAGTGTAGCTGGCTGCATTTTCGTCTCCAGGGCACAAAAAGCCAAGTTATTTTGTTCGGAATTTGTTGATCCACATTATTATTAAGTGTATTAAAAATTTTATGCAACAACATCGCTAAACGTTTATTGGTAGGCATATTTTATTACAAGCGAAAAACGAGTTTCAAGCATATACTTTTTTAATAACTTTTAAAGATGGCGGGTGTGTTGCAAAATGGCTGAATTTTCGTTTTGCGGGTACGTCTAGGTACGGAGAAGAAGCACTTAGCACAAGCAGGAAATTTTTACAAGCATATTTTTGGGATAATTTCGAAGAACGCTTCATGAATGTCACGTTTATTTGGTTGTCAATCAATTACCTTACATTTTCCCTTAGGAGATGGATTTTTGAAATGCTAATGAGTACCGGCCCTTTCAGTTGGAGAACCCAATTTGGGTACCCAGAAAGAGAACCACTCTCTTTAAGCTTCCCCTTCTTAGTGGAACCTTTTTAGCTGTTTAAGGGGAGAGGGAAATTTTCAGCAATCTAGCGAACCGAAACAATTATTATTTCCTTCGTTTTACCATCATTCATAAACATTTAAATTATCAAGCCAATTTAGCGATTGGACCAGTTGCGTTTTTTGGGGTCCCGATCTGTGGTATCAAATTTAAGACAAAGAAAACTATTATTTGCCAGTTATACATGAGTGACACGCCCCAAGACAGAAGTTTTAAAGGGAAGTTTTTCCGACAAAGCGGTCTCGGTCTTGTCCGTCCAGTGCGGCAGGAAATCCCGCTTTGGTCTGCGGCTCAAGGACAAGGCATGTGTTTCAGGGCCTGGTTCCCGGTACCCGTCCCGGACCACGTCCCGGACCACGTCCTGGTGCACGTCCCGGTGCACGTCCCGGTGCACGTCACGGTGCACGTCCCGGTGCACGTCCCGGTGCATCTCTGTACCACCGTGAACGGCCATCACTACCTCGACCGAAATATTTCGAATTACAGTTGGTTCCAAACGGATGCGTTAACCGAGCTGTCCTTCCATGCAAAGTTTCAAAGAAGAAGCGAAAGTGCGAGCCAAGGTGGGAACCAAAGTGCGAGCCAAAGTGCGAGCCAAAGCATAGCGCGAAGTGGCGCGCAAAGTGGTCAAATGTCAAAGGGTAACCTTCTATCAATGAGTGGCGAACGATTGGGTTTCGTGGTTTTAAACGGTTTTAAGCGGCTGCTCTGGTATACTGGGTGCACTGTGAACAAATTTGGTCCACCTGTGGACCATTTGAAAACAGGCATTGTCCAAAGTGGTGCACTGCGGTCTAATGGTGTCCGCTGCGGTCCGCATGCGGCCAGATGCGGGCATTGACCAAAGTGGCGCATGGTGGTCCAATAAGGTCCACTTGCCCAATAATGCCCAATGTGGTCCATTGCGGACCACTGCGGTCCACTACGGTCTAGTGTGGTCCTCTGCGGTCCACATGCGGCCAGTCGCACGCGGGCTCTGTCCAAAGGGCGGCAGAGAATGCTCGCAGTCGCAGCCTCGCCTAGCCGCAAATTATCGGCTGTAAACTCGTCCAAATTATATCCTTCAAACAACACATAAATAAGAATTTGTATCTAGAAATAATTGAGACTACAAATAATGCTGCACTTCAAAAATTAGACATGCCAACTTTTAGACGATCGTTCTTTTTTTCTGTTTCGGTTATCGAAAATTATCTGTTGAAAGCATTGTTTATGAGTCTAGACCGAAATTATAAGAAGGTTTGCATGGAAAATGATTTGAGAAGTTGTGGGATCCAGTATGATAAAATGAATTATAATTATAAAAGTCTGTCAAATCTGGGAATCATAATATGGATTCTTCAACATGATTATCGAAATCTTTCGCAGAGGAGCTGAGAACATATTATGATTTATAAATTGGACATCGCTTTTCAGCATCGCTTTTCGGCATCGCTTTCCGGCCCAGACAAATGTTTGCTATCATATCCTACACACCCCTGCATTTCTTTGATTCCCCCAGTTGGCTGGTTATTGTATGGGCCACATCCTCTCAACAGCGTCCACCTCAACACACCTCCTCGTCAAACTGCAACGTATAAAAATCAGCAAAAACATTTTCAACTATACTCTCGCAATTGCAATTGCTAAACGGTGTAGTTTAGATATATTTAAATGACAGTGTCTTTGATTTTTCTAGTTATGCAAGAATTCCATTAACTTGTCTCCGAACGCGTGCAGCAATTTGTAGCAGCTTGCGCAAACAGTTAATCAAGCTGAACCAAGGCAGACTCTGCTATCACTGCATCCACTCAGGAATGTTTTATTGGATTCCACATGCAGTGCAGATACCTATTTGCATGAGCGTCGAGGGTCGACTGCCCTGCAGTATTGTTCGTTGTTCATTCCGCAATCCGCATTGACACAGGCCGCAGGAGTCACCAGCCTTCCCCTGCATAGGTCTAGACAGCATGGACCCTTTCTCATAGGTTTTCAGAGCTCTTTTTAGGCAATTTGAGTCCTTCTTAAATGACAAAGGGATGTTTATATTTTGTCACTATTCATCAGTCATCCGATAGTGTTGTAAATCTATCTCCATTTTCGCAGCTAATCGCACCTTCTGATTACAACCGATAGTTGTCTTTGTACTGAACATTGTAAAATCACCGCTTTCAATCAAGCGGATATATTTTACTGGGTGATTCCACTATCACAAATATAGAGTCCTTGCAGAACACCCCGGGAATAGCTCTCATACTTGTCCAGGATATACCTTGAGAAGCACTAAGATTTACCAGCCCCCACAAGCATTTTTTCTCATATTGTACTATTTTAGACATTAGCTTGGACCTTGACTATTTGCCCAAGACTGACTGGAACCGCGTGTTATACAGCACCCGCCCTCATTTACCTTTTCTCGTCTCATTTGCTGTTTTTCGATAATACTATAAACCATTCAGCGATAAACGATTAGTAAGAGCCAAGGAGAAGACAATATGTCGTGAAATGTGCGTCGGAAATTATATCTAACATATGAGAAAGTCTGAGGATTGTCTGCTAAATCAATGATACTTTACAATTATATTTTGTACTGCACTTAGACATGGTTTGACATTGAATATTTTTCGCAGAGACCTGCTATATACTCTGTCACATAAATTTGATTCCTTCTTCTACTTAGGGAGGCTATGCCAAAGCCACAGATCCCTAAGCCTCAGGTGGTAGACATGGTTGTGCTTCGATGGCTAGTATGGGTCTGATGTAAAAGTGGAGTGAGGTAAATCATGAGCTATGCAAATTGGTAATTGGTCTGTAAATGCCGGGCTGAAAATGTAGTATCTCTTAAAATTCGTGCCGTTGGTTCTGCGCCTTGTAGACTAGGTTCACACGGCAAAGGACGTGGGCTGGGATGCTTTGTGGATTGTTGCATCGGCTTGATGCAGCGCTAGGAATAACCGCACAAACAACAACTCGGTACGCAACGCAACGCACGTTCATCACCGACGTGCACTCTTGCTCTACTCGATTCTGTCATCTCTAATCGGGATTTTCGATGTGCTATTGGCACGGTTAAGATAGACACCTGCATGATTAGGCAGCGTAGGATCAAACTTTAGGAATACAAATAACTCCTGCACAGCATGAGCACTTATGTAAAAACAATGCATTGTAATCACGTTTTCAATTCTAGTCCTCTGCTAGACGAACTTGACAAAATGTCATTCAGTTTAGCGATTTTAAACGATTTGATTAATGTCTAACAATTTGAGTTCACGTTACCTTTTTAACTGCTTCTCATTGATTGCGTGATAGATTGTTGACACCGCATACATTTCTCTTCATTTTCTTCATCCCAATTCAAATTTCTGACATAATTTCGTTCGAGTGTAACGCTCCAGTATAGTTCGCAAGTTGAAAAATATATAGCATGCTTTTCGTCCACTCTCCGACTTTTACTGTTCCTCAGCACTGACAAAAGTAAGCAAGTCTTACCTTTTCAAAACAACGACAGTTCTTGTTTAAAAAATAACACACTGTTAACGGAAAATTCACAAAATGTCACACTGTCCAATTTGAAAACTGTCATGGTCGCCAGATAACTCGATCACACCGATGTTTTCCGCGAGTTCTTGTTAGTTCCTCAGCTTGACATAATTACCACACAAGTTTCACGCACATTTTCAACGCAATCTGCGTAGAAAACTCCACTATTTTCCACGTTTTCCTCGCGAACGAAACAAAAACGTGGCTTCGATTTGAGAGTGGCGTTGAGTATAGTGTGTGAATGGTTGGTACAATATCTACCTCGTGACGATCCAACTCGTCCCGCTCCGGGCGTTGGTATCAACATTTTCAACAACATTGCCGCTCTCCCAGCTCTTCATGGAATTATGCTTCATTTAATATTCATAAATCGGACCATGAATGTGTACAGTCGGTTAGATACCAGAATGGTATGTTTCTTGAATTAGGAAAAAAGGACCCATATGAGAGTGGGGAATAAATTCTGACGCCGGGGAATGGGTGTAACACCGAGGTTATGGGGGACCTGGCTCCACCAGAGGGAACTCATGGGTTTCGCGTGAAAAGTCTCCCATTTTCTTAAAAGCGGTCGGCTGCAAGTGCAGATCATCAAGCTGTGGACCTAATTGACTTGCGGTCAAACTAATCATCCAGTCTCCTCGAAATAATTTCAACGTCACAGTGAGCGTTGTATATTTTGAATTTGTCGTACATTCCCAGTGTCGCATTTTTCCCAGCTCGGAATTCTCTAATGTGAAATTATAAAGATTCTTCGAGCGAAGCCCAAAAGAAGCTTCCAATCAAACGCTTCAAATCTATGAAGCTACGATACTAAGCAACGAAGCAACGAAGCTTCAAAGCCCCGTTTGACTATGTTCGCGCTGAGAGGATAGATCGCGGAGTGCAAGGTAAACCACGACTGGGATAGCTGGTGTAAAAGGACCTCCCCCATGTCTGGTTCAATAAGACACTCCATCATTGTCGGGCCCGGCGCTGGCATACCTTCTTGGAGAACAGTACTAGCCATTGAAAGAAAGACCAGCCTCCGAGCATGAGAGGAGCCAGGTGAGGACCCGCAAGACAGAACATCATTTGCAATAGTATTAAGTTTTCCAGCCCCTTCCATTGAAAAGCCCCATATTTTGGCAAAAGTAAATTTTGAATTTCCCTGAAAAAAAAATGCGGGCACTTTTTTCGGTAAAATGTTAGTTGACATTGGAATCTTCGCACCGCGGGACAGGTTTGAGTTCACCTATGATAGCTCGTTAGGAAATGTGGGAAATGAATGGAAAATAAGTAAAATCACATCCTTATTTTCCTTCTGTCATTTTCCCTGGCCTCCTCTTACTATGAACCGAGAGCGTCAACCAATTCCACAAGAATGTCTTCACGAAGGAGTGGACGCCAACACACGTTTATAGAAGGCCAATTCAACTCTTTCCCATAAACGATTCACCTGAATCTAATCAGTAAAAATCCGAGTAAGCCCCATTCGGTTTTCAGTCTGTGTAGTATACGGCCCCCTCCTGTTATATTTGCATTGTACACTACAGCATCATCCATCATATCCATCCAAAGCACTTGTAACAGAAAACATAATACCGTTCGGTGTGTTGCTTCGGTCGCTCCGGTCCCTGGTCCCCAGTCCGGTCCCCGATCCGGTCCCTCTCGGTCCCTTCCCGACTGCCCCGGCCCCAGCACCGGCCCCGGCCACAGGACCATGCGACGGCAAACCATGTTCAACAGCCCTGCATGGGACAGACAAAACATCGCGCATCTGTTAGTTCATAAATCGAGTGCGTTATTTATCTCGCTGTTGCGTAGCAAACGCCAAGCGGTGCATATCTTAAACTTGGCTCTGCCTTGGATGATTTAGAAGATGGTGCTCTGCCGAGGTAGATTTGTCATACGTGATAATGCCAATGGAAATGAGGTGCAAAAAAAACTATAATGTGGCCGGTCGGCTCGCTTCTCGAATGAAAATTTAGATGCGTTTACGAAAATGTGTAGATTGGTCAAAACGTATGGTACCATAGGGGCTATATTGCACGTAGAGTTACTTGGCATAATGAATGGATATTTTTTAATGCTACTTAAATGTGCAAGTGTCAAAAGCAAAGAATGACAGGTGTAGGAAACCGTGGCTCGTATGCAGTTACGCATGCAACGAATGCATAATATTGATCGCACGTTAATTATAGCAGGTTTCCTTGCCTTCACAACATTGCAATGCGTACTTTAACTTCAGAAAAAATGAGAGATAAATCAAGGCGTTAAGTCAAACATTATAACAGTTAAAAGATTAAGGAAAGAAATTAACCTGTCGTTAATTCCGCCTAACTTTTGATATGTCTTGGCCCATTAGCTAGTAGGCTTAGCTATGTACAGTGCGCTTGTGAAAAGAGTTCCAAAGTGGGGACCCACTGGACCCCGCACGGCTTGACGTATAGGTATTTGGGTCATAATTCGGTACGCGTGCTGCCATGTACCTGGATAGCCTATAGAGCCATCTTGCTTAGAAAACCACGTTTTTTTATTCATTCATTTTGACAGCTATCGAAGTTTTTTGGATTGATATTAATCCCCAAATCTTTTAAACCCAACTTATAATAGATTTTGTATTCGGGGGAAGTAAAAGCTAAACGCATGTGTGGTTTTCCGTCACAGAATGACAGCATTTCACAGGTCAGATTAATTGATTGGCCAGTAATCGATTATGGTTTGCTAGCAGCGGACATTACGTCAATAGCGTGCCAATTTTTGTGTCTTGCTATTTTTCGTCGTCGATTTTGACAGGCACACTCAGCATCTCACTACTGAAGGCTTTTCAAACAGTCTGTTCGCCCGTTGAGGGATGAGCGCATCATCTTGTTTGTCGTGATGGTAAAGATTAAATGTGGCGGCGGCGAACTGATTCAAAGAGCGTTTATCTAATCAGAGAATAATTTGCGCCTTTAATTTTAGCTCGCAAATAGCCTAAATTTCCCCAAAATGAATTTAGAATTAAAAGAAATAACGCTCTTAATCACGTGCACGCTCTAGAACTACTGAAATAACTCTCATAATCACGTGCACGCTCTAGAACTACTGGAGTAACACTCATAATCACTTGCACGCTCTAGAACTACTGGAATAACGCTCTTAATCACGTGCACGCTCTAGAACTACTGGAATAACGCTCATAATCACGTGCACGCACTAGAACTACTGGAATAACTCTCATAATCACGTGCGCGCTCTAGAACTACTGGAATAACGCTCTTAATCACGTGCACGCTCTAGAACTACTGGAATAACGCTCATAATCACGTGCACGCACTAGAACTACTGGAATAACTCTCATAATCACGTGCACGCTCTAGAACTACTGAAATAACTCTCATAATCACGTGCACGCTCTAGAACTACTGAAATAACTCTCATAATCACGTGCACGCTCTAGAACTACTGGAATAACTCTCATAATCACGTGCACGCACTAGAACTACTGGAATAACGCTCATAATCACGTGCACGCTCTAGAACTACTGGAATAACTCTCATAATCACGTGCACGCTCTAGAACTACTGGAATAACGCTCATAATCACGTGCACGCTCTAGAACTACTGGAGTAACGCTCTTAATCACGTGCACGCTCTAGAACTACTGAAATAACTCTCATAATCACGTGCACGCTCTAGAACTACTGGAATAACGCTCATAATCACGTGCACGCTCTCGGCTCTAGAACTACTGAAATAACTCTCATAATCACGTGCACGCTCTAGAACTACTGGAATAACGCTCATAATCACGTGCGCGCTCTAGAACTACTGGAATAACTCTCATAATCACGTGCACGCTCTAGAACTACTGAAATAACTCTCATAATCACGTGCACGCTCTAGAACTACTGGAATAACTCTCATAATCACGTGCGCGCTCTAGAACTACTGGAATAACTCTCATAATCACGTGCACGCTCTAGAACTACTGGAATAACGCTCTTAATCACGTGCACGCTCTAGAACTACTGGAATAACGCTCATAATCACGTGCACGCTCTAGAACTACTGGAATAACTCTCATAATCACGTGCACGCTCTAGAACTACTGGAATAACGCTCTTAATCACGTGCACGCTCTAGAACTACTGGAATAACGCTCATAATCACGTGCACGCTCTAGAACTACTGGAATAACTCTCATAATCACGTGCACGCTCTAGAACTACTGGAGTAACTCTCATAATCACGTGCACGCTCTAGAACTACTGGAATAACTCTCATAATCACGTGCACGCTCTAGAACTACTGGAATAACGCTCATAATCACGTGCACGCTCTAGAACTACTGGAGTAACGCTCATAATCACGTGCACGCTCTAGAACTACTGGAATAACTCTCATAATCACGTGCACGCACTAGAACTACTGGAATAACTCTCATAATCACGTGCACGCTCTAGAACTACTGGAATAACGCTCATAATCACGTGCACGCTCTAGAACTACTGGAATAACGCTCATAATCACGTGCACGCTCTAGAACTACTGGAGTAACGCTCATAATCACGTGCACGCTCTAGAACTACTGGAATAACGCTCATAATCACGTGCACGCTCTAGAACTACTGGAATAACTCTCATAATCACGTGCACGCTCTAGAACTACTGGAATAACGCTCATAATCACGTGCACGCTCTAGAACTACTGGAATAACTCTCATAATCACGTGCACGCTCTAGAACTACTGGAGTAACGCTCATAATCACGTGCACGCTCTAGAACTACTGGAATAACTCTCATAATCACGTGCACACTCTAGAACTACTGGAATAACTCTCATAATCACGTGCACGCTCTAGAACTACTCGAATAACGCTCATACGTACGTGCACCGCTGAATTTTTAATAATATCTCATATTTCGAAGCCCAGGGCACGAATGTATTGTCCAAAATATGGTGTTCTGACACGTGACGGGGTGGTGGGGGGGGGGGGGGGGGGGGGGGGGGTACGGTGAATATATGAACCAGTGGTCCTTATAGTTTTTTTTTTTTTACATATTCTCCATACAAATGATTTTAAACTTATAGCTGGTGCATACTCCTCTTTCCCCCCCCCCCCCCCCCCCCCCCGCAAGCATTTGAATGAACGAATTGCCATGTGATACTCGGCATTCGGCATTCGGCATTCGGCATTCGGTACTCGACGACGGAATATCCCCGGCATCCCCAAAAATGTCATGACTTTGGAAATCAATTGATGAATTTACTAGATTAAATACATCGATATTTGGCTGCTAACAGGTAGAATAAATTTCATTAAAAAGTGTGTTAGTATTTTGGCAAGTGACTGTCCCATTAGTTTCCGGGCGCGGAAAATGTGACTATTCAGGCACCTAACTTCTGGATAACCGAAAGCATTGCTAAGATTTAAGATGCCGTGTGATTTGCTCTGAAGTGTAATTACCATAAGCGAAGGCTGTCTCGTAAAGTCAGACGATGCACACTGCACATATGTGTTCTTAATTTCACTAGAAATAAAGAAAACGCAAATCATTGTTGTTTGCTTTATTTTAATTTGCTTTTTAGACTTTTACTACTTTTCGCACAAATTATCGATATAACTTTACAAATATTTATTACGACAGCAGATACTAACCATGTACTACAGTTTATTTACTACGTTGAAAGAAAAAATATCAGTATTATTAGTAATTTTGAGAAAGCAGCCAGTAAATTTTAATGTTGGTGTTTTTTTGCTAGTTTCTTATTTGAGAAATGATCATCTTGATTCAGAATTTTGTCGAATTGTGGTGATCTTTATCGTCGATTGTCCGAGTATCATATAAGAACATACCTATACGTCTTAATCTCGTGAGATCACCTATCTACCGATCTCGGTTGAAACCTAATTACACCTGGGAGGAACAACGAGTTAAAAACCAATCAACTACAGGCAAGCAGTAATTAACCGAGGCTAGTTTATTTCACCGAGCTACCGGAGTTACTCGACAAGTAATTAACGGACCAAGATTCTTCGTAGCAGCATCCCTGGGTTCATCTGCCCTTTTCTAAATGATTCCATCACAAAATTTTACAATTATCTAAACAGAAAGTATGTATAATAAAATATTTATTGCTTTTTACACTGTCCTGATTGAAAAAAAAATCCGTGTGTCATTAGCCTCGTGTTAATTTTGATAATCTAGCAGCATTTCCTAAGGGCATCTAAGAATCTGTGAATCTATCACAAAATGTAAACTAAACTAAATTAATTTAAATATTTGCTCTTCATACAGGTACACTAATTGATCTAGATTCTAGAGGGAAAAAGAGCTGTTGACATTTTTTTTAGTAATGTTGCTTTTTGAAGAATAGCGAGGTTCCTTTGCAGTTGATGCCGCTAAAATCTCGATCGCGTGTGTCATCTCAAAATACCAACGCGCTTTTCCTATTTTGCAATGGTCACTTGTCCCCTTCTGTCCCACCACGACCGCCGGCATGATGGAAACGTCTAAATATTCTGCTAACAACATTCATTTCATATTCATCTGTTCTCAATCGAAGATTTCATTTGAGTTGATGAAAGAGCGCGGTCATTGTTTGTAATGGTTCCCTTCTTTCTAATTAAATTGTACAATTCAATTATTTCCCTGAGGCAGATGCTGTCTTTTTAAATTAAATAAGAGGGCAAACCACTCTGTCTAATCAATTTCCATGAAGGAGCATGAACTTCATTTTAACACTCGACCATTATAGAGTTTTCATGAAAAATCGTGTCATTTCCGACTCGTGTCAAGCCTCAAATTTTCTTTTCGGCGTCGGAAAAACCTTTTTATCGAAAGTATCGGTTCTGGATAAGGAAGTACCTTAGAATGAAAATACGACGGTTTTAGTAAAATTTTTAGTGGGGGGAGTTGTAAGGTTCATCTTTTCGCCGGGAGCAATTATTTAGCGGCTCGATTGTTATCTAACCATACGTTTTAAATCGTTTTTGTCGAAGTTTTGAGCCATTTATGAGGCAGTTTTAGTGAGAGTAGTGATGTAGTTTTAGTGTTATTGGAGAGACATGCGTTTTAGAAAAATACCTTAACAAAGCTCTACCGCCAATTGTAAGCTCATTGCTACGGCGAAGTACCAAGTGTTCATATCGTGCTTTTTGCTTTTCATCTCGAAAAATACATGTTAAGATGAAACTTTATGTGTCATGTCGATTTTGAAGTTCACGCCATCTCAGCCAAATAGACGCAATAAAGGAAATTGCTCGGGTCGCTCAATTTTCACAATCGGGTCGAATGAATTAAGCAGGCCAGGAAGAACCACCATCCCTATTTCCAAGAAAATAATGAAAAACTTTTGTTGTGACTTGATTCGGAAATGAATTACTAAAAAAGGATATTTTGTCTTAACTTTGTTAGCAAAGTGTCTACGTAAAGCCATGCCATAACTAGGGTGGGTGCGCATGCATTCTCCACAAACCATGTCCAGTACAACGCACCGGGTGGAAATGCAGTTGTTGAGTGCACTTTTGCATCGGCCTGTAGAGCAACTACGCCATGTGTGAGATGATTATATAGGAAGTTGCCTGCAATGCAGCTGATTGGTCTGATAATTTCCTCAAGAATATTCTCATTGGCTTGCCAGCTAGCTACACATCCTCTTTTTAATTATATGTTATTAAATAATTAGAGACCTGAGCTGCTTTTTATCTTGCCAACTATTTCCAGCTCCCTGATTGGCTAGTTACGAAAGTAGTCACCCAATCAAGATCCATGCATTTAAAAACAATTGAAATTATAATTTTTATGGCTCAATAAAGGAATATTTATGTTGAATGTTTTAAGAAAATGTATGGAAGAGGAAGGTACTGCACAATTATAAACGCTGTACTCGGATCTTCATGGGAACGGCTTTTGGCTTACTATTGTTCGAGGCCGATTAGTAAGATCTTCGACAGTTACAATAGAGGCAATAGTTTTTTATATTCTTTACAATTTGTTAAGTACCTACAGTAAAAATTTGCATATTTAAATGTTCACTGCAATAAAAATTTAGTGTACAATGCATTCCTGGTAATTAAAAGTGTCTTCATTAAGAACCATATCCCTAACCTATCTTCATAGCACTAAACAATTTTTCTGCGTAATTAATTAATTTTGCTACGCTAATTCAGATCGATGTTTCATCTTAGAAAAAAAAAAGTACCTGCCTAAATTACCAGAGCTACCCGAAACAAAACTATCACAAAAGTTTTCTATTTTTTAAATAATTGTTATCATTTTGAAACATCTAAAACATGCCCCATTCCTGTCAGGCATTTGACTTTGTGACATATTTTTTTTTATCATACTTGTTTACCTGAGCAAAAAAGCTGGTTAAAAAAACTTGACGAGGGTCTACGCCGGGGACACCAATTCGGTCCAGAGATTTACTCGTACAATTTGGTGTCTACAGCATCTTACCGATCTAACCGTGCCGTAGAATGCGGTAAGCCAATAAAAGCATAGCCAGTTCTTTCTTATCTCCTGATGTAATCTCCAAGTTTAATACCTGATACTTTGAACGACTAGCCTTCGAGTCCAGCTAGAAATTTGACTATTTTTTGTCGTTTCCTATGCATGCGTGTAAGTGTTCAGTGTGTAAGTGTGTATTTGGGACGATGTACTACATTAGTTTGATATAAAAATACTCTAGTTGCTGATTGAGGATGGCCTGAGCAAACTTTTGTTCAATCACTTCAAATTGAATTTTTTTTAACTTCTTTGCGATTTGATTTAAAAGAGGTAAAGTCATACTAAAGGTAAACTGTTATCTTGAAGCAGTCTGTATGCGGTAATTAAGCCATTAGAATATATTGATTTGGGTTAGAGCGATTTCCATAAGAACAGACACACCACCTTCAAGATGAATAATACAAATGATTTGTAAATTATGTCTGTCATCTAGAACTAGGAGGTATCAATCGTAACTCCCTTGAAAATTGCTTTGATAAAACTGTCCCTAAATAGTGAGCAGTAGAACGGCAGATCGGGGTCTACGCCAAGAATATCTGTAAGGTTCCTCTGGGCCTTCAGTAACCTCTTGAAGAAAAACCAGGCCAAGCCACTAACCAGCAACTCGAGTCTCTTAGACTGGCAAGGAATGGATAGCAAGATGTCTGGACTAACGAACTCCGACAGCTTTGATACGCGATGCAATGTTAAGTGAAATCAAACTCGATGGATATTAAAGTAATCAGTGCCGCTATCTTGTTTGGAACGCTAACGGAAAGGTTGATTTTGTTTTCGGTAGTGATTAAACAGTTTTTACATAATGTTCTTCAGGTCGGGAACATTGTGTTAGGGATAATGTTAACATTGTTTGCTTGGTGGTCTCTGAATCATACGATACCTACCTCCATCGTGATAGAACCAGCCTCGATGGTCGATTCTATAAATATTTTCTGAGGGGCGAATAAAGATACGAAATATGTAACACTATATAGAATGGGTTTACGAGAAAAATCTAATTCGCGAGGGAAATAAAATCAAGTTCTAAACTTTGATTTGTTAAATAACTGACAATTCAAATTTATGTTATGCGTTTTGGGTGAAGAGTTTTGAATTCAGTACTGCTGTAGTTTAGCAAGCTGTACAATTTTGTGCTGTTATGTGTGCATTCGATTCTTCTCTGGCAGATGAACAGGGAAAGAATTACAAATCCTTGATAAGGATAAAGTCTAAAGGACACACACACCCCATCCAACCCAATAAAACCATCTCTTAAAAAATCAAATTACGCACAAATACCATATAATAATCAATTAGCTGCGTAAAAACGTATCAATTACATCCAGCATAATATTCCGCTACTAGATTAATAAAGAAACCAGAACAACTTTCAGGCATGATAAGCAATAACTAACTATCACGGAGGCAATATATCGTAAATACATATCGCATGTATAATTGGCAGTTTGATGCTTGGGAGCACCGTAGGAGCCATATTGTAAGTGCGTGTAAGTGCCAGGCTAAGTGCTGGCTTACAACCTCCCGAGACATTGCTGTCGATCCGGGGGTCCTCGCTTGCATGTCTGTCTGGTAAACAATTAGCAATTACTCATTAATTTGTAATTTTAAGATGCAGATTTCATTATGCAAACGATACATGTATGTTCGTTTGCAGGTTCGATGTGTTTTCACGTCAAATAACATTTTCCTGTGCAGTTGTAGAATGCAAAGATGACAGGCAAGTAATCTTAGTGTGAAATTGTTGTTATTCGCGTTTAAGATATTCAATGAAGGTGAGAAATTTTTTATGTTGAGAGCGTTCGTATGTGTACAATTTACGTCCAAGGTTTGAGCCAAGGTGCCCCGACCCGTTTATTTCCTCAGAAGGAATGAAGGATGCTCCTCAATTTTCTTAGCAATATTTGTAAAATTTCACTGCTTAGGCACCTTTTATCTTTTTTACGTCAGTTAATTGATTGAAATTTGTGTGAATTCCTCCTACTATTTGGACAATTCTCATTCGAAATAGTTGCACAAGCTTTTCTAGACGCGGCTTGAATTACCACATTTAGTCTAACAGCAAGCAAAACAAATTTCCCACTACCTACCAAAATATCCTTTAGGTACCTTCACGAGTAAAAAAAGTGACTGGGAAGATATCTTCGTCGTAACTCTCCTAGTCAAATAAGATTGATTGATTACATTTTAATTAGGAACATGGTTATTTAATTTTAAATGATATTTAATTAGTGTTAGTAACATAGTAATCCGAGCTGATTACCTGCAACACGTAAGAGTTTGTCAAACTTCATGTTTTAATCCATATTACTTTTCTTGCTCCTTTTTTTGGAATAACGAGTTTTTCAGGTATGTCTATTTTTCGGCCGATATCCTTGCTGTCAGCGCGATTCGATGATTAGAACAAATAAAAGAATGGGGAGAAAATAAACATTAAACTCTGTCAAAATCTTCCTGATTGTCATTTAAAAAACAATTATCGCATGCATTATATGACACCACTTTGAACCAATAATTTACATGTTATTTTAATTGTTGGTTCAAATATGCAGAGACATATTGTATGAAATGTTCAGAATAACAAAGTTTTCTGATTTCATGTAAATACAATAATCAAAAATATCTCGTTACCGAGCGATTAAAACTCATTCTGCTGTGAGATGGACACAATTACGAGATGTTTGAATTGTTTGTTGTAAAGAATATTATTTAAAATATCATTTTTTCAATAAAATGGATAACAATGGACCCCAAAGATTTCCCAAAAAATTACGGTTATTTTTTACGGCAGTCGATCCACCTAGCAATTTACAAAGCTGATTAAAAATATAAACGGCTCGTTACACTTGATATCTCCGTTGACTACAGCAACCAGAATCTAAAAGTAAACGGACTGTTAATTTTTTAATCAACAACTTAGAAAAAAAACTAGTCTAAAAACCTGTAACTACAAATAGGTGGGAGTGTAAGCAAACCGCGCTCTGGTCAGCAGCGAGCACATGCGATCCGCGTCGTAGCTGACAATTAGCATGTTGGGTCCGGCACGAGCTATAGTACCGACACCGCGGCACTGGCACCGGCACTGGCACCGGCACTAGCACTGGCACGAGCGCCTCCACAGACTAATTACCCCAGATTACCATGGAAACAAAACCAATTTGTATTCTTCGAGAAAACCAGTCATCGCTATCATTGCAAAGATCGTATTGAGACCCTGAAAGACCACGACTGCTTCATTCTTGCATCGTCGGCTTGATTTACAGAAATGCAATTAAGATTCGCATGATCTCAATTAATTATAGTAGAATAAATGTGGTATCGACTAGCGAGTTGCATGCATCTTGAAGACGAAAATAATGCTTTATCTATAAATCAGTTTGTCAACGACACTTTTATCGGTATCCTGCTAAAAAGGGATAGGTTACAAAGCATAGACAAGGACGGAGCGAAACAAAGTTTGCACGAACAAGTGTGGAATAAACGTGTCAATGGTAACACATTTAAAATCACTGCCTTTTTATCAATAAAGACTTCAAAAGCATGTCTCTCAATTCAGTGGAGGGGCAGATGACAACGATCCATTTCTAGATTTTAACCAATTTTGAATGCCATCCATTTTACCAGGTCTGGTGAATCATCTGATCTTGTTTTGTAGAGTATGTGAAAAAATGTGATCTGCCCAAATGAGAGCGTTCAGTTTTCTTCTTATTATTAAGACGTGGCTAATTTTGTTAAAAAAACATTATATTGAAGCTTTTCCTTCGAATATTTCTAAGTACAATATCAAATATTGGCGATGTGATGGTTTTGCAATGCGGGAATGGTCAAAATATTTCCGTGGTATCGTTTAAAGACAAAAAAAAGGTGTTTCATGTCAAGCAACGAATGGTCTTGGATCAGTGTGCGTTACCAGCACTTGTGGGAATGAGGCACGAGAAGGACATTTTTAGACAGTCTATCGGTTAGGCTAATGGTTTCACTTGCATGCCGATTATGTGAGCTGCAAAGTTGCACCATAAATTATGGCCACGTCTTCAGTGAAATATAGATTTTAAAAATATTTCAAAATCCAGGCAAGTTCCCCTTTTTGCCCTTGGCCGGCATACCCATTTTTCTCTTTGTTAGCGCAGTGGAGCAATACAGGGGAATGTAACAAGGTGTCATATTTGCTAAGGATAATTAGTATTGGCTTAAGGATTCTCCCTGGATGTTGATGGGTGGGCGACTCAGCAACAGAACACAGGTCAATATTGACCTAGAGCCTGGCTGGCGCTAAGCAAATGTTTGTTCCTCTCTATGTATAAATCTGTGATTTATTATTTCTTTATTTACACAAATCGTTAGAAATATTACTCATGCCCTCGTGATGATGCATTATTTGACATTAAAAAAATGTTCACAATTATCTTCGCAAATACTAGAAGATTTGGTTGTTTGGGAGACGCACCGGGTGGCCAGCTACATCAGGATCGTTCAGGATCAGAACCGGGAAGGTATCCATTCCTCGGCAAGACGAAAAGTTCTCGGCAAAAATGACACATTTAAAATTCAGTAGCTACACAGAATCATTACAAATTACAAGTTACAAATTATTGACTCGTCCTTTCATCCATAAAGTCGTTCAAGTCTTCTCTTCCATTTGGTTTATCAAACCAGATTACAGAAATTATTCAACTGGAGAGAAATAAGAAATGAGCCTCTATTTCTTAACTCTGAATGAGCTCCAAAGGCAACGAATCGGATAGTCAATATACCTACACCATCAAATACTGACCATTATCCCTGTTCATTTTTAATTGATCGGTCAAAATTTCAAAACGCTTTCATTTCATGTTCGTACAAGTTGTTAACTCTTATAGTAAACAGAAAAACTATTTTTATAACTTGTCTTTCGGTGTTTTTATTGGCTGCGAATGGCGGTCCGAAATGCCGTCGTCTTTTTAGTTTTTCTCGTCGCCTCCCAATGTGGGAGCTGGTTTGAAGAGTCGTGGTCGAACGTGTCCGCTTCTTTTTAAACTCCAACCTAGCCGATACAGTCTGAAAGAAGTTACACTGTCGCCTGCTCACCAATGACCATCCCATCCCATCTCTTCGGTCTCGGTCTCGACACGCCAAATGCAGAACGCTAATAGCTGCGAATTGCTCGCAGACATTCGCTCCACACGGGATTTGCATAGTGAAATATTGGTACCTTTCTACAGTACTGCAACGGCATTTTTTTTTATTCAAATATTTGATTTTTTTTTCTTCTCGCATTCCTATCCTAATAATTACAAACTCACTCAGAAAGACAAATATTAATTATTTTGCTCTTTTGATGTTCTGTGGTAACTGAAACCGATTGCCTACCCACGTCTATCCATTCGTCTTACACAACCGGAAAATATTTTAATTTGCTACGTCAATTGACATTTAATTTGTCGTGGTGTACACTAAAAAATCAAATAACAAGTTGCTTTGGATTTTAATCCGGCACACCAGAAAACTAATCAATTGTTTCAAATCGATAGAGTTATCCATTCTTTCAACGTGAGAATGTGGATTCACATTTGAATAAGTCGTGACAACCTTTCATCTTGCTCGACCCCCATTCCCTATATCCACGTGCCGAGGAGTCCGAAGGATTCTGGAGTTTGTTCAATTAAATGGCATGGATTTGAATGAATCAAGTTCAGAGTGGTATGATTAGTTTTTAGAATCAATACTTCTTAATGAAGATTTATACAAACGTTGTGAGGTTTTTAATTTACGCCTTGGTATGTAATACTGTCTTTTCAAAATGAATTACGGGAATAGGTCCGCCCGCGAGGGCGCAGCTGATCGTGGGTCGTTTTTTCAACAGAACCTACCACAGAAAAGCCACTGTACCTCTGAATCGAATAGATTATTGATTTGCATGTTAAGATTTATTTATTTTTTAATTCTATAATAATAATAATAATAATAATAATAATTTTTATTGCTCCAAATTGAATTACACTGTAATATTGGGTGAGTCATTAAAATATACAATTACAATTACAATTAAAATACGATTACAAATAAATTACAATAAGGCAAACAAACGTGTGGAAAATATATATAATGCGGCTTTTGGGTCGAGATTTGTATTGAAAGAATAAACTTGGAATATAAACTAAGTAAATATAAATTATAGATCGATATGGTGCGTGGACGTACTCAAAAGAGGTTAATGCTGTTCCATTTTGGATCAAAATATTTGGCTTTTAACCCGGTTCATGTTGTTCCTAACGTCATTGCGTATACCGTATCCGATCTCCGAAAGCAAGAGTAAACCCCGGACTTTAGTGAAGGTACCAAGCCAATCTTAGTCCTCCCAGTTGCAGTCGTGAGCTAGAGTTTGATTGGGAACCTTGTGTTTCAGTGGCTCATAGGGGGAAACTATTTCGATTTTTTTACGGATTCTTCATTCTCGTGGAATTTTTTTTTTCTCTCTCAACGAGCGAGTTTGTAGATGGATATTTCAGAACAATTCCTAGTTGATTATTGAGCATCTTATCTTTAGCATTTATAACTTTCGAATCCTTATCTCATTAAAACCTCTCTCCTTAGAACTTTCGAATGAAGAAATTGCAAAGAGGACAAATTAAAGAAGGCAATTCCTTAAGATTGTTAAAATGTACGTTGGAAAGCAAATAAATACCTGAGCAAGTACCTAACCAAGTAGTTATAGTCGAGTAATTGAACGCAGTCGCCAATTGTTATCATGGAATGCAAAATCATACGGCACTGCAGAAACATCCATCTGGTCACATTTTAAAGGCTTAAAGTTTGCTACAAATTGATAAAACATAATTGATTCCCTGATAATCTAACCTAGACTGAAATAATCGCTAGATCGGTTGAACTGCTGCTATTGGACAGACAGTAGGCATTGAGCAAATGGTTGTCGTGTAAGTCGGTATTCTTGCCGTACTGAGTATGACCATGCAGCGACGGTAGCAATTTCTCCACCTTAGAACATAAGAACGAGTTACCCAGAGTATATCGTCCACTCTGCATCGAAATAACCGACATCAATAAGCATTTTGTCGCCCATTTTTTGTTTAATCTCAAAATCGTTTAAGACGGTTGTTATATTGCACATTGTCTAGCGCAGAAACGGCGTGAGAAGCACTCACTTGCGTCAGTTAGCGACTTTGTGTAACCTGTGTACTAATTTGTTTTTAAAATTATTTAGTATTTCAAGAATTGATAGTGTACTATAGCATTTAAGCCTAAATAATTGCCAAAAATAACCAATCACATTTCCATTGGTAATTTTTGTGTATTCAGTTCAAGGGCTGTAAGGTTGTGATAGACTGACTACAGGTCATTTTCATACATATCTAAATGTAAATAAAATTATATGTACTGGCTTTTTAGCTAAGTAAAACTGGTTGTAATTAAAAGGATTTTCTTCAAAGATTGCAATAAAAACAAAAAAAAAACTTATATTATATTTTTTTGTAATAAATATTTTTTTTAGAACAAATTTTTGAGAAAATAAGACTTTGAATGGTGTGCTCAATTCTAGAAAGAATCCAGTTTTTGTCACAATCATGAACTTTTGAACAAGACTGGTCAGCTCGATCAGAACCGTTCGGAATCATTTGATGCCGAATAAAGGAATAAGCAGCACAGGAAAGAATTCAACCAATGGGCAATGCACGTAAAAACGTGGTAAATAAGGGTTGCTGGAAGCATAGGCAGTACAGGAAAAGGGGGTATAGGAATGTACCATTTCTTACAAATAAAGCCATTAATAGCCAATAAGCAATCACTATTTTGTATTAATTATAAATTAAGTTTACATTTCGTTTGATTGGATTTGATCGAAAAATAGTTAAATAATCCACGGTTTACACAACAAATTCTATTTCCCACTTGCTGCTGTATTAGACTTTTAACAATGATCACAAAAATAAATTAAAATTAAGATTAATTGGCTTAGCTACCTGCAATAGCTCTAGCCTTTTTTTAAAGCAAAGTTTCTTTTCTTAATTTCACTGCTCATCATAGTGCATGGACAGCAAAACTGAGTAAAAATAACTGCTAATGCTTTATATTAAAAGTTACAAGGAACGGTCTAGCCTTTGAGTTTGGAAATAATAAAGTCACACAGCATCGAAAACTTGTTGATATTTCTATTGTTGACACTCAAATTTCTAAAAGCTTTCATGAATGCTTCTACTATTTCCTTGGGCAGGTCCTACCTAAAATTCCAAGAATGTTTCTTGGCTGTTGCGGTCTCTGAATCCAGATTTCGTGTGACGATTGTTACATTGGAACTTGATGTTCTGTGTATGCTTGAACTAAGCCTGAAGTTCTGTGTAAACTTGAAGTTCTGTGTAAACTTGAAGTTCTGTGTACACTTGAACTGAGCTTGAAGTTCTGTGTAAACTTGAATCAGAATTTCAAGTTCTAATGCAACGTTCGTCACAGAAAATTTGGATTCAGAGGCAGCAACAGCTAAGAAGCATTCTTGGAACAGTAGGTAGGAGCTACCCACGGAAACTGCAAAAGCATTTGTGAAAGCATTCAGAAATTTTAAGATCTGTTAAAATCACTTTCAGTCTTCATTCCGAACCTAGATTCAACTTGAGTTGGTTATCACTGAATAGTTGAATGTGTTCTGTCAACAGTCATGAATGTCCTTTTCTTGGATTTGAGCTTATAAGTGGTGTTTATGGATATCACACTCAGCAACAAAGCATATCTTGATCGAATATGATGGGTAGTAACGTGACGCTGCAGCAGAACACTCGACTGCTGTTGTCTTGTTTTCAGTGCAATGTGTTGAAAAGGCTATGTATAGCTTGAGGGTCTGGTTCCTGCATTTCCAGCTTGGGCTTGGTTTTAGTTTTCAGAGGCGGCAGGCTCAAAATGCACACCTCTTTTCGAAACATTAGACTCATATCTCGTCCCGTCAGCTGAAAAAAAGCCGAGAATTATTATGTATTGTGTTTGTTAAGAATATTACATTTCCTCTGAGTATAATTATAATATTTTCCTGTCGGTTGCCTAACTAGACTTTTTATTATTTTGTTAAAAGTCTTAAAATATTTTGGAGATCTGAGGGTTTGATGGAAATGAATTTCACAGTCGTGCGGCTCTCCCAAGGAATGAATGCCTCAACACATTGGTGTTGTAACTTGGGAGAGAAATCTTCATGTTATGATCACTTCATCCGTAGAATTTAGATTTTGACAATTCTTTGTTCCCTTCCCTCCCCTCCCTGCTCACGATGAAATGTTGGCACATGGTGCCTCACAATGGCTGCCATGTGTTGGCATGGTAGGCTCATTTTCTTCCTTCGGGTCTCTACTGCTTCTCAGTTTAAGTCTTGAGTGGCTTTGCTAATGCTTACAGACTTTT
Organism: Protonemura montana; assembly: GCA_947568835.1. Lineage (NCBI taxonomy): Eukaryota > Metazoa > Arthropoda > Insecta > Plecoptera > Nemouridae > Protonemura > Protonemura montana. Next base: position 22,311,051 of record OX387604.1, on the reverse strand, counting down.
TGGTTTTGAAAGCTGTAGATTGCACCAATAAGTCTTTTAGAATGTTGGTTCCACACTCTTCTGCAGTACTCTAATAATGGACTGATAAGACATTGGTACAGATTTCCTTTGGTTTTCAGTGCGCTGTCCTACACATTACAAAGGGGAGCCTGTTTTTCATTATTATTTGTTTTAATGTTTCAATTTCATTATTATTGTATTATTTCTTTTGTTAGACATTATTTTAATGACATGACTATCTTATTTGAAGTTTTTCTAGAATGTTTGGCGAAGGTATTTGCATGTGGTGGTCAATTGGAGGTATGTTCCACCTGGATTGAATTTGGTTTCAATCATATTTATCTCTTTTTAAAGGTCACTGTAGTTGTTTTAGATGTTTGTTAATATATTTCAGGGCTGCATGGAAATCTTGCTATTAAAACAAATTTGCTGTTTCAGGAATTATCATTCCTTTAAGGATGCGCATCGGGAAGCAATGCAGAGGGAGAGGAGTTGAACCTGATGGGTTGTCACGGGTGTGCTTGAGAGTAATTTTGGTGGAGAGAGGCAGATGCAGGAGTGGGCTGAACAGGATTCAGGGAGCAGAATTGGAGGCACGACAATACTACCACGATGTCAGAAGGCTGCGTGATTGGGTCAACAGGGCCATGCCAGAAAACGAGAGGATTCAGTGCATTCTTGACTTAAAGTGTTTACAAATGGTGAGTCAGGGTCATGAACTAAGCAGTTTCCTATTTCAAAACAATCCCCAAACACACAGCTATACAACCATACCTTCCAACAGCCAAAAATACCCCATTAATGTTGCTCAGAGATTTTAAGTGGAACACCATATTCCCAATGGCCACAATAGGGTTGACAGGGTTATTTCCCTAGTTCACTCCAAATTTTTAAGCAATTCTATTTATGAATGCATTGATTAAATCTTAATTTCAAGTTCTTTGCACAGTCAAAACGTGGTCCTTATGGAACCTACCAACACCACTAAAACTCTTACCGGCATTGTAAGCTTCTTAAAGATATCCTTCTTAGCCTTCTCCAATTTATTCGCCTTCTGCTGAACGCCGATGATCTTATCATCCAGTTTCTTCAGTTCCACCATTGTGCAGCCAGGGATCTGCAGCATGACTTCTTGGATACGTGGAAAGCTTGGACGCAGCATGTCATAGATCAATGTTCCGAGAGTCAACAACGAGCCCTGATTGTGTTCGTGTCTGCCCAGAGTTTGTAGGCCTTGCAAGATTGAAATCAAGACCACCTTGGCCGAATCAGGGTCCAGCAAACCGTCGGCTAGCAACTGGCGCACGACAACGCTGACTAAACCCGTAGCACGTTGACATGAGGCGGTGTCATTCCACGATAACGCCCTGAGGACACAAACGAGCAACACTTGTTAGCTTTTGCGTTAACAAACGCCATGCAAGGGTTGGGATCGGTGACGTAGCAGGTCAGGGCCATTTGGTGGAGAACAATCTAAGCGTGACTGGAACAGTTGAAGCAAATTATAGAAACCAATGACCAGAATAGCGAACCATCAGGTTACCTCAATGCAAGGCACCATGTACCAGTCGTCCTGCATGCATTTATTCCAAGTCAAGCAATTTCGTGCTGAAAACTGTTTAGCTACATCAGTTGGTGAATTTAGCTTGCACTTTCTTCATTTTTAGTCATTTATCAGATTGGATAGTCTTCCACCTATTAATGCATATCTCCCTCTCTATGAAATGTTCCTCGACGTTCTAGCATACCTCATAATACACATCACAATCGCATGGCGGCACTCCTGGTTTCTAAGCAACAGAATTCCGAGCTCGCTGATAACTTCGGTGGGCAGTAAAGAGCTCGGTTTCCCTTCATTGGTTCCCTCTTCCATCGCAAAGTCGTTACAAATAGAATCCGAACTTCCGCCTAACAGCGATATCTTCAGCAAGTCCATATACTCTCTGGTAACAGTGCGATTTAGGATGTCTTCCAAGACTTCCTGAAACAAAACGTTAAAAACATGATCAACTTGGTGTATTGATATGGGTTTATCCATTGTCATCAGCCTGCTCAAGAGAAAGACCTGTAATGCAATACCAAACTGTCTCGACTGCAGCATAGTTATACTCAAAATATAATATCAACATACTCCTAGCATCTCAGAAATCACATTGCTAGTACCGTTCTAGTACATTAATAATAGTAAGTGATAATTATAACAACCAACAGCTAACAATTATATTTATACCCGTGCACTCACTTGCAATTGTAAAAGCGCTCAGGGTAAAATTGACTTTGTCTGAAATTTTGCAGTTCAGTTGAGAACTTAAGCACCCTGGGTGGGTAGTAATGGAAATTGTAAAACTAGAATCCTATTTTGACTGGACTGCGTGGGTGCCATCGAATCGCGCTTTTTGCCAGGTGCAACCTAACCAAGCTTTAAATTTATCCATTTCTTAACATTCCACAGCCTATCATTTTTTAAAGAAGAACAGTTTAACGACAAATCTTGCACTGTGACAGACTCGTTTGCAACGCGACCAAGTACGCAAATCCTGGTGCGCACTGGGGCCCCCGGTGAAAGACACCATTAGACAATTAAATAGCAAATACGTTAACAGTTTTTTATTTTTTACATTTAAAACAAGTCAAAATTGAGCTACGAGCATCTTACCTGAGTGTCTCGGTTTTCATCCTCTGCATCACCCATTTTCATCACATCATTGATGAGCACCCACTTTGTGGAAAGGCGCTCTAGCACTGAAAAAAAATTGGCATTTCACATCATAAAGTATTTCAAGTTTGGTAAATCCTGAATGGAAAGAGGAATTAGAAGAAAGGATTGAAACATTGTGTCCGTGGAATGGAAACCGACTTGGTGCGCAAGAAGCGACTTTTAAAACCACCGAGTTTGTTGTCAGTCACACCACTAAAGTAACATGCAAACATCAAACGAGCCTCCAACAAGTGTGGTTCCTCTATAGCACCTGCGCCTGATAACAAATCTCTAAATTTTAAAAGTTTTTTTAAAAATATGTAGACATGGGTATCAATCGCTAGCGTGAATAAAGATTCATTAAGCATAAACCCGGACTCAAATGCAAGTAATCTGCGGGAAACATCGAAATTAAATTTTTAGCACTCAAAATGGTGAATACCATTTTTGTCAGCATAGTAGTCGTCAGTTGGAAAAGTTTGCCGAGAGAATTTAACATGAACACTAAGACTCTATCTAACAATTTAAACCACATGGTAGAACTCCTAAAACGGCTTTAGAGCTTAAACACACGAGTGATTTAGACCTGTACGTTGCACACCATCACTTTCTTTGATTCTCAAATTAGCCACCCAGCTGTTTGGTACTTGAATCATTCAACAAGCAAGTACTCTTTACAAGTGACTTACTGAACGGACAGAGCTTGGTGAAAACCGGCACCACAACAGACTCGTGGAATGCGGGAGGACAGCAAAGTACAAACGGCTTGAGAAAAACCCGAACCATAGGCCGCAGCCGATAGTCCGGAATGTACTGGAAAAAACAAACAACCTGTCAATGTAGGAGAAGAAAAAGGGTAATAAGTAATAACCACTAAATTATCTCTTTTTTGAATAGATATGAAAAAAATTAGGAATTAGATTGGCATTTGAAACGCTCTTGCAAAAACCTACAGCAATATTTTCAAATATGGAGTTGACTATCATGGGTGCGAGGTCGCCCACTTGGTAAAATTCACGGCCGAAGCTTTGACCTGCATTGCCCAGAATGTGGTAACAAGAGTCGTGGACGATTGACAAGAAAGTCTGCATGCGATCTAGTGGTGACTGGCTGCGTGCTTTAGACGAGTAAAGCTGGTCGGTGACAGGCGAAGGATTTCCAAGTGCCAGCAAATTCCATCGTTCCACCTCCAGGCATTGGTTGGCCCCTCGATAGCCCTGAAAGCAGCACATGAAAAAATCAGATAAAATTATGACAGTTATGTACCGTCTGATTTCAATCCAAGAGAAGAAATTATTGGTGTGAGATTTAATGGCAATTGTCAACAATTTACAGGGCATCGAACCGAAATTAATATCGGTTCGGGTTCAGTTTCAGGTTCGGTAAATGTGAAATTTCGGTTCGGGTTCGGGTTTTTTTAAGTTTGCTTATTCCGGTTCGGGTTCGGGTTCGGGTTCGGTACGTTTTCAGGTTCGGGTTCGGGTTCGTTCGGGTTCGGGTTCAGGTTCAGGTTTTTTTCCCTTCGGTCTGCTTGGGATCGGATTCCAAAGGGGTACGCAAATTTTGTTTATTGTATTTTTCCAACAATAAAGTGATAGGCATTTAAATGTTTGCAATAATGTACTGGATGAAAATGGTACATTTGGATCGATGTTAAATTTTGATTAGGTGGTATAAAAATATCAACTAAGTTATGGCATAATATTATAGTTTTAAGTGGTTATAATACTAATAACTAATATGTCCTACGAAATAGGTTTGAAATAGATACGAACTGCAGACTGTAAACTGGGTCTCGACAGTCGATACAATGTTCTCATAAATACATTTGCAAATGTACCTTCATAATCACGTTACAGCCGTCTATTCTGCAACTTGATTCCTTTTTGACGTAGCTTTAACTAAAATATTTTCTGATTTTGCTTTCTTGTTTGCGCCCCATGATTAAAAGGTGTACATAAAACACAAGAGCGTAATACGGCCACCTCCTATGACAAATGAAAAAAGACTGACACTGACCGAACAAGCCAAAGCAAGCAACACATTTGGTTGTAAGTTGGTAAAGTGCAAACTTGCTACTTCTTAAAATAGAAGATAATCCCTTCCCAGTTCCCTACATTTTGTCCGTTTCCCTTGAAATGGTATGAAAGTGGTTAATTTGTAACAAAATAAGCGGGTAAGCCTTAAATTAAAAACGATGCATAACTAGAAACAATTCACTTGATCCCCAACCCAGTTTGTCTTTGTTTTTGTACCATACTGTCGCATTGCTTCGTCGGCGCTGCCCGACAAAGGGTAGCGGCGCGATATGAAAGCGAGTTGTTGGTAGGACCACTGTTGATATTCAAGAGAATCTCCGAGTTCGCTGATAGCCACGCTAACTTTACAGGTTACAGCTCTCGCAGGCTGAGTATTCTGCAGAAATTTCAAAAGATTTCTCAGTCACCGATGTAAACCGTATAAAATATGTATTTTTCTTGAGCCCGACTGCGCAATGAGACGTCTGCGTAAGTGTGCTTACCCACAGAAAATGGGTGGGTAAGATAAAGGTTTGATAAAGTTCCTCTAAACAAAAATATCTTGCATCTATCCTGGAAGGATATCTGCACAATTTTAAATAAAAAGCAATATGTGCAAAAACCCGAAAAAACCCGAGAAATAATACCGGTTCGGGTTCGGGTTCAGGTTTTTCATAATTAAAATACAGTTTCCGGTTCGGGTTCGGGTTTCCAAATTTTCCGGATTCTGGTTCGGGTTCGGGTTCGGGTTCCACACATAATTGCGGTTTTTTCGGGTTACGGGTTCGGGTTCGGGTTCGGGTTCGATGCCCTGACAATTTACAGCTTTAATATAGGTCTGCACCCACAGACAAATAGAAATAGCTCATAAAATCTCTGTTGTAACTTTGTGATCATCCATTGTAAAGTCAAAACCATCACTGTTTAAATTATCTTCAACCAATTTACAATACTATAAATGTCCATGAAACTATCTCGAACCCCATTGTTGAACCAGTACCAAAATTCAGGTTATCGAAACAGATCAAAGGAATCGACAAAACTTGTCAGAATCACAAACCTCCGAGAGCAGAGGTGCGGCTTCTTCTGTCCACAGTGCATTGAACACACGTAGCAGATGAAAGATGTTGGAAAGCAGAGGTAAAACATGCTGTGTTGCTGGATTGCGATATATCGGGTTGCCTGTCTGCGTGTGAGCCACGACAAAACCGCCACGGTGGGCGCGGTCTGGGTCTTCGGGCCATGCGGAGCGTTTTACCACGCCAAGGATCAGGTTGATGCACACCATAATCTGGGAACGATTCTTGCCTGGAGGAAGGAACAAGTAGTTAGCAATTATGCTAAACATCATGCTCTACAAACATTCTTGCTTGGGAGAACAACAAAAGTGTTTACTATTTTCAGCCCCCAAGAAAATTTAAAATTGCTGCTGGAATGCCCCTGGACACTGTTGTCCGTTGCCTGGTATTGATCAATTTAAGCGTTGATATGCTCTTCCCATTCTATAATTGGGGCTCATACTTTATGGCATAAACATGTCTTTGGCATCGTTTCTAATGCTTTAGTCACTTTCAGCAAGATGAAACCAAGACAAAACATTTGTATGCAAAGTTTTCTTGACCATCACCTTGTGCCATAGACAGACACCCACCCACCCAGCAAATGAGATCGAGAAGCTGTTCCGTTTGCTTTTGTCAGTTGTCAGTTATTTTCAAATTTTAATTGCACCAGTGCTCTGCTGGAATGAATGGCTTGAGAAGTAGCCTATCCACTGTCACAAAAACTATGTATGCTTCGAGTGCTTTGACCAGGTGGGAGTCGGATTGTTTTTTCATGCACGTCAAAGGAGGCCAGCATTACCATTTAGGTCACTGCTGGATGGCTCCACGGGTGGCCTGTCCAGGCCCACAAACGCCATGAAAGTAGCCGGTCCCTTGATTGCATTGCCTAGGAGCAGCCACTGCTGTGCCCCCTCACCAATCACTTCCCCGATGAATTTGCTTTGCGCGGCAAAGTTGCAGAAGTGGTTGTTGATCAGAACGAGCGCCTCCTGAAATTCGATAGACATTTCATAAGCCAACGATGCAATTCTGAGGTAATTAATCAACCGAGAAACCTTTTTGACGATTGTTTTTGGGTGGTGTTTAGGATTATTTTTGGCAGTCTTTTGAAATTGCTGAAACTTCAGATTTTTCTGGACAAATTGTTGTATTCATTGGTTTTGTTGTGATTGCTAAGTAAAGCTAGCTATTTTTCAAAGTGTGGAGTGCCTGTGATCACTCAGCTCAAGTCCAGATTGATGAACCATATTTGAAGAAGAAATTAAAAAACAAACACAACAGGTTTAGCAGCAACCAGAGAGAAAAGATACACATATTGAACTCACTAAGGGAATTCACTCTACGTGAACAAGGTGCGGCCAAGGTCCATCACAATAGGAAGGTGGGAAGGTTCAGAAGATTGTACTGTTAGCTGGAAGGAAATTATTGCAACATTTGACTGACACTCGTACCAGCAATGGCTTGATATGTTAAGGTACCAGTAATCTAACATCGCAATTGCTATACCTATTAAATTAGCTTTTAAAAAAAACCAAAAAGGTACGTAGAAGAATATGATAGAGTAAATCTGTTCTATCAGATATAATATAAGCAATGCAAAGAAAACAAACGCAGTTAATTAATCAAACAACTCACAAGTAGAGTTACAGCCTCCATCTTGGAAAGCTCCGATGGCTCCCTCGTAAGGGAATTTATTGTCGAGTGTATTTCGTTAAACATCGGAAGCAAAAGCAGCGGATATTTTTGTCCGATCTTCACCATCAAGCTGGCTGCATGTCGTCGCACGTTCTTCACTGCACGACTTCTGTTTTCCTTGGTTTGGCCAGGTAGGGAATAAGTCTGCAGGAAAAAAAATAGCCGCTTTTTCTACAAATTCCAAAGCCAATGATGGCTTATTTTATCATTTTCATACCTCTTCGAGCACAATTCATTGCAAAGTTCAGAGAGTTTGATGCTAAGCCAAAAAAGGTAAAACAATAAATTGATTGAGCAACTACCATTTAATAGACTTTAAAACTAGTTGCTAGCCCACTGAATTAAAAAAAACATTACTTTTAATCATGCGAAGACAGAACTATCATCAACATTTAAAAACATCAGTCAAGCAATTAAATAGAACTATCCCGAAAATGTCCGTCCCTGTGACTCCTTCCTCTTAAGTCTTGTATCTATAAAAAACCCTCACCAATGCAGCGAAGATCTTCTGAAGCACCCTAGCGAGGTGCTGTGAAATATCTGCCGGAGCGGCCATGCTGAGGAACACGAACAGCGCCGAAATGCACGAGAGCAGGATGGACAAGATGAGCGGGTCTCGTGGCTCAAACGCAACACATAAGTCAAGTAGGTGAAGGCCAGATGTAACTGAAGGTCGCTCTTGAGGAATCAATATCCGGCTCAGTACGCTTTCCAGTAGCTTAAAAAGAAATAAGGTATTTTGAGGGAGCGCTGGGCAATCTCTGCTGGGCCGTGAGTAGCGTGAATGAGGGAGAAAGTTGCGAACTGAATGGAATAGAGGTAATAACTGACTCTACTACATAAATGTATTTATTGATATACATTTGATTATTACAGTTCCTAATAAAATTGTGATTGGTCCTAAAAACAATTTTAATTATTTAATTGTGATTTTGCGATCTGCATGGTACCTTGCCGCCCTGAAAGCTTAGGCGTGTGCTGATTGCCAGTTAACTGGCTCAATTTTATCATGAAATGACTATTCCAAAATTTTCAAACATGTTTTGAAAAAGGAATAAAGCTCACATTTCTAAAAGTAGTTACCTGTGACATGGCTTCCCACTCAAGAAAGTCCCAGCTCTGTAAATTGAGCTCAACGTAGTGGTTGGTAAGAAGTTCCGCACGAGACTTCTCGATCTTGCCGATCAGCCACTTCTCGACGTATTGGAACGTGACAAGCGGCGCAACGAGCGTCGCTTGCCGGAAAGTATCGAGTAGATCGACTCGGAATCGGCAGAAGAAGTTGGCATAATCTTCGTCGCTGTCGTGGTCTAGACGGGCGTACAAGCATGAATCGGGGTTCCCTCCATGCCGGTTAGAGGGAAAACCTTGCTGCAAAGTGCCAAGCAATGGTGACAGAAATCCATTAAGGCATAACAAGGTTTCACTTTTCCATGAGCTTTTGGACACATTTGTTGTATGTAACTTGCTTGTATACTGTTAGGAAGTATTTTACTTGATGTTTAAATTTGCTAAGAAATGTATGCTGAACAATATGTTTTCTTGTTCCCTATTATTTTTTTTTTTTTCTTTTAAATGCCTTGTAGTTGCAATATTTGATTTGCCTGAGACATCTTCTGTTATTTGTTTTCAGAAAGATAAAAAAAGACAGCCTGACAGGTCGTCACAAGCTAATGGGTGAATTTGATGCACACACTTAAAGAGATTACTGAGATTTTGAATAGTTATCAAGAAAGATTTTGAATTTTGTATCTTAGTAATCTCCTCATTAGATACAGTTAAGTATTACCTGTAGAGCAAAGATCTGTAAAACAAAAGTATCAACTGACAAAATCTATTACAAAGCCATGATTTTGATTTGGCAATTGGCCAAATTGGCCAATTGGCCATGATTTGGCAATGATGATACAGTTGTGTTAGCCTTACTTTGCCACAAGCTGGTGGACTCTGATTACACATTGCCAACTAAAGAATACAAAATAAAGCCAGTCTTCACCGGGGAGTTTGAAATTAACCAGAAAATTATGACCAAACAATGCATCATGCACTTAAATTCTTTGAGGATTCATCAGTTTATTTACGTGAAATTAATTATATTGAAAAATAAGAACTTAAATGCAAAACTAAAAGTCCTAATGACTTCTGCTAAATACCTACCGTACACTAGCGGATTCTGGCAATGGCTGCCAAAAAGCAGTTTGCGAGCTTGGTTTCCTGCCTACACCTGATAAAAGTTAAAAGTAATCCAAAATATATTAATTTTAACTTTGGTTGATAAACATTTATTGTTTTTCATTAAATATTTTATTTTCCTGAAATTATGAAATGTTTCAACCAAAGAAAAACATTATTTTGTTACTTTTAAATCGGATAGTTAACAGTAGCATCATGGTGTCATGTTTTCTAGGTTGGTACAAGCACCCCAGAAAGTGGCAAACTCAAATTAATCCTAGTGTAGAATCAAAGTAAAACTAGTAATTACCTTAATAATCCGTGGGGCTGTGAGCTCCACCCATTTTGGAATGCACAGCGCAAACACCGGGTCTTTTGATATGAACTCATGTTTGAAAAATTGCAACCACAGCGCATTGGCATAGTGCACCAACAAGAGACTTGGATGCTGACTAAATGGCAAGATGCAGTCTAAGTAGACGCCCAAATTCGGAGGTCGCTCGGAGAGTCCGTCATCTTTGCCCCAAAGTGCACACAACTGGGTGCCAAGACCAGTGAGCACCTTGCAATAGAAGAAATATGGTATGGAGACACAGATATTTAAAAGACACAATATGCAACCAATATTTTTCATCTTATTTTAACACATTTGCAAATGAAGAAATAATCATTGCTACTTAATTATTATTTTCAAAGCTCTGAAAATATATTATGTGCATCTTGGCACAACCAAGTAACTATTAAAAGTATTTACAGCCATAATTCAATCAGATGCACAAAATATACAAATAAATTATCTATGCAATCAGTGATCTATCAAACAGGCTCATTCCTAAAATGTATCTCAAAGTAAGTAGCCTAAGAAATGAATGAGTAAAATAAACTAACTTGTGTGAGCTTTTTCAGATAATTGTAATTCTGGTCGTCAGGTGGCTTTTTGGATGCATTCAGCGCAGCACTGAACATGCAGCCAATTAGGTTAGTTGAGAAGAGCATCATCAGTGGGGCCCTCTCCTCGACTCTACCTTTACGATTCACAATCTGAAAGAGAACAGACATTTCACATATAAATCTTAAATAAGAAGTAATACCAACTAGGTATGAATAATAAAGAGCGATACAAAACTTAAGTCAAAGTAGGAAGCAGGTACTGTATGTTTATGTATATTTTTACTCTCAGGTTTCTGTACTAAAATAAGTTAAGTTTGTAAAGGTCAGACTGTTAAGTTAAGTCTAACTGCAGGAATATAAAATGCATTGTGCCAGCCAGGACCTTGAAGGTTCAGCCACTGACACTTGGAGAGGCACTCGCGGCTTAGGCCGAGGCAGTATTTGCGGAACTTTTGACAGTAAGATCCATTCCTGATCTTGACCATTCAGTTTGAGAGGTGTGAGTTTCTATTTAAGAAGCTATCTATTTTAGTTGCTAAAGATTTTATTGCAGATTTTATGATGGTTGTTCTAATTGTATATAGTTGCAAAATTTAAATTGCAGATTTAGAAGATTTAGTTTCAGAAATTTCCCCAATTTCTTGCAATTAAATCCTAGAAAAATCCTGAGATAGTTCGTGTTTTTTTGGTTTTCTGGCATTTCCACTAGGGAGCTGAAACCAGCAAGCGAATGATGGAAAGGAAGCAAGACTGGAAAAATGTGCAGGTTGGCAGGTCCCTGGTTTGTATCCCGGTTCACAATCATTACTTCATAGAACATTCCTGTTCCAAAAAATGTGGGCGACAGTCAGGTTGAAACTTTTGCAAACAAATTGAATCACTAAACTGACAACATTATTTAATGAACCAGCAGGGATTAAAAATCTAACAGCACCACACACCCAGTATTTTCCAACCTATTTTGATCATTCGACGCTGTTCTTAGAAAAACACCAGATAGAGGGAGTTTCAATGGTCATGCAAGAGACAGAAAATGTGCCGTTAATATCATACCAACTAACGCAGCACACCAAGTCTCCACAAAAATGAACATTGAAGCCCAACCTCTGTGAGCTTAGAAATTTTGTACCGATACGGTTGATAATCTTACCTGCAACAGGCAGTCAGCAGCAGGTGTTTGAAACAGCTCACTGTCCTGGAGCTTGCATAAAATTTCCAGTAGGTCTCCTGTCATGATATGCGTGATATTCACCCATTCAAGATATCCACCCAGCATCATTAAGATGGACTAAAAACAAATGAAAATAAGTAAATATGTGATCAGGAATATTCAAAATATGAACTAGATTCAACCATCAGAGTTTACCTTGATCACAAGGTTATTCTTGGGGCAATTTTTCTCATCAAATTTTTCATAGCGTTGTTTCATTATTTCTATAAAGAAACCAAATATTTCTCCCATGTTCATAGTTAGAGCTTGATAGATGTCTTTGCGCCTTTGCTGGGACTCCAGAGTCTGCAAATACACAAGAAATAATGTATTTGGAGTAATGACAGATACCACAAGTATATCCCGTATTACGCATGCATGCTCCAAGAAAAATAATCAACTAATCCACCAGACGTAATCCAGCACTCAATCAAAACCATATTTACAAAAAATGATGGTACATTTCTTCTCTTATAAGAAACTCACACCCAAACAAACAAAATATTTCAGTCTCGGTTTACCTGAAGAAGTGCAACATCTTCCACAAGCCGCAGAAAGACAAAACAAACCAACTCTGTCTGACTCTCACCAAGGGAGCATGCTTGAAAAAGCTCCGGTAAAAGCGTTCCCCACTGTTGTGGCCATTCTCGCTTTATCATTTCAACTATAACCCTTGAAAGTGCATCTTTAATATGAGTATGTTCTTCCAATCTGGAATCCATCCCTACACCAAGTAACTTCATGGCATTTTCTTTTATGTAAATTTTCTCTTCCTGAGATATTTGGTTCCATCGATACTTCACACAATGTTCCATTAACTGCAAACCAAAGTGGCACACAAAGTGTGATGCATCTTGCAGCTGAGCCATGAATAAACCACACTGTGCACAAAGTGGCGATGTTTCCTTAAACTGCTCGCAAGTAGTGTACGCCTCGCTACGCTTAGCGTGTGAAATTGCTGGGTCCATAGTTAATTCAACTAGCGATGCTAACTGTCCAGAGACCAACGAAATCTCTCTTGATCTTTCCATTTTCAGTGAGTGGAAGGATTTCTTTGCAGTGTCAGTTTGATCTAGATGTTCCTGGTAAAACTGGCTGAAATCAAAAGAAAAGCTACAATGTCCATGCCAAGTGAAATTATGTGGACATTGCTATGCTCTTAAAGAAAAAAATTGCCAAATAATTCTTTACAGAATAAATAATAAAAAATTATGTCTAAGCTTGTGAGGGTAGGCAATAAGAGGGTAAGCAATATAAGCCTAACTTAACCTAATAAAATCAAATCTACGAAAGACCGGTATAACAAAAGCGATCAGGTCACAACGACAAAACAAAGCTACTGAAATAAAATATATCGTTTTATGTACCATTCTGTACCATTCGCACCATTAAAGTTTTGTATGTTTCACTATCTTTTCCACTACACAATAATAATTCCAAAATTGTCGGCTCGAAAACCCACGGCCGCGCACGCTCCGCCAAGCATACAGCCGACTTGGCAACTATGCTGCTCACACTCACCTCACTGCGCCACAAGTGCCCGTCGTTTGGCGATCTAGGCAACCAGTGTAGCAGCCTGACTTTGAGGGATGCTGACAGTGTGTCATTTGCAATCGCAGGTTCTTGAGAATTTAGATTCATTTTCATTTTTCACCCAGAACTACCGAGACCTGATAACTAGAACACAGAAAAAAACATGGTTATTGGAAAATTAAGAATACGCTGAGGTCTTGTCTAAAAACTGTCGTTACTTTATTTCTGGACAGTATTGCACGCAATGACTGTCTAACGTGGTGATTCAGTTAAAAATCACTCATTTTCACGAAATTTAAAGTATTAAAAGTAAAAAATTGCCAATGATATCAATTCTATTAAATCATAATTATATAAGTAAATATTATATTTATATAATTATTTATAATTATTAAATAATAATATATATATTAATATATTTTTTTTGTTTTAAAAACCCTTTGTATGTTTTAAAAAAACACTTCGCTGAAAACACTTCTTTCTCCAGGTGTACTAAATACGTCGATCTCCTGTTGATTTAATGTTCTGGTGACAGTTTTCCTGTCTTTAAAGTAAGAACCAGATCACCACGATGGAGTAATTTCTGCCCATACCTTCGAAGTAACAATGTTGTAGTTATTCGAAAATCGTGTAGACATCATTTTGAAAAGTGACCGATCATATAATTATTTTTGTCGCTTTCGACTCATGATTAGATTGATTGATTTGTGGGGTTGAACGACGCACTGTTTTGACAACGGGTCCGGCGGAACTGGTCTAATGGCGTCGGTGAATGAGTGGATAATGATGATGATGAGATTGATTTTGAACCTTACCTAGACTAGAAGGGAGGAGGGGAAACCAAGTGCCGGCAAGTAGCCTACTTCTGTCAAAAGGCACGAAGAGGACCACCGGCTTAACGTCCCTTCCGAAGGATGGTACAACTCGAACAAAAGGATTCCGCATTGGAAATACCGGTTCTAATAAGAGCACTGAAGTTAAGCAACACTGCGCTGGGTGCGGTAGTGGATGGGTGACCATCATACACATGACCAGTTCTGTTCGAGAGAGAGGTTGGAGGGACGAAAGTTAGTACGATATTCACCATCCTAATCAACCTCCCGACAGCATGGATTTGTGGAGAAATCATGTTACTCGAGTTGTACCGTCCTTCGGAAGTGACGTAAAGCCGGTGATCCCCTTGGTGCTCTTCGACAGGAGGAGGCTACGTGCTGACACCGGATTTCCCCTCCTCCCTTCTAGAATAGTTTATGTTCATCATCATCCTCATCATCATCCACTCATTCACCGACGTCATTAGACCAGTGCCGCATGGCCAGATGTCAAAACAATGTTGTTTTGTCCCACAAACCAATCGATCAATGAATTAATCAATCAGTCAACTTGAAGTATGCACATGCATCAATCAATTCACAAGTACTACTTTCTTTAAGACATGTTTAAAACCCAACTACTTGTGAGACTAGTTATTATTTACTTCGTTCAAGAATTATAGAAGGAAGGTGGAATGTCCGGATTAGTACTGACCCTGAGTCGTGTCTCCTCTAGGATTATGCCAACAAGCTTGATGAAGGGGATGAGGTTTTCTCACGAAACTTAGAGATCTCCTTTACAAGTAAGAATATTTGCCATAGCATGTACATACCAGTCCATACTACGGTCCACACTTCAGTCGACCTGCAGCTCTAGCTATATGGACACGTTTCTGAGTGTGACATCGCGGGCTGCTAGTTACTACGAAGGTAAAGGAATCATTGGAGTATTAATAAAGTTAAGTACGTGATATTTCATGCCGGGCCTATACACGAAATTTTTATACATTTTTGTTTGTCGTCATAGTGCTATTCGCACAAAATTTTCGTTCATCCAAGTCGCCAGAAAGATATTCGCACGAAATTTTCGTGCACCCAAGTTGCCAGAAAACTATTCGCACGATAATCTTCGTGCAATGTTCGTGCAACGTCTTAAAAATGTTCATGTATCGAAAATGTCAGAAATCTCTTCATTCAAAAATTTTCATTGCCATGTTCTATACTATGCTTCCAAATAAGACACAGAGATCACTTACCTCACACACTGTATTCTCCGAACATACAGCACAGCACAGTACAGCTACAGTCTTTCCAGCACTGGACAGGTGGTGTGTTTTGGTGTACACTATATCCCCGATGGCGTATATTTGGTGAAGTTATCTGTTAACACCACAATAAATCGGGTTCTTTTCTTAGTGAGAGAATACGGTCCCATCAGGTTCACTGACAGCTCTTCCCATGCCTTCTCTGGGCGATGTGCACAGGTGGATCCTTGCCACCTTGATCCTTTGCGGTGGATCACCTTTGGTGGATCCTTCAGGTGGATCTGGATGCATTGGTGGTCGACCTACCTTCATGGGTAATGTCCTCGTAGTGGCCGTGCACCGCGAGGTTCAGTTTGTGGTTAGTCTTCAGGCCTAACTCCTACAGTAACAGTTACTCCTATTTCTGTGGCCAGTTCGGCGGACAGGTAGTTGTGCGAGAAACCTGTGTCCAACAGCGTCTGGATCATTTTCCCCACCACCAAAATTTCCACCATGGGTGGGTCCGTCGATGTGGTGTCTACGGACGCTACAACGACTTGTCCACTGGTGGTCGGTTGCTGCTGACCGACCCCAATAACTCGTTTTTTGGTTCCCGATAGAGATTTGGACACGACCGGATGAAGTGGTCTGTCCCTCCACAGTGAAACCATTGCTGAGAACGGGTACCTTGTTAGGGCCCGGCTCCTATGCGTATGTCATTGCCGCCACGCTGTCTAGCTTGTGTCAAGAGGGAGTCAAATGTGGCCGGCAGGGGATTTTGAAGGTATGGCCAAACCTTGTCGTTGAGCATCTCCACCAGTTACGGGATTGCCGTTGTTTCTTTTTCTGATGAAAAGAGCCGGCGGTTGAGCTTGATTTTTGTGCCCAAGAATTCTTACAGTTCCTCGCGTGGTTTTCACCATTGCAGGTGGAAGCATCCGGGAGAGGTCCTCCTCTTCTCGGTCTTCTTCGTCCCCTATTGGTGTCCTAGACAGAGTGTCCGCGACCCTATTCTCCACCCCTCTTTCATACCCCCCCCCCCCCCCCCCCCCCCCTCTACTTCCCCAATCTTTTGCCATAACATCATGTACCAGACATACGTCTCATTGCGCAGTCGGGCTCAAGAAAAATAAATATTTTCTACGGTTTACATCGGTGATGGAAAAATCTTTTGACATTTCTGTAGAGAACTGTACCTGCGAGAGCTG
Source organism: Protonemura montana (assembly GCA_947568835.1). Lineage (NCBI taxonomy): Eukaryota > Metazoa > Arthropoda > Insecta > Plecoptera > Nemouridae > Protonemura > Protonemura montana. The sequence continues at coordinate 22,294,509 of OX387604.1, read as the reverse complement.
TAACGTGTAACGTTAGCTTGGCTATCGGCATATTCGTAGATTCTCTTGAATATCGATATTGAGTACCGACGACTCACTTTTCGCGCTGCTATCCTGTGTCGGGCAGCGCCGACAGAGCAATGCGCCAGCATAGTTGGGGAGGGATCTTATTTAGTGATGGAGAAATCTTTTGAAATCTTTGATCGTGATCTTTTTTGTATTTCACGATCTTTTTATTCGATCGCGATTTGAATTCAAACATTTTTAAAGATCAAGATCGTTTGCACAGTCGTTCCTTTTCTGGTGTTTGTTGTTGTACAACACTTGGCAATTGAAATTTGAAACCCAGCAGCTGTCATTAAAATTCACAATCGTTTCATTTCCAAAATCATTCCTTGCAGGGTTTATTGTTGGACAACAATTCACGCTGGAAACCCATTAGCCTCAACTCGCTCAACCGTACCATGTAAATCGAAAATACTGCATTTTCGATTGTCGACTACTACTAATATTGAATATATTATACTAATATTGCATTCCATAGACGTCAGAGACAAGTATGAAAGACGATTTTGGCCAGTGGAGTTCCGTGCATAAGTCTTGATTCGTTTGAGTGCTGAGAAATAACTCTGAACTAAAGCATTTGTTTCTGGTATTGTGGTAATTAAACTACACAGCGAAAAATTTGAGGGAAACCCGCTTAAAGGTCGTAATCAACTAAAAATTTCAGGAAATGTCTTTGTTCTTAATCCCTTGTCTGCCCATTGCAATATAAAGCAAGCAAATCGCTACGATAATGTGGCAAATGAAAATATTTTCCATAGCTTTCAGTTTCCTTCAAAAACTTGAAAGCGTTTCCAGGAATCCAAACGGTTATTAGTGTTACTTTTATTAGTTCTATTGATGCGTGCAAATGCTGCCTAGTATGTCCGCCGTGCCTGTCCACGACCACAACTTTTCTCAAATTGGGTCATCGAGATTCGAATTGAAGAGAACGTTTATGTTCAGAAATCTTAATCGTCAAACATCAAATTATCTGTATGGTAAATAACCTACTAAGCATTACATTTTTAGTTGAAAATAATTCCACCTAGCAGTAAGAACAAGAACATCGTATGCCTTTAGCATTGAAAACTTCCTACTCGTGGCTAAGCTATGCAGAAACCAGGCAGCCGAATAAAACGAATGCATTTTCCTCCCCGCCATCGAAAAAGGGTACACGACACCAACTACATTGACCGGATTCATACGACTTCAATTACAATAACAGCTCACAATTTGTATCCTCTTCCAAATATCTGTTACATATTATTATTAATATATTCTTATTACATTTTTGTTCCTGTTAAGTGTTTACAGACTGTTAATTTTCTTCTTGTAATCGTGACTAAAAGTCATAGTCCTCGTCGCATTGTGCTCCTACTATTTCTATATTAATATTGCATTTCCCAGTACCTATAGGTGCTAAAATATACGTTTTTTTCCAGAGATCACATGATTTTTTTTCGAAAACGATCTCTTAAATGAACTTGATCTTTTATTGAAACGAATTTGAATTTGAACCTACAAAAAATCGATCGCGAAATTCGATCTTTTTACCTCGATCGTTTTTTGACGACGATTTGGTTTTATTTTAAAGATCGATTTCAATACGATCTTACCCAACTATGTGCGCCAGTATGTAACTAAGACATGTATTGAGTGGCTTTATTCTAGTTATGTATCTTTGTTTACATTTACGAGGGCTTACCCTCCTATTTCGCTACAAATTAACCGCTGGTTCGAAGTAACACAATTTTTCGTGGAACGTCGCTACTCGGTGCAGTAACGCAACAATGCGAGTACAGGTGTGAATCGCCATAACCCAGTCAGTTAGCTTGCCACAAGCCTCGCGAGTGGTTGTGCCAGTGGAGCTAGAGCGTGCAGTAAGGTAAGAACGTGGGTATGCTCACATTTTTTAATTGAAGATAGTGGATTTTTTTAACTGTAAAAGCGTGATGTGTAAAGATATAGTCAACCCTATTAGCCAGTAAGAGCAATCTAATCATCAGTGCTAAGCACGTAAGATGAATTAAATCTTAGAGTAAAATCATTCTCCACCCTCAATCCGCATTGCTCTACACTACTAAAGTTACTAGGTTATGTTTCTACGCGTTCTATTTTATTTCGTTTTACTATTGGTTGTTTTCTTACAATTATCGTTATGTTGCAAGTGTTTGACTAATGATCTCTGTAAATCCAAACTTAACCAAGGATTAACTTACTTGATACTCATGATTTTGTTAGCTAAAAGGTTTAAAATGTGCCTACTGGTGGAATAGCTTGCAACAGTGGTTCTCAACCTTTTCGCTATCACGACTCACTTAATGAAGCGATGTAATATCGCGACCCTTCTTTTTGTATTAAAATAAAATATATTGCGATTTTTAATCACTGGGAACATCGCAGGAAGAATATCGTGGGTTATGCCGTTTTGTTACATATAAGCATTTGCAAAGATTGCTTACTCACTATACCTCTCCGTGGATAACCCTAGTGCAAGCGTTGGGCCTGGCAATCTCCTGTGAGTTTGTTCCAATCTTGTGCGATGTTTGTTACTGCGGTTCGGAAGAATGCACTGATATCCAGGCGGTTTCGCGACTTAGTTTTAATGGCTGTCATCACGGAGAAGGCTGTTTCGCACAAATAGGATGACTGAAAAGGCAACAGTTTTTGCACTGCCAACAAACTCAGTGTCAGATACTCGGAAATCTAGCTAATCCAGAACCTTGAAACAGGGGAACACTTGCGTGCAACTTTCACAGATGCGTCGCAGCTCAAATTAATCAGTTTATCAGAATCTAATGGCGAGATGTTGTTGTCGACAGCAGAGGAGAATGGATTAATTGTCCACATATTGCCCGTTCGTGGGTCATCTTCGACCGGAAAATACGACTCGAATTGCTGACGCAGTATTTCCAAGTGCACCAACACCAACTTGCGCAATTCTTCGGAACAATATTTCGTACTTTCAATCCTCTGCTCGGCGATAAAGGCATCAAGAAGGAAATGTTTCGAAATTGTCTCTTGTTCGCATTATCCAAATTTCAAGTTTTTTTGTAATGCCTCTACCTTCGTATCGTATCGAACGTTTCACCGAATAAATACCAAATAGGTAAATAACCGAATAAATAAGAACAAAAATTGTTAAATGACACTTTCTTGATTTAAGGAAATGATGTCATGCTGACGTTAAACAAGTAACTTAAAGACCAAATCAAAAATTTGCTGCACCAGCGGTATATCAAGCTGAAATTTATACCACGTGTTCAGAACACCTCCAGCGTATACCAGAAGATTAACTACCCGGAAACTACCTAGGGAACACAACTAAAATCAGGGTCAGAAACAAAAAACAAAACAAAAAACTGGAAAACTAACATTTGCGAAATTGATAGGACTCCCAGTTTAATCACAGGTACGTGTCAACAAAGGCTCCACAATCATAATTAGCAACATTTGGTGTTTTTGATAGTTAAAACTTGCACAAAATATACAAAAAATCGCATTACAACGCATTAGGCGCTCCAAAGCTAGCTGTGTGGTTCGTGTTTTCAGTCTCCGCAAATTTTTATTAGTATCAATCGATAGATCTGCCCGTTAGCTATTTGGAAAAAAATTAAAATACTCCTAAACGTAAATTAATTACAGAGTTTTGTTCAAAGAAGCTGCTAGTGACGCTTCAAATCCGTTTCCCGCCTACTTTTAGAATTGCTAAAATCCAGGGACATTTTATGGTAAAAATCACACCAGGCCGTATTATTTTACATCCCTAAACATAAAAACTATTTAATTTTCATCCCTTAAAAAAAATACATTTTTTTTTCGATTTACGATTCTTCACTAAAATTGCGGGTTTTTAATTTGTAACTGACTTTTGATGTAATAGAAAAAACCTTAATGTTATGAAAAATAAATAGGGGATGAAACATCCCCTGAAAAACATTCGAGATGTTTGGGAGCTGGGTCGTATAATTCCCCATTTCATGCACCCCCCCCCCCCCCCTTTTTTTTTCTCGTAGAAATTTTAGTTTTGAGGGCTTGTAAATTGTTTAAGTCTTTTCATCGATTGAATTTTCGAATAGTCAAATTTTCCACTAGTCGAATTCTCGACCACATATGGTATTCCCGACGAAGTTGCCGCTAGCTTGGCTTGAGACCTACGTAACTTTGAATACGCGCAGACTAAAATATCTGTGGAATCTAATGTGTTTGGATGAGACTTACCACCGAACGGTTTGGCGTGTTAGAAACACCGGTTCTCAAAAGATCACCGAAGTTAAGCAACACTGCGCTGGGTCAGTATTGGATGGGTGACCACCAAGCACATGCCCAGTTCTGTTCGGGAGAGAGGTTGGAGGGATGAAAGTTAGTACAGTAACTTCGTTCGCCTTGCTTATCAGAGGAATTATGTTGTTCGCGTTGTACTGTCCTTCGGAAGGGACGTTGAGTCTGTGTTCCTCTTGGTGCTATTTGACAGGAGAGGAGAAGACTCCTTGTTGGCACCGGGTTTCCCCTCCTCCCTTCTAGACTAGGTTAGGTTAAACATCATCCTCAACATCATCCACTCATTCACCGACGCCATTAGACCAGTGCCACAGAGCCCGTTATCAAAACAGTGCGTCCTTAAACACAATAATCAATCATCAATCAATAAGACTTACCTATAGATAACATACTAATTTAGAATCCCCAAGGGTCACCATCAGTATTTTTATTAGAAAGGAAATAAATAAAATGAAACTTTTAGGATATCTCTAGTGGTCCGCTTCAGCTTGCTGATGAGGAGAGCAACGGTCACTGCATCATTTTATTTCATTCCAGAAACAATGGATTTACCGGCGGCGAGTAAATCGTCAAAGCGGCTCAGACGCAAAAGCTTGGACTCCGTTTTACAGCTCGTGCCATGTTTTGAGGTGAGTTGCTTATTTTGCAAAGCTCTAATTTCCTGTCAATGTACAACGTGCCTCGGCAACAATCTGTAATATTAAATCATATTTCGTGCCTTATTTCACTGCCCTATGTGCTATGCATTTCGTACCTTTTCTATGGCAGAGCCACTTCTTGGTGTATGTATTGACCGAACGGCGTGTGGGAAACACCGGTTCTCGTAAGATCACCGAAGTTAAGCAAAACTGCGCTGAGTCAGGTATTGAATGGGTAACCATCATGCACATGACCAGTTCTGTTCGGAAGAGAGGTTGGAGGGATGAAAGTTAGTACAGCAACTTCATTCGCCGTGCGTATCAACCTCTCGACGGCATGTGTTTGTGGATGAATTTTGCTGTTCGAGTTGTAACGTCCTTCGGAAGGGACGTTAAGCTGGTGGTCTCCTTGGTGCTCTTCGACAGGAGTAAGCTACATTCCGGCACCGGCTTTCCCCTCTTTCCTTCTAACCTATGATAGGTTCATCTTCATCCTCATCATTATCCCCTAATTCACCGACGCCATTAGACCAGAGCCGCAGGACCAGTTGTCAAAACAGTGCGTCGTTAAACACCACACATCAATCAATCAGTTTATGTAATATGCACCCTTATTTCCGGTAATATTTTCAGCAGTAATGCACTTTTGTGGTGACTAGTAGGCAATATGGCAAATCAAATCGTACCTGTTCGTTTATTATCTTCGCTTGTAGGAATAATTATATCAAGCGTATTTCCTTGATAGTTATCTGGGCCGAAGCTGGCGAAATGCTTGGAGTGTGTCTCGTCGCGGCAGGCGTCCGACTGCCGGTTCATCAATTTCAGGCGTCTGAAGTTCAAAAACGGGCAGCTGGAGAGCACGACCTTCGTCCGCCCTACATCAGAATTGTCGGAGGTAAGCACCAATGATTCTTTTTCCCCAGACCTGCACTCTCAAAAGTGCAAATATTGGAATACTTATAAAAATTATCTACATTGTTGCACCGAACGGTTAAACACCGGTTCTCGTTAGATCATCGAAGTTAAGCAACACGGCGCTGAGTCAGATATTGGATGGATGACCATTATACACATGACCAGTTCTGTTCGGGAGGGAGGTTAGAGGGAGGAAAGTTAGTACAGCAACTTCATTCGCCTTGCTTATCAACCTCTCGACAGCATGGATTTGGGAAGGAATCCTGCTGTTCGAGTTGCACCGTCCTTCGGAAGGGACGGTCCCCTTGGTGCTCTTCGACAGGAGTAGGCTGCGTGCCGGCACCGGGTTTCCCCTCCTCCCTTCTAGGTTAGGTTAGGTTGATCATCATCATCATCATCATCCACTCATTCACCGACGCCATTAGACCAGTGCCGCATGGCCAGATGTCAAAACAGTGCGTCGTTAAACACCACAAATAAATGAAACTACCTTGTTGCAGACTTTTTTCACGTCCTGAACTCCTCTCCCTAAAAGGGAAGTGAAGTATTGTGCTGCGAAAGGAGTTTGTAATCTCGTAACATTGATGTCCTATCACATTTCTTTGTTTTTATTTTTTTATATTTCGATTTACAATGGATATATTTTACTATAGGTTTTTTTCCCCCACAAAGCCAAAGGGCTCATCTGTGGGTATATTGCATGAAGTTACATTTTTTATTACGCATGCTTACATCATGGTTACTTGTAGGAAGGATTTTTAACAATTTTACTATTTGAACATTAAAAAGAAGTTTAATTTAAAAATAAAAAAAATTTAATAAAAAAATACCTATAACAATGATTATTATACGAGTAATGATAATTTTGTGTTTGTCTTGATATCACCAATATTGGCATTTATATATTCTTATCTTGCTCCTACATCCGTAAATATACAATCAAATGGTATAGTTATGAGTTCGTCTTAAATGATAAAAACTGCATGGTTTACTAATCGTTTGTGTCAGTTGCTTAAAATTATTTTGAGTAAAAGGCATTTAATAACAGTGTGGGCTTAATAAATGTGTTAAATTTATTTTCTTTGATCATGGAAAAAGAATCTACCCAGATAATCAAAAAATGTTATACAACTAAAATAATAATTTTTTTCAAAGCATGTTTGTCGATGATAAGATACCCAACATTTTCCATTGTTTCTAGTCATGTGACTACATAGCAGAGTGTTTGAGAAATTTTTATTTTTATTTGAATATAAACAGAAGTGATTCTAAAATCACGATATAGACAATTTTCTATTACATACAAGTACAATGTTTACATCCTACTATTTTGATTGACGTGTATTAATTAACCTGAGCTGTTAAGTAAAAATAAATTTCTAAAAAATAAATTGCTTAATTTGCAAATTAAAACCATGAAAAATGATATAAGTGGAATATATTTTTCTAACCATTCTTTGATATTTTTATCTTCTGTGATGGCTGTATTGGTTGTGAAATCAAAAAATGTAATGTGTCCTGGATTTTCTCTCAATGCTGTATTCTAGTAATTTTTGTATTTATTCTGTAAAATATTCGGTATAACAAACTTACACATTGCGTGCTGGTGCCCTCAGCTCGATTTACTAGTACTTTTAGATTTTAGTAGAACACTACTACCCTCTCCAAAACTGATGTTCATGGGCATCAATTTTGTAGTAGTATTCCTAATAATAAAATACCCCGCACGTTGCAAGCGTTTGAAATTTAAATCAGATGCCACATACTTATGGATTATTTTGCAGGAAGATATGTTGTTGTGGTTTCCAAATCCGGATAAACCACCAGCAGGCCTCGATGTTGGAACGGCGCTCCTCATCATCGAGCTCAGTGGAGACCACTTCTGTGGTCTCCTCGAGCAGGAAAAGAGGATCTTACACGCATTCAAAGGTGGGTTCTGGCCTAGGTTGATTGGAGCTTCTGTGTGCCCTTGATTGGATCGGTTAATTCTTTTATTACCGAACGGTTATTGGATAGATGACCATCATACACATGCCATGTTTTGTTCGGGAGAGAAATTGGAGGGATGAACATTAGTACAGCAATTTCATTTGCCTTGCTTATCAACCTCTTGACAGCATGAATTTGCGGAGAAATCCTAGTATTCGCGTTGGACCGTCCTTCGGAAGGGACGTTTAACCAGTAATCCCCTTGGTGCTCTTCGACAGGAGTAGGCTACGTGCCAGCACCAGGTTTCCCCTCCTTCCTTCTAGGCTAGGTTAGGTTCATCATCACCATCCACTCACTCACCGATGCCATTAGACCAGTGACAAATGGCCAGATGCCAAAGCAGTGCGTCGTTAAACCCTAATAATTGTCAATTCTTTAATTTTATCTTTGTCTGATTCATTCAACGAGGCTACTTATGTTAGCTAAAAAAAAAATGTTACCACAATTGTTTTTGACTTGCTGGTTATTTTGTCCCAACCCTGGAAACTATGCCTTAGGGCTGTGGTTTTTCACAACTCTTTCTGTGAAGTAAACTTGTTTAAGTTATTGTCATAGTATATTTAGGACTTGTTGATCCCTGCCCCAGTGTGATGATGTTTCGAGTTAAACAGCACATTTTCTATCTGTGAGTGCATTCCCGTTGGTGACAGTGTCATCCTGTACACCCTTGCCGTGCATTGTTGCAGATAGAACGATTGCATGGAAGCCGGTCGTGAACCAGACACGCGAGATGTGCGACGATTGTTGCACAACTATTTTTAACTATCACTGGACGTGTGGCAAGTGTGGTTTCGTGGTGTGTATAGACTGCTACCGCGAGCGCACCATCAAGTTCCGAGGAGACGCCATGAAAGACCGTTTCGGGTGGTTGCACTGCACCAATCGTGCAACACACCACCCAGACCGTCTGATGCTTACTGAGAGTATACCCAACGACTCCCTACAAGAGCATGGCCGGAAAGTCCACGAAGTGCGCACGAAATGGGGTATCCCGCAGCATTGCGACTGTCCATACAGGGACCAAAAGGAGATTGCAGACAAGGATGACGCCTCAATGGAGAGGGTCATCCAAGCTCTAACTCTAAAAGGGTTAGGGATAGCTTGTAAGGTAACCAAGAAATATGCAGATTTGCATGTCAGCGTCAAGGGTAAGGCAGAAGGCAAGAGCATGCGAAGATGGCTGGCCGATGTTCATTTTACCAGCAATCAAAATGGGTCGGGCGGAAGCAGCAACGCTGACGTGGGCGACCGCGAAGAAAACCACGCGACATTACGTGACAAGCCTAGCTGCAGCCAGGAGCCATCGCCAGAATTGCTACACCCGACCAAGGAGGCGCTACTAGACGAAGTAATCTCGTCAGTGATTGAACACAACATACCTCACGTAATGAATGGTGAGGTGGTAGACACCACTTCAGGGGCAGCTGACAAAGAGCTCAAATTCTTTGTGAGGCGGTTTGCAAGCCGTGGCAGCAACCCGCTATCGGTCCGCGTTATGACTCTCAGCGTCAGCAAGCTGCTCTATCCCAACGTTCCGCACATGTGGCTTTGCGAAGGACGCCTGCTAAGGCTCACTGAATCCACGCACCCTGGGAATTTCAAAATCTTCCACGACCAGTGGAAACGCGGGCAGCCCATCGTAATATCAGGCGTCTCCAAATGCCTGAACAGAACGCTTTGGACACCTGACTCGTTCTCACGTGACTTCGGCGCAATGAGAGCCGATCTTGTCAACTGCATGACTGGCAAGGTTGTGCCAAACCAGCTGATGCACGTGTTCTGGGATGGCTTCGAGAACTTCTCCAAGCGTCTGAAAGACTTCGCTGGCAGAACAATGCTACTTAAGCTGAAGGACTGGCCGTCGGGTGAAGACTTTGCCAAGATGCTGCCATCGCGGTTCGAAGACCTAATGAGCGTGCTGCCCATGCCTGAGTACACTCACCGGTCCGGGAAACTGAATCTTGCCAGCCGACTGCCAGACATTTTTGTACGGCCAGACCTAGGACCTAAGATGTACAGCGCCTTTGGATCAGCACAGTTCCCAGACAAGGGCACAACCAATCTGCACCTGGACATGTCCGACGCTGTCAACGTCATGGCCTACGTAGGCTTCCCAAAGGACGAAGATGGCGTGGACCACATCAAAGGTTAGGCAGGTTCCAAGTTCTTCAGGCTATGATATACGCTTGCAGTTAGTTACCCCGCATACCAAATGCATTTCCTCAAATCGCCACAGAGTTCAAGTGTTTTTTAAAAAACAAAATGAGTGGTAAGCGACTTCAAAGCGAACTTTGACAAAGCAAATATTTCTGTTAACTCTTCTAATATCATTCTATATCCAAAATCCCTGTTACCTACCCTCCGTTTAAACTCAATGTGTCCCGACGTCCTAACACTCGTTGCTTTCATTCACAGAAGCATACCGCGCGATTGACAAGGCTGGCTGCGATATCCTAACACGGCAGCGGGTACGCGAGCGCGGAGAGTTGCCAGGAGCACTTTGGCACATTTACCACTCGGAGGATGCTGACAAAATCCGCGACTTTCTAAACAAAGTGTCAGTAGAAAACTTTGTGGCCTTGGAACCCCACACTGATCCTATACACGACCAGAGAAAGTACCTGGACTGCGAACTGCGTGAACGCCTCTACACTGAATACGGGGTGCAGGGCTACGCAATCGTTCAGTGCCTAGGCGATTCGGTGTTCATCCCTGCAGGCGCCCCACACCAGGTGAGGCTCACTTGCTTGGTGCTACTTTGCGCCTCTGCTGTTTGCTGTGGTTGCTGTGACGCTCGGGTCGTCCCTACTTAGGGCAACCTAATATTGGACTGTTGCCATGATAGAATTCTTTCTTTCTTTTTTCTGAATGCATTCAAATTCTACACAATAGATGATTTTGATCCTGTAATTATTTAATTGAGATTTATTTACGCATTAGAATAAATGAATTAAATCCCACAGCCTCATCAAATGAATACTTGTACGCCAGTTTGTGCGGAGAAGGTAAATTTACAGATATTTTCGCTTGGTTTGATTTGGATGTAGTTTTCAATTAATCTACTGTGGGTTTCTTCGAATGAATACTTTTTTTTCCTATGAGATGATTTTGATAATGTGATAGTTACTCTGTCTGAATCTTTTAAAGGAATGTGTGCCACGTACTTGCCGCTTATTATTTCTTTATTAGGTAATTACATACACTAATTAGGTATTCATTGATATTTGGCAATAATTTGCTTGGCGCAAAATGATCACCAGATTGAAGCGCCCCTAAACCCCACTATTAATGTATTCAATCATTTGCTTTGAGTCGCTTACTCTGCCTAACAAATTTCAGATTATTATTTTTTTTACAAATCATGCATTCTTTCTACATATTCTAAATTTACAAATTCTAAATTTTTGTTCACTGGCCTGCTGTCTAGTGATGTGTTAATTAGATTTTTGACCAACAGGTTCCATTCCACCATTCCATCTTTCGTTATAACCCATCGTAACATTTGGGTTCCTTACTCCGCAGGTTCTTAATTTGCTCAGCTGCATTAAGGTTGCAGAGGACTTTGTATCGCCTGAAAACATCACTTACTGTCTTCGTCTGACACAAGAGTTCCGTGAACTCACTAGTGACCACGCTAACCATGAAGATAAGCTCCAAATAAAAAGTATGCTTTACCATGGGGTTAAGGACTCGCTTGCTGTGCTCGCAAATCAGTCTCCAAGTGGTGTCGTCCCGACTCAAAGAGTGTGTAGAGTCTAGGTAACGACTATTTGATACAATATCATCAAAATATCTCAACAAGATGGCATGAAGATGGCAATATAGCTTGTAGTTGTGAATTTTGTCAGAATTTTGAGCGTGCCGAAGGAGATTCTAAGTTATTTGAATAACTGTGGGTAAAAATGGAGTTTGATACCTTTTTTTGAAAGTCAGTATAGTCCAAAATTTGCTAGTTGGGTGCAAATTGTCACAGATATAAATAACATCCAGCTTGCTGGTGAGTTTCTACTGGATGGTGTGGTTGAAAACGGTTTTTGCTCTGTTGAATGGTTTTTAGGTCCTAAAAAGGACCGTGTCGGTGGTCGACGTTTCGCCAGCGTTGGCGCTGGCATTATCAAGACTGCCTTGATAATGACTGTCTTGATAAAGTCTTGATAATGCCAGCGCCAACGCTGGCGAAACGTCGACCACCGACACGGTCCTTTTTAGGACCTAAAAACCCTTCAACAGAGCAAAAACCGTTTTCAACCACACCATCATCTACCGGCTCTGAACCCCTTCGTCTTACTTTCTACTGGATGTTGTGAACAAACTCAACTAGTGGGTTTTACAAAGTTCAAGCTATTTTTGTATTCTATTAAAGAGTATTGATAGTTGAAATATAGCCTAGGAGTAGGACACATGTGCAAACATAGTTTTGTCCTTTATTGGCATGAGAGTGCCCTAAGACTGGCATGTAAGGAATGGAGAAAATGAAATGGTTCCTTCCTTGAACCGATAATAATTGCACGTAAATAGTTATTCAGATATTGTTGGAGCATTTGAATAGTATTTTAAAGGGGCGCCGACTCCGTGCCCCGACTCCCTCCCCGGGTTTGCAATTTTTGCATGGGCACCCCTCGGACTATTCAAAAGTCGGCGCCCCTAGTATTTTATATCTATATTATTTTAATTGTAAGTTGTAATATAAAAATGTACAACCCTATAGCTATTTGATTGGAATCCCTAAAGAAAAAGAAATTTTAAAAATTTACATATTTCTATGTGCTTCGAATTTTTACTTATGGTCTGTGATGCACGAAAAGTACCGTTTTGCTGTATTTTTTTAATGGTTTGGCGGTGTAGCGAAGGCATGTAGCCTCTTTAAGGGTAATTATATATCCGCCATATTAAATCTGAATAACTGCTAGTTGTGGTCCGGCGTCATTAAGCATGTCTGCAAGAAGGTTGGCATGGTTTGCCTCTGAAAAGGGAAAGAAATATGTACTCGCAGCGATAAGTGTTACAGGGGGAGGTTTGATGTGTGCTCACATACTCCCTCATACCTTTTTAATTCATAAATATAAAGAACTTGTTCAATCTTACAGGTTAGGTTATAGTCATATTGTCACACAGTAGGCACACATAAATTACCTTGTTTCCCAAATCACCTTAAGTCCTTTACTTTCCTATGATACTATTTATTAAAATTATCAATTGCCAATGTTTTTTTCAGATCGAGTAATGGGGTTACGGTACCTCAAAACATTCAAAACCTGGTTGAACAAGTGATGGATGATTTGGACATATCACCGCAGGAACGAAAGCTAATTTCTCCATTTACTGTGTTTGGTTTTGACATCTTCCATGCTGGATCAACTGCTTCAAAATATGGTGCAATCCTTGGCATCCCTGAAAGCTTTTCGTATGCTTCTAAGAATGATGTTTCAAAGCAAACAATAATGGTAGGAAGTATGAGAGACTTAAGCTAGGGTTAGTTATCCTTAGTCTATGGTAGATAGTATACTTCTGGACTCAAAAATGGTCCAGTCAAAAAATCTTCAATGTCCAGTTCAACTAGGATCATTAGGTAGGTTGGTACGTCATATGGAATACAGTATGGAGAAAGGTTGCATGCCAAAAACTCGTTTGGATAAACCAGTTAATCTGTCAGTTGCTGCCTTGCGTAGTGAAGTAAGAATCGTTCACGGCAACGTCACACATTTTTCTGTTAAAGGCTTCTGGATATTTCCAGCTCACACCCACTGGGCTAAAATACGTAAATTTGGAGATGCAAGAAAAATCAAAAACTTTCTGTGTTGTCTCTTTATGAGACACGCTTCTTTGGTGCTACTCCCCAAAATTAAGAAAAAGAGAAGTTGTCCTAGCTGAGCTTTATTTCGCACCTATTTGTTATCTCCCAATCAAGACGGTTATTTGACCCAAGTCCCAGCCTTTATGACGGGTAACTTGTCCAGGCAAGTCGGAGACGACAAAAACTGGTGAGACGTTAATGATTGGTGCCGATTACTTTAATGCAGTAGGAAAGATCGACTTTCTTACATTAAGACGGCCAAAAAAGCAACCCTGGTATCATGAGGATAAAGAAGATTTGATTACGTCGTGACATATATTGACACACTTATAAACTTGATAATGTTTGCTGAGTATTTGATGGATTTTTAAGACAAGGCCCCACTAACTGGAAAGGCAGGCACATGGCATGCCATATGTTCAGATCCTACCCACCTTCCCTATACTGTATTCCATCGAATGTACTATGGACGTAAAAATGTGTAAATTGACCGTTTTATGAGTTCAGAACTGTACACAAATAAAAATAAGAAACACTTACGGATTACTACAGAACATTTCTGCAATTTATGATAAGTTATGGTAACATTTGCTTCCCTACCATGAAGTGCAAGGTGAAGGAATTCACATTTTAAACTATAAAATAAACAATTTTGCTACGAGGCAGAAGATTTTGAAAGGAAGAAAATAACTGGATACGCATTTTCTTTGCAGGTAAAAAATGAGCCATTAAATTGGGCTGAAAAATCCTCCCATGAGCTTATTGATTCATTAGTACTCTCAGAAAATGCCAAAAAGTTTGCCGTTGGCCGCGAGATTATTTCTTCGCAAACAATTGAGCCATACTTAAATGGGTTGTTTCCTGTCACTTCTATATTCTTCATTTATAGTTTCACGCACACACTGAACAAGCGCATGGACCTCTTTACTCGCCCACTTGCAATGAGGGGTTTACTTTATTCCATAACTGGACTATTTGGTTTTGGAGTATGGGCATTCTTAAATGATTTCAGTAGTATCCAGTATGAAAAAGAAGCTGATGAAAAATTGTGTTCTTTGGGAGCAGATTACATCAATGGAGGCATAGAATTTTATTCTCAAATATTGCTACGTAATAAAGCTTTAAGACATTTAATGGGAAAAGATGGTGAAAAATTATACACAGTGTCAGGAAATGAAAACTTTTTCATACGACAAAAACGATTGCCCATTGGTCATCGAATTAAGTATCTAGAATCCAAACTAGCAGGAGTTTTGGGTGCATAAATTGTCTGTCACATTATGTTTTAGTCTTCTTAATAAATAATTTAAACTTCCATTTAATGTTCTTTCATTCAGAAGCTATAACCAGCAGACTATTTGTGCTATTGTGTAGATTTTGTGTGCAATTTAAACCTTCATACAAACTTTCACCCTTACAGGCTATGAATAATATTATGTGATTGATGAGTTATTACTTATTAGATACTACTCAAACACAGGGATGTCACCAGAAGATAGGGGTCTGCCCCACCTTCAGATATTTTGCCAATGTTATTACAATTTTTTTTTTAACTTTCGGAAAAAAGTGGTTGTGGTGACTATTACAAAGTTGGCATTACAACTTAGTGGGCAATGTGAGTTGTGTTACAATTACCCTGGTTTGCATGGTTGGCTGGATCCTAAAACTCATGGTTGTTGTTTTTATTAACCAGTGTGGGTAATGCATTCCTCTGTTCCATCTGTTTGCTGTCTTGAGTCTGTACAGTCTTAACAGCCTTACGCACTCCTTGGTCTTCGAACACTACATACTGCTGCATTATCTTCCTTGGTGACGACACCTCCATACAGAGTAGTTACCTAGGTTACCCAGGGGTTGAATACCCAAAAGGGTTGTGTCATTGGCACAGGTAACTAGAACTCCATACCTTCTAGCGATAAACTACTAGAACTTAAAACCATTGATAAAAGCAGTTTTCATTAAATGCAGTGAATTTGATATGTATGTATGTATGTATCATCTTTATTGTTTTAGGCATCTAATTTACCTGGTAACAATTTCTTTATTTCAATATCTTACATTGGTTAATAAATTGGTTAATAAGAATAATTGTTATTATGATAGCTACCTACAAGCTAATACATCTTACAATTTAACATTTCTTAATTATGAATTGTAATATAAGTTTGAACTCTTCTATCGTCCTCGGCAATCTTTGAAGGTTTTCCATTTTTTTATTACATTCTGGTATGGTTGCACCTACAAATGAATACCTTCCAACATTTGTGCTATAGCTTCTAGTAGTTAACTTTAATTCATTGGTTGATCTGCCCCTGAATTTTGATTTGTTTGCATATTTAGCTAGATCTGCATAGGCCTCCTTTCCAGACACTGTCTGGTACATTGCTGCGAGTCTGGCCTTTAATCTACGATTTTGCAGCAGGTCCCATTTGAGGTCCTCAATCATTTCAGTGGGACTGTGTCTTTTACCATGCACAATTATCTGCACAATTAGGTTGATTCGTCTTCCTCGTATTTTTCTTTGCTCATATTCTTGATCCATTTGTAAGATGTGTGACCTAAAAAACACTAATCATAGTCCAAACATTCCATTAGCAATAAATTTTGTAGGATGGAGTCAAAAATGCAATTTAAATAATCTGCATGTCATGAAGACAGCACAGCATGACAATCTTCAGCAGTAACCCAGATTATGTAAGTGCCAAATTCTACAACAGGCTGCCAAAAAAAAAAAAAAAATGCTAGAAGCTCGTTTACTTTCCTAGAGGACCTCAACATCAACTTTTAAATAGATCATTTTATACAATCACAGATTATTAGAAATGTATATACCCAAAACACTATGTAGATATGCTGAATTGAGAAATAAAACCTTGATACTTCGGATCCCAAACCCGTTTTTTTATCAATTTCTGTAATATTTGTAGGTATCTCTGATAACAGTATCTTTGTAGTGAAACGTTTACCCTCTTGTTCTTATTTTATTTTCTGAAGTGTTGTGTTTACAGTTAAAAAAAACATGTTGCTGTTTTATTTTATAATTCTTCTGGATATCAGTGCATTGAAAGAGCTAACTGACCCTTCATGCCAGAAAACTACACATGGTGATTGTCTTGCCCGAAATTTCATCAAGTTGAAATGTTTGATGTTTGCTGGCTGGATGCATTGTGAGATATAGCGAATTATTTATCGCATATTGACTTTAAAATCAATGTTTGAATCCGACTCCTAATTCGAAAGTCTGGCGGTGACCTTGTGAGGGCGGTGCTACGCTCGAGAGGGGATAGGAATCGTCAGAAGGTGACCATTCAATGACAAGTTATTGAAAAGAAGAGAGCGGTGAATTATTTCTTTTGGGGATAAATGTTGTCAGTTATTTCCCGAGTACCTAGAAAGGCGCTTGCTTACTTCATCAACATTCCATTGCAAGCTTCTGGCCGACGTGGTTTACAGTCTACATCCATCAACATGACTATTATGGTAAGTTGAAATCAAAGTATTGTGTAATCTGTCTGACTTCTAACCCCAAGGACCGACCGGTACGTGACAAGGCAGAGATTGCACACAATTTGGTACCTTTTCTCGTTTTTCTCGAGTCTTTATTTAGTTTTTAGCCCAATAAATGCGATAACATTCCCAATACTCATGCCTTCATAATCATTTTTTACTGCAGGTTGGAGATAAGGTACCCAGTGTGGAATTGTATGAGGGTAGCCCCGTCAACAAAGTGAATATCGCAGAACTGAGCGCAGGGAAGAAGGTCATTGTTTTTGCTGTACCAGGGGCTTTCACGCCTGGCTGCTCCAAGGTATTCACTACTGTCCAATACTACATAAACATTGGATGGAAAATAAATTGTAGCCTTAGTTTAGTTTGATCACACCCTAGATAATGATTCCATATCTCTTATAGTGACTTCATAATTTTTAATGTTACTTTGAGTTCTCTCTTAGCAATTATTTTACAGTTCAAGAGAAACAATTGACACCTGGTAGCGGCAGTTAATAATTTATAAACTATTTTGAGATTTTGTGAGGTATTGGAGATATTTCAACTGGCTTTTTTTTACCATAGCATCTAGTGCCTAATACATTTTCTGCATGTGACTAGCTTTTTTTATGATAGCTTCAACACCATCTTGGAATTTAGAAATCATAAGTTGGGGGAAGGAATAATCCTTTTAATAATACCACGATTCAAATCTTAGTACTACTTATGTTTCTTACACAAAATCTTTGTTTTTATACTATTACAGACACATCTGCCTGGTTACGTGTCTACTGCTGAAGACTTAAAAAGCAAAGGAGTTGGGGAGATTGTATGCATTTCTGTTAATGACCCATTTGTTATGGAGGCTTGGGGAAAAGAGCACAAAGCTCAAGGCAAAGTTCGAATGCTTGCCGATCCTCAGGGAATATTCACCAAGGCCTTGGAATTGCAAACTGATCTGCCGCCTCTAGGAGGTTTGCGGTCCAAACGTTACTCCATGATCTTGGAGGATGGCGTTGTTACATCTTTGAATGTCGAGCCTGATGGCACTGGTCTTTCTTGCTCACTTGCAGATAAAATTAAACTTTAATTTGACGTATCATACCTCGCATATTCAGGGGATTTTAATGTATTGGTAATTGTCTGGAAGACGTATTGATTAAAATATGTAACTTCAGCGCCCTTGCTTGAAACTAATAAAGATTGCAAAAACAAATGAGACCTTGTGTTCCTGTCGAGTGTTTTTATTGCAATCCTTGAAAATTGTCTCCGTTGTATTCAATGAATACCACAATGTTCATTTTTGTGTGTAATCCGAGAAAAATGTTATTTGTGAGAGATTTATTCTCTTTTTTAGATCTTTCCTCTCAGGTAAATTCAACTAGCACTTTAAGTGCTGTCTCCATTAATGACTGGTAATGATTGCTACAACAGAGGAGAAATCAGTAAAATTTTACCATTTAATCGTAAAATTTCTTATGGCAAAATTGGGTGGTGACAAAGCCACAATATTTACATGATATAACTATTCGATTTTACTCGGAACACTGGATTTGGACAAACTTTTGAGAGGGTGCCTGAGTTTTAATGACAAAAAATAAAGATGTTCAGTTTGTAGGCATACATTTAAACAAAGGGTTTATTTTTTTAATTCGAGGTAGCAGTTCGATTTCATAATTTTCACTGTCGGAACAGCGAGATAATTCATAAAAAACTATGTGTGGTTTGGTCAATGGTTGTTTTCCAGCCGTGAACTGTCGCTTTCCAGCTTTCAGAGTTTTCTTGATGCGTGTTGTGTACGAATGCAAAACCTATCCTCTTAGTGGTCATTTACCGGTTAATTTTCAAATGGTCTGCACGCAAGCGGTCAACCAATCACAACATGGCAAGGGGCGGAACGTAATGGCGGCTTGCAGTGCACAGTGCTTTGAGTTGACAGCTAGCACTCATCGCATGTCTCTTTTTCATCTCGAATAATCGTGTTATGAATAAAAGTGAAGTTCATCTGTGAAAAAAAGGAACAGTTCAAAATTATTTATACAAGCTGTATTCGCATATGAACTATTTCTCTAAAATGAAAAAACTCTACAAAAAAGTTATTAGTGACGCCGACAGGATAGGGTAGCTTATCAGTATTTGGGTGTAACAATGCTTTATCGTCCTATGGTGCTAATTTGCCTAGTGATTGGAATTGTCACGTCTTTATTATTCACAAAAGTATTCCTTTGTTTATTTTCTAAACTCAGTGCCGGTAAAGTTGAAGAGGCAGAGGTCGAGTCATGGCTGGAAGAAAATCAGCTGACAGTCTACCTGGGCTTATTCAAAGACCGAGGTAAGTTATAACAATGTTTCGTTTGGATGGGCTGGGGATGATGCAGCCTATTTGGGGTACCTCTCCAACCATACCATTTTGCTCATTTTAATGCACTATTATTTCAAACCGAATTAAATTGGGATGCTTTAAGCTATTTTTACGCGTGGTAGCGTAGCATCAGCTCATGGTGTTTGCCATATGCAGGACGTATCTCCTTGGTTTCTGTTATTTATGATTTGAACTGTAAATTATCATGGAGTCACCCTATCGCGATGTTTTGCCTTATTTTTTTAACTGCAAAATTATTGCTGAAGTTGCAAAAGAATTTCCCATAATTTCAACCAGTAGGTGAATGCGTAAAAAAACGATAAATGCCAAAATTATGATAATAGCAATATTAGCATAGAAAACTGAAACAAAATGTGGTGCTTTAACACTATTATTTCGCATTGCTCTAGGTTTTATTAACATCTACATAAGTTAAAATTTCGACGCGTTGCACCTCGGAAATGCCTGTAAGTATACCCATCGACGCACGTGAAAACGCTCCGTTTCCTAGGTGGGAAATCCCGCCCTGCGCTGTGTGATGTTTCAACAGCTTTCCTACCATACCATATTGATTCATTTCGAAAGAGCAGGGGAAAACACTGTAGTAGATGGCTCACTGGAAGATTCTGCGCTCCCGCTCACGCATTTCGGAATACGGGCGGTGCGCAGGGATAGAAAATTATCGGAAATTTCGTACAAGTGCGCAGTCAAAGGGATGTAAGTTCCATTCTTGGGGCTTTTGGTGACCCCCTAGGTCGACTATTCGGCTGTGTTCGGCCTTACTAGACGCCTCACTGCTACCCTTTGCGGCGCTATGCGACACTCATTCGACAACACAAAAGATTTGGTGGCACTTCGCGCACAATAGTCAATTGCACAAGTACTTTGAAAAACGTCCGTCTTTATAATGTGGTTCAATGGTAGTTTGAGTGCAACATACTCTTTTTATCACACGTTTATTTGATAGCGTTTTTGCTAGAAGAGCATAACTATGTGCTCGAATAGTAATAGTGAACAACAAATATTCTCCGTGGGAATGATGCATCCGTCATGCAGCACGTCATCGGGTAAGACAGCTTGAATCGTCTTATTTTCTTTCAAAATGTTCACTGGTTCCAATGGATCCAACTTGGAGAATTACAAGGTCATGCTTGTTTTTCCAAAATGAAAACATCGTGTGATGACACACTTTTTGTAAAACGCCCAATGGCGTGAGGCTGGTTGGGGTGGGGAGGAGGGCAACGGGGGGGTATAAACACGAGAGATAGAATTTGATAAAACAGTTAATGTTACATAATATTTCTATGGCCCTAGAAGAGAAAATCGTCCATTGTCTGGAAAAGAAAACTTATTACCACCCACTTCATCACATAGCACCCCAAACCCTATCGTAATCTTGCACCATAATGGATAGTTTAGTGTCAAGTGAAAAATTCTCTGCAATTACTCTCAAAAATTGCTTGGACATTTTTATTTTTTGTATTTTTTGATAAATTCCACGAAATGTAACTGTGTTTCTCCTGACACAGCAAACCATGAATTGGGAGGCATTGTGACACCTCCAGGGTTGTTTGGCAAAATTAGGGGAGTAGTTCACATCTGTGTGGTTGTGTAGCAACACTACAGCTAGGTGGTTGTTATGCTATTTTGCAGGCATGTCCAGCCTGGTGAACTGCGCACAGGTGGAGGACCTGCCAGAGCTGCCTGCACATGATGAAGAGAGGTTGCAGCGGGCTGCACATCTCCTTCAACAACGGCTCATCCTTCGCCAGTGGCTAGGATTGCATGGACTGCAGCACCACTACCAAAGGTTGCCCTTGCTTTTGCTTCTGTTGAGATTACACTCAGAGATGCTCGATTCTTCCCGAACGTACTGGTTCATAATAGCTTGATTGATCCTGTTGTCATAGAAATCCATCCATTTATAGCACTGTTTAAAAGACCCATGTTTCTGTTCTGAGATGAAAATTGGACTGTAATGTTATGTGCCCTTTTTTCAGCAGTGCAAGGGGCCATATCTCTAAATATAATTTCCTGGTATTACAATTACAATTATAATGATGTTATAACAAATATCAGAGCATCTGGACATGTAATATAATTGACTGAAAATTACCATGTTTCTTGTGGAACAAGCGCAAAATATGTATTTCGGATGTATTGGCCGATGATGCAAAATTTCAAAATAATAGTTGACCGTGCAGGAAAAGTATATAGGTGTAAGGAAAGAGTACATCTCGATGCTATTTAACCATAGCGCTAATGTGTAACTTTCTTCGAGAAAAATTGCCACCAAATTACTACTTAACCGGTGGCGTCACCGTCGTTTCGAGTGTCAAAAAATTCCATTTATTTATACTCACAAATTACTCACATTTGAGACTGGCATACACTTAATTAATCTTTATTTATGCTAATCTCAACGATTGATATACATGTACCAATATTTTGAGTTTTACTTATTTAATTGTGGAAGTTTGCTAAAAAGGTCGGCCATGATAGCCATCTGGTGGCACCTTCTGTTACCTCGTATTGCTGGCTTGGTTGCTCAGCAGAAAGTTTAACATTAACTCTGGCCCTCTGAATATATTATGGTGTCATCGTGTTGTTTTAGTCTAGACTGGAAAATATATGGTGAAGGCACATAAATGGAATTATTTATTTATTTATTTATTAGTTACCATAAAAAAATTTAAAAAAATGTTGACAGGATATAGCATCCGTAACTGATCACATAGTAACAGGTCAATAAGAATAAAATATTTACAATAAAATCACAAATAATTGTTTTTAGTCAAACAGTCATTCACACTATAAAACCAATGTGTAACTAGGATTTTGTGCAAGCCTGATTTGAACTTAGATAGATAGCGAGTCACTTGATTTAACATTATCGGGTAGCTTGTTAAAAATGGTCGGGCTTGCCCCACCAATTTGTTTGATAACCTTGGTCGTTCTATATTTATTAACAAATATATCAAGTGTGTGCCTGGTATTGTGGTTGTGAATGTCCCTATTTAAAATAAAATCAGTCTTGTTTTTGTATACATTTAATGCACAGTCATAAATATACTGGGAGAATAGAGGTAAAACTTCATATTTGATAAAATAAGGTCGTATACTAACTAATAAGTTAGTGTTTTGCTAAAAGATAATTACTGGTTGGTTCACAGATTGCTACAGCTTGATGTCACCTCGCTGGATGATGTGTACTGGTTGGAAGACTCGAAATCTAGATCAGTGCTTGGCAAGGATTTCGGGACCTGGACTAAGGTTCACCAGGCGTTACCAACATCTAAGGATGATCTTGCCCTCCTGAAAGCAGACCTGTGGAGCATGGTGGTGAAGTCTACACAGCACGAAGATGCATGGACCTGGGGTAAAATGAAAACTTTGTTTCAGGGTTGTTTTAAAATCAGTTTGTTTGCAATGCAACCATGCTTGATTTTGTTTGTTTAGTTTTTTTTTTAATTTGCATCAGGGTTTCTCACTAATGACTTCTGCAAGAATCCGTCTGAAACCTAAATTTTTTTATGTTTGGTCAAATTCAACCAGAAATAGTGGCATCCTCGATTACAATTCCTGTAAGAACTAAGTGAGCAATACTCAATCACACATTATATTACCTTGATCGGTGTTTGCTAGACTTCACCATCAATTCCAGTTAAATTATCATTTTAATCAAAGTTCTAGCCTAGTGTTCATGTTTAATGTCTATGTTTCCATGTTCCTTCAATGTATCCGGCAAATTATTTACTGTTATTATTAATTATTTTAATTATTATTATTATCACCTAAAGATTTCACTCATAATAAATTAATTTCTATGATCATTGGACACACTTCACCGACAGCTCTGAATAGATCTATAAATCCGGCCGAAAAGCATTCGGAGCCTTGCTATAATTGCTAAATTTATATGAAAAAAGACAAAATAGGCAACATTTTAAATTTTCTATTGATGTTTACATTGAAAAAATCATAAAAATTCTATTAAAATTTGATCTACTGTAGCCTGTTTTCTTGTCAACATTTTGATTACATTATGTCTACAAACTGAAAGAGAGATAAAATATAATATGTTTTGACAGCATTACAATGGCTCCTGTTTTGATTGTGCAGGCGGGATGCTGGTGGTGTCAGTAAGTGTGGCTGGTCTGGTCACCCTTGCTGCCATGACGCAGCCAGCACTGGCCCCAGAGGCCAAACACACGCTCCTTCAATATGTTACCGGCAAATACTTGCTGCCGGGAAACTGCCGTGTACACTTCGAGTGGGAGGAACCGCAGATTGTGGGTGAAACAATGACCTTTACGGTTAAGGTAATGCTCACTTTCCTTACGTCTGTAGATGCTGTTTGAGGCTGTTTTTGTACAGTTGTTTTTGTACTGTGTTCTTTTTAGTGCTTATATATTAGGAAAATCGCACTCAAAGTCTCAAAATTTTGAAAAGTCCAGGCACCACTTAGAAAGCATTGAAATAACAAATTATTTTTGTATCTGCTTTCGTATCTAAATACTCATAAACCTATCCAAAGTCTGACCTGGCGCAATGTTGCTTAACTTTGGCGATCATAGATTAAACTGGCATTTCCAACATACCGAACCCAAAACTCAACAGTAATACCATAATAGAAAATAAGAACTAATAGAGTAATAGGAAACACTTTTTTGCACGGCTTGAATAGGTGCTGTTGTATATTCTATATTTCATTACATTGTCCCCATGCTAATTTGTAACAAATTTTCCATAGTTAATTTAAATAAACAGCTGAGAGCATTTACAAAATAAACAGACAATCATAAGTTAGTCAAATTTCGCCGCTCTCTCGACTAACGAACAGTCTTCCTATGCAGTTTTACCAACGAAACGGTCAGCCGTACCCGATCTGCGACACTGATAACCTGTTCGTGGAAGTGACTGAAGGGGCACGAAGGGTGGCGACCATTTCAGAGCTGGGAGGTGCGGATCCCACCCTTGCCAACGTGGCTGCCGTCAAATTCACAGTCAGGCACGCCGGACAGTACAGGATATCGGTACTTGTAGGAAGCTGTCACGTCATGGGCAGTCCGTTCACCAAAACATTCCTTCCAGGTAAGTTAAAGCGTAGATTATTTTCCGTAGATCTATAGCCCTCGGTATTGGGCCATCACTAATCAGTATTTGCTATGTGTCCTCCAATTCATGTTCTTAAAATAAATTGATTAGTAGCAAAATGCCGAAGTTGGTGTCAATCCGAAAGGTGGCATTTTTGCTGATGATTATACACTCTTTTGATGTCTGTACAGTCAATATTATACAATACAATTCACACGACTTTGCTGTGACGGGAAATTTTCATCATATGCTGGTGCTGCACTCAATAAATAACACATCCCTCAAATGAATCCCTCAAAATAACGTTCCCTTTATCTACAGCAGTAAGAGTTAATATTCTTGTGCAGTCCAGCTTGTTCAGCATGCTAGGTATCTACGTGGACTCAGTTTTGTAAATCAGGTTGCTATATTTTTTTATTGCACACTAGAAAACTCCCACAGAACCAGTGCGTTGGTTAACCGCTAAAAAAATGGACAACATAAAATAAATACTTTGATTTTAGGTCCACCAGATGCGCACAAGACAGTTTTCGTGAGACATAGCTCAACTGTCGTATGCACAGCTGGGATCGCACATTTCCTGACCATCGAGCCCCGAGACGAGTTCAACAACCTGTGCGTTTTCCAACGCGACGAAAGCCCTACTGACGGATACGACGTGGTCATCACTAAAATCGGTTGCGTCGGTCAAGCTCCTTGCAGCATCAAGCTCGATTACGACGAGTCAAATGACAAAATTACGTTGCAAGTGTGCTTTGCGTCAGAAGGATGCTTTCATGCTACGGTCTCCTACAAAGGCACAGAGCTAAATAACGGAGATTTCGATATTATTGTCTTAAGCGGTTAGTACTGACTTCAGACATAATGATTGTTTATTTTGTTGCCTTTGGTTTCGTGGATGATACTGATTCCGATTGTCTTTCCTGCAGCATGTGATACGGCTTTAGTCAACAAGAATGTCGAATCCAAGAACCATAATATTTGCTACGAAGCTCGACTGATCAGCTTTCAAGGCGAGCGCCTCGCCAAACCCAAGAAGGTGTTTTGTTACGTTTCCCCTAAACAGTTGACCGTCAAGGAATTTTTACTCAAGTTCATACCGAAAAGGCTGGTTACTTTTCGGCTATGTCCCTCGACGAAAGTAAGTCACCTCAGATAGATTGGAAATTATCGGCACTTACGTAGCTTTGTTGCTGCTTGAAGGCACCTGTGCTCATAGCTTCTCGTTCAGTTTATATTCCAGAATTCTAGCAATAATAACCCGAACACCCAGCCATCGTTCACTATTGACGATGGTTGCCAGCCGAGAGTGGAGCTGGTGGCCAAAGACAGGAACGTCATCGCTGCCACGTTCACTCACTTCCTTTTGAAGAACATCGGTGGCTCAGAAACTTTCAAGGACAAGCAGGACTTCTTTTATCATGAAGTTAGGAAGTTCCATCAGAAACATTATCATGAAAAGCTTCCTATGAAAGTTTCGAGGGATAAGCTGCTCGAATCTGTGAGTAAACAAACATCTTCTTACTTATTTGAGGGACAACATCCTTGTTTGCCACTGCAGGATGGGGTTATCATTTTGTATCTAGTGTTGTGTGATGTGGGGGCAATAAATGCAATGCATCCAAACAGATTTGGGGCTGCTTGACTCCCTCTAAAGGAAACGGTTTATTGAACTCTTATTTAATCTTATTTCTCTACTAACAATATAATTTCATAGACTGGTGAGAGCAAAATTTGGTTCTATAAACATGATTTTCACCAGATTCTGAACATTTTTTTTAATATCTCATAACTCATCATAAGGTACTAATTTCTTAGCTTTTAAGACAGAAGAAGAAACAAAATGCATTCAAGCCGGAGTGCTGACAACTGTTTTTACACCCTGTGAACATTCTTGTGATGATATGATAACGTCACCGCAGAAAACTGACTCAACATTCTTTTGCGTTTCAGTCGTTGAAAGCGACGAAAGGCTTTTCGGTGAGTGATTGGTGCCGCAACTTTGAGATAACATTCCAAGGCGAGCAAGGACTGGACTGGGGCGGTGTACGCCGCGAGTGGTTCGAACTCACCTGTGCTGCCCTTTTTGACGCTCGAAACGGACTCTACTCGAGTTTCTCTGACGGACAGCAAGCCCTTGTCCATCCGAACCCTAGAAGACCAGCTAACCTGAAGCTCAAACATTACGAGTTTGCGGGCAGGGTCGTCGGAAAGTGCCTTTACGAGTCTGCGCTCGGTGGATCTTACAGGCAGCTTGTCCGCGCAAGGTTCACGCGATCTTTCCTTGCGCAGATTATTGGTCTCAGAGTCCACTACAAGGTTTGTCATATTTTATCCTACAAGCAATTGTTTAAGATGTATTAAATATATTGTGAATGGTGTCCAATTGTTTTCTCTGAGAAAACATTCCTGATTCTTGAATATTCTTAAATTAGAAGTTTTGCAGCATTTGAAAGAAACCTCAATGGACATTGACAACTTTTTCCAACTTTACAACCACAAATACCAAATTATTAAACTTTACTTCACTATTGTGGGTAGAGGATCGTTTTTCTCAAGCCTAAGTATGCAACTTTCACCGACACCGATTTCTTTGCAGTACTTTGAGCAAGATGAGCCCGACCTCTACCTTACTAAAGTGAAGTATATCCTCGAACACGACGTGGAAGACATGGACCTGTACTTCATGGAAGAGGAGTATGACCGTTCCGGACAGCTAGTCAAAGTCGTGGAGCTGATTCCGGGTGGTGCTAAGATCAAAGTGCGAAACACCACCAAACACCTGTACCTTGACGCACTTGCCCAATATCGTCTTGCAACTAGTCTCAAAGATGAAGTTGAACACTTTTTGAAAGGACTCAACGAAATTATACCAGACAACCTGTTGAGCATATTTGATGAGAATGAACTTGAGGTGAGAATTATTGCGTTGTTACATTTCTTTTTGGTTTACTTCTTTGTTAAGAGGTAAGTATCTTAGGCTAGCTGGCTTTTCACACTCAAGACTTTGCGATAGACAAACAGGTATCTTTCTTGGTTGATTTAAGATACTCTAGCCAAGAAAAGAAGATGGACTCAAATACCCTCGAGAGAAGTCTGTTAGGTTAAATCAATTGTTTGGATTAAAATGAGCAATGAAAATGTCACTTGAATGATTTCACATGCATTTAAAGGCATTCACAACCCAGTTTTGGCAGATGCAGGTTATTTTCTACGATTTTTAGTGAAAACCGCGAGTGATGTTTGGCGAGGTACTGATTTATTGGTACTGTAACAGCCGTAATACCAGCACTGAGGCATTGTAAAATCGATCGATGTTACACGGTAGACTAGAAGTACTCTTTACACCCATTGGATGGATAGAATGAAACTGAGCAAGATGTAGTGACAAATATAGATCATAAACTTCCGCATGCCACCCATGTAAATACATTGGCGACCACTCGCTCTAGGGCCACTGACGTCATACGAATGCAGCGTTGCGCGATAATATTTCCCTGACGTGTTTACATTCGAAATTTTTCAAAAACAGGCTGGGATTTGTTTGTTTAATATATTAGTCAATATGAAACTGCAAAGTAACCAAAACGAGGTTTTGTGCCCCTTTAATAAGATGATAGAATTGTTATAAGCTTTGATAAGTTCTTCTCTCAGAAGTCTCACATCTTGCTAGGTGCAATATTGCTTCTTAATTAACATTAGCAGTTATTTTTGTGTTTTCTTTGTGTAACAAAACTTCTAAAGTTTAATTCCAATTCCATCGCAGCTTCTTCTGTGTGGCACTGGCGAGTACAGCGTGGCTGACTTCCGAGCACATCACCTTATCAACGGTAATTCGGCGGAATTCCGTCGCATCCTGGACTGGTTCTGGACAGCGATAGCCAACTTCACTCAGGAGGAAATGGCAAGATTACTCCAGTTCACGACCGGGTGCTCCCAGCTGCCACCTGGTGGGTTCGTCGAGCTCACCCCAAAGTTTCAGATTACGGCCGCCCCTACCTTTGGGAACCTGCCCACAGCGCACACCTGGTGAGGAATCACTCTCTGTTGCTCAAGTTATTAAGATGAAGCGATAAAAGCATTACAGTAGGCTCTCAGCCTACTTTGGGGTTTTTTTTAGCTGGAAAGAGTTCATCTCAAAAATCTGTGTTGTTTGGTTTCTTGTGTTAACTCGGAAGAATATTTCTTAGGGCTGTGTACGAAAGACTAATTTTATGCTTAATTTTCCCAAGAGCTAATATATTTTGATTTGTTACAATTTTTCTGGGCGAATCCAACAGTTTGCTTTTAATACCCTTTGATTAAGTGCCCTAATTTCCACACCTGGGGTTTTGATAAACATTTATAAACTAGCAACTATTGGGCTCTTGTCTTGCTTGAGGGATACTGAGTTGTTTTTCGATTTGTTTCAGTTTTAACCAACTATGCCTGCCAGACTACGAGAGCTACGAGCAATTTGAAAGGGCACTGCTACTCGCCATCAGCGAGGGAACAGAAGGGTTTGGAATGATTTAGATGCGAGCAAGCACTAGCCAGTAGATGCACTCAAATCTCCAAATAGGTTACATGCATTTCGATTCATGGTTATGGTAATGAAACTATTCTCTAGTCGTAAAGATGAAAATGATAAAAGCTTTAAATAAATTAAACGAACAAAGTGTTTCAGGTAGGCTGCTTCGGGTGAGGTAACGACAGCTTTTATTTTACCAATTTGTTTTTGAGGACGTTATTTGCTTGTCTTGTTGTATTTTTTGTGGATTGTTTTATCGTTTTGGTGTACTTTTGACGTTCGTTACAAATTTATTCTATAATGTTTACTGTTTGTAAATGATTTAGATTGTCTTTGTAAGTAGTGATGCTGCTACTCCTGTTACCTATATGGTTCAAATTAAAAACAAATTTTGCCAAAATTTGATGCAAAATCTCTGCTCTCGATAACTTAGAACTTGGGCATTGGCCCGATTTTTCGTAATTAGAGCGATGACTCGAGCTGTTAAAGATTCTGCCTGCCAAATTGCTGACTTTATCAGCTGAAGAGATTTCTTCTTGTGGTCTTAAGCCGTAAGCTTGTAACGATAGTTCAAACGCCTAGAAAAAGATTTATCCAGTTCTGTAATTTTTGAGAAAAACTACAATTTTTTTTAATGTTCAGTGCCAAAGGCATTTTTTTGAGCCAACTGATTGTGGTATATGTTCTCATTGTAGTTGGCTCCAGTTAAAAATGCAGCTAGGAAATTTTGTGATTCCATTTGTTCATCATGTAGTACGCTAATGCTATCAGTAGTTCAATAATCTTGTACATTCCACTTATTTTAATTAGTAATACCTATAACCTTCCTATATTAATGAGATAAAGTCAAGAACTATGTTACGTCCCACAGAGAGTACTTATATTTTCTAGCCTTAGGAGTTTTGAGGGACCATGGGAGCACGACACCTGCATTTGTAGACCCAAGTCTTTTTTGTTCACATTTTGTAATGTTTACCCTTTTCTTGAAACGGTTATTATTAAAGATTTGGCTCGAAAGTTGTATGATTTTCATTGATCCTTGTGACCCATGAAACAAACATGTGTTACCAATTACGCTCAATATCAGCAATGCTGATCATATCGCTGGGTGCATTTTCACTTACCCTCAGTTCCTCAGTTTTGCCCTCAGTTCTCATAGCAAGTGCAACACATTTATTCTTCCACAAAAAATCTCCAATTTCATGTAATTAAATTGCATTGAAATGATGATATGACCCTGTAAAATAGCATTGATTATATCGACCTCAAGGGTGGGGGGTACGTATCTACTTTCCCCTCAATCGTCAAACCCACCCACACCATTTCAACAACGAGCTCGTAGCAGATTTTGAATGAAACTTCGAATGCGGTCGTTTTCAAAAAGGTTCGAAATGAGTATCAATAACAATGAACTCTAGCTATTGCTACAAACTGTATAAATCTGGAGGTTTGCGGGGTGAAAGGGCAGTGGAGCACTGACCGCAAATAGTTGGACGGGCCCCTTTGCCTCAAATACTTTAAAAATCGAATAATAACGAAGACGAAAAATGTCCTTTCTCCAAGACCCTATGATGACCCTGCCCACCAACCAACCCAAACTTAAGTATAAAGTGGTCCCCGAGGATGCTGCTGGCACGGTCACCAATCTACTGAGAGGTTCCCATCAAAATCAGCATTCAATTAATTGTTATCAGTAGTTGTAGAATTCGTGACGTCTGTGTGTACCTTGGCCTTGGTCCGATGGGACAGCCCCTGTCCCCCCTCACCTATGAGCCAGCCGTCTGCTTGCGACTATAATGACGGCATACTGGCAGTTTACTCGGAAACCTCAATCGTGCAACACGCACCTGTCTTGGCTAGCGTTCACTCTCGAGTTCGTCCAGTGCCTCACATAACGTGCTCAGATATATTGGGATAGGCTGGTGACCAACTGATTACAATACGCTGGGTCTAACTGACTGAACATCATTTTTAGAAGCTGTGATATCAGATTTAGTGCCATCAAGTGCCAGTGATATTGTTGATAAAAATTTGTTTTAGTAGCAAATATGTTGTACAGTAGCCAGTTTAAGTGGTTTACCTATTGCGTTGCTGTGGGCATGATTGTAATACATTTAGCTAGAAGCGACACAATAACTAGAACTGAAATGGATGAGGAAACACTTGCTACACAAATCGAACTTGATGAGTATGACTTTGAAGATTTATGTAACTCTCAATTAGAATCCAATGAGTGGGGCAACAACTTACAAAATCGTAATCTTAGAAGTGAGGTGTCGGAATCTTTAGCTAAGAGTCAAAGAGAGAAAGCAATCAACGATTATTCTGGACACACCGCAGGGGAGTATTCGAAGAGAACCGCCGACATCGCTAGGAAGTTGGAGCTGATTTCAAAGCCCGGAGACGTTATTTTGCCACAAGAAGATTACCAGCATGTGAGAATGAGTAACGCAAATTCCTATCTTCATTTCCCTAGGATATATGTATTTCGTCATTTCCGCTTGAAATGGTGTCGTAAAAATGACATGCCGCGGAACAAAACAGCGAGAAGTAGTATTTGAACTGAAATGTGTACTTGCTTCGCAATGCCTGTCTTGCCGAACGGAACAAAACACCGAAACACCGGAACTAAACACGATATATGAATTATCTTAAAACAAATGCAATGCAGTGTGTACGTTTGTCGCTACTCGCTGATTTACAGATATTTATTGTTTTGCAGTTGCTGACATTTCCAGTAAGATTGAATGGTGCCTCCAATAAATCCGGCAATTGCGGATCGTTGTCTGACAGCATAAATGAAACATCAGAACTCTCTTCCGAAACAAATCAAACGACATGTGACTTCGAGCAAACTGCATATCTCCGACAAGAGTATGCACATTTACTCGAACTTGTGCCAGAAGCAGCCACCTTGAATGGTACATTTGCGTCTTACTAGTTTCATTCGAACGGTTAGCATTTGGTGGCCCCTGTACTAATTGGTGATCTTTCCAGGATTCGACAACGTCGAGTCTTATTGGTTGTTGCTTAGCGAGCTGCCGGATGATGGCTACGAAAGGGCAAAAAGATTGTGGGCAGATGCCAATCCCCTTTATCAAAAATTGAGTCGATGGATATCTGATAGTATTGATAAAAAATGCAGACCCAAAGAAGACTCCGGTACCACGAGTAGTTATTTGTGTGACTCGCTTCTTTCTACAGGTGAGATGGCAATAAAAGAAGAAAAAAAATGTTGGCAATATAACTTAATAACACAAGCCCAGTTTTATTATTATTGCTTCTTTTGCTTTATTGCTTCACCCTATTGGTCATTTTGCACCAATTTCTATTAATTTCTTCAATTTTTAGATTGGCGATCAACACATGACTGGACCAATCTTGCCGACTTGGTTTTACCGAAAGAATGTAAAGAGACCTTTCATAAACTGCAAGCAAACTTGGAGGAAAGTCAAATAACTGGCAAACAGCTTTTCGAAAAGACCGAAAAAATGACAAATATTCTAGAACTAGGAAATCTTCCGTCAACATTTTGGAAGTATTCTGTTTACAATCAATCGTGTCCATCTCGATACCTGGACTCGTGTAGGGGAGAATTTAGGTAAATATATTGATTGATTGATTTGTGGGGCTTAGCGACGCACTGTTTAGGCAACGGATCCTGAGCACTGGTCGAAGAGAATCGCTGAATAAATGGATGATGATTAACATTACCTAACCTAGAGGGGAGGAGGAGAAACCCGGTGCCGGCACGTAGCCTACTCCTGTCAAATAGCACGAAGGGGACCACCGGTATTTAAACTGTGGAGGGATTGATAAGCTGGGCGAATGAGGTTGCTGTAATCACTTTCAACCCACCAAACATCTCTTCCGAATAGAACTGATCATGTCCATGGCGGTCACCCATCTAGTACCTGACCCAGCGCAGTGCTGCTACTTGCTTAAATCGGTGATCTCAGGAAACCCGGTGTTCCAAAACCCCAAAC
This sequence comes from Protonemura montana, assembly GCA_947568835.1. NCBI lineage: Eukaryota > Metazoa > Arthropoda > Insecta > Plecoptera > Nemouridae > Protonemura > Protonemura montana. The sequence goes on along the minus strand of OX387604.1, from coordinate 22,261,424 downwards.
TGTGTGGTGTAAATATATCATAACTTCGTGGCCCGCATCAAAGTTTCGGCAGCATAATGCAAATCTCCACTGCTTATCAAACCAAATCGATGATAATCCAAGATGTTTGACAGCCCCATTATTTACATCGGAATATTTTCCTTACAATCCTAGTGTGGGATTCAAGGGCACGTGCACTGCGCCAACTCATTTGCTTTCCTCCGGGATCCCATGCAATCAGATAAATCCTTTATCAACAACACAACCTTGCAATTGCTTCACACATGTGTGCAACAAGTCATTTTAACAAGTCGTTTTAATTGAAATGTTTAATGATCTTTCAAAGCTCACTATTGCACAGAAGACTTCCAAGGATGTGCTTTGGAAAGGTTTCCTTCTAAATGGGACTAAAGAAAAAAAAAACTCGAATATCAACGCTGGAATACGCGGTTATTTTACCTAGCCTTTTGACCTCATAATGGGATCATGAGAACCCAGAAAACTTCTGTAATGGTAAAACATGAAAACAATATTTTTACATAATTGCAAAATTACCTCGCTTGTTTTCAGAGTGGCAACTTGTAGCAAAGCAACTTGGTCAAACTATTTGGACGCCCACGAGATGTCGATTCGAGCTATCAGTAGTCAGCTGTCAAACTCGAACAACGCTCTTACCTACTTGATGAAAAACGGCAACCGATTCTCAGCCTTAAATGAAGCCGCTGTGGGATTGGGACCATTAATTGCTGCAAACAGACACTATTTATCTCAACAAGGAATTATAAAGAACGCCCCATGCATAGAAGACACACTGGCCACATTGCTTGCCCTGCGAATTCTACCAAAGCTGTCATTTTACCTTCTGGCAGACTTGGCAAGGATAGATTCCGTCTCAAACGGGACAGTAAATCTTCAGAATATCTGGCGTTCTCTACGGTAAGACCATTGACTTTGTAAACCTAAGCACCCATTGATTAGACTGCACAGCCACAGTGCACAGTGAGTTCATTTATAATGTTAAGAAAATCTACTTTTACTACAAACATGTGTACTGCAGGAACAACAACAATTCCACGGGGACCTGGGAAGGAAACGACTGGCGGGAATTCTTGGGAGAAGAAAGAATTGCTTCTAATCAGCCTTACATCAGTCAGTTTTATGGATTGTTCATACAGTTCCAGCTTTTCGAGGAACTTTTGAAAAGTGACGAATCTGTTAGTGACGAAAGCGAAGAGTTTATACGATCTAGTCAACAAATAAGGTACTTGAAGTGATATTTCGAAATTAGTGTATCCATTTACTTAATTGACATGAAATGTAATTTACGCACACGTTTTCGTTTCAGGGAGTTATTCGAGCTTGGAAAGTCAAAGAAGTGGCCCGCGCTGCTCGAAGACAATTTTCAAATTTCAAAAATCACTTCAGAACCTCTTCTAAGGTTCTTTAACCGTTTTGACACCTTCATATCTCCGTTTATAGTTCCTAAAGACACTAAGAAGATGCCGGTGCCGATTACTCTAACAAACCCCGACGTAGGCCCAAAGAATATTATCGAAGAGGTTACAGAGACTACAAAGAGTTCACCAAAAATACCCGACGATATAACGGAGAGAAACGATACTAAGACTGGAGAGATCCTTGATGAACAAGGAGAGAACATGACTTACATAATCGGTGCCGTGATATCAAGCATTATAGTAGGGACAATCGCAATTATAACTGTCGCTTATAAATGGCATTTGACCAAAAGGAGGCAATATCAAAGACCAACTGATCAACAAGCGTAAAATTTCGATGATGATGCGTTCAATCTACGGTAAAAGTACATATCGTAACAAGACTGCAAACACTCTAAATATTACTTTCATTATCGCATATATAGGTATCACAATTCTCAAAGCAAGTGATTCCCACAACACATCTCTCTCACAAACACACACAGAAGCATCCCTCTCTCTCTCTTTCTCACTCTCTGTAGCCGTTGTACATTCTATTTATGTGATATTTATTTTAAATGTGTTGAATAAATCCATTTTCTTTATTCTGAGTTTTCGTTGACATCAGTAATGACAATAAATACGCTCTCAAACTCCCAGCTTGAAGTTTCGATTGCATGGAAATTGCAGATGCAATCTGTAATGTTTGTCTCGACTATTTCTGTGTGGGCTGCTCATTTGAACCATAGCTGTAATACCTGGGAACGGGTCGTAAAGATATTTTTAAAATCGCAGGCAAGGAAATGTTTGAAAAGGGGCCTCTATTATAAACACCTTGTCCAATTCGAAATCGACCGCAGAAATGCATCCCTTCTCTACTTATATATATTTTCACCTTCTTTGGCCTTCGGCTAAATCGTGAAAGCAACACGGGTGTTTTCGAATCATCGGTCCGTAGGTAAGCAAGTCCCGAAATCCAGGTAGCTATATTTCTTGACCGCTACCTACGTGCGTTATTTCCGACGCCGTTGCACGCTGCAGGTGGAATTGTGCTGGCGGCGCAGGCGTCGCCGTCGATTGCGGCGTCGGCGGGTGGGGCATATAGTGCCGTCGCTCATTGCTCAACTCCCTGCATGCTTGTATCCAGCTCTCATTCAGAAAACTATCTCACTTTTTTCGATAAAGTACGAAATATCAACATCTTCTCGGATATCATATCATCTCGATTCAGTTCAGGTGAGTCATATTTTCATACGAATATCAGGTGCTGTCGATGGCTATTTTTGCTTTTGGCTGGTCGTATACTCAGGCATGTTTGGGCAAAATAAGGTTGAGTGGTTACGCACATAAACAGATCCATAGTACAAAGTGCATACGTTTAGTCACTATCCGTCGAATCTTATTACCCATACTTGTCAGCTTTTGATAATAAAATATTTTATTGTGGTTTTAAATAATATAAATTGCTTTGGTTAATCACCTACCTGAACACAATGAACTTTAGTCTATTATGCGGGTGCAGTTATTTCTTGTTGCTATCTTGATAAAGAGTTGGAGCCGACTGAGAATTGCTAACCAAGATTTGGGATCTGTAAGATACGATGTCGGCATTTCAGTGTTAGCGTAAGTTGTAATAAATGCCCTTTTGCTTTTAATCAGTTGAATATTAACAACAATGACTAAGAGAAAACAATCCTTGTACTTACACCTTGCGCCTTAGGTACTCATGGTTGAATACTTACATTTAGCGTTACAGCATATTATTATCAGGCAAATGGATCTGATCACACACTTTCTCTGTGCTTAATCGTCAATCAACGTTTTGCATGCCTTCAGTCATCGTGTCAACTGCATCATGCGAGATACCAATCGCTAAATTATTCCTGTTTCGATTTTAATAAAGACCATTATAAAAAACAAAAATCCTGAAAACAAAAACTCTAAAGTTTATTAAATATTTGTCGATAAGCATAACAACAGGTTTCAATTTCCTTTTAATCGAATTGTTTCGTGCTTATTTATCCTATTTTGGACCGACTACGAAGACATATTTTGTGATTGGATTTTCCGTTAACCCATTTCACGAGGGGCAATTGCCAATTAGAGTCAGTCGCGGAATGTAGAGACTATTTAGGAATCTTAATGAACTATTTCATTGATTTCAGGCAGGCAGCAGCGAAGCATGAAGAGACAGAAGGAATACGGATAATAGAAGGTATGTGTGGAAGTTCTCTGTACCGGCTGCCAGGCCGACATACCGCTAATAGTGTCAGCGTATAGCCAATAGATGTCGCATGAGATTCGGCAGCGTGCTCCATGCGTCCAAAACCAGGATCAATACCGGGACATGCACGAACATTTGGCCAGCGTAGGCGGACATTTGGGCACACAAACAACTAGAAATTCGAAATGAATCGATTGTTTTCAAAATTTCTTCTAGTTTTTCATATTATTTGAACATTTAATTTAAATGATTGAGCGTTACGAAGCGTGTAAGGATTCTTATGGGGGGGTCTCATTGATATTGGACTGAGCTTCCTGCAGGATAGGGTTATGAAGGTGGGGGAGTGGATGGGGATGATATCACTGAACGCGAGAAGTGGAAAATCCCGATGCCGGCACGTAGCTTTTATCCCTAGCAATAACCACGAAGAGAATGTAAGATCGCTTCGAACCTGTGTTTGGACTTTGTTGTCTGAACAACCCATTTCCCAAGGGATCAGTTGTAAAAAGCGTAAAACAAATACCTACATTTTGTGCAATCCTTATTTCGTCTTTAGAATTGGTGATCAAAAATCTAATTTAGGGCTACTAAGGGAGGGAAAATTGGGATTTATGTTAACTGTAAGTTCTCCAAGAAGATGAGCAAATTGTGATCCATTAAATCGCCGGTGTGGTTGTGGGACACCAAATTGTGCGCAGGTGAAACCTCAGAATTGGCATTTAGAATAGTTAGTTCGTTATTTAAAACCACAACCCCCCGCCGTCGCTGTTCATGACACCTTATTTGCATTATGGTGCGTGGGGCTCCCGACCCCGTGCGATAAGCAATCGCAATTCGCAAGGAAGGGTGAACATTTGATGCTTCTACGGAATCATTACTTTCTGCATGGCTACATTTCTGCGTCATGAAATGAGGCCAGTCTGAACCTCATGCTTTTCAACAAGAATTGTCATTCAATATCAGATGAATAATGAAAAGTTGCAATGGTATCAACGCTGACAATATTATACACTCAACGGTGTCACCAAACGTATCAAGGTGTTTAATTATTGGTCATTTCATGCCCCCCCCCCCCTTGGCTACAATGCGCAGACAAAATAATTTAAATATACTTACATTATGAAAAGTGTTTTTTGTTTCATTTTGTGAAAAATTAATACCCATCGAGAACGACATTAAGAGATCGCTAAGAATCATATTTTTACACATAGCGTCAAATGACAGTATAAAAGGGTAATCACTATTTACCAGTCGATTGAATTCTCTTGGGGCCCTAAACCCATGCTAACGTTTTTTTTAAGTTGGTTGGGCTCCGAAATCCAATGTTGATGTACATTTTGATATTATTGACTGAAAAAGAGCGAGGGTCGTTTTGGGGCTCTTCCAAGCCTTCCGTTGGTTCTAGCTTCGTGCTCTTTTTATCTATTTTCATCCCAGTATTTCAGACTAAAAATAATACCACGTGACTTAGCTCAAGTCAGTTTAGTAGAAAAAGTGCACATTTTCAATCCTTTCCCCTATTAACATTGTATACAACTTGGAATGAAATGGCTTGTAGAGTTTCAATGATAATTGATATAATATAATGATATCATTGATTTGATCTTATGTGGTTTGGTTTGATTTGGGTTTCCGGTGCCTCTTAACTATGTAAGAACAGATCGATCTCAGTGGTTTGATCATCAAACTCTTAGGTCTAAGACACGTCTAGACTCTACAGTGATCTTAAAAGCAAATCAATCGCGCAATAACCAATATTCATCGATGTGTGGGACAATCATCAATAATTTAACCCCCAGATCTTCGACGATGTGCTCAAAGATATATTTGACTAAAAAAAAACTCCAGCAATTTTCCGTACAATGTAAAAAAAACTTCACGAAGTGTAAGTGAACTCTAATAATTTCGAATAATGTTTGATTCCGGCTCCTAGCTTCTTTCTTTGCGAATTGTGTGACCTGTCCTATCATATACTGTTCATTACTTTCGGTTGCTTTTAGGCACATTGTACTTGATATCAACAAACTGATCTTGCTTATGAGTTATGTCTCTGCTACTGCGACTTGCGAGCGACAAAGGGGTGGAGGAAAAAGGGAGGTTCTGACAAGTGTGAAGCTGTATGGTACATTACTTTTATCCATGCTCAACAGGCTGTCCATGGCTAGCTAGCTCTAAATAGAATCCAACCCTCCCAATGTAAATATAGACACACGATGCTTTCTAGACATATGTAAGTAAATTTTCTTCATATCACTGCAGAGTCTCAATAATAACGGAAGGAAGATCTCAGTGTGAAAGATTTGTTTTATAAATTACTATAACGTGCGGATTAATTATTTGAATTTTAAAAACATTTTCAGTGTTTTGTACTTGCATTAATGCTCGAGTCGAATGTTGGATGTGTAAGTCTTGTTATTTTGGGCAACCCTAGTGACATGTGTGAGATCCATTAGAAGACGTTGAGCATCTCCAACATGCTCACACATTCTCATTTCGGCATCGCAGCTTCATGAGTGCTCCTGAAACTTACATTTCTTTGCGATTAGACATTTGTTCTATTTAAGAAAGACTCACACTTTGTTCTCAGTTGTGTGATTCCACCGTGATGATGCGACTATGGAATACGTAGTGTCTCTGGCGTTATCAACGATGTTGCTAGTGATAAAGCACACTCCTTGATTAAATGTAAGCAGGAAGCTGGTGTGGTGGATGATTCATTTCAGTTGTGAGGGCTCGCGAAGTATGAATGCTTAATCAGAGCGTTACTCGCATGATTCTATACGGAAAACGCCGAGTTTTTAAGAGTGTTTTTTTTAAGTGGCGTGTGCTTTTTTATTCAAATTATCAAAACTGTGATTGGTGGCCCAAAACTGTGGTGTTTACCTCCTAGAACAAGAGGGCAATGGTGAATCTCTAGTATGTTGGTGATGGTTCTTTGTGTTATGATGAAGATCTTACAATTTACTTCAAGTGCGAAATGCAAAGAGGAAAAACATGAACTCAAACCTCGATTGCGACGGCGGAAAGTTAAAAAAGGTAACTTTATGCTTATGAAAGAAGTAATTTGGGATAAATGAATGTAACTAAGAATACCTAGTCAACATAACTGTAGAAACATAACAGTTCCGCTGTGTGCTTTGCGATTATCTGAGAAATGAGTGGTATTTAGTATTTACTAATGAAACAATTTCTATAGTTCAACTATATTCACCCTTAATTAATCACGCAAAACTATATCATATAGCTGAGCTTTGCGCCGTACTTATAACAAATATCATAGAGCTGTAGAAGGAAGTTGAGGAACCTAAAATTGTATCATTCAATGCACACTGCAGTCTACGTGATCCAATTCTTCTATTAAATAAGATGTACCTTGTTTGATTTACTTGCCAACCTCGAGAAAATCATTGTTTTTGTCAAGAATAATTTGAAAGCTGGCCGAGTGTCTACTAAGTAGTCACCATAGTAGCACAGGGTTCACGAGTTTTCTGGCTCGTTCACAAAATACAAACGTAGTTATTTTTAGTGGGAAGTTAGCTAGCGTGAGCCGTGACGTAACGTCTTTAACTGGCGCAATGAAGTTAGTTAAAGTAATGTTCGGATCAAAATAATCGTCTGTCTTGAAATTGAGTCTGTCAGTACGTACGCAGCGCTAGCTTACCCAGTATGCTTTTCTCGTTTCACATACGATGGATAAACTTTTTTTCGATTAAGAAGAAGGGTTGGACCACTTTAGACCATATATTAACAATTACCAGTGTTTACATCTCTGCGTCGGTACCAATCAACAAATATCAATTATAACAAACGCTCAACCTCATTAATCTATGATTAGACCTGTTACGATTCATTTTCTTATTCCTTCAGTTTTGACTTCTTAAAAACGGTTTAATCCAGCACCGACATTTTTCTACGCTTTAATTTCGGAAAAGTAACAATTTTAAATACATTTTTGCGCTTATATCAGCGCCAAAATGATTCCAATTTGGCATAGATTTGTTGCTAAAGACTCCAAAAAACCCGCTAGTCTGCCGCAGAGCGCCACTGCAGAATACTGTTTCGTGTATGTTTTTGCGTGGATAGAAAAGCCTGGTTAAATAATGTGGACCTTGGATCTTTAGGATGATATCGATGAAATTGGCTTGAAGGTTGAGCTTTGGCGTCATAGTTTGTAGGGCGAGGTTAAATTGGGGTGGGAAATATACTTTATGAACCAGCTACAGATAATTGGAAGGTCAAAATACAACATCGAACCCGAAAATTGTTCTGGAATGTTAATAGAATATTATTTATCACAGTTGTAGACTTTGATAGAGAGAGTCAATTTTTAGCATGGTACTACGAAAATATAGCAAATTTAAAATTAGTGCAGTTTCATTTTTTCTTGAAATAATGTTTTATGTAATTTTATTTGGGCTCGGTCATAAACTTTTCGTTTGTTTTTCCTTCTCTCCGTTGCTGCGCCGCTGTTGTTTACGCACCAAGTGTGTAATTAAACCGATCACAATCACAAAATGAGACGCATAAACGATTTGTCTGCTAGATTCACGAATGGATGTAAGAGCTGACACAGCTGCAAAGCACATTGCCATTTGCCGCTCATGCTGAACGACATTTCTCTTTCAATTTCATTGAATAAGTCTTCTGTGAAATTCATATTAAATATGTCATTGACAACTGTTTTTCGCCCAAGTACAGGACCCCCCCCCCCCCCCCCCCCACCGTCATCTGCCTCGTGGTCAGGAAATTGGTACTTAAAGCCATTACGATGGATGCAGTGATGATATTATGCGTCATCACGGGCCCCATCTTCAAAAGTATATATATATATGTATTGATCTTATTTATACGTCACGCTTTGGCGAAGAAACGTCACTCCCACGGGGTATCTATCGATTTCTTTCGAGGGTGTAATGTGACTCAACCCCCACACACAAGTAACTTTTTGTATGTGCATAGTTATGATGTTTGCCATTGTTAAAATTCTCATGTCAATTAGGTACTGACTGAAGAAAGCGTTAATGAAGGGTGGAGAAGTTGAGACAAAGCGTTTCTGCGCGTGCTCAGATTAGCGACAGAGCGCGACTTGGGCTCGAACGAAGAGTTTGCCTATCGTACACAGCGAGTTGCTCTTTGCAGTGAAGCCAGTCAATAGCGGTTGCAAGATCGGTGCGGGTGCCTTGCAGTATTAAACTCAGGAACAGGCGTGTAACAGCAATAGTTTCAGAAATGCACATTTCTGCTTTTCATTGACCAGTGTTGTGAGTGACGCAATGTGACAGCTACGATACTTGAGTTCTGACAACCTCTCATGCGCTTGGTTGACTTTAGCAATGAAGGAATCAAGTATGACATAATATTTATAGCTCGTGACCAGACCAGGCTATCACATTAAAAGTCAAATTAAAAAGCAAGCTGAGATGTGTTGATATTCAATGGAAAATAGTCAATGGAGAACTTTTGGAAAAGTTTTGTGGTTGTCAAAATGTTGTAGATTTGTAGACGCGGTGACTCACACAGTATTGATATGACGGCAAATGAGTCGCGACAAGGAAGGGACACATTTGCGAATGAATACGCTCAAGTTTTCAGGTTTATTGATATTCATTCGAATTTTCTTGTTACATTGTCTTAAAAGATCGCCACACCTAGGGCGTTTGAGTGGTTGCAATTGCAATACATTTATGGCTCCGTAATAATGATGTTGTATCCTTCGTTTACCACTGCTGACACGCCTAAGCTCCTACTAGAGCGTTAACAATAGACGAAGCAAACTGTGAATGTTATCCTTCATTGCTCAGTTCGCTTATTTTCGTGATTTTTTTAGTCCGGAATGAAGTTCAGAGGGTAACTCTCAGGGCTATGGTGAGGCAGCGGCGGTATCCTTATTGATCGACATCTAGTATAGGGCATTTGTAGCACGGGGGTTAACCCCATATGGATGTGATCGCCGATCGGTCTGGTCTCGTACTTTCCAACCAGAATTGTTGTGTCTGAATTGGTTTCAATCGAGATTAATAAGTTTTAATTCTGTTGTCGAGATGATGTGACTCAAGGATAAGTCGAAAATTTGACCCGCGATGCGGGTAATCAGAGTTCAGCAACAGCACAATGCTAGAAAACCACCTCATATTTACAAAGGTATGCCTAGCTCCAAATAAATGGTAGACTAGATAGATTTTTATTCGTAGATAGCACGTTACTACTCCTTTGGCATGGCGGTCTTACCATTAATTACGGCGTATATATTTAAAAGCTAAGCCGAGGAGTACTTAATAAGTGTACATGCTTCATAAGTAGGTACATAAACATAAATATAAGTATATTTGTATCAGCTGCATCATTGGCGTGTAGTTATGTTCTTTTAGATTGGTTCCTTAGAAATATCCTTGGATGAATCACCTTCCTATGTCGAGGTTTACTTGATGTTTCAACTTCGCTAGTTAATGGTATTCGTGGGATGCTGCATTGTCTTCAGCAAGGGATGCTTTTAAACATCAGGGTTTGGTTCTTGGGGTAGGCCATAATCTTTTACCCTCTTTAGAGACCATGCTACACCAATTTTGTTGGAATGTCAGATTGATATTAGTTTATGAACATCATTTATCCTTTCTTGTGTACCTACATACACTGATCTAAAGAAATACATTCATGTTATTAGTTATTAGGTTTTCTGTAAAATATATACCTAATGTGTAATTATTTTTATTTTAATTTTCCAATTGGTTAAAAGTGTAAAGTGCATGGAAGTATGTAAACACAGCGTTAAAAGATACCTTTTGAATACGAGCACGGTCGTTAGTCATAGTTGTACTAGTATTGACTTCACACGGCAGTGCCACAACCTTACAATATCGTTGCTTCTTCCAAATGAAAATGTGCGATGATCTTTACCACCCTGTCTATGCGGGGGCCCCATGCGCCAGCTCGAATATGTCAGGTCACAGGAAATGCATTCGGAATCGAAAATGAGAGTAGTCTTATTATGCATTTGATTTAATGAAAGGACTCTCGGTAGTCTCAATGCAGGTAGAAAAAATACTGTGTAATTAGAGAGTTCCAATACGATTCTGTGATTAAATAATAAATTGCATAGAAAATACAGAAATATGAGTTGATGTTCTTTCTGTAAGCTTACTGTTGTATCTGTTTTCTTTCTTCTGAGATAAATATAAATAAATTAATTAATCTATCTATGTAGTTTTCTAGCCAAGTACTCGTAAATGTCGCCTATAGGCGACATAGATATCTTTTAGGTTTGGCCCTGGCCCATGAGTACCGACATCAAATCTGCTCCATTTCAAACGTAAGTGGCATCTCCACGCGTAAATGTCAGGAAAATATTCACTACGATTTTCAGTGGGCAAAAAATTTGCACAGAGTCTGCGGGATCTTTTTTTAGATTTTGAGCTCACAGCTCGCTGACGCCTACGTTTGCCCTTTGGTGTATGGACTAAAACCTCATTTAGAAACTGCATTGTATGAGGAAAGTCTTCTATCATGGCCGTAAAATGGGGTAAATCAATGCATATTGAGATCCAAATTTGAAGACTCCCCAATTCTAGCCATTGATCCATGGCACGAATCCAAGCGCCTCACAAACACTACTAACACGATTCCTTACAATTTTGATTGCAGGCCTTAAAATGAGTGTCGGTGAGGATTGCAACTCCAATCAAACTGCAACGGACGTAAACATCACTTCGTTTGGCTCGACTGCTGGGGATGAATACCAATGGTTCCTTGATTACACATCGCATTCCCAGCATCAGCCAACGAGCGTGCTTTCATCCCTTGCTGCTTGCGAACAGCTCAGCTACTACAATGATTTGGCTCTCGCAGAAGTCGACATGGAAGACTTCAGGACAGAAGACATACATTCAGTGCTATCTACACTTCCGGCAATGTGTTGTCCCCAGATACAGGTATATCTTAAAGCACTGCTAGTTGCAGTGACCCATTGATTCTGTAGTGGAAAGGTATTGGGTCAAGAGGCTCATGGGTTTGAGTGCTGAGCAGAAGAGTTGGTTTCTGACAGTGGTGGTGGTGGTGGTGTTGGACTTGGAGTTGGAAAGTGAGGGTGGGGGGATGATCATTAGTTGATTTGGAAATCCTTAGTCCCTACAATCTTATTTAGTATTCATTTTCTTGGGCATGTAATAAATTGTTATATTGTGAACATGGGAATTTCGTAATTTAAACATCAAGTCTCGCCTGGAATGGGGTAGGATTGAAAAGAAGACTATTTATATGGCTCACTGTAATCAGCAACATTACAGTAATTATCCCAAAATTTACCTAGGACGGTTGTGGATATAGCAGAAAGCTGAAACCTTGATGGTATGTTGCTATGTACTACACTTACACATGTGTTATGATTCTCTTGATTCACTTAAACCACAGAAATTCTTTTCGCTAACACGCATTCCTTGAAACTAATATTTGTTTCTTGATTCAGGCCGAACACGAAGGAGAAATGTACGCCAGCGTGTCTGGATCGTTGATGTGCCGTTACGACCTGGACACTTCCATCAGTCCGCACAGTTCTTCCCATGGCTGCGATGAATCGGCAGGTTCGACCATGTCGATCTGCAAGTCAGAACTCCTCTTCTCTCCTGTCAGAGAATGCCCTCTTCCGATCACAGGCAACTTCAGCGTCGACTCACTCGACTGCGATGACCTTCTCATCACCTGTCAAGCAAACAAAGACAACTATACAATTGCATTCGAGGCTTCTGATGAATCGGAATATAGGTGATTATCATTGGGGTGGAAAGAGTGTTTGAGAATCGTTAACATAATTGGGGTTTTTTTTTTCATCATAATGTTCCTGAAAATAAAATTTAAACATCTTGCTGTGACATGAGTAAGGTCTTTAAGGAACCTTTTAACGTTGATTCCTTGATGGAAGTGCACTACATTTTATGAACAAGTAATTTTTGTTTATTATTTTGCTTAACACATAATTAAAAACTCTTGTTTTTAGTTTTAGGTTCCTTTTATGACTGATGAATAGTTGCTTGACTATGGATATTTTCCATCTGCCCATAGCCTAGAAACTAATCATATCGTGAACAGGGCACATGCCACGCATTCTCAATTTTGACCAGTGTTTTTTAATCTCAAATTCTAATTATATTCATCAATTATGTTTAGATACAACGGAACAGAAAGTGAGGCTGGGAGCTCGCATTCAGAAAAGTGGCCTGAGACTCCGCGTAAACCACTGGACACTTCGATGGCACGTTCCGAGTCCATTTACACGACATGGAGCAAACTGCGCCAACGTTCTAGCGCTTTGCAGCTTCGGCGACATGGAAACAACAACATGTGTTTGCAATGTCCGCCGTCAGACCTCAAGAGCCAAAGTCTACCAAATCTATCTCGAAGGCAACTGGCAAAGATGACGACTTCAGAAACACGCTGCGTAAAGATTTACGACATGCAGAGTTTGCTGTCAGATACGAATAGCTCTATCAGCTGTGGTTCGAACTCAAAGAAGAGCAACCTGAGCTTGATAAAGCTATTCATGAAGCAGAAGAGTTGTAGCAATGAAGGTATGTTTGAAAGCTAGCAATTACTTTAGTTTTATTTTGAGCTTCTATTTTTGAGTGCTGACCACCAATGGTATATGTTTCAACATTTTCAGGTATGTCTGTGTCTTCAGTGAGCGAGTGTTGGCCTCTTTCAAACAATAGTCAGTCTGACAGCGACTTCTACGTCCCGGACGCATTCAACAGACCTCGAATCCCTCAGACTGAGGAAACGGACTGCATTGGTTTTGAAGACAGTTTGGTCGCAGAGAGGAAGCATGGACTGATAGAGGAAGAGGACGAACGGTCAGCCTCTGTTGAACAAATATCCGAGTCAATCAAAATCGATGAATCAATTTTGGATCTCGAAATGAGTTCATCGTCTAGTCACCACAGTAAGCCAAAGTGTAGTATAAGATTTAATGTGAATAACAACAACAGTATCGAGCGAGTGATGTCTCCGGCAAAGCAAAGGTTTTGTCGGGGACAAGGAACTCAGACGAGGAAAGGGAGTAATGGTAATTCCACAACGCAAGGATCATATTCGTGCAGTTACAGTTCAGGAGAAGAGACGGAAGCCACGAAGATTAGGGTAGTTCCGTCGGTGACGAGTCACACACAAGCAACTCAAATTCCACTCCACCTGATCGATCGTAGCATCCAAACATCGTGCATTGCCGACTCAAACAATGGGGCTCCATTCCAGTTGCTGGAGAGCCCCAATGGCACGTCCCTAGTCAAACTCATTGTGCCCACAGATGATCAAAAGAAGAAGCCAGTTTATGTGTTTTATCCCAACTACACTCTGCCAAATTTGGACTTTTTGAGAGAGAAGCGGAAAGATTTGGACGTTGAACAAGTATATCTATTACCACAGAAATTAGAGAAAGAATCTCCCCTCGACAAGACACCCCCTAGCCTTCCTGCAAAACCGGAACGAAGGTTTTCTCCAGCTGACATGTCTGCATTGTGCAAGAAAGGGTTCGGTCACGTTCAAGACTGGGACTCGCTCACTTTCCTGTTGCCGAGAGAATACAGGCAGATCTTGGCGGATATCCCAGAGATAATGTCTCATTTCAAGGAAAAGGACGAAGAGCTGAAGCCACTGTTCAGCGTATCCCCTCGTTCAAAGGCGATGAAAACTCGGCCCCTCAGTTTTGATTGCACGGTACTAGATTCGCACGATGCTAAATGCAAAGAAGGATCTTTCTGGCCATCGTTTAATACTCGAACCAAGCCACGTCCAAGGAGTCTGGATTGCACTGCCATGATACCTGGAAATACTCAGCAAATCTCATCAACTTCAAGTTCGGCCACTCAGCCGTCGTCTGGCTACCGGGGATCACCGACAATGCTCACAGATTCATCTCAAAACCAAACGGCATACAACCCACTCTTCGTCTACAATTACGATTCAGCAAGTTTAGAATCGAGTCTGTTCAGCAATGTAGCGCCTGACAGAAAGACGCAAGGCGTTCCGAAGAGAGCTTCCAACAGCAAGAATCTGCCTCCACGAAGCATTTTACGCAACATCCCAGAGCATTACAACTGCAAGAGCCACAAAAATGACGTGAACAAACGCTATAGCATGTTTGAGCTTGGTACGGACAATGGAGGTCGTGGGGGTTGCAAGAGACGTTCTTTCAGCGTCGACTGCGACGAGAAAGACGTCGACGAGATGGAAGATGAGGGGGTCGATGCTGGTACAGGCACCGACAGCTCCGTCGAAGAAGCGCACCACAATGCATACAAAGATGCAGACCTCGAGATGATTCGACTGGAAGAGCTCTTACATCTGAGTGGATTGTCAGTCCTAAAGAGCTCTGCGGAAAACCTGACGTTTGATGACACGGAAATGTCTAAGCTGCGACTTCAGGTACAGTGACACTTTGATTCTAATTAATTTGAAAGTTTGGTTTTCATGGTTTCTTGGCAGTACTGATAGCGTTATTTGCTTCAGGTGAGCAAGTTCTTGACGATGCAGGACGAGACGTGCTGTGTCAATTTGTCCGATTGTGGTCGGAGGAAAACGGTGAGCTTTGCCGAATCGAGGGACTTGGGGGAGGAACGCAATCCAATCGACACAATTAGTAAAAAAGGTAAAACTTTTTAAAGTATCTCATTACAATAATAATTCATTGGTTCAAGATTAAAATGTTTCATACACTGTGCTGTTTCAGCTCTACATTTGAAGATCCTAACCCTTCAGTAACCCCCAAAATTGTGTTTAATTATTATCTCTGATTTGTTACTTTTCCAGCTGAGCTAGTCCGGTCCGTGAGTTGTTCAGTGGAGAGGCTCGTTGCTCATTTCACGGCTGCTCGCGACAGCAACCATTGCACAGATCTCGGAGACTCAAATCTAACGCCTGCTATCGGCCATCTTCTCCTCAATACGCTATGTGCATCTTTATACGCTGTCATGAGCCACGGGCTTAAACCATCGATTCAAACTACTTTCGGAGTTGCAACCAACTCAGTCTGGCAGGTATGACCTAATGAGACCATATCTGGCATGACACGCTTATGTGGAAAACACCACACAAAACTTCGGTTTCAATTGTGCACTTTTCTTCCTCAAGGTGATCGAAGCTACCGCGCAACAGGGTCCATTGGCAAAATCGCTCAATGATTTGGTGCTCACGATCAACACCGAACACGGTCTTACTGAGGGACTAATCAAATGCAACGCTTTTATCTTTGGGCTGTTGAAGTATGTTCAGTTCTGTTTCCCTGATAAATGTAAAATGGTGAGGCATGTAAGCAATCAATCGTTCTAATTCATTTTTTTTCGTTTTTAGCGTTGGTGGCGTAGACGCGTGGCTTGGATTTATCCGCACTCGAGACAGTGTGTTGCGTAAGCACTACACTGCAGACGGATTGTTCGTGATGGCTAACACGACTGGAGCAGCAGCTCGAACGCTTACCGATCAACTTCTAAACTCGGTGAAACTTTTGAATCTCCTTCCATTCAATCTCGACTTGCTATTCGAGTGTAAGCAACTTCAACAAAGTCTGAGCCGAATGGACACACGAAACACAAGTCCCACCAACAAATCGTGGAACTTCATGAAGTTGGTACGGTCTTTCCAAACGAGCCAAACGCAAGATCATCCCGAGACAAGTCTCATCGAAGGCAGCACAAACGGAATCAAAGCAAGGCCACGATCTTGCGTGGAGACATTCACAAACGCGACAGGGGTCAGTCCATTTCCCGACATCGCCAGCTCGGTGCAGAAACGATGGAGCAACATCAACATCAATTCAAAACTCTTTCAAGCGTTTGATAGGCTTGCTGGCATCGAGACAGAAGAGGAATATTCTGACAGCTTAGAGCACACGCCGAAAACTGTGACTGAAAATGGCTCGCCTGACATTTCCAGCGATGACAAGACCGACACGACTTGCAAATTGAACGATACGAGTATTCAGAGCGAAGGAGGGAAATTCCGGCGACTGCAGATGAAGTGGGAGATGATGAGTGGCAAGGAAGCTCCGGAGGCTGCAAACCTTGAGAAGGCATCGCCGATATCACCGACACAGTGTGCCAACCCGATACGTTCGAGAATACCACGGCTAGTCACTTCACCAGTGCGGCCAACATCTCCTCCTCTCAAAAAGGTGAGTCACAATTTCAAACAAATGTTTAATTGAATGAACGAATCATTAGTAGATAGTTAGGAGATTTGTATTGAAGAATCAGGATTTTCCACTTAACGTGACTCATGGCTACCTCTTTTTTTTTAATCATTTCTGATTTCAGTCTTTTCCGAAAGATAAATTGGTAACTTTCTGGCTTTGCACATACATGTTTCATTGCCAGAATTAAAGCAAACCTTAAATTTAAAAAAATCTGTGAATTACCTTTTTTTAAATACTGTTAATCAATGTGTATCATACTGCCATTCTGTCATACTATCATAATACTGTGAATCAATGAAGAAATCTTAGTCTTATTTGTTCATTTTATGTGTTTGACTACAGCTTTCGATACCAGGAAGCAAGGCCCCCCCACGCAGTGCTCCTGCACGAACAGCCCCTGTCAAGCGACCCCCAACCGTGGGCCGCATCAGTCGGGCCGAGCAGCCTGTATCGGGGGCCAAGCGGCCCACCAGTCTGCCGTACAAGAAGCCTGCGCAAGAAACGCCCCCAACGGCAACCAGGAGGGCTGCGTCCTCTACCAGAAGGATTGACACAACACCTCCAAGGTGAAGTACAACCAACGACTCTGATCCCTCAACCTATATCTCAGGATCTTGGAAGTTGGAGGGAATTCTGATACCTGAAATAATTTTCTAGCGATTAAGTCTGATAGAAGCAAGGGTTGGTTCTAAAAGCTTGTGACTAAAAATCTGTCGTTATATAGGTGCACTGTTTTCCGAAATTTTTTAGTTCACCAATGAGAAGAAGAGAATATGTTTGAGCCCTTGTGTTGGGAATAGAAAGAGCAACAACTTCTTTGTTAAGGCATTAGACTTTAAAAATTTCACCCTCACATTACAACCCTAGGTTTGTTGCATGGACGTATATACCAGTGCCAATGCCCCATACTGAATTACCTATAGGGTCATTCCATGTCAAATAGGACCACCCTTGACCTTGACCGACTCAGAATTTCATGAAATTCGGCACACTTGTTCAGAATGTTGGTTTGAGTAAAAGTATTTTTTTGTTTGTTTTTTACTCGAAGAGTTCAAAAGTTACAGGGGGTTGAAGTTCGGGTGTTTTCACCCCCCGCGCGCGTATCACCGTCACATTATATACTTTATCTCAGGTTGTATGACAGCTACAGAGTTCCAGGAGAGCTCATCTGAAAGCTAATTAAATTCTCTACTTGAATATATAATAATATGTTCCACTTGGTGGACAGCTAATTTATCTTGATTTTCTACATCTGCATTTTCAAAAAACGCCACTGGAAAAAACCCTCCCCTTTCATTTACCTAAAAAAAATGTATTAATGTTGCCAACATATGAATGAATATTTGTGCCAAAATTCAGAGTTGGCCCTTCACAGGTTTTCAAGAAAAAAAATATCTTGTGCAAAAAGTTTTTTTATCAGGCAGTTCCAGAGCATAGATCCTATACCCACAATGCATAACATCTCAGGCTTTTATCAACATGGTGAGTAATGCTCATTTTACATTTGATTGCGTTTGTCCCACTTTTCAATACACGTTTATTCTTGAAAGCACACTTTCATCAAGTGACATGTTGAAACTAGAAATGTGTGCAGAAGTTAAAAACTTATAATTTCTTGTCTGAACCTCATACTTGATAACCTGCATTAGTTTCTCTTCACATCTTGAAGAGTGTAGTAGTGAATTTATTGTCCACACCCTTAACATTTTTTGTATTTGTATAATTATTAATTAAACAATGTGTTCAGTTGGACAGCTCTTGAAAGAAGAGTGTGAAGAACATATGCACATTATTGGCGACTTGGAAAGTGACAATCAGATTTTATTAGCACTGCGTTTAAAATGTGAAAATATTACATCAGTGTGCAGTTACATGAAAATACATTTCTTGTACATTATTGCCTTGGCAACAAGTCGTGCTGTGATCCTTTCAAAACACACACTGGCACACACAGAGGTAAAAGATTGACATCAATTAATTTAACATACAGAAATAAATATCTGGAGATTGTGGAACTTATTCCTGGGAAGAAATTATGCTCGACCTGTCGGAAACTACTACCAGAAAAGCAAAAAGAATAAAATACCATTTCCATTCAGACACGAACGAAATCTGCTGAACCTGACTAACCTTTCGTGGAAACAGATTCTGCGTTAAAACTAGTTAACCAGTCTTTAGCTGCATTTGGTGTATCTCCACTCAACAGGAAAAGACTAAAAGGTAAATCTAAATTATATTTAAAAAGAAAACGCCGTGATGCAACCAAGAGTTTCAAGAAGCGGCTGAAACTTGTGTCCTCGGTGACGAATATGACTCGCATGAAGATTTTTCCAAGAAAGCAGTAACAAAGTTGGGGATTTTAATGTATTTTCATGTAACTGCACACTGATGTAATATTTTCACATTTTGAACGCAATGCTAATAAAATCTGATTGTCACTTTCCAAGTCGCTAATAATATTCATATGATCTTCACACTCTTCTTTCAAGAGCTGTCCAACTGAACACATTTTTTAATTATACAATTACAAAAAATGTTAAGGGTGTGAACAATAAATTCACTACTACACTCTTCAAGATGTGAAGAGAAACTAATGCAGGTTATCAAGTATGAGGTTCAGACAAGAAATTATAAGTTTTTGACTTCTGCACACATTTCTAGTTTCAACATGTCACTTGATGAAAGTGTGCTTTCAAGAATAAACGTGTATTGAAAAGTGGAACAAACACAATCAAATGTAAAATGAGCATTACTCACCATGTTGATAAAAGCCTGAGCTGTTATGCATTGTGGGTATAGGATCTATGCTCTGGAACTGCCTGATAAAAAAAACTTTTTGCACAAGATATTTTTTTTCTTGAAAACCTGTGAAGGGCCAACTCTGAATTTTGGCACAAATATTCATTCATATGTTGGCAACATTAATACATTTTTTTTAGGTAAATGAAAGGGGAGGGTTTTTTCCAGTGGCGTTTTTTGAAAATGCAGATGTAGAAAATCAAGATAAATTAGCTGTCCACCAAGTGGAACATATTATTATATATTCAAGTAGAGAATTTAATTAGCTTTCAGATGAGCTCTCCTGGAACTCTGTAGCTGTCATACAACCCGAGATAAAGTATATAATGTGACGGTGATACGCGCGCGGGGGGTGAAAACACCCGAACTTCAACCCCCTGTAACTTTTGAACTCTTCGAGTAAAAAACAAACAAAAAAATACTTTTACTCAAACCAACATTCTGAACAAGTGTGCCGAATTTCATGAAATTCTGAGTCGGTCAAGGTCAAAACTCATTTAAAGTGGTCCTATTTCACATGGAATGACCCTATAGTAACAAGCTTTGATGATTTTACAAGAAAAAATACTTCTTCCATTCCCCAGGTAGATATTGAGTGTGTCAAACAAAAAATATGTGACCTAAAACTGTTGTTGTCACCGGTGTGGTAGGTTTGTGCGGACGCTATGCCACCACTTGGCTTCCGACAACGGGCATCTCACATTCAAGGAAGGCGAGCGTCTCAGGGTCGTGCTCGAAGTGGACTCGAGGTGGCTGCTCTGCTGCCGAGGCGACAGCAAGGGCCTCGTGCCACGGACTTCCGTCATCCGCGACAATACCTAGTCCGCTGATTCCATCTGGCGAGCATCGCGCGAGTGATAAGATGTAAAGCATTTTCTGATGAGCCTTTCACGTAACCTTCTCTTCGTGACTCTTGGATATATTCCGAATACAGAATCTTATTTTTATACATTTAAATGACATGCCATGTTGACAAAATGTCAGGACCTTCTTTGTGTAATTTGCTAAATTCTGGGGAATTCTGGGGAATTAGGCAAGCTATCGGGGAGATTTTTCAGACTGCCGATTCACGTACCGTTTATTACAAATTGTGGATGTAAACATGTCTTTCTCTACAAGGCTGGTGCACTTTTTGCGAAATGCATTCCATCTTATCACCGCGTTTTCAGCTATCGTCCAAATATCGCTTCTCTGTGAACTGCTTTACTATGTACACTGATATCATTCTTTGCAGTGCAGTTTCCAGCAATTTTTTTCATCATCAGGATTATTTAAAAAAATATAGTCTCCGTCAAGGTTCACCTTTCCCGACCAAACACTGGCTTCCATGCCATGTGAAATATAATACATTAGAGACAAGATAGTTCCCAGTTGATTGTTCTAACTAGCAGAATGTATGGTACTTGAGAAGTATGACTGATCCAATCTTTCTCCCACCTAGCACAGAATACTGGGTTTGTGTTGGTACTGGTAACGTGTATGTACTGGAATCAATCGCTGCCGGTCGCAAAGCAATAGACACCGAAATAGACAGAGTAACGAGAGGGGCCTTTAACAATGTTTTTTCGAATCTATTTCCATATCGAGTCACTTCGTGTACACTAGTACAATTTCAAGGTATTATATGGTATTATGCGCTTTAAAGACTACTAGATGTTGTATGAAGTGTAAGTGTCGCTTCAGCTAAAAGAAGTCTAATTCGGTCAAAGCTGTTTATGTTCGAAATTGATCTTCTATTGGTTCTTTTTTACTTGAAAATATGTTATTGTTAATACTGTTTTGTATGTTTGTATGTAAGTAAGTATATATGTATGTAAGCATGCATGCGCGCATTTATTATTTAAAAAATGCCACTTGAAGCTTGAGCTCTAAAGTAAATCTATCGATGTTCTTGCTTGCAATGAGGCATCACCTGGCTTGTTAACATTTCGATTTGTGCACTACGTACGAAGCGAAATGGAACAGGTATGCTCGTAAATACCTGAACAACCATTCATGCTCAGTAAACGTTATTTTTGTTTGGTTTTCATGAATGTCAACAAACTGATCTGCAGCTTAAATGCTTACTGTGTAATTTTTATTGCTGCATGTAAGTGCTCTGTTTGTAAATATAGAGTGAACTAAAAATCAATGAACATTTAAATACCTGTGTATTTACTCTTTATATTTTGTAATCCAAATCGAGAATGACATCAATGCGACATGAACAGACAAAGCTCAGGTTTCACCTCCAATCAACCGCAATATCTTGTTAGTGGTTTTCCGTGATTTCCTATTGCCTCTATGTTGTCATCCAGTCTGTCCTAGATATGTCAGATATCTGTGCGCCGCACAATATTTTTGCAACATGCATATTCTGATATTTTCCCACTTTCGACTCATTGTCGCTTCCAAATTCGCTACTTTCCTTTCTAATGACTGAATTATTTTTCCGTAAGGCCCCTAGCAGTCGAATTTGCCCCTGGGACAGAAAACAAGGTGCACCACCAAAGCACGAGCGTGGGTTGGTAGTATACCTTCACATGCGCAAGGGGCAAAACGTTCTCAAATCAATACCACCATCGCAGTAGGTAGGTTGGCTGTCCTTTTAAAAGGACACCAACCTTGAAGTTCTATCGTACATCCACTGAATTCTAAATGAGGCGCGCCTGGAGGTAGACTACTTGCGTTTCACGAGATTCTCCAAACGAGATTTCTTGCATCCGAGATCGCGTCAGAGAGGGGATCTGGGAGTTCGGAAACATCGGATGGGGGACAGGATGACGTATTTAATAGTGTGCCACGCTCTCCGGCTGTGATCTCCGCTCCGCCAGGCTTGTGGTTTCAAGCTATGCAGGTACATGACAAACTATCATGTGTTTCCGAGTGTACTTTTGATTGTGCTAGGCAAAAAGCAACCACAAAAAAATGTATTTACTATTTTCAGAGGTGCGGCAGCCGAATTCTACACTCAACTTTTCTACAAAAGAGCCCTAATAAGTCGGTGAATGTTGCCAGTGTAAAGAATTGTGCTTCTGATTCGAAAAAAGTGTCTCCAGATAATCTTGACAGTAATTTGAAGGTATTGCGTTACGACGTTACGTTGTATAACTATAAATTGCTTGTAATTTTCGGTCACTGAACAGGGGACTAACCTTCATATGTCTGTGATTAGCTGCCAGAGGTGCCCACTACATGCTGTATGTCGGGCTGTGCAAACTGCGTTTGGATACAGTATGCAGAAGATTTGAGCAAAGTGATCGGCTCGTCGGGTCCAGCAGAAGCAAGAAAAATAATTTTGGAGCATGTATCAGATCCAAATATCAAAGCTTATCTATTGAATGAACTGTCGTTTTTACAGAAAAACATAGAACAGTAACTAGGTAACTAGCTAAGTGTCCGATTGATGATAATTCACATTACATCAAAAAGTGTACCTGATAAAGTACAAAATAGGTAGTGTTTAATTGATGGTTGTGATATTACTGTTGCATTATTAAATAGATTGAAAAATAATAGGACTGGCTTATATTTTCACGTTTTTGCGGTACGCCACCAAATACAAGGCGTAATCAAGTTTTGAAGAAGGACTTGGATAGTTAGTACTATGTATCATAGATCATGCATGTGAAATCTTTCTCGTCGTCGATGCGACTTATTGAAAAATGCCGACATTGTCGGGTTTCTGCTAGTTGAAAGACGCGCCTGCCCAGGCCGGTCGGGGCTCGAACTGGATACCGCATTGGAGTGTTGGCTGTGGTTGGCTGTCATGCGATAGATAACAGTCCTATCACCATCACGAGGTCACCGCACACAGCTGGTACTCTCGGAGCAGGCTCATTCTTCAATCCTAGCCTCAGTTGCCGCTTACGACACAACGTCAGCTTGTTATGCGTGCGTTGAGGCATGGTGCGTGCTCGTCTCCGCCGAAGTAGACGCACATTCTAAAAGATTTCTGTAGTTCCACAGTGAATTGAGAGTGAATTAATTCGTTGATCGATTTGGTGGCAGAGGAAAACGAGTTTGCGATGACGACCTGGCTTTCGGATACCTTGTTCGTTCAGGCAGCTTGCCAAGAGGTAGGTAAGTTTTGAATTTGGAGATTCATTCAAACGACTTATTTTATTTTTTTACTTTCGATAATTTTGAAATGTAAGTACCTACATGTGTACACAGTGTTATGTGACTGGGAGTAGTGTCTTCTAGTTGCATCAGAGTTGTTCATCTGTTCATTGCATGCAAGGAGATAATCGAGAATTAAAAAAAAATGTATACAAAAATTGACATTTAAAGTTCCTTCCAAAATTGATTCAGTTCCAAGTTACGATGAGATATGATAGAAAACTCAGAGCCTCTTTTAATGCATTATTTGTATTCGATCAAATGTTCGTGTACCTACATTTTATGTAGCTTCATACGTGCAAGCGGCTAGCTTTTCCGTTCTCGGATTCCGAACTGTCCTTACTGAGTTGATGACACCAAATGCAATGGTAATGAGACGTAGGATCCGTCACAAAATTACGTGCTGTTTTTGACTCACAAAACGCGCTGAAAATAATTGTGTCACAACTCACAAGTTGCCCTCGTGATTTCATGTCGCCCCTCAGTTGGCTAGGTCTAGTACAAGTGAACATGAACAACAGGTAATGTTCGAAGGGATCATTTTGCAAATTTTGCTTCAATAGGAGGGGGGAACCAAACTGGCAAATCGAGAATAGCAAAGCAAACTTTACTAACCTATTTATTTTCTAAATTTACTTCAAAATGACCTAGTTTAATTATGAGGCCTTTGCGGCGACCATCAATTAGATTGACTGAATTACTTTATTGCATAGTGCAAGGGCGAAATGATTTTACACAGCTTCCTTCCTTGTTATTCTCGTTGAGCATTATCAATGACATTATGCAATAGTAAGTTTCATTACTTACAAAACTCATTTCAGTTATAAGATGACGTTCTTGCAATATTTTGTAATAATTACACTGAATCATTCGCGTATCAATACTATTGTCGTTCGCCGTTTACTTTCGACACGAGTTCAGTCTTAGGTTAGATGTGTCAGATGGTCAAGTAGAATGTAGGAGTTCGCGAGAGTAGTATTTTTATACAAAATATCCCTCCCTGAAACTGCCTACAGTTTTCTTTTTCTGCAAATCTTGGCTGAGCGTTTCGATGAAGAACGCCAACATTGTCCGTGTAGCTGCAAACGATTCTAGCTGAGATTTCATGTCGATAGATTTTATTTCATAGCTCAAGTAATTTTGTCTCCTAAGCAGGAAGAGCACTTGCTTTCCATCACAATTGCCGAGTGCACATCGTTGCTTCATTTACGCCTTCAATTAACGATTAGAGCGAGTTGCAGCTATCGTAGATCGATCAATTGTGCGCGCAAGTTTGTTTTTTCGATACGAAATATTTGAAGTGCAAGAACAAACTACGAAGAAACTCGGAAACAGTCTTAATAAATCGAACGGAATTTTGCGATCGACTAACTTTTTATAGTGCTATAGAAATAGATAATAAAACCAAAATTCTATTATTAAATGGCTTGGTATAATAGACGAGAGAGGAAAGGTGATCTTGACAAGTAAAGAAAGGTCAAAGCATTTTCAGTGTACAAGATTTTCACTCATATTCTGTAATAACGTAATTGAACTGCAATCATGACAGCGACTCACCAAACTGAAGAGGTTAGTAATTAAGAAAACAATCAGGGGTATACGATAATGTTGAGTTGGCTACATTTGGTGCAACGCGTTTGGTGAATTTCGCAATCGCACGTTTAGTGGTAATGCACAGTGCAACTGTGCTGTTCTTGCTTAGGTTCTACTGATTACGTGATAGTTGATCGTAAAACACATGAAATTATTCATATCTTTGTAGTCAGTACCCGCTATAACGATTTGATTAAATATTCAGATGAAAGATCGTGGGAATCATTGCAAGATACGTTGCCATGTCCCGTAGCTCATATACCATGACATGAGCTGCGATTAAACGGCGTTGATCATTTTTAATGCGACCAATACTTTTTTCCAGAACGCAGGCTTCCTGAAACGAGCTAAGACAGATCGACTTCACGCAATATACGACAAAGTGAGTGCTATTAAAATAATCGTAGACAAGCTCATGAAAATATTCCATACTAATAAAGGTCATGAAACATCATCTTTCATTTAACCTTCGACTAAAATGCAATCTTATCTCGTAACTTAAGATATATTTTTTAGATTGTTCCGATTTTATCAATGAACGTAACTTGTAATGAGTTGTTTAATGAGGTATTTAGTGAGGGTTAATAATAATGTCTGATTTTCTCCTCGGCTCTCCAGTATGCCTCGCGTGAAGTGGATGGGGTACGGTACATGACCGGAGATGACTTCGTTCAGGTCTATCTGGGAATCTTTCCCGAGCAAAACTACAATCCAGATTCCGTCAAACTTTTGGCTGGAATCGTGGATACCAGCAAAGATGGGTGAGTTAAACGGGACGAATTCTCGGTTTGTGGGGGTGGGGGGGGGGGGGGGGGGGGGGGTGGAGTTTCCGGCAAGATAAATTGGTTTCTCGATTCTTGTTGCATCACACAAAAGCATTTAAACACATCAAGTCAAGTTCACTTCTTGTTAGGTCCGGGCAAAGTGTCTTGTAATATTTTTTTTTACTGTGCTAATAATTGTATCAACTTTTTTGTACGCCTCTGAGACCCATTTGCAAAATATCAATTATTTCCTTATTTTACTGCTGGCGCCATATTGATCAGTGTTCAACAGCTGTTGTCTTAGTTATTATAATAATCGGCTGTATTATCTCGATATTCAGCCGTTGGAATGCTCTCTCGAGTAAGGAGGGGGGCGTAGTTAGGGATATATAGTACCTCAACAATAGAGCCCCCCCCCCCCCCCCCCTCTCACCCTGAAATAAAGCTTTTTTTTTAATAACAGCCATACAGCAAGAAGGAATGACGAACTAAAAAATGGTTGCTTGACCTTCAAAGATATTGAAAATAAGTGTCCTGTTATGTTACAGGACGCACAGGATTATATCACGCCGGCAAAGTAAAATAGATAAGCCGGTTAACTTTTCTGTAAACGCAACGATCCGTGTAATCGGCAATTGTGCTCCATCATTAGCATT
Source organism: Protonemura montana (assembly GCA_947568835.1). Lineage (NCBI taxonomy): Eukaryota > Metazoa > Arthropoda > Insecta > Plecoptera > Nemouridae > Protonemura > Protonemura montana. Next base: position 22,234,698 of record OX387604.1, on the reverse strand, counting down.
AATTAGCTAGCTGATCAAAATCACCCGTACCAATTATTTCATAAAATCCAATGTTCGATATATCATCTAATGATATGCATAATTTATTCTTCAGTTTGGTGTCAGTAAAGTTGTGCTATCGCTTAGCTAATCATATTAAAATCTCAGGCGTTATCTTGAGCTGAGATTCTGAATGCAAGGCGCTCGCGCTAATCTCAAGGTCATTCTCTACGTCCCTCCGACAAGAAATAGCAGGCGATTTATCTAAACTACCAAAAGAGGATTTCTCCCCTTGCCCCCTAGGTTTTATAGTAAACAATAAACCCAATCCCTTTACAGAATAGCAAGTTTACGCTACGCGACTAACTAACTTGGGAAATGTGGCGTGCTACAGCAAAAGTTGTTTCAGTAATGAACACCAATATTACGAATTATGAAATAATTACTGCTAATTACAATATGCTATGTTGTTTTAGGGCCCACTAGTTCCTAGTATTTTTATTTCCGGCTACTAGCTGGGGGCAAATCGAAGACGAGAGCATAAAGAATTAAATAAGAATCCTGCAGGGACTCCAAAAAATGATTGGCATGTTTTTTTTTTAGGCTCATCTCGTTCCCGGAGTTCCAAGCGTTCGAGGGACTTCTTTGTGCCCCCGACGCACTTTACAAAACGGCGTTCCAACTTTTCGATACCAACGGAAATGGAATGGTTACTTTTGGTAAGCAAAATCGTCGTCCCATTAAAGCCTTGTTCCCTCAAGCTCTTTAGCCACATGCTATGTGTGAAAGCTCGCTATGATGTTGTGATCATTTTTCTCATTGCAGATGAGTTTGCTGAGGTGATGACGAAAACGGTGCTGCATCAGAAAATGCCTTTCGATATGAACAGCGAATTTATCAAGCTGTATTTTGGTAAAGACAAGAAGAGGTTGATCAACTATGGCGAGTTCAGCCAATTTCTACACGACTTTCATGAAGAATATGCAATGGAAGCATTTAGGTAAAATCATAATACTGACGAGCTCAGAGTCAAAACCTAAGGCTATGGTTTCTAACAAAAAAAAGTTTAATACCACGCAAATGATAACACATATTTTCCGGTTTCAGACGATTTGACAAGGAGGGAGCAGGATTTATTGCCGTTCTTGATTTTCAAGACATCATGATCAGCATAAAGAGCCATTTGTTGACAAAAGAAGTGAAATCAAACCTTGTGGCAGTATGGAAAATATTTATCCCTTCAATAGAACCCTCACCCTCAAGCAATGACAGTCCATAATTTGCTCCATGTTTTGGCTTTTCTCAGGCTGGAGGACAAGGTAGACACCGAGTTAGTTTCCCTTACTTCATGGCGTTCAATTCTTTGCTGAACAACATGGAACTCATCAAGAGGATATACCTGAACGCAACCAACGGCAGTAGGAACATAGAAGTGTCAAAAGGTATTAAATATTGAATGTGACAAATATTGAAAGTTTTAACTGTAACGAGGATACAGATTTGTTTAAATTGATTTCTGAGCAATATGCCGGGTCAGTTGTCGGATGGGTGACTATCACACAGATCAATGCACATGACTGTCTGTTTGGGAGGAATTAGAACAAGAACTTCATGGGTTGAGTAGTGGAGGAATCATGTTGCTTGGTCTCTTCTGAAGGAAAGTTCAAACTTTGTGTACAACCGTCCTTCCGAAGAGACATTTTGCTCGTAGTCTTTTCTAAATACTTATGTGTTTCACCCACACCAGGTTTAGGCTAGGTCACCTGCACTGAATGTACTCTAAGGTACTGTTTTGTAGACCAGTGCCTTCAAGTTCGCAACCAGAACAATTTTCCGTTGTTAAACACTATCAATTAAATTAAATTGTAGGACAGAACACTATTACCTTCAAGCAAAAATGTAGGTGACCAGGAAACGATCGGTTATTTTGCAAAATAAAGTACTCCGAATTTGATTGCAGTTGCCCTCAAAATATATTATAAAGGAGGTAAAACATTCAGTAGCGTCCTACTTTTCTCTGTCTCCATCTGACAGTCGTACAGTGATCTGTAATGAGAACTTAATTTCTGTATGTTTTTTTCAGAGGAGTTCCTCCACTCTGCACAGATGATGTCGCAGATAACCCCGCTGGAAGTTGACATCCTTTTTCTACTCTGTGATCTAATTCACCAATCAGGGTAGGTGAAAGTTGTTAATTTAATTTTCCTCAGAGTAGTTCTCTTTCGATTTTGTCTTTTCTGTGATAAAAGACTTCTCTTCCTTCAAATATTTCTTGCTTCATGGAATAGTTACTTCCACAATCTGATGGTTACCGGAAATGGATCACAGCCATGGCGTGGGTGATTATCGTTCAAATCATATTCATCACTTTCGAAAATGATTTTTTTTCTAGCGACATATAACGAGACGATTTGGTTTAAACTTTATCATTATCTGCAGGCGTATTTGCTACAATGACCTACAAGCGATTGCTCCTGAGCAATATTTCAAGCAGATCACCAGGCGGCTGGCAGAAATCAAAGCAGTTTCCGTGAGTATTTCCTCGACACTTTTACCCAAAATTCCGACTTAAAAATGGTGCCGGTGACTGGATTGTTTTTCGTTGCAGAGTCCGGAAGACAGAGGGATGTTTATCCAAGTGCTAGAGAGCGCTTACCGATTTGTACTGGGATCAATAGGTGGAGGTAAGAAGAAATATATTGATGGAGAGACAAAAATAGTCTGACTTGACCTTGGTGTTGTTTATTTGGAGCAGAGATGATAAATATTTCAATTTATGATATAAAGCATTTAAAAAATGTAATTGCTCAATTGTTGATTTTGAAAGCCAGGGGAATGTGCTTTTCTCAAAAGAGTCTTCTTGTGTAATAATAGTTTTAGGCAATGCTGCTTGGTTACAATACATACATCACACTTATCATTTTACTACAATTACTATAGAATTTCTTTAATTAGTAGTACTAATTGGTAACATTTATTTACTTAGTTAGTCTTAAGAAATAGTTTGAACTTTTCTACTTTTTTGGGTAGTATGTTGTGGTCCTGTGTATTGAGATTCCATCCCGGGATGGTTTGCCCAATGAAGGAGTTCATTGAAGGTTGGATGGTTGGATGAAGGATGGTTTGCCCACGTTTGTGTTGTAGCCTTTTTTGTATTTTTTATTTACTCAGGGCTTTGGCTGAAGGATTATTCGTGTATTTTTGCATATCTCTGTATGCCTCCATTCCTTTGACCATGTAGAACATTTCGACGAGTCTAGCAAGTTTCCTGCGTTTTTTCAGGGTGTCCCACTTCAGCTCCTCTATCATATCAGTAGGACTTTGCTCCCTTTTACACTTTTTTAGCACTTCCCTGGCTACTCGTCTTTGCACCTTTTCCACCAGGTCTATTGGGCATTTATCGTGAGGGTCTCAGCTACCGCTGGCATACTCTGGAATTGGCCTGACTAGGGACTTATAGGCCATGTCTTTTATTTCTCTACTGCTTCCCCAAATGTTCCTCATCACAAAATTGAGGCTGTTTGTTCCTTTTTTAACTATTTTTTCTATTTGTGGCCTCCAGCTTAGTTTGCAATTTATGATAACTCCCAAATATTTTACAGTTTCGACCCTTGCTAGTGGTGTGGAGCTTACGGTATATATGAAATTTTGTTGCTTTGGAGGGCGTTTGTTCGTAAATTTTATTAATTGACTTTTACTTCCATTTAGCTTCATTTTGTTTTTATCTACCCAATTGCATATGTTATTAAGGTCTCTTTGAAACTCACGATCCTGTATGGACGTAATTTTTGTGTAGAGTACACAGTCAATCGACATGTGACCTCTTGTCCAATATCGTAGATAGAGATAAAGACCCGTAATGGACCGAGTACGCTCCCTTGTGGAATTTTAGAGTTTACCAGGAGCTCTTTGGAAATTTTTTTTCCTCTTGACTTTTTGTTTCCGATTGGTAAGCCAATTGTTTACCCATCGAACTACTTTAGCGTCTAGTTGTAGGGTAGCGAGCTTTTGGACCAAAATGTGGTGTGGGACAACATCGAAAGCTTTTGCAAAGTCTAGGAGTATGGCATCAGCTTCTCCCTTTCCATCGATTATTTCTGTCAGCCCTTGGGTCAGCCCAGTGAGCTGGCAGTCGCGGGAAAACCCATATCTAAACCCGTATTGGGCCGGTATTAGCATTTCCCTTTCTCCTTGGATTTTTGAAATGTGTTTAGATATTATTGTTTCGAAGATTTTACAGATGCTGCTTGTTAGGCTAATGGGCCTGTAGTTTTTGGCCAGTACCTTGTTATCACCCTTTGAGTTTGGCACCACTATTGCATTTTTCTAGTCTTTCAGGATTTGACAGTTGTTAATTAAAATTTGGAAAGTGCTTCTTACATAATAGTCCCATATATGGGACTATTTCATATGCAATTTTGAAAAATTTATTTGCAATACCATCTGGCCATGGAGATTAATCTTTTCCCCGTTTTCCTATTATTTTATTTTTACTATCACTGTCTATCTTATTCCCAGACTACGTTTTTCTACTGGCCACGCTAATGACACAAAATTAAACAACGGATTATTGAATTCCACTTTACACTTTAAAGAAAAAACTAATTACATAACAAATGAACAGTATGCGTACTTAAAGTGTTAAAACATGATGTAAAACCAAATGCACGTATTTGATGACTTTTATGGTTGCGATGGAATATTTGGCTCTTTGATTGACTTGATTGATGACCAGATTTCAAAATTTTTAATTAAGTCCCACTCTCTTAAAAGTGATTGGGTACAGCTAAATAAATATTTGCAGCTACATCACTGCTGGCACCATTGCAAGGCTTACTTATGTCTAGTACATGGACTTATGTGAATATCGTGATTTCTAGCTGTCGGTGCTGCCACCGTTTACCCTATTGACTTGGTCAAGACGCGAATGCAGAACCAACGCACGGGCTCCTTCATTGGCGAGCTGATGTACCGGAACAGCTTCGACTGTTGCAAGAAAGTGATCCGTCACGAGGGTTTCTTCGGTCTGTATCGAGGTCTCTTACCTCAGCTTTTGGGTGTCGCTCCCGAGAAAGCCATAAAGCTGACAGTGAATGATCTTGTACGAGACAAGTTCATGGACAAGAACGGAAGTCTGCCACTTTACGGAGAAATCGTCTCTGGTGCTTGTGTAAGTTGAGCGAATGAAACGATTATAAATCTTCGATTTTTCAAGACTAACAAACCACTTGGGCTATGATTTGGGCTGAGTGAGCTCGGGGTTCCTGGCGCCTGTAGACAAGTAGTTCTGAAATTTAGAGCTAATATCTCTTCCCGCAGCCACTTAAACTCGATACCTTTGCTTTGTAGTTTGGAGTGTGAAACTTGGACCAAACTTGACTAATATTACGGGTACAATGCTCGTTTTAAGAAAATCAGCCTTCACATTAATTTGTAATTATTTTTCAATGCTTGACGTTCGGTTTCCTTTTAGGCCGGTGCATCACAAGTAGTTTTCACAAATCCGCTCGAGATTGTGAAGATCCGACTGCAAGTGGCAGGCGAGATTGCGAGCAGCTCGAAGATCGGTGCTCTCTCGGTGGTGAAGGAGCTCGGCCTGTTTGGCCTGTACAAAGGCGCCAAGGCGTGCTTCCTCCGGGATGTACCATTCAGCGCCATCTACTTCCCGATGTACGCCCACATGAAGGCAAAGCTAGCCGACGACAATGGCTACAATCATCCGCTGAGTCTGCTGTTTGCAGGAGCAATCGCGGGCGTGCCAGCAGCTTCGTTGGTCACGCCTGCTGATGTGATCAAGACGAGGTTGCAGGTGAGATGAGCTTGCGACTTCTAAAGTCAACGAAAGCTAGGCAAATGGTCTATGAAAACAAGGGACGAAAAACGAAAATATGGTTGAAATGATGATAAAATACAGGAAGTGTCAAATGGCGTAAGGTAAAGCAAAGTTTATTTTCCTATACCTTATTAGTTCTCATATTGTGCTTGCACTGCCCATTTGAATCGAAACTATAATTAAAAAAATATATAAGATGTTTGAAGACTGTATTCCAAGAATTTACTTGCCTTTAATGAAGGACCCCTGCAATCTTTGGCAGTCTGCACAAGATTGAAAATAAATAAAATCTTTGTTCTATGAACAGGTCGTTGCGAGGGAAGGACAAACTACATACAACGGCGTGATTGATGCGGCGCAGAAAATCTACCGTGAGGAAGGGTTCCGTGCTTTCTGGAAAGGAGCAACGGGTGAGTTGAAGCACTAGGAATTGGAAACGATTATCTGGCTTTACTTAACTAACAAAGTATTAGAAAAGTATTATCTTGCCGTTAGCTCTCTTGTGAGATATGTTCCATTTGTTGCTGACCTGGTTACATTGGTCCCTTTTACTTGGCTACCTTCGCCTGAAATCTAGAATCTTGTCAGCGCACATGCTAGCAGCTTTTAGGTTGCAGCAGGTTTTTCAATATACGATCAAACAAGTATATACTGCCATCATAAAAAGTCTGCATTACTTTTAAGAAAATTAAATCAATATGATTGAACTTTTAAGTAATTTTCGTGTTTCCTTTCTCGATGAATGGGAGTTTTGACTCCCCTTGACTCCCACAACTTTTGACCTTTGCTCTATCAGTATTCAGTAAGTACTTCTAAGCAATAGCATTACCCGAAATATTCCTTGTGTTTATTATCCTGACCTACCAACAAACATTTTTGCAGCTAGTAGCGAATGGACTTAGAATCAATTAACGAATAAACGAACAAGCGACCACAGAGCGTTTGGATGTTGGAATGCTCTAACACTTGCTAAGACGAATGGTGTGCATGCATTGTACTTGACACATGTTTTATGGTAATTGCAGGGTTTCGAAAGCAACATTACCTTGCAAGTTGATATTCAGTATTGATGGTGTCTGTATTATTGTGTTTGCAGCTCGTGTGTTCAGATCTTCTCCGCAGTTCGGAGTTACCCTTGTCACTTATGAGGTCCTTCAGAGACTCTTCTTCGTCGACTTTGGTGGCACGTAAGTGATGTTTCTGTCTAGCATTTGACCACGACCAATTAACGTTATATAAAAGCCTTAATCCGTTGCCAAGCTGCGAAATAGTTTGTGTCTAGCTGGCTGGCTGGCTGGGATGTCTCATTGCCGGGCGTACATCTTTATAGAAATTGTGAAATTTGGTCGAAAACGCCGGCACTTGGGCTAGATCGGTTCGTTTTTCGGGTCTACATCCCGTTGTGGCATTTTCACGGCGATTCAATCGGGATTTGCAGGTGAAATGTTGAAAATTAACAAAAAAATCAACGGAAAAAGTCCGACAACAATGCATTTTTCACCATCGAATTCGTAGCGTAGCAACGGAATAATTTGTAGCGTAGCAACAGAAATCTAAATTTTATTTTAATCTTGAGCTCTGAATTTCCGTTGCTACGCTACGAAAAGGCTGGCAAAAAGATCTTTTCTTAGGAACTGACATTGCTTAAATCGCAGCGGGTATGCAGCGGGTTCATTTCGCTATCAAATTCGTAGCGTAGCAACGGAAATTTCAACCTTGAGCTCTGAATTTCCGTTGCTACGCTACGAAAAGGCTAGCAAAAAGATCTTTTTCTAGGTACTGAAATTGCTGAAATCAACTCAAATTAATCACATCACTCTTATCTGTCACCTAACACATGGCAGCTGCGTACGCAGCGGGTGGGTCTACTAGTTATTCTTATGAGCTTGGGAAAAAGGTCAGCACAGCCTGCAGTAGCACAACTTGATGGGATAATAAAGCTGGTGGTGCCAGAGAAATAATTTTGTTTTTACACCACAGCTTATATCTGAGCCTCTGCCTATCACCTCAGGACAAAATATGTCGAAAGTAACGGTGTCTTGGCAATTACTCCCAAGCAGGTACAATTGGCAGAAAGTGGAACTAGAGAAGGGAGTGCAAATTTTTGAAAGATTGAACATACAATATCTGATACATTTTTGTGACACTATTTCTTAAGTATCTTCTGGTAAGCTGAGCTCATACCTCTCTTGACATTCTTACCAAATAAACTTCCAGCCTTTTAGAATGTCCTAACCAATACCATAGCCTGCAGCCAAAGCAGGTGACAGTGACTGAAGTGAAAGATGCATTCTCTTTCCAGGCGTCCCACGGGCTCCGAGCTGAATGTTCCTGCGACGGGCGTGGCCCAAGAGATGCGGTCGACCAACCCCGACCACATCGGCGGGTTCCAGGTGGCGATACCCATTTTCGCCGGAATTGAGTCAAAGTTTGGACTGTGCTTGCCCAAGTATCAAGTAAAATTCGCCAAGCCAAATAGTCCGTGAGCATTTGGAGAACGTGCGTGAGGGCAAAAGTTAGAAACCAGATGATCGGAAGAAGGGTGTCAACGACGGAGCCAGGGTATTTTGAATAGTTTGTGGGGGAAAGGTTAGGAAATGCTTGTGATTCTACTGTTGTGTGTAGTAGGTACGTCGGTTGCTGGCCTGGCAAATGTCCCCCTGTAGGAACGTTCTGTGATTTATTCTCTGATGCTGGGTAACGCTAATGAGCATCAACGGGAAACATCATGGTAACATTATTTTATTTTTTGCTGTTATATTCACCTTGCCAATGATATTTTTCTATAAACTCCATTGGTAACTTTTGTTCATTAACGGAAATTTCCCCAGGGATTTTCGATAATTTGTTATTCTGAAACAAATTTTGCCGTCCATGCCGAGAGGAGCAGCAAAACAATGTGGAAGCAAATACTGTATCATCTGAATTCTATTCACATTATATATCATAGGCTCTTAGCAGGTAACTACAAACTATATTTATTTTCAAAGTACTTTGGGAATGTAGGGTGCAAGAATGTGGAACTCCCCTTATAAATCAATCCATTTTTTAATGATGCAGAGTATATAACACATCAGAGCCTACAGCAGGCAACATTTCATAACAATATATCACAATCTGGTGTTAAAAATAACCATTTTTACAATGGGGTATGTAAATTCATAACAAATGCCCCAGTTTTACAGCTTTGTTACATGATTAATTTTAAAACAGTGAAGAAATGAAAAATTCACCCATAGATTTTAAAAACGAATACTCTTGTGCAGCAGAGGATAGAACTATTAAAAACAAGCAAAGCTTCTTCACAAGAAATGGAAGCAATCAAATTGTGCACATATTATTATTGAAGTGTTCACAAGAAATATTTTAGATGGCTTTCTTTCAAAATAATCCAAAGTTGATATCAGTTTAACTGAACTGAATATATTTGATATTCTTTAATGTTGTTATTGGAGAATAAAATAATGTTATTGTTATGAAAAATATATTAACAGTGAATCTGACTCATAGGTACCTTCATTGTGTTTAGAGATCTTACAACAGATCTCAGCTCATGGGCAGTGATTAATTGATGGTCTTCCACGAAGGGAACGGTGAATTTTTCAGCCTCGGTAATAGGTAGTTGGTCTGTATGAGCAAGTACTTCCCAGGGATGAGAACCCATGAACTTCTGAAAAAGCACAAAAGATTTGTTAACATTTTCAAACGATGTACCTACCCTTTCTGGCCAGTGGGATGCTCTCGAAAACTTATATTCACTGCTATCATTGGCCAGTCTACAATGAGATTAAGTTAAATCAACATAGCATCAAGAAGGTCATAAATCTAATCCTTGAAGGCGGGTTCTTTGCGACCTTCATTTCCGAAGATCAAGGTACAGACAAGTCTTGAAATATCTGGATAAAGAGTAGAAAAGTTATCGGCTCCCTTCCCATTTCTGAGCTGTTTGGCGTCGTCAGTCCTTACAAGCTTTTCCTTTTAGATAATCTGGGAAGCTTGCAGCAACGTCCCTTCAGCAAGAAAACAATTTCGAGATAAGCGCATGGCAGTAGAGAATTGGTAAGCAGTGAAATGTTTACCGCACCAAATACCTATGAAGTTGGTAGGGCCACTTATTAGGCTCACTCGAGGACTTTATTCAGCAATGCGCAGACCTCATTATTAAAATTTAGGATAAGCAAATAGGGCACAACTATTCATGACAGAACTAACTGCAAGCAGTACATTCGCGCGGGCAGAAATGTTCAGTCAACCAGCGATGACTTTTGCTTCAGTCAGTTAGATAATATGTCTAAAATAGTAAATACTGATTTAAATCTGGACCGAGGCTTGCTACATGTAAAATTCCAAACATGTTGACAGTCACCCATTTGCTTGTAAGAGATAACATCCAATACGCATTTTGGCACAAATTGTATGAAAAACAATTAATACAAAACTAGTAAATGCTTAATCTACAGCTCATAAATGCTGTATAAAAAATAGCTTTATTCAAGCTATTTCGATTCTGACTTGTTTAGTATATCACACTCAACGGTACAACAGTACAAGTGTTCACTTACCACACAATCCTGTATATCTTGCCGAAGGTGTAAGTCCACTCAGTTGGCAGGCGGGAGTACCCGCACTGTAGGGCTGATAACCAACGATGTTACCACTGGAAAAAACTAGATTATTTATCTTAAATCTATAGCAGGCATTTATTTTACCCTTTGATGTCAATTTAGCAGAGGAGGTTACTTATATTGTTAGCTCACTTTCGGAATAACATCGGCAGCTAGCTCAGCAGTAAGGTATCGAAAAATCACGGTTAAATTCCAAATCTAATTGATCCAATTGGGTGAAGATCACTGACAGCGAGAGCATGTATTTTTCGTGAGGGGCTTAAATTGACAAAATTGCAAAAATATTTGTAACTTTCAAACGAGTTGTGTACGATGAGCTGATTATTCTGTCGTCTGAGATGTTGGTCGTTTTGGCATGCCAAATAACGAGACATGTTGACATGTGTGGATACGACCTATATTCAAACCATCTTGAATGACCTTCTAATTCGCAGACCGTAATTGCGCTATGTTTTTGTATAATTATGTATTTTTCCCGAGCCCTGCTAGACTAACATATTAACAAAACCAATAGTTATGTCTGGTATATTGATAACGGTGAGAACCATATAACATACATTGGAGTGGAGAAATTTGACGAAGCAATTAATGGACCATTTAATATTGGACGTTTTACGAATATTTTATTTCTGTGTGTACCTATGCGTGATACATAGGCCATGGTTTTAATGTAACCAACCGATTTCAAATTAAACAGTAATTATGATCGAGTGCAACAATTTCGCAGGACGCAGAGCCAATTTCCTCGATGATCGATAATATAACTACATGAAATTAATGATTAACCTGCTTATTATGCCAGAATTTCCGGAATAGATGAGAGGTAATCATTGAAAATACATATGTTGCTGGGTTAGTGAATTCCCTGTGAAATTGCGTGTAAACCTAGTGACAGAAATGTTGTTGACTACAGTCACTTGCTCGATTTATAGACGATGTCCTATGATGTTCACATGCCACTCTTATGGTCTGGAAACAAATTTTATGAGTTTGTTTAGTATGGTTGCAGGAGTTTTAATTGACATGATATCTGATCAACTAATAAAAGTGTATAATTTGTTATTCATAGAACGTTTTTCAAACGGACAGAGTATGCTAAAAACCTTCGCTAAAGCAATCATCATTCTTCCTTAATATTTATTTACTAAATGGCACCAATATTGGTACATTAATTAATGGCCGTCGGCTGCATAGAAATTCAATTAAACTAGATGTGTTAATTATTACCCTCCATGGCCGGTATCATTTAAATAAAGTTTAAATATATAATTTATCATTACCATACCATTCACAAAATAGCTATTTTCGGAACCATTTGTTGATATAATTTCAATCAGTACAGACAGAAAATCACGGTTATATATTGACAGGAATTTAATTGAATCCCGGTTCCCTAAAGTCCTTACTGAGAGCATACAAATAACATTGTGGAATTCTCACCCAGGTCCATAGTTGCATATGTAGAGTTTCGTATATCCAAGTGACCTGTCGTAATAGTAGGAATAGCCACATCCTATGAGAAAAGTGTCACCCCAGACAATCTGAAAATGAAAAACCGGCTTAGATTACTCCTCAAGCAACCACTAACGTAATGTAATGTAGTTGCTTTAAGAAACCTCTAGCTACCCACATGTACAATTTTCTACAGTGGGTAATATAAGTAATTGGATTCTCTGTAAACCTTATCAAGTGTCAAGACAGACCTGGGAATAGTGGCCTGTCCCAATAGAATGCAGGGACTTGTAAAACCCGTAATGGGTCACTTCGTTGAACCATTTTCCAATTTGGGTTGTAAAGTCTGGAGAAGGATTGCTGTTCGTAGCTGTGGTCCAAGTAGATGCAATATTTTGGCCTACTGGAAATCTCGCTGAAAATAAATTTTAATTGAGTTATTATTAAAGCATCATATCGATTGCTCGATGAATGTGCAGCAGAATTGCTTTCCACATTATTTATCTATTTATCATCATATCTATGTATCTATCTATCTATCTATCTAGAGAGTGAGAGAGTGAGAGAGTGAGAGAGAGGTTGATGGTGGGGGTACACTCTTTTGCACGCCATCTCCTATTTAGTTAGGCGGAAGAAGTGTGTTCGAAGTTTCAGGTAGACAAGGTGAAGGAACCATCGAGCCATACTGAGATATCTTAGAAATATTACTAGTCGGTACATCTGATTGAAAGGCGTTTTTCTTTAATGATAAATGGATGAAAATTGCTGAAGGAAGTGAACGGTTTCTACTGAAAGCGAAATGGTTGCAATGTGATGCTGATCTCGATAGTCATATGAACTTACATTTTGGCGGGGTGTCGTAGGGACTAGCATCAATTTAGAGGCTCAGCAGGGTTGGTATTTTGAGAGGTTGCTAGGATGTTATTTTTAATTTTCTTGGGAGCTCATCTGGAGCATATTCTCTTCAAATTAACTAATTTTCGTTGCGGCTGAAGCCAGCGTATGAATTTGACTTCAAATTTAGATTTGTTGTGTCGTCATTCTGACACGATAAAAATTTGTTTATGCTTTTTTAACTCGGCGAACTTTCAGTGGCATAGTCACGAGGTAAATGGAGAAATTACTTTCCTCATGTGAAACGATGAAAAAAAAGTTAAGAATATTTTTTTGTTAGTTTAGTTTAGTTCAGAATATTTCCTGACGCTTTGTTTTTTACCAAGTCTTAACTCCACGTCAATATTTTCCACCGAATCGGATCAGTCCTTTTAATGTTTTCAAAATTGTCTACGTACCTTAAAAAATCAAATAAGCGGGTATGGGGTTTTAACTCGAGATATCAAGTACTTCACGGTCAGTTTATACACTGGTATAAAATTCCTTATTTCGTCTTTAGTTTCCTCATCTCGGTACATTTTCTTTGCCATCGTAAAATGGTTGCGCTGGCGAACATGCCAAACACGCCGATGTATCAGGAAAGCTGTGGCTTGTGATCTCTAAGAGGGAGGATGGAAGAAAGAAGAACCTGGTCTGGTGGTCGGTGGTGGTCGGTGATGGTCTTTGGTGGGCTGTGGTGGCCTGGGCAGTTGCCCACCATAACATCAGAAGCCTGGGGAGTGGGGAGTGGAAAGCCTTTAGAGGAGGCTATGAGCCAATCTTGACCCAATCAGAGTGATCGTCCATTCATGGATTTATATCTTCGCTTGACCAATTCATTTGGGCGATGATACCAGGTAAACTTTGCCGATGAAAGTGCCATTAATATGCTTACGTGTTTGCTAACAAGGTCAAAATGCAATCCAAAGCGTTGAGCGGAAATGAATCGTGTGATTTATTTTTATGGCAAGCATTAAAAAAAAAATCTTAGTAAAACGTTTCATCCTCAAAAACTAAATTAAAATAATTTATACTGGGTTGCGGAGGTTATAGTTTCACTGCTTTTTCGGTATGGCGTTCATTTACGAAATCGGGTGGGATACAAATTGTGTTTCCAGTTCATCACAAACTGAAGAAACTACAAACTACAAAAAAGGGTTTCAACTCCAAATTTCGACACCTCCATTCCTCGCATTGACGACCGCGAGATGGACTAAATACACTAACTCAGAGGTTTCGTTCAAAGTTAAACCAAAACATACTTCCCATGCCCTATAAGCAAAGCATTAGCATTAAAGCAGTTTGGTCTATTGATTTCCACTTTCCATGCGAACCAGGTAACGTCGACACGTGCGCGCCAGAGCTAGTCAAGTCGAGAGCACTCACCCACATTTCGTCCGTGGTCGTGGTCCATGACACACCTGTTGGCCCATCTCTGAGCCACCGCCGCTAGCTCGTCATCCCATACCTGCCCACAAACACATAACACCAAGTGTCAATCAGGAGCAAAACGGGAGTAAATCATGAGACAATCAGAAGCAAATCCGGAGGAAATCTGTAGCAAATTAGTGGCAAATTACGAGCATGGGAGCTAATCAGGAGGAAATCAGGAGTAAAACGGTAGCGAATCAGGAGTTATCAGGACCGCAGTTTCCTAATTCGCTGAGCCACAATCAAAGCAGCAATGCGAAATTCAACTTTTCATTTTATATAATGATATAAGAATAAGATTGCAATAAAAACCCTGGGAAGTAAAACATATTCTAGTGCAGATCAGATTACTTCGAGATTGTGATAGAAAACAACATTTACAATATCAGTCAACTGTCCAATCAATTTTAGCGCTCCTTACAAATACATTCAAAGTAGGATTAATTTGCTTGTGCTATCAAAGGAAAACTGAAAAGGTCGTGAAATGGTAATGGAAAGTGATTATTACCATTTGCAGCATATGAGCTGCTGCCGGCTGCCCATGCACCCTTCCTTGGGCAACATTTTGCCGGAAAGTATTATGCACATCCAAAATGTGTTGCCGTTCCGCGCACGTTAGATCGCCGCTCCCTGGAATCAATTCAAGGAACACCTGATCAACTCGCTGCACGAGCGCGAGCCGAATCCCGTCGATTCGTAGTCCCGAGTCCCGAGTCCTGACCTCACTCCCGGCTACCTGTGCTTCTTCTCCCTAATCAAACATGATACAGAAGGCTTACGTTTCACACGTTTCACTCAAGTCGCAAATGTCATTCCATTTCGCGAAATGAGCCGGCAAAAAGTCACTGTTGCAATTAGGTAATTATAGTAAGTTTGTGAAGTGTGGGGATTGCAAACACGTGCCGAGGATTTCAAATAATGAAACGAAATGAATGACGCCGAGTGACGAGATATAATAAAGTACTTACTTAGAAGAGTTTTCCCAGCGCACGAGTTATGCAACGCGCTTTCCACATTTCCAGGCATGGAAAATGTAATCAGAAGTAAAATCAGCTTGAAGCAGCCGGTCACCAATATTGCTCCACACATCATTCTGTCAAATACAATCATGAACCACTGAGCCATCGTTTGACACCTTATTATTATATAGGTGTGCGAACGTTCACATTCAATAAGCAATTAACAAAATAGCTTGAATTCCTAGAATCACCGAAAATGTTATTGAGATACCCGACGGATAAGGCAACACTAGTGGCACGTGAAATTTTCCGCTCGATACACGTATTTTAGAACAGTGATGCGTGCGATGCGTCCTATAGGATCGTGGAAAGTTTTACAAGAGACCCACTCGAATAATTGCTGTTATATGGTCAGACAAGACAGCTGGGTTTCGCTTTTAAAGATACAGATAGATAGGTATTCTTACATACTACTAGACAACACGTATTTTCTCATGGCTTATTGCCGGCAGGAATATTATATGAGCTTTACAAAAACCAGATTAGACGTCTTCACTTTATGAAAGTAGTTGTCAATTGAAATTGGCATGTCAGTAACTCGTACACCTTCGCACTGGTTGTTGCATCACCACGGGTGTGTTATGGACATATCAGTCGCGTCGATTCGTATAGCAGTTCGCACAGTACCGAACTCGCGCATAACCATTTCTTATGTCAACGGTAAATATGTATGCAATAATATTTGTACTGACAGATTGATCCCATAAATCTCACTGCAAGGATAGCAAAGAAAAAATAGCAAGCCAATCGGCTCACTAGGCTACAGTAATGAGCAATAGTGTTTCAACTTGAAAATGTAACGATGTTAAATGCATCAGATGAATTAGGTAGGTACTTACGAGTGGTAGCAAATGACACGTGCAGACGGTCCGATCACCAATGCAATGAAATCAATGAGACCACGACATGCCATATGGTCCCCTTTTCGTGTCACCTTCGGCACCGAAAGACAAACGTTGGAAGATCCGACATTGACCTATTAATGCCGACGTCCACATTTTAGTTCAACATCTTTTTTACGCATCGCAAAATTAATGAGATATCCTTTCCTTCCAAACTGATGATCAAGATTAGACCAACTCACTTACCTTTCATGTCTTCGGCTGAGAACATAAATCTTATCATGATCTGTTATTGCATGCTCTTTAATTTGTTACCTATAGGAGGGTAGAGAAGCACCTGATTCACTAAACCGGGTCACATAATGCAGATTCGAAATTCAACTGCGACCTCGCGTTCTTCTCTAGCACAGATCGAGCGAAAGGATAACCGAAGAGGCATTGTTCAAATTTCAGCCTTGATCTTTCCCTAGCCGACGGTAATAATTACAGGGCATTTAATGAAACAGCTCTCAACAGATTTCGTCATTGAACTGTGATTATACCTGAATGGCCACGAATGTCTGATGGAAGTGCATTGCGAGCGTCATGTGCATTCTCATGTCACATTGACTTACGATCTATGCAATACATTTTAATAATGTAATTTTTCTCAGTGATTTTTCGTCTGATCACAGTTCACTCCCCCTTCACCTTCACTTTCAGTAAATTCTTTTAATCTGATTCTGATGTCACCTCTTAAGTATCACCACGCAACATTTCAGATTTACCTACCACACAACAAAGTAGGTTTTTTCAGCAATTTCATCGGAATCGACAGAGATCACGAGCTTATTAGCGAAACCTGTGCTCACAGCCGATGCCGTGAACTACACCTGACTGGCTAGGGGAGTAAACAAGTCGTGGAATTCCATTGAGGGTTCGCACAATATCACGCATTGCATTTTATCAGGCAGCGATGAGCTATTTATAGGCAGTGCAAGGCTTGAGGCTTTTCAGGTGAGCTGCAGCAGAGGCAGCCCCTGCACACCGGGTCAATATGGGCCTATCTGGCCCCAAATGTGGCATGTCCCCGCTAAACTCGTCTGATTTTTCGTCTGATCACAGTTCACTCCCCCTTCACCTTCACTTTCAGTAAATTCTTTTAATCTGATTCTGATGTCACCTCTTAAGTATCACCACGCAACATTTCAGATTTACCTACCACACAACAAAGTAGGTTTTTTCAGCAATTTCATCGGAATCGACAGAGATCACGAGCTTATTAGCGAAACCTGTGCTCACAGCCGATGCCGTGAACTACACCTGACTGGCTAGGGGAGTAAACAAGTCGTGGAATTCCATTGAAGGGTTCGCACAATATCACGCATTGCATTTTATCAGGCAGCGATGAGCTATTTATAGGCAGTGCAAGGCTTGAGGCTTTTCAGGTGAGCTGCAGCAGAGGCAGCCCCTGCACACCGGGTCAATATGGGCCTATCTGGCCCCAAATGTGGCATGTCCCCGCTAAACTCTAGCTGCTCACTGCTCTGTAACCACTGTTCATACCGAAACTCAGTCTTGACAGTATTGCTGCGTTACTTCGCCATCCCCATGCCCTGTCCTGCTGCTCATTGCAATCTGAACATTGCAATCGGAACGTTGCAATCTGAACATTGAAGTGTGAACATTGTATAAGTAGGTACTTATATAGCATTCAGATCCGACGAGGTTACAATAATGACTGGATATCGTCATCAACCGTTTAATTAGTTTTGTTATTTGATACTTCATGGAGGAAGGAGTGGATCAATAAGGTTTTATGATAACAGGAAATTTGGTTAATTTTCACATGAACACACAATTTTTTAGAAACATTTTATTTTTATTTTTAAGGATTGTGTTTTTGTTTTGTTTTTCTTGTGTAGCCTACACGTTTAACAATGAATAGTTACTGAACTAAACCTGAAGCACGACCATGTTTTTTTCTGAGCAAGGGCGGAGGCACATCCTTGCTATGCCAGTGACCAGTGCTCAAATCACTTAGTCTGTAGGTATACTACCGCACACACATAACACAAGCGTATATATAGGGACACGGAGCTGCGTAGAGCTGCGTAGAGCTGCGTAGAGCTGCTTAGAGCTGCTTAGAGCTGCTTAGAGCTGCGCTTACATTTGCCCGCGCATTCTACATTTTCAACGGCATCGACAACCCTTTCAACGTGATAGTTGGCACCATTTTGATCGTAATTACGATGAAAATGATGCCAGCAGTGCTAACAGTATCATCGTGTTCTTTAATTACATACATTCTGCACCGCTCATCAAATTGTAATTACCACGCGAGAAGTTGATTGCGTGCCATGAAAAATACCCATTCGTCGTAAGGGGGTAGTAAAACATTACCCATCACATTTAAAATGGACACTAACACTTGTGCAAAAGTTGAAAAATATTTTACATTTTTCGTTACAATTCTTTCTAAAGTTTTTTTTTTCATTTGTTAAATATTGTACTACAGTCTATTGTATATGTTTTTCATATACCAAATGACAGGTGATTCTGGAATGGTACTTGTATCATCAGCATCACCACCGAACCAAGCTCACTGCTTCTGAATGAATGTCGTAAAGTTTACACGTGAGCCATCGTATAAATTCTGCGATCCTCATAGCAAGCATTCTCAAAACTCCAGCAGAGAAAAACATTTGTCATACATTTCCCAAGATTATTCGCAGGTTCGGAATTGAACCCGATACCAGCGAATGCTCGATCTTAGGATATCCATGACCTAACGACAGCATCTCATCTCATCACAAACTAGATACGTAGTACGTACAATTAAAAAACAGAACAAGTACGATTTACGAAATATACTTTTGCAAGTAGTCAACGAATTTAGTTTTAATTGAAATATGATTTTTGTTTAGTTTACGTTTAATACGCCTAAAGTATCGATGCTTACAGTAAAACTGAAAAGAGGTACCATTCTGTGAGCGTCCGATTCAAGAGAGGCACATTGAAAGCACAGTACGAGCAAATAACGCAAAACAGTTCATTAAATATAACAAGTCAACAATAATATCATTTTCTTATATGTATATGTATATATATTTATGTATATTTATATCAATTGATCACTATGTATCTTTACAGTATACAACACACAATTTCACGATTGGTTATCACCTACCTAATATTAGGCCTACAACTATTAGTATCACTAATCACTATGATCTAGTCTATTAGTAAATATTGACTTTAACTATCCCAAACTCGAAAGCTAGTTTTGTTGATTAGATCTTAAATATAACGTCCAATAAAGTGCCTATACTTCCCACGTGCATAGGTAGGCCTGTGAATTCAATTTTCGCTGTTCCAAATGTAGGTACCAAAACATTGAGTAGTCCAAATTCCAATTGCCATTTATTTGATCTATAGCAACGGAAGAACGGCAAATTTCTTTCTTCCTCGTAGATAATTACATTGTGAGATCCATAGGTAGTGCACGAATGGACACCCTATTCGAAAGGCCGTAGGGCGTAAAGATTGCCTAAGCACGGGGCTGTTACAAGTTACAACTATAAAATAGACTACACAAAATATCGTCAATCAGCTGATCGATGGACTGTCTGTCAGAAAACTAACGAGACGCACAAACAAATAAAACAAGAAAAGTTACAAACATATATGTGTGCATATTTGCAGGACATTCTTGCCATTTTCTGTCTCATGTGCTTACAGCATAGACTATTTTTCCCTATTATTATAATTAGAACATTGAGTACAATATTTCCTATATAAATGCAGTGCTCTGCGATAAGGGCTCTATTTCCAACGTGATATGTTTACAATACGGTGATATGACTTTCAGCACTTTTCCAACAAGGGATGATATGTTTAGGTTTCTATTTAGCCTTACCATTGTAAAATAAATGTAGGTATTTGTAGTTGTACCTACATTACCTATATATATTTAGGCAAAGATTCATTTATGTTACAAAATCTTTATATTTTCCTAGGAACTAAGGTGCATTTTTTGCTATTTAAGACTGACAGTTGTGTCCTATCCACAAAAATTACCTGCATAAAATATATTATTATTATATTTCCATCATCGCGTTAGTTTTATTTTATTATATCGTTATAATTCTTTAAGTTTTAATGTTTTGTCTACATTCAACACTATTCGCGGTGATTATTTTTGTTTGTTTAGTGTTTCATTAATATATACCGACAATTTATTTTTGTGGCATCTCTTTTGATCGCTAGTGGCAGCGATAGCGACAGCGACGCAACACTTATTTAGCCCGGCCTAGCAGGTACCCTTTATTGTCAGGTACCTTTGCCCTTTGCCACATAGACAGCTTCAATCGTTCACTCAGTGAATTGTGATTTCTAGGTTTATGATTTAGTAATATTTGTATAATATATTTTACTTATACGTATTTGAAATATAAATATATATATATATATATATATATATATATATTTATATATATGTATATTATCTTATTATAATATTTTTGTAAGCGTACCAATGTAACATGTATTATTATCAGCCAATGTATGCACAGGAAGATAGTTGAGCTGTGGCGAGTGACTGGCTAGCTGATAGCTTCACCTGTCGCACTCCGTTTATCTCCGTATATAGGTATATAAAGTTGTGTGTTGGAAAAAGTTTAAGAAGGGATTTCTCTTGTAAATATAATTATTTAGCATTTGAAGACGCGCCACCGAATGCTAATAGTGAGACTTGAACGATATCTTTTTCCCTCAAAAGTCTTCGCTGGTGCAAATGCTGGCAACCTCCAAATTCTGTTACCGACGAAAACGATCAACGCTTAGCGGCCAACAGAATAGTCCCTATTAACACGAAACCGTGAACTAGAGTCGTGAAGAAATGCCAGCCTTACGACTTCCAAATCACATGCAAATACTCTCAAACGGGGGGCGCATTTTACGATTCAGCTAGGTTCGGACGGCGATAGTATTCCTTCATATCATTACTTATACACAATTTATCAAGTAATCGTATTTAGATTGTGGCACAGCGCAGGGGCTCGGAATACAAAATTATGCAAAGATTATGCCATTTGTTTTAAAATGCGGAAACCATATGAGTGTAAACGTTTTTATATAATCGTGTAAGTGTGGCAACTTATATAATTTATATCTACATTTGATTGAGCCAAATTGAACAATATTGATTCTGGTAGCGTGATGGCGTTATATGGCTTCTGATCTAAATTCTAAGAGTGAGCATTTTTTGTCAGTTGTACTACAGCTTTAGTTATCAATATTAGCGGACGATTCTTAGTGATGTGTGTGAGATTTCGTGTCTAAAATATGTCAAAAATTTGTTTTTCTACAAAGTCGTAGGTACAGCAGAAAACATTGCTTGAAGACATAAGAATATGGCTTTCTTTTCGTCGCCCACAAATATAGAGATAGGGTATAGGGAACAATTGGATGTTCGTCTCGCAGCCACACGGAGAAGCGAGGTGGACTAAGGGCTAGTTGCAAAAATAAGTAGTATATCTTTGTTTACAGAATTACAAAAAAATGTAGTTCCACGTTGTTCGATCTAAGACCTAATTTTTTTTTTGTGATGACCAGTGAAAGGACACCAATGATATGTATTGTTGATTAAGTTGCCCTGTTTCGAGCCCCACCCACCCCCACCCCCACCCCCAACGTCACTCAGAGATAGTTTTTGTTTAGGTGAAAGCTCGCCCATGCTCCCCCATTCCCCGAGGTTCGACAATGTCCAGCAAATGTCGAATATCATTACTCACTAGCAATTTATTTATAACCCTAAAAAGTATCCGTGTAAAAAGAGTGACATGATGCAAATGGAAGCTGCCCACGTATACCTTTCCCCACGCGAGATTGCGCTGGTCTCTGTCACGTTCAGCAACATGGGCCCATTGCACTCTGGCGGCTCGAAATCTGGAACACCGGAATGCCACAAGAGTCTTAGACGATGTTTACCTCGACATTAACAGAAGCTAAGGAACTAATTAAATGTAGGTCACACTTACCACTACCGTTTCTGCTCAGCCGCGGTAAGAAATCATTCCAGAAGGCGCAAGATGTGGCTCTGGGACCTTTCCCGGTTCCGCTTTTCTCGGCATTGAAGATGAAATACTGTGGTTGGTCCTTTGAGTATATTGGCCACTCCACTTCATCTGGCACAGGTTTTCTGAGATGAATGGAAAAATATCAAGGTGATTTCAAGAAAATTGGTAGAAATAATCACTAAAAGTTTAATATTTTTCTCGTTTTCCTTTGATATCTACTCGAAAAGTGACAAAAAGGAAATCGCTGAATTCGTGGTGTTTTGTTAATTGTTGATGACTTAGCATCAGTAATTAATATCCCAGGGCTGTAATTTAGAGGGAATTGCGCGCTATTCACCAGCACTTGTATTGTTTTTATCTGTACGAAATTTTAGCGTTGTACAAAGCTGATCGAAGCAAACTGATATTATTAATTTTTTAACACCAAGTGAACTGTAGCCAACACGACATAGAAAAAGATCAATATATTAGTGTGATCGGAGAGCATTCTGGTCGTTCATAAAATGCCAACATGAAATCCAGGGTAACTGCATTAATTTCTCCACCCCCCCCCCCCCCCCCTCTACCGTAAACCACTCGAGCAGTCAATTTTCTTTCACATAACTTGTAAAAATTCACTCCAGCTGGGCTTCAGGAAAGCAGAAGAGAACTCTGCAAAAACCTACGTCGGTTTCAAAAAATGTATTTCTTGGTACGGTTTAGACCCACCGATAAAAGTGTTTTGGTGTGAAATTCAAACTATTAACGTTTACCCTGACTGACCGACATGTAGCAACTCACGCGCCACTCCAAAATTGTTTCCAAAACGCCACCTCAGTGCATTCTCGCAGACAGCCTTAAAAGGTATCAACGGCATTAGCCATATTGATGACATAAATGTAATAATGCGTATGAATACACTCAAGTAAACCAGGCAATCTCTTTCAACGTCTCTAACTAGTTAGAATTAAATCGATCGCAAATCAGGGAGGAACACTCGGGGATTCTTTCAGAAAATGAACTCAGCTCCTAAAATTCCCTTTTTCCAAACGAGAGTGTTGTTTAATGTACCAGAGATGATCACAATGTTTTATCAATGCAGCTCTGATAGAAAAACCCACCTGCCCAAACTACAACGAACGTATACCTTTAAGTAACCTACACACCGGGGTCATGCCAAGAAATCGAACCTAGACGCTTTCTCAAACGCCACTGCTTTGTGCGTCTCCTAAAGGGTGCCCAGAAGCGTAGGCAAGAAAAGATCCCCGTGTAGGTATACCAACCATCCGAAGTAAACGTTCCAAATTCCATAGCAGGTCATTCTGGTAGCCACCCAGATTGCAATACAGCATACACTCAAAAGCAAATGAGTTTTTCGCATGTCATGAACCACCAAATCTAGATCGTAGTTTCTGTGTCGGCAAATTATCAAATATCTCTTTACCCAGTCAATGCAAATCTTGAGTAGGCTTGCATAATACGCAGGCTGAGGTCTCGCTCCTTGTCGTTGTAGGTAATAGACATGTTGAGAGGATGTCCAAACACGTATTCGATCTCGTCGCCATGCATAACACCCATCCACTTGCCCCAGAGGTTGGTGCTGGTGCGCTGAAACCCATCAAAAATCGCTAATTAATTCCACACCATGCTCTCTCTCCTCTCTCTCCTCTCTTGGTGTACAAGTTTGCCTTTCTCCGCGACATTGTCTCCTTCCTAGACCCGAAAACCTCTCACTCTTTCTCCCGTCTCTCGTCCCGTCTCTCCCACAAATCCCCCCTGCCCCCCCACCCCCAGGCCTCGCACCTAAACCCCCGCCCACCCTCTCGGCGGTGGGACTCTTTCGGTCGGGCGGGCGGCGGTCGGGCGGGCGGGCGGCGGGCACTCTTTCACTCTCTCGTGCAGCCGCACTGGGGCTCCCTCGTCCTCCCTCGCCCACAGATCGAAGAGCCAAGGTGCTCCAATTCACCCCACATCGACCATAGGCGTGCATCCATCAACATCTAGCCGAAGAAAACTAATGTTTGCTTCAATCATTCTCTTTAGCATCTGATCAGCGCAGCATATATATTTTTCTTACCGTGGTTCTGAACCAATAACGAAAATAATTCTAGCAGTCGCATACCTAATTCCAGATAATCGGCTCGATTTTAACGATTTTACATGCTGCCGAGATCGTGACTGAGGGTTGTTTGGCCAGTTTGTGATCGTAACTTAAAGGCAAGATAACACTGATAACACTTTTCCCCGAAATGCTAATTGTTTCGAATTTGTGATCACAATTTTAGGGCGACCAGGTGGTGATGGAGGAGCAGGGGGGGGGGACTGGGTTGGCTAAAGGGTGGAAGTGGCGTTATTTCAAATGGTTGAAGGGAGCTAGTCGTCGTAACTTTAAGTATGATATTGATTGTCGCATGGTCGATAGGCTATCACGGAGTCTTGCCGAGTGCATTGCAGGGTGCGACGTGTTAAGTTTCTTTCCTAGTAGGCTTGTCTTGAGTGCCGAATTGAGAGACCCTGACTTAGATATAAAATAAAATACAATGTATTGTGTTAGGAAACGTACGAAAGGCATGCCAGGGTGGTTGGGGCTGCCAGGGCAAGCAAGGGATGCAAGGGCAAGGCAGGGCAGACAGGGCAGACAGGACATGCAGGGAAGATTGGGGAGGTCAGAGCAGCTGCCAGGACAAGTAGGGCAGGGCAGGTTGATCGAGCATTCGATCGATCATAGCCACGAGTTCGAACCGATGGCCGAATGGACATACTGAGATGGTTTCTTGGTATGCGAAACCAAACAGCCGTTTGCCACGGCATGGCCCTTCGTGGGAAATACCATCTGAGCAGCTCGACAATCTCCTTAGGCGGGCCGCGGGGATGGAAACCTAGTCATATTGATCTAAGTCTAAGCATTATCATCACAAGATGGGGCGTAAAAGCGAAATAAAACTCTAGGGATGCTGACATTTTCTCTGATTTAGCTTCAGAACTGGCCCTGCACGATAGCAGATTGAAATAGTTAGGATTTAATATCCTTTGTAAGTGAGGGAACTTGAAAGGAAAGAGATAGAGAAATATATGGTTATAAAACGTATAAGAGTTGTTTTAAATTTGAAACCCAAAAAGTCTTAGATTTTCTCCAATAATTCGTTCGACAGCAAGGGCGGCAGCAAGGGCGACAGCAAGGGCGACAGCAAGGGCGACAGCAAGGGCGACAGCAAGGGTCGGACGTCGCTTGTGGTTGTGGAACACATCAGGAAAGTGGCCGGGATTCGTCCTGGGATTGCGAGTGGAAGTCATGGGAATTGGGATGAACATAGGATCGGGATTTACTCGGCCTGGATAGCTGGCCGATGCAGGATCGAACTTGGAACCATTCGAATAAAAATCGAAAGCGCTCCCGCTGGAACTCGGCGACTAGGAAATTAGACTAAATTTTAACTTGCACGGAGAAAGCACACATGAAAAGAGCCCCCGATGTTTTGCCATCGCCATTTGGTTTTGAAGGCATGGTTGTAAGTTTTAAATCCATGGGTCAGCTCAGAATGTGAAAAGCCATCGTATATCTTAAGACGAAATGAAGAATAGTAACCCTGAGGAACTAGACACCTAGAACTGCTGGGAACTTGTTTTGAAAACTACTCACCCTGGCACATAAACGGACAGGAACTTGAAACAAAAGTAGCTGCAATATCAATAGGTAGAGAACGGGAAATGTAACCTTCGGAAGTGTGCAGATCAATGCTTGCTTACCTGCGTAAAGAAATAGTAGTAGACTTTCATTCCGTGTTCTGCGAACGCCTGGGCAAAGTGGTTGGTGGGGCAGATGAAGAAATAGTCTCCCACTACGTCGCCGATCATCTTCTGGTTCAAATATCCGTCACTAACATGCTCCCAGTCAGTGTACTGGAAAGCAAACAAAACAAAATATTTTCACTTTCACATACAACATGCTGTGTAAATGGCAGATTCTGATCGAAATGCTTCGGAACTCTTCAGAATAAGAGTTAGTTCCGTTCAGCAGGGATTTTGTGGTGACACGCGTACTCGGTGGGTTTTAGAGTTTTAATACGAGGTGTCACCGTCTTTAGTTCGACTTTTAATCGTTGAAAACGAACCCAAGTGTCACTTTTAGAAACATTATACATTTTTTAAATATAAGCGGACACTAATATGACATCCAGTCTGATCTGATGGGCAATCCCTTGGTACTAGAGTTAGAAAACAAAACAGTTTCTTATCAGAGTATTCTGAGATCCCAAATCACGTTAGGCGTGGACAGAAAATCGGTAGATGTAAAACCTATTTGAAACTTCACTCTCTGATGAGATTGAGTGAACTGGAAAGAAGTTACGTGCGAACGAAAATAATGTCTGTTGTGAAATCTTTAATTGTATGGCCAAAAATGTATATTTATATTTGTACCTGAAAGATGATAGCGTCTCTTTCAAGTTTCGTTCTCTTCTTGAAAATTAAGTTGATAATGTCCAGAAACTTGTCTCTCTGCAAGAAGCTTGGGCCATCCTTCTCGAAGTAGTCGATAAAGTCGTAAAGTATGAAGTACGTTCCTGAAACATATCACATTTCCGTGCCGTCAGCGATCACGTCCCCACAGTTTCCTTGCCAATCTTTCTCGTATAAGAAAGATCGTTCCGCACACATTAAAATGTTTCATTATTTGAAAAACGTTTCCAGGTCTTTTTGCATTGCGTCCCACTTTGCTTTCGCAGAAGCCGTTTATAAAAAGCGTTTTATTTGCATACCTACATCGGTTATTCATTTTACTTTAATAATGCCATTTCAATCGGTGCATGTGTTTCTATTTCATGAAAAAGTTGAAAAAGCAAAAAGTGCAATCATTTATGCAGTTTATTCATGAGTAAACTAAATTCTATACTCGTCCTCTGACATAGCTGTTGTAAATTTATAAATCTGCACCTCTAGTTAATGGTGCGAATAGTGGCTTTATTCGGAAACATTCCATTTTCAAAGTAGATAAAAATGTCAATAGTTCCGTTCGTGCGAGTTCCATGCGAGCATAGTTCGGGCGGGTTTCACCTCGCCGGAGGTGGATTCCCACTACGGCAAAGGGTCCGTATGCCTGTAACATCCTGGACGACACGTTCTGAAAGCCAACACTACCAGCTCAGGGTCCTGCGTTGCAACGAACAACGAACTACGTGGAAATTAGTCTTCCAGCGTTTGTAACTCGGAATTCGGGTATAGAATTGCCCTGCCCCATGGTTTACCTAATACAATAAAGGGCTTCCACACCAGTGGCAATAGAAGCCGTCTCACGGAGTAGCAACAAAGTCATATGGAAAAGTTGAGCAGTGGATCTCAAAACAAACCGTTTCAAACACGATTCATCTCATTAAATATTTTATGGAAAAGTGACATTGTTGAGAAATAAAACCGTCGGCAGAATTACGTAACGCAACAATAAGCTTCATTTTTATTTTATTCCAGCTAATACGGTTTCGGCACCAAGCGCCAACAAGCGATTACTTATTTACACTCTAAAAGGTCCCTTGGCTCCAAATGGTTTATTTTGCGCTTGTGCTCAAAGTTCCGAGTGCAATTTTAGATAGTTCCTAATTGTACATTTTGCACCCACGAGAGGGTGCGATCAAGATTGAGTTGTATATCACGTTAGAATATTATTCTACGCGAGGGTAGTTTATAGTTCAGATTCCTCTAGTGATCGAATAGTATCAGAATGAACTTTCTAAAAACAACACATTTCTAGCATTGCGAAATCCAACTATGTACCTATGGTGGAAATTCCTGTGTATAGCGAAGTGAAGTGGTAGCTTATAATGCAGTTCCAACTCAAGTGAGTCTCTTGTCAGCTTTCAAGCGAATACTGGATACGTGGCTTCATTTGAGTCGGACTCAATCAAAGCCGCAATTGAGTTCCTAATCAAATGACGCTTACACACAAGCGTACTTGCAATTATCGTTCAAGACTGCTAGCTTATTCAGGGATCTTAATTTTCCTTATATGATCATAGGTACCATTACCTTTTACGTAAATACATCACACACTCATCGCGTTAAAACGGAATTGAGAGCCGTTTGTAGCGCAGGCATCAAGGTTATAAGTTTTCCTTTGGAACCAATTATTTCTTCACGCTGGAAGAATTTAGGTTGAACAAAACGAGTTATTTGTACTCACCTTCGTCTTGGTTGCTTCCAATAAGAATCTCCGTATCGCTGAAATCTCCGTCTTTGAGTAATTCCAGCGGTTGCTTCGGCAGAAAGACTCCGTCGATGGTCGGCGCCGACGGAAAGCCAAGGATTCCCCAGTAGCTGTTCCACTGTTGTACCGAGATTGTCTTCGAATCGACGGCTCTCATACAAGCCATCACCTTGCTGGGTGCATCAGCCAGAAGTGTCGCGTTGCAACCACAATCCTCGACCAGGGCGCGAGCAATCTCCACGGCCCTTTCTCCTGTCATGAAGCTCCAAGGAGCGTTAAGCGTGCCACTCTGCATGATTCCGCGGCGTACCAGGCCCCTGGTCACCGGCGATACCAAATGAATGCTGACGGACCCGCCGCCAGCACTCTCTCCGAATAAAGTGATCAGTTCGGGGTTACCCCCAAATTTGGCCACGTTGTCTCGTATCCAACGAATGGCAAGTGCTTGGTCCCAAAGACCCATGTTCCCGGGCGCTTCTTCCGTGTCGGTCGTAAAGTGAGGATTGAGATAGAGGAAACCGAAAGCTCCTACTCGGTACTGCATCGAAGCCACAATTACGTCGCTCGTGGCTGCTACAATATCGGCGTCGTAGATGTCGAGGGTCGAGGTGCCACTCATGTAGCCGCCACCGTATATCCAAATGAGCACCGGCACTTTGGGCCGATCGATTTCGCCGGAGTGCCGGATTCGGAGCCTTTGAGGTACCCAGATGTTCAGGTAGAGACAATCTTCTGAAATGTTCGTGTTGGGGTTCCACATTTCTTCGCCTTCAAAACCTGGGAAGTACTCGTAGCGCTCTTGGTAGCAACTGTTGGGTAGTTGAGTTGCGTCTAGCACTCCATGCCACGGGTCAACGGGCACTGGGCGCCGGAAACGGAGGGCCCCGATCGGAGGCTTTGCAAACGGAATACCCGTAAAGATGTGCACATCTCGACCGAGTACATTTTTCGAGGTACCTCGGACTAAACCGCTCTGGGTTTGGACTACCAACGGATCGTTGTGGTAATCCTTTCCGTTCGGGAAATCTCTCTGGGCCGTCCCATGCCATTTTGGAGAGCAGTTTACACAAATGAATGCGGCAATCACTAGTACCGATAGCTCACTGATTATTGCCATTTTTGACGCACTTATATTGTGATTAGCTCGTGACGTGGCCCGACCTCGAGCCCGACCTCGACCCCGACCTCAACGAGCGCAGAACGCACGTTGATAATTGACAATATTTTCCGAAACGATTTTTTCCTATTGTGGTACGTATTTAAAACATCCACTATACACTTTTCGAAAAGCTATCATGATTTAGTTTCGATCTAGTTTTACAAAGACAACATAATTTGAAAGTAAACGAGCTTGAAAATGCATAGAAAATCCACGAAGAAATTGATTTTTCGAACAGTATCACTCTAGTTACGATTATGAAAACGACTGACAATGATTGGCAAGACTCAATCAAAACTTGTTTTGACAGGGATGCGAGGGTGCAGGAGATTGTGCTAGCAGACGTATCAACAGCTGTAGCGTAGGCGTTTTACTCCACTGCTTGTAGCGTAACGGTAGTACACACACACACCCACACACTATTCGATGACGAGGCGGCGTCGGCGTCGGCGTCGGCGTCGGCGTCGATGCAACGGCGTCGGCAGCAGCTAGAGCTTGGTCGGGTACCCAGTCCCTAGAAGGGCGTGCAAACGCGAGCCTCGTCTCGCCAATACAAGGTAGTGTTCTCCGGTTGAGTCCTGGGAAAAACAGGGGCCTGCCTCTCCCTGCGCCACCCTAGTCTCGGCGCTCACTCGGCGTCGGCGTCGGCGTCGGCGTCGGCGTCGGCGGCGTCAGCGGCAAAGGTGTTCTGCCACGCATGCGTCGCGACATATGGACGCAAGGAGAGGGGTGCTCGGCGTCGCTTGTTTATTCGATCCCTTTCTCTACAGCATATCAATACAACAAAATAAGTTTCAAATAGCACGATAGGTTTTTTTTGTTTTGTTTTGTTTTTTGATGTGTAATGACGTGCTTGAAATGTATAAATAGTGGCAAAGGGTGCAAAACAGTAATTGTGCAAGACACAGGCTGAAGAGAGTTTTTTTAATTTATTTCTATTCGTCCACAATTGATCATCATTTTGATGAACCTAGCGAGGTAACTGATGGAATTGTGATGTAGTTCTACGATTATATCAAAGTGAAAACTTTTCACAAGAACGCATGATTAATTCATAGTAATAAAGCGTAATCCTGGGGAATTGTGCATGTTTGAAGTGAAGTACGTGAAGTAGTATTTTCATTGTTCTGTTATGCTTGGTACACCTTGTTGCTATCGAGGAACTACAACATTCGGATTGAAAATTTACAATGCGTGAAAACCCTCGGGGCTTTTATTACTAAAAAAAAATCTTTATTAGAACCCACATAAAATGGAAAATTGAAAAAAAAAAGAATTACGAAACACAGTGTTTGGCCGAGCAGTAGAACTGCGAAGTAAATCTACTTCACACCCACAAACCCCCATCTACTTCACACCCACAAACCACCATCTTCTTTCTATCCCAGCCACTTCTAAACACCCTCCCCCCTTCCCCTCTCTCTCTCCCTTACATCTCTTTAGTCTGTCTCTTAAAAATATCCCAGTATGCAAAAATTGCATATCGTGGTTGTTTAAATTACACGGTAAAAAGGTCAAGATGAATCTTGTGAGGCGCATGCAGATGAACGCAGTGGAGGCCTCTCCACTCCTTGTGGAGCACCCTCACGACCCGCTAACTCTACTCTGCATAGGTTCCCAGCCCAACACCCTCACACCACCCCTCCAGCACTGGAGGCACCGCACAGGGCCCTAGTTCCCATTGCTCGCGAAAAAACACATCCCACTTGCATTATGCAATTACGCTTGGTTGGACTCCTTACGCTGATATACCCTGAGACGTATCCGGTAATCTTGCCTTAATTGACAACGCATTGATATTCTTATGGTTGGTGTTAGCCTCCTGTTGTCATAATGTTTACTTTGTTTTTTATGAACTAAGTCTCCTGTCTACGAACATACCAATTACCAATTGAAAGTTAGTACTGGTGCACTCAGTATACTATTCCACGCTATTTATTCACTATTTTCACATTATTTTTCACACTATTTCATACATCGATGGCCTGTAAACCCTTCTCGTGATGTTAAAATAAAACCCTAACCAAGATTACATCTGTTTACTTTTTTCTTTTTTGCTCGACATTATTTTTTACCGGAAATACCTACAGAAAACCAATTTTCGCCACCAATCGGTAAATCTCATTTGTGAATCTCAGTATTTAGATACAGGTTTACACAGGTGCTAATTCCGTGAACATATTAAAATAATTTTACAGAAGACATGCACACTAAGACGAGTCGGGCCTCAAGGCTTGTTCCAAGATGCGTTCATGGAATGTACAGTTATAAAGAGTAAACAAATGTCTTCAAAAATAGAAATAAAAAAGTAGTGGTAGAGTAGGTACACACGATTTTTCTGGGCTTACTCGAAAGTAATAAGTTTGGGATTACATTTGGGAACGCTGCAGCCGCGACTCGCGAGTGTTTTGGAAGCAATTGCACGCTTCACTTCAAGAGCTCCTGGTTATACAGAATGTGATTTGCCTAGATTATGTGGCTGCAGGCACAGCCATTGAATTTCCGGTCTCATTGGATTGGAAAACCATTTTAAGCGAACATGTAACAGTACCTCTGCCACAGAAAGTGATCAACTCTAATTACGATCTCTCTTACAAATTATAATTGTACATAGTAATTAGTATCGAGTCGAGGTGGTAGCAGGGCGCATTCTTTCACCTACTTAAGCAAGTACTGTATCTCCAGTATCACTCCAGTATCTTACATTTATTTAACAACAGTTATTGCATACAATCACAGGACAACAATCCTGACGACATAAAAAAAGCAGCGATTATCTGATGCTTACCACAGTCCTGAAGATGTTCTGATGAAAAGTCCTTAAGACAACGACGACCCATCCTTTTTCAAACCAGAAAAGAATCAAAACATATTATCAGATCACTATCAGATCGCGGTTCTGAACCATTTTACCATTAAATTTATTTCTCTGAATGAATTTGAATTAAACCAGGCTTAATAGCTTAACTCATCGTTATATCTGAGTTGTTTCAGACCTAACCTAGGAGCACCTAGCCATAACGTGTGAAATGTAAAATGTGCTTAAGTGATTTCTTGAATTGTAGGTGAAGTCTTCTTCGGTAAGGAATGAAATCAAATCTAGCGCGTCCGCCCACGGGCGGACGTTGTAAGCAACGAGAATGAATCAATAAGTGAAATATTCGAAATAAGTATACATTAGTGCTTCTATAAGTGCATTTGATTTAATAGATTTTTGAAGCTTTATTCCACTTAAAAAGCATACGAATAAAATAAACTGAGTTGTTTCATTACGCGCTTTCATCTCCACGTTGAAAGTCTGCATTGATTTGTGGTGTTTGGTGTTTCAAAATGGGCTCTTTAGTACTGGTCTAATGACGTTGGTGAATGAGAAGAGATTTTGATGATGATGAAACTTTTTTAGCTTGGCAGGAAGGAGGGAAAATCTGATGCCGGTTCGTAGCCTTCTCTTGACGAAGAGCACCAGACGGTACAACGCGAACAAAAGGATTCTTCCACAAATCCATGCTGTCGAGAAGTTGATTAGCAATTTGGTTCAAATCTAAGATGGCGTTTGGCCACTAGAGCGCAAATAATAATAAAAAAAAATAAACAAACACACAAGTGATATTTTTCTCGGGTAAGTGAAGTTGAAGCTTCCTGCTCACTACGCTCATCAATAACGTCGTTTTACAACGAGTCGGTTTGAACGCCACTGGTTTCGGGGTGTATACCAGAGCCATCTCCTTGACGTCAGTCTTGACTTCTTGTCAGAGTTTTTTTGTTGTTTACAATGACCCTTGACTTACTGTCATCCAATAATATAATCACATTTGTGGTCATTCGTAAATGTGCCAACTAAGCTTTACTGTACATTGTACAGAACAATGAGTTTCGAGATTTGCACGAAGGACTTTGCACTATACCACTGAAATGGAAGTGGTCTTACTTTTAGGAATCTGTTACAAACACAGGCCACGCGACCTTGATTTCTAAAATGTTTTGTCCTCGCCGTGACCTTGAGGGTTTTCTTTCCAGAGCTTACTGAATGAAACCCTAAAACGCACGTCAGGATGTCAGGATTTCAGGATGTCAGGATGTCAGGGTGTCAGGGAGTCAGGGTGGCAGGGTGTCATGGTATCAGGATGCCAGGACCTCCTTCCTTTTACTTTGCTTTACACCCTGACTTGTCAGTATCCAAGAGCACTCACTCAAACCTTACAGATCCCTTAAAATAGAGTACAAAAATGAAACCAGTGTTCTGCACCGAGAAGTTCATCACACTGTAAGAGGATTAGTATACCAAGGGTTCTCACAAAAATGTAAACCCTGTATAAGACTGTAGTCAGAGTATTATCTGGAATAGTTGAAGTATAGAGCAGTCTCTCTTTGCATCCTGGCCATTCCCTTAATAAACAACTGCCTGGCGGAATACCGAGAAATTCGACCGATCAAACACCCTTACCCCCGCACCCATCATGCTCGCTATTCAGATGACGTGTCTATTTTACGTAAACATGTTGAGTGGCAATTTTACGACAAAAGATGCACGTTTATTATAAATGTTTTTCAATTCAGCAGGTGCTTTTTAATCGCCGATTTTTCTGAAGTTCTGGCAGGTTTTTACCTTGTTGCCTCATTAGTAGCGTGTTTAACACGATAAAATATATTCATAAACATATCATAATAAGCATACGTGCAGTGTCTATAGCTTTTCTACTCGCCTTTGCATTCTCACCTTTGCATTCTCACGATTAATTTGCTGCCCCATAAATCGCTAACAAACAGAGATAAAACCGTTGGCACACGAAGTACAGAGAGAATACATTAACAATGCTCCTCAGTTCTGAATTTAAACATTAAATATGTGTGGCATTGCCCTTTTATCGATTATAAAAACGTCCACTGTGCAATATCATTCCGTTCTATCCAGTTTTTCATCAGGCAATTCAGAATTTACCAGTATGTTTAATTGAATTTTTAGGGCAACACTGAAATGTTCGGCATGTTGGAAACACCGGTTTTCGTGAAATCACCAAAGTTAGACACCACTGCACTGGGTCAGGTAATGGATGGGTGACCATACACATGCCCAGTTCTGTTCGAGACTGGTCATGTAAACACCGGGTTTACCCTTCTTTCTTTCTAGGCTATGTAAGCTTCATCAGCAGCCTCAACATTACCTACTCATTCAACGACGCCTTTGAACCAGTGCCGCATGACCTTCTGCCAAAACAGTACGTCGTAAAACACAACAAATCAATCGATGTGGGAATCACACTGCATATTGGCTGTGATGTCATGTGATCGTGACTACAAGGAAATATCCACGGATGGTCTGCTGGACACCTTCAACACAGATACACCAACTTTGTTAAAACGGCAAACTCGGGACGCTTGCAATGTATTCAGAAAAGTTGGTTTGTTAGTCCTTTCATATAGTTTTGCGAAACTTGCTAGTTATTTGCAAATACGTGTGCGGCGTGTGTTAAAGCAGTGAATTACACGTAACTCATTTTCCTATTTAATTATGTGTCACGTGCCAGCCAGACCGCAATCACACTACATGACCAGGAACAGAAAAAAAAACCTCGTTTATCGCGAAGTGGCACGTGAGTTAGTTTGAGAGTAGAATTGTTTTCAGCAGTCAAAGAAACTTTTGGCCCTAATTAGCCTTTCAAATGTAAAAAAAAATTGAAACGAAAACAACAAGAATGACCAACAAGCGCTCAACGTATACCAGAAGTTCGGAAAGATCATCATACGCAAGTAATGCAGAAACACCCAAACATTTTATAGCGAACTTAACATCTCCGGGGTGCCGAACATTTCCATTTAGTTTCTGTTTCCGATGATTCCACTCAGGAATGAATTTAAAACTGCAAGTGTCAATAATCAGTGGAAAGGGTGTACCAGGGCTAGGAGGGTGTGGGGAGGGGGGAGGGGGGGGGGGGGGGGTGTCACTATATAATAATAATTTGTTGTTTTGTGTTTATTCACTGTCAATGTTATACTCATGATCAACTTGCCAATGTGAAAGGAATGTAGTTTAGTTACACTTGCAATGTGAAAAAAATCTGTGATCAATAAAGATGTACCACTCGAGTGCGAAAGTGTTTCTAGATTGATGCATGGACGATATTTCCTAAAAGTCATTACTTTTTACTGGGCAAATATATGGATTATGTCAATATTAAATTAAGACTCTTTTTGGTAAATTTTTAAAAATTAAAATACAGCTTTTTAGTCAAAATTTAGCTGGCGGTGACCGTTTGCACCAAGGTGTCCGAAATAACAAAATCTAACCTTTTTTTTACGAGAGCCGGTCGAGCCAAGTAAGCTTCCGAAGCGTTAGAGGTTAGTAAACAATGTTTTAGTGTCTTATTCTTCCAAATATTTGCAACTTTATTGCTCTCTCCACTTTGACTTTCGACATTTATTTGTTTTGCAGTCAAATTAGCACCGAACATCTCAGCATGGATTATGGACGAGCGAACAATGATTTGTCTGTGGAAGTCGCACTTGCCGAGAAGCGATTAGAAGAAGTCCGGACATCTATTGCAAAAATCTCGGAGGATGATCTGGGAAAGGAGAGTGAACTTGTCATGCTGTCGCATAAGGAAGAATTGCTTGAGGATCAAGTCGAGTACTACCGAGAAATTCGCGATGCAGCCTTTCGCCGTCATGCGAAGATTGTGACAAAACTTTTGAACGACTACTTGGACGAACACCATTCGGATGCTGATTGATATGGGAGTAATGCTGGACGAGAAAGGGTGATGAAGGACGAGGATGAGTGATGATGGACAAGAAAGGATGACTATAGATGGTATTGATTGGTTATGGCTGAAGTAAGGTTAAATCGGGTTTTAAAAATCGCTGTATCGTAAAGCTTTTATAATTCATTTTTTTTTGACAAAATAAATATAGTTTACACAAATTTTGTTTTGCTCGTCTGTGTCGTAGAATCTGCGTAAATCATGTAGTTTGCATATGAGTTCGTTTTCTTGCCTGGGTTTGTATTTTGTCCACTACAAAACTCAGTGAATTCACTTGTGGAATGAAACGGACATTGCAATAACTTTCAAATCACAGCTGTCTTCTCCACATTAAAGCTGACAGCTGTGTTGTCCCTACTTAAGTGGACACTTTTCGGAAATTTTCCCATTATCAAATGCAAAAAAAAAGTACTTAGAAATGGTATTTTTAAGTATATGTTTTGGGATGGGAAGGCGAGGAATTTCACAAATCAAATTATTTGTTATTAACGATTGAATTATTGTGGATTTTCGAAAGTTTTTTACTTTTTCGGGTTCCTCTCCTAACTTCAAGGCAAGGTTAGGTTTTTATAATTTTCACAATTTACTACTCGTTTACCAACTTTACTTATCATGAAAAAAATGTAAAAATTCTGCTGAATATTTTAGGAAAAATGTTTACAAAAATGAGAAGAATATAAAAATGTTTGCAAATATTAAATTATGACTCTTTTTGGTACATTTTTAAAAATAAAAATACATCTTTTTTAAAATGACAGTCAAACTTAAGCTGGCGGTGACCGTTTGCATCAAGGTGTCCGAGAAAACAAAATCTAACCTTACTTTGACGAGAGCCGGTCGCGCCGAGTAAAGCTTCCGAAGCGTTAGAGGTTAGTAAACAATGTTTTAGTGTCTTATTATTCTAAATGTTTGCAACTTTATTGCTTTCTCCACTTTGACTTTCGATATTTATTTGTTTTGCAGCCAAATTGGCACCAAAAATATCAGCATGGATTACGGACGAACCAAAAGTGATTTGTCTGTAGAATTCGCACTTACCGAGAAGCGATTAGAAGAAGTACGGACATCTATTGCGAACATTCCGAAAGACGATTTAGAAAAACAGAAAGAGCTCTTTTCACTTTTGCATAAAGAAGAGTTGCTTGAGGATCAACTCGACTATTGTCGGCAAAATCGCGACGCAGCCTTTCGCCGCCATGCAAAGATAGTAACTGAACTTTTGTACGACTACTTGGACGAACGCCTTTCGGATGTTGATTGATATGGAAGTGATAATGGACGAAAAAGGGTGATGATGGACGAGTATGAGTGATGATGGACGAGTAAGGGTGATGGTGGACGAGGATGAGTGTTGATGGACAAGAAAGGGTGACGATAGATGGTATTGATTGTTTATGGTTGAAGTAAGGTAAAATTGCGTTAAAAAATCGGTGTAACATGAAGATTTTACAATTCATCTATTTTTGACAAAATAAATATAGATTATACTAATTTTGTTTTGCTTCATCTGTGTCTTCAAATCTGCGTAAATCATGTGTAAAGGGGTTTGCATATGAGTTAGTTTTCTTGCCTGGGTTTGTATTTTGTCCACCACAAAACTCAGTGAATACACTTGTGGAATGAAACGGACATTGCAATAACTTTGAAATTGCCAATTTGAGTTTAGTAGGGAAACATTGCAATGCAGAATAAAGTAAGTACTTTATGTCTCTCTTACCTCTCTGGACAGAAACAAAAAGAGATTTTGAACTGAATTCTGTTTGATTTGAAACGCTTTTTAAGATAGCAAAAACCAAGTAGATTTCCAAAGAGGGTATTTTCCTCGAAATTTTTTTCTCTTACTGACAGATACTGGAAATTTAAGAAGGGAAGGATAGAAATTAGAGGGAGTTGACCTTTTTGAATTAAATTATTTATTGGTACTGCTTTATGATTTAAAATCCAAGAAACATGTTGGCCATTTTAACAAACAAAAAATACGCAAATTGAAAATAACAAATTCACTCTCATGTGCCCCTGCCCACTCTCGACTTGAGATAATTTCTTGGTTTATTGAGCATTGTCGAGGGTATCCCGGGTACGTATCCCGGTTCGTTTGCCAATATTCCAGCCTCGCTCCCTTTCCATTGTGTATACTCTACAACGTCCTGACGCCTTTTGCATCGGCGATTTAGAATGATATCTTTACTTCAGTGTCTCTATCAATTATGTAGGACTTTCCTTACTCTAAAGTAGCTGCATTCTAGATAAGCGTTGCTTTTATTGGTGCTAAAAAGTGAAGGCAATGGTAACTAAAAGAAGCGAAGAGTTTAAAGCAACGAATATTTTAATAAAAATGGCAAAATCGATTGGAGTAAATCTTCAGCATAGAAAATAAATTGTGATAATTAAAAAAAAATCACTGCATTTTTTCAGAAAAATCCAAATAAAGGAATAAAAAAACTACGTGCAAAGCTGAAAACGTCAGACATGCATTTTGTAAGGTATTCTTGTAAAGTTTGGTGGGAAATTTAAAAACTTTTGGCTTCAGCTTCGAATCCTTGTGCATATTCTAAAAAATTCTGTGTTCATTTATTAGTTGTAATTAACCCAAAAAGATTTCCTGGAAATCTAATCGCAACCAAAAAGCGCGGGGAAGATATCTGTCATGTTTTAAAAATAAATACAGAGTTTTTTAAATTGTCAATAAAAAAGTAACTATCCGTGACTGTTTGCATCAGGGTGTTCGAAAAAAAAAACTACCTAACCTAACTTGCACCATGACTGTTCGAGCCGAGAAGAGAGTCCGAAGATTTATAGTTTTGTATAGGTTAGTTTAATATCGTACTCTTCTACATCGCTAACTTAGTTGTTGCTTCCACATAGATATTGAATTCTATTTGTTTTAAAGATTGACATACAAACAACTACAGATCTTAACCATCTCTGCCCATTATCTATACCATTTGATTATTTACGCCTTACAACCACAATTCCCCACCTCACAAATAGTCAAATACATAAACACAACACCGGAACAAAAGATAATTTCCACATAAACAACCATAGGTTAACCCTATACAAGAAAAATCCAGCATATCACAGTAATATTATTTTCAACAATCTGCCAGAAAACATTAAATTAACGACACTGACATAGATTCAAGACCATTCTAAAAAAGTACCTAATTTCAACCTGCCCATACACAATTAAGGATTTTCTTTTTATCCTAGACAATTGCTCGCCTATGTAAATGTTTTAATGTTAATGTTTTAATTTAGCATGATGCATTCTATTACAATGTACATATTTGTTCGCGGAATAATGACATTATTATTATAAACCATGGACTACATGGAAACCAACTTGGACCTATCTGTAATAATCGCTCACAGTGAGAAACGCCTAGAGAAACTCAACATCCTAATTGACGATTTCCCGATGAAAGATTGTTATTCGAAGCGAAGCTATAACAAGCTGATATCGAAAGCTAATGTATTGACCGGAAAAAATCCCGATCTTGCGTAACATTTGCTGTGAATGTTTGGTGGAGTACGCCGACCTTGTGAGCGACACACTGAAAAAGTACAAGCGCGAATGCGCTTTTAGTGTTGAGAGTTGTGCTAGTAATGATGGACAGTGATGTGGAGACAGTGGTGTGGAGACAGTGATGTGGAGACAGTGATGTGGAGACAGTGATGTGGAGACAGTGATGTGGAGACAGTGATGTGGAGACAGTGATGTGGAGACAGTGATGTGGAGACAGTGATGTGGAGACAGTGATGTGGAGACAGTGATGTGGAGACAGTGATGTGGAGACAGTGATGTGGAGACAGTGATGTGGAGACAGTGATGTGGAGACAGTGATGTGGAGACAGTGATGTGGAGACAGTGATGTGGAGACAGTGATGAGAACAATGATGGATAAAAATGGGTGACTATGGGCGTGGAAGGTTGATGATAGATTGATCTTGATGGAAGATATGATATTTAATCAGGTTGATTAGTTAACCTATACAAAATTGTGTGTCATATTTTTACCACGCATGTATTTGTGAATATAAAGATAGTTTATACACGATTTTTCTTACTTCGTCTGAAACTGGGTAAATCATTCGTAAATGGGGTTTCATATCAGTTCGATTTCTTGCCTGGATTTTAATTTTTTTGGTCATATCCACCATACAACTCGGGCAGTCATTATGGAAATAAAACAGGTGTCAATTGGCTATTGGTCTCAATTTTCCAATATGAGGATGCATGAGAACATACAACAAGGAATAAAATGCTGATCTGGATCGGACTAATTAGTTATATTGCACTATATTGCGCTATATCTTAAGCTCTTTTTTTGAACATTTTTAACCTTGTTTCAAGTAAGCATATTTTCCACCGACACGAGTAAATTAAAAGTCTAACCTACCTTAGATCTAAGGCGAAGATATGACAAGGTTAAAAAACACCCAAATCCCTCATCTTCATATTTATTGAACATGGCTGGAACATACACGGAACAATGCTGAGGGCATTGCAATTCTAAAGTTAACACTGACACGACCACTTTGGTGGCTACAAAATGGTTTCTTTCTGCGTGAGACTAGATTGAAGCATTCGCCTTGAGAAGACTTGGCTGAGGAGTCCACAAATAAGTACGTTGCTGTAGGAAAGAAAAACATAGAATACATTAGTTAAAAGAAAGTCGAGTGATTTTCAACCGCGCTCGGAAAAATCTGAGATGCTAGTGTGACAACTTTATGACAAAATTATGTGTTAATAACTAAATAACATAATAACGTAGTAGTAGTCACTTCGTACCAATTGCGTATTTCGATTACACCCGAAAAGTTTACAACAATTTCATATTTGTGTATCTTGCTTCAGGTGTGACTCACCTTGCTCCAGGTGTTTGACTCAATGACAATAAATGATACGATCATTTTTCAGATCCTTGTAACAAGAGTGGACAGAACGCGAAATAATGTCTGCATCCGTTTTGATAAAAAGTTTTCTTTCTAAAAAATTTGAGCTTAAAGTGATTTTATACGGTTAGGATAAAACCACAATATGTGTACCTTAAAATGGACAGACGACACTTGCTTGCAGAATGTCCTGTTCCACTGCTTGTCGCAGATTCACGGTGACTGAATTGTCAAAATCACCGCTGGAGACCAGGCGGACAGTCGTCACCCCACAGAATATAGTCTCCACTGTGCTTCCTGTCAAAAGAGAAAATACCGCAACATGCAAACTGTTTAGTGGCAGCTAGACAACCGGGAGTATAAAGTTTATTTTAAAGACTTTTGAATGTGTCGAAAAGGAATCAAGCGAAGAACAATTGATAAAATCACATTTACAGACAAGCGAGTTCAAGTATAGGATTTCCAGGAATACTGTTTCTGGTGTGGTCCAGCCATGGTTTGACCGGGATTTGATCAATTTTAAATCGAATGATAACAACTTGGAATTGTTTCCTTAGACCTGTTGGCTCTAGACCTGTAAGATGAGAAATAATAAGAATTTAAGCATCCTTTGGCAGAATTCAGTCTCTAACATGGAGCACATCTCAAAACTACAAAGCTGTTTCATGATGACCAGTGAAAAATGTGTTCGGATCAAGTTTGAAATATTTTAAACAAGGTTCATAAAAACTACTCATGTTTAAAAAGCAAGTAATTTTGACGGCAAAAAAAAAATCTTTCCCTGAAATAGATACAAAGAAACTAACGTCGCTAAAATGGTTTCTCTAGAGAAAGGACTGTCCCCTATCTATATGCATTTCTTTTTACAGTTTTGAAAGCTTGCTCCATATGAGGTTGGTATGGATTTTGGTAAATATGTAGCAGTATTCCCATGCATGTTGCGGTACCAGGCTTAGAGTCTAAGCCGCAGATGGAGTCAGCCTGAAGCAATTGCGACGTGTCAAGCCCAGAGGTGCCCCCGATCTCAACGTGGTCGGAAAGACCCCTCTTCGAGCACTGAAACACACAATTAGACACTAAGTATCAGGCGAAACCCATGCTCTTCTTCGTTTTTTATATTATTTTAATTTTAAAATTGGTCAAAGAGCTGATTTTAGTGGTTTATTTGTTGCTGTCCGAATGTGACACAAAAATAATGATTCGAATAGCCTGAAGGTAAAGCTTTGAAGGTCAAACTCGGAGAACTGAACTGGTCAGATGATTTCTCCAACAGCTTTCTCCCCTGGCTTCGATAAATTTCTTGCAGCTGAACGCTTTTCGTCCCCCACTACCACCTTCCGCAGCCCATTTTCAGTAAATAAACCATTAAAAAAGTTCGGATCTCGAGAGAAAATTTCTCTTTACACTTTCAAGGTCGCATGCACTGAGAAAGTTTTTAATATTTGCGGTGTTTTATTACACTGATCTCATCTGCAGGGTTCACAGTCCTATGTGGGATCAAAATGGTATCAAAAGTGCAGCTGGTTAGGGAAGGTCAGGGTATGGTAAAAACCACATCCAGTCAATAAATACAGTGCAGAGTGAAGCAAAACTACACTTCATTTAAATTTGAGTTCGCCATCGAGAAACAGCAGATATCTATCAAACATTGCCTTTATTCGGAA
Organism: Protonemura montana; assembly: GCA_947568835.1. Taxonomy (NCBI): domain Eukaryota; kingdom Metazoa; phylum Arthropoda; class Insecta; order Plecoptera; family Nemouridae; genus Protonemura; species Protonemura montana. The sequence continues at coordinate 22,191,930 of OX387604.1, read as the reverse complement.
ATTAGAGCACCTTCATTCAGCATCTGTTGCTACACTAAAAATAGGACCTTTATTCTGTCTTTTAATTTGGAAATTATCCGCTTTGCCACTTAAGGCTGATGAGATGTATGCGTTAATTGACATTTTTAAGCACTGTGTTCTATCATTCAATACGACTTTCTGCATTTTTAAGATAGAGAAACGACCCATTTTTTATTGTTTACCTAAATTCGAATCTTGGGCGTGATTCAGGCAACGGATACCTGTGCACAAGGTAAAATAATTATGATTTGATGATGCCGGTCCGTGCGCTCAATCGATTCGTTTTTAATCGATAATCGCTTGATTGCTAATTTGTAGCTTTTATAATTAAAATGTAATTCTATTAGGATGTTATCAAAAGTTAATGATCCACTAAACCAATTAAAAAAATATTGCTTATGTCGTTATCTGGTCACTCATTTTTGTTTACTGCATTTTACTGATAGGACTAGTTTTATGCCAAGAAAATCCACAACAATTCCAAATATGTTTCCGTTTACATACTCTCCACGGTTCATTTAAAAGATGTCGACTGAAAAGTATCCCATATCACCGAGTCAATGGCAATACCTTGCTGTTTTTTTTTATTCTTCTCGCTTTATCCTATCTTTGATGTGAACATGCTGGGAAAGTAAATTAAATGAAGAAAAATAAGCGTATGCCTTGGAATGGATTACAGGGTGCCCAGAGCTGCCTTCCGGCAGGTAAAGTTAACAAAATACAAAAGTGAGTTTATATACCCACACTGTTGTCCTGCTTTTGTTACCCAAAAATTAACAAGTCTGCATTATGAAAATGTTGCCTAATTTCCATTAGTTAGGTGTATTTACACAGAAATTCTGAATTGGTCCCCAAAATATCATCAATTATCAACAAATATTTGGCAACTGGCAAAAATCTTAAGATTTATTCTCTGGTATTGTCAATCGTACTTTTCCCTTTAAATTTCAAGTGAAAAGTGTTGAATTAAATGCTGGTTCCAATCAAGTCCGTGGCGATTTAAGCCAGTCGATACTGTTAATGGAAAAGTGAACGCTGCGAATGCGTGGAATGGTCGGACTGCAGCGGCGAGATTGAACAAGCTGTCTTCTGCCAACGAAATGACAACTAATGACCAAGGGAACAATAGAACTACTTCCAATCGTGGAAAGAAAGACATTTAACAGATGTGGAGACTGAAGAGGTTTTATTTTCCTCTCCCTCAGAGGAAAATAAAACCCCAGGCCCCTGGACCCTAGAAAATGTGACTTTTTTTCTTGCGACTCTCATCGAAACATAATATCCCACATTTGATACATTAACGCGCGGGAAATAGCTTTTGTTGTTTTCAAAGTAACCCATATTATAATGATCATCATGTTACTGAAATGCTGACAGGGAGATTGATAGGATGATGCAGCCATTTGCATTTCATAATATCTGACTAAAAGCAATTGGTTTGCGACAACTCAGTGAAATTCTGAATTATGTAAGATTTTTCTTCGACGATGCATATAAATTGCATTTTATTCAAACTGACCCAACATAGTAAGAATACTCTGAAAATAACGAAATTCTTAAAATAATTCAACCCAGCTTGATTGCTTTCTACCGAATCGGTCTCAATGCTCCACTTTATGAGAAATCAAAATTTGTGTCCTGAACAAGACGAAACATGGGAATTTGGCTCCGGAAATAATTTGTTCTGTAATTACAGTTTTGTGCATTTTAGGTCGCCTTTTTTAATTTAACTCTCATAGTTCAATCGCTATTGAAGAGGACACAATTTTCTAATTTAGAGTTCCGATTCCTTATAACCTAAAAAATGAACCCCTGCGCGTGATGCAATATAGGTAAGTAGTTACTTTGTGTATTGTTCCTGTTTCGATGGGATGAAAGCGGTTTGAGTCCACGAGCCCAACGTTGAGTGCCATTACACGGACATTCGCGGGGTAGATGGCTGTGAGGCTGCAATTCACACGGCGTCCGTAGTTTCTAAGTGTGTACACATCGGCGGTGCCTTCCAGGAGAATGTTGCAGGCTGCAACAAGAAACGAAAACCAATATCACCTGCAATTCATGGCGAGGAGCTGGCAGCTTTTTCTCCTCAAACTTCAATCATCCTCTCAATAATTTATGGACAATTGATTTTTACGAACAAAATAGTTTCTCAAACTGGCAAAAGCGTAAAAAGTACCAAAGGAGGCTTTCTTCTACCTCAAGACATGTGTCGCATTGAAATGTCTAGCTCATTTACCTAAAATTGCACATCGTTTTTTAAAACACGCAAAAATGAAGTAAAGACAAGTGTATCATCAAAACTTACTGAAAATGATTATCAATCCATGCCAGTCTTTGCCTCTAGGGCTGAAGAGTAAGGAGAATCCTCATTCTGTCTTTACCCTTTCACTTGATTTCAACTTAAGAGTTTCCAGATGAGAACAATAGCAATCTTTAAACGATAACGCAAGGAAAACGCTGGGCAAAGAGTGAGTGTCAAAATAGGGCATGGCATAGGCTGAAAACGTAACTTGAAATTTCCAAAGTCACAATAATTAAAAATTGATTTAATTGATGTGCCTCTTTTCCCCTTGATTCAGAAGCTTCGAAATAACGACAGGTCATGAATATTTCAGCCAGATTGTTTGCGTAATGACCCGCCTTCCAGCTTTGAAGTAAATACTCATTAGATGAACCTCGGAAAGATTGAAATTTACGATCGCCGAATTTAAGCTACAGAAGATAAATTCAATTTATAAGACGGTCTTAAAATCTATCATTGCGTCGGCTTATAACGAACTTTGGAAATTCCTATAAAAAGAAATTTAACGCGTTGGCTTTAAGAAACGTAATTTCCTTCTTAGTAGGAATCTAACTTTCTGGGAATAAATATTTTGGTGTTGGACAATCTCTTTACTTGACTGCGCCCTTGAATTTGTCTCTCAATCACTGTCGATCGTCGTCCTCATTGCGACATATACGACCCTCAACGACGTCGACGACGTACTTTATAATTGCATATAAGATTTTGCTTTACGATTATTGACGGTTATTAATTTAAAAAAAAAATAAATAACGTATAACCCCACAGATTGACATTTGTAATCTCTTTTGGCAAATGCCGAACGGTTTGGTGTGTTGGAAACATCGGGTCTCGAGAGATCACCGACGCTAAGCGATATTGTATTAAGTTAGGTATTGGATGGGTGACCATCCCTCATGACCAGTTTTATTTGGGGAAACGGTCAGAAGGATTGAAGTTAATACAATATACTCGATTTTCTCATCAACATGGATTAGTGGACAAATCCTGTCGTTCGAGTTATACCGTCCTTCGGAAGGGGCACTAGGCAGGTTAAGTATGACTACGTGCCGGCATCAGGTTTCGCTCCTCCCTTCTGCTAGGTTAGATGTCACCGACACGACGCCATAGGACTAGTGCCACAGGGCCAGCTATCAAAACAGTGCGTCGTTAAACACCACAAAGCAACTGAGGTAATGCATGCTTACTGCTTCATTTCAGAAATGAGATGCAAGTGTTTCATTTTGACCTAAATGAGCAAATAATTTAATTTTTAGTAACAAAAGTGTGTAATCTTACGAGTAATTGCTTTCGGATATCTGATGGTAACGCTGAAACCACGACCCTTTGATGGGACGCGGTACTGAATGAGAGCAGCGTTTTGGGATGACGTAAACACCGTCTTCAACTTCCGTTGTCCGCAGAATTCCCGATATCTTTCGCTCATCGGCTTGGAGTGATCGGCGGGACTTGGGAAGTACTGCCGATCCATTTCCCAACCGTCCACGAACTGAAACAGTTGATAAAATGTTGAATATTTACTTACAAACAAACAACTAGAGTAATGTTACAAAACACGTATCTGTGTCCTGTGCAAATATCGTGAATATGATGAGTCTACTGCCAATATTTTGATCAGAGCCAACACTAATATTTATTCATGCTAAATGTGGGAGATATTTGTAGGTGCAAGCTCAATAATAATAGATAACTTTTCTTTGATTACGTGCCTTTTGTACCTTTAACAGTATATAATTAGAGATTTGTTGTAGTAAGTGTCGGACTTGATCTGTTGTAATTGACTTTTGAATTGAATTAAATTATTAACCAGCTTGTTGATTACTGTTCATTCCATGAAGGAGCTTAAAACTCCATTTAAAACTCCATGTTTATCAAATTATTCATTTATTATGATAACATGTAGAACATGGCAGTATTATCTAGTCAGTTAATAGATATTCGAATGGAAATTACGAATTTTCTCATTAAGGAGTCAATTGAGGGTACTCCTGCTTAGATACTAATGTTGGAAAGCGGTTGGAATAGGTCTATTCACAACAACGACATACACTTTGTTCATTGAGCAGTAGATAGTTAGTTTTCAGTAATTACGCGACGGAACTAAGCTGATTTTTACTTGAAAGTAATTGATTGGAAAGTTTGACGCTCATGGAAAATTCAATGAATTTATATTGTTAGATAGTACGCGCGTGTGGTGATGTGATTTTTCAATTAATTTTGTTTCCACTGAGAAAATTGTTTTTGTACTAAAAATGTGAACGAGTCTTGTGTGGCAACCTATTTCATAGCTTCTCTTCATTTTCCTTTAGTTTTTGAAGTCAAAGTGCACCAGTAATCGCCTAGTAATTTGATGGTGATTTGGTTCTAATGATGGTATTATGGGATGAATAAGATACAGTTTTCAATAAAGCTTACAGTTGCATGGGCTCTGAGACCCCACTGACATTCTGCCTACACTAAACGTGGATACTTGTGTGATAAAATTGAAAATTGAGGAAAGCAATATTGTTTGTAATAGACTCGATTCCTTTAGAAGTTTCTCCTTACGCTAGGCCCAAGAAACGCAAAACTTAGCTACTTTACCGACATCACTTGAGACATGGTAATGCAGGTTGCATCCTGACCTTGAGCTTCGCGCAGCCAATAATAACGGCTACTATGACCTTGGCCCTAGGGCTGGGGCTCAAAAGATGCTCTTCTTGTACAGTTTTATTTCACCCAGGACCTTTACCCAACCTTACGGTATAAAAAAATGCTATCGTTACCATACACATCTTGGTATAGCCATTGAGTTTATAGCATACTAGCACTACAGCACCACCATATTGCTAGTTTTACATAAGCCCTCAGAGAATGGGGGGGAGGTAACAGGTCTCGCAGTACTTCCGAAATAAAATGACACAACCACTTAAATCTCAAAAAGGCAGTCGAATATTTATTTGTTTCAAAATGAAACGTGTAGCCAATGAGAGTTTCAATGTAATTCTGAGAAGTGTCAAATCAGGGATGTCTTACCGATACCAGCCCGCCCTGGCAGGGCACGTTCAAGTAGTCGAAATGAACCTCGACGTAGCGGTCTGGGTCAGTGATGAGGTAGATACCACACACCGTTTCCTGGGCTTCTCGCGCCTTCAGAAAGAACTGGCCCTCTTCTGATGTAACCATCACGCATTCTGCAACACCCACGCAAGCATCCAGGGGGATTAGATCGGGGAAACAGTGCCAGGGTGATAAAAAAAAAACACATGTTTATTACCAGGTTGATCATCATGCATATGATATTGGTACAGTAATATTAATACTACGTTACTACATTAGATTGCACTACTACACTATACATATTAATACTACGTTACTACATTAGATTGCACTACTACACTATACATATTAATACTACGTTACTACATTAGATTGCACTACTACACTATACATATTAATACTATGGTGATAATACCAGGATGATAATACCAGGTGTTAAAGAAGTTTTATCAATCTTTGTTTGATCAGAAATAAGGCAACATATTTTTGGGAGAAAGAGTTCTTTAGATTATTGACTGCGCATTTTTAGCCACATGCATTTAAGGTGCCTACGCACGGATGTTGTTAGTTTTTTGTTGCGGATGATCTTCACCATTAAGAAAATAACTGGAAAAAATAGTTAAATAGCTCACTAACCATTTAATATCCATTTTTGAAAATATTTTTTTTGACTGCTTGTTTGAAAATGTTCGTCGAGAATGTAAAGAGTGAACTACTTTTAAAAAATATGCTGATTCTGAAAATTTAGTCCAATGCAATGGCGTTTTTACTAAAAATAAAATATGAATATTAAAACAGTTTTTTTTTTATCCAAGAGATCATTATTTTGATTTAATCCTGAATTCCTTGATCAACAATGCATTTCTAAATGACTAGGAACTTAAACTTTATTGAGTTTTAGATTCCGGTGCAACTTTTCTCGATATCTGGGTAAACAGAGCTTACGGATTTTGACGTGGGTGGTGGGTGTGGAACATGGGCAGGATGGACGTGGAGTCAGCACGTTGTGATGTGCTAGGTAGACTGGTAAAATAGCTTCCTAACTCTGAGCCATCAACTACTTCAAAGTTGGGCCATTTAATTCAACATTCTGACAACAAACCTGGCACTCATCGCTCCAAAAACACGTACATCTTCTGCAGGAGCTATGATGGTCTTAGGAAATGTCTTAACTTTCTTGGTCAGGGATGTCTTTACTAATTGAAGACAGTTTGTGACATTGCGTTGGATGTAGTTTGTACATCTCTTGGTTAAGCTTGAGTTAAAAAGGAGTGGGGAGAGGAGGCAGGTGTAAGATAATAGAGATAGAAACTTGGATGAATTTGAGTTTGCATCTTACCAGTAAAGCTCACCTAACCAAACTGCTTAAACTAAGACCCATCTAATCTGCAAATTCTTACAACCTGCGTCTAGAGTGGGGGTGCCACACGCACAACATTTTGGAATCCCATTGCTACATGGATCATGGATCGCTCCAAATGAGGCGTCACAGTAGAGAGTGTTCGAGGGATGACCCCGAAAGAAACTAAAGATGAACCTCATTTAAGGGAAGTCTACACATGTTTTAAAAAATGAAAATGTACAATTTTAACCCTGTTATTTCGGAACTTCGATTTATGGTTTTTAGGTTTTCGCAGCTCCATCCGTGAGCACGCGTATGGCCGTAAGATTTAGTTAGTAGGCTATTTTTCTATGACGTTGCTGAAGAACATTGTTTTGAATCAGGCCCTAAGGCTCATTGAAACGTGGGCCCAATGGTACACTTGGAAAACGGGTATTGGGACAAATTTCCATAAATTTTGTGGCAAAATGGTGATGCAAACCAACGCCGCCGAATTGATTAAATTAGTAAACAGGCCCCAAATAGAGTATACAAAAAAGTCGTAAAATAGTTTAAAAGTCGTTCGAAAACTCGATTTAGCTTTTCAAAGAAAATGTGCTTATTCCGGTACTTACACAGCAGCAACCTAAAAGGCATCAACAAATTTTAATTGTGAGTAATTGAATAAACTCTGAAATTTAATTCTAATTAACTCCACATCAACCCAATGACCAGCGCAATCCATATCGCAAAAGCAATTGTGCATCAGGCTGAAACTGTTATAATTAACCACTATATCGATGGGATAACGTGGTACATTAACACTGTTCCATAGAACGTGTCATGTTTACCTTTCACGATATGATAATTCGCTGTGATGGACTGCTCAGCCGAAACCTGCAAAGGAACAACGAGCTTTGAAATCGAGGAGGAGCAAAGCAATTTATTGCTGCGGAAATCTGCTTTAGATTTCGATTACAAATTTCACTAATTTGTTTAAAATGCATGATCTCACATAGGGATATTCTAATTCAAATCTGCATTCTGATATCAAGCTTTGCACCAAATTAAAGCCTGATTAATGAATCAGAGAATTATTTGTCTATCTCACTGAGCCCCTTATTAATGCTAATCGGTGGAAGTTTAAGGTTATTATTGACTCTATCCACATTGCAAGATAACCAAAAACCATTCTGACCTCTACCTTAGGAACAGAAAAAAATGTACAGCTGAACGCTAGCATGCCCTACAAATTCTTTTACCCTTTAATATTTTTGTATGCGATCACAGGGTTTTACTGCGAAAGTGAACAACTTTCATGAACTGAGATAATAGGTCGAACACATTACGTGCTAATGATATATGTTGATACTCCCGTGTCAAAATCGAACTCAGAATATGCGTTATCTCTGACGTAAACAATGTCATCCTAAATACGACTGTAACAATATCGTAAATAACACCTGGTGAATACAGGTAGCTCTTCCAAAGCACTGAGTGCCGCACTGTGCATTGCTCCAACCAATGATATTCACAGCGCGTTTGCTTCGCATAGGAAACATATTAACAAAACATTACATAAAGAGAAACAAATTTGCGATATTTGTTTTAATTTTTAAACGAGCCTTTTGCTCTCGAGCTTAATTTAATTTTAAAGCAGAGTTTTTATTTTACGTTCATTAACGGAAAGCATAATGCAGTGTACTAACGAAAACTCACCTGGTTTAGGTTTACGTTCTTCATGCGCAAAAATAACAACTCAGCCAAAGGACACTTTTTATTGCGTCGTTAAGCAATTCTGTAATACAATTATTATCCACAAACTTGGAAAAAAATCCGTAATGTGTTCCTGCTAAAAGCATGGATTGATATTTTGGCTCAAACGCCCCGATATGCAAGTAAGTGTGTACATAAAGAAAAAACGATCATACTTTCTTCCAGCGACCAAAAATGTACTATCTGTTCTCATCCTGCTCATAGATTGAAAGATTTTTTTTCAAAAAGAATATCAATCAAACTTCATCACTATAATAAGCATCACTTGAAAGAACCATAAAACACATCAAAACTCGCGCCTTTTTCATACTTAACTCAACTACAAAATAATGCAAAAAAAAACTCAAAGAAACCAAATCTAACAGCTTACCTCCAATTGTGCCAACGACAAAGTAGCTTTCGCAATAATGAAAATCAGCGCTGCATGCTGTAGCACTCTCCTCGATTCTCCTCTCATCGCTCCTAGCTACCGTGGACGTGCGTTAGAATGGGCTGAACACCTACTGATTGCACCGGTTACTAAACAATTTGTTCCTTGGACGTGTTGCGTTCGCTGCTGTGGTGCGCTTGCCGCGGCACGATCCCTTATATCTGTTGGCGCAGATGTGTAGGATGCGCGGGCAATCTGCCTCAACCCGGCACTCGGCAACCAGCACCCTGCACCAGGGATCCTGCACCCTGCACCAGGGACCTAGCACCCTGCACCCTGCACCCTACACCCGGCACCCGGCACCCGGCACCCTGCACCCTGCACCCTGCACCCTGCACCCTGCACCCGGCACCCGGCACCCGGCACCCGGCACCCGGCACCCTGCACCCTGCACCCTGCACCCTGCACCCTGCACCCGGCACCCGGCACCCTGCACCCTGCACCAGGGATCCTGCACCCTGCACCAGGGATCCTGCACCCTGCACCCGGCACCCTGCACCCTGCACCCTACACCCTGCACCAGGGATCCTGCACCCTGCACCAGGGATCCTGCACCCTGCACCAGGGACCTGGCACCCTGCACCAGGGATCCTGCACCCTGCACCAGGGATCCTGCACCCTGCACCAGGGACCTGGCACCCTGCACCCTGCACCCTGCACCCGGCACCCGGCACCCTGCACCAGGGATCCTGCACCCTGCACCAGGGACCTGGCACCCTGCACCCTGCACCAGGGACCTGGCACCCTGCACCCTGCACCAGGGATCCTGCACCCTGCACCAGGGACCTGGCACCCTGCACCCTGCACCCTGCACCCTGCACCCTACACCCGGCACCCGGCACCCGGCACCCTGCACCCTGCACCCTGCACCCTGCACCCTGCACCCTACACCCGGCACCCGGCACCCTGCACCAGGGACCTGGCACCCTGCACCCTGCACCCTACACCCTGCACCCTACACCCGGCACCCTGCACCCTGCACCAGGGACCTGGCACCCTGCACCCTGCACCCTACACCCTGCACCCTACACCCGGCACCCTGCACCCTACACCCTGCACCCTACACCCTGCACCCTACACCCTGCACCCTACACCCGGCACCCGGCACCCTGCACCCTGCACCAGGGATCCTGCACCCTGCACCAGGGACCTGGCACCCTGCACCCTGCACCCTGCACCCTGCACCCTGCACTTTGCACCCTGCACCAGGGACCCGGCACCCTGCACCCGGCACCCTGCACCCTGCACCCTGCACCCTGCACCCGGCACCCTGCACCCTGCACCCGGCACCCTGCACCCTGCACCCTGCACCCTACACCCGGCACCCGGCACCCTGCACCCTGCACCAGGGATCCTGCACCCTGCACCAGGGATCCTGCACCCTGCACCCTGCACCCTACACCCGGCACCCGGAACCCTGCACCCGGCACCCTGCACCCGGCACCCTGCACCCTGCACTTTGCACCCTGCACCAGGGATCCTGCACCCTGCACCAGGGACCTGGCACCCTGCACCCTGCACCCTACACCCGGCACCCGGCACCCTGCACCCGGCACCCTGCACCCGGCACCCTGCACCCGGCACCCTGCACCCTGCACTTTGCACCCTGCACCAGGGATCCTGCACCCTGCACCAGGGACCTGGCACCCTGCACCCTGCACCCTACACCCGGCACCCGGCACCCTGCACCCGGCACCCTGCACCCGGCACCCTGCACCCGGCACCCTGCACCCGGCACCCTGCACCCTACACCCTGCACCCTGCACCCTGCACCCTGCACCCGGCACCCGGCACCCTGCACCCTGCACCCTGCACCCTGCACCCTGCACCCTGCACCCTGCACCCTGCACCCTACACCCTGCACCCGGCACCCTGCACCCTGCACCCGGCACCCTGCACCCTGCACCCTGCACCCTGCACCCTACACCCTGCACCCTGCACCCTACACCCTGCACCCGGCACCCTGCATCCTGCACCCGGCACCCTGCATCCTGCACCAGGGACCCGGCACCCTGCACCCTGCACCCTGCACCCGGCACCCGGCACCCTGCACCCTGCACCCTGCACCCTGCACCCTGCACCCTGCACCCTGCACCCGGCACCCTGCACCCTGCACCCTGCACCCTGCACTTTGCACCCTGCACCAGGGACCCGGCACCCTGCACCCGGCACCCTGCACCCTGCACCCTGCACCCTGCACCCTGCACCCTGCACTCTGCACCCTGCACCCGGCACCCTGCACCCGGCACCCTGCACCCTGCACCCTGCACCCTGCACCCTGTACCCTGCACCCGGCACCCTGCACCCTGCACCCTGCACCCGGCACCCTGCACCCTGCACCCTGCACCCTGCACCCGGCACCCTGCACCCGGCACCCTGCATCCTGCACCCTGCACCCTGCACCCTGCACCCTGCACCCTGCACCCTGCACCCTGCACCAGGGACCCGGCACCCTGCATCCTGCACCCGGCACCCTGCACCCTGCACTCTGCACCCTGCACCCTGCACCCTGCACCCTGCACCCTGCACCCTGCACTCTGCACCCTGCACCCTGCACCCTACACCCTGCACCCGGCACCCGGCACCCTGCACCCTGCACCCGGCACCCTGCACCCTGCACCCTGCACCCGGCACCCTGCACCCTGCACCCGGCACCCTGCACCCTGCACCCTGCACCCGGCACCCTGCACCCTGCACCCTGCACCAGGGACCCGGCACCCTGCATCCTGCATCCTGCACCCTGCACCCTGCACCCTGCACCCTGCACCCGGCACCCTGCACCCTGCACATGGAATAGGAATCTGGTAGGTCTTCACCACCCCCACAAATGAACGAATGTTGTACTATAGCTGGTCCTGATCTCTCTGTGGAAATCTCATCAGCTCGACTTCACCAACGGATTTTTTTAAATTGGATACGACTTGGTTGCGAAATTTCGTGGCCGGTAAATGGCGCCGGGGGGGGGGGGGGGGGGGGGAGATCTTAGCGAGGGAAAAATACTTTATTGAAAATGTTATGATGATAAAAATGAAATCATTCAAAATGTTTGCTCGCGGTTTTTTTATCTCTCACAGATTGTTAGCAGTATTGACAATGTAATTAGCATCTATAAGCAGCATTATTTACCAACATTTTCTTCTTAAGTGGTATATATTTCCTAAGATATTGAATAAAAGAACACCGAAAATTGAACGAGTATGAGTTCTTTGGAGAAATAGCGATTAAGACGTTGATATGCCTTTTCGTAATCGACACATTATTAATAAGAAGTAATTTTCTTTAATGTTTTCTCACGACATCAGCGATCAATTCTGTGCCTTCGATAATCTCTTTCGAACTTATATCACAAGGGATTAAACTGTCAAGCTATTTCTTATTTAGCTATAAGCTATTCTTATTTTCAAACCAAACAATTAGTGCACAGAACTTGTTTATCTCCCGTCCCTTTAGTCTAATTTTCAAGAAATACAATTATACGTCAGGTACTCTGGGACTGCCAATTAGACTAGGAGAGCAGGGTTGTGTGTGTGTGTGTGTGTGTGTGTGTGTGTGTGTGTGTTTGTGTGAGAGAGAAGAAGAGACAGAAAGAGAGCGAGAGAGGGATGGAACGTTTAATTTGTTTCGGGATACTAAACACTGTTTGTTTGTCTCTTTTGATTAATTAAGAACCCGTCAGCATCCCGTCCCGTAATTCAAGAAGCTTGCCCCCTGGAAGTATCCCTGGACAGAACTGATGTTATTTCCATCCATCACTATCAGTTGCTGCATACACGAGCACCTTCATCTTCATCTTTATCTTCATCTTTATCTTCCTGCTTTAAGCCACCTAATTTGTCTGCTTTGCATATTGATTGTAATCGCAGAATAAATACGCCCATCCCTTTGAGACGCTTCTAATTCAATTTTATAATAATAATTAAAAGGAGATTCACAGCGAAACTATAGAATAATTACTTAGGTGACAAAGCCTTTAAAAGCAGCGTAGGCACACATCTTTAAATTCCCTTTCCTGTCATCCCCTTCCCCTTTCTCACTTTGTCTTAAGGACAATTCGCAAGGGTCCCATCCTATTACAAGCACCGCTTTTTAGTTAAGACGGCACAAAGACAGATGACGTTAAGATCTGAAATTTTGTCTCATTATTTTGTTAATTTCCTCGCCTTTTAAAGCAATTTTCTTGGGTATTTTAAGTGTAACCATGCACAACTTCTATAGCATCATATAGCCATGACCTCGTTGACACTTTATAATGTCGAGGTTTGCCAACCTTTCTGAGACATGGTCTAATTCATTCCTTATGAGAAGTGTCCCCCATTTGCAAGTGCAAACTTATGGGCGACCAATACCACAACCTTAGGCTTCTATAGAGTCTGGTTAAGATGACAAAGTTTACCGTGGTTAGCGCCCCCAAGTCCCTTGATTAATATTGTACGGGAATAGCTTTCCCATTAGAAGGAGGCATATACTGCTAGCTACTAGGTCATAATCCCAGCGAAGTGGTGGCGGTAACCATGTGTGGTAACGTTGATCTGAAAGCTTACTCCTATTTACCTAAGTAATAAAAATCACTTCACGCTCACAGCATCTCTATGGCAGTAATAAAATTGTTCATAACTCGCCAACTCTTATCAGGCTGTTATTTCTTTTTGACATTTGATTTGCCGTTAATATTGCACATAAATTACAGTAAACTTCTGTAATAGACCACTGGTTTTTATACGCATGTTATTAGTTGCGTTTTATTGGTTTTATAAGAATGATAACAGAATACAATAGCTGTGGTTTTAGCAGATAATTTTTATTAACACAAAAGCACCAAACAGATCTGAATCGTAGAAGTTCATATAGAATTTGAGAGTATCCATAAAGTTTTAATTATTCAATCAGACTTGAACGAATTTGAATCAAATTACTTTTAAATCTCAATCTCGTCCATTATATCGGAGCCAGTGGCACACTATACAAAACAATAAATAAAACACGACTGTTCATCAATAACTTACAAAGTAACCATCACTTGATATCAACGTCAATCAAAACGAAAAAATCCCACCACGGAGTCTTGAACAAGTCTTGAAAAAAATGAGACTTCGTCACGTCGTTAACACTCAACACAACAATTTGACATTTGTGGTTTCCTTTGAGCGACTTCTCACTAGGAAGATTTGCCATAGCCCGAGGAGTAATGGTGGTCGGTGTGAGGCGCTGACCCTGTGTGATGGTGACCTTGATGATGCGCCCCATAAGAAGGCCAGCCAACTCCTTTGAGTCCCTGTACAGATGCCATAAGCAACGCCATCTTACTGAGCAAGAGAGCCTTACCCCCAATCATAGCCATGAACTGGAAGCCTAGGGGCACGATGAATGCTGACATCTTCATAAAGATCACAACCATCAGAGGAAAGAGGAGCTTGATGCTGTGTTTGGCACCTCTACCCCCTGAAACACAATGATGTTAGGGTATTAGCTGGATGGTACACAGTATTTCTCGCCATCTCTTGCGAGTGGACAAGAGGATTATAAATTCAAGAGAAAAATAGATGATAAAAGATGCATTTTTGATCGCATTGGACTTTCATATGCATGGTAGCTTGCTATTAACGACCCGCAATTGTCTTTTCTTTCTGTCTTCACATTTTTCGTTTCTACTTCAGTTGCATTTTATAGTACTCTGATCTTAAAAAGGCTATCAGCTGACTGACTGTCATCGCAGGGATGATGAATGACAATCAAACCAATCCTGTGTGAATCGATTATTCGTTAAACTTTTCAAGCAAGACCTAAATACCGTCATGTTTCACCTCTGCTCCAGCATCACCCCTGGTTGTTTTCTTCCACCTATATGCCAACGTCAGAACCCTATCTTTTATTAATCTCACAAACTGACACTCTTTAACGCTTTCCTTCAGCTCAACACCCTTCACGTTTTCTTTTCTACTTAAATCGAATTTTCTTTGGTCTGACAGGAAATCATTCTGGAAATGCCATTTCCACTCGCGAAACATCGATTTCCTACAAATTTTGTGTCTTGTTCTTACAAGAGGTAATACATTGGCAATAACTGTTCTGATTCTTTTATCGCTAATTTAAACAATTTTCTTTTAACCAAAATCTAACTAAAATAAAATTTAGGTGCAGACACTGAAAGGCAAGCACAAGTATTTTATCTGACAGTGTACTTAGGTTTGTCAACTACAAAAATTCCAGTGAATTCTTAAAATAAACTTTAACGTATCTCACCATTGCTAAAAAGCTCTCGAGATTTCGCTAAGTTGATGCGCACCACATGAGTTTGAAAGACTTTTTCAGCTCGATCCATTAAAAGAGACTGCCAGGACATAAGCGCCGTCGCCTCTCTTCCCGAGTCGTTCTCCGAAGACGTCGAGTTCCCGTCTTTTACCAACTCGACGCCGCTGCCGATGCCGATCTCTATCGCTGTTGAGTTCAAAATCTTATCCACACACTGAAATACCATCGATTTGACACACTGTTGAAACTCCTTGCCCAACGTATCATTCCCTGCGTGTATAGGTAAATCATCTAAGCAAGTATTCGCGATTTCTTTCATTTTCTCGAAACCTCCTATCAGCTGTTGGCCAAGTCCTTCTGGTTCTATCGCTGCATTCACGTTTGCAAACAGCATTGAACACACGATAAAGATCTGAGTAAACGAAAACATTTTCGAATATCTTTCGTAGGCAATAAATATTAGACTGAACGGCTGTAATGATGTATGCTTCTCTTTTATACGCAGCTACACTAGCTTGACCCGCTGAATTGCCGCTCATGCAGGAAATCACTATGTGCGATGACATTGGCATAGAAATCGAAGAAAGTAATTTCCATGTTCGCGTAATTATTGAAACCAACTGGGCCTAGCAATACGAACAGCATTTGTGTATGAATAGCCAGTATAGTTGGTGCATAGACTGTCTGTAGTTACAGGTGCTTTTGTTAAGGCACACGACAGTAGCTATAGTGGGTGGGGCAGCACAGCAAGGTAAACCTAGTGCGTGACATTATTGCCTAGCGACAGGTAAAATTAGTCTAGTGTGCAGCTTAGTATTAAGAACAAAGAAAACAATATCAGAAAATAATGATCTAGTTTATTGACCTATATTGATATATTCATAGTAAAATGACTTAAGGTATGGTATGGGTAATCTTTCGTACAATTTACAGTCCGTCAAGCTAAACCTGTAACACGTTTGACTTTCAGTTATTTCGTATTTTAGCAGAGGACTCAATCTACTCAGTGTGCATAGTGCCTGCCTATGGATTGGGCTGAAAATTTAGTGAAATTCCTCTTGATTAAGCTGTGGTGTTTAAGCCTGTCTCGCGACAAATAGTAAAATAATATCGATGAATAGTACGCTAATGAGGATCAGGATGAGGATGATTTATGTACTTTATGTAGACCCACCCTGTTGAATCCCCATGGTGGCATATGCACCCCTGTCGGAGATTACCTAACTGGGAGCTCCGGCCTAACACCCTTTTTCGAAAGACAATCCCTTCAACTGAATTCCTTCCCTAATCCATGCTATCACGAGTTTGATATACACGCATGTATAAGCCGAATTCAGCTCAACCTATCTACCGAGAACAACTAATATGTAAATAATGATGGTGACCCATCCAATACCCGACACCGTGCAGTGTTACTGAACTTCAGTGATCGGTGATTTAAGGATTGAGTGATGGTATTTCCAACACTGTCAAGAAAAAGTAATCGATGCAATACATGAAAGAAATCCCTTGCTGTTTTCCGTGAGTCCGCAGCTTCAAAAACTACAAGGAGATACTTTTGTTTCTTAAAACTTCATGCTTAAGACTAAGTAGCATTGAAGCCTCCCACAAGCGGATTTTATCCTTCCAGCGATTAATTGTTTCAAGACAAGGTAGTTGAGGTAAATTGGTATGTGAGCATATTATACCGAGGGTCACAAGATTTACGCATTACCTTTAACCTAGCACTTGTTAACAATATACATGTTTCGAAGTGTTTTCTTTCGCTGAATTTCTTTAACCGCTACAAGACGATTTTTTGCTCATATTAATTTTCTTGTAATGGACTCGGCAATGTCAAAGATAAATTGATATGCTTTACTATTTTAATTAAAAACAAATTGTAAAGAAAAGAGTTTCCAATAACCTGCCTTCTTTCCCTTAATTCTGAAAATTTGACTCTGAGAAGCAGGAGCAATAAAGTTAAATTAAAATTAATTTACAGCCAATTAAATATTAAAAAGCATGTTTTTTTTTCAAATTTAATTAATTAGCTTTGATATTATCAATACCCAGAAAGTTGAAACCTCTTACAATTTTTTGGTTTCTTTTAAGTGCAATGACAAAAGAAATTAAATTCACGAGCCAATTAATCCCTTTGCTCTTCAAAAGGTAACATAAAAGTCTGACCCGAGGGGACACGTTGCAATTGATGTAAGCATCCACATCTCTTGCAGTTCAACCCTGAAGCTATTGAAGCTGAAGCCCTTTAACCTTTGGTCCATTTAGTAGCTGAAATTAGCATTGCAAGCTATGCCAAATGCTGACCATTGCTTGCCGGTGACCAGCAGAGATGGTGTTATCACCGTTTACTGGTGACCAGCTGTACCCATGATTACCGATTAATGAATACTCCCCCGTAATGAAGTGGTAGTAATGTGTGTGGGACTCTAGTCAACCACCTACTTTAGCAGCCTATCATCACCAGGTGCACAAGAATCTAATGCAATTAACAATAGTAATTATCAAATCAAAATGCCATTCAGTTAGAGATTCAGTCGAATTAGATTTAAAAGCAATTAAAGCAGACCCTTAGCATTAATTGGACTTTTGTTTTTGTCTTTGCCGTTTTTTTTAATATGTTTGAAATGAATTTCGGTCGAACCGATGGTTCAAGCCCATGTTTAAATGCATTTGTAAACAACCGCTTCCTGTGATCAGTGCATGGCAAACATGCACTCATTATGTGAAAACATGACATTGGCGTTACCTGAAACTACTTCTAACACTCAAGCCCTTGATCTATTGTGTGCTTCTTAGGTACATGTATTATGCAACGATTATACAACAACAAAAAACAGGGTTTTACGCATTCATTGTTAGATTTTGGCAGTCATGCGAAATGAAATAAATCTGTTCAGTATTTTTTTTTGTATCGATATTAAAGCTGGCTACTTTAAATTCTTGGAAGCAGTTAATTTAGAGCACTCTGCTTTTGGTGCGCGATTATTAAAAAAAGCCGCTTATTTTACAGGGTTGTTTACATGGAACGTGCACAAGCGGCATGGAAGACAATGCGATGAAAGACATTTAAATTTGTTTAAATGTTTTATCCTAAAATTTTCAGGTGACGAATCACTTGATATTGATGATGACGATTAAAGGTTTTATTTTATGAGAATTGTATTATTACAGCACTGTTTTGACAACGGGCCCTATAGCTCTGATCAAATGTCGTCAGGAAATCTGTGGATGATGATGATGAGGGTAATGATGAACCTAACCTAGATTGAAGGGAGAGGAGAACAGGTGCCGACACGTAGCATGCCGCTGTCGAAGAGCACCAAGGGGACCTTCGGCTTAACGTCCCTTTGGAAGGACGGTGCAACGCGAATAACAGGATTCCTCCACAAATGCATGTTGTCGGGAAATTGCTAAGCAATTGGCAAATAAAGTTACTCTTTTTACTTTCGTCCCTTCAACATAATGAAATCATGCATTTATAGACGTAAATCCCCCGCAAATTATTTATTCCGGCTTCAATGCTAAGACGCTTGTGCTCAAAATGCATCTTAAGTTTCGATAGCCCCTGTATTGGTGTCGGGAAGAATAGCTAATTTTATGGAATCATAGTCGTAATTTTCACCTTTATTTTAATTACGGCTTGGATTTGGAAATTTTAAAATTGAAGTCGTGTTTTTCACTTGATGGATTTTGGAAACGGAGAAAACTGTGTAAATATTTTCAATTTGGATTTAAAAATTTTCTTCGTTAGGATTCCAATCCCTGTATTGAAATAATTAAAAAATTTCCCTCATCACGACTGTTTCACCACTCTCAGCTGAACCACGAAAATCAAAATATAAATATTTATGCGCCTCCACATATACAATTCAATGATTTCTGGACCAGTCATATCTTTAATTCCAATTTAGGTTGGATAATAGAGATTTGTTTTGATTTCGCTAGCTCTAATCCTCTCTTTCGATCGAAATACATTTCGCCAAAATGTCATTTGATTTGTTAATAGTCGTCGTATTAGTTGGCCTAAAATTATGATTCAACATCATTTGGATAAGTGCATGTGTCCTCCTACCACCCTGCAAGTTTCAATCGATTCCAATCAATATTCTTTATGCAATTGACAAATGAAGTAACCAAAGTTTGTGTCAGAGATGGCGGAAAGGTTCAGTGCCACAGAGAGTTAGTTTTCTGCAGAGTTTCATCTGGTTGGAAATCTTTGCAGTTCTAAGAAGAATAAGAGAGAAAAACAATAACATTACGTTCGCGGTCGCGGTCGCGGTCGCGCGAAAACCTTGGTGAGCTGCTGGAAGCTTAGGCACCTGCATCTATCCGAGCGCTGATATCTCAAGTCGCTTTCCGAGAATAGCGGGTTCAATTCAAACTATGCAACGCCCCTTTCAGAAACTGAGCGGTTTGCGCTCTGTAAGCGCTCACCGCCGCTACAAAAGCACATTAGGCCACAGTAGGCAACGGAGCGGACCCTGGCTTTATTCTTTAAAATGTATAATAAGTGATCGTGAAGTTTCGATAGCGTGTAATATGAGGGGGTAAATTACTTAAAATTTAAAAATTATTATTAAATAAAAATAATATCACCGTCTTAAATTAATTCTTCATTCACAATGCATGGTCTTGTACTGCAAAATAACTTCTACAGGCATTTTTCATGTAGATGGCAGGCCTAATAATAACAAGCTCATGACACTAACCAATATTATCCAATTTTTCTCGGAACTTAACTTGAAATTGAAGATAAGCTAGTGCTAGAATTTGAATCATTCAGCCCCATACAAATACCACGAATTTCCATGTTGAAGTAAACTCAAGCTTTCTGAACACAACAGCTCGGACAGTTTTCAGAAATGCTAGCTACCAGGGCTGGGCCTAGTAGTTGTCGGCTACCTTTGATAAAGATTGGGCTTATTACGAGTGAACATTAATGAATAGCAGACAGTCAAACTGAAAGCTGTCTTTGGGCCACTCGAGTAATTCACTCTCAAATATTTTTTATACTTGGAAGGATTATATTCCCCTTGACCGTCGCTGTAATCCTACGAGCGTTATTGCTACCTAAACAGTTCCTAGCATTGAGGTTATGCTTAGGAGAAATAGCTAGATGTCACATAATACTTTTGCGGTAAATGTGGCAGCCCTAAAGAGATCTATTCCCTGTTAATGTAATTAAATTTAATGCTGTTAACAGTAATAAACAAAGTTAATGGTGTTACTAGGTTCATTTTTAGTCTAAGATTTGTTCTTAATTGCCCTTGGAAGTTCCTTGCAGTACTCGATATGCAAGTAGGGTTTTGGCTGTATGATTGAATTCGTTCCCTACCACTTAAACATGTTTATTTAAAAAAATATATATGCATGTTTTCGTTCTAAACTCAAGTATATTAATGCAACAACAGAACTGAGTTGCAATTGTAGTTATATCTGTAGCTGTCAGAAACGAACAATAACATTTTAATTGTTTTTTTCCAGAATTAGTTAACATGGCAGATTTGAACAGTAAGTCTATTTTATTTCAGACTTATTTACTTCTTTTGCAACTGCATTTCCCACGACTATTTCTAATTTCACTACTACTTATACTATATACCACTACTAGATAATAATATCCCTTTTGATCAACACAGCTATTAATCTCAAGGCCTTTTTATATTATATCAATGAAATAAGTACCTTTAACCCCAATTTTGTGTGTAAGCTTGACAAAGTTCAGTTTCAGAAATTGCTGAAACAATGATCTTTTTAAACCCTTCATTTGACATTATGTGTGTTGTGTTACAAATGATAATACAAGTTGTTAAATACCAAGGTTACAATCGCCTAGGATTTTCTCAAATGCAGACCTCGTGAGTCTAGATAGCCACAAGGCCCTGAGCTGGCATCAACCTTAAATAAAAGCTTAGTTTGATTTCTATTGGAACTACGTGGAAAGTTGGTTGGACTGTTCGTGCACACATTACTCATTTCACATGCCTATGAAGATTGGCGTTTCGCTTTGACGATATTGGTGAATATTGATGAAATTTTTACGATTGAATCCTAACGGAAATTTAACAAGAAACAATTATATGCAAGTTAAAATTCTATTCAATAACTCTTTGTTGGTACAAAACGCAAAAAAAAACTGCACAATTTTATCATTTTCGGCAATTTGTTTGTGTTTGAGAAAGGTAAATGTATTTATGGCAATATTTGAATTTTCTTTCCTCATAGATGGTTCATATTTGCAACTAAAGGAGAAACATTTTAACGCCAGTTGGTCAATTCGATGAGTTTTCGTGGTTAAAAATATGATAAACTACGTAGTTTCACAGTTTTTCGGCACTATCTGTAGGATTCTGGGGTGACTGAGGTTTTCCAGGTTTTCCAACTTTTCTCCCGTTTTGCTTGGACTGTAACCATTCATTTAAACTAAGAATACTTGCACCACTGAAATCCCTGACAACCTTTACCCTGACACTAACACTGCAATCCCTGACAACCTTTACCCTAACACTAACACTGCAATCCCCGACAACCTTTACCCTAACACTGACACTGCAATCCCCGACAACCTTTACCCTAACACTAACACTGCAATCCCCGACAACCTTTACCCTAACACTAACACTGCAATCCCTGACAACCTTTACCCTAACACTGACACTTCAATCCCTGACAACCTTTACCCTAACACTAACACTGCAATCCCTGACAACCTTTACCCTAACACTGACACTGCAATCCCCGACAACCTTTACCCAAACACTAACACTGCAATCCCCGACAACCTTTACCCTAACACTAACACTGCAATCCCCGACAACCTTTACCCTAACACTGACACTGCAATCCCCGACAACCTTTACCCTAACACTAACACTGCAATCCCTAACAACCTTTACCCTAACACTAACACTGCAATCCCTGACAACCTTTACCCTAACACTAACACTGCAATCCCCGACAACCTTTACCCAAACACTAACACTGCAATCCCCGACAACCTTTACCCTAACACTGACACTGCAATCCCCGACAACCTTTACCCTAACACTAACACTGCAATCCCTAACAACCTTTACCCAAACACTAACACTGCAATCCTCGACAACCTTTACCCTAACACTAACACTGCAATCCCCGACAACCTTTACCCTAACACTAACACTGCAATCCCTAACAACCTTTACCCTAACACTAACACTGCAATCCCTGACAACCTTTACCCTAACACTAACACTGCAATCCCCGACAACCTTTACCCTAACACTAACACTTCAATCCCTGACAACCTTTACCCTAACACTAACACTGCAATCCCTGACAACCTTTACCCTAACACTAACACTGCAATCCCCGACAACCTTTACCCTAACACTGACACTTCAATCCCCGACAACCTTTACCCTAACACTAACACTGCAATCCCCGACAACCTTTACCCTAACACTAACACTGCAATCCCCGACAACCTTTACCCTAACACTGACACTGCAATCCCCGACAACCTTTACCCTAACACTAACACTGCAATCCCCGACAACCTTTACCCTAACACTGACACTGCAATCCCCGACAACCTTTACCCTAACACTAACACTGCAATCCCCGACAACCTTTACCCTAACACTAACACTGCAATCCCTGACAACCTTTACCCTAACACTGACACTGAAATCCCTGACAACCTTCATCCTAACACTAACACTGAAATCCCTAACAACCTTAACCACAAAAATTTTTCTAGTCCCATAGTGTGTTCACAGATTGATGTTTTTCTTATGTAGTTTAGTGGTATTATAATGATCGAGTTTTAAGGAGAGTAGTTTGTTTATGTTAAAAGTCATTCCAACAATTTTTGTTTTGCGGAAAATGCAAAAACAGTCAGACTTAACAGTTTTTGGCACTTTTCATTAGTTCTTTTAGGGAGATTGTCTAGTTTCCTGCAACTTTCAGTAGATTTTTTTATGATTTCGAATGATCCTAATTCAAAAACAAGAAATGCATTAATGCAAATATTAATTTAATCTAAAGGCATTGTTAGTTAGAATGCCAAAAACCTTGTAGTTTCACGTTTTTGGAGCTTTTAATGATATTGTGAGGGGCCGGGGTTGATCATTTTGTCGTACAATGTTTTGCCATTTGTTACATAGTTGATACTCACTTGGAATTAAATTATTAGTGCAACAATGCAAGTTTTAAATTGAGCCAATGATTTTTCTTTGGTTAAAAATGAAGACAAAATAGTTTTCTTCTATTTTCTTCTATTTTCTTGAAATAGCACTTGTTACTTTTTATATGGGGTTTTATGTGGGAGAATTATGGTTTTCATGCAAAATTTTATGCTTTTTCTCTTCGTCATCCCATTTTGTTTTTTAGTTACTTTTTTAGTAATGTGTATCAACAATCAATTTATAGTTTGAGTTGCAGAAAATAGCATGGTTTTGGTTGCTTTTCTTGGGTTCCTGGATAGGGTTGCAAAAGTTTCCATGTTGTTCCGTTACAATTTTTTATTGTTGACTGCATTGTTTTAAAAACACGAGTCCTGTATCTACAAACTTAGAAGTGTCAAAAACACGAAGCAAGTCAAATCTCCCTCAAAACAAATTTAAAGTAAAAAAAAATATTTTCCTATGCAATTTTACCAACCAAAATATGTTGGATTTACTTTCAACCTGCAATAAACTTTTTGTTTAAAAAAAGTAAATATGAGTCGTGGTTGTAAAGTATTCACGTGATCCAAATATTCAAATCTGATTTGAATGGTTATAGTCGTAGCAAAACCAGAGAAAAATGTCATCTCTAAATTTGTATCTTTACTAGCGGCTAGTATTGTAAAAGAGTTACAAACTACTCAGTAGTAACTCAGAGTTAACACTGCTCAGAGTTAACTCAGATTTTAACTTTAAATGAGGAAAATTTGGCATTGAACACTGTTTGCAAAACGGTGCAAACTTTTCAAATTCATGGATTTTTTGGTATTTTTTACCTACTCCCTCAATGCTTGGGGACTGATGGTGGTCGTTTCACTTGCATTGCATGCAGTTGATATGCCAGATATGAGTGGGATATTTGAGTGAATTGGGCTGATTTCAATAAATATGGTCCCAGGGAAAAAGCCCTTTTGGAATGCACTATGCAAATAGTTTTCTTCTATTTTCTTCTATTTTCTTGAAATAGCACTTGTTACTTTTTATATGGGGTTTTATGTGGGAGAATTATGGTTTTCATGCAAAATTTTATGCTTTTTCTCTTCGTCATCCCATTTTGTTTTTTAGTTACTTTTTTAGTAATGTGTATCAACAATCAATTTATAGTTTGAGTTGCAGAAAATAGCATGGTTTTGGTTGCTTTTCTTGGGTTCCTGGATAGGGTTGCAAAAGTTTCCATGTTGTTCCGTTACAATTTTTTATTGTTGACTGCATTGTTTTAAAAACACGAGTCCTGTATCTACAAACTTAGAAGTGTCAAAAACACGAAGCAAGTCAAATCTCCCTCAAAACAAATTTAAAGTAAAAAAAAATATTTTCCTATGCAATTTTACCAACCAAAATATGTTGGATTTACTTTCAACCTGCAATAAACTTTTTGTTTAAAAAAAGTAAATATGAGTCGTGGTTGTAAAGTATTCACGTGATCCAAATATTCAAATCTGATTTGAATGGTTATAGTCGTAGCAAAACCAGAGAAAAATGTCATCTCTAAATTTGTATCTTTACTAGCGGCTAGTATTGTAAAAGAGTTACAAACTACTCAGTAGTAACTCAGAGTTAACACTGCTCAGAGTTAACTCAGATTTTAACTTTAAATGAGGAAAATTTGGCATTGAACACTGTTTGCAAAACGGTGCAAACTTTTCAAATTCATGGATTTTTTGGTATTTTTTACCTACTCCCTCAATGCTTGGGGACTGATGGTGGTCGTTTCACTTGCATTGCATGCAGTTGATATGCCAGATATGAGTGGGATATTTGAGTGAATTGGGCTGATTTCAATAAATATGGTCCCAGGGAAAAAGCCCTTTTGGAATGCACTATGCAATTACAATTTTACCATTTTACTTGCGTTCTTTCTTAGACGAAATAAACCAGTAGATTTAAATTTCTCGTAAAATAAAAAATAACAAAAACACATCCTCGAAAACTGCATAAATTGCAGGGGGTCATTTACCTGGGACCACAATAACTGAGATCACTTACATTCACTCTAACCCCTCACTTCCATCACTCAGATCAGCTGCATGCATTGCATGTTGTTAACTGACAAACATTAACCTCTAACACACGAGGTACTAACCCAAGGAAATTCCAAACCTTAAGAAAATTCCATGAATTTGCATCAGTGGATGGTGTTAACTCGTTCAATACTAGCCTCAAGGAGTGATAAGAATTTAGAGAAGACATTTTTCTGCCATTTTGCTTGGACTGTAACCCTATAAATTAACTTACAATTACCACCCAAGTCCCTCCTAGGTACATCCTGTAATAATATTGAACCATGTACTTTGTTTTGAAGTTTTGAGGGTTTTGGTGCTCTTTAATTTTGCTCTTGCTTCTTCTACTTTTTGTGATTTCTTGTTCGAGTGGGAAATAGCTTACCACCTAATATCCACCGTAATGATACGCGGCTTGAAAATTTCTTGATCTGTTTTGCATTTTTCAGATGAAAAACAAGAGTGGCATCCCTATTCTAGATTTGCCCATCCCTCCTCACTAAATCATAGCTTCATCATGCTATTACCCACGCCAATTTTACCCTTCCTTTGGTCTGCCCCACAAAGATTTTTTCCTATGTCCCCACTGATAATAAGGTCCAAACACAACGCTATCCAGGGTGTTAACTTGTGCAACTTTTTGACTTCATGTCCCTCGGTAACTAAAACGACTGTGTTTTCAGGCGATCTGTCTACTGGACACCTGGAAAATGTGGACTCTGTGGATAAGATGGATGACGATTCCGAGTCCAGAATAACAGAAGCAGACGAGGATCTGGACGATGATGACGATGGGGATGATGATGATTTCCTTGACCCAGCCATGGTCCTTGCATACGAGCTGGCTTCAAATCCTGGTTCGGGTATGTAATCAAATTTACGACCATTTAGTTTTGCATCAAGATCAATCTAAATTAGATGCACTTAATTCTGAATTATAAGTTGAAATACAGTCGTGTGGTAGGTGTACAATATATTCTAGGACCTCTACCACAAAGTTATATTGAACAAAAATCTTGATGGGGCCAATTTTGATTTGTTTGTGACTGGAGCATGAGATTTATTAAAAAGTTCACTTGAGAAATTTTCATGAGATTTGAAGAAAAATACTATTCTATTTCAGGTAATAAATTATGACAACACAAGTCCATGCATGTTGCTTTTCAGACTTACCCACCCCTGTTATTAATTAATTGATAAATCCACAATTTTAATTATCACTGAATAAGTACATGCTCGTTATTTTAACCTTCCATAAAAGTCTGTTTTTTTGTTAAATAAGAAACTGACTTGCTGGCAAATTATTGAATATTGAGTGCAATACTTAAAATATGTGAAATTTCTTTTCTAGACGATCTTGATAAAATGCCGAGCGTTAGTAGAAAGTCGCAGCTTGCGCGGAGAGGGCCAGGAAGACCCAGGAAGGAGACACCTTATAAAAAGCCGCTCGAAAAAATGAGAAGGTGGAAAAGGTATCTTTAACTACTCTTTTAGGTTAATGGCCTAGTAACAGTACTATGGACAACAAATTGCGTTTGTGATTTAATATTAACAGTATTGAAAATATGGTTTTAAAATATGATTGAATATGAATTATGAATACATGGTTAAAAAAAAGGATAGTGGAACATCGAAGAAAATTGCTGAAAGTAACCAGAGAAATTTTGATTCATATGGGATCATCCATAGTTGTGCAAATGTTTTAGTAGTTGTACTAATAAGCTAATATAAAATGTGATTTACGTAAATCAATTTAAAAAAAAAAAAAAAATTCTTCATTTTGCAGTGTAACAAACTGGTAAACCATCTTGCAGTACTTTAAGGGCTAATGTCCAAAATCCAACATTAAAATCTAAATCATTAAAAAAATGAAGCCTTTAGGTTGCCTTTGTCTTGCAAAAGCATTTTGCTAAGCTGAAAAAGGTGCAATTAGCACCCATACATTTTTTTTAAACTGACGTTTTTCTTTGGCCAACAGCAGCCCGGGATACAGCCGCGACCCTGCCGGGATGTCACCTAGGAAGGAAAGTGTGGATTCTGTAATCCTGAGCCCCGTCTCTGTCAGCGATGTCTCGAAGATGCTGGATCCCGAGGCGTACGTAGCAGATGACCAAGACACCGAGTCTACCTGCTCCACGGGCCCAGCAAAGTCGGACAAGATGTCTGCCCCAGATGATCCTCCACTCTTCCAAGAACAATGGTATGCACCGAGAATTGTTTTCACTCTCGTATTTGTGGTTAACAAGCTCTGTAGATTTGGTCACCATAGAATTCAATATGGCAGTTCAAGAACAGTCGTTCAAGTAGCTGGAGAGGTCGCTTGTTCATACTTTTATTATATTTTGTTGAATAGTTCGGTTATGTTTTGTATTGCCATGTTCGAGAGCACTTTAGAATATATCATATCATGGAAAATGATGACCCATTTCTTGACACTTGTGTTGAAGACTAGGAACTTATTTAAACAGATGTAACAGGTGGCAAGGAAATGATAGTTCTGTATCAAGTAATCACACTAATATAATAACCCTCACCTACTTTATCATTTGATTAAAATAACAGGAGACTTACAACAGGACGCATAAAAAAAAATGGGTTGTCGGTTTTTGACTTGGGTTGTATATTTTGACCATGGCAGAGCACTGAATAAAAAACTTAACTAAAATATTGCTTTGTATGGAGTTAACTTAGAATATCATAACTTGCGCAGAAATAAAAAGGTTGCTTTATTTGGTTATTAAAAAACTAACAAACAAAACCTCAATTTTGCTGCAAATTTTCAGTTTAGACACGACGAGGTTGAAAGTCTTTAAAAAGCACTGGGAATTCTTTCCCACTCAGGTCCAAACCATGCTTTTAAGAGTAGTAAAAACTGGGAGTTATTATCTAAACCATCAGTTGTGTTCCAGAGTCAATTATTAGATTGAATCTATCAAATTAATCAATCTCCTGCAGTTATTACTGCATTTTTGACATCATGGGCACGGTAGTAACCTTTCAAAATTCCTTGAAGGTCTGGGTTAGCAAGGGGGAAGGGAGGTCACTAAACTACGCTAGTAGGCCAAAATGACGAACGTTTTCCCCGTGCTTTGCGCAGGCCGGGCAAGGTGTGCATCTTATGCAACCTTGGTGAACGGAGTCAGCTTGGACAGGGAGAGCTTCTAAGGCTGGCCAACCCGTGCGGCCTACCTGCCAAGAGCTCGCCTGCCGATGAAACGCCCTCCCCGTCCAGCGACAAGGGCGAGAAAAGTCCTCGTGCCGGCGGTGCACAGGCAGTCACCGTGCGCAGACAGAAGTCGCTCTCCAAGTGCCGGTGAATATTTGTGCTTTAAAATAGCTTTAAGCCTTCTATCGCTTGTATACGAGCTCTAGGAATTGTTAACTTAACTGCCGATTGAACCATTATACATCGCTTTTAGCTCTTTTTGAAGTGTTTGTCGCTTTTTGCATTAATGCTGGTAACGATTGTTGATGTCCACGGATTTTGGAAGATTTTGTGCCTCATCTGGTTTAAGGCTGGTAACTTTTAGCACCTGACAGTAACAATGCCTAATGTGAACAGTCATTAAACATTTTGTGAGAAGTGTAATTTCGTACTAAAACTTAGAATATCTCAATCGTTTTTAATCTTTGGTGACTTCTATAGCGAACAGGACAAATATCCATTCTCCGAGAAGAGTTTCTTAGTTGCTACCTTAGACGTAATGGTTCAGCCATTACCACACCTCTAATCTGCCTTGTGATTCTATAGAGGTGCGACTCTCAATGGGGAACCAGTAGACGAGCTCTGCATCATCGGCTATGTAGAAGAGCCGGATGCTGGCGGTATCTTCGATGGAGGCGGTCACTTCTATGTGCACCACTCGTGCGCGGTCTGGTCACAGGGCGTCACCCGAGACGGCCGCTTACTGGAGAACGTTGCGCCAGCGGTGGCAGCGGCGGCTACACGGAAATGCGTACAGTGCAATCACTTTGGCGCGAGCGTTACATGCGTCGTTGCCGCTTGTCAGCGATTCTTGCATTTTCCTTGCGTTGCTGCGTCCGGTGGCTTTCAAGACTGGAACACGATCACGATGGTCTGCAACCAGCATCTTGATCAAGTGCCGTTGCTATGTGAGTCCATCACTAATGCTTTGTTTTTTGGATTGGTGTGGGATGCCACAGAGACTTTGTAGTCACACTGGCAGTTATAATTATGGTGAAAGCAGAATTAATTAGTGAAGATGTCTTGTGTCCTATTGGTAAAGGAACTCGACTAGCAATTACCTGACACGGTGTTTGGCGGTCGTGAAATTTCAAATTGTCTTGTCAATTTTAAGAAAAAATACATTGCGAATTGCTCTGTATCTGTATTATTCAAGTACTCTTTCTTTCGATGGGATTTTCACAATTCCCTATATTTGTATTCTCCTCTAAATTTATACAGTCCTGTGAAACCACCCTCCTAACTCTAAAGCACCAACTCTGAAAGTGGTCTTCTTGCGGAACCGATGCGCTTGTTGGGAAAGTGACGCAGAATCTTTCCGTTGCTTGCAGTGCCGAACGACGTCTCGTGTATGACCTGCTTTGCGCTGGGCGATGTCTCCAACCTTCTGATGTGTACTTCGTGCGGTCACCACTATCATGGAAGCTGCGTTGGCCTCGCTCTTCTACCAGGTAACTTGATGGTCATGACGTTTCTGATGGAAAATTATTAGTCACGAGTACTCTAAATGTCATTGGGAACACATCCATTCGGCATCGATGTCCATATCCACTATTACCAGAGCTAATTGACCGATTTGATTTTCAGCTGTAAGAGCAGGCTGGCAATGCCCTGACTGTCGGCTCTGTCAGATTTGCCGGCAGCCTGAGGAAGCGGCCAAGGTGATGCTATGCGAGACATGTGACAAGGCGTATCACCCTCAGTGTCTTCGTCCCGCGGTCATCACCATCCCAAAATTTGGCTGGAAGTGCAAGGTGAGCAAATGTCACACTCGCCACGTTTACTTTCAATTGTTGCCCACTTGAGAACTAAGTCTCTAAAATTAAACTGCCGCAATGTTTCTCTGAGGCTCGTTATTGGTTAGACAGGGAAAGAAACCACCTGTTGTAAATTGAAAGTAACCAGACCTGTAAAGTATCGCTTAGCGCAAAGTGGCACGCGTAAAAACGTGAGGTTTTTTTCTTCAGTGCTGCCGAGTGTGCAGCGACTGCGGTTCTCGCACCCCAGGGGCAGGCCAGTCTTCGCGGTGGCACGCGCATTATTCGGTGTGCGACAGCTGTTACCAGCAGCGCAACAAGGGCTTTTCGTGCCCGCTCTGCCGAAGAGCGTACAGGGCCGCAGCGCATAGGGAAATGGTGCAATGCAGTTCGTGTCGAAAGTAAGTTCCTACATGCTCCTTATCTCTTGTCGTATGCATTAATTTGTTTTATATCTTAGGAAGACGCAACAAGTATTTTATTATAACGCTTCTTAAATATTGATTGGAGACTAAAACAATAGTTTGTTTGAAGGAAATGCTGTGTTTTACAGTAATGCTCTGTTTCGAAAAGTTTGTCAGCCCTTAAAAGGCCCTCTGTACTCGATGTTTTGGTAGGTAGCAGCCTGCCACCTTGAGGAAACTGGAGGGGCAGCATTTTTTGCATCAAAACTGTTAAATTTTCACAGGAATTCTGGTACTAATGCCATTTACTAATCACTGGTTCCAAACAATGCCATGCACTTCTTTTTGGGCCAAAAGTAGAAAAAACACAAAATATTTTCATCCAGCAGCCACAGATTACTTATGCTGCCTTATACTTGTTACTTAGCTGAATTCATTTTCTATAAATCTAAAGTTCCACGTTTTCGAAACGCAAATTTCATAGGATCATGTTTCTGTACTTGCATTCCATCCAGCATGTCCCATGAGCCCCCCGGCCCTTCCCATATACACACACACACACACACCTAATTTTGTTATTTTGTCCGCCTCTTTCAGATTTGTCCACGGCACGTGTGATGCGGATGCGGACTTGGCCGTCTACCAGCACAAGAAGGAGCTAAACCCTGACTATGAGTATGTGTGTGGCATGTGCAAAACACACTCGTTCCCCGGAAGCCGATCCAGCAGGAAAGACAGCTCCGAAGACGGCTTTGACCTGTCCCAAGAAATGCTCTGCGGAGATGAGTCGAACAGCGACCTGCAAGACTGCTCCATACTAGATAAAGTGAGTTGTGATCGATTCAACAGATATTATTTTAATTTTCAGGCAAGGCATATCATTATGGCCGAGTCTGTTCGAGGAACCTACCTAGATTGCACGTGGATGAATTCCTGTATGGCATGTAAATGAGGAAGTAATGAAGACATTAGGGCCAACTCCTGTTCCGAGCCTGACATTTCTGCCTTGTTTTTCAGATTGAGGAGCCATCTGTACGTTCGATCGGCCTTGGGAAGGGGAAACCATTTTGCGCCAGTAAGATCGCCAAGAAAAAGATCAATGTTAACGGAGCCAGTGGCATCGGCAGGCCAAAGGGTGCCGGGAAAGTCGTCGGGCCCAACAAGCGCCAGCGGATCAGCGAGTTTGCCAGGAAGCGAGGACCAAAAGCAAAGATGAGGGGAATTTTTGGCGTGCCTGGTCTTGGGCTCCAGGTATGATGGTTAATTTCTTGTGTCACAGCCACAATCTATAAATCAGGAATTGTGTGCTCCATGAGCATAGTTTTCAGCCCTTTTAGCCGACTCCATTCTGTTTTAGTGCTAAAGTAAAATCACTAAAAACTACAAATAGTGTTGAAAGAAATTGTACTCTTACGGTTGAGTGTAGTCAATTCAGGAAGAAACGTTAGAATCCGTAAAAAAAACCAATACATTTGGTTTTTTCCAGCGGCCACAAGCGGACATGAACAAGAGCGAAGAGGAGCCTGGCGTGGAGAACCGCCTGGTGCTTTGCTCATCCAAGGACAAGTTTGTGCTCACACAGGACATGTGTGTCATGTGCGGCGCTATCGGCATCGACCAGGAGGGCTGCCTCATCCCGTGTGCTCAATGCGGTCAATGCTACCACCCATACTGTGTCAACGTCAAGGTCAGTGCAGTGGCCTCCTTTACCTAGTTAATTGGACGGGAGAAGAAAGGAAAGACCAACACAGTTCTACCATTTAAACCAAAACTATTTTTTAAACATGTCCATTTTCTGCTGCAAACTCAACCAGGTAGACACTTTTTTTTCTTGTTTTCCGATATATATTTTCTTGATTTTCAGCTGCATTTCTTCACCAAACATTGATACAGTTTGATAAAAAATAGAAGCAATTATTAATAGTATTAAAAGTTAAAAAGTGTATATATTTTTGCATGAAAATGCAAAAAAAAATGCTGCAGGCTAAAATAAACACATTCTTTGAAAAAAAATGGGATGCTTCTGGTCAGCTGTGACTGGTGAATGGGTATGGGGAAAAGGGGGGCTACAGAAGGTAGCATTTCCTGCTGTATCTTGTCATGAGGATAGAAAATACATTTTCTTTGGACATCCCTTCCAACAACCTACATGGTTGAATCGCTTTCCAGGTGACCAAGGTGATCCTCCAAAAGGGCTGGCGCTGCCTGGACTGCACGGTCTGCGAAGGATGTGGCCAGCGCAACGACGAGGCTCGACTCATCTTGTGCGACGACTGTGACATTTCTTTTCACATCTACTGCATGGACCCACCACTCGACTACGTGCCGCACGGTAACTGGAAGTGCAAATGGTGTGCCACTTGCCTGTCGTGCGGGGTCAATGACCCTGGCTTCAACTGCTCGTGGCAGAAGAGCTTCACTGAATGTGGCCCGTGCGCTTCTCAGTCGACGTGCCCGTCTTGCAGCGAGAAGTACGCTGAAGGGGAGCTCATCATCCAGTGCGTCCAGTGCGAAAGGTAGAGGAGCGTTATATTCCGTTTTGACTGGTGGGCACACGCTCACTAGCACTTGATGGCGATAATTTGCCTTGCCATGTGGTTTTAGCGTAGAAGTGGCTCGATCTCACAGTAACATCGCTTTCAGATGGCTGCACGGAAGCTGTGACCAGATCCGTAGCGAGGCAGATGCAGAGCGTTGTGCAGAAGACGGGTACAACTGCGTGCTGTGCCGGCCCCGCGACGTGCTGCCCCCTCACATGCTGCCCTTGCCGCTCCCCCCAAAGCCACCCACCCCTACCAAGAGTCCTGGTGAGTAGCCCACAAACACACTGCATACAGCTTGGTGTGCAGAGGGCAAAAATGCGTGAGCTTTTTCTCTCTGTATGGTCAAAATCGCTTCAGATGCTTAAAATTGTATCATGTTTTAACAAATATTTTCGTCTCGCCACCTGTCGTTTAATTTTACTGACGCAAGCCTTATATCGTCAGTTTTACCTCTGGTTAGGTGTAGCAATTTTGGGAGTAAACCCTTTGATTACAACGAGGTTTAATCGCATAAAGTGCCTGACAGCCAAATCCCTGACATGACATGCCACTGTATGAAGAGGGACACTGGAGACATTTAATTTCAGTAGACCGATAGCTCATTCAATTAAACACAATGCCCATTGTAAGGATTTGAAAATGTTCTATTCACCTTTGCAGAAGTGCCGAAAGTAATGTCGGCGGCTCAGTTCTACATGGATGGCGTTTGCCTGTCGGAGTTGGGGCTTCACCAGATCAAGGCGCTGACTCCTGAGCAGCAGCAACGCAAGAAGCGCGTTGGCAACAAAAAGCCAGTGGCGCAGGCGGCGCCAACCACAGAGGCAGACAAGGAAGCCGGCTACATGGCAACCATAGAGTCTGTGGTGTCTGGTGGCAGCAAGCCCAGCACCAAGTCATCAGGTAAAGTGATTTCTAAGAGGGTGTTGCATGCTTGAAAGTAGCCCTGGCTGCTAGACATGATGAATGTTATTCCAATGAAATGAGATTGATTTGCAGTCTCAAGGGGGTCTTCAGTCCTCAAAAAAGGAGGTTTCTATGCTGAAAACGATTGACATCCTTCGAGTTGCCTCTTAGTGGCACTCTTGTACAGATTCAATAAACTTGACTTTGTTCGTGTATGTTAACGACTGCTGATGATCACCTGTGTTTGTGTTTGCAGAAGCTCCACTGGACATAAGCTTGGAGATGGAGGAGGCCAAAGAAGAGGTTTTCAAGGAGGGCATGATCGTGAGTCCCCGCCTTGATGGGCGGCCCCCCGAACCGCCGGAAGGCTTCACGATCTACACAACGGATAGTGGGACTATGGTGCTGCGTCGCAAACGCCAACGCAACCTGCAGAAACTCGGTGAGTTCCTTTGTGCCAAGTCCATTCGAACTGGTCTTTGCAAACATATTCTAACCTTTTCTTAGGCTGGATAGAAAACGGCTGAGCTCACCGCATTCGAAAACTTATTCGAGGAGACTATTCGATAAATCTACCTTAAGACCGGATTGTAAATTTTCTCGACTGCACATCTAACTGCTCTGCATTGCGCGCAGGAATTGGTGGGTTTGTCGTGCGGTTGCGTGGCACGCGGCGCGACAAAGACGACGAGCCGTTGGATGCTGTGCCGGCACTGCCAATTTCCACGCCGGTCACGGGGGAAGCCAACGATGACAAGCCCCGTCGGAAGCCACAGCGCAGAAAGCCAAAGAGCAAGCTCGCCGAGTGCTACCCGCTTTATTTGCAGGCAAGTGCTTGTGTTCACTATGTCCATTTCACCTCGAGAAGGGGAGAAAGTGTACTTGTTACAATAGCGATGAGTTTGTGTAAACTCACAAAGTGTGTCAAAGTGGAGGTTTCTTGCAAACTCTTTGCTTAAGTGAAATCTCAAAATGGAGCCTACTAACAATAACGAACAATTCCTACGTGAATTGAATTACTGCATTTCTGATAAATAGAATGAATTTTCTATTCATGTATCAGTTGCTCTCTATCAACTGTAAAAAATTTACCTAAAATGCATTTCTGTAACCTGCCAATTCCCAGTTATACCCACTTACCCCTTGAAAACCCCACCTGACATGAGTTACAGAAATATTCTGAAATAATCCGAGAGTTGTACAACCACAACACACAAATCATTAACTGATGTACAGTAAATTGATTGACAGTGATTGATTTCAATGTTTTTGCATTGCAGGAAGCATTCTTTGGTCGCGACTTGTTAGACACAAATAAAGATAAGAGTAAGGAACTCGATAGGAGCAGTGATTCAGAAGACGATAAGATTTCACCGCTCCTGGTGACAGAAGACAATACAATTCAACTTTCTCAGGTAAGTGCCCTCGTTTGCTGATAGTTGTTAAAATAAACAGGTCTATTTCCGTGACACAGCTGAGAAATATTTCCTTACGTGCAATATAATGGTCTTTCTTTAGGACGAGCTAAAAGTGATGGAAGCAATGAAAATCAAGCAAGAAAAGGACGTGCCAAGAGATGATTTCAAATTAGGCGACGGCGAATCGATCAAGTCGAGTGGGAAGGTAACTAGTTGTGTCTTTAATTTTTGGATACAGTTTTGTCCCATTTAATTTACGAGTACAAACATTAGGTTTGGCTTATTGCTAGCCAAGAGTAACAGTAAACTGCCATAGCACCCTTGTCAAATAAAACTATTTAGAGATGAGCTGTCGACAGGAAATACACAACTCCCTGCAGAGATATGCGTCTTCTTCCTTTTTTAAAAGATTTCGGCTTTTCCTGCCATTGAGCTCGCTTACCCATCAACAAAAATGCATCGTCTATTTGTTTCTACCTACCTGTAGCTTGGAAACAAACAAACATGCTTTTATCCACAGGATGATGACGGCAGTGACACGGATGCTCTTAAGGACATTCTGCCGATTGGCAGCGATTTGCTGGACACTGATCTAGTGAACACGATCATGAACGAAGAAGACGAGATTAGCAAATCAGACGTAGCCAGTCAGAAAGACGAGCTGACTGATATTCTCAGTAAACATTTCAACCTTGACCCAATGGTTGGAACAGGCACAGGTTAGTTGTAAATTAGATCGGTTTCCCTTCTGGTTTTCAAGCCTCTCTAGGCAAGCGTTGGGATAGGTGGTTCAGCGTTATGACTTAAGTTTTCGTAAGATATTCGTGAAACTGTCTTTAAAATTAACGTTGTCTTGAATGGTGATTGATATTTTATCATGGTCCACCATTTTTGTTTGAAATTTTACTCTTTTCAATCAAATTAAAAACAAGGATTTTTTAAACTTGAAAGAAAACTTGAAAGAAAAAATATATTGATTTGCATGGAACTCAAGCCTAATTCAACCTAAATTTAGAAGCTGGTAAAGAATCTTTTAATTTTTGTTCTGTCTTGGTTTGCGGCACTAACTGAACAATGTTACGTCTGATGGTCAGCACTGTTGGACTCTAAATTTGGCTTCACAAGTTTTGTTAAATACCAGTGTGTTAAAGGAGATACCTTCGTTTCTCTTGTCTCTTCAACATGAAAGAAAAAATATTCTTTATAAACTATAGTTTTACAGCCAGTCTTAATGTGTTAAAAGAAATCTCACCATACCAAGACATCATTTGAAAATGTGATTAAAGTTGATGGCATTTACCTAACTGGTATCTTTCTAGCAGGTTTGCCAAACATGGATTGTAAGGATGTCGAGGAGATATTCAAAGGCGTGCTGACGGACGAATCCCAGGAATCGCAAGAAGCTGCATTGCCCCTGGGTCCGCCTGCATTGCAGCCAGGCATGCGCCAGGGGTCGATCCAATCAAGCCTATCATCGCCAGTCAGCGTTCCCCCATACTCGGACTACAGCAAGTAAGCAAGCTCAACCTAGGAATCATACACTCTTATGTGGAACTTCTCTTAGAGAAGAGTACTGCCTATTAAGACCATAGATAACATTCATTGAGTGGGGATGTCTCAGGATATGAACAAACTCTTGCTTATTCCATAGCCAAACGTATGCCAATCTTTCCAATACGAAAGTGTCTGTTTAATCAAGGCGATGCATAATCTGGCACCATTCTTGTACTGCCACATAGCTAGGCTAAGCACCAGGGTGGCAATACGTACAAGGGTTGTGTTTCTGCTTGCAGCAGCCCGCAGTTTAGCCCTGCGTTCTCCGAGCCCGCCAGCCCGTGGCTGGCGCAAGGTGAGGAGGAGAGCGCTGCTTCCGTTTCGTACAACCAACGCAGCACTATCAAGATGGAGGCTGATGAGGGACTCGGAATCGGCGCGACGATCTCCGCCGTGCTCTATGCCAACATCAACCACGGCGACTGGAAGTCCGAGTATCCCAGTGAGTGGCTTCAGCATTAACTTGCACGCTTTCTTTCACCAGCTTCCGTTAACTGTGCTCGGATGTCGATGAGTTTTACGGTTACTCTTAGGGTTTCTGTGGGATCACTTTTTCTCAGTACTCATCAGTGGCTCTTGTCCCCTTTGCAGACTGGGGAGAAAGGTGCAAGCAGATCCTGAAAAAGTGGAGGGCCTTGCCTGCCGAGCGTAAGGCTCCGTACTTGCAACAGGCTCGTGAAAATAGAGCGGCTTTGCGGATGAAGAAAGCTCAGCAAGTACGTATCACTATATCAATGAATCTTGTAATCGCTGCGGTGTAATTGAGAGTATAAACAATGTTAGCAGTTATTTTGCAATGGCATTGTTTTAACCAATAAATATAAAATGTCTTGGGGTCATGTAATGAGTCCAAAAAGCAAATTGCTAGGAAAAAGCTGGGAAATTGTTGAATATGATTAACATGATTGTTATGTGGATTGATAACATTTTATTAGCAGCCAGCATTGCGCTTTTGTATCAACATATTACTAAACGGGGAGCCGCTGGAATGCCGTGCTCGTTGTTTCCAAGCGCAACCCGTGTTGTTGATAAATAACTCGTTTTACCTGGCAAAAATACTCATGACTATACCACTAGCCAATCGGGCTGAACTGCCGGCAAGTTCTTCGAGATCGGAGCGAAAAAAGCGGCCATCAGAGTCTTGTTTTGTGTTAGAGCCTAGGGTCAAGATTGTTTGCTCCAGTGATCCTCAAGATTTCAGAGGTATAATCGTCACATACCCCTCCTCCTGGTCTCCTGCCCCCTGCGGCTTGGTGGG
The DNA here is from genome assembly GCA_947568835.1 of Protonemura montana. Classification (NCBI taxonomy): domain Eukaryota; kingdom Metazoa; phylum Arthropoda; class Insecta; order Plecoptera; family Nemouridae; genus Protonemura; species Protonemura montana. Next base: position 22,153,540 of record OX387604.1, on the reverse strand, counting down.
AGAAACACTGGCAGTCCCCCTTGCACCTACACCCATCGCTCCTTGTGTAAGAATGGCCAGGGTGTTTTTTTTTTTAGGCTAGATGTGTTGATGTTGATGTGAAAGAGACTTGCCTTAATGACTTAGATCTAGTTGTTATGATATAGATTTAATGCTTTTCTAGTGCAAGTATCGGCATGATGATGGGAAACGTTCTCCGTTGAGATGTGTGTGCTTGATACGGTTTCGTTAGGTGTGTGAAGTGAGAGACAACTTTCCTGGCTGCGTTTGGCTGGAATACGTTTGCAAATCAACATTCGTAAAGGGAAAGCTCAATGATTTGGGAAGACATGGCAACTTTTGTCAGGTGCTTTTGGGTACTAGTTCCAAATTTTAAAATCAAGATCTAAAAATTTTAACAGATTTTTTGAAGCTCTTCTGGTTTTGCAAGGGATTGAGTTATTAACAAACTGTTACATTCCAATCTTTGCGTCAGACCGGCAGTGTCAGGAATGCACCAACCTGATTCAAATCATAATTTACGTGTCCATAATCTTTACAATCTTTATCTTTACAAAACGTACCTAGAATAGTATACAAAGAATGCTTTTGCTTTTGAAATTACTCCTCCCAATTGTTAACACTTGATCTAATCCACTATCTGGGCATATTTAAATAATAAATATCAGACAAAAGACTTCTGCTTTATGCATTAACAAATCTTATATTGTCAATATTTTAATCAACGAGTCAATTGCCTAGTAATACGTATATTTTCAGAAAACTACTTTCTTCTTGGACAGTGGGTAGGTTGTAAACTACTACCACAATCTAACGAAGCTTGACAGTTAAACAAAAAAAAGACCACGAACGGAGAATGTTTCCCTATTCATGGCAGCTACCTCGGTAAGCTCGGGATCATGTGCATTACGTGTGTGTGTGTGTGTGGCCGACCCCTCAGATCCCCAAGGAATTGCCCAAGCGTGCATCGGATGCGGTGGCGGTTGCGGCGCCCCCCGCGCCAGCGGCACCGCCGACGCCCGCAGTGCCCGCCGTTCCTGCAGCGCCCTCCAAGGTGGCACCGCCTTCGCCAGGAGTCGTCGCGCCTCCATCCGTCGCCTCAGCGCTGCACGTCGAGGTGTGTCGACAAGATCCGCTTTTGCCGGCGCCGATGAGCACTCCGACCGGTGGCGTAGTGACTAACGACACTAACTCTAACGACGTTGACCCTCGGCGCAAAGTTGCAGGCGTCCAAGCGCGGTCGGACGCGATTTTGAACGTGGAGAGCGACGCTAAGCCGTGCGCAAAACGGGAAGGGGAGACGAGTTCAATGGGTTTTTCGGGGAGGGAAGCTGGGGATGGGGCAGCGGGCCGATCGCCGGTGCAGCCTCGCTCGAACCCGTCGCCGTTCCGACGGTGTTCTCCGGAACGTTCGCCCGCGTCGATGCCGGCAAGCCCATCAACGCCGACCGCTAAACCGCAGACGTTCGTGCCAAACACGGTTGCCGCGGCGTCTTTTGCGGCAGCCGCTTTCCACCACGCGCCACATCACACCTTCCCGCCTCCGCCGCCACCGCCGCCCCCAAGCCACCACGTTCAGTACACGGTGCACCATTTCCACCCGGGGGTAGGCGGGGGCGGACCCGCGCCTAACGTGGTGGTGGCCAGCCAGACGAGGGACGGACACGAGATGCGTGCCGATGCCAACTCCACCGACCAACAGATCAGGGTGCTGACGCCATCAGAAATCATGCGCACTTTGCCGTCGCTCGGGCACGAGAATTACGACTTGCCGCCGGTGACGGTGAGACCGGATTCACTCTGCGCAGTGTGGCCGTCTACAACGGTTCACTCTTTATTTATTTTAGTTTAGCTGCTGTCTTTATCATCGGTCGTTGTAAATTTATTTCGTCGTTTTTTTTCCATATATATTTTTCTACCGTTGATTTGGAACGTTTGTTTGGGTGTCGGCTGCAATCGGCCGCATGTACCGGACCCGAGAACAGCCGACATGACCCACGTTACTTTTTGCGTCGTTTTTTTTACTTACCGTCTTTTGTGTGGATTTTACGTGCTCGGTAGGCCTAGCCTCGTGCATGCGGCAAGCGATAGTTTTAATTATTTACTTATCTTAGAACATTTCACTTGTTGGATCAGTCAGGAGAAAGTTGATCTGGTATTGCGAGTAAATCCCATTGCTAAGCGTAAGGGTCTGTATCAGGGGTGAGGCAGAATTCGGCGAAGCCACAATTTTCCGACTCGAAGTAGCGTATTTAACGATGGGTTCAGACTAAACGTGGGCGCTGGCGTGAAGACGTACCTTAAACTTTGTTGCAGTGATCGACGTACGGCCTTGAAACAAATCCTCTTTGACCCAACAATAACTCTATGTTTACTTACTCTTATGGTGTTGGTTTCAGCTCTTTCCTGTATTCCAATGCATCTTCGCACTAAGTGTAGCTAGAAATTAATTTTTTTTTTGTCTATTTATGTTTCTTTTATTTGTACTCTTCTTTTCCCAGGTTTATTTCTCGTTTTTCTATTGCATTTTGGTGTCTGTTTTCTGTCGTAATGTTTGGTGTCGGCATTTGCCTTTGCATAACTCATAAATGGTGATGTAATTTCCAGGCTAACAGTAGACTAGACTTGTGCTCTCTTGGCCTGTAGCTTGGAACAATCTTTCGTGTGATCCGTGCCAAACCACTCAAATAACAAAAGCAAACAAAGTAACATTTTTCTCAGTTTTGAAAAATTGTAAACTCACAAACGTGGATTCTCCTCTGGCCTCTTCGATTTCAATAATTCATTGTTTATTTACTTACTCTCCCCATCTTGACTGTTTTATTCAAATGTTGAAAAATTGATAATGAAACATACCTCTTTATAAGTGGTTTGTTTGCGTTACATTGCTTTGCTAGCGGTTCGATCCCGCTGACCCCAGCTTGCGACTTCGGTCAGGCTACGATGACTTGGGCCGGACAAGGGGTGACGGGGGTGGTTACCCGAGATTGAATTTGCCACAGGACCAAGACAAGATAATGCAGCAGCAGAAGACGTGTCGCGAAGCAGAGCAGGAGCGCCAGTGGAAACAACTTCAGGCGTTGCGACAACAGCAGGCACAACAGCAGCAGCAAGTCATTCAAGAACAACGCGTTCAAGGTACCGAACACCGTTCTTTATATTTTGTTCGCTGCGTATACTACGAAGAGCTTTGTTGCTTGATTGAACTGTAAATATCAAAATAAGTTGGTATATTTTGGTTGGGAAGAGATAAATAAAAGTAAATACCATGGCCAAGTCTTTTGAAATCTGCTATTATGAAATGGAAAGTAAGGTATCAAGGTTGTCATTCCAACTAAAACTACACCCTTTATTTCGTTTTAGCCATAGCACGTGTCCATCGGCAGATAAGCACGGACGAGCCATCGATTACCCAACAACTTCAAGTTTCAACGTCTCAAGTAAGAAGATAGCCCATAAAAGTGTACCATTTTCAGTAGATTGATTTGCGGTGATTAACTATAAATACTCAGCAAAATGCATTGAGTTACATTTTACAGTACGAGACGTAAGTCTTGAAACAAATTGCCCATGTCAATGATCCTCAGCTAACAATGGCTATGTTTTTCAGGACGGCAGCCTTGTCGGCCCCCTCTCTTCGCCATCACCCAACTCTCGTATCGCCACCAAAGTAGCCCGTGTGCAAAGCCCGGGGGGTAACAACATCTTCAACCTCCCCCCGCCATTGCAGCAAGTGCGGCCCAGCCTGACGTTGACGCTCCCACGAGGCACGCCCACCTCCGCCGTCTCGTTCTCCCCGCAATCGCCTCATGAGAGTCCCGCTGCACAGTTCGAGCCGTCCGCCTTCCCACAGCACGGGCCCATCTATGCCCCGCGACCAGGCACACAGCAGATGAGCCGTTTCGCCCAGTCACGACCCGAGGGCTACGCGACTCCACGACCTCAAGACCCATTTGGCCAGCAGTCTCCCGGGGCACGCACAGACTTCGACCCCAGGTCTGACGACCCATATGCCTCTCAGCCGCAAACTCCTCGGCCTGAGCAGGACTCGTTCCGGCACGATCCTTACGCGAGTGCGCCGTCCACTCCGCGGCCACAGCAGGAGGCGTTTGGTTCGCCTGGGGCGTCGCCGCGAGCCGTCCACGACTCGTATGGGCGCCAGGCCGATCCTTTCGCGGGACAGCCGCAGACCCCGAGGCCCGCCGATGCATTCGCACGCGGGCAGGAGGCTTACGGAGGAGATGCGCCGCGACTGGCTGATGCATTTGCGCGTCGGGAGGTCTACGTGGGTGGCGTGAAAGCGGGAGGGCAGCGCGTGGTGGATGGGTTTCCGGGACGTCCACAGGTACAGGCAGGCAGTCCTCAACCAGGGCAGCCTCCCGAAGTTACCAGGCAGTTGCGAGACTTGCTACAACGCCAGCAACAGTTCAAGAAAATTGACCAAGATCAAGTTATTCAAGGTGGCTCGAGGATTTGGACTACTCAGCCAGGTAAATCTACTTGCGGTTTATTTTGTTTCTTCTTGCTTTTTCGTTGTTATTTGTAGCTTTACTTGATATTAAAAGCTGCATAAATTGTAATACCAAATCAAAATTATTTCCTAAGTCAAGTTCATAATGATGGCTTTTGTTCATTACCTATTGAATTATTGCTGGCAATCTTTTTATTCTCTTTCCAATACTCGGATATTCTAATTTGCGAATGTATTCACCAACGGCTGCTGGAGCCACGGCTGCTGGAGCCACGGCTGTACACCTTGATCACCGTTTAGCTAAATGTAGGGAAAACACACCCTAGGCCAGTCAGACTAGTCCAACTAGCTCCATACCATACTTAGCAAGTCTTGATGAATTATTTGCTTGTTTGTAGAAGGACTTTCTCCAGGCCAAGAACACGTCTCTATGCACCCTTCAATGGTGCAACAACAACAACAGCAACAACAACAACAACAACAGCAGCAGCACTTTGAAACATCTCCTAACGGAAGCATGAGTTCGGGGGGAGATGCTACTTTCCGCCAGCCATTGCCACCCGCCCTGGCTCGCCCAAGGATGCCCGTCTCGGGGGTTGCAGCTAGGGTACCTTTGCGCCACCCGACAGTGGACCCCCGTCTCCAGGTAGGAAAACTTGATTTTCATGTTTTTAATGATCGGTTTTTTGGTCCGAATTTGGGCACACAAATGAGTTTCTTTGGAGATGGTTTTTTTTTCTGATACACAGATTAATATTAAGGATGTTAGCAGGCATACAGGTGGCCAATTACCAGCTTAAGAAACCTGACATACAGGTGATTTTTTTTATGCTGCTGTACAACCAGAGCTACAGCCCCCCAAATAGGAGAACAATCCATGCATATACATATGCATAACAAAAAATGTGCGATGTTGAAACGGTGGAGCTTATTTGAGCGAATTTGTCACATTTATTTTTCAATAATTGTGTTTTTAATCTGTTTAATTTTTTTTTATCCTTTGTCAGTCGTGGAGATTTAGTTGCATTACTCAGAAATTGCCGTTTCAAGTGAATCATTAGTGAGTTGGTAGCAATACAAGTGGGGGGAGCCATTGTCTTTGGTGCATTTGCTACATGCTTGACTCTTACGATGGCGGCAACACCCCTCAGTCCTGCTTTGGATTTTGTACTGTGATTGTGTAGTGCTATAACCTCTAACCACAGGTGAGATACTTCATGTTGCACCAAGCTATGTCACAGGCTATTTTTCAAAGGTTTCAACAATTACAGCAATTATTTTTGAGTATTATGAAAGTGAATTATCAGATTCTAATTTGGAGTATGATTTGTTATCGATTCCTCTACAAATAATCACTCTCTGTCTGTTTGCAAGGTAACTGTAAAAAGATGTTTAGCAATAGTGCCAAGATTTCTTCATTTTTGGTAAGATTGGAATGGCTTTCTCAAAATCTTAAGCTAAGTCTAGATATGCGCCAACCAATTGTTGTCTATTATTGAGAGAAGAATAAACATTCGAAGTAAAGCAAAATATAGCTTTATCTGTGTATGTGTTCATTTGAAAGCCACACTGGTTGTGCGATGCAGGTAATTAAACCGGTCTACGTAAGAAAGATTCCTAAATTTAATACATTTACCTTAATCCTTATTAATAACCAGAGTGAGTCTGGGAATGTTGTGGGTAGCCATGGGTTGGTTGTGAGTTAACCAAGCTGGACTAAGCGTCGAGCTAGCCAAAATAGCCTAGGCCTCGTGCTAGCTATGGTGACATGTGCTGAATCAGATATGTTAATGCCTTATACCTTGTCTGCAGGGTGTCGATCCAAGAATGCGTGTACTTGTTCATCACCTACGACCCCCATCGGGCTTTCCGTCTCCGCGAATGCCGACTCCTTACGAGCATCTTGGTCAGCGGCAGCCGATGCCCATCTTCCCGCATCAAGGTATTAACATTTAGCATGTCAATCCATGGCAATCTCTTTGGAGATTCTTGGCATTCTACATTGTTATTTAAATGCATGTAATACAGGGTTTTTTTGTGGGCAGATCTGATTTAACAAGCTTGATTAAATTATCTAGCTTACCTAGGCTGAGGCAGTGTGACTAAGCCAAATGTTACAACTGGTTTTCCACTGCAGATGGTAATAACGGAGGAATCGGAGCAGGACCCAGGACTCCCAGACCGGGAGATGCGGGGGTCAGGATGAGGTTTCCACAGCCGGAACCGTCTCGTATCACTGGTCCAGGTTTGTCATCATTTAGCCCAGTTTTTTTTTGCTAGCTGCAACTTTAATAACTAGGTGATTGTATGAAGAATTGTTCCACGAATATGTTTCTCTTGTTCAGTGACCTCGGCTAGTGTCCTGCAGTCCGAATCACAACAAGAAATACCAGAGAGCGTAACTGCAGAACTGGAAAAATTGGAGCAGGAAGTAGAAGTATCGGCAATTCTAGGTGATCTCGGTGATGATGACGAGTTGTTGGGTGAGTGGCACAATTTTATGTGTTTGCTTTTCAGATGCCATGTCAGAAGAATTTCATGGTGGTGTCTACTTGCAAATGTGGTCAAATGTACAATAGAGTGATTTCATGCTGTTCGTAACATATCATGTAGCTTGAAATTTGGCATCAAGAGTTGATGTTGGAATCAAGAAGCAACCTTTAACAATCTAGAATGCCGCTTGCGTGCTCTACAGGAAATGACTCGTATTTATTTACAATTTACTCTCTTTGATGAATTATAGAAGTGCCAATGGCTGAATAGAGGTAAAGAACTGGCCACTTGCTTTTGTAAACAGCCACTCTTCCATGAAAATTAATTCTTGGCTTACAGCCCCTTTATTTTGGGTTTTGGTTGGACAGTAACAATTAAGTATTTACTGGTTGGCCAGGGATTAAAATTAAAACAAAGCCACATGGGTTACGGTTTGTACCGCTGCCACATTTTCACTGCTGGTTTCCTCAGAGATGGGAGCTGACTTCAACATCCTAGAGTACGCCGACCCCGAGCTGGACAACATTGTTGGGTGCGATAAAGGAAATATTCTGGATGACCTAGAGGAGGATGATAAGCTTAAGAATGATAAGTCGAAACACCCTGGCAAGCAAGGGTCGATCGGCAAACAAGAACCACGCATCAAACCCGAGCCAATGCAGGTGCAAAACGCAGGCGAGGCCAGGGACGGTCCGCCACTACCCGCCATAGCACCCTCCGAAGGGGTTGCAGTTCAGCAGCAAAGGATGCAACGCATTGGATTGGGTAATTGCATACTTAATTTTCTTATATTTTTTAGTTCGAATTTGGTTTCTTTATTTTGCTTAAAAGTTAGCTAACTTTCCAATGTATTTCTTTCTGGTTATAAATAGCTGCATAAAATAATTTTAATCATGTGTGCCAAGAAGACTTTTGTATATTGTTAGTTTTTGTGATTTTTTGTGTGTTTTGCATTCTTCTAACTTTCCTCGAGTTCTTATCTTCTGCAAATTTAGACAAGCTTGTTGTATTGTGAATGGACATTGCAATTCTACATTACAGGTATGTGAACTCTCCGCTTAAAAAGCTTTCAGCAGTACCTTCAATTTCATAAAAAAAAAAATCCATTCCTAGGTCGTTTTGATATGAATCAGCTTTTATCATTGGAATATCAACACCTTCTAAGCACCTTCTAAGTAATAAAAACATCTTTATTACTTCAACCAATACTCATCGTGGGTAACTAATTACCTGGTCTATCGCCTAATGACAGTTTATTTCATTGTAATGCATATTTACTGTTTGATTCTCTACTTCCTGTAGATAATATTACATTACATTAGTAATGTCAAATGTTCAATACGTGTGTCACAATGCATAGTACTTTGGCTACATACCATACTGAATGACTCACGCGTATTCACATTTTGCTTCTAGAATATTGGTTGACACTAACGAGTCTCTAATGTGTGCTTGTGTTTCTGTGTTCCAACAGAGCAACAAATGCACATGCCGTCGGGCGAAGCAACTGGTGGTCGTGGCGTGATCCGTATGAACTTGGCACCGCCTCCGCCCCCATACCCTGTTCCACCGCCCCCATACCCAGGGCCAATGCCACAGGTACGTCCACGACGATCCCCGCGAAACTTACCTCGCATCAGCTACGTCTACTTTTGATACGCCTGCAAACCTTGCCCGTTCGCATGAAAGCTAGAACACCTGCTTGGCAAATCTTAAAGAACTAGCTCAATTATTTTATGCGATATTATTTTATGCGGTACCGGATTCCAAGATATTTGAAGTCTCTATTTTTCGGACATACATACAGTGTGTGTAGGTGTGAGCGTGTGTGCATGAGTTAAAGATTGGATAGGTTTGAACGTGTGTGCTAAAAGGATGATTGACTTCTATAAGTTGGATCTAGGTGCTGAGTGTGTAATCATTATGTCTTGGTTTTTTTTTCGTTGTAATCATCGTGACAGTTATCACTCGAAACTGCCCTTATTAAGTCTTTTATTTTAGTTCAGTGTATATTGCATAGAGCATGATGAACAAGTAACTAATTTACTGATTAACTGCCATTTGCTGGGATTAATCGGTTTATTTCTTGGCATCGAAATGACTTGTAAGGCGACTGGAAACAAATGTAAAACACAACTCAAAATCTTCTCTGTCTGTCACACTTTCTAAAAATCAGCAAATAATAATCAGCTTTTAAACTTTGTATCAACACATAAAGCAAAAAACAATTTCCAAACAGTCACTTTGCAAAATTTCACCAATATTCAATCACTTGAACAGCAAATTAGCCAGTTTGCCCCATCGGAAAGCATTCCGAGAGAGACCAAAACATATAACATCTGCTACCTTTTAAAGTGTACTCTGGCATAAACTCGCGCACTCCCAAACAAAAACGCTATCATATACAAACACAACTCAAACATACAATCTAGCACACCATACAACCATAAATAGTCGTTATCAATGCGAGTTGTTCGGAGAAAGTGTCAGCTGTATTAACGACTGATCCGACTGACACTGCATGCTTCCGATGCCACCCAGGGTGCAAGTGGTATCGGTGTGGGCTTTCCTTTGGGCCCCCCGCGACCCCGGTGCCCCCCTTCGATGGGCGAACCGCCGCCTCGTGGCCACATTCGTAGGGCCCCTTTGCTCCTGCAGGTGAGGACAACACACTTATCTAGCTTGAACCAGGAAACAGTCCCACGAACGAGAACCACGCTTGCGACGACGCCTCTGTGCACCCTGCCTGCTTGCCCACCCACCTACCTTCCCGTCCACCTGCCATCTGCCTACAAGCACCAACTAGTTAGTGTTTTAAGACCTACTCAGTTAGAAGTGTCAGAATCTATAGTTGAAACTTTTTTTTTTCTTTCTATCGCAGTCTTACACTTTCACAACATCTCTTGACGGCAAGTTAGAATCTTTAGATCAAATGATCAGGTTAAAAATGTGGCTCTTAAAAGTAAATAAATGGGTTATGTGAACATAGATATGTGACCCTTATAATAATCTGTTAGCTTATTTTGCCAGCTCAATATTAAAATATTAGTTCTGTAGCTGTTAGAAAGTGTCTTGTCTTGGTTCTATTTTCCATTTGCACTGAGCCTGTGTAATTATACTTTTACCAACTTCTTTTGCCCAGAAAATGTATGTCTGCCTAAAGTGCTTTCAAGACAAGTAATGAACTGCAGGTCAGGATCAAGAGGACGGAGGGGTTATGGATGTGGGAATACCGTTAAGTTGCGCTACTTGTGGACTGTTTCTTGCTTTATCCAAGCCCACCGCATCCACACCAAGCACCCAAGCACTATCACACCGCCCCCACCACCACCACGCTACCAAATAGGAACCAAAACAACCACTGAGCTAGAATTAGATTGCACATTGCCTTCCACTACTTTTACCACTAAAAAATATTTTAATAATCTCGTATTAATCGATTTCTGATTCAGTTCTGAAACTTTGAAAATTACTTGGGTGACACTTACACAGTTTTGATACAGGTTTATTCAGTTCCTCGACATGATATCTATGTTATAAAGATAGGACAGACAAACTTAGCAAATTACTGGAGTGACACGTTAGATTACGCAGTTATGATGAGTTATTTCAGGTATATTCGGTTGCTGACCAAGAAATTATTTTGATGAAACTATTAGAATTAATGAATACAAAGTTCTTTACATGAGCTTATGTTTCAAAAGTGTAGTAGAATGTTAATACATATCATAAGCTTCAATTATATTGCTAGCTTTCTCCAAGCTAGAAAGATGTTGGACTGATTTTACTTAAATTAAATTATGTAATTGTTCCCCAGAATCTTGTTGGATTTCTCAATATTTACGATTATTTAGCGAATTAAGTTAAGGGTTGAATCAATATTGTATTTATATTTCATAAGTGTAGTAGAATGTGCAGACATTTTGTAAGCTTAAGGTATATTGCTAGCTTTCTTCTCGATGGAAAAGATTACGCTTATATTTATTTAAATCACGGATGTCTTGTCAATTGAACTAGTTGCCTGCAGATCAGAAACAGAATGGATGGTGTTTGGGCCAATATTGCAAACTCTGAAGCACCATTTTACCACCCACAACATTGTGACACCTTAGGTACATGATGCTCTCTAGTTTTTGGGTTGAGTAAATAGTCCAGAGATTGTTATATTAACCCAAAACAAATGAAATCATGTGTATAATACCATGTCAACTGTATATTTTGTCAATTCTATGTTCTACTGTTAGAACAGTGAAGCTAGCTATCAGAAGCAGTTGTAAACTTTTTAATGATGCTTCACACAAATTTATTTATCTGCTTTAATTAAAAGTAGATTCCTTTCTGGAAATAATTATAGACCCAAGGCAATGTAAAGTAGAGAAACCTCACACTACACAACAACTCCCTTTTACATATTACTGCACTACACAGCTTTGTTTTAAGTTGGGTCATTCCACGTCAGTTAAACCGACCAAAAAACAGTCGCCAAAACTGTACCCTTAGTATGATTGTGACCACTAAATTTTTATTGACATTTTTTTTACCTCCGAATCAAACGCTTCGTCCTGTATGGCCCGTAAACGACGAGAGGGCACTCAAATTTAGGGTGCGCTGCTTTTCTTTCTCAAATTGCTTCGGCTGTAGTTAAGATAAGGTGATAAAAAATGCATTGGAATGGTATTGAAATGCCCTTCCATATAATAACTATGTCGTAAGTTTAAAAAATGGCCCCTCTCCCCTTCCCTATTTTTTTTTTTACACCCCTATTATCTATAGGGGTAATTATCTATATTTTTTACTAAGTATAAACTTCATACTCTGAAACCTTCAAGGAACAAAGTTCATACTTAAGGCTATCAAAAATGTTTCAAGAAAAAAAACCAATAGTAAGTGTAAAAAATAAAAAGGGGGTAGGGGGATATTTAAAAAATTTTAAATGATTGTCATAAATATTATATGTAAGGCCACTTAAAGACATTTCAAATGCATTTTGATCTCCTCAAGCCGACTTAATTTGAGAAAGAAATGCAGCGCATGCCCCCCCAAATTTGAGTGACATCTCATCTTGTTCGGGCTGTACCAGGCGAGCCGTTTGACTCAAAGCAAAAAATATCTCGGCAATGAAAATTTTGTGGTCACAATCGTTTCGAGTTTGGTTGATCTCTGAAAGGTGGTTGTCCATTTCCTAAAATATTGGGGCATTGACATGAAATGACCCAGTTGCAGAAGTGTGTGCCTTTTTTTTAGCTTTTTTGCTATGAGCCAGCAATGATTCTTTTATGTTCTGTCCAATGTGCATCTTGTTCGGTGTGTTTTTCACCCACCGTTGCTTAATTCTGGAGTGGTAACTAACTCACCTTTTTATGTGTTCCTGATTTTTACTGTGGTTGGTGGTTTATTTGTTAATTTTTATTTCAGTTCAAAAATAAAATATTATTTCTTGGCGGTAATGGGGTTTGTTTGTAATTTGGTTTCACAGTTAAACAATGTTTTTATTTTATCAGCCGATGTTGGTTTGTCTTTTGGTGAAAGGTTTTTACTTTATTTTGTAGTCAGCTTTTAAAATTAATTAAATTAATCCACATTAAAGCATAAACTGCAACTGGTTAAGGTTGATAGGTATAGGTCCCACCTTGCAGCCAAATAGTCGTGGTCAAATCGTAGGATGATTGATTCCCAAGCAACCCGCCAGCTGTAATTGTTTATCACCAGTAAAGAAAAGCCCAGATGAGTTGCTAGATTATTTTCAAGTAAAATCCTTGGGATAAGTAAATATAAAGAATCACCTATGCATTTAAATTACTGATGTGTGACAACAACTGAAATATAGAGCAATTTAAAGATTTACATTGTATTAGTTTCTAAGAATGGAAATCTTTAAATCACTTCAGTTTTTTTTTTAATTTGTCACTCGATAGGAATATGAATCATATGTATTTGGTCAAAATTATCTTCCACATTTGCTCGTTTTTATTATTTTAAATTTCTGCGACTATCGTAAATCAAGTTTTAAAAGCTCACCTGATGTCTATCTCCAATTGGGCACTGAACCCACGACCACCATTGCCCATGGTGGGTGAGAGAAGAAATCCTAGGGGAAACAGGTTACATTTTTCCCCTCTGGCTAGACCATACATTCAAGTCACAATTAAATCTTGACTTGTAACATTATTTCCTTCAATCCCTGTAAATCATTGGTTCAAAATGTAAATTTTGAAATTGAGGTTAATCTTGTCACTTTTCAAAATGCTGGTTCGTAAATAGATCCGTTCATTTTTACTTTAAGATCTGACCTGAGAGCTGAACTAGCTGTAGTTTAAAAACATGAGAGAATTCCAGTAGATTCAATCTATTTTATGGACAACTTATTATTTATTATCATTGGTAGGTTTTGGGAAACAAGAGTTTTTTTTTCTATGCTTATTTACACAATACTCACATGCCATCTACTTGGTTAGAGCTAAAGGCAGTCAAAACAAGGCCCACATTATTTCACAATTACTAAAATCATACTCCTGATTGACTTTGAAGTCGTCGACAACTCTCTTCTGATCCGAACCAGATTTAAAAATTGTGGGTCTACCTTGTTTCGGCCAAAACGACCCAACAGTCGAACTGGTCAATCTGGCAAGCCGAAGATTTACAAAACGTTTCCCCATTGCAACCAGATTGATTTGATCCTTATTTGTAGAGCCACGATTATATGGTGATGCGCGAAATCGCGAATTGTTCATATCTCTTGTTTTTCTTACAAATGAGTGCCATTCATTGAATTCCCATCTCAAATATGTAAGAAGCTCATCGCGACAAAACGCGAAATTCACGAAAACTCGTCCATAACACCGAAATCAACTATTTCCCGCGAAATCATCGCGAAATGAGCCTTTTCCCATCCAATTATCTTAAATTTCAGATAATCTGTTTTTTTTTTTCATTTTTATCACACTATATTTCACGGAAAATAAATAAACAAACAAGAATTTGTATTTTGCGATAAATGCTAAATTGAGAGATAACGAAGCTATTTCACTAAAATGTGTGTATTTTGCGAAATAGCCACTAAATTCCATTCAAAAAAATGTAAATGTTTATTTTATCTCTCTAAACACACATTTCCATGAATGTGTCATATTATTTCCCCCAGTCTTGTTGTCAGATCTGTTTCTCATCAAATGCTGTCAACATTCCTAAGCCTAGGGGGTAGAAGTAGTGGGGCAAATTGTTTGCTGTAGGAAACCATTGGTTGGCTGAATCTTCCCCTCCTTGCCATGTGAGCACTGACACCACATGTATTCAGGCTGCCTGTTGGGTTCAATCAGTAATGTGGGTAGAGATTAGCTGGGATTTCAAATTTCAATGGGGTGTAAAACATTTTTGACTTTTAAGGATCAAACAAAGCAACTCTTTTTGAGTGATGGATATATTTTGATGTGTGGAATCTGGAACACCCACTTGTCTGGGAGAAAAAAGACAATCTTGCAAAGTATGTTAGTACCGGGCAGTGGGTCTAATTCAAATTCTAATGGACATAAAAATCTCAAACCCCTCATTTGCAGTTCTGACTTAGCAAACTATTTGAGCCCCTGTGAACAGTGTTGATGCAGAGAGGTTTTTTAGTCAATAAAACCTTGTGCTGACTGACAAAGGAACAAGAATGAAGGAAGCTACTAAATATTTGCTTTATTGTTATTATTATTGATCACTTTTTTATAAGAGATCCCAGTGCTTGCCCAAAATCTTCATTCCTTTCGAATGTAGATTGCAAAAGCCCTTTTTTCTATTTTGCTATAAACGCTAAAATTCAAATAATTAGCACTAAAATTTCGATAAAATTAATGCTAAAAACACGTATATATGTCTGAAATCTGCTATAGACATGAAATTCTGTACTTTTTCCATAACACCGCCATAACACCGAAATCCAAAAAGCTTACCACGAAATTATCGAAATCATAACACCATAAAATCTTGGCTCGACTTATTTGGTATACAACCCTAGAAGCATAGCCCAGTACGAGGTTTATTTATATAGCACCTTTTGGTGAAAACATCGAATTACATAATGCAAACTTAACAGCTCCAATTTAACCTTCAAACCCTAAATATTTGAAAGTTTGTTGGGCCACAAAGTTTTTGAGACTTTTTGGATGCAACACTAAATGGAGAGGACCAAATATGTGTTACAAATAATTATTATGGCTTAAAATGTTAATATCGGAGTTTAAAAAATTTAACCTGGTTTTAGTTGGACGAGGCATCTTTCTAGCGTTTTTGCTTTCAAGACGGTTTGGGTTTTTTGGGGTTTAATGTTAAGCCCCCTCTTACGCGGCTTTTCTCATACGGGTCATTCCATGTCAAATAGGACCACCCTTGACCTTGACCGACTCAGAATTTCATGAAATTCGGCACACTTGTTCAGAATGTTGGTTTGAGTAAAAGTATTTTTTTGTTTGTTTTTTACTCGAAGAGTTCAAAAGTTACAGGGGGTTGAAGTTCGGGTGTTTTCACCCCCCGCGCGCGTATCACCGTCACATTATATACTTTATCTCGGGTTGTATGACAGCTACAGAGTTCCAGGAGAGCTCATCTGAAAGCTAATTAAATTCTCTACTTGAATATATAATAATATGTTCCACTTGGTGGACAGCTAATTTACCTTGATTTTCTACATCTGCATTTTCAAAAAACGCCACTGGAAAAAACCCTCCCCTTTCATTTACCTAAAAAAAATGTATTAACGTTGCCAATATATGAATGAATATTTGTGCCAAAATTCAGAGTTGGCCCTTCACAGGTTTTCAAGAAAAAAAATATCTTGTGTAAAAAAGTTTTTTATCAGGCAGTTCCAGAGCATAGATCCTATACCCACAATACATAACAGCTCAGGCTTTTATCAACATGGTGAGTAATGCTCATTTTACATTTGATTGTGTTTGTTCCACTTTTCAATACACGTTTATTCTTGAAAGCACACTTTCATCAAGTGACATGTTGAAACTAGAAATGTGTGCAGAAGTCAAAAACTTATAATTTCTTGTCTGAACCTCATACTTGATAACCTGCATTAGTTTCTCTTCACATCTTGAAGAGTGTGGTAGTGAATTTATTGTCCACACCCTTAACATTTGTTGTATTTGTATATTTAAACAATGTGTTTAGTTGGACAGCTCTTGAAAGAAGAGTGTGAAGAACATATGCACATTATTGGCAACTTGGAAAGTGACAATCAGATTTTATTAGCATTGCGTTCAAAATGTGAAAATATTACATCAGTGTGCAGTTACATGAAAATACATTAAAATCCCTAACTTTGTTACTGCTTTCTTGGAAAAATCTTCATGCGAGTCATATTCGTCACCGAGGACACAAGTTTCAGCCGCTTCTTGAAACTCTTGGTTGCATCACGGCGTTTTCTTTTTAAATATAATTTAGATTTACCTTTTAGTCTTTTCCTGTTGAGTGGAGATACACCAAATGCAGCTTAAGACTGGTTAACTAGTAAAGGTAAAAGGTTGACATCAATTAATTTAACATACAGAAATAAATATCTGCAGATTGTGGAACTTATTCCTGGGAAGAAATTATGCTCGGCCTGTCGGAAACTACTACCACAAAAGCAAAAAGAATAAAATACCATTTCCATTTAGACACCAACGAAATCTGCTGAACCTGACTAACCTTTCGTGGAAACAGATTCTGCGTTAAAACTAGTTAACCAGTCTTAAGCTGCATTTGGTGTATCTCTACTCCAAGAAAGCAGTAACAAAGTTAGGGATTTTAATGTATTTTCATGTAACTGCACACTGATGTAATATTTTCACATTTTGAACGCAATGCTAATAAAATCTGATTGTCACTTTCCAAGTTGCCAATAATGTGCATATGTTCTTCACACTCTTCTTTCAAGAGCTGTCCAACTAAACACATTGTTTAAATATACAAATACAACAAATGTTAAGGGTGTGGACAATAAATTCACTACCACACTCTTCAAGATGTGAAGAGAAACTAATGCAGGTTATCAAGTATGAGGTTCAGACAAGAAATTATAAGTTTTTGACTTCTGCACACATTTCTAGTTTCAACATGTCACTTGATGAAAGTGTGCTTTCAAGAATAAACGTGTATTGAAAAGTGGAACAAACACAATCAAATGTAAAATGAGCATTACTCACCATGTTGATAAAAGCCTGAGCTGTTATGTATTGTGGGTATAGGATCTATGCTCTGGAACTGCCTGATAAAAAACTTTTTTACACAAGATATTTTTTTTCTTGAAAACCTGTGAAGGGCCAACTCTGAATTTTGGCACAAATATTCATTCATATATTGGCAACGTTAATACATTTTTTTTAGGTAAATGAAAGGGGAGGGTTTTTTCCAGTGGCGTTTTTTGAAAATGCAGATGTAGAAAATCAAGGTAAATTAGCTGTCCACCAAGTGGAACATATTATTATATATTCAAGTAGAGAATTTAATTAGCTTTCAGATGAGCTCTCCTGGAACTCTGTAGCTGTCATACAACCCGAGATAAAGTATATAATGTGACGGTGATACGCGCGCGGGGGGTGAAAACACCCGAACTTCAACCCCCTGTAACTTTTGAACTCTTCGAGTAAAAAACAAACAAAAAAATACTTTTACTCAAACCAACATTCTGAACAAGTGTGCCGAATTTCATGAAATTCTGAGTCGGTCAAGGTCAAAACTCATTTAAAGTGGTCCTATTTCACATGGAATGACCCATACTGATTTTAAGTAAAGAACACTTGCAGGAAAGGTTCCGTAACTTTGTCTAAACTAATTTAAAAAAAAAACGCTACTAAGTCAGTTTGGTGTTGCCTTAGCAAGATTGCATGTGTGTGCTTACCTTATTGTTAATACTTACCGAGATGATACGAGATGGATGCAAGTTGTCTAGTTATTAACTTGGCGCAGTGCACCCAACAGGAGCAGCCGCTTCTGCTGGAAGACCTATTGGAACAGGAAAAGCGTGAACAGGAGAAGCAACAACAACATCAACCGGAGAACTCCACCCTGTTGAGCGATGTCGATTTTGAACGCCTTAAAGCTGACGTGCTGGGCACCAGCTCCACTTCTTCTCCACCCATTCAAGGAATCACAGGTATTTTATTTTATTTGCTATTCTAACATGTCTTGTAGGATGCACTGTACGAGAGCCAGTTAACAAATTTATAGTATTTTCAGGACAAAAAGGCCCAGTAAAAATGACTGACACCATTACCTTTCGTGTATATTTATGTCGAGAGTAGGCTGTGTGAATATTTTTACTGATAGTTGGCATCCTGAAAATACTTTGTTATGGTCACTGTCTCACTCTGAGAGTAATCTGTAAACATTTGCCACAAATACCACTGACCATAGCAACGTACATCAGGTGCAATACTGTTCTGAAACTCAATTATTGTTTCTAGTGCAAGGAATGCTACCAAGTCCTGGCTTAGCACCTCAAATCGGATCGCCTTACGCCGTACGATCAGCAGCTACTACGAAACTAGTTGACTGGCAAGAACCAAAACTTCGTCCGCCAATTCCTAGCGCAGAAAACACACCGAGAGTACCGCTGTTCAACGCTCCTCACCTGCCTGTGCCTGCTGTTCCACCTGAGCAGATAATCACGGACCAAGATCGCCAGGCTCAGATGCTCTATGAGCAGTGGTTAAACCATCAGAACCAGATAGTAACCACTCAGCTGAAATACTACGAGACTGAGGTGAACAAGCTGCGCAAAGTTCGCAAGTCGCTCAACAGTAAGCAACGTCAGCTGCGCAAGTCGGGCAACGAACTGACCGAGCCAGATGCGCTAGAACTACAACGCATTTCAAGTGAACAAGCCGTTCTTCAGAAGCAACTCGATGCCAGCCGAAAGCAGAGTCGACAGCACGGCATGTTGATACAGGAGTACCGCAACAAACAGCAGCAAAAACGGCAGCTGGCACAGCAGAACGCCGGAGCCGGTACCCCGCATTCCCCCCACTCGCCACTGTTGTCACCGAGTCCTTCGATGCCTCACTCACCCCTACATTCTCCAGGAAGTCTGGTCGACGATGGACCTTTCAGCCCTGGTCAAGCTTCCCCTCAAGCAAATACCCAGCGAATGGTGTCACCACAAAACCGGGCATTCCCGGGCTCACAGTTCGTAGGGGACCAGGTGCGAGCAGGGCTGCATGGGCCCAACGTTCGTTTCATGAAGCAGGAGCTGCAAGGGGTCAGAGTTCCAGGGCCTATGTATCAACAACCCTCTGTGCGGCCTGGCGTAGTTTACTCGCCCCAGCCCATCATGTCGAATGTTATCGGGCAACCCAGTCAACAAGGCTCAATGCAAATACAGCAACAGATATCAAGGCAGCAGCAACAACAACAACAACAGCAGCAGCAACAGCAACAGCAGCAGCAGCAGCAGCAGCAGCAGCAACAACAGCAGCAGCAACAGCAGCAACAACAACAACAGCAACAACAACAACAGCAAGGTGAAGGAGCGAGTCATGTTTTGGCAAAGCGTCAGCAGCTGCATATGGTGCAGCAACGGCAAATGCTTCAGCATCAACAGCAACACCAATTGCAACAACGACAGCATCTATTACAGCAGCAGCTACAACAGCAACAAAACATTGGTCAGCCTCAACTAACAGCTTCAATTCAGCAACGGCAGCAGCTCCTTCAACAGCAGATGCAGAAGCAAATGGCCCAGCAAAATCAGCCTCCTCGCAGCCCAATGGTGCAGCCGGTTTCTCCGTTAATACAGCAGTATCAGCCGAGTTCGCCGATGCCGCCACACAGTCCCATGTATCCCAGCAGCCCGATGCCTCCGCGTAGTCCGATGCTGCAGAGTCAGTCATTCAGCCAAAGCCAGCCGCCATCCCCGATGCCTCCAAAGAGTCCGATGATGCAGCAATTCAATCAGCCACCGAGTTCGCCCATGGCATCCAAGAGTCCGATGCATCAGCAGTTTGCGCAGAATCAGTCGACGAATTCTCATTACGTACAGAACCAGCCACCCTCATCACCGATGCCTCCAAGAAGTCCGATGATACAACAGTTTGGACCACCCAGTTCGCCTATGGTGCCATGCCACCAGATGGGCTCCCCCTTGGGACAGCGACATTCGTTGGGCAACAGCCCACAAAGCCTGGAGAATCCGAGGACTCCAGCGTCGGTAGAGAACGTCGATCTGGACGGTGTAAATAGATCGGGAGGTGGTGGGAACCCTAACAACCCAATGAATCCAGTGCCCTCGCCTGGTTTTGGCTACGTGAGACTTGGCTTGCGTGGTGGGGCGCCATCTGTGATGCCGCGATACTTCAAGCTGGGGCTGAAAGGTGGCTCTCCAATCCATGGGAAGAGCAAGGCGGCGAAGCAGGCAGAAGTGCGGAAGCAGGAGTCTGTCACAGCGGCCACTGGCGTTTTTAAGGTGGCATCACTTGTTGCGCCAGACTACAACGACTTCGACGATGAGAACTCCCAGTCGACACCGCCAGAGCATCGGTCAAGTTCTGTCGAGCTTGCGCTCGACAAGCCAGATGAGAACATCCTCTCTGAAAACATAAAACATGAAATTGAGATATCAACTGAGCTCGAATTGTTAGCAGAATCGGAAAACATTGTGATAATCGAACATAACATTGGCAGTGCGGAGTCGGAAGTAATTGAAGAATGCATAGTGTCGTCTTCTGATATCGTGTTGCTCGACGAAAAAGAGCATATCGACCAAGAAGTAGAGGAAGATGAACAACATGTTGTGATGATGATCGAAGAGAACACAATGGCCACTTCATTTTCTGTTGAACAACGGGACGGGGCAAGAATCGGAGATCAAGGAACTTGTGATGCAGAAAGTGAGCCCCCATCGAAAGAAATTTCAATCTCTTTAGCTCCAAAACTGAAAGCCACCGATGGAGAAATCAATTCTGCCAATAAATCTACTGAGGTGAAAGCATCACATATAGAAGATAATTCGGAAGGAATCGATCATGGGCTACTAAATAAGGCAGAGGCTTCAGAGCCTGCCAATGAAGAGGTCCTGCCACGGGAAGAACTTGCGCTGAAAGTGTCAGCAGAACACAGCCCTAGTCGATTGGCTGACAACACCCGCTCTGTTCTGTTAGATCACATGCAGTATTCGTCAAAGCAACCACCTAGTGAGGCAATCGATCAAGAGTTGAACCAATATTTATGCAATAAGAAGCCAGAGGCTTCGAACTGTGCTGAGATTGGCAATGGGTCGCAAGAACCAACTTTTCGGAAGGGTTTGAAGATCCTTGATAAGGTCATAGAGGTAACCGACACACCTGAGTCTCCAGACCAGCAAGAAGTAAATATCGACCCTTCTCCGGAACCATTTCTTGACGAAACTGACATATCTTCCGTAAAACCGAATACTGAAGAATCTCCATCACTCTACGATATTGGCTCAAAATTTGTTGGCGAACCGCCAACAATACAGCAGAATGTAGAATCGAATCCCTCGGTAGACACAGCCACGATAAAATTACAACCGAGAGAAAATCTAGTGCCAACAGATGCTGTGACAGGTGCTAAGCCAAGTTCACCTGATCCGTTACCACAGCTAACAGTGAAACAAGGTGATGCATTGTTGAGTGTGATAACTCAAGGGGCCACTCAAGAGGCGAAAGCATCACGGCCAATGCCCACAGTTAGTGTAATCAAGAGTGCTCCAAGCATTGCTGTTCCGCTTAAAGAACCAGCTACATGCTTCCTCGATCACCTATGGCAATCAAATACAGAAATGGCAGAAATAGTCTTAAATACACCAAAAAAAGTGCAGGCAACAGAAGATTTTGATCCCTTGTTGAAAGGACTAATTTCTAGAACAAATCCTGTCGAGTCTGAACCTAGCATTGAGAAATCAACATTTCCATTATTAAATACCATATCTGGAAATGTACCAAAAGCTCCTAGCCCTGTAGGTGACAAACAGTCTGAGAATGATTTATCGACTAAAATGTCTCCTAAGACAAACTCGGAAGTATCGCCTGGATTTGTTCCTACTACTAACATGAAGATTGAATCGGCATCTAGTCAGGTGGAGGATGCAGGAAACGTAGAAAAACCTATTTCAACACCAATCACTGAAGTAAGACCTCAAGTGACATCTGTTCTAGAATCTCGACTTACTTCGGCACTACCTGACAATAGTTCGAATAATTTCGGTAATAACAGTTCCAACATGATAAGATCAATTACAATTAAGAGTACAAACACAACAACTGGGCAGGTGATCACTCCAGCGTACAACCCGCAAACAGTGGCAATTGCCCAATCTCGTTTCGAAATGGCGCAAGTTGTGAGCACCATTCGTGCCGGCAGCCGGAATTCGATAGATGGAACAGAGCTGCTGGCAGTAAAAGAAGAGAAAACAGAAAGCCATGTTGTTTCTAGCTGCTCAATGAACCAGGCAACAGTTAAAACGGAGACTTCCAGTCAAGCCAGCTGCAAATTTGCTACCGGCAATCGGCAAGAAGAAACTCAGAATGTTCTCTTAAAGCAACTGTTACAAAATACTGGGTGTGCACAAACACAAAGCAGCATACCTTCCCTAGAAGCGCAACTTGCAAGGCCGGTGCCGCCAACACCGTCGGCTCTATTGCCACCGTTGATGCTGGAGACGGCACCCGTCAAGCCGGTCCCCAAGGTGAGCCAGGCAGCACAACTAGAAACGTCTTTCGTGTCTCGACCGAGGCAGGCTCCCCTCTCTCGTACTTCTAGCCGGGATGAAATGCTTTCACCCCGGAGTTACGGCAGCACACCACCGCTTTGCTCGCCCAAGTGGGAGCCGCCCGCACCGCAAGCGTCTCCAAAGCCTCAACCTCCTGCTCCAACCTCAACTCCAAAGCGAGATGCTTCTCTGTTGTCGCCCAAAAAGGAGATGCCTGTCGAAGTGAAGAAGGAGGTGATCGATGATGCTGAACGCAAATTGGATTCGGGGGATCTTCAAGATAGTTCGGCTCTTGGTGAGTTTTCGTTTTTCTGTGCTTGTGATAGCAACTGTCTGTGGACAAGAGCTGTGATTAATATCGTCATGTTGTGTCGTTCTCAGATGCGAAGAAATTAAAACGCCGGCAATATCAGCAGAAACGCCGGCAAAGTCTTGGGAAAGAGGCAGTTGGAGGGATGCCAAAGAAACGCCAGCGAAAGGTAAAGGAATTCAATGTCTTCTTAAAAATAGAATTGGAGTGTTTCAAGGATGGAGAGAGAATATTACCTTCGATGTTAATTTTTTAATTTACTGCTCTATGTGGTGATAAATTTTACATTTTGTTTGGTCGCAACTAACTATTAAATAGTTGTTTTGATACCCAAGCCAACTAGCTGTACAAAGCAGGATTTGTTTTTTATATTCAATGCCAAGAATGTGATTGCCTCTCATGTGTTTCTTCTCAATCTTTGACAAATGGGATAATGATTTTTAAGACCATCAAGGCAAATAATTCACTTTGACTATTTTCTAAAAAAAATAGACATTACCATCGATATTAGATGACAGCCACAACTGCACACAACTCTTCAAAAATCAGGCTTGCATTAAACTGGCAGTCTGGCAGGTTGCCAAATCCACGACAGCCACTGTTAAGATCTGTTTCATCGTTTAGTCGTTTGGATTGTCTGCCTGAGCTCCTGAAACCGAACGATTTGGCATGTTGGAAACACTGGTTCTCATGAGGTCACCGAAGTTAAGCAACACTGCGCTGAGTCAGGTATTGGATGGGTGACCATCATATACATGAACAGTTCTGTTTGGGAGAGAGGTTGGAGGGATGAAAATTAGGTCAGCAACTTCATTCGCCTTGCTTATCAACCTCTCGACGGCATGGATTTGTGGAGGAATCCTGCTGTTGGAGTTGTACCGTCCTTCGGAAGGGACGTTAAGCCGGTGGTCCCCTTGGTGCTCTTCAACAGGAATAGGCTACGTGCCGGCACTGGGTTTCCCCTCCTCTCTTCTAGGCTAGGTTCATCATCGTCCTCATCATCATCCTCCCATTCACCGAAGCTATTAGACCAGTGCCGCACGGCCAGTTGTCAAAACAGCGCGTTGTTAAACACCACAAATCAATCAATCTGAGCTCCTGAAAATCACATAAAAAATCGTTTTATCTGAAACTTGTCGTGTTGAGATAACGCTCATCTCCCTTGTCTGTATGTTTTTTGGTAAGTAGGGCAAGGTTGCTTAGGTTGAAGCACTTTAGAGGGTTTTATTTTTGGGGTCCAGAATTTTTTAAAAGGGTGGGAAAAATTAGAGTGATAGACATCACACATATATGCCAAGCATTGGCGATCATTTTTTCCCTGATTATAAAAACAACTTGGCAGTCAATGCAATTGGTCCAAATAAGGTAACCGATGTCATCATTTGAACTAGTAGTCTCCTTATTTAAGCTACTAAACAATTCCGTTATGCAATTACTGCAGTTACACACAAAATATATATCACCGACTTGTTAAATTCAACTTAGCGTTTTAAGTACTGTTTAGGTAATTTCTTATGGTTAATAATGAAAAAAGTTTGAAAAAGCTAGCTGATCATTTCCAGAAATGTGCAAGATCTTGGTTCAGATCAGTTCAGAACTTCTCAACTTGGATCTTGGTTCTCAACTAGGGGTCTGCGGTTGCCTCGGGGACCATGTACAGTTTCGATGAGACCATGAGAAATGGTAGCATTCTGATATAGCACCAGGACATTAGCAAAAGCAATGTTTAATGATGATGTGGACAGTTTTTTTTGACATTGGCATGTTCAAATGGGAACATGTATACTAAAAACCACTCCAACAATTTGTATTTGCCATTCTGGATATCAAACTTCCACAAATATTCTTGGTATACACTTTGCCAAGCCCTAATGGTGAAAACCATTTCTAATCAGAAAAATATTTACAATCAACTGATTACAGCTGTAAACTCTTGATGCACTCACACATGACGTAGCATTTCAAAAGGGCTATTTTTAAATGGTGTTTTCATACCATTGAAAGAAATTTAGCACTTTTTACATGTCAAACCAGACATGAGCACACAATTCTTCAATGTCCGTTTTCATGTATCCTTGTTATTTTTGGTCACATTTTTAATTTAGTAAATTCTATCAACCTGGTGCTGCAAAAAAAAGAGATCACACTGACAGGTTTCAAAATAAAGCTTCAACACGTGAATTTTGTTAATAAAAAAAAAACTTTGCCCCGTTTCTATGGCTTTCCATATCCATCGTATTTATATAATACATTTTTATTTAAGAAATTCGAAAAATTCATTGAGAACCGCTGGTTTAAAAGCCTATTGCCTTATTTTGACCTTTCAAATTAAAAAAATATATAGAAGAATGGCGCGGAAGAATGTTCAATATTGTTGGTTATGTGGTACGTCTGATCTCATACCTGTGACGCGATCAAATTGAGCGGCCAACGTTCTCGGAAGAAATAATAAAGCTACCATTTATACTTATATTCTGGGGCTTAATTATCACTGAAATGGTATGTATGATGAATTAATATCTTATAACGTAAAACGTTTTCATCTACAGCTTACCTTTCGTCCGTAAAGACCTTTGGCACCTCCAGTTCGAAATATTGCGTCAGGCGTCATAACAACGATCTTCCCCTGGTAGGCGCCAAACAGTAGTTATCGACGTGGGTCTTGATCATTTAACTGTTTTGTGAGGGATCACGAACCCCGCTTAAACTCTTAATTAACCCTGGAATTTACCGTGATAACGTTAATAACTTCTAATGAAAAAGGTTCATGATCCCTACCCAGAAACCGCATAAAATATAATTTTTGCAGTTTGGGTTCCACATTGAGCTACTAGAGACCACTGGCATTCATATTTTACTAAATATCGGCATGGTTCAAATGAAAAGCTGGGTCAAACAAGGCAACTTAACCCTATCACTGTAGCAAAACGTAATTAGCACTTCAGTGCCCTATTTGCGCACATGCTCACCAAGCCTAAAGACGCTGGTTGTAAGTTGAAAGTTGCTGTACTAACTTTCATCCCTCTAATCTCTTTTCCAAACAGAACTTGTCATGTGTATGACGGTCACCCATCAATACCTGACTCAGCGCAGTGTTGCTTAACTTCGGCGATCTCACGAGATGCGGTGTTTCAAACACGTCAAACCGTTCGGCGTTCGTTTTTAAATTGCAACTCCAGGAGTTTTATCAACCTGTTAACTGGATGGGAGGTTCGATCAAAGAACGCAAAAGAAGTGGTTTTGGGCAAAGTGCAGCCCCTAAAAGAAAGGTTAAATAATACTTGGCGCACTAGTTCACCCCCCCCCCCCCTCTCCCCGTCCCTTCCAAAGTTGCCGGTTTTACACTCACTTTTCGCCAGCTGATTCCAGAACCAGGCGCTTGGAACATACTTTGTGTTCATGAACTGCAAGATCTAATGTGTGTGTTGCCGATTAAAATTGTGCACAAATTGCTGATGCGGTAAGCGGGTATAAGATTCTGAATGGTCTCAAAAAAATTGTATAATCCTGAGAAGGTTGAATTGCTGACAGTGTGGGAAAGACTAGATGGTACCTAGAACAACACTTTTCCAAAAACATGTTCGATTTCGGAGTAGATCGAATGCGTTTTTCCGAACTTTAGGCACCGTCACTTGTACGCAATAAAAACACCTCGGTTTTACTTTCAGAGCTCGAAAATGGAAGAAGACTACGACAGTTTCATTGAAAACCTGATGGTCCAACTGCGTCAACTCTCGGTGATGACAGTGCTTGAGCCGTCCCTGTCAAGAAACTTCGCCGTGTGCTGCGTATACGGGTCGGGCGACTTGACAAAAGTCACCGAGACGAGCACGAGACTCGGCGAATTGCGTGGAACGTATGGGACTGCGTTCCCTCCGAACGTGTCAGATTACTACAACACGCGTCCGTTTGGAGACGCCAGTCCCATCCCCACTCCGCCGCCCATCTCCACTCAAAGAGGATTCTACGACCAGGAGTTTGCACCTCTGAAGATGGACAACGATGGTGAGTGCTGCTTGCTTACAGCTGCTTTTGCTCATTAAGAAATTAGAAATTGGTAGATTTCGACGAATCCCAATTCATAATGGTGCTGTGTAAACGATGGTCATGTGCGTCCAACCTTTGGTTCAACTATTAAGAAATAATATAGTGAAAATGTTGATTGGTTTGATATAGACGTTAATTTGTATAGACCCACTGTTTTGACTACTGGTGCTTGTGGCATTGGCCATTGGCATTGTGTCATTGGTCCAGTAGAGTGGGTGAATGATCAGGATGTGATAAGTACAGTGAAGAAAATGATGATGAAATTAACCTTATCGAGCCTAGAAGGGAGAAGGGGAATTGCGGCGTAGCACCAGGCCTTTGGCAAATTGCACCAAGGGATCCACCGGGTCAACTTCTCCCCCAAAGGACGGTACATCTAAAACAATAGGATTTCTCCACAAATCCACGCTGTCGAGAGGTTGATAAGCGATGCGCATAATGTTGACGTACTCATTTTCATCCCTCCAACCTCTCCCAAAATACCGAACGGTTTGGCGTGTTGGAAACTCCGGTTCTGATGAGATCACCGAAGTTAAGCAACATTGCGCTGAGTCAGGTATTGGATGGGTGACCATCATATACATGAACAGTTCTGTTTGGGAGAGAGGTTGGAGGGATGAAATTTAGCACAGCAACTTCATCCGTCTTGTTTATCAACCTCTCGACGGCATGGATTTGTGGAGGAATCCTGCTGTTCGAGTTGTACCGTCCTTCGGAAGGGATGTTAAGCCGGTGGTCCCCTTGGTGCTCTTCGACACGAGTAGGCTACGTGCCGGCAACGGGTTTCCCCTTCTCATTTCTATGC
This sequence comes from Protonemura montana, assembly GCA_947568835.1. NCBI lineage: Eukaryota > Metazoa > Arthropoda > Insecta > Plecoptera > Nemouridae > Protonemura > Protonemura montana. Next base: position 22,125,720 of record OX387604.1, on the reverse strand, counting down.
TAGGTTAGGTTTGGCATCATCCTCATCGTCAACCTTTCATTAACCGACGCCATTAGACCAGTGCCGCAGAGCCAGTTGTTAAAACAGCGCGTCGTTCAACACCACACATCAATCAACCTCTATCCCAAACAATATTTGGCCTGTGTATGATGGTCATCATCCAATACCTATCCAACCGATCGCCGTGTTTCTTAGCGTCTGTGATCTCGAAAGGTTTGGCTTGTTGGAAACACCGGTTCTAGTTAGATCACCGAATTTAAGCAACACTGCGCTGAGTCAGGTATTGTATGGGTGACTATCATACACATGGCCAGTTCTGTTCGGGAGAGAGGTTAGAGGGATGAAAGTTAGTACAGCTACTTCATTCGCCTTGCTTATCAACCTCTCGACAGCATGGATTTGTGGAGGAATCCTGCCATTTGAGTTGTACCGTCCTTCGGAAGGGACGTTAAGCCGGTGGTCCCCTTGGTGCTCTTCGACAGGAGTAGACTACGTGCCGGCACCGGGTTTCCCCTCCTCCCTTATAGGCTAGGTTAGGTGCATCATCATCCTCATCATCCACTCTTTCACCGACGCCATTAGACCAGTGCCGCATGGCCAGATGTCAAAACAGTGCGTCGTTAAACACCACAAATAATAAGTCTGTGATCTCACGATAGCCGATGTTTCCAGCACGCCAAATCGTGCGTGGTCTCCCATCCAATACCTGACTTAGCTTAGTGTTGCTCAACTTCGGTGGGTAATCTGTGATTCCCACTCACTAAACCTTTCAGTTTGTAATAATGTTCTAGTTTGCAAGACAAAATTAACAACCAATACGGCTAGCAGTGGTAATTTGTGTAAAAGCATTTGCAAACAGAAGATGCCTGATAGATTTGTCAATCTAATTCTGAACTATTGTGTGAGAGCATCATTATTTTCTTTTAATGTATAGCACTTTGGCTTATGGGCTGCTTTATGTGTTTACGTTCGAAAGTTGTATACATTTTCTAAAATGTCATCGATTGCAGATGTAGGTTTTTGCCAACTAGGCACGACAGCCTCTATATCATTTCGTTGCTACATATGGTTGGTTTACATCGGGGTCCGAAGGTCATGCAGAAATCCACTGATTTTCAAAAATAATCCCCTGAAAAATCATTGCAATCACTTTAATAGCTTAAAGTAACTAACTCCAAAGGAACTTCCTTTGTTTAAAAAAATCTCAAAAGAGCTTAAAAGCTGCGATTTGCGCAACGTACAAGATTAAGTCCCTGGGCACTGGGCACGGTTTAACTAAGCACGATTTTTTCGGAAATTTTCGAACAAATTTCTACGTCAAATTTTGCAGAAAATAAGAGATCTGAAACCTCTAAATATTGGTTATATCTTTCTAGCAAATTATTTGCATGGCTCAGTTTCTCATCGAGTAATTCAACTACGCAGCTGCTGAGGTAAGCTGCTACTTTGCCGAATGAAGATGGTTCCTTGCTTTTATAAACACAGTGAGGCGTGATATACGCAAGCTTTTGATTGATATATCCTGTAGAACCAGCTGTCACACGAATTCTGTGATTATACATCGACAAGAATCTGCATTCAATATTTAATCAATTGTTCCAATTACAGTTCAAAGACCATGAAATGTTACGTTTTTGTACATGCTGGGGTGATATGCTGACTTAGCACAAGCTAACTTAGCTTAGTTAAGCTGACTTAGCTTCTTATTGCAGCAAGTTTAAAATACCCCATTGAGAAAATGTCGAAGCAATTTTAACTATCGTAATTCCATCCAGTCAACAAACACATCACCAACACATTGGCTCACGCTTATCGGCGACATGTATTTTAGGGAGAACAAAGTGCTAGAATAGTGCTACATGCAGACAGGGGGGGAGCACATTATAGGAAACTTAATCAGCATAAAAATCAGATTATATGGCAGCGTTCAGGTGTTCTCCATGAATAGATTCTAAACATCTGTTAAGTCATTGGTAACTTTGCTTCATTCCATCCTCCCATACCATAAAATCCTTCCAGTCCATCAAATTGACAAGGTCGTCAAGAGCTTGCCTACCCAACTGTGTGGTAGATGGGCCAAAGGTTGGGCACTGTCTGCAGGGAAGTCAACTCCTGATGGCTTATCCGACTTCTATTTCTAACGAAGGTTTATAATGGATTAGTTGCCTTCATCGACAACCATATTCACTTCATTGAGTTGTTTCAATCAATTTCAGGCGACGAAAAGAAGGGAGAAGCTGGACGAGATGTGGACACCCCTGATACTGTAATCAGTTCTTCTTCGCCCGAATGCATGTTCCCCGACTTGCCACTGCGTTTCCCTGGCTTACGACTCATCGAGGATGACGACTCGACCTGTGTAAAGAAGCGACGGTCACCCGTCATGCCATTGGTGGTGCCAATTCCCATACGACTGAGACCTTCCTTGCAAGACGTCACGGAAATGGTGAGAACACTTTTGCTAGTGACAGTTACCTTCTTGCTGCTGATCACGCTTGTAACTGTGATTCATTAGCCATGAACCCCAAGCAAGGCTAGATCTTCTAGTTGATGGATTTCAACCATAAAAACTGTTTCACTCAATGTTTCATAATATGAACTTTAGTATGAACATGAGCAGATGAGATTTATTTTAGGAACCCGATTTTGGGGTGCAGTTTCGGCCATTAAAATGCTTTGGTTTTGTTTTCAGCCATCTTCATGGCCTAGATTTAGGGACCTGCATGCAAAAATTAGACACAAGTTTTTTTTTATTTTTAGGGTCATTACGTATTTATTAGGATATTATTTATGATGATAATAGTAAAAAATGCTACCCTTTGTAATCATTTACAATTGAACTAAAAGTTCACAGGCATGAGTTATTTTCTCCCTTTTTGTCCTTACAGCAAAATGACCTAAACCTGCTTTTCCCACTGTAAAACGACATATCCCAGCTATAATTTGTTGACTTATTTTCTCATCTCCATAGAATGTGTTAAGACCGAAATATTGCATGTTTTACAGGACAAGGAGAACGTGGGTTGCCGCGACGGGGCCTCTTACAAGGGGCGGCCGCTCTCAGGCGCTCGTTTACGTGAACCAGGCAATATTTCGGTGACGTTGACGCTCTCTTCCGAGGCAGCTGAAGACATTGTCGGCGTTCTGCGAGACCTCGCCAACGTATTGCACATCCCCGCGCCTGCCAGCTACCAAATAGTCGAGCGAACTAGCACTCCTCCTAGTCAAAAGCTCGGTCTTTATCGGAACAAGGGCAAAGATGGCAAGGAAGGAGGTTAGTGCTTTCTCTTTAAACTTTTAGCATCCTTGTTGTTAGTCATGCTGACAGGCCCTGCCAGCAATTGCATATTGGAACTTAAAGATTAACTCGTGTCTTTTTGAAGATCCACCCATGCCATTTTTTTTACCTAGGTCTGTTGTGACGTGCTACAATATTCAAACAAAATTTGTTTGCGTTCTTGGGCCAACAATCATTTAACTCAATTTTTGAATCAGTTCTTGAACCAATGAACCAATGAATCAGTAGTTTCAAAATGTATAAAACATTGGCATCTAATCTGACAGTCACTAGTGAAAGAATGATTGTTTGCAGTATCTTCTTTCACAGCCTCCAGGATGCCATCTTTTCTACCTAGGTGGAAGCAGACTAAATGACCATGGTACCCTTAACTTTCAGCTCCGATCGACATCCAAAGCATCTTGAACGGTGCAGCCAAATTCTGCCGTCACTGCGACGTTGTTATTTTGAACAATCTGATCAAGAAGAAAGCTGCTGAATTGCCTTTCCTGGCTAGAGAGGACATACCAGACAACGAAGATTTTCTTTACTTCTGCAGTTCAATTTGTTACATGCAATTTGCGTTGATGCACCGTTCGCCAAACATCACGCAAGACAAGGTTAGTTTGCTAACCAGCTATAGTAGACCAATGGCCAGCTATGGTGCATATGGTACATTTCTGGCAAGATATTAACGTATTTGGTGCATTGCAGGCTGCGGCAATCGTGGACCATTTGTGCCAGACGCGAGCACCGGGGCCAAAAGGAGACGAAGAACCAATGGATGTCGAGGGCACCGTACCCAGCAACGTGTCGAAGGTGGTGAGTGCCTAAATTGAAACCTTTTTATTAGCTTACATATTTTAGCAGCTAGATTCGTACAAGCATTACAGTGCTGTCGATATGTGTACTTGGCAAAGAAACCATGACTGTGACTGATATAAAATACACTTCATGCTATGCAATGAGTAAGCATATCACCAATTTTATCTTCAGACCTTGTTATCAACAAAACTTAAATATTTATAATCTGATCCCTCTAGATAAAAAAAATTACCAAATGTTTTCACATAAATATGTTTCACCAGTCTCTAGACCTACTCATCAAAACCTGCCAACCCATTCCTATCTAAAACAATATAAATAAATAAAAAGGTCGTCATTCATATAGTTAGCTATAACGTCTACATCACCCTATATTCCAATCTTGCAGACAAACGATGCCGACAAGGCGCCATCACCCAATAGCGTAGAGAAACGCAGTCGCAAGTCTACGGGTGGGGAGGGGGAGGCAGTAGTGGTGTCCAAGGTGTGGAAGGGTACAAAGTACAAGACATGGACGCCAGGCTGCCTTCACTCGCCGAGCAAGGTGAAGAAAGACTCGGACAAGGAGATCACCGAGATGCTGTTCCGGATGGGGACCACCGTAATGCCCACCAAGATACCGGACGACGTGCGTCAGTGCATGTTGTGCCACCAGGTGGGAGATGGGGTTGCCGACGGACCGGGCAGGTATGCATTTTCGCTGTTTTCATTATTGGAATTAAATTTACATTTTCTCTATTTTAATACATGGAAAAGTGGATCTTGACTCTGGTCTACCTGTCGCTTGCTGATAGGTACTGACAGAAATGACATCTATGCCGCTCTCTTCCAGGCTGCTCAACTGTGATGTCGACAAATGGGTGCACTTGAACTGTGCTCTCTGGTCTGACGACGTGTACGAGACTGTGAACGGTGCGCTGATGAACCTGGAGAATGCGCTGCAGCAGAGTCTTTCCTCATCTTGCGTGGTTTGTCACCGCAATGGAGCGACCATTCGCTGCTTCAAGCTGCGCTGCTCGAATGTATACCATCTCGGGTGTGCTGTGAAGGACGAGTGTGTCTTCTTCAAGAACAAGGTAAGCAAATTCAAGACCCCATGAGAGTGGAGGAAGGAAGTTTTCTAGGGACTTGTGTATTTGTTTCTAGTTTTAACACTTTTTTGCTTGACATGCAGTTGCGCTATTAAACCAGAGGTTGGAATCGGAATCAAAAAGAATCAATATTTTATGTGGAATGGGGAATTTTTATTTTTGAATGGACAGAATCAGAATTTTAATTTTTGAAGTGGCAAAATTGGAATTCGTATTTCACTAACTAAAATCAATTGCTGTAAATCATCACAGCTGACATGAAAGTCTGCACTCTGACTAGTGTTATTATGGCTTAAATATTTCTTAGTAATAGTGGTAATAAAAAAAGTATTATTTTCATTGATAAATATCCAAAAGAAATTATAAGAAATGATACAGATTAACAATTTTGTGAAAAAGGGGTTCTTCATTTTTTCTCATGTTGGCTGTAAGTGGTACTCGAAATTTGTATTCCTACCTTTAAAAAAAACAATTCTGGTATATTTTTATTAGCTTTTTTTTTGTTACTCGGAGTCGGATATAAATATTGATAATCGTGATAGCTGGTTTGTAGGAGGATCAAATTCTGGACCTTTGCATTTGCAAGTGAATACATTTTCTATCTCCTAACTCTATCCTAAAAATAATCTTTGATCATAGCCAATGATTCGAAGGTACATGATAATTGATAAGCATTATTTCATTACATGCTGCATTCACTTATTTGTAGTGAAAACAAACTTAATAAAAATAGGTTGTGAAAACAGTGACCTACAACCTTGAATTGTTCTAGTCGACGTACTGCACTGCGCACGTGCCAAAAAACGAGAAGGACAATGAGCTGACAACGCTGTCGGTTTACCGTCGCGTGTACGTCAACCGCGACGAAAACCGGCAGGTGGCGACTGTCATGCACCACACGGACCATAACCATCTTCTGCGCGTCGGGTCGCTCATCTTCCTCAGCGTGGGGCAACTTCTTCCTCAGCAGCTGCAGGCGTTCCACACTCCCAACTACATCTACCCGATCGGCTACAAGATTGTAAGCATGCTTCAGTTTTATCGTGCTAATTTATGCTTGGCCCAAGTCCCTATAGCCTTTTCATGTGCATTTGTGAGCAGATTTATGGCAAAACCACTCAGCAGTGATTTGAAAATAGTTGATACAGATGACTATTATTCAATTGTACTTATGTCACTGGCAATTCGAGAGTACAGATCAATTTTAGTATTTTGGACTGTTGTTAGATCACTAAGGAATGGAACATTAGCAACTTAATTACTTGACCATGGTTTTAGAAGGATGCTGACAAGGCTGATAACTGATAAGTGATAGGCCTACACTGTCACCACAGATTGACATACACAGATATATCACCTTACCCAGCTTTGGCTACGGCACGCTACGGCAAAAAATACTTGTTAAGCGAGCACTGAGGGGCGCTGGCATCGCGATGTATAGTAGCATCAGTTGAATATTGGGCCACCAGAGTGCAGGGTAATCGGTTTGACCGAGTGGTGGGACGAGTGCACAGCTTGCTGAACTAAAAAATGGGTACTGGAGTTGGCGAAGTACTTGTCATTGGAAAAGGGATCGTGTTAGTGTTAAAAATTGAAGAAAATGGAGGATTTAGGTGCAAACGTCGGTACACTGCAGCTGAATGAAAAGAAAGGCGAGTCCATTATCATATTGAAACTATATTTTAATCGCAAGCAGGGACATATGTGTGTTTCCTTCTGAAGGCACTGCAAGCTGACAGTACCTATTTTGTTTCTATTACAAATGCTTAATGGGTGGGGAAATAAAAATACATTAACAACAATATATTGTTATATTTCAGGTTTCAATTTGAAGAAACTAGAACAAAAAGTCAGTCTCATCTAAAGAGATCAAATGAAAATACAAAGCAAGTCCCAATACCATGGGCGCCGACTACGTGTGTGCCCGAGAGCTCGAGCAACCCTCGAAAACTCTTTGGATATTCTCAAATCTTTCGATACGAGATTTTTTTCCGTAACTCATCAATAGCTGTCAAAATTCCAGGGCTAAAAAGTAAAAGCCATCCGTATGGCATGAGTTGCCGTACAGTAAGATGGTTCAAAGAATCTTACAAAATCATTCTGAAAAATATATGACAACAGCTATATACTCGCTCATAATAATATTGACTACGCGATCGCGAAACTATAAGCTTGGCCAAGGTCAGCGCACCGCATACCCTTTGTAAGGCAGCGCGGACAAAGCAATGCGAATACCCCTATTTTTGTAGTTTCCACTCTCAGTACATGACCGATCCTTTCGTAACAAGAACGACCAGCAATGATGTCATTAAAGGGGCACAAATCACGTTTTGGTCAGTTTGCAGTTTCAGATTTACTAATGTCTTAAGGATTTGTAACAGCTGTGAATTGTTTGTTGATTTCCTTTAATAGGGCAGTGCTAAACGCATCCAGGGGAGTAATACGGGACGCGGTGTGCATTTTCCCGTTCCACACATTTTCTACCGTGGCACAAGGGGAGTGTATCACGTGGGTGTCTAGCTATGCGTCTAGATTTGATTTGGAACAAAACACTACTGAATATCTAAGCCGATTTGCGATAAAAATGTTCCGAGAATCGCTAATACCAGAGCCATTTAACTCACAAAACCATCTTATGCTAATAATTTAATTTCGAAATTTTTTAAAGCACCATTACATTCGGCTTCGAAACCTGATTTCAAATCAGTTTAAATTTTTGTTCTAATGTTGAAACTACCCTCTCTAGCATCAATTTACCGTGATCAACCAGCAAGGTTACTGGGCCACCTGCTCAGTCTCGCCAAACCATCGTAATCGCCTGGCGATATTATTATAAAACCCAGCAATGCGGGAATTCTAAGAAAATCAACATTGAGATAAGCACCCGCCAAGTCAAAGTACCTATCATTTAATAGATTTTCGAAATTTGAAACAATCCACATTACTTTCCGAAATTTTCTATGCGGAAATCTTTTTTGATCGACATCCTAGCCCCAGATTTAGCGATTTGACATAAGTTCTCACCCAACAATTTCAATATGACTTGGTCATGATCGTGAATTTATGCAATGAGAGGCTCACAGCGACTTCCAAGCGTGTTTATGTAAGCAATATCCACCGAGTCTAACGGGCTGCAATATGGTATCACAATTTAGTTCAGTAGCAAGCATTTTACTTGCCGAAATAAGCAGCCGACTAGATTTGACCTATCTCGTGTACGATTTATAGCTAAGAAAACTCGTTCATGACATCGCTCTGAGGTGCATTGTGACAATAGTCTTTCTGTACCGAACTGAACTTCTTGGTGCAATAAATTGAACTAATTAACGGTGTAACTAATAATGAAAATATACAACAAAGCAGGGAACAAGAAATCACCCTTTATGTACTTAATCCTATTTCTTATTGATTTCTTATTGAACCACGCAGATATTTGATATTTGATATTTTTATTCAACTTGATATTTTATTGAAACGAATTTGAATTTGATCTAAAAAAAACGATCGCGAACTTCGATCTTCGATCGCGATTGTTTTTTGACGACGATCTTGATCTTTTTAAAAGATCGCTTTCAAAACGATCTTCCCCAAATATGGCACCAGAGCATTATTATAATTATTTTCTGGGGTGTTTACATTTTTCTTCAATGTTGGACTTGCTCGAACTCCGCTGCAGTTATCGCCTGGATACAGTAGGATAGCGGCAGCGCTGGGAGCGAATGTGAGCGAAAGGACTTTAGACCGATGACCGAGCAAGCTTGGAACAGATAGTATACTTGAGAGGGAGCGAACGTAGCGCTATCCCGTGTCCAGAGGGCAAACTCTTTTAGCTTGTGGGTGAGAGGATTGGCGCGAATCTTGCGGGGCGAAAGCTTTCGCGTAGCTCCCAATAGCATAGGAGTGGACAATCTGTGTATGTCTATCTGTGCTGTCACCAATAAACAGGGTTGATCTTTTTTATTTTATGCTTACCTGAGTGGACTTCATTTGTAATTGTAATTGTTGCTTTCATAGTTTTATTGACCAAATTCACAAACTGAGGTTGTCAAAGCCCTAGGGAGAATATTTTTTATGCAGCCAGTCCATTTCAGTGATATATTGATTCCATTGGCTGATTCCATCTCCTTGGTAATAACAATTACCTAGGGTAGTTCTGGGCTCCGATCGAGAGCACTAGCAGTTTTTTAGCTTTGTGGTCTGTTTCCCGGTGGCAGGTGCGATTCTACTGGAGCATGCGCGTGAGCAAGAAGCGCTGTCGCTACGTCTGCTCGATTCACGACGTGGCTGGACGACCAGAGTTTCGCGTCCTTGTCCAGGAGCCGAACCAAGACGACCTCGAACTGCGCGACAACACTCCACGCGCCGTCTGGGCACGCATCCTCGAGCCAATGGCTGCCCTGCGCAAGGAGATGGCTGGCGTGCAGGTTTTCCCACGATACGTTTCTGGCGAAGACCTATTTGGCCTGACGGAACCGGCAATCGTCCGCGTGCTGGAAAGCCTGCCTGGCGTGGAGACCTTGACGGATTACCGGTTTAAATATGGACGCAACCCGCTACTGGAGCTTCCGCTAGCCGTGAACCCAACCGGCTGCGCACGCACGGAACCCAAGCTGCGCATTGCGTTTCCTTGGAAACGGCCGCACACCCAACGGACGGCGACGTCATCGCGACCCGTGTTCGTACCGACAGCTGCGATGGCTGGCGAAGCGGCTTGTCCGTACTCGAAGCAGTTTGTGCACTCAAAAAGCTCACAGTACAAAAAGATGAAGCAGGAGTGGCGAAACAACGTTTACCTAGCCAGGCAAGTCACGCTGTTTGCTTTTTTGCTGTAGTGTGGGTGGGTTTTTGGTAAAAAATCTCACTGTCTTATTTGGTTTTTCTTTTCCCTAATTTAATTTGTAAAAATGCAATTTTGTTCTCAACTTCATGGCTCAGCCCTAATTATTTGCAAGAACTTTTTCTTGCTACTTTACTGTTTATAACCTATCGAATTTATTTATGGCCTTTATTTCATGAAAGTGTTAACTTGCCCGTAGATGCTAACTACCATTTTTACCATACTCTTCTTGATATTTTGGCTTTCTTTTTTGTTGTGGGCTCCATCCCTAGTGCCTAGTTCCTTATTTAATCTGTGAGACCCCTTTTCCCCTGCCCGCTGACCTTGTATTGGGTGGCAGGTCAATGTTTTTTGTAGGAACCATGACATTGTTTTTATTTGTATCTTTTGCAGGTCCAAGATTCAAGGGCTGGGATTATATGCGGCTAGGGACCTAGAGCGACATACGATGGTCATCGAGTACATTGGCGAAGTTATCAGGACAGAGCTCTCGGAAATGAGGGAGAAACTCTACGAGGCCAGGGTAAGCCCATTATTAGATTTTTCGTTCTACCACACTTTGCTTTCAAGGGAGCGGTATAACAGCCCTTATTTACACTGTTCGGAAACAAGTCCTGGGTTACGGCTACTATTTTGAAGGAGTGTGGGGAAACAACGAACGTGAGGTGGACAGAGTGGGTGGGTAGGTTCAAATTCCAACTTGAACAATTGTTTTACACTTCTAAACCTGTTACAAGTACATTATATTTAGCATGTTTACCAGAACATTTTTCTTGGGTTTCTTTATATTATATTAAAAAATCTTGTTAAAGTATAGAGAAATAAATTGAAATAAAAACAGGCGTGTTGCTCCAAAACGAGCTCTTTTCTACAAACAGCTCATCTCGTAAATTGAGTTATCAGTAGAGTTCTTGAAGCACGTTCTATTACAGCATAACTTTGTGTGGGTCCACAAAACTAGCAAACACAAAATTTCTTCATTTTCTTCTTTGTTTTCATGTCGACAATAAGGAGAGTTTTGCATTGTTTAAAGGACTCCTGCTTTTATACGATAGTATCAAACTTCCAGCTCTTGCTATCAGTAGTCGCAGGTTGAAAGTTAGTACGGGCAACACTCTGTTTACGAAATCATTGGAAAAACACCCTGTTACTGGAAATCTCTCCTCCGGCTCAGACTGTTTATGAACTTGTGGCTGCGTGGTTGTTCGTAGAATCGGGGCATCTATATGTTCCGGCTAGACGAGGAGCGTGTGGTCGATGCCACTCTCTCTGGTGGTCTCGCCCGCTATATCAACCACTCTTGCAACCCTAACTGCGTGGCCGAGATTGTAGAGGTGGACCGAGACTTGCGCATCATCATCTTTGCCAAGAGAAGGGTCGCCCGAGGAGAGGAGGTATGTGTCGTCATTACAAATGGGTCCAAGCATGTCGTAACGTTCATTGGTAGCCATAACCTTAATTTATATCAACCATAGGGGGGTTTTAAAATTTAAAACTATAGCAAAAATCATGTTTGGTTGTGGAAAACCCACAGCTTCGTAAAAAAGAACCATTTACTTTTACATACTTCGAATATGTTGTTTGGGAAAGTAAAGGGAGAGTTCAGAACGTACCGAGCGGGAGTGGCAGGCCGGGATAGTGGAAATTCTTGGTTAACGTTTTGGCTGGAGAAAAGAGACTCCAGTGATATAGGCAACAGCCCAAACGTTTAGAAAGAATTTCTACTATCGCGGCCTGCCACTCCCGTTCAATAAGTTCCATACTCTCCCATTTCTTTCCCAATCAACATATTTGTTATCCCAGCCCTTTGGCACATTACAAATCAAATTTTATATACTTCTTAATCGTAACAACCACCTTTTAATTCTGCCACGTTTTTGGTAAGGCTCGCCAGCAAATAGTATTTCACTCTTATTTTACGTTTAGGCTGCTTGAAAAGAAATACTAGCAAATATAGTAGGATATTTTTCTATTTTTCTCTTTAAAAAGCTTTTTTCCTGAGCATTTGGAGAGAAAAAAAAAACACTTTTTGGTGGCTTCAATTTCTATTGGACAGAAATGCTGACTTGACTGACTCCTTTCAGCTGGCGTACGACTATAAGTTTGATATCGAAGATGACCAACACAAAATCCCATGCAACTGCGAAGCAGCCAACTGTAGGAAGTGGATGAACTGAATGATGGCTCAGCCATGTGAGCCTGCCTTTTTAATGTTGTTAACGATTGATGCTCCTACGCTAAGCATTCTAATCATCGAGTGACCATCCACACCTCGCCACCACAAGCCTAACTGCTTTGTTGTTTTCTCGCAAACAAACACGTCTCGGTCACTTTGACGATATCCTGCGAGAAATGTACAGTCAGAGAAATTTCCAATAGCAAATCTGTAATTTATCTTCTCGACGTTTTTGAGCACTACAATACCTATTCTTGTTTATGGATACATGTTTTTTTTTTTTTAGTTATAATTGTCTAATAGAATCAATTTTTTATGATATATGATTTTGTATATAACTAAATGAATTTTGAAGTTACAAAAGTTGGCTTATTTTTCAATGTGTATGGACTGAGAAAGAATCTAATGCTAAATATACCTAATAACTTCGCTCGTTATCGATCATCTGATACAATTGTGGTACATATTTTTTATTGTTGATGATCATTGATTAAATATATAATCAAATCTGAAATGTTTTTTTTTTTGTAATTTATTTCTTTAGTTACGGTGAATTATTATATTACAATAATAATATATTATACACTACAAAATTTTAAATGCATAAAATTTAAGTTTTATTGCCATTAATGATAGGAAATAGTGATGTTATGGTCGCTGGTCGCTATCAGTGGTGCCTTTTTGCTACGTGGCAGCTGACTGTATGTTCGTCCATGTTTCATCTGCGTTCTTGCACTGTCACACCTAGTCAGTCTTCATCGAGCATAAGAGCAATGCACACGTTCCGACGTAGGTTTGTTGATCTGCCATGACTCCCACCCAACCTTCGCTTGACGATCAAGCGGAACTAGAGCACGCATAATTAATAACATTGGTATCATTTGTGTACCAAATACACGGACCAAGCGTATCTCTGGCCAACCAGCTAGAATAGAATAGAAACTTGCTACAGGTTGGGTGGTAAGGATGTGCACTGTTGAAATGTTGTAAAAATAAAGCTTTATCGATGTCCCTGTACAATGTATGTTTATTGTCAAATAAAGTGCCTAAAGATAATGTGCTCCCATGTGACTGATTTAAAATTGAAAGTGACTAAGATGCTCCTTTTTGCCATGGTTGCAAGTCCCATTTTCAATTCAGTTGCAGGAGATTATTTCTTGGCTCCCCAAAATAATGAAATTGTTGTGGTGGAAAAGGGAAAAGAGAGGCAGCGCTAGTTACCAGAGATGTCACCAGAGAAAGTATTGCGTGGTGCACTTGAAAAGATTTCACGTTTCGGCGATGTTACCTTCGTCATAGAGGGAGACTCAACAAATCAAATAAAAAATGGCGGATTGGTTCCTAGCCACGATCAGCAACGGGTTACTTTTCATCGAACTCGCAATATGTGAAATGTTAACCACATAAAAACCCGGTTCGAGGACTGACCGACCTGGTGGAGGTGCCAGGTTTGACAAGGTCTCAAGGTTTAATATACACTTCAGTGGAGGGTGATCCACCAGCTGCAGTCAAACCTGGGTTTCCAAGATTGAAGGAACAATAATTGGTTTTCAGGGCAGTCCCCAAATTGCCCTACCAGGGATTTCAATGGACCTGCCAATAAACTGTGATTATAAAGAAACATTTGCTAAAGAAAATAAAACACACAAAACCTTTAAAAAAAAATTGTTACAAAACCAATAAGGAATAGTTCAAAATAACACCCAAGCCCATCACTCCTCCCCATAAAAATTTCCAAGAGTCATACTAGATATATGTCAGAATAGGATGTCAGTGAATCACACCAATGCAACACTATCCAAGATGCACAATGCTTAACCCGCATCGTCCTTGTACTTTCTTATCGTTTAGCGAACATGGACACCACAAAGCATGTGAACACCATGCACAATATGCGAACAAAGTTAAGCAGCGTAGCTAGGACGTATGCCATTCCGGTTTCAATGATGATTTAAAAACATTTTCTTGGGAGGCTATGGAAAATGTAAGGTCATGTACCACCGAACGGTCGGTTGTGAACGGTTTGGAGTGTTGGGATCACCGAAAAACAGATCACAGTAGTAGCAACATTTTGCTGGGTCAGGTATTGGATGGGTAACTTTCATGCACATGTCGAGTTCTGTTCGGGAGAGAGGTTGGAGGGATAAAAGTACAAAGGAAAAGTTTAGGAAAAGTATAGAAGTACAGCAGCTTCATTCATCTTTCTTATCAACCTCTTGACAGCATGGATTCGTGGAAGAATGCTGTTTTTCAAATTGTATCGTCCTTCGGAAGGGACGTTAAGCAGGCGGTCCCTTGGTTCTTTTTGGCAGGTGAAAGACTTGCTGACATCAATATTGCCTTCCTTCATGTGCTAAGCTAGGCCCATCCTCATCGTCACCCAGTCATTCATCGACGTAAATTTACAATGGAGTTGTAACGCCAGTTTTTCAAAATAGTACGTCTTTATCGATCATTCATCTTGTAAGCTGTTTTCACTTCAGGTATATTTTATAATCTGTTTTCATTATGAAGGCGTGTTATTTCTAGTAACATTTGACTTTCGTCTTTCAAGACAAAATTACTCCTAAAATGCCAAGCCGTCTACCTTCAAATTGTATAAAGTTATTTTTTTAGTTGTTACGTCTAAAAGCATAGATGTAACAGTGTGTCTTCAAATCCGTAAAGCTTTTTTTTTTAATTAAAGACATTATTTTTCCAAAGCCGAAGTATTGAGTGTCTAATAGTGTCTTTAGATAGCAACAAAAAAACAACTGTACAAGTGCGGAATGCTTGACTAGCCAACCTATCTAACAAAAATGCAGGGAGTCTAAGTTGAGAACACAAAATGTCCTCCGCAAATTTCTGCAAATCATAGTAGGTGTTTGGCCGCTAGAGTGCGAACAAAAATGTGAAAAAAAACACACACACGCACTTAAGCATTTTTGGGGGGGTATGTGAAACTGAAGATTTGGCTAAGGTCATCAGTAATGCAATAATATTTTATTTAATCAGTCAGGCCTCTCATTAGACCTCTAGATCATTACAGGTGCAAACTTTCACTGGGGCAAATTATTTTCTGCTTTAAATTTGGCTAACCTGGTGGACCAGCTAAGTATAAACATCAAGAAAATCTGCATACTTGGCACAATTTAAATAATCTATATAATCTCAATTTGTCTGATTTGTTAGCCTTTTGCCTTCTTTTTTGCCTTCCACACCTAGTCTAGGGATAGATGTGTGCAAATCTGTTCAAATAAATAAATATAATAAAATAATAGAATGTTTTAATTTTGTCTTTATTCTAATAGACCACCTTTCATGACTTAACAGCTGCTCAGAAACATTTTAATTATTCAATACTTGATAATTTAGTCATAGGACTAAGGATTACTCAAAGGATGCAAGCAGTAAAATACAATTGAGCATCATAGGAACTTTAAAATACTCTAAATCCATTTCGACTCCCCTTCGAACACTGCACAGCTAATTTTTTTACTCCAGAATATTGGCTATCACTGACAACTCCCTCCCTTTTTAGTACACTCATCAGACCAATTCATGCTGCATTTTACACTAAATTGTACACATTTAATTAAACTAATTGAGACTAATTGAGACTCTTACACAACATTATGTTTGAATTTGCAGATGGTTATGAAATATGGCACTGGACGTAAACCTTATTGTGTAAAATAGGAACCCATTCAGGCATCTCCTGCTGCCCCTTCAGATGCAGACACAAACTCATCTTCATCGCTTAATGTTTGGTGCAATGAAGCTGAATAAGAGCTTGAAGTTATCGACGCAGAGGACGAACTCCACTGAAAGAAAAGAAAACACAATTGATTTATCGTCTATCACTCGTCACTGCTAACGCACAGTTGTTTGTCAGTGAATTGTCTAAACATTTATCACCATGTTTCAGAATTGATGACTCGTTGAGGAAAGAGTTTGAGAGAGGTAGTTTTTTTGTACCATTAATGTGGGAATCTATCCTGTATGAAACATAAAATTTGCAATCTTGCTTCCTAGGCAGCAATTTTGTATTGGCCCCGTATTTTAGAAAATGGCCAAACGATCACTGATTCCACCCAGTTAGAAAGAAATAAAACCATATTATAATATAACGACCCGTTACAAATACACTTGTCTAGTTTTTGTTCCCTGTCAACCAACTCAGAACACCGTTTTGACGGGAAATGCCCCTCGATTATTACTTGCTTGAATGCTCTTTTATTGTAACTATTTTAGCTCTATCGTGGACCGAAGGCCATCATACTAAAAATAAGACTTAGCCCCGTCCTCAAAAGCCTACAGAGACCAAGAGGCTTCTTCTGTAAAATGTTAATTTTGTTTTAAAAATTTCATCTAATAAGTACCTTTATTTCACCAAAATTGCATATGCTACTCTTTTAAGTGTCAACGGAGAAAAGCAACGGCAACAGCGGCAAATTTTGCAAAAGAAGAAGTGGCGGTATTTTGTTCCCAAGGCTCACTCAAAAAGATTTGATGCCCCTCCCCTGAATTTTTTTAAAATCTAGCAACCAGCTCACGCTCAAAGACAATGAGCTAAAACACTAGGTAACCATGTATTTTCATCAATCCTCCATATTTGTATTGGTACTAGCTTTAGGTACTAGACCCATATTCTTTTCTCTAAGAATAGGTCTAAATAGGTCTTACTCTATACCTACTTGTTTATGCAGTGCAAAGATTGCATGAATATTCATAAATATATTACATAAATACATACATAAATATTCTTTTGAATGGAAGAGCCTTCAATTTTATTGTTATTTTAACATAGTTAATTTGCTCCAACCAACTTTAAGCTGATGGTGTGCTTTTTCTCTTACAGATAGGCACAATGTACTTGTTGGAAGCTCAATATAACAATGGTGATAAAGGATTTAGGCCCATAATAAGGTTAAAGTCCCGATCAAATAATGGATTCCACCAGAAGGCATGGGTTCAACATAACACTTGCTCTGCAATTTTTGCAACTTTGGTTAACAACATTTGGCATTTCATTGAGACAACTTATTAGTTTACCTAAAATAAAACCAAATCATACCAACCGTTGTTGTTATCAACTCTGTGCTAGAAAGGCTTATGCTCCAGACCTGCTCTTTACCTAATCTAGGACTGATAATGTTACATTGGATTAGATCTGGATATTCTAATAATAACCCAAATAATGAACATGATTAGTCTCCAATGCTCAACGCACTAGGTTGCAACAAATTCTTGCAAAAATGCAGCCAGAAATTATGGACTAACTAATAGTAAACCCCAAGGGAATAGTTACCTGTACAAAAACTTGCTCCACAAGCCCGTCAGGCCCCTCTTTGACAGTGCAGGGTACAGACTGTTGCGGGATGCGTTGCGTTTGGCCCAGGAAATTAGGTCTGGCAGAAATAAAGACACTGTGAGCAACACACTATAAGACGCCGTCAAAGCGCCGGCAGCGCCATTCATCACAGAAACTGCACCTGGAAATGGGATTTAAGGAGGGAGCCTTTATTGATACCTGAATTTGTTACAAGCTCCAGCGGACCAATGAAATCTTGCCACGGGAAGGAAAGGAACGCTGGTAGATATACAGTAGCTTCAAGCCGCCAAGAATGGCAATGGTATCAATTCATCAGCAAACTCAACAGTCATGAATTAAACAAGGAACATCAAACAACGTAACCAATAACTATCTTACAAATGCATTTTTAACAAACTTCAATATAATATATATTAGCAAATTCATAAATAGGTACAACAATTTCATACGATCATACAACAAACATCTCGCATTATACATCAACCATTAAATGCAACCGACAAACAAATAAATACAATATGATAGCCATTAACATCCAACATCATAATATTTCCAAATTCCACCTAGACACAGTTAGAGTCCCCAAACGAGGGTACAAACCACCTCTTCCGCTTAGCGTTTGCTGCATCGCTACCAAAAGAAATGTAGTGCTTCCTAGAAGAAACACATTAACTAAACATAATGACAAAATCATTTGTGTGTCATCTCATAAACCTTCCACACTTGTGATTTGGACCTAACGAAACCTAGTGTAAATTGGAATCAACGAATACGTAGATAGATGCCTAAGAAGAGGGCGCCAGAGTCGAACCGTTGTTTGCACGGAGACTTACTTTTTGCAGCAGCACAGTCTGTCGACAAAGTCGGCCAGAGAGGAGTTCGACTCGCTGCGGTAAATACCACTTGAAGCTTCGTCGGTGCACGGTGAGATGAAGTCCAGCAGCTCGTTTTTCGGAAATCCTGTTTTGTAATACAGCTGCAAGAGAGATGTCATTACTTTTAAAAGCAAGCCAACTGTGTAGAATTGATAAAAACTAAGGCACGTAGTTTCCTCAGAGACATGAAATTGTGAAATTTTAATCGATCTAAACTATTCTAAAAACAGCAAAGCAATGGACGTGGAACCAATTACGTTGTAAAAAACAATAACTTCACACATTTCACATAAATACTCTAAGCATACATCCTCTTTTCAAATCAAAATAGATCAGTTTACCTTGATGGTCTCGTATGCATCCATGATGACAGAAATGAAGAGGCTGAGCACCACATAAATGTACAGGCTGATGAAAGAGTAGAGGTATATCCGGCTGTACCACCAAAGCATTGGTGATTTGAACGACATTATGGAAAACGTGGCATACATGTCATCTCCATTGATCAGGGCAAATAAGCACTCGGAGGTGCTGGCAAGGGAACGGAACTGAAACAGAGAGCAGTCCCCATCCACTGGTAACTCTTAACTGTACGTCAGCAGCAGAAGCCACAGTCATTTTGAAAACCAATAATTGCTGGAAGAATCCCCAGTTTGAACTACATTTAGTGTTGGCAACCACAATCTGAGGCAAACTAAATGAGTGATTGAGGTCTAATCCTGGGTACATGGAACCACAATCTGCATCTTAAAGAAATACCTGATCAATTCGATAAGATTTTAAGTCAACTCAATTATACATTCTTTAAAAAGAAACAATCACTAACTATTTTTTTATGTTGCCTAATATTACATTGGTAGGCATTACACAGATAAATCACTGCGTTTTAGTGATCGGAGTTTCGTTGTTTGTCAGCTAATAAGTTTCTGAAAGTAAGTATGTTACCTTCATGTGATAGGGCCCCAGAACAAGCCAGCCACAGAATGTAAATCCAGCGTAAATCAGTAATGCGCAGAGCAAAAATCTGGAGACCTTCGGGGTAGCCTTTTTTAGTGTAAGGATGACAACCTAAAACAGAAGTGACTTGGATTAGTGATACATAGCATAGCCTCAAAATCACTCTTCGACTAGTGTAGGACCTACGTTATATGTCTTGAAGAAGCCAAGGTAACGAAGTACGCCGAACCAAACCAGCAGGTTGCCGGTACCAAGCAACACACTGCAGATGTTCCACTGGTCCCCAGCAAATTGCTGTTGAAACAAAAAGGCATTCCAGGTGACACAAAATTTGATCAAACAAGTGAGCCTCATTTCTCTGGATTTGATACATTTTTAATGGCAGCATTTGGATGAAAAGAGATATTTCTGTCTGTAAAATTTCTATCATTAAGGCATAAATATTAAGAGCATTAGATATACCTTCTTCTCGATTTGCTGCTTGATTGCAGAACCCATAATGATGAGCATGTCATTAACAATGATCATAATGTACCACATGTTTAGAAACTCCAGTCGACTTTCAACTCCCAGTTCTTTTCCATAGCTATTCTTGAAAAAGGTGATTGTTTCCTGAAAAAGGCAGTCTTTTAAAATATATCTATACAAGAAGCAATCAATAACCAGTGATGAGTGATGACATTCCATATCAACCAATCAATCAACTAACCATTTTCAGGAGTTGTGCTCTGTAAATTGCTCGGCTACACAGGATGAGCGAAATGCTGCAGATTGCTATGACAAAAAAGTTAAGGAGGCTGCGGAGGATCGAATCAATTTTATTGTCGGCTGCAAAGGATAAAATATAGTTACTAAGATTAAATTTTGTTTCATCGAGAATTTGAAATAAAAGTTTGGAAAATTATTTTACGTAGTGTTCAATTAGGAATCTAAAATAGCTGTGTCTAAGATTCATGGCAGTTGTTCAAACAAAAACCTGTTTGATCAAGTGACCAAAAACCAAAATTCAAATGATTATAAAACGTTGTCAGGTAAGATGCCAAAAGGACAGAGAAGTGCAACTAGGGAGGAGCACTGGTGACCAAAGGTGTTGGTTAGCAATAAAATGCTACCCTATCATCAAGACTTAAGTAAGCAAAGCTCCCTCCTAACATTATTTCTCCCCAAATGCATTCTAATGACTAGCTTTGATAGGTTAGGTAAATGAGAGGTACACACTGATATACTCGATGTCTCCCTTGCAGTACAAGCGGATGGGATCAGCTTCAAGAGCTAGCAGCATCTGACCATCATGATCCGTATTATCGAACATTATCTGTAATAAATGCACAGTATTTGCATTCTAAATATTCCAGAAACATCAGCAATGTTATCATGAACTACTACAGTACAGGTAATTTCAAATACCTGTAGGACCTAGGTATTATCAGCAAAACAAAGCCTTGATAAAATTGCAATTAATTATCAAGGGTAATAACAAAATATAAATGGTTGTGCACAATCTACTTGAAGTACTTGTATCTATAGTCCTGACATCGGTAAAATAACAATCATGTCAAATAAAAAAATTATGCTTTTAATGGTAGGTATTTGTGTTGAGGAATCTATTCAACATAAAAAATATAAAGCCAGCCTACTAAATGCACAAATGTGAAGCTGAACAAATATGGCCATTAAGAAAGAAGTAATCAATAACCAATCATTCATCTTGACATTAAAAGACATATAATATAAATTTTTGGTTACCACCACATTAAACTTGTAGCAGTCTGGTGGAGTTATAGGACCAGCAGCCTTGAAGTTGACCGTTTTGATCGAAAACGATACTGTTGACTGCACAAGAGCAGAAAAATTTATCTCAATGTTGTGAACTTTCAGGTATTTCTTGCTTGAGAACTGTGACACAGTTTCGTTAGCATCCAGGGTAAGATTCAAGCACACTGAAAAAATGTTTGTCAAATTGAAGGTTAATATGAAAAATCAATGCAAGTTCCTGCAAAGGCTACAAGAGCAGACTTACGCTTATCAATCTCACTATTGAAGACGAAGCTTTCGTTAAAGCCAAAAATAGAACCTTCTTTATATTGGTAAAGACATAAAACTGGGAACTGCATACTATTGTCCTCTTTGGTGTAAGAATAAGGTCCTATTGCGTTTGACAGGTTAGCGTACTGGAAAAGAAAGGCTTTAAAATATTACATTAGATTCACCTCCAAAGTAGTAGTTACAATTTAAAAATGTGTTATGCAGAGAAACAAATGATGAACAATAATTGACTTGCACAGGCAGCCACATTGATGAAGCTTTAAATTGGGTTATTATATCATTTTACCAAAGCCTAGGTCTACCAAAGCCTGGATATTTTGCTACTGTTGAATGGCATCATTTGTGGGTGTTAGCTGTTCAGCTGGAAACCCCACCCTAACTTAAAAAATATAACTTAAACCAACTAAAATAACTAAATATACCTTCAACTTAGAAAATATATTTATCAACTTCGTACCCCCATTATAGCGTAATCAATGGTGTTGAAGAACTCGTCAATCTGGTAGACAGCAAGTGGGCCTGTTGCCGGTGGATAAGCATTCACTTCCCTCGTAGAATCCCACCCTTTTAGAAATAGGTGTGAAAATGCAATACGGTTGTCCCATGTATAATTGACGTGCGTGTAGCGACTGTGAGCAAATAGGCATAACTGAAACAAAAATAACCCGAACTATTTTTTTTTTCAACGAGAATTATCAAGAACTAAGGCAGTTTATTAAATAGAATTATTTGAAGCATCAATGCAATGGTGTATATTTGCTTTAGTTAGTTTTAAAATTAAATTATTAAGTACCTAGATTAGCCAGCAAAGGCATGAAAAAAAGAAAATCACGAACCTGCATGGTGACGAGAATAATTTTGATGACCTGTACGACAAACTTGTATGGGAAACGTCGCTTAGCTTGCCATTTCTCTATTGGGTTCATAAAAAAGAACCGGATCTTTCGCCTCATTCGATCCTCTGAGGTAGTTCTTGACGGACAATTATCAGTAACAGCCGGGGTAGGAGCATTGGAGCTGTATGCATCTGGGTTTATAACCAGAGCCTCCAACTCTGAAACCAGGAGGTGCAAAAAATTCCATAAAATATCCAATAATAATTGCACCTGATAACATCCATATGCAAGTAAAAGCACTAAATCAATGATGGTCAATGATGGGTGTTAGACGATATGTCAAAGCATGTCAAGTGGGTCCAATAGCTTGAATACTCGCGTCTCTATCATGAGCCATTGTCAAATGTGATCAAAAGTAAAGTAAAAACATCATACCATCTTCACTTTCGTTCGGACCAGACCACGAGCCTAATCTTTCTCTAGGCCTATTTCCGAAATTTTGGGTAGCAGAGTTCAACCCCAACCCTGCGTCACGGTAATTAGATTCGCTCATTTCTGCCTAGGAATAATGACGAAACTGATCACAGCAACCAATTCAGTTTGCTACTTGAAATCATAAATCGGTGTTAACTTTCTGAAATTGTCGATACGATAACTTCTAAAAAAGACGACGTTTCCACCAGATTCCACCCTTCTGTTGTCCCGCACAAAGCACGGCGACTTGGAGCAAGTGAGTAAAGTGACAGTCTCTCTCCGTCTTAACAGCTGTATGCAAAGCTGCCATCTGACTAACCATCAATCCTTAAAGTTTCTGGCCGTTAGTTTTTTCAGCACGACGAAATAAAAATATATAGAAAAAAATCTCATGAATCCAAGCAAAATACAAAGAAAATTATTTTCTTAAATTATTTCTTTTGAAGCCTTTCCAACAAGACAAAACTTGATTGCATACATTTGCAATTTTGCTTCGGTGTAGTGTCAGCAGCGAGTCACTCTTTTATTGGCGGCTCATCTTTGAATCTGACATTTAGAAAATGATTTTCTCTTATTTTAAGTATGAGTACAGTCGAGTGAGTATGCCTGTTACATAACTATTGTAATTTAATTAAATGTTACAATTATTCAACGTTCAGATAGGTAGAGCATTTTTTATTCTTAAAGATGCATTATTTGTACAAAAAATTATTTTTCTGAAACTTGGCACCTATCTATGGTCTTTGCTTGGCACAGAGAGGTACTAGGTTTCCCTGATCTTGCTTCCTAGATAAGAATCTAATTCGTGCATTCTCCCAAAATGACTCTTTCACTTAGAAGGATGAACACCAAACCTGTAATTCAAAATGCTTTGCTAGAGGACTCTTGCAAATACCTAATTCGAATTTATAAGTTCAAAATTTGCAACCATATCATTTATTTTTAGAAAAACTGAATTGACAATAATGTTTAGTGTTTGTTTGTAATGTTTGGACATTTTTGTACTTGCTTAACGCTTGCAAGACTGACTTCTTTTACCTGTCCACCTACATATTTTAGCTGGGATTCAGCACTCGCAAATTTCCGTTCAATACATAGCTAACACTAGCAGACCTGTCCATGACGTGAAAAATTAACTGTTAAGTTGCCTTGTCAGTTAAATCCAGGTTGCTCATTGCTATATCCACCAATATTCGTGCGTAGTGTGCCAAATAGCTGGATATGCTTGAGGGGTAGCAAAAAGTGAAGTAGTTACGAAACTTACCGAGAGAAGCGAAGCGATGGTGAGAAGTGGCGATATTATTTTTTGGTTAAAGTTTTGGCTCTTTCCTTTGTCACAACAAGTGGTCTTTAATAGTTCACTTTCATCTTCCCCACACATTTAAATCTCCAAATTGAGGCTACCTGCCAAATTGGTATCAATATATATAAATTACAATGTCTGTAGTAGCTCTTTAATTAAAATATTTTTTTTATTTCTTCTTTCTGAAATTTTACTTGACAGCATGAAATCATAATAATAGATGCTAAGTCAATACTAAAACAAACACAACTAAAATGTTTCAGTTGGTAGTCAGTAGCACAATTACTCAACAAAATTAGATAGTTTATATAATATTTGCTTTTATGGATATTTTTTCAATTTAAATACTATCATTCTTCAAGTTTGCTTTCCAAAAGTTGTAACAAATATTTTATTTTCACTACATACAATTATTAAAAAGGACATGTTTCAACCACTTTCAACAGCCTAACATTAAATGACGTTTAATTTACCAATCTGCTAAATCACTTCAATCATATGAATTACAATATGAATGGAAGATCATTACATCTAGCTAATGGTGATTGATTTTTAGTAGCCAACAAGTCCTACTCCTTGTCTGCCGCAAGCATTGTTTCAGTTAAACAAAACAAGTAATCACAATTCACAAGCCTTTTCAGCTTTTGACAATCTAATATCTTACACGATTTCTCAATAAAATCATGCATTGCCACAGCACTTTGGTTTCTTTACACTCTGCACTATATTCTCTTCAAATACAGTGCAAGGATAACCAAGAAGCTCTGATACTGTATTCAGCACCAAATTCAGCTCAAAAACAGTGCAAGGTTATCCAAATAGGTCTGCGCTATCACCGGTGTGTCTTGGGGCTGGTCTGGTACACACTACTTATACAGTACGGTATTAAATCTTTCAATTTTAGAGCGAGTTGCGGCTAAAAATGACCTAAAGCGAAATGGTGCATTTCAGAGATGGTCCTGTATTCGTGCTGCAGTCACTAAAAACTATCTTCTAATTACTGAACATTAATCACCTGTTGGAGTTCCTATCCAGCTAGAAGCTGTTGGTAACATTTACCTGACAAAGCACTAATATAGATAGATTGTAGGTAGGTAAGATTGAGATAAGCAGATAGGTTGCCTACAGACTAACCCAAGATCCATGCGATAAGTAGTAGGCCATCTACCTACAATTCATTAAAATATGTTAATCACTGGGTAGATCTGAGATGGGTCAACACCTCTCCATTGAATAACAAAAGAGGTGTATAATCCCAAGAATCAACAAAACCAAAATATTGTTATACTCTAAGAAAAAAAAAAATTGGTATTATGGACAAAGAAAAATAACCGTTTGTTCCGTTTCTGGCAACGTTTTATCGCAAACATATTCAATAGGGCAGAGAAATCCCGCTCAATTTTATCTGACCACGGAACCAGACCTTTATTTGAGTTGCAGTTGCACTCTTCAACAGGATAACAAGTTGTAAAAAATGCACAAACCTCGTGACAAACAGGCACTAGAATCAGGTTCACATTGCCGTACCAAGAGTTGGGCATAAAATTCTTTGTCCATAACAGCACGGCAGTACCCACACACACACTCACACTAGAGTCAAGAGTCGGAGCCCAGAGTAGCTCAGACATCACTCATCCCCGTACAGTCAGAATATATAGGTATTGTAGTATGGGTATATAGCATTATTAGTTTGCACCTCATGATAAGAAAAATATCTCCAACTAGCATAAATTATCACATCATTATTCCAAGTCTACGTCCCTGCAGACGGTACGAAAATAAAAACTACCTCTACACTCTAAAATCACCATGGACTGCACTCAAATCTATTTGTTTGAAAAAACATCACCCTTTCTTGCATGACTACTCCAGTCCCCTGAAAAATAGCCTGTCAAATGCTGAATCAGTTGGTCTACTTTTGAGAAAGTAAATAATTTTCTGTCTCCCACAGTCATTTCAGTCTTTCTCTCACATTCTACAGGAAGCTTAAATGAATATGGTCTGTTCAGAAGCGAAATTGCAGAAGTTCCAAGGAAGGCCGGCCTACGTGTTGGTTTCATAGCTGGTGAGTAGTGCTGCATCTACAGGCTCCATACATGACGGGCACGTAAAGCTCCTCATGAGCCAATCGTCGATGCACACAACGTGATACGTGTGCATGCAAGGCAAGTAGCGCACGTTATCACCCACCAAGAACTCGATCATACAGATGACACACCTGAAATACCACACCGACCATTTGAAATCCTCTTCAAAACAAATACCTTCAGATGGAGAACTTCGTTGAAAGGCTCTTGTATGGAATCTATATTATGGATGTTTTCAAAATTTATTTTAATTTTTTCTAACCTTACCTCTAGTTTATATTATACATTTATTTTACAGCTGATGTACAGTCAATCTTTTATTTAAGTTTTGCCTCAAGTAGCTAGTACAAGTAGCTAGTATGTTACGAAGTGTTGAGAATTGACCAAGTAGGTACTCATATTCATTTAGTAAAAAAAATCAATTTTGAAAAACTTATTTGTATCGCATACTTACTCTCGGTTCTTTTTGCATCCGTCGTATGTGCCAGTAGGTAGGTGTTGGATGAGTCCTATTCGTTTAGCTATTTTCACTTGCTCCTCTTCGGTCAGCTGCGTCACAGGACGGCACACATTCGGGGATGGATAGAAAACAGGCAACGACTCCTACAACAAAATTATAATTTGTATAAGGTTTCGTGGTTGGAGGCCAGTATTTACAACCGTGATACAGTGGATAAACTAACCAAAAAGGCACAAGACCATCCATGTCAGGCAATGGAAAATTAAGATATGAATCTGGCGTACAATGTGGCGTATCGACAAATTTTTGTGAATAGAGTTAGTCAAACTAAAAACAAGCTAGCGCAGAGACGTAAAGAAATTTAGTAACCCAGAGTAAAACAACTTTGGAAGTATCATTGATATTTGGGTAAAGAGCATTTTTGCCAGAATGCAGTTGTCAAGTAGTGAGATATCATCATAAAGAGCACTTCCTACTGTGTGATAAAACTTAGTGTTTTATGCCCTTATCTTTTGTTAGGTGATCAAGGTGACTTTTGCTCAGCCAAAACCAGGGGAGGAAGTGCAATATAGAATGTACAGAATCTGGCAGGGTAGCCGAGCGAATCCGATTAGTTTTACCGATTGTTTTAGTTCTGGCATATTAAACACCGACTTTTCCCACAACATCAAGTAACCCAACACAAGCAATCATGATCATGATGTAAAATGTGCAGAATTATTATGAGTGGAAACAGTGCCAAACAAAAAAAAATACTTCATGTTCTCATAAGTCAAGAATAGCTCTTCAGTCACAAGCAAACTGAACATCCTTTGTTCAAAGTAATCATAAATTGTGAGGACAGGACCAACCTGGTATGGAGGTGGAGGTCCCAGCTGATCTGATGAAGAAGATTCTCTAGTGCTATCACTGCCTCTCAACAATGATATGTCATCTGTTGTTGATCCTTTCAGGCAGTTCCCCATGTTATGACTTCGATTGTCATACGAAAACACAGTCACACCAAGGGCATCCACTAAGGGAAAGAAACACAACATTGCAAACCAACTCGTACCATTTTACGTCAATTAACAAAGGCTTTCTGTCAAGGCCTATTTATTGCTCATACACAGACAGACTCCCTGCAAGGCAAGACCCAACTTCTAGGCTTAATTTTAAATCACTTTCGTGTCCCAAATTGATATAATCTTTGTTTAAGGCATAACAGAACTTCGTGTAGATAGCACTAATAAGCTAGACAATTAGGCCAGGTAGAATGTCTCAGAATATGTACCTAAAACCGTGATATTTTGTGGAACATAGTCGCTGCCAGGTACGAGTGTTATTGGTAATAGATGAAGTCGTAGTAGGTAGTGCCTATGTGATTAACATTGACTTTCTTTTTTTTTAGTTAAATTGAATCTTGCATAGTTAGACGTCAGTCAGTATCATTAAAACTTTAACATCACGATAATTTAAGCAACTGGCAAATCATCCCGAGAATACACTGTGGATAACACGGATGTCAGAAACGATATAAATTGATTGCCTTGTAGCACATTACAGAACCTTTCACCATTGCCTTCCCTGTGACACCTCTAATCACTGGCAAGCAAAGCAGTATAGTCTCACGGCCAGCCGCTCTGCTCTGCTGTCGGTGACCCCTAAAGCCTAACAAAAAGTTTCCGTAGTTTACTTATAAACCCATAGGTAGCGTTCTCATAGAAACGTTCCTGGCTCTCCCTTCGTGCGGAATTATTGATTTTCATGCCTTTCGTTTGCCACTTTGCGCGGTCTTTGAGCCCCGGGTTCGAATCCAGTCCCGTGCTAGCATAATATTTGGTTCATTTATTAACTGCATGAAGAAAGGTTATCTAATAAGCACTTTGTTAGTTCATCTTTAGAATGATCATATATTCAAAGCAACTTCTACGAATAGATCACTGCACGGGGCTGGCAGTTTTCTGTGTTTTACCATCCTGAAAAATTTTCACGCATATTTCTTTCAGCGACAGGGTTATTGCCAATAAAGGCCATGTCGGACCGCTTTTAAACGCTCGCCCGAGACACCCTATGCTAAAGCACATTTTTATTACAACCTGAATAAACTAAGTTTGAAGATTTCATTATTTATCGAAGTGCATGATCCACGCGCTATCATCTTTGCTATCATGCCATGGGGCTAAGAAACGTAAAATCAGCAGTAGTCAGATGCAGGTTTCTGGCTAGTGTCCATTGGTCGGGAAATCTGCAATGCCAGCAAAGCAACCCAATACGATTTGCATAGAGATCTTATGGCTATCGCTATCAATGGACCCATCCCTGGCCACCAGTGAACTATCAGGCCAATGCCCGATGCCCAAATAGATATTTAATTTGCATTTTTCCGAGATTTTCCTGTTATAAGAGAGAAAATTGCTCTGTAATTTGATGAAATAGTTAAGCGCCCCTCAAGAATTGTTGTGCATAGATATTTTTGGGGAGACATTCCTGGCAAACATAAAACCTTCATTCATTATTTAATGACAATAGATAACTAACCAAAACGAGTTTTGGAACAGTAAGACAACTAGTGGCGAGCTGTGCGCGGCGACCTTTTGGCTAGCAATTAGCCGAAATGATTGCAAAACCATGTCCGTGAAGAATAGAATGCGAATTATTTAGAAAGATGAATAGTTTCTTGATCTATGTCAACCAGCGTGGTACGAAAGCACATGGTAATTATTATTGATTTGAAGGATTCAAAATTATCGGAATTTCGTCGGCTCGCAATCAATATCCATGCCTGTGCCATGTGCTCTCCACGTATCGCCGAGGAGTGAATGAACCATCGTTTCTACAAGTGTGGGGCCTATGACAGTTGAAGCTTGCTATTTGCGAGGGCAGAAGGGACATAAAGGAGTAGAGTAAGCCCCTCAAATAGGGTCATAGTATGTGAGTAACGTCTGAAATGTCAGACAATAGAAGTCCAGGAGCAGCAGGATAGAGTCGGGGCCATTTCGTTCGCAGCTGGCGACTGGCGCAAAGGTTTTTACAAAATATAGGGGACTGGGATGTGTGATCAGAGCCCACAGACCCATGGGCAGCAATGAATAGCGAAGCCTTACAAGGGCAGCTGATAGGATAGCAGAATTGCCAGCTGCACACAAAGAAACCCGGTTCTAGTGCTGTCGGTAGGTACGCAGTACCCACGAAATCTGGCGTGCATCAAGTTCAGTTACTTGTGTTACCGAGGAGCGACCATTTGACAGAAAACGCGCGGCGACGAATTCGTCGACGGTGTATCGCTACTCGCTAGCGGTACGCAGCTTCGCGGCACCGCGCGGTGAAAGTCGGTGGCGTCGGCGGCGTCGGCGGCGTCGCCAGTTCCCCTTGCGCAAGTGGTTGCGCAGTGCATAGCATACAACATGGACGCCTGGGGGACGGTGAAAACTTTGTGTACGGTACTTTCGCGACGGTAAAGTCTTTGACCAGGGGCTTTTTCGATGTAGTGATTGCGATATGCGTGTGCCGTGAAGTTTAGTGTTTAAGCGTGTGTC
This sequence comes from Protonemura montana, assembly GCA_947568835.1. Classification (NCBI taxonomy): domain Eukaryota; kingdom Metazoa; phylum Arthropoda; class Insecta; order Plecoptera; family Nemouridae; genus Protonemura; species Protonemura montana. The sequence goes on along the minus strand of OX387604.1, from coordinate 22,095,644 downwards.
GTTTGTGTGCGAAAGTTTATGCAGGACGATGGAAAATATGGGGGAAATGGCCGATCAGCAGACACTGAGTGAGCCATTGCCAGATACGGTCGATTCTCCGTGTTCATCTACGCATGCCGGGCTAGTCATGTCTCCCTCACCCACCGAGCAGCTCTCTACTATTTCACGGCCCGGCGTGGTGGGAACTGCGGACACTTCGCATCAGTCACTCGACGTGTCGGGAGCGGTGTTGGAGGGCACCCATCTCGAGGAGGAGAGTGATATCAAAGAGGACGACGATCTAGCAGGCAATTGCAGTGTCACCGAAGACTTGTCAGGGGAAGAGGCCGTTAGTTTGGCAAGTCCTGGAGATGCGAAGCAAGCCGGCCTTTCTGTGATAGTCCAGCCTCACGACCACGACCACGACCACGACCACGACCACGACCACGACCACGACCACGATCACGATCACGATCACGATCACGATCAGGATCACGATCACGATCACGAACACGATCAGGATCAAGATCACGACGATCAGGATCAGGATCAGGATCAGGACCAAGACGATTCTCATGATTCGGAACTTTTGAGTCCCGGTAAGCTGTCACCGACGTCGGGGATTTCGGTTAGTGTTGCAAGCATGATTGACGCGACGGATTTCCGTGCCCTTCAGCCGGAGCCGACCTATCAGACATTGACATCGGTCAACGGCAGGATGTCACCACCAGGCTTTAGTCCGACGTCGTCGTACGCGACCTTGACGCCGTTGCAGCCTCTTCCGCCGATCTCGACAATGTCGGATAAGTTCGCGTACGGTCATGCTAGCAATGTTTCGGGCTCATTCACTGTAATGCAGAACAACGGACTAGGAAACATCGGACTAGGGATGGGAGTGAATTCTCCTTACAGCTACGATAAACTACCGTCGATGGGAATGTCGCCTCCGCACCACTACTCTTCGCCGAACAACGGTCTTGGAAGCATCAGCATTCCTCAGCAGCATTCACCATTGTCTCCTCAAAGCTCATACAGTCAAAATGGACTGCAATCGCCTCAAAAGAGCATGTCCCCAAATAGTTACGACTCACCGTACACCCAAAGAGATTTAGTGGGCCGAGGGACATTAGTAGCCCCGCATAGCCCAAACCTGAGCCCACCTTCGACGTCGCTGCACTCTCCACCGAACACGATCGTGACGAGCTTTGGTGGGACTGTCACCTCGATGTCATCGGCAAGTTTGCCGACCATCAACGGCTTGACAACAATTACTCCTCACACGGCTCTGCACATCTCTCCTCACCACTCCCCGCCGTCGCTGCTAATCCAGCACATCCACCGGGATTCGACGGTGCAGATGACCTCTTCGCCGTCGCCTCCAAGCTTCGTGCCTCTTCAACAACCCAGCACACCACTGGCCATCAAGACAGTGCCCTCCTCCGGTGGAGGCTCGCTGCAAGCGTCGAGTGGCGTCTCGATCGGCGGAGGGCCAGGATCAGGCTCCGGAGAAGTCGAAGAGATCAACACGAAAGAGTTAGCCCAGAGGATCAGCGCCGAACTTAAGAGGTATAGCATTCCCCAGGCGATATTCGCGCAGCGCGTCCTTTGCCGGTCCCAAGGAACGCTATCCGATCTGCTGCGTAACCCCAAGCCCTGGTCAAAGCTTAAGTCCGGTCGCGAGACGTTTCGTCGAATGTGGAAATGGCTGCAGGAGCCGGAGTTCCAGAGAATGTCGGCCCTCAGACTGGCAGGTGAGTGCGACGCTGAGCTAAAGCTTGCGAATTAATTTCTACCTAGTTGTTAGTTATTTTGTAGATAGTATACTTACCATCATAGATCTTACGTGGTTACATTATCATGTTCGTACCTAAAATCCGTTCATCGCTAAGCATCGCTAGGTGTGCAGCAGTAAGTCTCTTGCCATCAGCAGAGTCCTGTACAGACAGGCAGCGCCTTCCGCCGCCGCTGTATCTCAATGCGGAATGAATTGTGCATATTATATCATATTTTCTAAAAATCCACAAAAAATGTGCATAAGCTTGCTATCTCGGCTTTATGGACATGGCTGGATCAAGAACTGTTGGCTACTCACTTTAATAACCATGGATCCGTAGCCTCGATCGCCTTGTCTACCTGTCTTTCTGTCTTTCTGACTTTCTGACTTCCTGACTTCCTGACTTCCTGACTTGCTGTCTATCGCTCTGCTCCTGAGAAAGAAGAGCACGTGGTCGAAGTTGAGGCGCACGTGGCTCGCGGTTCGGGGAGGGGGGAGGGGCACGTGGTACCTCTATGAGTCAAGTGACGCAGAGCGGAGCGTTCTGTTCCGTACTGGCGTCGGCATCTCCCAAGTATTGATTTCCTTGACGCGCACCGACTCCGTCCACCTCGATGGCTGTCTTTCGCCACTTCACTGTGGTCTTATGGCTGTACAATGGAGATAACTACATTTCTTTAACATGAAGCTTGACCAGCCCCAATTAGTTTCCTCCATTTGTAGAGAAACTATTTATTTGCTAAAGTATTACGCTGCCAAGTTTTAGTAGAGAGTGAGATTGACGATGTAAACAAGGTAGGTATTTCAAATGCCCGGGTTATTGGTAGTTAGGATATTGATACGGATTGACATTCGTAAAAGCATCGTTTGCGTCTTGCAGTGTGCACTTCAATGAATTGGATGTTCAATGAGTGAAAATCGCTTGGTTAGATTGTTCTTTTATGTGCTTTTTACCCTTAATTATATACTGGTGCGTCGTCCTGCTTAATTAGCTTTCATTCGATGGCAATGTTGCGAGTAATAAGCAGCTGATCGCTGTGAGGCTAGCACATCACCACAATGATCATTGGCAGGATAAAAGCTACCCAAACCTAGTGGAGATGTTTTAGCCTGGTTATAGTCTACCTACCTGTCTATTCTTGAACTTGTGAGCTCACGAAGTAGTCAATTATGAGCATTTCTACTTTGATGAAAATTTAATTTATATATTTTTTGTAATCATGCACACAATGTACGTGGATGAGTGTTTCACAATAAGTGCATTTGCTGCTCAAGGAAGGGAGTCAATTTTTCGAATTTCAATTCTCATTCAAAGCGTTCCGAGCATTATTCGCAGTTTTGTTATTTAACCATCTTTACAAATGAAACGATCATTTTAAAGTGTTGAGTACATCTCATTACAGAGAGAATTTTAAATAATTTGTTTACAATTTGTTTATGTCAATACTCAATGTTATATTGGAGTTTTAATATTGAAGTGGATTAATTACTTGCACCTACACCAATTTTGTTCGATATTTTTTGTTGTAGAAGCAATTTTCTCTGCAGAAAAGTAAAAAAATCATAAATGTAATACAGTTTTGTAAATATTTTTTTTTCGTTATTCCTCAAACACACGCCTATGATCAAGGCTTAGCAGTTTAGGCCCAAGCAATATCAAATCAGCGTAAAGTTGCAGAGTGAAGTTTGAAGTTTCATTGAAGAATAATAAAACTCCGCCCCACAGTGTTGATCGTGAAAATAAAAACCGTTTTTACAGTCGAAATACGACAAAATAACAGTATAACGGTTATAATAACACCACGTTACTTATGATAAAGAATTGAATTTAAACAAAAAACCACTGCACAAAATATATTAAAAATATTTTATACCAGAAATAAAAAATTGCACTTGCAAGATCCTTAACTGCACTTTAGCTTTTCAAAGTGTCAAGAACCATGAGCATACCATAACAGCGATGCATTTAACAGACCTACAAGGTGTTTGTTTGTGAACCATGTTTTGTTACTCATGACAGAAGGAGAACATTATTACGCTAGGTTTCGGGTGTGGTATGGTGTGGTGTGGATAGGGTACCCGTCAACTTACGAACCAGGTGTACTTGGTGGTAACGGGAGGGTCGTAATGCGCCCCTCGTCGGCTAGTATGTATGTAGACACCTGGCCGACACAGTACCGTCCTTCCCTCATACTCACTCGTGATCGACGACTGTAATCACCACGTGATATTTATGTAATTATGTTGTGGCTATACCTCATTTTATCTTAAGAATTAGAAGGGACTTGTATGTTCAAAGAGAATCTAATGACGCAAGTTGAATGGTTTTTAAGCTAATAATGTGGCTTGATGAACAAGTAGGCAGAGGGTTCTGTAAAAGTTTTAAAAGTTTTTGATTGATGCTTAAGAACAGGAGGTTTAATTTCATTCATGCAGCACTACTTTCTTCTTAATGGAAAATGTGGTATAGAACTGTTAGAGTTAATTTTTTGGTCTTGTTATTGTCGAATCATAAATGTTTGGTCTTTCGAAAGCACGATTGCTGATAGAATATTATGGTAGTTCAATGTAGTAGATTTTTTTCGGGGAAAAGTCCTGAAATCGGGTAACAAAAAATTCCCGTGCAACCGCTTAAATATAAATAGATTCTTTCACATATGAATATATCACTTTTGACTTGCTCTGATTGTTTTTTTTTTTAATTAACTGAAACCTTTGACGCGATTTCTTGGATAATGTAACTCCATAACTTCAGAAATGGTACTTGTAGCAGCATCAAATACCTTGTCTACACGTGTCAGGCCATGACTTGTATCATATAAAATAATGGTCAGACACTAGTTTACCGTTGCTCTGGAATAACTTCAAAGAATTTATGAATACGAATTTACGAATATTTTTGATATAACAAATGTTAGTGTACCTTCGACCAAACCACGTGTTCCTTTCCAACAAACACGTTATTAAAATTCCTAGCAGCTGCTTACATACCACCAGCATATATTTGAGCGATTAAAACGACCTAAAACATACATGCCCTAAGATATGCCTGTATTACAGGAATTCCGAGTAATTTCATACTTTCTGAGCTTAAATAATCAAGTTAGTGCGATTCAGTTCCATTTATTAGTCAATAGTCAAACACGTTAAAAAAATCGTCTTCATAACCGAAGTGTTAAAAAAAAACCTGTTAAAATAATATATTCAAGCAGATAATATTAGCCTTATTGTTTTAAACAGCACTCATATTTTAAGCCCTTGATACAATACATCTAAATTACATAAATATTTATTATATTAAAAATACTCCAAACGATTGATTTGGGTAGCTTTTCATAATGCGAATGATTATTCTGCAGCCGTTTGTGTGTACTAGCTTGGAGACTAGAGAGTCGTAAGGGAGGAAGGGGCTTCTGCTGTGTTGTGGCATATGTTGTCCAGGCAACCGATCAACCCAGTGTAACATGACGTGTCCAAAGCAGAGGGACACTCGCACTTATTTTATACTGCTGCTACCGCCGCCGCCGCCACCACCGCACCGCTCATACAGTCTCTTTCAAATCATAGTACAGCTCGTGACAACCCACCTTGCCACGAAAACATGTTTCGTTTTTACACAAAGCACTTAGTAATTGAAATATGTATGTTGCGTTTCTAATCTACTGGCCACAATAGCAGGATCTCTCTACGTTCGGTTTAAAAATAACTCATTATTATTAGGACAAAAACAATAATTCGTAAAATTACGGAAATTTGTTTTGAATTTCATGCAATTGAATCATTGAGCGCATTATGTAACTGCATATTGTTCATAATTCTACCTGTGCCTTCTTATACCTTATACATTATGTTTATTCTTATGCCTTAATAACACTATATTTCACCTGATCCTAATCCATTATGGTTTGTTCAGTGCTTTGGTTTAATGCTTGCTATAATATTATTTTGTTGAGTCGCCCTTTGCTCTTTCCTCTACCCCCGATCTACCCCTGGATTACCCCTAGCCTATCCTCGGCCTACCCCTGGCGAGGGTGGATTTCCTTCAGTACCTTGGGGCTTGCCTAGTAATTGTACTAGAACCATGCTAACAACTACAGCAAGTCATTTTCAAATCAACTGGTCACTTCTCTAATCACATAATTTGCTTCGAAGCTTTACTGCATTTTGTACCAGTCAAAATTTTAAAAAGTATCTGCTACGTGAAGTAATAAGTCAGTGAACTTGGTTTCATACGTTACAAAACAAAATTTGAAATGGTATGTCAATTAATTTGTTTAAAAGTAACGGTCGGCTGGTGTGGGGAATATTCACATCTGCTCAATTTCCCTGCCTCCACTGTTACCATCACCACACTCCCTATTTTTCGAGGAAGTGCTCATTTCTGTTTATCATTATTATCTCTCTGATGCATATAATTAATTACTAACCCATACATTCTTATTTATTACCTTACTTTGAAATTTCCTGCAATTTAGTATTAGTTTAAATTATATTATGTTTTGTTAGACTTGCAAATGAAAATTGAGTAATTGACAAATGTTCCTCGTTATTATTTTAATAATGCGCTTTTGGTGAGATTGCAGGAATGGGCCCACCATGCAGGGCCCCAAGCCCCAGAAACTGCGCGACCCCTGATCACAATACCGTACAGATAGGATTCGTTGCCACCGGAATAAATGGTTTGTACATTCTTTTCAATTTATATCATCTTTCTTTTTTAACAAAACGCTTCTGCAGCAAAATTTCATTGCTATAGGTCTTCTATTATTAGTCATTTATTGATAAGGAGTATTTTTAGTTTCACCTTCCCGAATATTTGGTTTTCCAAATTTATTCACTGACACATTGAAATCGTAACAAATTATTGTCTTTGCCATTTTAAGCCCTCCGTTTTAATAGAACCCGAAAATTGCACTGGTGGCATTATTTGAGCCCTCAAGGTCGACGGATTCCCTCCTATGTGATTAGAGGTAATGTGTTGTGTTCCCGTGTGGCGACATTTTACTTAATTATGACGAGTAAAATTTTTCCTGCAAACATTTGACTGAACTGAAGAAACAATCCTCCGTAGTGTAGTTATTCCACGTACAGTTTTTAATTTTTAAGCAGAATCGACTTGAACAGAAACTTAGGAAATGATAAACCATTTAAAAAAACACAAAATTTGCAAAAAATTCGTCCATTCAACAGTTTGCTTCGACACTACATCTTTGACTACCAAACCAACCCGACAGTTAAAGATATTTTGTACCATTTGTCTTGAAAACAACCTCCACAGCAATAATCCAATTTGTCCCCCCCCCCCCCCCCCCCCCTTTAAACTATGACACATAATTTAGTGACAAATATGCATATTAACTCGATTTTGAGTAAACACTGCATGTCGAATATGCACGATCGATCATACCTATATCATATATAGATCAATCACCATATCGATATATATCGATCACCGATGACTCTCCCGTCACTTTAGAGTAGTGTCTCCCAAACATTCGACATCTGTGTACCCCTTCTATAATTGTCTAGTACCGCTAATAAAAATAATCACAGATGGGTCGTTTTATGTCAAATCAACACACAAAGTTGAAAACTAACCAAAAATAACCTTAAAAACTGTCAGCAAATAAACAAAGAATTGGCCTAGGACAGAGAAAAATGTTTTTTTTTCATAATTTCATCTCGCACTGTTCATGTGCAGCAGCCGTCTGAGCATGAGCCGTTAGAAAGCTGAAAAAATGTGGTTAGTTTCAGGTGACAAAAATGTATGAAAACGTAGAAATTCAAATCATGAGGTTGCCCATGCTTAAAATGTAAAATAAAATCTGAAATGTGTTTAGTAGTTACGTGCTCTCCAGAAAAGTGCATCGCGTACCCCCACTAAACTACACACTTTGGGAAACACTGCTGTAGAGGACGGTAATCTTTAACCAATAATAATATGCATGGCCACCATTATCACTTCAATTAAACACGAAAACTACCCACCCCTCAGCTATCACACGTGTACACAAATCTACACAAATCGGCGATGATTTACAATTGAACATTGTTTTGTTAATAAGCAACATGCCTATCTCGGTATTGACATTCCTAACAAACAACCCAGAAAGGGAATTCCACTAAGGTTGCGTCAATAATATAGCATTTAATAATCCCCCCATCAAAGTCTTCTCCTTATTTCTCCATCTCTCAATTTCGAACTAAGCACATGGTTCCGGTAAAGCACCTTTGTCATTCGTGAATTCCCGCGCGTCTATTTCAAACCGCATCAGCATCAGCAGCATCAGCGGAGGAGCGAGCGGGTGAGAGCCGGGGGGGGGGGGGGAGGATTGATTGAGCAATGCAAGTCTCTCGGTGCGGGCATTACAGCCGCAAGCAGATAAAGCGCCCCTTTGCCCCTTTGTACCACCCCCGCCCTCACCACCCACCCCTATAACCGGCTGAAATCGGATATTGTATACATTCTTCTTTCACTGCAAAAGCAAATGCCAGACATATTTGAGCAGGAATTGCGAGTTTGAAAAAGTTATATTAAAAGTAGAGATGGAACGAACTGGGTATGCCGGAGTTCACCTGGAGATAGATGCCGCCACCGCCGCCACCGCCGCCTCTATATAGTCTCTACCAATACGCTATACCTCTATATCTCTATACCTCTATACCGCTATACCTCTGATGCCGCAGCCACTGTGCTGGATAACCAACGCGTCTAGATTTACCTTCCTAAAGGCCTGCAATGTACGGATCATGATTGGCAGGTGGATTATTAATTAATTTGCCTTTGCACTTTGCCGCAAGGCCGCATCGGCCCAACATATTTTAATATACCAAACAAGCATAAAGGCACCGTCACGCTGTGCCCCTCAACCCCTCATACCTCGTACCAACCCACCCCCTTGGAAAGGTATGTCCTCCCCCCGTCTCCCACCGTACGGAAGGGAACACTGAGGAATCCATGATTTTTCAATATAACAAGCGTGACACAAAAATATTTATAAATATTAGAACTCGAGGTAACTCTTGGCTTTAGTCCTTGATAGCTAATACGATGGTGCAGTTGGTGGTGTAAAGGCACTACATAACTGCTGTGTACTGTGTCGAAGTTCCAATCGTACCAGGATGCTGGAAAATCCAAATTTTTGCACTCTCTGGAATCCATTTTTTTGCATGTTTCCTTGGATTGATTGATTAGTAAGGTATAACGACGCACTGTTTTGACAACTGGCCCTGTGGCACTGGTCTAATGGCGTCGGTGAATGAGTAAAGGTCGAGAAGGATGAAGAACCTAATCTAGCCTAAATGGGTGGAGGAGAAACCCGGTGCCGGCACGTAGCCTACTTCGTAGAAGAGTATCAAAGTATCTACCAGCTCAGTGTCCCTCCCGAAGGGCGGTTCAATGCGATCGAAAGGATTCCTCCACAAACTCAAGCTGTCGAGAGGCTAATAAGCAATGTGAGTGAAGTTGTACTCACTTGTATTCCTTCTACCGCTCCCATGGCCAGAACTGATCACGTGCATGATGGTCATCCTTCCAATACCTGACCCAGCGCAGTGTTGCTCAACTTTGGTGATCTCGCGAGAACCGGTGTTTCCAACACGCCAAGCCGTTCGGTACTTTGATATTGCATGGCGGCGTTTTAGATGTGGGGAACCCATATTAAATTCACTATTCGATTTTGACAGCGAACTATTTTACAAGTCACAACCATGGGAAATGCGAAAGAGGAAAAGCAACACTCGTCTTTAATTTGTTTTAATTTGATTAAGGTAGTTGATTTGATTTCAATTCATGTATTTTCAGTGCAGCTCACCTTGACTAGGCTCAGATAAAGGGTCCTATGTCCTTACTGAAACAAGCGATTACCGAGGGGCTTGATCCCTTTTACAGCAGATAAGAACAGATCTCTGTGATATAACATTCTCCAAGACAATTAAAATTATCGTGCAAGACACTCGGCCGTTATGTTCCAAGTAAATTTAAAAATGATAAATTCGCGATGATTCACTTATACCTACATGAATAAACGTGAGAGTAAACGGGAAAAAAACTTACGATGAAGCGAAAAATGTAGAAAAATATTTGCTCTTCTTGTTTAATCATTTTTATTTTACAAGTCAAACCAATTTTTATACATCAGCTGTGAATTTCACTCGAAAAAAAAAGAACCCTACCAGAAGAGTTTCTTTTCACTTGACACTTTTTTTAAATTCATAATAAGAACACGTTTGTGAGTCCTAGGTATACCAGCAGTATCTGAAAACGCCCTTTACCAAATTGAGTTTAACGTATAGCACAAGTCACGCTGACAAAAAAAAAATGTAAATCTACAAAGCAAACTTAGAGTCTAGTGGGGTGGGTTCCAATTAATATCGGTGAGGTAAGTAGCTACAGTGAAACGACGTTACGATAACACGTAGCGGGTAGCGCCGCTCGGTGTCAGTTTACGGTAATTCGGTCGGTGCGTGGTGTTATGTCAGTATTTATATTTCACAGTGCATTACCCAGTTAGCCCATCAATAACTAGCGTCAAAGGCAGCTCACCGACTTGCTTTGCAAACACTTCTACAGGGTGAAGACCGACGTAAGGTAGCGGTTAAGATGTTACAACCTAGATTTTGCTTCGAGCCATCTGGGAAAGCCGAAGAATTGTTTTCCATCGTACCGAATAACATAGATTGCGGTGGCAATTTAATTTCATAAAGCGAAGGAAGGTTTAGGGAGGGGTGCTTTTTAAGATTGCTGTTGTGTTTTAAGTCAATTATGGTAAGGGCTGCGGCGGAAGGAACCGGTTTTAACCCTCTTTGAAAATGTGATATTAATGTTTCTGGTTGTAAAAGTTTACTCGAAGGGCGATCAAGTCAATTTTGAGTTGAATGAGTAACCAGTGGTGGGCACAAAAAACCGGGGGAGTTCGATGGAGAATCTAGGATTTCTCTGATTATCCGTATTTGAGGAAAATTAAGAAATTTGAAAAGCTATTTCGTGGAGCTTTGAGAAATATGACCAGTTAATGTGAAAAGCGAGTAACCGGAGAGAAATGGGAGATGGGAAGTGGGAAGTGGGAAGTGGGATATGGGAAGTGGGAAGTAAGAAGTGGGAAGTGGAGTTTCAAAAGTGGGAATATTAATTGCGAAAACACAGTTTAATCCATGATGGTTTTTAGACTCATGTCTACTTATTTATCCTTAGCACAAGTTTTTAGAAAAACTATTTGAACTGGGTTTTGAATGCTAAGTAAAGGGCTACTAAATTTCCCGACGTTTCGTAACATATACTAGTTACTTCTTCAGAGGTTTGAGCAGTCCTGACAATTTTCCGATAACAAAAGAACCACATAAAATTATAACAATTACCTAGTTCGAGCATCCTAAATACATCTAAATGTAAATGTACATCTAATCTAATGTTTAGATGTATTTAGGATGCTCGAACTAGGTAATTGTTATAATTTTATGTGGTTCTTTTGTTATCGGAAAATTGTCAGGACTGCTCAAACCTCTGAAGAAGTAACTAGTATATGTTACGAAACGTCGGGAAATTTAGTAGCCCTTTACTTAGCATTCAAAACCCAGTTCAAATAGTTTTTCTAAAAACAGTTTAATCCATTTCTGAAAGGCCTTGCTTCGATAAATTGTCCATACGTTGTAAGGAACGCGTCATTTTGCATCAAATGAAAACCTTGATTTCAAAATGACCTCCCATGTTTCCACCATTTGAACCAAACATCGCCCCCCCTCACTATGAAAACCTTTTTTTTAATCAGACACGAAAACCTGAAAATTAATTTTCGTTATCTGTGAAAATTTTGGATTAGCTTCACCAAATGTCTAATTGATCAAAATTTCGTTACAAACAGACTAACTTGAGCCTGATTTATAATTCGCAAATTTCATGACTAAAATGAATCTACCACATTTAAATCCTATAATTTACGGGACATACGCTGCCTCCTATGTAATAAAAGTACCCATCGCGTCGGGCCACTCACGAACCGTACTCTTCCGTCAAGCTCTATTTACGTCTTGCATGTGGCTCGGTGCACATTAATTAGTGCCTTTTCCATACTCTCAAGGATAATGAAAACATGCCTAAGGCCAACTCTTGGCTGTGCTGTACCCGTGCCCCCGTACGAGTCGCACCCAGCGTAGCAATTCGCAACCCTTCTCGGCGGTCGTATGTACACCAAGTATTCCAGGCTTTATGCTTTTTGTACGCATTGTCTGAGGTTGTCTGACGCCAGCCGAGTCTGCCCCATTCTCCCGATCTGTTCGTCTGAGCGACGCTTTTTTGTTCCACAAGATGGGATGTGGGAAGCGGATGCCTTTTGTTTTAGGTGAGCAGAAAAGTAAGAAAAATACAAAATAAATATGGTGGTGAATTAAAATTCAATAACAGGTGGTGTGGTACGACTAATAGGGATCTTGCGGAAGTTATGAGAGTACGGGAATAATCCAGTTAATGGAGCCAAGTGCGTCACGATTTTTAACAATAATCTAACATTAAGGGTATAAACGGTGTAAGAAAAAGATTTCTTGAACGTTTTACTTTTAGCAATAGAAGCGCCGACCAGTACTCGGTAGTTAATTGGTAAAAACATCTTGTTTAACACACGAAGAACTTGACTTGTGGATTTAGCATGGCTGGTTTAAACAGGGCAGGAGTAGATACTGTCATGAAGAGATCGGCTGCGACTTGAGACAATAGACAAAAAAAGGGGGAGGTCGAGAACGCTAAGAGAAAAGACACAAAGGAGGGAGATTAATCTGCAATTTCTTTGTTCGAGCCATTTGAGAAGAGTTAGTGGTGCACCCCACGTCTCATTAATGCCTCACATTTGCACGGGAGACAGTAATGTAACGTACTTTTGTCGTAAATATGCTAGCTTTATGCGTACGTTCACGCTCATCCAAATGTTCTTACGTGTCATATGTTGCTTAAAAGCGCAGTTCACTGCCTTGTATGATGCGTGGTTAGTAGTTACTAGGTACTATCTAATACTAATATCGTCGACATTTTATCCGCTAAAAGCGGTCAAAATGTCGACGATATTAAAGCAAATCGGCTTCTGCCTTCAAAACCACACACTTTCTCCATGACAGTTTTCGAAAAATGCACAACAAATTTGCTTTCACAATTAGCAAATAAACACAATAATTAATCTCCACCCATGAACAATCAAAAATCTTTCGCGTATAATCCCATTTTTCAATTCTGTGGCGATGTTTAGGGCTTAGACGAATGTAAACTCCCACCAGTGAGATTTTTGACCACCGCTTTTGACTAGCTCAAAATCAAGCCGCGAGCTCCAACTTTTTTTGACAGCCCGGGATGGGGATATATATTTTTCCAATTTCAAATGAAGTTCAAAGAGTTGCTGTGAAAGAGTTATGTGTATCTATCCGTTCTGTGTACTGAATACGCTCTGTCTGGTAGAATGAGGCTATAAATGCAGCGACTCACTTTTGGTGCAAAATCACATGGCAGAGCATAGGTAAAAGTGCGGGACTCATGGGGGGACGTAAGGGGACGTTGGGGGCTGACCGGGAACCTATTTGCTATGTACAGGTATTGCGAGTCAACTATTCAGGAGCTTGTTTATCCCTTTGTCACATCGCTGGGTTGGCAGACCTGAGCACAACATTCTTCAGCGATTGCAATTCACAATGGCAATCCCATGAGTTTGCCTGGGCTGCCTAAATTCCATTCATGCATGGTTAAAACAGAAAATAGTCTGTTTCATCCATGGAATTAAATGTAATCTATACAAAAAAAGGGTTGTGCTTAGTTTTGATTCAGTCTGCCTTTCGATAATCAGGGGGTGTTATGATTCCAATTTACGTCACTCAAAGCACAGATTTATACAAAAGAAAAAAAAAAGAAAAAAAACACGATGCACAAAGTTTCAAGACGGCGATAAGTAATTGGTTTCTTTGATCCCCTAAAAGATGTTGAAAACATGATATATTGTCTTGAAAACTTCCCTCCTCAAACGCGATTAATTTGAGCTCTTATAACAATCTTTTACACCATTTTCATTTTCATTTTCATTTTCCCGAAACCAATTCTTAAACCATGAATGTAAGCAGAGGGTACTTTTCATTTTTCAAATAAGCGAAATCCTCTCTTAATTACGCGGTTCGTCCGTATGAACCTTTTGTGAGTGCACCATATTTCACACCTAAAGAATGGGCCCATCATTCATTTATGCTAATTCACGAATGCATTTATAAATGGCAATGACTTATATTCATGTAGGGAGAGCTATGCCCATGGTACACTTTATTTTGCTATATGAAACCCAAAAAAAAAGTAAGCGACTAACACCTAACGTCATACTAAACACACACTTCAAATACACGGCATGATTTTCGTGAGAAAGCTCCAACAAATCAATTCGAATATTGCTGATTCCCATTCCGCCAAACGTTTCAAAGAGGGTTGACCATTGCCAATACAAAATCTACCGCGGTACATATGTATAAACTTCATTGTTTGTGCTCATCAAACTTGAAGAGACCCCCGGTTGGCTTGTATGCGCGTGTTATGATTATCGTAGGCATGGTAACGGCCCCATACAAGCCAACGAAATGGAACGAGTGGGCTGAAGGTGTTGGACGCCGACGCCGACGCCGAAGCGTCCGTTATCCTTTTATGCTGCACTTTCTAGCACGTCTAGCGACAGGGCCGCCCGCTAATCTAAATGGGATGTAGGCTTTATATGTAATCACTTCTTTGTTTTGTCTAAACCACAAATTGGCAAGAGCTTCATTACACTCCCCATTCCCAGTATCAATGCACGCAGACACCTAACGTTAGTACTCTTAGCACTCAACACTAGTTCTCATAACTTTACCACCGTGCGCCAGTATGCAACTATTCCAGATAATAATTAACCAGGCATTTATTAAACAAATTTTCAATTGACATTCCATATTAACCGAACGTGCGTAAAGTTGAGATAACGTGCGTGTATTAGTGAGTTACGGGGTTTCGAATGAATTTGTACCCAACGGGCGTCTCATGCAAATCCCTTTAATGTCAACCGTAATAAATTCCATCACTGCGTTTTATGGCTTATTTGAATTTTTACGTAAAACTAAATCTGCCCAACGGCTATTTCCGCTCCTAAGAAAAGTTCGCAGAGTGGTGTATTTCGGGCGGCGGGCGGCGGGCGGTGGGTTCGGGCCAAGAAGTGCTAAGGGATGAGGGGAACTCAAATTCACACTTCGGCCCAAGCTCCATATGTCCACGGGTTGGCTTCTTCCTCCATCAAGCTTAGTGTGCTTCTTGGGCTTAAATCAACAGAAGGAAAGCTATAGACTCATACTTGGCGACCCGCGCTGCGTGCGTGTTATCTCCCAGCTCGGTTGTGCTGTGCCTGCGTCATATTATATAGACTCTTTCAGCTGGCCAACCTCCAGTCTGCCACTGAATAAACAATGGCGAGATCCCGTATTATCTGCCGTGGTCGTTCGGCTATGTCCAAAGTCTCTCACGACGACGCCGACGACGACGATGACGACGATGGCTATGTCCCCTCTCGAAAGTTCCATGCGTCGAGTGGCATTTTGGTGACCTGGTCAGTTTGCGTCCAAGACGAATTATGCCGATGTATCCGTCATAGAAAGTGTCAAGAGAGTGTCAAGAGAATGTCAGAGACGGCGGCTTGCGATCACCATGCGAGGGTTTCGAGTGAACAAGGCGGTTCTACGTCATGCATTTGGTAGATAAGAAAGATGTGTCGCATAATTCAATTACTGATGAGAGTCGTTTAAGAGATTACAGATTTTCCGAAATATCGAGAAAATTTGAACCGTCGACACGTTCAGAAAATGCCTTCGGCGTGCTTAAATCGTGTGCAGAATTCAAGAGAAAATGTCTCACGAGGAAAAGTGCATATTTATGTTAAGATAGGAGAGACCGTTGACCAGTTTGCGAGTTTCTGCACATGTCATATACACGTATTTTTAGTTCCGATACGTCACATTTTGGCTTAGATGAAGATCTGGACCAAGATGCTGTGGGTGACGGGGTGAGTGGGTGAAATGGGTGAGATGGGTGGATAACGAAACGATCTAGACCCACCCTAAACTCCACCTACACTCTTGGCTCCGCCTGCTGCAACCAATCCATGTCGTACGGCCAGCGCAAGCAAGGGACGCAAGAAATCGGTCCATGATGATGGTAGACGCAGGAGACATCTTGGGTGGATTCGAACCCCCACTGCTGCCTCGCCTCGACCAGTCGTGCTTGCCGCCTAGCTCGAGCCTATCGTGCGGTGAGACTCACGTTCCAACCAAGGAAACTTGACTCTGCGGGGGCTTAGACATTTCTCCAGCCAAGAAAACTGGTTACCAAGAAACGATGAGCAATCTACCCCCTATCATTGCGATTGGCTGCGGAAGTTTGTTCGGATTGAACTAAATACGTGATTGGATTCGGAGTCAATTTTGGTTTCTTACGCAGAGATGAGGTTTTGGGAAATATCACATATCTTATTGTAAATGATAGAAAGTCGGAATTTTTGTGATTTATTTTCAGCCTGATGTGATACTATTGAGGGAAACGTGACAATTTTCAATTTTCCTTTGTCAGCGTAGATTTTCTTATCTCTCGCGTCGATAGAAAAAAATTCTAGAACCACATTCACAATTGGCTTGAACATTAATTCATGAAATCATAGTACGACACAATTTTTGTCTCATTTTCACATTTTCACAATTTCACATAGTAAATATCGCGAGTCAAAACACATTCTTCCAATTTCTACAGGCTTTGCTATACTCTCATAAGGAGTCAGCGAAGTGAATCTTATGCTACAAAATCATTGTCCTTTACAAGTTCGTTTGTAAATTGAATTTACGCGCTGACTATTTCCATTGATGATCGCCGAAGCGCCAAGTTGGGTGGAGGTGCCGTTCCCCAGCGGGCGAAGATTTAATCTCCGTAGCTCTTTGAAGCATTGTATTCGTTATCTTGGTAGCTGGACCGCGCTTAATCTAATGCACCCGCTCTGTGACTCAAAGATGCACTCGTCCATGCAGGTCAATTGATTTAGATAACCAGCAGATACCTTCGAAGATTCATAGTGTCTTAGAGGTCTTGTAGCTTTCGGTCTAGAACTTTCTCCGAGTATTGTCAGATATGAAAATAGCTGGATTCTAACCGACCCGTTGGATAATTCCACTTAAATATAAAACGCCCGGAATTTTTCAGAAAACATGACGCCTGGATTTTATGTGAACACCAATCATCGGATTAAGAGTAATTTTAAGCGTACCTACAGTTAAAGTGGGTGAGCAAATGTACAGATCCGCTGATAAATTTCGTCGGCTTTCGCGAAATTACGTTGAACGCTGTACGCTGAAAAGCGCGCAAATAAATATTTAAATATAAATTATTTTATTAGAACTGAAACTAAACGACTTTAATGAGTCTAGACGCATCATGGCCGGTTTTAACTGCCCTTGGGAATTTAAAAATCTTCCAAGCCATTTGATTGGCTCTAAGTTTGACAAGGAGTTAGCCCAAGGTCATATATCTCTGGACTCGTGCTGGATGGTTGTTGGTCTACAAATGGTCCACCAATCTCGTTTCGACCTTAATCAGTGGCCGTAAGCTCTGATTGGTTCTGGCGCTAGCCATAATTTCGTTACAGCGATCACCGATCCCAAAAAAAGAGCGAAGTAATACTCGTCTTCTCATGCTAGCAGACTAGCAAATTGTCACCCCGTTTTTGCTATTTTGTGTGTTCTGTCACTTTCTTGCGTTCCCGCGTATTGTCGCTTGGACCACAGTTCACTGTCAGAGCGGGAGGTATGGAGAACACGTTATTAAATAATTTTATTCAATTTAAAATTTAATTTTAGGAGCCTGCCTATTGCCAACATCTGCTTAAATAATAGGCCAATTATTTCGAAAAATGGATTAGCATGCTTTACGGCTCTGGCGTACTTTTCTTTGAAATAATAATTTTGATATAGTTTACAAATCTTTAAAAAAAAACCATCTAAAATGCTTTAGTTCGTCAAAGGTTGTTGTAATTGTCAATAGCTATTGCTATTGCTACAAAGCTATTGCGTGTATAGCAATAGCTAGCAATAGCTTACAAATCTTTCAAAGCCTTGCCATTTCGTCTGTGTGCATAAATAAGTAACTAATTGATTTCTGTTGGTTCAGTTAAACTATTTAATAATTTGCTCATTTGATGTCGTCAATTCCACAGTCTGACGATTGCGTGGGTAGTTATTCCAGTATCATGCCTTGCCTGCAGGTATCCACCCCTTTTAGTGCAACCTTTCCTCCAAAGGGATGTTATAAATGCATTCTTGCACAATCACCTTTCAAGTACGACGCATTTAAAATTCCGACAAGCACGTTCATTTATTCATTTCCTGACAGAATTAAGCCAATGCATATGCATTTGTCTGACGTTCAAACAATGTAGTGGAGGTAGACTAAAAGCAAATATCGGTCTACAAGGAAATTTTTCGTTTGGATTTCATGTTGTAACGTGTTCATTTGTACAGGAACGCAATGCATGGTCGTGCCGGTTCCTTCTCTTAAGCCCGTAACGATAAGAAAATTCGTATTTTTGAGTAGAGGTATACAGTTTAAGAGCGCGTTTTTCATTTGATGGTCGTTTATCGTAGGTAATCACAAGTATTGCATTTTTTGACCACTTCCACGACACAGTTTTTCTGGAAAGCTGATGATTTTGAACATTGAAAAGCTAGGAAATTGCATGTAGGACACTAAGGACGGTTTTAGGGCAGTTCAGTAAAAACGCCTCTGGTTTTGGTATAAAACTACCTCATACGTTCCGGTTTCGTACACTAAACAAACGAAACCCGTGACTGTTGGGCCTAGTGACGTAGACTGTGCCTAGCAGGTTTTACTTCCCCACATTACCGATTCTGAATTGACACACCCCCGGGCACGATCAAATGGAGAGGAAGTGCAGCGCTGGTTTCGGGACCGATGGAAGTCTTATTCTGGAACGTCGCGTGTGCATTCTCTTATCTTTGCTGCGGTGCTTGAATCCGAAGGGACCTTATCAAAATGCATACGTCATTTGACTAAGCGAAAACGATCAGAGAACCGTGGAGTTTAGCCAAGACAGAGCCTAACGATCATATAATCGAGTCTGTTTACACTGGTGTTGTATCTTGTGATGTTATTTTGGCCGACGCTGCCCGTCCCTGCGATGGGTTTCAGGTTTTTACTTAAGAAAACCCTACCTATTGCTCGTTGGGGATATAATCATTTTATGAAGTAGAACAGAAATCTTAATGCTTTAGAACTAATCAAAGTGCATAGGTTTTAATTAGGCAAACGAAAATCAGTGGTTGGTAAAAAGAAAAGACACTGCAAATTTCCCTACAGCATTTATGAACGTTTTTTAAGGTGACTTTCGTGATATTTTGTGTTACTTAATAAGAGTGTGATTTAATCAATAATGCTTAAAATCGACAATTGATTTTTTTATAAGTGACGCAATTTTGAGCTGGCAGGATAATCTTAAGAGACTGAAAGGATAGCAGCTCTCAGGTGCCAACTGCCGGTGCAGTCAAATCCTTCTCAAAAGAAAACTCCGAAGAATATTCTGTTGTAACCAAGAGGGTGCAGCTGCAGCCACCCGGATTAGTTTTCAACCCGGGCACACGTCTTCCTACTCCAAACCCAACCTTTCACATTTTCAAATTAAGAAATCCTTCCAATCTTGTTATAATAAAATGATAGGCCTACTTTTTAAAATACCGCAATTGAAATGAATCTTATTGTGTCCAAGGATTACAAAGGGCTAAATTTAATATAGAGTTGGGGAGGTAGAATGAGAGGCGGATGAAGATGAGAGATGTCAGAGAGTGGGGAAGAGGGAGGGTGGGAGAGAAGGTAAACTTTCTGAATAGTCCGGGTAGGTTTTAATATTACGCTTTATCTGGTATCATCCATTGGCGATCTCAACTCTTGGAAATTGGGTCTTCTCTCTCCTTTCCTTACGTAGATCTCCCCATTTCTCCCTTCCTGCTTCTCTCTCTCTCTCCATTTACATAGATCTATATATGTTTAAAAAAACATCAGAGAATGACGGTCCTCGCATTTCTGTCCTGGATCTTTTATTATGACTACATTTAGTTTATAGTGCACCACGTATTTGTATATCTATATACTTTCTTCCATCCCCATCCAGGCTGCAAGTAATTCTTCGACAATGCTACTCGCTCAAAGAAAGGAGCCAGCGAGTTTGGTAAAGTTTAGAATAAATTAACCTATTGTGGCGCCCTAGAGCTAATTTTGCAGCAATAGTCGAAGCAAGCAAGCTTTTTTCAAATGTTGCGCGAACAGGATCGATTCCTTTTCAAATGATTACTCCTTGATCAGTCGTTGCTAATGAAGCTCTTGATTTGAGGATTGCTTCGCGGGAGCGATATACAAGGTTTTTCTCTGCAGTTTGCGGGCAGTCACAACTCAAAAGACGGGTTCGAATTTAAATTAGGGAATCAGGAAACGCTCTTTTCATTCACGTTGAGAGATGAGCGGTCGCTCTCTGGTCGTTGCGAGTGTAAATTTAATCCAGTTTACTCAAATCGAGCGAGGCAATGAAAAAAAATTTGATGAGTCAAATAATGATAACTTCAAATAAAAAATCGGTCGATAATATACGTTTCGTGAACCATCAGTTGCTATCAATTGTACATCAGAATAACTCCCATCTAATACCATTTATAAATATCACTTGTTTTGTGAGAAAACTACACCTTGAATTGATGTCCATTTTCTTAGCTTTAACCGTGTACATTTAATACGATAACACCAAAGAAATTCCCATTTCTAAATATTTTTTTAGGTAGAAATATCCCGAATCAAGTAAATGATTTTTGAGAAGATTCGGAAGGAACCAATCATGTTCCATTCGACATATATATGGATATTATCACTCAATATTAATTTGATTCGTCTGGAATTACGATCATCCCCGGTCATACCCAGGTCTTACCACCCATTAACACCGCATACGATCTTCTATGGGACCTCCTGGAAATTCTGATAATTGATTCAGAAATGTGTCCCTATTTAGATTGTTTTTGTACCACTATTTAACTGTACTCTGGTATCTGTGTAATCTAGCTGGAACGGCTGAACTGAAAACAGGCTAAATGCCAATCAAGGGAGGAATGTTCGAAGTCCAGGAACATTGCTAAGCGATTCCAGCATTTGCGAAAAACATCGCTCTGTTACGCGTGAGTCGATGAGCAAAGTTGCAAGCGTAGAAGAGTATTAATAATTCATTTAATTTGGTCTAATGGATGGTTTGTCGTTAGTATGTGAGCAGGGCTAATGATTGATCTCTTCGATCAAATTAGGAATGAATTGAAATCTAGCTTAAAACGGTAGGCCACTTTAGAGTAACCGTTTAGAGATCGCGGCATTCTCGCAACCATTTATTAATTATGACAGCGTCATATTTTATCGAGAATAAAATGGTAAAATTGTAATCGAACGTGGGTATGGACTGCTAAGAAAAGAAAGAAAAAAAACTCAAATTGATGAGAAAAAAGTGCTATAAACGTAGTTTCGGTTTCGCGTGTAGTTTACACGTCGGTAATCCCCATAGAACTACACCCCCACCCCTCCCACCCATTTTCGCGGTGCTTCTAAATGAGATTTAAATATAAAATCAATTTCTGCATTCAGCTAGTATGGGAGAGGAAACCATGCTAGACGAGTTTTCTTTGTTTTCTTGCTGCAAAGACGTGTTGATCTGTTCAACGCATGAGTGTGTCTGTAAGTTTGAAGATCATTAATTTCGGGAGTCACTATTAGCATTGCCACCCCTTTCTCCCTTTACTCTGGCTACCCAACTTGCTTCTTGGCAGCCCAACCCTCGTGAACCCCCCCCCCCCCCCCCCCCCCGCCCCTATCCCCACCTCTTCACCGCTCTTGTCGTCGAAGAGCTGATAAGCGAATCATACCCTCGGTTACCCATGCCTCTCGTACATACCGCCATTTACAACTACTTAATTATCCATCGATAAATGGGAAAAATTTCTTGGCGCGATTTCCATGCTATCTTTGCTGGCTATGCGTGTAAAAGATGCGTGCTGTACAAATAACAGCGCGTGATTTATGTGATTTATGAAAGATCAGCTAGTTTCGTGGGTTCATTTTTTTGAAACTTACTTCAAACGAAATTTATGTCTACGGAACTTTTTTTTTTAAATTATTTGTTTGGACTAATTTTGCACTAGAATGAAACTGAATCTCAATATGTTGTCCAACAATTTAGCTGTCGATAGTTT
Source organism: Protonemura montana (assembly GCA_947568835.1). NCBI lineage: Eukaryota > Metazoa > Arthropoda > Insecta > Plecoptera > Nemouridae > Protonemura > Protonemura montana. Next base: position 22,073,584 of record OX387604.1, on the reverse strand, counting down.
TACAATAATTGTATGAAACTAAGATAGTGTTGGTGGGTTTCAGATGCCAACATTTTCGCTAGTGAATATTAATTGCAGTTATAATGACTTGTTAGTGGTAGGATGGTAGATTTTCTACGTACACTTACGCTTATCTGTTACTCTTAGGTATTTTCAATGCTAGTCGCATCTTTATGGTGTAATTATATACAAAGTTGTAAAATACATCGCCAATCGGTCGCTTTTAATTCTGAATGAAACCATTTCGAGAAAATAGTATGAATGGATGAAAACTAGTAACACTTTTAACTAACATACCAGGTAGGTATATCATATGGCTATTGATAAAGTGAATCCGTTATAAATTGATATAACAATTCCAAACGCATTTCATTTATAAATATACCTCATGAAATCTAGCATCGTAGGAAGAAATAACTTATTTTCATCTTAAAAAACGAGTTTTCGATGGAACTGATTTGGTCTGTTTCTGACAACAGTCAAGATTTCCATTTAGATTTTTTTTTTTTACATACAATTGAACAAAGAGCATTGGAGGGTATATCACACTTGGATGATATAATATCAAAATTACCTCTAACGAAGAAAATAGTCTGATATTGATTCGAATTGTGCACCGATCGATCTACTGATTGCGAGCGATTTGCTAGGGTTGGGAACTCGCACAGTGGTAATGGGTCTACACGTTGGTAAGGGTAGGAAGAGATTGGCTTAATTTATTGCACCCATTACCTTTGGCCCATGTGCGCTGGTTATACGTATTATGTGTTAGCCCGTTTTACGCACTGCAACACCTCTCTCACTGGATTCTTACCACGAGAAACACAATTTCGAATCTTATACTAAAAGAAAAAGCTACAATTCATGTTTAAAGCGGGAAGTTCAATGAATGCCGAACTAGATGCTAAGCTGCCTTAGATCATGATTAATCGGTAACTGATATCAAATAATAGGTAAATAAAACTAGAACTGAACAGTTGACTGGTAGGTTAGGAACGCCAAAAAAACTTGAAAATCAAACTCTAGTTTTTAGAAGTCTCGTAACTTTAAACTAGCTGCTAAACTGAATATAACTCGTAAAGTCATAACCCCTGAGCAAAAGCATGAAAAACAACCCCCACACAATGTCCTGATTTTCTCATTGGAATTAAAATCGAGCACTTTATTCGAGTAACGTAGTTTCTAGCCTAGTAATGACCCCTAGTGAAACTTGGGTGAAACGATCGGGGAGACTGGACTGGGTGTGTGGCGTACTGCGTCGAGCGTCGAGCGCCGGAGACCCCAATACCCCACACATCGCTCTCTTAATTCTTCACCCTCACCCCTTCGCACTTCACGTGTGTGTGTGTGTGTGTGTGTATGTGTGTGTGTACGCGCTCCCTCCTGAAGAATAAGGGTGGCCTAACATACGTTCTCTAGCAAGCACTAATCCTGCTGATAGCCAAGATTTGTAAAACTACGAAATTGGTCGAAGAACAAAAAAAAAGAAAATGTGCCTTTTGGAGAAAGCATTTTTGCAATATTTTGTTATATCATGTAGCTCTCTCGAAATTGGAAATCAATGGAAATTTATAGCTAAATCTATGATGAACATGATTGTTTATGTGTTTTGATTTAGGCATAGCAAAAAGTATTCGATGTAAATGCTTCTGGCTGGCTACAGGAGTGCAGTGTAGTGGCAATAATGTGCCATCTAGGGGACAATGGTATTAGCATGGCATGCTTGACGTAGGGAAATAAGTACATCGGGATACGGAGCGGTGGTTGGGGGGGGGGGGGGGGGGCTGCTGCATTTTGGACCTCACTTTGGAGTCTCTATCTCAGTTTCCTTCCTTGCTCGTATTCATCTCTAACTTTCCGAATTGTTCATTGTGACTGAAGTATAGGTATACGGCCGGCTCTATGTAAAATCTTTGATTTTAATACCTAGTATTTGTTTCGCATTTGATTGCCTAGGACCTTAGGAGGGCTGACAAAATCCAGCGCGATTGAACTACTGTCTAGCTTACCAAATTGCAACGGGACACTGTTTCTTAAGCGTCAGCTATTTTATTTCCAAAACTGAAAAAAGCTAAAGCGTAAAATTGAATCTGGATTTTATTCGCGTCGATTATATGTGTCTAAAAAAAAACTTTTAAACGAAATCGTAATTTAAATAAGTGTCTGCATAATAATGGAACAGGATTTTTCTTTACATATTTTCTCTTCTACCTCTTTTTATTTTCTTCTTCTTCTTCTTCATCTTAAAAGCCCTTGCCATTCTTCGAGAGAGAAATCCTTCCGTGGATGGAAAGTATGGGCGTTTAAGGTGGCATCGTTGGGATTGGGAGGGAGGGAGGATGAATTAGCTTTGGATAAGAAACTACGTTGCCTGAGCTCGAGATTATGGTGTAATTTCCATGGAGCTAGATAATTCAAGTAATTTCGCAGTCGTTCTAAAGACGTCATAATATTCGTACTCTCGTAGGCTATTCCCTCGCTCTGCTCGGTGGACCACATTGCTATTTGCGCTAATGGGAGATTGAAGAGAAGTGGGATGGGGGGGGGGGGGGGGGGGGGTTGCATTTTATCTCAGTTGCACCCAGCAGACGTATCAACAGGCGTTTTATGGGAGAAGTCTCGCAGAATTCAGTTTTTCGCCACGCAATCATTTCCCACTTGTTTTTACTATTATTTGATTAATATCTGACAATTATTTGAAAAAGATGACGTTTTTATGCAATCTTTTGTTTATACCACTAACACACCTTTTTATTTCACTTTCAATTAAGTTGATGTTACCATCAAGTCTGCTTAGAGATGAAAAAATCTTCAAGGCTCCGCGATGGTAAAAGAAAATTGGAAAAGTATGAAAACATAACGTATTCTGCCTCCGATTCTGGGTCGCTGAGGATGTCATATGTTTTCCTAACCATCTGATAAGCATTTTTAATACAAGACCCGACAGCCTTTGGGCTTCCCACAATCGCCGGATTCTAAAATAACTGCATTTTCTAATTTCTTGGTCGAGGAAATACAGTTTCATTAGGAGCTGAGAGTTGTCCTTGACCAAGAACTGAAAATTTGGCTGTTTTTTATTTTTAGTTTGCAGAAGGGTGAGGTGCCTGGTTGAGGGGCCATCAGGGTTGAAAGCCCAGCAAGGTTAAAGGCCTACACAAGCGACCCCTGATTTGTCCGACGGCTTGAGTTTATAGACCTCCCCAAATCTCAAAACGATTTTGAAACATTCGCGCTGCGAACTGCGATTTGTGTAAAGCAGCGCGGGTGTTTGGTCCAAGAGGGGGTTTTGAGTATCGGGCCCAAAGCAAAGAGCGTTGACGGCGCTGGCGGTTGCGCTGGCGGTGGCGGGGTGCACTTTTCAGGGTGCACTCTCCCAAGCACTTGTCTGCGGGTGTTACAAGCCAAACCAGTGATGGATTGCTCCAACTCACAGCCTGACGTGACATCAAATTTCCATTAATTTCTCAACAACCTTACGTTAATCAGCTTTTGAGAAAGCAACTTGGACTCAAGCTCAGAGTATGCACATCAGGATGAAAACCACACTTTTTTCACACTTTGTACCCGGCCGGGACAAAGGTGCCGAACATGTTGAATGAATAGGGTGCTTTTACAAAATACACCATAAATGCATTATTTCTGGTTCATTGCTCATCACAGTTTTTTTTTAAGGGATATATTTAAAAAACATATAGTGCGTTAACGAGAAATATAAAAAACTATTTGTTGATATTTAGTGTTGAAACTAAAAGCTATATTAAGTCAATTGGTTGATATTGATTGACAGGAATATTATAGAGTGAATAATAATAATGGCAGTAGAAGCTTTACCAAAACTCCAAGATTTAGCTCATAGATAACCGAATGGAGTTTAAACCGTCACATTTTGTTACGATCATTTCAGCTCTGATCTGCATTTGATTATGTATGATTGCGTTACACGTTCAGAGTGATTGTAATTCGACGTCTGGCTGTCTTAGTTGTCTCATAATTACGGTGGCAGTTTGGCTTACCGGCGAAGGCGCTAATCATTGTTTACCTGTGTGTTTTCTTGTTTTAGGTAAGTGCTGGAATTCCTCCGACGCAGTAGCACCATGGGATATAAACACAGTTGACTTCAATTATGTTGAGGGTAAGGCGAGCCAATTTTCTATCGAAAAGCACAGAGAAAATCCCTCCACCCGTATTCATCTTTGAATTCCAAATCCGCACGGTGATACCTAATATCACCAGAACATAAATTTCCTCAATTCTATCCATTTACTTTCATAAGAAAAACAAATGGCTTAAGCCCATTGGTCAGCTTTAGGTATATATAGTTGTAGGTAACGTATTGTAAATTGTGGAGTATGTATTTTTTACGAGAAAAGTAAAAGCAACATTATTCATTCGTTGTGATGCATTTTGCATAAAATGGCACATGAAATTTCACATTAACTTCCATAATACTTAAGTATCATGCTTGACGCTTTCTCTACGCAAAGTACATGCACCCCACAATTCACGCCAACCCTTGATAAAAACAAGTCTTTTCTAATTTTGTCTGTTAAACACATTCAATCACGAAATGGGTTACTACGTACTAGTAATGACTAGTATGAGATCATCACAGTCTCCTGACCAGATATTTCTCTTACTTGTGGCTTAGTATTCTCTTCGTTGACTCCAAAATTTAGCAGTATCTTCGTCTTCCGGTCGTCTCAAGTGTGCAGACCACAAAGTACCTGACGGTAAGTCTCTTTATCTGTACCCACCAAACACACACTCTCGACTTTTGTCCTTGGACAGTTTTCCGCACCATCCACTTCCACTGCCTTATTATAGGTGCAGACTGCAGCGTCGCTACATCGAGAGTTCCTATTTTCGTTCTTCTGCCGTCGACACCTCACCGTCTCCTGACGGGGTCTTCTCTCCTACAGGAATTTAGGCGCACTGTCCGACCAGACGAGACATCACGAAAATTTTCATTTCGTGAAAGTCGATCTATGAAAACAAAAACAAAAATGTCGATACAGATTGTCTTTCGACCGTCGTTCGACCATCTTTTGACCGTGTTTCGGCCTTCTTTCGAAAGTTTTTCGACAGTCTTTCGACCATTATTCGACTAAATTTCGACCATCTTCGTTGGGATTTCTGAATCTTTCATGAGTGGGTCAAACGAGTCGAATCCTGGCATAACTCTCCATCGTCACACACGCATATCGGAAGGGAAACCCGTGGTCGGCGACAGTAGAATTTTCCTCATACACCATATGAAGAAGAAGAGGAAAAAAGTGTTTAAGGATGTTCGGTTGCGAGTGAGTAGGGGTTGTTTCCCAGGTGGGGCTCTTCCCACGATGCTTTCAACGGGCGTCCTTCTCATAGAAGCGGGTGCGGGGAGCCCAAAAGTTCACTCCTGTCCCACTTGCCGTCACCCGCCGACGCCGTCGCCGATCCTGCCGACGCCGACGACGACGCAAGCCCTCACCTGAAATTCGTTGGCTAATCTGTACCCGTGACAGCACTCATACTGGAGATGTTACGTCTCTTTCTATTCACTTCGATTGTTGGCCATGCGAGAAGATTTTTATCACATTTACAAAGCTGAACTCTCTATCTATCTTTCTCTCTCTCTCTCTCTCTCTCTCTCTCTCTCTCTCTCTCTCTCTCTCTCTCTCTCTCTCTCTCTCTCTCTCTCTCTCTCTCTCTCCTTTCCTTCTTCCCTTCTCCTCTGCAGCTGTAAGTGACTGCATCCATACACTTAGATATGGTCCGCTCAGAGGGAGACATTATCTCTAGAGTGAATCATTCCTTTTCACTAGTTTCTTTCCCTTATTGTTAGCATTCAGAAATCCTCCTAACAAGAGAGAAGAGGCAGTGGCTTTGTGCCTATTTCGATAAGTTTTTAACTAGGAATAATCAAGTCAACCGCAAATGATCATTTGGCAAACCGAACCATTCATTTCAGAGTCGATTCCATGTCAGTCAGGACTCAGGACTCATGACTCAGGACGCCCGGTAAATTGAGATTTCCTTCAGGGTGCGCGTTTGGTGTTCCATCGAAAGTCCTTGTCAGGATAATAGAGCATACATCTTTCAGGATTCAGGACCCAGGATTGGAGATCATGTGGCACCTGGTTAATCGCATAGGATAAGAGTCGATTCACAAAAAATTTTTTTTGAACGTTCTGTTTTACAGGATTTATTTTCGCATATCCCTTTTTGTGAGGGAACCAAAGATTTTCTTGAAACGCGTAATAAAATATATATTTTAAGAATATAATACGATACACAGATAACTATCAATTTTCTGATAAATTCCAAGAAATCCCTTGTAGATATCAGAAGAATGATATTATAGCATTTTATCAGCTACTGTAACATTGGGTAGGTACTGACTCACTATACTCTTGCCAAACTAACTCGAAAGACCTCAGTCGCCTCCGGGACATAGGTAGTCATTTGCACTGCCGATGTTTATATCAAACATCAGCTCGAATATTTCAATTATAATGCTTTGAGTCGGATTAATTTTGTGTAAAACACAGCACACAGTCGGTACTAATAATTTCACAAGATAATAACGTGTTGAATTACCCTCTAAAATGGGGAAATATTTTATTTAGTCTTGCCGTCTCTCTCGTCGGCTCCGTTGCTCTGTTGCTCTGTTGCTCTGTTGTGTTGTGTGTGTAATCATTTTAGTGTGGCATTTTTACAATCGGTTCACTTTATTAGTCTCGCGTCAAACGCACCCGTATATTCTCCCATGAACCATGATCAAAGGGGCACCCTGGCCTGAGGCACCAAAACATTACTTTTAAGATAGAATGCCTCCACTCCCTAGCGCCAAGTGCAGAGCTCCGATTGCCATGTCCCGATTGCCAAGCCCCGATTGCCAAGCCCCGATTGCCATGTGCCGATCGCCAAGTGCCAATCGCCAAGTGCCAGTTTGGCGGCTCGATCCTTTTTGTCGTGCAATCGCCGATCGCTAAATTTTCACACCAAAATTGCTTGATTGGGCGAAAGGAACCTAATAGAAGAAGACGATTGATTCTGCAAACTTTGCTAAAAGATTAGAATTTGCATACAAACACACACCTACACACCCTGTAAATATGTGTCAGAACATGCATTGATAGTCAAAGGGTACAAGGAAAGTACAAGGTTCACAATATCTACTTTTCGATGCTAGTTTTTTGCTACAGATTTCAATGAAATGGTGGCTGTCAGACGAGAACCACCCTCACACAAGATTTGGAACGATGCTTTGGATCAATCGAATAATTGGGGCTTAAAGACATGTCGCAAAGAAGACAGAGAGCAATATGTCTACCACCTACCTGCGCTAGTTTATAGAAAAGAAAACCAAAGTCGTCTTCTTTATAAACAGCCAATAGAATTTATTGGCATCTCCCCGCGGATGCTAAGCGGGTAAATGGAGATTAAATGGTTCGGAGGGTGAATCATTCCTCGAACGCGGATGAGCGGCGTTAGCGGCAAGCGGCAAGACACCTACCAAAGGCTGCAACGTACGGGTTCAAATGCAAACGCTTTCTTTCCTTCCGTTTCAAAGTAGCGCTCCATACCACAGTACAGCGCCCATACGAGTCATTCACTCTATTCGCCTCCTTCCTCTTCAAGTTAACCATGTCATTTCACTCGTTGGATATAAATTGTCTTCTAGGTGGAAGTGACACGAATCAATCACTTAAGACTTTATTTAACACCGTTCAAGGCAATCTTGCTTCTCGACTTGGCTTCTTTTAGCTTGTGTCACTGGTGGGGCAATTAATTGTGTGCCCAGCAGCCCCTGTTACGGATCTGCAGGTTGGTCGGGCCCAGGCAGGCTCTATCAGCATGACAGACCTGCGGCTGTCTACTCAATTGATTGTCCACGACACGAGCTCGAGAGGAACTTCATGTCTGTACACTGTACATTGAACGCTGCACATTGCGCACTCAAGCGCACGCTCAGACACCAGCCAGGACTCAATACATTCTCCTCACTTTTCGATACATTCCTGGGCGTCATATTCTTTTGAAAAACGCAGAATACATCATCCAGGATATTCGACGTCCTAGTCACTGGGTACAAGAGAAACATCGGCGATACGGAACTGCATTCTTTGATTTTTGCTTCGAATAATGTGCCAGCGCGCACTGGCCGCGTTGGGATCGCCGAGTAAACCGATTAGGCAGCACCGGTCAGTGCGTAGCAAGCACCGGCCCGTGGCAAACACAGGAAAACAAGTATGGAAAGGAAAATGTTAGGAATAGTTTTGGGTGAACGGCGCTCAACGCTCGCCATCATCGTCCACTTTCCATTGAAAGGTGCTAATTTACCTGATGTTCTGTCAAATATTATTGATCACCAATCAGTAATGATGTTGCTTTGGGCGTTAGGTTCGATACTTCAGAGGGTTGTTTGGCCATTTATCAGCTCGCAAATTGAAGGCGTTCCTCGACGAGCATGGCGGCCTGTCGTACAACTCTAGTAATTAGGGGTGAATATTGTTAAACCCTTACCGCCCAGCGACTCCTACTAGAGCGCTGTGAAACCACGATTCAGGGTTGTCTTCTTATGTCAGTACCCATGTTGTGGTCTTATTTGAAAATGCATAGATTTACAGGTTTCGGAATTTATTTTTGGGCCTGGTTGTCGGTGTTGGAAAGTCCCGAATTATTTGTGTAGTACCTATATGAAGGCCCTTTAGTCGGATGACGATTGGCAAGGAAAGATTCTGTCACTTGGTTCTCTAAATTGTCGGTGAGAGTGTCGACTGTTGTTCTCTGTAAGTGGTGGTTAGCCTACATTTTCGAGACCTGCACAAGTGGAACGGCCATCAGCCGAAGGGGTTGCTTTGGCTTAAATTGGATAATAACATTATCGTGGTAGAGCGCCTTATTTACTCTCGTCTCTTGTTTAGTAGGGTGGTACCCTCCGCCACCCCCTGTTTCTACCCCTCCTTTCTGCTACTTGTTTCACCCTCAGAAGCAAACCAACGTTGCAAACAAAACGGATTATCGAGATAATGCTTCGCGTAGTGAAGATGACTCTCCGACAGTTGACAATTCCTCAAAACGCATTGAGAATCCATTTCGATTGCACTGTGGCCGAAAAGCACTCTTTTGGATAGCCAAAGTTTCAATTGGACGCATTTTGTGACGCGTTTTCTTTCGCGTTTTCCGGCGAGTTTTCCGACGCGTTTTCCGACGGACGTGCTGAGGTCGCCCCGACCGAGGGATAATATTTGCGCTGCTTGCGCGGCTTGCGCTGCTTGCGCGGCGCTCCCGTTTCAGGGATACGGGGATGTCCGACCACACGAGGCTAACACGTTTATAGGTGGAATTCGATGAGAACCGAAAGCGTGATAATATTTGCCACTATCTTAACTCCACTGCATGTTTTCATAGAGCCCTAGAAAAACTCCTTTCCGAGAGAAAAGCTCATCATTTTAACCGATGGTGCGCTGGCAGCAAGATACAAGTGAGCCGAGGTCGAAAAAACCCGAGAGCCTCGAGAGCAAACGAATAATTGCAAAATAACTGACATCGTCTCGATTTGAAGAACACATCGATACCAACCCTGCAACCAATTAACAACAGTGATGTGGCGAGGGCGAAAAGGACGGCGAACGAAGAACAGAAGATTGTGACTTGCGAGTTCCGCGCAGTGAGCGAGCATCATTATAGTTGAAGTTGAAACCGATTTCGCCACCCAGCAAGAGCGAACGAAGCAGTTACGAGGGCGGAAGCAGTTCTGAGGCCGGGAAAAGCGACGGCGACGGCGACGCTGATGCGGCAGAACAAGAACGCGCGGCGATGGAGCCCAGATCGCCGCGCGTGGAATTGGCCTAATTGTGCCCTTTTATTCCGTGGTAGAACCAAATCCGAGAGCCCCTTCACGCAAACAACCCCTCCACGTCGCCTACTTGACCCGGGAGATGGAAAAAAATGTGTGCACCTTCGAGTTTAGAAAGTAAAGAAGACAAGACAAGTAGTAACAAGACGTCATTCTGTACGCTCGAAAAGACAAGCGCTCGAAATTGTGGCGTCTTACTCTTTTCTACGCCGGCTGAGATTGTTTGCTGCATCTCTTCCCTGACGATGGCGTCGGCGGTGGCGGTGGCGGCATCGGCGTCGGCGTCGGCGTCGGCCCTTCCAGTCAATATTCTAGACACATCTGGACGGTTATATTGAAATGGAAGTAGCCCATGAAAATGAAATACATTAACCCGCGAGAATTCTCGACCAATTTATATGATAATGAAGATTATAGAAACTAGAAAAGTATCACCCCTCTTACTGAATTAATCACTATCTTCTTTTAATTTTGTTTTTCTTGAAACGATAGAACCTGACAGTTTTTCGTTTTTGTGACTTACCTTCCAATCGCCGACGGAGGAATCTCGATGGTAATTTCCAAGGCAAATTTTCTCAACACATTTTCTTCGAGAAAGTGCGGACTGAATTCGGCAGTGCGGGAAAACCACGTGGAAATCACGTGCTTGGAAAAGTGCGTTTCATTAATTAACAGGTCGACGCCGGCCAATTGATATCGTGTTATGTTATTGTGCAATCAGGTATCAGTGATTCCCTATTGTGTCTGTGCAAGTGATAAAGGTTCTGCTTCCAATCTATCAGATGCATTCAATTAATACCTTGTTATTGCGCACCAAGATAGCATTCGCATCCTGGTAATCTGGCGACGTGTAAAATTGCCTCAATTGAAGTGTGCGGGCGTGTGATGGGGGATACTGGAGTGGGCGGGTTGGAAGGAAGGGGGGGGGGGTGTAAGGGCGAAAGGGAGTGAGCGAGAGGGAAAGAGTGATAACTGAATAGCTGTGAAGACATGTTTACCCACGCTCACTTCAGCCTTATGGAGTGGTCCAGCGAAGAGCGGCGCTGCGTTGCGCTGAGTGGAGGGGGACAGCCGGGGGAAAGGGGCACGGGTTCTGGACACGGCGGACACCCGAGATCGGTTCTCTCTTCGCCATCCATCTAGCATCTACCCCGCTACCGCCGCCACAACCGACGCTGCCGCCGTTGCCGCTGCCGCCGCCGCCGCCGCTGCCGCTGCCGCCGCCGCCGTTGCCGCCGCCGCCGCTGCCGCCGCCGCATCGGCCACTTGTCAAAGTAACATGACAAATCTAAGAACTGCCTCCATAAAAGCCCCGACTCCTCTAGCAACTGGATGAAGAGATGTCGACGGACGGAATGCCCGGAACACACGAAACGAAGAGGTATGAGAAACAAGTCAGAGATATATGGACATCGAAGGTTTCGAGTGAGATAGCCCTCGTATTTCAAATCTTGTTGCTATTCTTGCGGTCGCGAAAACCATTCATTTCAACACAAAAGATTGGTAAACAAACGTCTGATGCTCTGTGGATGTAGTATTTGTATCTTCTCAGTTGCTAAACTTATTTCTTTTTGCATAAAATTGAATGAAGACAAGTTGGACTAGCGCTTGAGCACGAAAACGGTAACAGCCCTGAAGAGAGATGGAAGCAAGATGCATTATGTTGTAACAGTAGGCAAGAAAAGCGTGGAGGGGAAGAAATAATGAAGAAGAGTGATGGTGACCATGAAATGGCACGTGAGTGGAAGCACTGTATCCCTGTGGAAGGAATCTTAAGAACACCACCAGAGCGGTAAACCAAAGGGACAATGGGAGCAAATCTTACTCGTCCAGTGCGGGCCAACACTGCTATCGTCGTCGAAGCGCGGTGCCACGATCTGACATGGCTCGAGAGATTTCATTTGATTTACACGTCAAAGCTGAATTTATCGAAAGCTGCATTAAATCGATATTTGAGAATTTGCGAAGAGAAGTCTGATGACTGACAAGAACCGAGTCACCAGCAGAAACGGAATTTCGTCGGCTGCCTCAAGGATCGACCATCTGACGCTAACTGGCGAACGGAGCAGCTAGCAGAGCGAGCCTACGACAATTAACCAACCAATTAGCTAGCTGTTCTGTAGCTATGCTATTTTTCTCCTTTCTTGTCTAAATTTTGACTACTCTCTGTTCTCATTGCAGACTGCCAGATGCGCAATGTAAACGTGAGAGCAGTCACCACGAAACGAAGGAAAACACCCTCCTCTTCGTGCTTGTGAGTTTCTTGAGTTTCCAAACTCTCTCTCTCTTCTCTCTCTCTCTCTCTCTCTCTCTCTCTCTCTACTCTTCTCTTCTCTTCTCTTCTCTTCTCTCTCTATCTCTCTCTTTTATTAGTCAACCCCTGATACTAGAGTTACCACCCTTGACTTGCCTTGGTGTCCACTATATACCCCAGTGGCTAGATGGATAGTACCCTTGCATGAGCACACCTCCTCGACTCTCTCCCGATGTGCTCCTGTACTTCTTGTAATCCGTGGATGATTGTGTATTGTTATTCTCTCGCCTCGTGCGTGTTGCATTGTGGCTTGTCTGGACGTTGTTACCCAAGGCCGGTGGCAGGTTTTAGGTATGGTTGTTTGTCTTATACCCCTTATGGCCTTTAGAGGTCGTCTAGTGGTTCAAACCTCTCCGTCCGAATGGTCCGATGTTGTATTGTATTGCGTGGAAATGCTCTTGTTGGTTAGTTGACTGGTTATAGATTGTTCTTTGTGATGCTTTGAGCCTACATACCTCATCCTTCTCTCTGCCAAAATTCGTATATGCTTGTTGTCGGTGTTCCTCACCTTCCAATTTATCGACGTTCTCCGTTTGGGAAACTACGGATTCCGGTCTTACACATTTGTGAACGTAAATTTTCGTTCGACGTAGACCACACGAGCAAGGCAATCTATCTGATGTGTTGCGAACTGCTTCTTTCTCTCCTCTTCACCTGACGCAGATTGCGTCAGGTGAACTAATCTGCTTTCCCCAGAATGTTGGGGGAGGGGGGAGGGATTGGCTACCCTCGACACTCCCCATGAGCTTCTTATAAACATCTGATTAATTATTAACTCCGTTCTGGAACTCGGGTGACTAATTCTTTTAAAAATTACTCGATTCATTTGGAACGATGGATTCTTTCTCTAATGCCCGTCGACGATTGAACCAAAATTAATTTCTGCATCTGTGTCCGATCAAGCCGAACTGCATTTTACCGTACGTGGGACCTCGATTGGTACGTTGCTGTTGTCTGTGACTGTTATTGTGCTGCTCTTGGAGAAGGATTGTGCTGATGATGATAATCATGATTTGATGTTAACTGTTATGATTGATGTTCAACCCTAACAATCTTTTCGATGTGTATGCAGATGTATTGAAAACCACTAGAATTACTGAAAAGACTTGTTTTTCTATTGATGGCATATTGTAATTAGGTAATATGTGTAATTGTTTCGTTCTTTACAGATACGATACATTTTGTGAACTGTTGATCTGTTTCTATTTCAGCTGCTCAGATACCACAGCGAGGCAGTAAGTTACAACGCAATTCTAAATTCACTTCCGTAGAAGGTGATAACTAGCATCGCAAATCATCTTGTAGATCATTTGGTATATTAGTCACCAAAGAAAAATTTACTCTCGTAGCGTTTTAACAGTGTGATTACCTCTTCCTTGCTTGACTTTTATATTATTTTTATCCTTTTAGAGCCCGTAAAGTCTTGATTTCTATGCCAACGTGCTCCACAAAAACACAAGATTCACACTTTTTTACGGGGGTTTCATAAAGATCACAATATCGAATCGAATCGACCCAGAGAATTCCTTCCGTACTTGTAGAAAATGATTTTCCCACCAAACCAGCGAATGAATTGCAAATGTGCTATCAGCGATGCAAGCTGAACACGACTGCGGGTGTAGGTAATTTTTTTTCGTCGTCCTACCAAAGCCAAAACGTACTTTAGACACATTTTATCTCTTAATTGTCTGTAATTTGTTTCTCTTCATTTAGCAACGGATCGAGAGGAAATGATACAGTGCCTGGAAAGGGTTTATACCACCGAGTGCCTTCCCTTATCGCCTGCCAAATTCCAAACTAAACTTTTGTTAGCGCTTACTAGTGTTTTAGGGTGACTCGTGGAAGGGGTTAGCAATTCGATTAAATCAGGATAGTTCTCTTTGCCAGCATATTAAATGCAGTATTCAACGCACTGGTACCTCTAAGCCGCTTGCTATATGGGATCGTAAACCACAAGAAACTCACCCCCCAAATGTACATATACCATTTAGAGGTTGAGTTAGGTGTGGACGGTATGGCCTACGGACCAATTTTATCATTTATGCAATCGGAACCACCTTATAATAACGAATAGACTATATTAACGTCGATAAATTATTAGTAAGTACGAAAACCATCTCAAAAATTCCGTTGATAGTAAACCTGAACGTAATCCTAACTCTATCGTGTTATAATAACAGCAGGAATTTGATGATACACGAAGCGTAAATTCTTTTCCGTCAAGAATGAAATGCCTGCTTCGCGTTTGGCATATTTGAACGCTGACAACGGCGTCGCGATCTCGACGCCGACGCCGACGCCGTCGCTGGCGTCGAAAGTGGCGGTGGCAAGGCATACCAGGTCGTAACATTATTACTCTATTTACCTGCCCGCATGAAAAGTTTGCAAAGATCTCGGTTCCTTCGTCGAGATGACTGGAGCCTCTCATACTCTCATGTAACCTCTTTGCAGCCTCTTTATTCGAGGTCTTATACCGCGCGCGAGGCGCTAATCATCGCCAGCATGAAAGATACTCGAGTCGATCTGGCAATATTAATCCACCCCTCACATTCCTTTTTGCGACTTGTTTGCTTCTACCGTTGGCATTGTTAGATCATCTCCAAACGAGTCGTTAACTAGTTTACCTGACAAACAGTTAGATCTGTAAAATGGCTGTTTACGGATTTCGCTTACCCTTCGAAGTTTAATTCTGGTGTTCGCCACACTTACATAATCACAGCTGGAATGGAATAGATTACACACTCAATCCCTCTTCCAAGTTTTCATCACTTTTGTCATGCAACTGAGTTGACTTTCTGTGACGACATCTTTTGCGTCTATCAATGTAAGTTAACTGCAATTACCTTAAAATGTTCAACGGCTTTGTTTCCTTAGTTTACAACAAACCTATGAAATACGAATTGATTTTACAATAGAAGAGGAGAGCTAACTAAAAATTAAACTAACTGTTCGAATTTTTCATCAGCCCTAATTTTTTTATAATCAAGTAAATCGATTCCTCTCGCATATATCGAGTACATTCTGAGATTGAGCTAAGGCAGGTTCCAAGAAGTACTAACGGCTTCAGCTGGCTACCAATCACTTGATGATCCTCGGTGGCAGTAAGGGCTAGAGCATGTGAAGGCACAGGGCGCTCGTATAGGGCATAAATTGACGTGAAGCGGGGGCACACACACACACACTCCCCATCCCCTCCCACCCCCTCCCACCCCCTCCCACCCCGGCACCCTCTGCCGAAAGAGTGCCCTTTCCACCTCCCTATTAGAGACAGCTACGCGGCCTCAACCTCAAATATGCTTTTCATCTATTTTCTCTCGTTAAAATAGAAACAGCCGTCACTTTTTTCTCGGTTTTGCTTTTTTTTTGTTGTGGTTTTTTTCCTGTCATTTCTTAGAAAGTTTGGTCAGGGCATATTTGCTACTAGCAGAAGCATGTGTATGTGCATGTAGCGTATAATAGAGGTTATTGATCTGGTATAATTTTCTATTAAGCGAGCAGTTTTCATCACTCGAGGGTAGTTTGAAAAATTAGCAGCTATAAAATATGCTAAACTGATGTGATAGTGTGTAGATAAATAATACCAAGAGCTCCATGATAGAAAAATGAGTAGCGAAATCTCAATACAAAAGTATGAGTGCATAACAATGCTTTTCATAACCTATTTAGTACTCATTTTTTATATTCAGATTTCAATTCCAAGAAAAATCCACCACTTTCTTTCATTCATTTTATATCCTGCTGCCAGTTTGCGAAATGGCCAAAGATTTGATTATATTCAAATTATATTTCCCAAAAAAAAATCAAACAAGCAAACAATCAATGCTACTAAATTTACTGTGTACTTACTACAAAATACCGTGAGCATCACTGCGTTGGGGCAAATTTGTGACAAATCTCTTGATACCTTTATACAACATGTTTAAAGCCCAAATAAACCCAAGGAAAAATAACAATGATGCAGCCACCACGAGTATCTGTAACATCCCTCTCACAGATCTTACAGATCACGTGTCCTGCTGGTTAGCTCGTGATGGAACCAGGGAGGAACCAGATGGCAACCACCATATCATTCATATCGATGAAACAATTTCACTTCCACGAAGCGGCCCAGTCAATAACGCAATCTTCTAACATCTTCCCTCATGTCCAAAATCCTCTTGGAAACCACTCAGGAAGCTATTATGGAAATCAGTCACAGAAGGAATAGCGAATAGCGACAGCGGCTTTCACTATAATACTCAAGGTCCTGCATGTTATATTATTATTTGTGCAATATGATGTCCCTATGCTGTGCATTACTTGGATTAACAACGGGAAGGTCGATTGATACGCAGAATGTCCCAACGGTCGTCAGGGATGTTGGCTTTCAGCCACAGGTTCCTGGTTTTCCGGGCCGTGTTGTATCTTAAATATCCTCGACTACTCTGAGATTTATTGCTCACGGTTGACATTAAAAGAGTTGTTGTCATTCGTTTCATTTTGCTGCTAAGTTGTGATGTTGTTTCCTATTATCTCTAAAAAAGCACGTTCTTTTTCTTTTAATTTGTCGTCATTTGTTTGTGCAGTTTTTTACTCTGGTGTGGCTCTTGATATCAATGCTTACCTGTATCAGTGATCAATTAATTCGAAGCGGGGCAATACAATTAAAATATAGCTAGGCTTTGTAATCAAAATATAATGTATTATTTTCAAATATATGAAGATATTGGTAATTAACCAGCAACAAGCAAATATCACCATACACAATCCAGCCGTCCCTAAAACAAATTTGACTTGACATCTCAATTACGTACACCAATATCTTATTAAAAAATCCTGACAGCCTTTTTTAATCTTCCAGAATCCCGTGTGTTAAAATTTGATAGTACGGAGCTTTTATCCTACCTAAGTCCGACCATCTAGTTCTTTTTATCTCCCCAAATGCTGGCCAAGACCCTCTCTCTCTCTCTATCGCTAGTGCGCGTTCAAAATAGGTGGGAATTTACCCATATGGCCAAACGTAGTTCACGTTCTCATGGTGGGGCTGGAACCCCGTCGTTCCGTATCCCTGCAACCCTGAGAACGCTCCAGGGAAGAAACAATCTCCCGGCCCGTTCGGGCTGGTGTCTGGACTCACTACTCCATGCTGAGATGGACTGCCGCCCCACTCTCCCCCTTTTACCTACGACCAAATGTCATCACATATTATTAGTGATGATTTCCTTCTTGAAACAATTGAGACGGGTACCAGGACAAATGAACGTAAATTTTGTTTTGTTTCATGGTATTTCCATCAAGATTCCTAAAATAGATTTTATTCCTTTTCTTAGATTTCGGTTAAAAGTGAAATGCATTCACTTATTAGTACCTGTGATTGTTTTTGTTTTCTGTGTGTGTTAATTCGTGGGTCGAATTATTTTTGCTGCTTTTTCCTTGAGTAAAAATGAAGAACATTTGGATTGATCTTGTAAGAAATGCGCACATGTCGCAACAATTGAATCATAGCCTCAAGAAAAACTGACATTTACTCAAGAAAACTGTAAAAAATAATTAAGCCCCTGATCAACAATTCTTGAGTAGTAATTGCTGCAGCACCCACTTCACCCACGTTAATAAAGATGAGAATGCCCCTTCTAAAAAAATAATTTCAGTAATGCTTTTATAGTGCCTGCTTAAATCTCTGCACTGAACTGGGCTAGGGTCAGTCCAAATTTACTTAAAAATGTATTTACTTCAATGGCTGTATCCTTGGCGATAACGATGTAACAGACTGTTACATACTTACCTATAAACTAGTTTGCCAACAATATGGTTGTACTCTACAAGCCCTGATTAGTACATTCAATCAAAACGTCTTAGACCGAATTAAAAACAGAAAAATCAGTTTCCTGAGGATTTTATTTGAAAATCTAGTGAATTATATTGTCTCCCACAAAAAAAACGAAGATATAAATCATATGCTGAAGGCTTCCCCTAAACATGTCAGTTAGTACTTGTGATTCAAAAATAATATTTTTGATTGGTTATGAAGTAAAAAGTCTAAAAACCCAAAAACTGAATCATATAATTTTCCGTGACAATTTCATACAATCCAGCTTTCAATAAAAATGTTTTATGTCATAACGTGGTTTTGTCGCATAAATCAGCAATGTGAGCATGCAGTTATCATTGAAGTGGTGTATTACTGTTTCAGCCTGCAAGAGGAAAGAAGATCAATCTCAGAATCCCCCAGAACACACCCCCGCGCCCAAGAAGCCGCGATTGGTTTTCACAGACCTGCAGCGGCGTACTCTGCAGGCTATTTTTAAGGTGGCCATCTCAATCACTACCTTTACTAATTACTCTAATTTACTTTTGTGTACACCTGTTTTTATGATCGTTCGATGACCATTCTTTTCAAAAATAGTGACAGGGTCTTTTCACCGAGTAACCGATGCAGCGAAAGGTTTTCTATCTGCTCCAGCAATGCAGGGTTATTTTTACAATGTATGTAATTTAAAAAAAACGGCTGTTGAGTTTGACGAGAAATTTGCAGAAAGAGTGGAATTTGTTGGTAAAGAGTTCGGTATGTCAGCAAATAAGCTTGCAAGTTTTGCGAAGATCAAGAAACGGGGATAAGAAATGCTTGAAACGACGTTTGCTGGAAAATGAAGCATCAGTGCATTACAAATGATAATTAACAATTATTATCGACACTCAATTGATGATTTCATGTCTGTGAGATTTGAGAAACCGTGTTTGAAGATTTAAAAAACCGTCACATTTAATCGTTCGCTTTTTACTTGAATTCACGTATTTTCTGAGTGAAAATACACAATGGAAATCTGAAAAAGAGTTGTCATTGAAGGTTGGCATTATGGCCATAGTGCAAAGTTTGTTATTTAATTTTTAAATTTTAGGTGTTTACCTTTATATGCACCTAATAAGGAATATACAATATCTGCAATGACATACGCTGAACGGTTGAACACGCTTCGGAACAATCTTATATGAACAATCAAGAAATGAAGAACATCTTGGAAATTCAAACTGCTTGAAAATAAATGCTCAAAATGTGCAGAAGTGCCTTGAACTGACTGTGATCAAAAAATTATATCAGAAAAGATATATTTCAAGTATAAAAAGATAAAACACAATGATAAACCTTTTATCAGAGTTTCAAATGTTATCCAAAACAGCTGTATTTTCTCATGTGGGTCATATGTTTTATGGGCCAAATGATTTATTTTCATCGAAGTGTCTTCGAAGAGTTCTTTTTTCAACGCGTTGTCTAAGAAGTGTTGGCTAACAAAGTGTTGTTTTGTGGTGGTTAACGACGAAGTATTCTGACATGGATTCAATATATCGTCGATGAACGACAAGGGATGATGGCAACGACGAGCAAATCTAACCTAAAAGAGAGAAGTGGAAACCGGCGCCGACATGAGAACGGGTCCCGTGCACATTGAATATTTACCCCTGTACTTGTACGTTTGTCATCTTTCGAGAACGCGGAAAGTAACAAGAGTCCAGAGAAAAGCGAGGAACTGGAAGCAAAGCAAACAAAACGGAAGTGCGCGAAGAATTCATCTAATTTAGAGTCGGCTTCTCCTCTTCCTAAGACTGACGCAACAACGAAGATTCCGAATATCGAGTAAAATATATTTTAACATTCCTGGGTGGTGTACAAATCAGATTTCAGCCACTTTCTAACGAAGTCTTGCTTAAAATAATCATTGTTTTCTATGAATATTCCATTGCAAACACGATTAGAACTCTATGCAAGAACTCCTTCGCTTTGTTTGAACGGCTGTTACTAACATTTATACTTGAAATTAACCATGGCTTAAGATTTTTTTGTACAAGTGTTGCGAGAAGAACAGAATGCCCAAACGAAACGAATTATAATTCAAGCAAGTTGACAGCAGAATGCAAATGTAATAAGTGATTCACGTTCACCCTTCTATTTCTTGAAATTCTCGGAACAAAGTTCAAGACGATGTTTTGCTGTGAGTGAAGACATCAAAGAATCCTACGAAGAAAATGATAAAGAAAGGATCATGCAGCTACGACGTTTTATTGCTCAATATTTTACAATATAGCGTTTTCCTGTTAAACATTTTTCCGGTTGAACATTTTTCCGGTTTTCGTTCATAAATAAGAGCAATTCTTAATGCCTTGCAAGTGGCCATCTTTTATCATAAAATTAATTCAAGTTCGAAATTTAATAATTTTTCTTAGAACCTTGCTTCAACATTGAGGAAATACCACTGCTTACAGTGTTACATCTCTATCAATAAACCTAAATAATAAAAAAATATATATATATGTAAGATTCCTAAAAAAATTGGATTCGTCGAAAAAAAAATCAGATTTGAAGACGTGCATACACATAAATTTCATCAAATTTCATTTTTCAAAGGTTTTTTTTCGTTGCCAGTTTTGGAAACAAAAATTACTAACAAGCATAAGAGATTTAATGATAGGTGGTAGCCATTTTTGGTAGCCATGAACATGCTGAAATCATCCGACAGAGTTTCTAAGATCTGCATTCTTATATTCCCACGGATATAGTCTGTTTAGAAAATCGCAAACATCAGGTTATCTAATTAAATTTGGAAGAATAAGCTCGAGACAGTCAACGAGGCCAATGAATCCTTGGCGAAGATGAGAAGATGGGCGTGGATCCAAGAAGGAACCAAGCACTGATTATCAAGTCTCAGCACAGAAGAGATGAAGTCTTTTACCGATCGGACCACTGGGACTCGAGATCCATCGACCCATCCCGCAGCATCCCGCCAAAGAAAGAAACATGGACCAAGAAAACAACTAAAGGCCGTTGCTTTTAACTTTTGGCTAAATTTTTTCAACTAAATGATAAACCGCAAACTATTTACTTCCGATAATACAAAAAAGAGCAATTCGGCATAACTAAATTAATAAGCATAAATATAAATATTTCCAAGTATTTGAAATATAAAAGTAGCTTATTTTTTAAAGATTCACGATCTTATGCGTGAAATGTGCGGTAAACAACCGCATTAGCACTGATATGTTCAAGTAGGAGCAAGACGATAGAATGATCGAGATATACCGAACTCTTAGCACCTGAATTCCAGCCCAACTGCGCTCGACTTTTCACCACTCGTCTTAATTATCTGGGGTTTACCACTTAAAACAAAATCACGCTCCTCGGTTACTCTTTGAGAAACGTATCGGTTCAGAGTAGATCAGCCATTTTAATAGTTGCAGTCGGAAAATATATATTTCCGATTGCGTAACTGGCAAGGGTAAGCAATGGTAGGCCCCACTGGCCAAGGCTCTTACCGTGTTAGTGATGTGAACGACAGGAATGTAATGAGCCACGTCACCAATATGTCGGCGTGCTTGGGTCAAAGGGTCAAAGGCAGAACGGTTGGAATCAGGAGGTTCTCGAGTACATAGGTAGATCACTCTACTCGACTTGTTTTGTTTGAATAATTCGAGTGTAAAAGCGATCTGTTTTTGCACAACTGCCTTTTTAATGTGCCTTACAGAATAAAATCTAAATTTATTTCAAAGTAACTTTAATAGTAATTGGCCTACGCGAGTATCTTTGTTGTAACATGGCTCAGAGTAAACGACATTGCGTGCTGGAATGTGAGTAAGTTATTCTTGATTCGATATATTTTGATGAAAAATGTTGTGTCTTCATGTAAATTTGCAGATGTGTTACAGTGGCTGGGACCAGTTCTTTTGTGCGAAAGCGAAGTGATGCCCCCCCTTCCCCCCCCCCCCCCCCCCACTACACACCAAAACCCCTGAAATCCACTTGAGTTATTTGACAATAGTGTTGAAAATTACTTTCATCAGGGCAGTTAGTGCTTCAAGTGCGTCCCTAGACCCTAACCAACATTTCTATTGTATGACAACTTGCAAGTAAAATGTGAGATTTAATATTTAAAATCAACGTAATATTGTTGAAGTTCTCAAAGAAAAGATAATATGTCTCCCCTAGTCCGTATCGCTTCCGCATCTCACCAAGAACTGGCCCTGCTTGGTCGGGAATTAGCCCTGCTTGACCTTGAACCCAACTAAAACAGCTTAGCATAAACCTATCTATACCTACAAAACTTCCTGGGCAAAAACTAATCAGCTGCTCAACTACATTCGCAGGAAACCAAGAGACCCTCGAAGGAGATGCAAGTGACTATCGCTCGGCAGTTGGGCCTAGAACCAACAACGGTAGGCAATTTCTTCATGAACGCCCGGCGCCGGTCAATGGACAAGTGGAAGGATGAAGACCCTAACAAGAGCGTGCTTAGTGCACACGAGTCAGGAGACGAAGACGATCACTCACATGAGCCTGTGTCCAACCATGGCCATCAGCTGCAACAGTCTGATTCAACGTTGTGACCTACTGCCAGTTACGAACAAGAACAGGACCAGCAACAGCAACAGCAACAGCATCAGCATCAACAGCACCATCTGGTATTTCTGTGAGGAACATCGGTGGTTGTGCCAGGCCTAAGCTATTCAGTGGACGATGCCACGCTAGTAGCTGGCTAGGTAGCTGTGTTGTGCCTACTTGATTTCAGTTACCATGGACTGGTATGCTCGTTTGTGGACCTGAGTTTCCATCTTGTGAGATATTATTGTGACCACCGCGGGCACTGATACAACAAGATGTTAGACGAAAGTGCCAGGAGAACATTGAGCACAATTGCCAGATGTTCGTTTCCCAAACTGATCTTCAAGATGAAAAAGTTTTATTCTTGGAGGTTAACATGATGAAAAGTATAAAGAAAAACACTTGGGGTTGGGTGAAATGAAGAAAAATCACGATAAAATATTACATGTGTAGGAATCTCCAACGTTCTTTTCCGCGAGTGTTTCAAATGCTGGGGTATATTTATTGCAAAGCAATTTCTAGAGAATTTTTTTCTTCGTACGTACTTTGTGTTTTCATTGATACGAACGCATTTTACAATGACCGATAGTTTAATTTGTCAGTTGCCATACCTTCCAAGAGAGGCATTAGGAAAATGTCGAGTTATTTTGTCGTAGAAAAAGCATTCCAGACAATTGAGAGAAACATCTAGTCATTTTTACGAGCAAAGATATTATTACGGTTGGGGTTGTCGTCACTCTAGTCATTCCATTGTTGTGGATGGAGTTTATCAATCCAGATGCAATTCTAGTTCTAATCAGACAAGACAACACAAACAGCAGCCATAGCCACGGCGTGAAAGTCGCAAAATGTTCCTTTACTTTCTAGTCATTTTAACCGGCTTTTTTGTTGACATTCCGAGCAAAAGCAAGCGCAATCACAGTCTAGCAATTTTTTAGAAAATAATATGTTATCTTGTCACATGTCACCTGAGTGTGTGTATGCGTCGCGTTTCCTGCGTGCTCCACTTTTAAATCTAATTCTTTTTGATTCGTTATCTTCTCCTGGTTCTGGCCGGCTACGCATTGAAAAATACACATTGATTCGGCGCCGAAGCTCTGGCAGCGATGGATTAGAGAACAATCAGCCTGTTTACCTCAATAGACCAAAGCAACATCGTAGTGTGTTTAAAATTCACCTGGTTCGAACTTGTTGATTGTACTAGGTAGCAATCGAAATAAAAGTTTTCGCAACAGGAATTTCTGACTGGAAATGTAACCTAATGACTCTGAAATTTGAAAATACTACGTGATCCTGTTCAATCACGAGACCATGGCGAGCGTTTGGGCGCCGAATCAAATGATAGCCTGTAAAAAAGCGGCCGGGTGCGTGAACCCACCAGCACATGTGTGTGCGTATGCATTGTGTGCGTGAGTGCGCGAGTGCGTGAGCACTTTCAAATTTCAATCTTGTCTTGTCGCCATGAGGCTCCGGCTGAAGTCGATGTTTTAATTCAAAGACCAGCTCTTTCACTGCACATTTCCTAGTCTAGCTAATTATAATTGATCATTACGAATTATTTTAACGAGTGATCTCCAACAATCTAGTCGCAATTGATTTATTTTTGTACGTGTTTACCGTATACACTTAATTTAACTGGTTTGTTTTGATCGAATTGAATTCGTTGTGTAACCAAAACCTATTTATTATAACTAAATTATGAATATTTTTTATTAATTTATTTTAATTATTATAATTATTACTTATTACTTATTATTATCATAATTATTTTTCTTATTATGATTATTATTACGATAATTCTAAATAGCAGACAGCCCTGTGTAGGGCGCTGTGAAATCAGGCAATGGTTGCAAATCGCATCACTGGTGGCGATCTAGCAGATGATAGAAATGTGGGTCTTCAATCAGAATCCACGAGTGTCACGTGGTTAACACACGAGTGCCACGTTTATCTCGCCCATGATACAATCAGACACACAAACAGACAAACACCTACACACAAATAACACACACACACACACACACACACGTACATGTTCACCATCAGTAGACAATGATGACCAGTGCATGGCCAAAATCTTCGCGTACCTTTCTGAGGTGCTGCATCTTATCGGTCAGTAGGTACAGATCCTGCTGGTGCAGTACTAAGACTTGCCGTGTGACTTCTAGCATCCTGTTTCAATGATCAAGACCAATAAGACGTTGTAGTCATAATAATTCATAATGCGTAGCATTCTCGTGTCCTGTGTTTATAGCCTAGAGCGAGACAAAAAGTTGTAGATTGTACATAAAGATAGATAAGTTATAAAATGCAGATGCATTTGCAGCATCCGAAATTCTAATCTAAATGGAACCCAGTGAATGAACTGATGATTCCTAGTCATGACGAAGATTGATGATACATGTTCAAAGTTCTGAAATCTCCAATGACTTGCTCCTCAATGGAAGTGAATGGTGGTTGGGATCCAGTATATCTTGCAATAGAACGTCAACAACTACAAAAGTCAGCTGAGCTATAGTGATTATCAACTATTATAGACAAATGCACACATTTTTACATTTTTATAGCATTCGACGTTCATTTGGTAGCGCCCTGCAGCGACTATATCCTTACCTTTTTTCTACCTTACTTCAGAATATTACGAGCTCTGGCTCCATGGTAAAAAAATGGTACGAATGTTTGAAATGAATCCTCTAGCATAATGTTTTGGTCTGTGTTCACCTGTAATGTTTAGACTGTGTAATAGCCAATTAAAAGTCAAGAACCGGAGGACCAAAGTGTTTCTACCCTGATCGACTTTGGTAGAAGGCAATAGCAGCATGCATTTCTGGCAATGCGTTCAAACCAAAACTGTTTCTCGTGGTAACTTATTGGTTGTAATTTATTGACTTATTTATGTGTTTTTTTTATGATCTTGCTTAGTATAAGATTCTAATTAGAGAGGAGGAGGAACATGTACTGTTTCCAAGCCCTTGGTCGGGTGGAACGAGACGATATTATTTTTAGCCAGTGCCTCCACTAGCAGTAAGCTTGCAGCGTTGCACTTGTCAGGTTCAATATATGCAGCGTTATTACGACATATTTTATGGTTTTTCAAAAATTTCACATTTTGGACCGTTTTGAGATGCATGTTGTATAATATTATGTGCAATAATTTATGTTAGGTTTTTTGCGTGACTGTATCAATTGACGACATATCATTGTGTACCTAATTATGTACCAGAATGTACCAGAGTGGACACGTTAAAACTTAATTTTGAACAGCAAAGCGATCGAGAGGTAACTGATCTTGAAACATTCCACACTTACTCAACTCCATGCTTTTCAACTGAAAGTTGCGTGTCGGCAGATACAATGACATAAGCTCTGTAACTATGCGCATTATTGATTAGGCATTCGTATAGCCATTGAATGGCCAATATGATGTGAGCAATGAATTTATTAAAAATACATTCCTTTTTTAACAGTGATGCACGTCGAGGCAAATTTTAATCTGGAGTAAACAACAAAAATCAGCATTCTTGATGGATGTTACACGAATTATATTTATCTTTGGAGAAACAAATTCTTGACTTCAAATTGAAGGAGCAGTCATTGTGATCACAACACACCACTATAAACAAACAAGTATAAATACTGTAATGAGACAAATAATAAATAATAATGTTTTAGAGACTTTGGGGGATTATAAATTATAATGTTAAGTTACAATTATGATGCAGCGAATGCAAATATATGGTTCATGAGAGATTAATGCATTGCAAGTGTGAAATCGCGCTCGACCACAGAAGTTGCAGCACACGAAATTGGTGCCATCAGTCTACAGTTTTAGTTGTTGCTAATAAACATTAGTGCATGATGGCATTGATGATTTTGTGTGCATTGCTTTGCTGGACATGACCACATGACTGATTGCTTTTCAGTTACACCTTTATCTGAACAGATAACACTTGTATAATTTTGTTGTGACAGTGAATAGAACCATATAGCGATGATGACTAGAAATTTGCTTTTTTCTTCTTATGATATAACTTAGGATAGGCAGGAAGATGTCGATCCATTCAATGATTGGAATGATTCTTGGAGAGCGCGTCAGGAAATGATCAGGGTACTTGAACAGGGCACTTAAAAACCACGCATCTTTTCTTGTGGGTTAATCGAGGTCATTTTATCAGCGAGGCGTCGTGGAGTTTTCTGCAGCGATACGTGGCTAGCACATGTAGGGTATTCCTAATTACTATCGTTCAACGTTAATGGTCAGACATTTCATTTGAAATGCGCTCCTATGATTTTAGTAGTTCATAACCTACCGTTACCGCGCTTTCAGGCGGCTTGTGCAGCGCTCTAGCAGACAATAATGACACCATTTGCAGTGCATGTTTGCTGCTCGGCTGAGCCAGCAAGTGCGTTTTGTTGCATTTCCATAAACCTCAAAGATTTGTTTTTGCTATTTTAGTGCTTGCAAAACTAAGTTTCATGTATGCCGTCACATTTTCATAGCTATGCTATTTAGGGATAGTTGCTTGTTTAAGATGAATCCCGTGTAAAAGATGCTACGCCTATGGAAGGTAGATTTGAGGTTATGTCGGACGCTGTCAGTTCACAACAAATTTGTTTTGGTCGAGGTCGCTGAAGTTTATTTATCATAGTAACAACAAACAACATCAAAATACGCATTGGGAGTGATGGCTGTTCCTCTCAAAGTAGCGGTTCGGGTATGTTTGTAGTGCAATATTATGTTTCGAAAAAATCTTTTAACTTTGTAAAATCTTTTTTTCTTGTCGAGGAAGCTTGTCGAGGACCTTGGTGCCTACTCTACAATCAGGTGTCTGCAACAAAATGTTGGGTAATTTAAGTACCTTTTATTAATTACAGATACGTCCCATGCTTATGACTGATGGATTACATGACACGATCTGTGTTGATGCTTATCCTTACGCAAATCAAATTGTAATGGGGTCCAGAGAGTACTTCACTGTGGACTATGCATTGCCTATGGACCTCACTCAGAGCCAGATTTTTGACTCAACCATTCACCCACTAGTCGACTGTGTCCTACAAGGATTTGACACTTCTGTCATAACGTATGGGCAAAGCGGAGCAGGGAAATCCTACTCGCTGCTTGGACCTGGGTTGCACTGTGCTTCGAGTGAAACCGAATATGGAATCATTCCTCGAGTTACAAGGGACATCTTTAATAAATTAATGGTACGTAAGATATTTCGAAATGGATCCAAGCCATCGATCTGTTACCATTGATTTTTGCTCATTTCCACCATTCTTCTATGGCATGTATTTTATGTACAATATGTTTTTATGGAGGCTTGTATATAAAGCATGCATATATCGCTCTTGAGTATGAAAGCCCCATAGCTAATAAAAGTGGCAAATATTTTTCCCTGCATTGTTAGGTAGTTAACTAAATTTGGAATTCAACTTTGCAGGAAAAATATAGGTACATCAAATACAAATTACAAATCCACATTAGGTACAATCAAAAATATCTAGAGAATTATCCAGATTCGGTTGGTAACTTGCATTTTTTTAACAATTTGACCCAGGAAAGTTAATGTTTTTTCAGCAAATATCAGGGAGGCTCTTTCTAATCAAGGTATCTTTCATCGAAATTTGTGAAGAAACCATCCGTGACCTTCTGGCCACTGAATTTCAGGGGGAGCTGGTGCTTGTGGAAAATGAAAACGTGAGTAGCAGCTCTTCCTTATCATTTTGTATCAAATTGACGTTTTCAGATGTTCTTTATTTTTTGGAGTGAGCGTGTAAGATATGCAATTGTTGCAGGCCTCGACATCTGTGGTGGGAGCAGCACAAGTAGAGTGTCGCAGCATCAGCGAAGTCTTCAGCTGGCTCCATGTTGGTACAAGCAACCGCAGGGGTGGGTGGTCTAATATGAACCAGAAGAATCATGCCATATTCACACTCACTCTGGAACAACAGTGGGTATCAGGTAAAAGGATTTTTTCATGCACACCTTATAGATATGTTATATTCATTGCTTGTGGTAAGAAGCTGTGCTTACTTGGGTTTTAGGGCTGAGTTCATTTCCATTTTTGAATTCATCTGTTTACTCCATAAATACTGAAAGTGGTTTTAATATTCCTCATTTCTAAGAGAAATAATATTGTTAAAATAGAAAAAAACCCATGATAAATTGTTACAGTGAGCTAGCCCATGCTGGATTAAAATGGCTACTCACAATCTTGGGATAGGGGAGCCTGGCAGAGTTTTGCGGCATTCCCCTCACCTACAAGCTTCAATAGAAACGAACGTATAGCGATAGTTGGCGTTTAGTAGTCTTGTTTTATACATTGAAATGGTTGTCTCTTGGGTAACTTTCTCTCCCTCTCTGAGTGAAAGTAAGTGTGGTGCTATCTTCTTCCACTAACTGCTTTCGGAGGATCAACATGTAACTTGATCAACATGGAATGTAACTTGGTTCAAGCACAGTTATTACTCGAGGCTGAAGAATGATAACGCTGTCCAGGCGCAAAATGACCATGATGTTGACGCGCCTATAAACCTTACTATTCATTCATTCGATAACGCTGTCAGATGTTCAAAGAGGGGCTCTCATCGAAGCGTTACCGCAGCTCAACTTTTGATTCAGGGCAAAGTGACTTAATAATGATGTGCAGTGCGCATATTGTGTATACCAAACATGAGCACCGCACGTCACTATTACTTCACTTTACCGGGAATCAAAAGTTAAGCCACGGCAACGTTTCAAGGGTTGGGCCCAGGGGTCTTTGACTTGACCACTACATAAACCCTTATACCACGTGGTTATAGCACTTGCTTATCCATACATACCTAAACAAATGGTGCTTTTAAAAACTAAGAGTACTGGTTAGCATATCACAACATACAGTTTGTATTTTGTAAGCTGTAGATTTTGTCTTAGAGTTTATAACGGTGTTGATTCAGCCATCTGAGAACTGTGTGTTAAAGTTAAATACAGTTATCTAGAATTAGTTTGGCATCACTGCCGATCGATTTTCACTGACTCTGGTGTCAGTTGGAAGTAGGGTCCGTGGTACACCCAGCTGATATAATGGCCACTTTTTAAAAGCCTATTTAAAAAAATAGATTAGCTTAGATTTGTTACTAATTAATTCAAATATTTAAATCTCCATGCCAGCCTGGGTACAATATCCAATGCCATCAGCATGTTTACTACAAAGTAAACTGAATGTAAGAGTTACCACCCATGATGCCAATCGGCCGAGGGTATGAATTGCTTGCAAGAACCCATAAGAAAAAGTACCCATTTGTTTAATTAGTCTGGAATAAAAAAACTCATTCTGGAAGAAAAGCGTTCTTTTTAATGAAGGTCTGTTCTTAATAATTGCAGATGGTATGGTCCACCAAATGATTTCCAGAGCTCAATTCACCGAGCTTGCCAGCTCTGATCACCAGTTTGTGGCAGACAATTGTGATGATCTTTATTATGACTCTGGCCTGGCTGCATTTACGAATGTTATTGAAACTTTGACTGATCCTGCCTCTGACATTCAAACCGTTTCTTACAATCAATCGACGCTTACGTCTCTGCTGAAGGTAATTGCTTTTTAGCACACTTATAATATTGTTTTATCTTTTGCACCTAGATTCCATTTGATGAGAAATTTGCAGCCTGAATGTATGTTCAACTGAGAAATTAAAAAGAGTTGTGACTTGAATAAAGAATGCATGGCAAACATCTACTAGTGAGTCAGTACCTCATACGAGTACGAGTATATATTTTTAATGTGAATAGAGTGCCAAGAGGCTGAATACTCGTTGTGAAGACGGAAAGAGAGTGGGGACGCAACTTTCCGGAGGAGAAAATTGGCCTTGCGTGGTGTATGTGTCGAGAAATTTCTAGAAATGCCGGAATTATTGACTGATATGACAAAGGCAACTCGCCGAAATGTCAAAATTCTTGAAATTTCTAGAAGTTTGCCGGCCACTGCACCACGGGACGCTAATTTTCTTCTCTGCTAAGTTGCGTTCTCTCTCTCTCTCTCCTTAGCCACAACAAGTATCATACTTGTGTTAAGCACCGTAAGTGTACGTTAGCTCTCTGCCAGCAGTTAAGTTTTTTTTTTTTTTTTATTGAGATAAGTATTAAATGTATCTTTCCTAGGTCACAGCTGTTGTTCACAGCTGAGAATTCTGTACAGTCAACTGACAAGACTGTGCACAATGATCAAGATGTCAGCTCATGAGATTCCCATCTTTTTTGCTTTTTTTGTTCTTTTATGTAGGAAAAAACCAATAGTAATTTCCAGTTATTTCAAGGGCTAAGAACCAAAATATTTTCCAACTGCTAAACAATTTTTGAAGGATTCTCTGGGCGGGCAATCGCATACATTGCTAATGTGCTGCGTGTGCCCTACAATGGCTCACTTTGATGAGACGCTAGACACACTGCGTTTGGCAGCACGTGCTCGGAACGTTGCCAACTTCCCGGTGGTGAACGCCTACGTCAGCAGAAACCTCGAGCCTTTCAATCAGCCCGCCAACACCGGAAATTTCAACCAGGAAACATACGATGTTTCTGAATCTAATGAAGGAAGCACCAACATTGATACTTTTGGGTATGTTGATTAAGCCTTTATTTACTTTGTTTCAATATGTCAACAAAGAAACCAGAAAGGTAACCACAGATTTTTGGGAGAGTCTGTGTTTTTGTCAGAGAAGGATTGTTTTTAAATCGTAATTTTTTTGGCCTGCAGGTCCCTGTTTAGATTTAATTTAGGTGAGATATTATTCAGTGGAGTTTAAAAATACTGTAATTTTGACAGCTTGGTGCTTGTTGAACCAAAATGTAAGACAATACTGACTATACAGTAATTTTTTTTATTGTTTCTTACAATGTCACTTGCCATTTAGAGTGGCAGGGACCAAAGGGTAGGTACTTGTTGGGCCAGAAAGGACCAGGCCATTGAAATGAGACAAAATTAGACTTACTTGGTGGAAAGTTTCTCTTTTTATAAGAATTTATTTGCTTTCTGTAGTCTGCCTTCATCAAACTGCACAGTTGATTCCGAGCAAATTTTCAGCATTGATCGAGCTGTGTTGGTTCTCAAGCTGTGCCGGTTATAAAGACGCTGCACGCGAACATGATCCGGGGGGTTTGCCTTATGGTGGAATTCACAGAGGTTGACTAATTATCGCAATATCTTAGAGAATCACTAGAGTAAAGAACAAACTCTCCAATGAGCTGCGACTATCTTATATTAAACTATTAGCTATATGTTTTTAGTCCCAGGTGCTAACAACTTTAAAATAATCAATATTTTGTCATTTATTTTGTATTTGTTGTTCATTCTATTTGCACTTGAGATTAAAAAGCTCAACACCTACTTCACAACAAACAAATAACCTTTTTTTTTAAGTATCTGAGTGGATGACTGTTTTGTTCATACTTGGTGTCTTTTGTTCATTAACAGGCTGGAGTTTGCGGCGTCGCAATGGCTAAAACTCGTGGCAAATGCAGAAGGACTCTTTGCGCAGCTTGTTAACAGCAAGCTGCTTTCTCTGGAAGAGAAGGAGCAAGTACAGCGCTGGCTTTGTCTGAAGCAGGAATGCGAGGAATGCGTTGCTAGCGACGAAGGAATCAGCGTACAAGAATTCGCAGGGCGGCCTTTGGAGAGAATTGGTAACCATATTTCATGCTTTTATTCTTCTGTATTGTTAAAGCGTTGAGTGTGCAGGTTTACGGTAGAAAAAGAATGTTAATGTTTAAGTTTAAGTTTCTGCTCTAAAATTGTCATTGTTAGCAAATCAATCAATTAATTAATTGATGAATGATTCATCAGCTCCAATCAATAAGTATTACCATTGACTCGTAGAGTATTACTGAAGTGATAGTAACGACTGAATACCTTTGCGGTGAGTGATGTACTTAAGGTTAGAGTTATATTTCATGTCAATGTTTTAGACGAGCTGACAGAGTCGGAAGATAAAACCGATGTTTCGGTCGCTGTAGACGAGCCTGGCGAAGATGAAGAATCACAGTCGCTAGTAGAATCGGAATCGGAAAGTGACTCTGGGTCTCAGCGACCAGACTTCCATGATAAGCTTGTCGATTTTGTGCAACGCTTCAAACTGCAAACAGACGTCCAAGTGCAAGAGCGGAAAGATGTCTACGACCCTGAAGAATGTGGCAGTGTGACACCGATTGAACTCAACAGTTTCACTCCTCGCATAATGGTGGAGCGAAGCCGATTAGGAAGTCGAAGACGAAGCATTCATCCTGGTAGCGAAATGCCAAACTTGTTCCAGCATGTCAACAATTTAGAAACAGACCAGCTTCGACTTGTAAGTTTCTTTCTATGTTGCATTTATGTCTACCTTGGTCAATCACTCTTGGTTGACTTCAAACCAACTAGCATATAGTTGTAATTTTCATGCATCCACCTATGTATAACCACGAGTTGAATTTCACTGCATGTTTTTCGGTCAGTTTTAGAAGTGGCAACAGTATGGTATTGCCATGATTTTTCAAAAGTTTAAAATGGGCCTTAATTTACCATGAATTCTGCTGTGGTATTTTATTTATTTAATTGATTTTATTGATTAATGGGGCTTACTGACACAATTTTATGATAAAAATTAAATAAATACTTTTGTATTATAAATATTCTTTTATTTTCATGCTGCGACATATCAATTTTATACCTCCATTTTTTAAGCAACTGCATCCATATTCTTCTCTATAAGTAACCTTTTCTGTTACCACAAATACATAATAATAATATTTTTTTATTTTATCCGATTGATCAAGTACATGATATGAGCATGTCAGAGTGTTAGACTTATCTAAAATTAGATTTTACACAATAATAATAATTACAACCACAATTTAGTCACGTCCGCATAAACTTGAGTGTTCTACTTCAGAGCAAATCTCAGAATGGTGGCCCGATAGAAGACGCAGCTTGTTTGAGGACGCCGTCCATGAAGTGTCTCGCTTCTCCACCTCCGGAGCCAGCGCCCGAGGTGGAAACAGCCGCGGCGCTAGAAAGTCCGCAGCACGAGCTGAAACTACTCACGGCAGGAAACCAAGCACGTCAGACGCAGATACAGCAAGTGCTCGTCGATTTAGAAGGCGCCCATAAGATAATAGAGGAGCTGCAATGCACTATTCAAATCAAGGTAATTTGTAACGGTGCTAGTTTTTTCAAAGTGTAGTGTACATAGACATTAAAAGGTGGACAAACATTTTGATATTACCAAGTAAATCAAGAAGGAAGTTTTGACATGGCTTAACAGAGCTCAAGGAATGTTTTTTTATGCAATGTGCATTATTGTATTGTCATAGAAGTCCTTCAATCGGGCCTAATTTATTTCGCCAAAATTTGCAATTAGCATTGTGGACTAAAACGTATCCTCGTTTTCTGATTCTAGGAACAGTTTATCGGTGACATGAATAAGAACTCGTGTACGAGGGCTTCTGCCAAACAGCGTTTTCAGAGAAAGCGGAGCAAACTGGAGGAAGAGTATTATAAAACTCGGTCACATTTGGCACACGCCGAAAGTGCACTTCAGGTGACCTCTCGCACAGGACAGCATCAGATTACAGATGGGAAACAGAAACACAAGAAAGAAATCGAGAAATACAAAAGCCTTGCACTACACTATGAGAAACGTCTGAAAGATATCGAAAGTATCAAACAAATTGCAGGGAACAGTGCTAGGAAGTAAGTTGCCAAATGCTTTTCAAATAAAACTGGCCTGTGCAAATTTATTTCAGGTTTGATGTTTACACCTGTATTGGTACAAATTTTTATTTTTTCAGGGTCTTGGAACTTGAAAATAGTTTGCAAACATCTAAGAAACAAATGGAAAAGTTAAAGAAACAGCTAACAAAAGAAGAGAAACACAAGCAAAGCTTGGAGCAAGAACTACTGGATGACCAAAGAAAAATTAAAGAACTAGAACAGAAATATAACATTCAAGCTGCCAAGGTAATTGATGAGACCGTTTAGCAATAAGCATAGCAGTTATCATTGGATGTCATGATACCTAACATTCGGCTTTCAGATAAGCGAGCGAGGTGATTCTATTGATGCAGACAGATGTAAATGGATTCAAGAGGAGGAGGAGCGTGTCAGCAACTTACGGGAATCCACTCAGAGGTTTCAGGAGCAACTTAACGTTCAGAAGTCTATACTCGACAAGCGGGAAGCATTTCTTAAAGAAAAAATAAGTATAGAAAAAACCAGAAGTAGAGGAGAAGCCAAAGTAAGATTTAAAATGTATTAAATTAGTTCTAAATCACAGCTCTGAAACCTTTCTGAGCAGGATTTACTTGGTGAAATAGCCAGTTAGAGACTGTTTGAATTCATTGTTTTCTTTTACATTTTGTGAAATATGCCAAAAGACTGGTAATAATAACAACTGGTGAAGAAGGGAAGAGAGAGAGAGACGGAACGCAACTTACTAAAGAAGAAAATTGTTGTCACGTGGTGTACTTTTCGAGAAATTTCCAGAATTTCTGAGAATTTAGACGTTGCGACGTCTTGCCTTTGTCATTGTTAGAGATGTTAGACAAAACACCGAAACACCGAAATCAAAATTCCTAGAAATTTCGTAAATTTCTTGACAGGTGCATCATGTGATGCAAATTTTCTTCTCCATCAAGTTGTGCTCTTTCTCTCTACCCTTCTTCACCTCAATCAATATCCAGCCTCTTGGCACCCTATTTGTTTTAATAATAACTGGGGAAGTGGTAAGAAGGAGTCATAACTTACTGAAAATTATTAAATTGGTTTTGGAAGATGTCTGTTGGGACCGTTTTGGCTGTTTACCTTGTGGGGTCTAGAGTTCTGTGAACACAACAAGCTGCTACATTACCAACATTTTAGCTGCATTTTCATTCTTTAGTAAGTTACGTATCCTACTTTCCTCTTCTCTGATTGTGTGTGGTTATTTAATTTATGAGAAACAATTGGTTTATAATTAATTCATCTTTGCCATATTACTAGAGCAAAGAAGCTAGTGAAGAAAAGTTCCGGCAAGAAAAGTCTGCTGAGGACTTAGACGAAAAGGAATCTCTACGGCATGAAATCCACAATCTACGCCAGACGCGAGACTGTTTGGTTGACCAAAGGCATGACCTTGATGAAAAGTATGAGAAGGTTAGTGCCATGAAATGAAACTATGCTGTATTGAATTACCAAATGGCAACAAGGATAATAAGATAATGACATTTCTGAGATGATTACACTTCTCTTGGAATGCAAATGTAATGCTTTTCTTACGGAATATAATATAAATTGTGAATTTCACAGGAGAAGTCCCTCAGCCCAGTCGAGGAGCGTAAGCTTCTTGAATGTGATGAAGCTATCGAAGCCATTGATGCAGCTATCGAGTACAAGAATGAGTTGATCTGCGGCCGGAAAGGACAAGGACTCGACTCGACTCAAGTGCAACGAGAGAAGGTTGTTGATTTTTATTGCTTTTAATGAATTTAAAACTATATTAATCTTAGCTTGCAAAATGGGTTTTTGAAATGACAGGAGACCTTGTCAGTAGAAGTTTAGTTGCAAAAGAGTAGTTTGAGAGCAATTCAAAGGGGCTTGGGATTAAAATAAGCTCCGAAATAAATTTTCCTACCCAACATTAACTTCTTATGCCTATGAGTTGTTGCAAAGGTTTAAAACAATTGGCTTTTCTTGTCACCAAAGCAGTTCTCTGTGCTTTGTTTCAAACTTCAATTTGCTCACATATTTTCTCACATCCAACACGTTGAGACATTGAGCAGCAGCTAACCTTCTTATTTCTATGTAGGGTGAGGAATTGCTTCTTGCGCGCCTGATGAACTTGTCTCCGATGGAAATGAGAACACTCCTCTACAAATACTTCCAGAAAGTAATCGATTTGCGAGAGAGTGGCAGGAAGATGGAGATACAGCTTGCCGAATCGGACGTAAGTTGACCACTGTTAAAAAACAGAACATATATTTTTCATTGATTTCCCCTTGAAAGTTTCCATTCCAGATCAAAAGCTAAGAATTAATTCTCAATCTTTTATGTTATAATTAGAGCCAAGATTTTACGGTGTTATGATTTCGATAATTTCGTGGTAAGCTTTTTGGATTTCGGTGTTATGGCGGTGTTATGGAAAAAGTACAGAATTTCATGTCTATAACAGATTTCAGACATAGGTGACGAAAAAAAGAAAAAACATGTTTTTAGCATTAGTTTTATCGAAATTTTAGTGCTAATTATTTGAATTTTAACGTTTATAGCTAAATAGAAAAAAGGGGTTTTGCGATCTACATTCGAAAGGAATGAAGATTTAGGGTAAGCACTGGGATCTTTAATAAAGAAGTGATCAATAATAATTACAATAAAGCAAATATTTAGTGTAGGTCCTCAACATCGGTAGGTATTTGTAAGGGACTTGGAACAAAATTAATAGCACAAATCAATATTTTACATAAATGCCACCATGAAATACATTGTATGGCAGCATGAGCGACACCTACTACTTGTTAAAACTTAACATTGAACAAGTTTCAATGGTAGCTTCCCTAAAAAACCTCTCTGCATCAACACTGTTCACTGGGGCCCAAATAATTGCTAAGTCAGAACTGCAAATGAGGGGTTTAAGATTTTTATGTCCATTAGAATTTGAATTAGACCCACTGCCTGGTACTAACAACATACTTTGTAAGATTGTCTTTTTTCTCCCAGACAAGTCGATGTTCCAGATTCCACACATCAAAATAGGTCCATCACTCACAAAGAGTTGCTTTGCTTGATCCTCAAAAGTCAAAGATTTATTACACCCCATTGAAATTTGAAATCCCAGCTAATCTCTATATAGACTGGATGCATGTGATGCTGGTGCTCACATGGCAAGGAGGGGAAGATTCAGCCAACCAATGGCAATGGTTTCCTACTGCAAACATTTTGCCCCACTACTTCTACCCCCTAAGCTTAGGAATGTTGACAGCATTTGATGAGAAACAGACCTGAATATGACAAATTCATGGAAATGTGTGTTTATAGAGATAAAATAAACATTTTAAATATTTTGCATGGAAATAAGTGGCTATTTCGCAAAATACACATATTTCAGTGAAATAACTTCATTATCTCTTAATTTAGCATAAAAACAAATGGGTTATTTTGTTTGTTTATTTATTTTCCGTGAAATATGGTTTGTTAAAAATGAAAAAATAACAGATTATCTGAAATTTAAATTTATTATTTAATAATAATTTAATAATTTATTATTATTAAATTTATAAATTTAATAAATTTATTTAATATTTAATATACTAAATTTTAATTTATGGGAAAAGGCTCATTTCGCGATGATTTCGCAGGAAATAGTTGATTTCGGTGTTATGGATGATTTTTCGTGAATTTCGCGTTATGTCGCGATGAGCTTCTTACATATTTGAGTTGGGAATTCAATGAATTGCACTCATTTGTAAGAAAAACAAGAGATAAGAACAATTCGCGATTTCGCGCATCACCATATAATCGTGGCTCTAGTTATAATAACAGAACTCACCAAGATTGAAAACGCTGGTTGCGATAGAATCATAGAGTTGTAGGACATTTCGGGTATGTTGCCTTGTTCGCGTAGTGTAGAAGAATTCGCAGCCACCTTTTTCAACCCCGGTACATTGCATTCCTTCTATCCTCTTCCCAACTACATATACCAGCATTTTGGCCCTTGTAAGCCGTACCAATGGAATACAGAATAAGATGCATTGTGTAGCAGTTGCTGGATATTTATATTTTGATTCTTGGTCAGGAATGGTGCATGCTCTTACTGCTTTACAGGTTTTTTTTAGTATGATGTGTTTTAACTATTGCATAAAAAGTGTGCTTACACCTGGAACTTACAACCCTATTGTCGAGGGTTACGACTGTTACCAAAGCACATGGCTACGCTGACTCGGCTGCTGTGAAAAAAATTTGACTTACAGTTAATGTTTACACATTTTTTTTGCTCTGTACCAACAAATTATCCAGCTCTGAATCATGTCTGATGCTGATTGTCAAACATGGTCTATTTTTGTCCCTATAGCTGCAGACTGACACTCAAGCATGGAAAATCCAGGCACTGACCAACGCCCTGCAACAATCACACTTTGAAGCCGAACGACAGCTAGTGGTGGTTCAGAAGGAACATCAGGAGAAGCTGCATCTGATGTTGCGGCACTTTGCCGAAGAATCGAGTCAAAGCTCGGGTCCCGACAGAGAATCAGATATGAACAAAATTAAACGTGAGAACCACCAGCTACGGAAAAGAGTTGCCGAACTGGAGTCACTATTCTACTCTGCTGCCAGAGGTAATCTTTTAGTAATGATAAGACTTTTCCAAGTTATTAGGTTTTGACTTTCAGTCATCAAATTCGGAGTGTTTCTCACCCTAATTTTTTCCTTAGTTGGTCGGCGTAGCAGAAGCATCAGTCCTGTCACGATTCCTCAACAAAATCTCAAACAATTACAAGGGCCAGCGGCTGCATCGACTACCAAAGTTACTAGGCAGAAGAACAA
Source organism: Protonemura montana (assembly GCA_947568835.1). Lineage (NCBI taxonomy): Eukaryota > Metazoa > Arthropoda > Insecta > Plecoptera > Nemouridae > Protonemura > Protonemura montana. The sequence goes on along the minus strand of OX387604.1, from coordinate 22,034,552 downwards.
ACTTATTATTCAGCAACACATTTCAAAGAAAAATGCGAAGCGCTAGGACAAGGGAGCAAACCAAGAAGATATTACCTTTGATTGATACATTTATTTGTCCTAGGAGACTATGTATCAAGTGATTGAAATCAATCAATCAACTTAATCATAAATGTTTCAAACTTCAGTGCAATAGCGTTTTTGTTTTTTGTTTACTTTTTCAGCATGAAGAAATAAACTGTAGAAACAACAGTCAAGTAGGTACCCTCTACCTATACACCCAACGCCTCAATCAAATTAAATCATATTATGTCGTCTTTGCTAAAGAGGAATCTCGGGATGAACATCTCTCTTTGTAGCAATCTGGCGTAGGGTAACCATTTGGGTAATTATTTAATTGATTAAGCCGCCATTTTCGATGGATCGGTAGTTGCCATAGCGGCCAGGTGCGCTGCTTGTTGCGGCTCTTTGGTAAACATGACGGCGGCTGTACCTTTGACGGCTATCGCCTTGTTCTGCTTTGACGTTTAAATTTGTGAACCCGTGTTTATTCATTATGGAAGTTAATACCAGACAAACGTGGGAAATTGATATAGCTTTTGAAATATTTACAAGGCCATTCGTTCCGGCAAGAAGATATTAACTTTTCCAGGCGGTGACTGTCGTCGGTGTCGCCCCCGCCCCTGGCTGTCTCCTACCTACCTAAAATCAACCCCAAAGATGACTGAGCACTGATTATCTCTAAACTCTGTTATAATGCATACGCTTGTTGGGGCTTCGAGACCTTTGTTGCTTGGAAGACATAACGAATTCTGCGTAATTATTTATTTCATCAATGCAAGCCTTGCTTGGTTATGTTTGTTTTGCCCCCAATGACCGCTCTGGCTACAAATCGACAACTCATGTGGTGCTCTTGGGCACGAACCGATTATTTGACCAACATATACCATAGAAATAAGACATCTCCTAAAAATGATCTTTGTTCCGTGGAGTTTGATCATGTGGCTGGAGGTCCTCGTTGTTAATGCAAAAGCTCAAACAGGTATGTTCACATATCACCCTCTGCAAACTCAGTTTTCAATTATTTGTGCTTTGTTGTTTGCTAGCTACTTTTAATAAGCTTTTAAATGTCATGTGCACAAGGTAAAGTATTGGCTACGGGTACCTTAAATAATGTGGAGAGAAAGCAACCCTAATCACACTAAAAAAAAAGACTTCAAATTGGCACTGAAGACATATCTGTGTAACAACAATTTTTATTTGACAGCAGAGTTTTTTTAACTATACATTCGACTCCTTATTTTCTATGCTTGTGAAATTGTTTATTAATGTTTTATGACCGTCTTATATCTGAACTGATCAAAAGGACAATAAACTATCAATATTATTATAGGTAAACTAAATTAAGTATTGCCTTGTGATGAAAAATTAAGTTTCCTTACATGTTAGCTACCTGCCATTACAACTTTTTACGCTTCAATCACTGAGTACAGGAAAGGTACATTTTAATTTTAGTATATGTTTTGCGGTTTTTGCAAAACATTACATGATTAGTACATGGAATCCGCTTTTCACACATACAAAGTTAGGTAGGCGCATGGATGTATTCTGAGCTACTAAAGCATACTTTGATTTGTAAACCAAAATAAACAGTAACCATGAATTAACCCAGTTCAAACCCATCTCTTAGTGTATTAAAATGTGTACTATTGCAGGAAACATGGCACTAGGGTCAGCAAAGCATGGATATTGTGCACCATACCATGGGAAGGTATGCAAGAACTACCTGAACCCATCACGACAATTATGGTTTGATGTGAACGAGGGAGGCTGGCACAACGAACAGATTACAGCCGGTCTCTGGGAGGAAATGATTCTTGGCCTGAAAGAACCGTGCCGTAGTGCTGCAGAAAAGTTGCTTTGCACTTATGCATTTCCCCTTTGCCACCAAGGGATTGGCTTGCCTCTCTGTGCTGAAGACTGCATTGCTGTGAAACAGTTGTTTTGCTATAACGATTGGGCACTAGTTGAAGACAATAAGCAGAGGGGAATATTTTTCAAGTCTCGAGGGCATTTTCAGTTACCTGATTGTGAAACTTTGCCAAGTGTCCACAGCTCAAAGGAAATTGTGTGTTCGCATGCCCAACTCACAGAGATGAAGTCAGATGAAGTTACAGGTAAATCACACATGCAATTGATACCTGTCCATTTATAGATTTCTAGGTAGATCATTGTCTATAACAGTTGTCATTTGACTCAGAGAGTCACAGACAAAACACACTAGGAACAGATAAACTATTTTTCATATTATCCATGTCTTCTACTTAAATTATAACCACAAAGTTAGATACATGATATAAATCTAGAAAAAATATTAAAACCCAAATCTTCAAATGCATCAGGAAATATATGTTTTAATGTTTAACATACTGCAGAGCTAGGTGTATACAACTTATTGAAAATTTTGTCTCCAGTGAACTGTGTCAAGGGCCGTGGCCGTTTCTACCAAGGCTCGATAAACGTAACTAAAACGGGCTTGCCATGCCAGCGTTGGGACTCGCAAGAACCTCACTCTCACGTTCGTCCGCCGGATGTTTTCCCAGAGCTACACAACGCTGAAAACTATTGCCGCAACGCCGGAGGAGAGGAGCCTTCCCCCTGGTGCTACACGACAAGTCCCACTGTCCGTTGGCAAAGATGCGACATTCCGATTTGTGGTAATTAGTACACTTTTTTAATATCAAAATCATGATCCAAAGTCTGCAGAAACAGATATATATACAAGATTCACATGCTTGCTTACCGTTTCAGACAACACAACTGATACTACAGTTTCAGACAACGGAAAAGATATTACCATGGAATCCTTCTTCACACCGATGTTCATCCTGATTCTGGCTCTAGTTGGATTTGTTGGCATTGTTGTAGTTTTGCTGCTATTTCTTTTGTGTCATCGTTGCTACAAACACCGATTGGGGTATAATCCTGCTAGTGTTCGTGAGGTGCGATCATTCTTTCACCCAGTTTAAATATTTTCAGCAAACTTCCAATTTTCAAGCTGACTCACATATTTGTCTTTGTTTTAGGAAGTAAACATTGACTTGGATAAGCTACCTAGTAACATGTCATACCACAGAACAGGTGCTCAACTCAATCCAAAGTTGGAAAAGCTCGAGTTCCCAAGAAATGATATAATTTACATTCGAGATTTGGGGCAAGGTGCTTTTGGCAGAGTGTTCCAGGTGAATATTGCCCATTTCTGCATCATCTTGTTCCTCGGGTGATCAATGATTGGTTCTGTATTGGTACCATTGTATCTTGTGCCAGACTTACCAGACAAGCAGTTTAATTGTTATGTATGCAAGGTTTATTTGAGATATTAATACACAAAACAATTAAGGCACGACACAGAGAGATCGCAAATGCATGACTCACAAAAGACCAATAGGTTTTGTATGTTTGCCAGCATTGGATGGCCTTTTAAGGATTCATAACAGTTTTCCAATCTATTCCTCAGCTATTTCTGTGCGTTATTTGTCTCAAGAGGTTGCATGATCTTGTCATTCTTGACACTTACAAGTTTTGTTTCTTCCAGGCCAAGACGCCTGGGTTAGTAAAAGGCGAAGAGTTCACTTTGGTAGCCGTGAAAATGTTAAAAGACGAAGCATCCGAAGACCTGCAAGTTGATTTTGAACGTGAAGCGTGCCTTCTCTCTGAGTTTGAGCATCCAAACATAGTGAAACTACTCGGGGTTTGCGCGATCGGCCGGCCTATGTGCCTGCTCTTCGAGTACATGGGCCGTGGAGACCTCAACGAGTTCCTACGCTCGTGTTCTCCGAGCAATTACATCATACACAGTTCAGATGGAGACGGCGACATGTTCAAGGACATTCAATTGACCCACATTGATTTGATTAGCGTGGCAAGACAGGTAGCAGCCGGCATGGTCTATCTGTCCGATCGCAAGTTTGTCCACAGAGATCTGGCCACTCGTAACTGTCTGATCGACGACGATATGGTCGTGAAGATTGCTGATTTTGGGCTCTCCCAAAAGATTTATCTTCAAGACTACTATAAAGGTGACGAACACGATGCCATACCTGTGAGGTGGATGCCGCTGGAAAGTATACTCTACAATAAGTACACAGTCGAATCGGACGTTTGGGCTTTTGGTGTGTGTCTTTGGGAAATATTTTCATTTGCTCTTCAGCCGTATTATGGCATGACACACGAAGAAGTGGTGAAATACATCAAAGAAGGCAACATGCTTCACTGTCCGGACAACACGCCTAAACCTCTCTACGAACTGATGAGATTGTGCTGGAATCGGAAACCACCTGCTCGGCCCAGTTTCAGGACGATATATCAAATGTTGGATGACATTTTGGTGGAGGCCAACAGAGCTCAGCACTCGCGGGCTGCAGCATTCCCTCATCGTGTGCATGTTTAACTCGTTTTTGTCGTTTTGTATGTGTATGCCGTCGACGTCAAGTAGGTGTGTCCAGTATCTAGCATTAATCGTTAATACCGCAGTGGTGTGTCCAGGTCTGTGTATTTAAGAAATACGGTGCCAAATGAGAACGGATTGTATTTTTCTAAATTTTGAGAAGATCAACGTACTTCCTTCCTTGTCATGGTATCGGTAAATCAAGATATTTCTGAACCGTCATCCAGTTAGTATCGAAAGGCTCGAGAAATTTGCAGCCGGCTTTCCGCTGGGCCTAGTCTAGCTCGATTTTAAATTGTCCATTAAAGTCGATCACAAATGGGCTGCTCTGTCTCACCGCTCATCTCGATCACTCGATCATTGAGTAGCAATGTGGCAAACCCATGGGTGGTGCTTTGAACCGTGAACCCACTGGCCACAAGCCAAGCTGCAGAAACCTTTTTGAGGAGAGCTTTGATAAAGTTCGTACTAATTACTCGTGCCCCCGAATTGGTTAGAATTAACATATTTAGCCTTTTTTTAATATGCACATATAACTTCACAAATTACACAAAAGTATTACTTTGAACAAGAGTTAAGAAGTTGGTTTTTCCAATGTGGAGGCATTGTGCTTCAATTTTGTTTATGAAGGAAAGGTTTCTGAATGCGATAATCAGGATTTAAGTTCATTCACAAGTCTTTGTAACCGTTGAAAGACCAATTTGGAACCCTTCATAGCGCACAAAGCAGGGAAACTCCGGAGGCCAGACACAAACACGCTTCATCAAATTACCCAATTTGATTTATTTCTTTTGATTTATTTATTAGAGTCTTAAAATTCTCATAAGGTTGGGAATATCTTCAGCAGAATGTACAGACTATCATCACCATGCCACCACATCAAGATTGTCCTTCTCACAAATATTTATTTTCATCCCTTTTTGGTCAACTAGTCAATAGCAAGTCGTTTTGTTTCTAATTTCCAATGTATCCCTATAAATATTTTTCTAGTTATTTAACTGGTAAGTTCCTTAGCTCTAACTAGTCGGGCAGTAATATAATTATGTATCCACCCGAACTTTGGGATAAGGACCTCTAATGATTGTGAATACCAAACATGGTTGTTGCTTTAAAATTATATAATTTTTATCAAAGCAAGTAGTTAAGTAAGTAGTATTCTAGCTGTACACAAATCTGGACTAAAAACGTAATGAAGTGGGGTTGCAAACAATAATGTCATGCGTATCTATTATATGATAAATAAGGTTTTAAGCAGTATTTTACACTCTCTAGACACATTTGCCCTTAGAATATTATACTCCTTAAATATCGCATTCTTACCAAAGGCAGCTGGTATCAATTGTATAATTGTACTCAATTTCCTAAAGGATTGGTTGAATGTACTTATTGCTGTCATTTGATGGTGTGCATTTGTTCCCAAGAGTAACAAATGCTGTTTGTGAAGCCATACTGGAAGCAATGCTGCAGTATTGTAAGTGAATATATTGTAGAATTGTTGTAGCATTTATAAGTAAAGTTAGAGAATTTTCATAGAAATTTCCAGCAACTGACCAGATCACGTTTGTGTTGGCAACAGCCCTGAACCTAGACTTTATTCAACAACTGTGCCTCTGTGTTTTTGCGATTCATTTTCATATGCTATGTAAAGTTGTGTCTGCTGCCGGTGAAAATGTATCAGCGCAAGTTTTTTAAATGAGCACGCAACTTGCATGTAATTTTATTATAATATACAACATTAAAACAGTAGTGTTTAAATAATTGACAGTTTATTCAAGAAAATAAATTTAAGTGTGTGTGGAAGGTACCTCCACATTGAATACAAAGAACACTTACTAAAAGATTGGCAAAGATAGTGACACAGCAATTCCCACTTCCCGATATTTGTGCCAAGGCGGATTACCGGCTTTATAGATTCTGGGACAGGAAAGGCTGGGCCGATTCACAACCACATTAAAATGTCCCCATAATGAAACTAGTAGCTACGTTGAAGGCATTTTTCGTTGTTTCTCTTGATTTCGAGGCCAGCTTCACCTGAGCTAACCTTAGCTAGGAGGAATTAAAGTTTTTAAATTCCTAAATTAAAATTAAAAAAATGAACCCTAAATTTAAAGAATTTGAATTTAACTTCCTCATGTGCCCCAGCAAAAATAATAGACGAATCATTTAATTAGCCGTTAACTATCCAAATGCATTAAATGAGTAGATACTGATTCAAATCATTTGTAACTTAATTGCTATGAACAATTATCAGATCTTATTTAAATTCAACATTTGTAGAATTTTCTTTGGCCCTGTACAGAAAAATAAAGCTAGATTCCTACGTCACGAGTATAATTCAGTTTCATGTCGAAGTTTGGCGTCCTCTTCACAGGCCTACTGATAAGTATATGGCTAGCAGCTCTATTCCTAACCCTCGAGTTTTGAGAGCATTCTACCTTGTGCTTTGGCTGATATACACACAGCCAAGATTCACTTCTTTTGTGCACCAAGCACCACTGCTGCGATGAGGCCGGGACTAACATGCTTTAGCTCAGGACAAAGGTGGATACTAACACGATTGAATTGAATTTTCTAGGTCTTTTCTAGCGTCGTTTCTTAGAAATATTCATTTGTTGCTGGGTTAAGGACAGTGGATCATTTTATTTGAAATGAGAGTAAGTTATGGTTAGCTCATATGTTAAGTTATGACTTCCATACCTTTTTTATATATAATTTTATTTTGAAAAATTAAATTTTTAAACGTGTCGCTCACTCTGATGCAAAAGTGAAGAATAATTATGCAAGTGCAAAAAACTATCTAAAAAGATTACATCATAGTTTTTTTCAATGCATGCCTTGGAATTAAACACAAGTCATATTATTAGCAGTTTGAATGCAGAATATAAAAAGACCAGTCAGTAGCAAAAACCAAGTGCATCTCCAGTCAGCCTTGTAATAATAATCCCCAAAAAAGTTGGGTACAAACAGAAGGTGCTAAACATAACTCGTCCCGCTTTTCTACGTTAGTTGAAAAGCATCTTGCACCGGCTAACTGCGTTTCCTGCTGTCCATTGCTGGCAGCAATAAGTTGTCAGGTATTTTTAACTTATAATAATGATTGTAAAAGTGTTATTGCTGTGACACTTGAATGCATTATTCATTTTACAAATATATTTTCACACATTGGCAACGTAACGAGGCCGAATATTCTGCTAATGGCTTGAATTGCAGATATCAGTTTGGAGGTGGATGCAGGAACGGCTTCTCTCATTGCACGAAGGATCACTCACTGCTTCCATACCGCGATGTACACAACATTTAGCTAGACGTTACAATGCTGGCGAGTAGCTTGTAGTTGAAACGCAACAGCGCCCAACAACTAGATCAAAAAGTATATTTATGGGTGGGGCATTAGAAAAAGTGCATGGAAAATCAGGTCTCACATCTGTTAAAAACTAGCTGTTTTGTTAGTATTGACAGATGGGATAAAATAAAGTAAATTTCAATCTAGATAATTTCAATGAAATTTGTTGGGCTTGATTCATGTGTCTTCCTTTATAACAGCTTGCATCGACCCTTCTTCTTCTTTTTAACCTGAAAAATATGAATTATGGGCCATGCTTCAAATTTATGCTTCCACCAAAGACAACATTCCATTCGGTCATGTGAGACAACTGAGAGTAAGAAACAGTCAAAAACACCACACCGTCCACATTAGATGGGTGGATTACTAAATGGCTGGATAAGTTAAATTGGGAAGAAGTTAAGAGAGGGAGACAAAACTAGCTAAGTGTTGAAAAACAACAATGTGGTTTGTGAAATCTGATTTGAATTCCAAGCGCTTGCAATGTGCAGGGTATTTTATAATTATGATCACAGTAATGTTCCTATTAATAAAAAACAATGCGGCTTCTTCCCTCACTGAATACCATTCCTTCAACCCTTTCCATAAGCTTTAGTGATCTCCAAAACGTCTCTCACCTGCAGAGCAGCCCTTGTGGCTGTTTCGAACACTTCGCGCACCCCCTCTTTGCTTTTGGCCGAACATTCCAAATATGCAAAGGCGTTGATTTTTTCGGCCATTGCTCGACCCTCCTCGGGCTTTACTGGCTCCTGTTTCATCTTTCCCAGCTCCTTTATTGTGTTGGGGTCGTTTCGCAAATCCTGTAGAGGTTGATGAAAAAGGGTTAAATGCTGGAATTACATCTACCACAAGATTTGCAGTGACTGTGCATACCTCAACCACAAATCATTATCCAGTCCTTGTTCAGTGGTTATTAGGTAGGTCAGAGGGTATTTATTTGGTAATTTACTGATTAATATTATTAATAAGCCATGGTACTAGATATCCAGAGAAATATAATAAATATGTGTGCAGTGTGAGCCGTAATGCATTTTTATGCCTTTTTTTAACCAAAGCATCTGTTAAAAAAAGATCCGTGATCTCCAACCTTGACACACTGCAGCTCTAGGGATCTTAGTAATGAACCTAGGACCTTTGTAGGGATTGCAATCCTTTCGTTTACAGGATACCTAACTACAAACCTACAGAAAAATCCACACGATACTTTATGTTATTAATTAAGCAGCTTGATTGCTTGTGACTTAAGATATAACATTTTCTGTTAGATGATATTGTAGGTAACAACTATTTACATTGAAAAACAAACCTTTTTGTTTCCCACCAGAATAATGGGAACATTGGGGCAAAAATGCTTCACTTCTGGAGTCCACTTCTCAGGAATGTTTTCCAGAGAATCAGGAGAATCAATCGAGAAACACATAAGGATAACATCTGTGTCGGGATAAGATAGCGGACGTAGCCTATCATAGTCTTCTTGTCCAGCTGTGTCCCATAAGGCTAGTTCCACCTGCAAAATGTGCGTAGGACTTCAGTGGAAGCATTTCAGAAATAAGTCGAGTTTCAGCAATTTTGTAATAAATGCATAGGATGACTTACCTGTTTACCATCCACTTCTATGTCTGCAACATAGTTCTCGAAAACGGTTGGCACATAGACTTCAGGAAACTGATCCTTGCTGAATACTATCAGAAGGCATGTTTTACCACAGGCTCCATCCCCGACAATTACCAGCTTTTTCCTGATGGCTGCCATCTGACAAGACAAGAAATGTCATTACAGTAAATACACTAAAGATATACACAAAATAATTTCTAGACACTCATTTCCACAGTTAGATTAGAGACAAATAATTGCTTGGGAGCACTGTTATAAGTTAAAAAAATAATTTTTGTTATACCTAGCATTAGCATCCAGTGATGGTGACAGCTCTGAAATTTCAAACTATCATCACAGTTTATCTTTCCAAAATTACTTCCAATGCCTGCATAACAATTCAATCTCTTACTAAGGATTACATCCAACGAAAAGAAGGGAGATCAAATACAAAACGACCATCTTCTTAATTTACTATATGAATGCCTGAGTAAAAAAATGTACGGTGCTGTCACGACAGACATCATCTCATCTGAAGGCCGCAATAAATAGACTCATAAATTATCCCTAGCATGTAACTGCATCCTTAACTCCTTGTTAAAACCGAGGAATCCATAAACCACCTTCTTTAAATGTATTCTCATTAAACAAATGGCTGCACTATTTACCGAGTTGTTTAAGAGCGAAGTTCCAGCACAAGCACAAGCAGGACCACACCTCTATTCTACTGTCGTCGCTATATTTCCTATGATCGTTTGAGTACTTTGTTGTCTCGTCGAGCGCCTTAATCCCGTCTTCCGAATTCGAAGATGATCGACTCTCTTCACAATAATGGTCTGGGTACGGAATAAGAATATGTTCTATGCTCTAGCACGGACTGTGCATTTTGTCACTGATACAAACGGTCAAAGCATCGTCAAACGCCAAACGTGTGCCGCAGGGTTCTCGGAGAATCGGAGAGTGTCGGGATTCTAATCCCCTAATCTGCCGCTCGCTCCAGAGCCAATTATTTGAATCGTCGTTTGGAAGCCAATGTCATTGACCAACACCGGCATTTATTAAACAAAGTGATTATATCGCACATAAATGCTTATTCAAAAAAGTGAGCATTCAAAACGAAATTAGCTCTTCTCTTTTAAGTAGGTTGTGATAGAAGACGATTTCTTGAGATATTCCGCTCTGAGAGGTGCATTGCCAGTACTTAGCGGGAAAATTGTGAATTTTCGCGAAATTTATGAGTCAGAAAAAGAAATTTCATGTGTGGAAAAATCCTGAATTTTATTGATTATTGATTATTTTTCAGACGTGTTCATCAATTTTCTTAAATTTAACTCGATCAGTATGCAAAGAGATAAGTTGTACTTTTTTTTAATTTGACCGCCGCTGAGTGTAGTTTCGGCTCTTGCCGCTGTTTCAAAGGCGGTGCATGGATTACATTTGGATCGTGGGTCTGAGAAGAAAATTTCCGCCATACTTATTACTGATTGCGGCCTATGGAGGCCTGAATTTTGGTGTTGTGAAATAGCTGCTAAAAACGGTTTTGTTGTGATATTAAACGAGTATTAACCAAAGCATAGATGGCGTTGAAACGAATAAACAAGGAGCTTCAGGATCTCGGACGAGATCCACCTGCTCAGTGTTCTGCAGGACCAGTGGGCGAAGATTTGTTTCACTGGCAAGCCACGATCATGGGCCCACCAGACAGCCCATACCAAGGTGGCGTGTTCTTTTTGAACATTCATTTTCCGACTGATTATCCGTTTAAGCCTCCGAAGGTGGCATTCACAACCAGGATTTATCATCCGAATATCAACAGCAATGGGAGTATCTGCTTGGATATTCTGAAGTCTCAATGGTCGCCAGCTTTGACCATCTCAAAGGTGCTTTTGTCGATCTGCTCTCTCCTCTGTGATCCGAACCCAGACGACCCACTAGTCCCAGAAATCGCTAGAATCTACAAGACAGACCGCGAGAAATACAATGAGCTGGCTCGCGAGTGGACTCGCAAGTATGCCATGTGATGCCTGATCTTCGTACGTCAGCACTCAGCTGTGGCCTGCAGCACGTCGTTGATCTGAAACGATTTCCTATGGAGGCGCAGTTAACTAAGAACGATACAATTTTCGAGAGACATGGTTTTCCTGCCTTCAGCAGACTAAATTTCCTGTGTTATTTTACCATTTTTTCAAATAAGCTTGAAATTCCAATTCGTGGAATTCTAGTGCAGTTCAGCGGTGGTCATACATTCAGATCATTTGTGTGGCTAACAGGCTTTCTTTTGTATATTCACTGATAAGCTGTGATGTCTTGGAAAACAATTCAACTTTTGCATCTGAACCTAACTTAAAGCTTAAGTCCAGGCAGCCTGGACTAGGCTTTCAAGCCTAGTCTAGGCTTTCAAGCCTAGTCTAGGCTGCCTTGACTAGGCTTTCAAGCCTAGGTTACAGAGTAGGACAAAAAACTTTGAATTTATGTCACATGCCAGACGGTCATGATAATACTCTGTGTCTGTAGCTGTCAATTAAATCGTGTTTATAATATTAATATGTCTAATTGATCAGTCCATTGCTTTACCAAAATACTTTTTCTGGGAAAAGCTTCAGCAACCAGTTTGGCATGTGTGTTGTCTGTTTTCATCAGATAAATCAAATGTCAACTTGGGCCAACTGCCAAAAAATTAAGAAAGTATCCAGCTGTCCCAAAGTATTTTGTAGGAAAGGAGACTCAAGTCTCAATTGCAAATGGTTGGTCAGTTAATCGCTACATATATCTAATATATTACGATCGTACAGCTGCGTTGATGAACCGTTGTTAACCATCAGTTGTGCTGCAAAAGAAATGTGAAATTATGTGTTCCTTTCTCTCAGACTTCATTGCTAACAGTTTGTTTGTTTGAACTTCTCTCTGATGGTCCCACTCCCAGCTTAAATTCAATAGACGAGGTACTAAACCAACTGCCGGCATAAGTACCAGTTGTCAGGGAACCTTGTATTTGAGGCAGCAGAATTGGCCAGCAGTTTTTGGGAATGATTTTATGCCATCAAATTGTTTACAAGAGAGATAATAAATTGATTTTAAATATCAATGGTTTTCTTAATTTGTGAAGAATGACTACGCAGTGGATTGTTGAGATGAAGAGTTTTTTATTGTCAGTGTCACATGTTGCAGGTTACCACCACAGCTCAAATAGTCACACATTACAAGCCTCCATAGCAAATGTACTTTATGTACGTAAATTCTTCGATCCCATGATGTGAGCCCTCTCTGCCAATCCCAGACTCTTTGATTCCGCCAAATGCTGCCTCTGCTGCTGAAATGATCCCTTCATTGACTCCAACCATCCCGACTTCCATGGCCTTGGCGATTCTCCAAGACTGCGATATGTCGTTGGTGTAGAAGTATCCAGCCAAGCCGCTTTGAGTGTTGTTGGCGATGGCTAAGCCTTCTTCCTCCGTCTTGAACCTGGTAAGTAGAAACAGTACTTTTGTTAGTTACCCTGCAATTAATTGTTATTTTGGTGGGACCTGATTGCCTTACCGTATGCAAACTGCGATTGGTCCAAAGATCTCTTCATTAAAACAGATCATGTTCGGCTTGATATTTGTCAGCAGTGTTGGCTCGTAGAATAGATCTCCTATGCTACATGCAGGCTTACCGCCCACGTGAACTTTGGCTCCTTTATCTACAGCATCTTGTACTATAGAATTTACCTGCACAAAAAAATTAAGTTCAGATTAAACCTGAAGTATGCCCAAATATAATGCAATGTGTATAATTCGATTTGAAAATGAAGACTGTACATATTAATTCCAATCGGTGAAATTGTTCAATTACTTTAGTTGCCTGTGCTGTGTTTATGAGTGGACCAATAGTAACTCCGTCGCAGATCCCGTTCCCAATGACTAGTTCCTCTTTCATTGCTGTCTGAAGCTGCTTTACGAATTTGTCGAACACCTCGTCTTGCACCAAAAACCGATTGGCGCTTACACAAGTCTAGAGACAGAAAATCATAGTTTACTAATCCTCCTACCCATGCAGATGCAAAAACTCGAATCGGCTCTTCATTTCAGTACCTGGCCACAGTTTCGAAACTTGGATGCCATTGCTCCCTGGACTGCCTTGCTAACGTCTGCAGAATTGAAGACGATAAAAGGCGCATTTCCTCCCAACTCAAGTCCCAACCTTTTAATGCCAGCTGCACATTGTTGGTATAAAATTTTTCCCACATTTGTGGAACCCGTAAAAGAAAGTCCTGCAACCATCGGGCTTTGACAAAGTATTTTTCCGACGCTGGCAGCATTGGCTCTGCTGCTAGTGATGACGTTTACTACTCCCTTTGGTATACCAGCCTTTTCCGCCAGGTCAGCTAAAGCAAGCGCGGTGAATGGCGTATCTTCAGCTGGCTTAATGACGCACGTGCATCCTGCTGCTAAAGCCGCTCCTGCCTTCCGTGTAATCATTGCCAGAGGGAAGTTCCACTAAACAGATAGAAAATAAAACTAGTAACAAATTGTTCATTTCCAATGAAATGTGATAAAACCATTTGTGTTAATTTATATCACTATATAACAGGCTATTTTAACAATGATAAAGTAACACATTTGTACCAGAAACAATTTTTAAAAGTTCTAGAGATTACTAGTTTGACCAGTAGAGTGGTTGTTAGAGTTTGACTACTACTATTCCAGCTAAACACTGAATCAGAATCTGGATTTCGTTTCATTCGACTCATGTCTTGTGTTTTTAGAAAACTGTTTTAACTGATACAGTTCTCGGATTTAGTTTGCTCTGGGCAAAACAATTTCTTGTCTCCTATTGAAACCCCGTGTAAATACGGATCCGTGTTACACGGATTTTGCGTACAAAGGAAAACCACAGCATAAAAATGCGATGATGATTATAATCGGGCGCCCCAAATGGGCCTCAAACTTGTCGTTATAAACAATTTTCCTTATCAGTTGCTCAGTGAAATGAAGATTATTGGTGACCACAAAGTGGTTTGTTTGCTAGCTCTAGAGATTTCCAATACAAGAAAAAATCTTCCTGTGTTTTCTCTTTACAAGACGCACTTCTATGATACTTCTTTTCCATTATTAAGAAAACATTTTGATGTCTTACCTCAAATTTATTTCCTACCTCTAAATTTATTGTATAAAGCAATGAAAGTGCCAAGAGGCTGGATATTTATGGTTGGTATCGATTGACGTTAAGGTAAAGGGAGCGCAACTCACCGAAGAAGAAAGTTGGCGTGGTGCACTTTTCAAGAATTTGGTATAAATCCCGAGAATTTATACGTTTCGACGTGTTACCTCTTAGATATTGTTCTAGAAGTTCTCAAGATATCATGATGATACCAAGATTTACACTGCAAAACGTCTCAATTCTCAAGATTTCAACAAATTTCTCGGCAAGTGCAACATGCCACACCAAATTTCTTCACGGGTAAGTTGCTCTCCCTCTACCTTTCGTTCTTCACCACAGTAAATGTTGAAGTGAACAGTAAACATTGCACTTCAGGCAAGTACATAGTATCAGCTAAGGTATCAGTATAATCACAGAGTATAAGTATTATTCAAGTAGAAATAAGTTAAGTTTATATGTATATTTATAATATATCTTCCAACCAAGTTAGCTGTTCCACCCAAGTCCCAATCATTTACTTTGCTAACTCATACAGGCAAGTTGCAGATAACAAGAACGGGAAATAAGTACATTGCCGACAATGATTACTTTGGGGCAGTGGAAAAGATTTCATTGGCTAAAAAAGTAACAGAGGAACCACAAGGATAATGCAGATTTGCTGACAACATGACATACTGACATGCTTATGGATGTCATTTTGAGGATGAGGATTTGTGGAGACCCACTGAAAAGGCAAATGATTTGTCATTTAGACGAGCACAAGCCCTGCTTAGTGCTTGGTACCTGCCTCCCTTTCCTGAACTGGAACTTACACATTTTCTAGTGAAACTTATCTGAGTCCAGGAGAGTATACTTTCTGACGTTTTTTCCCTTCAACATCTTGCTAGAAAATGCAGTCATTTGAAGGGATTTCTTACTTATAAATATCAAATCCTTATGACTTACAGGTGTTATGAGAGCAGCAACTCCAATGGGTTGCTTCACAAACAGCATTTGTTTGTTCTTTGCAGGGCTAGAAGCTATCTCACCCTAAACGGGCCAGAAAACCAAAAACAAATTAATTGAAGAACTAAATCTATGTGAAAGAGTTCAAATTAATTATCATATCTACCTTTCTAGTATGGGTAGATTTGGGAAAACCATCAACATTCTGCTCACTCCCATCCCATGGTAGGTAACATTTCGAAGGCTCTATATGCTGTTCTATATGCTTTTAATTCTCTTAGACAGACATTCACATACTAGCATTGAAGTTTATGGGTATAGTTAGAGGGTCAGCGTTAATGCAAAACTTTCTGCTGAGCCGCACTACCGGCAACGAGCCGGCAACACTTGACAACAGTAGGCTCTTGCAGCCGTCCTTTTAAGCGATATAAATATTGATATAAGTACATCAATCATTGAGGTCGGCATTAATAAAGATAAATTTGCATAAACCAGCGCAATCCAGTCCAAATGCAAGTTATCTGCCACAAGCAACAAAATGAAATTTCTTATCACTCAAAGCGACTGTGACTTCATTTTTTCATCCATCCTTCATTTTTTACAGTCAAGTAGTAACTTGGCAGCCATTTCTCGCGAAGACAGCTTAACATTAGCACCATGGTAGGGCTAGCATTAGTGCTATGGTAGCCCCTAGCATAGATGGCCTAGATTTGGGTTATGCAATACTTACAATTATCTCTGCTGATTGATGCTGGCACAGGTTTTTAATTGTTTCTTTACTTTTTTTCCTTTTCAAAGGCAAGGGAGGGTTGGTCAGGCTATGGTCCCTGGCTCAAGGAGACAAAGTTTAGAAGCTTGGGCAGGCTATTTGCGTTACGTGTCACAATGACTATTTAGTTAGCACTCATCTTAATCTAATTCATCTTACATGTATTCTTCGGGCTTCTTCTGAGAACCATTCGATGAAAGAATTCCCATAGAGAACTTCTCCCAAAGCTTCTTTCAGCGGTTTACCAGCCTCGAGCGTAATCGTTCTTGCAAGCTGGTCTTGGTTTTCCACCAACAGATTGTACCAATCTCGTAAGACTTTAGCTCTCTCCTAAAGAGGAAATCATTTTGATTATTATTTTTCAAATTATTGCATTCCCATTTAGGGTATAGAAACAAAATTTTAGGAGAAAGAAGTGAAAATAATTAAGCGTCCTGCCAATTACAATCTTTTACCATTTAGGAAAGAATTTGCAGAACCCAGTGGGTTTTTCCTGCTTCAATGTAAGGCTCAATATGATTCAGGGGTTAAATTATGGATCAGTATTGCTAAACCCTTTTTTTGTTACGGGCCAATCTGTGTGGGTCTCAAATAGGTTATTTGTCATGAAATGTACAATTTTGAAAATGGGGCAATACACACCACACAATTTTAAGATTTCTTCAATGTTTGAGACAAAACATCTCCATTTTTTTTGTTACTTAAATATATCTGTTTCTTTAATTTATTGCTTTCTCTTGGAATTTATGCTCAATTCAGACCTCATATTTGAAAAATAGTCTTTCTACGTTCTTAGCACATTTGTGTATGAATTTAGGAGAAATATGAATTTTTTACAAAAGGATGCAAATTGCAATGGCATAAATATTTGGAATTTAAAAAACGTTGGGAATAAGAAAAAAATCAGCAAGATGTAACATAAGTTTCTAAGAAAACAAAATTGGATGTGTAAAACGATATTTAGTGGATATCAGTTAATAATAATTTAGTCACTTAAAAAAAATATAATATGTAAAATATTTTTGGTACTTTTGAGCTTAGCTGCCACACTCTTAATACTTATTAGATCACGTTAGAAATAGTATTTTTGGTCGATATGGGACGCAGGACAATGTGGGTGATAGATATTTTATCGGTAGTAGATTTCTTTAACCCTTTTTTCTAAAAATTCCTGCGATTGAGAAATGAATTTTCCACATGTACCCAGATTTATGCTTAACTAACGAGACAGTATTTTGGGAGTTATTTAAAAAACATGGATAGTTTGAAGGGGCTTTCACAGAATTTCTTTGTGGATCTGAGTCCTGTGGCATCAACTGAGGAATGATCTAATTAATTTTTTAGAAATGTTCACTCTCTTGTTTTAAGATCAGCCTGATTTTAGTGCAATATCAACATCTGATGTGAAGAAGTACACAGATATATATATTTTTTATTGCTAGTAATAACGGAGTTGTTACACACTTTGGCAGTAACGTGTTGCCATGTTTGAAATGCGTTGTGCGCAGCTTCGATAGCAATTTTTGTGTCCCCTTCATCAAAATCCGGTACAGTACCGAGGACTTGGCCATCTGCTGGATTCAGTACATCGAACACCTTGCCGCTTGTAGCTAGGACCCATTTTCCATTGACGAATGCTTTATTGTGCAATGCGTGGGCCCCCGAACTCATCTGGAAAGTAAAGAGTTAGTAACTTTAACCATGGTATAAAACTCTCTCTGTGATTGACTGCACAGCTTATGTCACTCTTATCTGATTTTTTTTCTTTTGGAGTAAATAAGCTTTTACAAGTATTGATTGGTGCATTTACCAGAATGGATCTACCAAATGAGCACGATGAAAAGTGTTTCATTCAATTGTCGCCTAGTGAGGCAGTAATAGGCAGTGACAACATCCTCATGACTTAAAAACTGCTCACGAGTTTCAATTGACAATAATTGATCATGCTTTAGGCAACAATCTATCCCGCCGCATCGCTTAGTTTCTCAAATTCCAACACTTACTTTCCACTGATGTTGAAGAGAAATTAATTACAAACCTTTCGAATCAATATACTTCCAATGCCCATTATGTAACTAAGATAAGATAGTGGAACACTACTTGTCTGGAAGAGTTGGATTAATTTAAAGGCAGTTCAAACAAACACCGCGTAGCAAACGGCAGACACACGTCTACGATTGGCTTTTCATGTTCCCCGATTAGGCTACTTGCAAATGTTTTCTGCAACTGACTGTACTTGACATAGCAATCTGCACAGTGCTGCTCCTCAGATGTCACGGAGAACTCGGGCGGCTAGGAATGTGATGTATCGCGACCGATGATCTCAGCCCGACCATAGCCCGACCCTCCGATGCCCTCCGATGTCTATGCTCAGAAAGCCGGCCTGTACTCATCGTAAGATCGGTGCAGAAGAAATCACTCCCTGCTCAATCTCGGCTAATAACTGTCTGGGCGCCGGCGCTGTTCCCGGACGTTTTGGCATTAATTTAATATCGCTCAACCTTTCGATGTTTGAATGTATTAACGTAAATGCATTTGCTTTCTCTCTATGGTCCCGTTTATTGCAAATTGGGCTACAGGGTAAAATTTGTGGCCGTCTCAACAGTAAGCCGATCGATTGATTAGAGATATCCACGATAATTATGTAAAGTTACACACCAGGCCTAATCCTCACACTGGAAATAAATAAATAAACACGGTGTCGGATGTTACATGCAGTAGCAAAACACCCGTAGCGGCTCACCATTCACTTTCTGATTAGCTTTCACAATAGGCTATTGTCGAGGAAGGGAGTGGAATCGAAGAGTAGGCCCATTGTCAGCTGCAACTTCCCTGTTCGGTACCTACTGATTTGCCAATTTCAATGCCGTCTGCAGGTGCACTGGCCTTGAACATAAACAGTCGGAACTTTCAGTCATTTATGGCTGCATAGTTCATGCACTTCATTTGGCATGATTTGCTGTAGATACATGTGTTCATAAACAACAGCTTCATGCCACCTACAATGCCAAACAAAACGACATGCCTATTATAGCATCACTGTTTCCTGGAAGTTTCATAGCGACAGGTAGAAATCACGGCACGGAAGCAACATTTCATAAATGACATCTAGGGTACTTGAGCTGTTCCAAATAATGTTAGGTGCGTGACATAAAAAAGAAAACTCTGTTAACAATATGATTCAGATCTTTTATATTAGATGATTTATGTTATTTTTATTACTCCATTGTTGGCACATTTAATGCTAGAGTAAACTAGTCATTTGTTAAATTGCTATTTCTCTGGTCATTACTCGAAGTTCTTATTCTTATAAATTATAATATTGAGGAACACTTGATGCGACTGAAACCACTCTCCATGACAACTTGGATGGAGTGGCCACCAGCAGCATCACAATATAAGTACCACATGTTTGCTTCATAAATACAGTCGATCGCTAGGTACATCATGGATGCCTATACTCCCGAAGTAAAGCAATTCAAATATAGAGACCACAAGAAGCATTTTTCAGAAAATCCTTGTTGAGAAATATCCTGTCATAATTGAAGCGTAAACTAACTGAGTTTAATTTTACTTATTTCACATGACCACTCTTTTTTTAGGAGAGGTTTCATGTTCGGTTTAAGCTTAGATGAGATTAAAGGGTAGCTACTGAAAAAATTATAGGTACTCAATTTTTACATGGAATTAAAAAATCCTAGGAGACTCAGGGTTTCAGTGACCTTTGAAATTAATTGGTCCTTAAACTTCCATATTTTAGTGTCAACCACACTATTGTGCCTGAATTCTTCGCAAGTTTTTTGCAAAGTCCTGACGCAGTCTGCACGATAGTGCTGCAGTTGAGCGTCCGTGGTGTTGATGGCATACGAGGTACAACCCGAGCCAAGGCAAGCAAGCGGAAAGTGGTTGTGCAGAGTAAGTGCCCGTTCAGGGTTGTGGAAACATTTCACATATTGATTGGGTTTTGTATAGTTTTTGCTTCTATAAACATGCTGCAACATGTGCATGTATCGTGGAATTTCTTTGAACCATCCATGGTCGTGGATGAGATCGTCTAAGAAATACACATTTCGCACATTATACGAAGCTCGTGTGGTGTTTTTGACGGCTAACGCTTTCGGCACCACAATGTCCATGAGTTCCCGCCAGGTCATGACGTTCATGGGCATGATAACTTCGTCAATGTCCAGCAAGGCAATATACTCGTAGGTATAAAGATTCTTGTAGAGGCAGTCATTGTAAGGGATCAGTTCATTCTGGCGCTTGTGGTTGAGTTTCTTGGTGAGGTACATGTGCTGGAAGCCCGGCACATTGGGCTGGCCCCCAGGGAGAGTCAGAGGAGTCACATCCACTCGGTCTAGTTTCTCGTAGTGGTTGAGAACTTTGGTGATGTTTGGATGCACTTGCAATTGATAGAAGAACACTTTGTCAGCACCAAGTATGCCAAGCAGTTCTATCCACTCGACCAATCGCACAGAAAGATCTTCGTGAAGAAAATCTAATCCCTTCACGCAAACTGCAAAACCCTTCTTCTTTTCGGGTTTGTTGTATATCACACGCAAATTGTTGGTGGCGGCATCGCAAGGCTTTTCTACGATGGACACCGAAGCAGGCACTAGCTTGTGATATTTCACAGGGATTTGGCAAGCTATTAAATATGGCTGGTATATACCCTGCTTGTAGTTGCCCCATTTCCGATACCAAATGTATTTATATTCCATCGTCCTAATAATCACAGGTTCTCTGTATGATTCGAACCAGAACTGGCAGTAGGTTTTGACTTTGGGCTCGATACGATTTATCATCCCTAGGATACGAACTGCTGGTCCAATCTTACTAAACTTCCGCACATCGTAATAAGCCCCATACAACTGAAAAGATCCATTGGAAGTAAGCAGATTCTGCCAGTAAATATTATTAAATTCCAGCTCGAAGATGCTTGGAAATTTTGCACAGCTCTGATTCTTGTAGAACATCACGTGATTCTTATGTTTATTCCAATACGCGATCGGCAAGCTAGGCAACTGTTTCTCTAATTGTTGCACCAAGTGAGCTTCAGATCTTTTGGGGGTCTTGTCCACGAGAGGGTCGAGATTGAGGAGATTGTTGGCACCGGCAGCTGCAGCGGCAGGAGAGATGGAAGCATGTGGTGTCCTTGTGTCTGCCACATTCTGAAGCAGCAGCCGACTGTTGACCCACTTGATGGCGAGCTCTTCTCGGAAGGCGTCTTTGTGTCGGCTGCGCCAATGCAGCACCCCCAGGACGGCCAGCCCCCACAACAGCACCAACAGCATGAGCCGGCGCACCGACAGACTGAACATGCTCCAGCGCATCCTGTCATGCAAATGAACAAAGTTAGTCACACTCCATCTCATTTCCTCTTTAGATTTGATAAAAGGCAGCCCGCCTGCCTGCCAGCCAACACCAGCTCATGCACGAGTAAAAATCAGTCACGCGGCAAATGTGTCAAATCGTTGATTTGTTCAGCATTTCATCAGTAATGCTTCACGTGCAAATTGCGACTTATCATTAACTGTTTTGATCAAAAATAGTAGAGCAAGTGGCTGATTTGAGCCTGAAAAGTAACCTGATGGTATTGTTAAACCTAAGTTAAGATTGACGTTTAAGATTTTTAATATGCAACGTATTGTGTCATTCACAAAATTTGAAGTGATAGGGACCGTCGTCAAATTTAATCTGCTAAATTGTATGTTTTCGACTTAGCATTAGATGTGGACAACTAGACTTTTATTCGTTAGATTAGGCGAAGTCCTACGTCCATAATCTTGGCAATATGAAATTAGACGCAAAAACCAAGTTCAGTTTTTCGTGTTAATTGCCTAATGAATGAATGAATTTGATGTCGGATGAGCTACCATTGGAACGAACGCGTCCTTCACGCACATCAGTTCCACTCTTTGCCAATTCTAGACTTCTTCACGAATCACGGATTATCACAAATGACACAAGAGGTGCTCTTTCCTGGAAATCACATTTTTTCCTCCTGAAACTCATATTTTCCAAGAAGTCACTGATGCCCTTAAAAGCGAGAATACGTCTGTTATCAGAGAAAATACCGCCAAAATTGTGTTAATGCATGAGCAAACTCGCATTAATCAATGACCAATAATTGCTTACAAAATTGATGTGTGAGTGATTATGCTCCTATCGATCAACCATGCAAAAAGTAGGCACGAAACCAGCAGAAATTTAATTTTAATCCACCATCATTACTTGTTGCCCACGATAAACAGCTGCCTCATTAATAGGAAAACTGGGTCATAAATATTAAAACATGTATATTCAACATAGTACTTGCAGAAGGCATGCCAATCAGTACGATTATGGCCAGCTAACAAAACACAGATCCATCATAAAAATTATTTAACGCACTCCAGCTCCTCAATGAACATTAATTAATTACGATACCAAGGTTCACGCTACCTCGTATTGTGATATCCTTACCAAGAAATTAGTAGTTAGTGACCACTTATAGTTGGTTAATTTGGGGTTTAGCTAAGCAAACCAATTGCGGCATAATTGAGTTTGTCGCAAATGGGCAGTGTAGCTTTTCTTTGAAAGACATCCGCCAGGTAGTAAGGACATCTCTTAATTTACCTATTAAGAAATCGGAAGTAAAAAAGTGGCATGATGTGGGTTAACCAAAGTACTAGTTAAGTGAGCTCTCCGACGATCTCGAGAGCCTCGGAGTATTAGGGTGCTTTCATTCTTTTGATCGGGTATGCTTATTGAGGTCGGTAACTCGAGTCTGGTATTGGGTAGTCGGTCAATGTACAAGCATGCCACACGAAGTCCTACTCTACACACATATTGAGGTAAATCGTTCAATCTGCACGATCACAAATTA
The DNA here is from genome assembly GCA_947568835.1 of Protonemura montana. Classification (NCBI taxonomy): domain Eukaryota; kingdom Metazoa; phylum Arthropoda; class Insecta; order Plecoptera; family Nemouridae; genus Protonemura; species Protonemura montana. Next base: position 22,011,466 of record OX387604.1, on the reverse strand, counting down.
TATGATAATATATTTCTACCATTATACAAGTAAAGTGCAATCGACCAGAAGTATTTTTTCATCACTAATCAATCTCTGTGTAAGGAGAGCTTTAAATCCTTCGCGTTTGGTACAATCGCATCGTGTACCCTGGCTACTTAATTTTTTAGGGTAATTTATGAGTGTTTTCACTCAGAGTCTATGTTCCTGTTCGTTGGGTCGGTACTAGTCGGGGTCGCTTATAAGTCTGTGCCCTTTGCTATTATATAATCTTTAAACCACTTCCATCATTACTCGAGGATGTGGCAAAAGTACGTAAATCGTTTTTTTTATTTAATTAATTTCAGCTCATTACATTGAAGAAGATGACTTGTTCTATCATCAATTGCAAAAGAAAAATAAACACGTCACGCAATTCCATCATCACTATCACCTTGCTTTATACCTTTCGAAACCTTTTACAGATTTACGCAACTCAATGTCATCTACCTACACATCCAAGGATATGTGCCCACATGCATACACAAATATAACGTAACTTCAATTTTGGTTCTGCGATCAATTCAATGCCTAACGTCAATATTTTTTAATCCGAGGGTCACCTTCCACGTAAGGTCCTGATAGGTGGCATTGAAGATGGTTTCCTGTCAAAGTACCTGACTCACCTGCCAAGATGGTAGAATAGGCCCGTGGTCCTGACCAGAGTTCACCGTGTTTATATCACCATAAGTTTAATTTGTCTTGCCAATCGGATAGTCCTCTTGTCCTGTAAATGGGGATCAACGATTTCCGAACACTGCTTCTCGTTGTCAAGTCCATGAAATGTATTTGGCATAACTATTTGAAAGAAATGTTAACATTGCCGAAGTGACCAGTGTCGCTCCAGCCTACGCCAACTCCAACAGCTAACACTCGACTGCACAAACTCTAGCTAGTATAGCTAGTAAAGACGACAGGCGCCGCTTCAGGCAGGCAAGAAGTAAACCTAGCGAGTAGCGAAACCTAAACGTCCTCGAAGCTTAGCTTTGCTTTCACTGTGGCTGTAGAGTGAGGAGTGAGGAATCGTAACTTCTACCACGGCTACTACACTCTGACAATATCCTCAAACAGTTGAGAGGCAGGGAGGATGCCAGTCGGTAGAGCACTCACTCAGTATTCCGCCAGCCTACACCTCCCCCTTTCTTGTCTGAAATCGTAGGCCAATTAATTGAATTCGTGTGCAGCGAATTTACTTTCACTAATAGCTTGCATTATCCAGACTCTATTATTTGCACCAAAAATGTAATACATTAATTAAGAATCTAGCGAGTTTTCATTGTGGATAGCAGTACTTTTATTTTATGGAATATTGCATTCGAGCGATAAGGCAGAGACGTTTTTTCTGCACTTTCAGTGGAGTTTATAATTATTTCATTTTATTTAATCGAGGTCCCTAGTTGAGAATAACATTGGTGTAATCTGTTCATTTTTCATCGATTAAGACTTAATCATGGTCAAAGGTCAGTAATTTCTAATGTAATATTGCGAGAATAGGATATACTGGATGATCGAATCGTACACATTTGAATGTGTGCCGCTAAAAGCTCCAGCTACGCTACAAGCGGCTTTGACCGGAAATGGAGTGACGTTCCTGCTTTTGTAGTTTTACCCGGCGTGCAATGGGCGTGGGCCGTGGGAGTGAAGAATGTCCTTGTAAAATGGGAGTGGGTAACGCAGTGATTTTGTGAAGTTGATATTTTAGTCAGGGGTGTTAGGCCAGCCGTTGTTACACCTATACCGTTTTGTAATTGTTTGTGGCTTCGCGGACCCTGGATTGAATGTTGTTAAACAAAGTGTTGCTGTAAATTGTAACAGTGCTACTTGTTCGTCCTACGGGAGGGATCGAATAGTGGATGCTGACGTAGGACGTGTCGAAGATTTCCCCCATGATCTCGTCTACTAAATTCTAAGAAGCGGCCCATTTATCTCGTCATTTGCTGTGTAAATGTCGCATAAACTTCAGTGAATGATAGTCGCTAGTTCCTTAAAAACTTCTTATTTGAGTTTAGTTGTGGAAGCACAGGTATTTTACACCGCTGTGACAGCGAGTCTGAGGTCTAGGAGGCTGATATCCTGATAGCAGCTCGTAGGTAGTAATGCAGTCTGGAGACTGGCGTGATTTTTATGAAAAGTTACGAATTCTTGTGGAATAGGACTAAGGAAGCTAACTATCTTCCTTCAAGTTAAGGGGCACTAGGCCAGAACTAGGGTGTGAATACCTTTTGTTCTTGTGACATTTGCTAGTGGCTGCAATTGTGACAGTGACAGATTACCATAATCCACTGATGTGAAATACCAGCAGGCAGCAAGTGGCCAATTCTTCACGCCTTGAACTTGCAAGAATGAATTGAATGCAGTCGCATCTCTTTATTGGCACACCAATAGTGAAAACCATTGATATCAGCTCTGACAGGTAAGAGCCCAAGTTGCCAAGACTTTCGTTCACATTTATGATTCTTAGCTACTAATGTGTCTCCTGCTAACAAATTATACCTCCCTGCATAGCATCGTAGCATCCTTGCAACCTAGTATTTCAGATATTTATTCAATTACGTAATGATGCAAGGTTCATCGTGCATTTTTTCTGTCATCCGTTTCACTTTTTAATTTCCAATCTATGTCCGTCTTCAACCTTTTGATTGTTGTGGGTGGTGTTTGAATGTGGATGCTCCCTGCATTAATCTAGCCTTTCTCCATCATTCTAACTGTATTGCACCTGGTTACTGACGATTTTTGTGAATTTTGTCGCATTGAAATACCGTATAATAAGGTCCTGGTACGGTGTGTTAACTGTCATTGTAACCGATGACTTTCGATAGTTATGACTTTCGTGTAAAGCAATTTAGCTTCTTTAAGACATTAAATTTGTTGCCTACCTTCCTAGTTATCTTAAGATATCTACGGATTGGTTTTATACAACTTTAATAATTTCAAGTGAACATGTTAGTTCAAATGCCATGCAAACTTTGAATCACATGCACTGAATGCAGTTTCATCAGCTAGTCTCAAAGTTGAGTAATTTTGTAACACTGGACCAAAGTTTCATATGAGACAGGTGGCTCAACAAAAAGAGTTTTTGTAACTTTACCAGGTTACCCTTAATGCTCCCGGGAAGTAATGTGGGCTAGACATCCCAGATTTCTGCTCTTATGTACATCTAGGTAAAAATCTGACTGCGCTAACATCTCCGAAACTTCTTCTTGTCAGATTTGAGTGTCTTCATTCGTGTCGAGGAGGGAGAAGGTGTTGTTGCCACACAACACATCGATTCTGATGCTATTTGTGCTAAGAAAGCAATGTCCAACAGCAACCAGTTAGTGGACTCGTGTCTGTAAGTAAATTGTAAAAGACAAGTCATTACCTAATTCTATTATTTATATTTTTTCAGTCATTAACATTACTTAAAACTTGAACCTTCAATACTTCTACCATAAAATTGTCGTCTGTTGATTGACTTTCACGTACTAATACCTTTCAGTGAGATGCTTTGAAACGTTGTGTAATACCTACCACAGAGTGTGCCCTAACCGCACAATTTCAGTCCAATCCAATATTTTGCACTTAAGCTTTGTCAAACGTTCACTGCTGCCAGAGCCAAATCACCACATTAACAAGCTCTTGGCTTTGGTTTGTTGCTACTGTTTGCTTCACTTATCTCTCTGATAGCTAACGTTCATCCGTAATATTTTAACCGGCAATTGTTTGTCATTTAGTAGTCTAAGGATTAACCAGCACTTTTAGTGACTATATTCTCATTGTTATATTTCTTAGATTTAATTATATTTTCCTCCTTTAAAACTTGCAAATTTCATTCAAAGCTCAAAGTTTGTGGAACTATTTTTTCATGTATACACGTGTGTCGTTAAAAAAACATCTCGTAATTTTTCTGTTCAAATTTAAGAACATTAATTTGGTTGGCACTTGGCGGTGCTATAGGCCCGCTTATAAAGAAAAAGCATTTGTTAAATTTGTCATGATACTCACTGCAGTAGTTTATGTTTATAAGCAAAATGAAGTGATCTTCCATCCCCCTTGAATATTTACATTGGCTGGACTTCATCCCATGACATACAGCCAGCTCGACCAAGACAGCTTTATTCATCAACATTCAACATGATTCTCGTAATATTTCAATAATTAATTCCAGTGACGTATACATACTAAGAGCTTATTGTCGAATAAGACAACTTAGCAAAATAGTAGAATGGCGTTTGTGAATATTTTAAAAATCGTTTTAAAAATATGAGTTAGTAATTTGATGGGAAGTCATTATTTTCTCTGGTAAGGTTCCTCTTGCTAATTGAATGGGGAAGTTGAGACATTGTCAGGAAGCCCAAGCACAAAATTGACCTACTAAAAAACTTATTTCCCTCGTTTTTGCTTGTCATTCTTTTTTTATTTTTATATGCACCAAAATATGTTCAACCCACAAAAAAAATTGTAGGCAATTTGTTGATAAATCACGTAGCGCTGGTTAATCCTATTTGGTTTGATCTATGTTCTTTGCTACTTAAATAATTTCTTGGCAATTTTCACTTTTTTGGTCAACCTGCTAAATAAAATGTTCTATGTGTATGCAAATTGTCCTCTGTCCAATTGAAACTCGTGGCAGTGGATGCGTAACTTCTTTGAATGGCTTGTGGGTCTTAAGAGTTGGTTCTTACCTCTCCGCTTTGCATTTGGCTTGGGCTGACAGGCTGGTGAACCGCCGAGTGGAGCAGCGTCAGGAGCACAGCATCACTCGCACCGAGATCACGCAGAGGTACCAATCTGCTCGCACTTCCTAGCATGCTCTCTCCCTCTCCCTCTCCCTCCTCTCCCTACTTCCTCCTTGTTTCTGATGGTTATGGGCATGTCTCTGTTATGCATCCTCATACTCTTTTAGGATAAACTCACTAGAATGAGAGCCAGGCATGTTTGCTCAGCTTGTCTCAACTGTGTCAGGCTAAATGTGGTTTTTTATTTTTTTAGCTTGGTCAAGAGTATGGCCAACGTGTGAATCGTTTGGGAAATAGGTTGGACGGTTTTTATTTGAATAGAAGGTACTGCTGATTTTTAGATGATTGCTATTATTAATATTATTAAGCTTAGCAATAATTATATTTTAAGAGCTATCTAATTGCCTTGTAATGAAAGGGCTAATTTCTCAATTCTTGGCATTATATTTTTTCCATTTTTATTTGTTGAACCAGCCATTTGCGGCAAGTTTTCCACTTGAACTGAGAGACATATTTTGTGTTATTTCTTTTCAAGTGTGTATTAGAGAATTCTATTGGGATAATAGCCTGTTTCTTATTATCCAGTGTTTAAAAAAAAGCTATATTTCACTGATTTTTATATCGGGCATAGTCCACTCTTATATCAACTATTAGCCATAAGATTGCATTGAATCGTAGTATATAACTAAGTTACAGTCGGTGAAATACATTCAGATTAATTATATCAGCCAATAATTTATTTCCAGGAGAGTTTTGCAAGAGAAATCTGCCGACATGTCGCAATATTCGTAAGTGACTTCTTAATTGATCCCTTCCTACCTACTTGTTGGATTGCCGAGTGCTTTACTTTTGATATTGTGGTAAAAGAAAACATAAAAACTTCATCATAATGTACCTTTCAATCTTTGAACATTACATGCAGATGCAGCAATACATTGGAATATGCATTGAATTAATTGCAAGCAAAAGAAAAGTACCTTCATAAAGATCTATGCAAATTGTTCAAACACTAAGTAGAATATTTTCTCCTTGCAGCGTGTATAATTTTGAGAACACCAGCTACAGAGCTTTATTAATTCATTATATCTTCCTGATTAAGTGAGACGTATTGTCTATCTCAATACATGCGCATGGCATTAATGCCATAACATGATTACAGAGGATTAGAAGCAGGTAGGATAGAGGAAAGTCTATCAGAAGTCTGGAACAACGTAGACATCAATATAAGTTCTGTTTTATCTTAACAGCCCACAAAATGAGTTCAAACTGCTCAAATGTTTACCTAGAACCAGGTGTGTCATAATAGAGTACAGCAAGATAAGGTGCAATATCTGCATTCAGCTGAAAACATTGCCTCCTCATTGCCATATGATTCATATGATTTATCAGAAAGCATTACCAAGCTGGATGATAAGTTTATTGTTTTAACCCTATTAATTTTGCAAACACGTTACATTGGGAGATTATTACTGAGCATATTAACATTGCTATACCCACAATACACATAAGAGTCTAATCACATTAAAAAATGACAGGTATAAATTGTTCTGAAGGTAATAAAACTGTAGGTATCTAACATTTATTTCTACAGTTGATACACTGAGAAGATTTTCAAGAAATGCTTATTCTAGCCTGCGTACCAAACAATTAGAAAGCGCAGCTGTATGAATTAGTAATCTCTTTGCACGAGCTTGCAAAATAAGAAAAATCACCAGCCATAAACATGGGCAATATCCACTATGTATTACATCGAGTTGTTAATGACAGCCTGACAGTTGGAACAGTCTCAGGGTTTTGGTAGCTGACGTTTTTGGCGCTGTGATTGCAGGGTTCAACCCGAGGTGCAGCAGGCAAGCTCTTACTCCGTAGACGTGAGCTATCCCTCCAACGGTCACCCAGATAATCACTCTCCGAAGTCCTCGTTAGGCCACCTGGACACGCCTACTCTTGTTGCTCGCACGCAGAAGCAACAGACTACTCAACAGGTACGTCTTGTTTCACTCCCAACCTAGTTGGGTCATGTGGGTTGGCTATAACAGTTGTCATTAATAAACTTGCAACAGTACGAGAACCATTAGCAAAGTTTCGCATGAAAAGTTGTTTACCCTTACAGTTGCCTTCAGCCTAGTGTTTACCTTCCTACCAGTTATTTTGTTTTCGCATTTGCAATCACGGGACGAATATTGAAAGCCTGGAGCAGCAGGTTAGGTAAGCCAAAAAATACCTGGAATAATAAGTTGGTATATCTAAGCTGTAAATTTTTGTGTAATATTGATCCCAACAATCATCAAACAAAACGAGCATTTTTTAAAAATAACCAGCCCCTTTGAAACCGAGATCGACATTAGGGGCTTCTCGGAATATCGGTGCGCCGATGTTTCTAGCGACCATTTTGTGAACGTTTGTCTGTTGCAGGTGACGACTTTGACGAAAGTGGTGCGGGAAGTGCACCACATAGGCCCTGATGGACAGCAGCTCGAATACGTCGGCATCCCATACTCTAGCGTCGGGGTGGTCTCGTCTGGCCCGCCTGGTTACCCACAGTTTGCCAACTACGAGCTCCTGGCCGGGCAGGAGCCCTACCCCACACTTGACACAGGTAATTCGCGAACACGCTGTCACACAGACAAGATCGAAACGTGTAGTACTTTGATTGGGTTTTGCAAATTCCCATGATCTCACTCGTTCAAGTTGTCATCAGATCAAATGTCATGGAAAATTCCAATAATCTGGGGAGAATATTATGTTTGTTTTCACAACTTGGTAAAAGATTTTGGTAAAATGGTCCATGCAGTGAAATCAGCTTTACTTGCTATGGTAGGCAGCTCTGTTAGATCGCCATAGCAGCACTGTTCTCCGTTTGGTGTCACGTAATCTCTATGCACGTGGTAACAACCACGTTGTGGTAACAACCACCTGTTTGGGAATGCAGCTTAGTGATAAATTTAAACTTTGGTAACAGCGTTGGTTTGGCACCGCGTTCATAAACTAACTGAAACAAACATCAGTTTATCGTCCACTCGTGGCTACCAGCGTGGAATTGTTTCAAAAGACTCAAATCCCGAGGAAAAACTCTGTCACTTCTCTACAGACGAAAGACCTGATAGTAATACCGCTGGTTTTGCGCAGGACGGCGATACCCTGAGGCGTACCGGCCGTCGTACCAAGACTATGAGCAGTATTCGGCGCGGCCTGACTACCCGTATCCGAGCCCTTCGTACGGATCGGCGTTTCCGGCATACGCAGATGCCGCTAACTACGCTGAGCATGCGGCAGCTTATGTGCAGCGCCCGCCAACGCCGCCAAGCCCTAGCGAGCGCAGCGAATCGCCACATGCAGCCACACACGGTAAGGCAACTAAAAATTGGTTGGATAGCGTTTTCCATAAGCTGCTTCCAAATAGAAAATGGGTTCCTAAATTTTAAGAGAAAATTGAAAAGGTTTTCCTGTGAAGTTATTTTATTTATTAGAAAATGGTTATGGTTTTATTTTAAATTTATGTCACCTGAAAGATACCCCTTGAACTGCCTTTGGATTGACCTGACAAAATTTGTATCAAAGGAATAGACAAACTCATCCCTTGCTTGCTTTTTCTCTTTGTATCTCCATTGAATGGAGAACTCTTATTAAAAACAACTTTTAAAATGGGTGAGCATGGAGCAATCCTAGTGCATTGGTTTTGACAGACAGGAGCAGTATGAACTGTATTTAGATTAGATATTATTTAAAATGTATAATTAGCATTATAAAATAAGGAAAATTAACAAGCAATTCTAAGCATCATTAGTTGTTACAATTATTTTGTACCAGATCACAGTTTTTTAGTAGAATTGACTATTAGTCAGTTATTTGTAGCCTCATCATGCTAAATGTAGGTGAACATTGCCTGAATTTTACCTCAGTGCAGTTACTCTCTAAAATCTTGTGCATGCACTATTAGCTACTTTATTTAGAAAAAACCATATAAATGCATTTTGTTTCTACGTATTTTGGTTTTGGTTGGTGCTAGGTATTTTATATTTCTTTGGATAAGTTTTGTGAAACTAATGAAATTTTATAACTTTGGTTGCTAAGACGTTCATAATCAGTATGCTGCATAACTAATTATTTTTTGGTGCAGTTGAATGTTCTTTTGTACTTGGTCTTCTGTTGTGCCTAGCCAACTGAACCGAACAACGTTTGAATTTCTGCAAGCAGCATCCCTGTGTGCCCACATATATAACCAAATAGCAAATACCCTCAAGCTAGTACTTATTAGATGTTCGATTTACTTTGATATGACAGGGGCCAAATGCACAAAACAGAGTTAAACTTTATCCCTAGAGCTTAAAGATGATCAGCCAATCACATAAAATGATAATAGGTTTCCAGATTTTCTGAGGTTGTGACCAACAACTTCCTAACAACTTAACCTATATATTAATGGTGATTTAGCTTATTATTTACTTGGTGGTTGGTGCTCCTGAATTTTTTCCAGGAGTTTTCCAGGAAAGTTTCAAATTTTGCCCTTGACATTGAACTAATTCCTCAGATTGTATGCTGTTCTCTTTCTTTCTCTACTTGGCTTCTTCTTCAACCAAACGTTCCTGCTTTTTGTTGTCGTCTATTTTCTAGTAGTGCAGCATTGATGTTGTGTTTATTCCTGTAACTATATGTACCTACTGCTATTGACCAAAAATTTGTTATTTTACACACATAATCCAAGCGTGTATGCGTGTTTTGTATAACCTCCTCACTTGTGGATGTTTCTATTATTAAGTATACATACATAATACTTTCTTCTCACCTGGGGTAAAATCTTTATCTTCTCTTTGCTATTACTTGCTTCACCTTCATTACTGCTACCTTTTAATATTTAATCAAATAAAGCTGGTGTGTTGTTATACATCTTAATTGTAAATGCTGAAGTGTTGTCGGTGCCCATTAACTATTAAGCTAAATGCAGACTTTTTGTTCATTAGAATATCTGCAAAAGGGAGGTTCATTCCCTCAGTCGGGTTATGATGAGTTGGACTCAACTCTTATATCTCAGCGACCTGACCATTACCGCGTTACTCCTTCCCCAGGGGGACCAGTAGACCGATATGGTGAGTTGACAGATATGGAAAACCATTACCCCGTACGTACCCTCTCACCAGTAATATCTCGCACAACAGGGCAGTTGTTTTGGATTTCACACCGGCTAAGGCTGTATTAAAATCATAAGAACATCCTTAATGCATGACTTACATATCCATCGAAAGCAAAACATGCAACATGCTTTTAATTGTTTTATAAAGCGTGCATTTTTCCTCGACTTACCGGCTAATCGTCTCCTGCATTGTGTGTTCGTTCAGATCCTATGACACACCCTTGGAGCATGGACGACTCAGGGGAGCCATCGCAATTAGCACACGGTAATGAAGATTTCTTAGTTCCACTACCAGTTTGCAAACTAAACATAAAAATTCCTCTAAGCACCAATAAAAATAATAGTTCCACCAATTGTGTGTAAACCATAGGCTGGTCTGTGTTTACTTTTTTGTAGGGTTGTCCGTCAAAAGACTGTAAAATAATTGTGCATAAGAATTAAAGAAGTGCAGACATCTGAAGGCTCAAGTTGGTGCAAAACACAATGGTTTACCTTTTGACTGAACCTTCGTTCACCTTGCGTGGAAGATCGCGTTAAGAACGATGAACGTATGCTTATAGTCTTAATTAAAAGATGTAACTGAATATATTTTGTCTGTTGCTTCTGAGACCTCCTCAAGTGTGTTACATCCAGACTTATTCTTTCATGGTTAGGCAGAGTATTACTTGTGTTTACTGGGATTCTTTTAACTTGCTTGTGGCCTACCTAATGCATGGCCCTTTTTGAAAATAGCATCCCTGTGCAATTTGCAAGAATTGTCCAGATTCCTGACAATGCCATAAGATACTATTTCTAGCATTTTGCCAGAGGTACATTTTCAGAAAACAGGTCTGATTAAAATTGGTGAGCCTATTTTTCTAAGCGCAGACTTTATTTCAGTTGATGACGCCAAACTTTATGGATACGTTTCCCCTTCACCATACGGAACAGTTCCTGCGGCCTACAGCACAAATGGGGCAGACCCCAGGACCTACGAAGATGATGGTTCCGCACCGCGAACGATCTTTGAGGATGAAGAGGAACTACGGAAGCATCTGTCAATGCACCCAACGATCATTCCATCACCTTCGGTAGACGATGAGCATCGAGGTGAGACTTGTTTACATTGTAAAAATAGATGCTCACTGCTAGAAAAATGTCTAGTATGACATTGTTTTATTTCTTTGGGCAATGTAGCATTGTTATGTATTGTATTTATTATTATAAACCAACATCTGCCAATATCTACCTGCATTCTGGAGGTGTGTCTAGAGTGTAATTATTAATTGCACATTTCCATAACTCTGTGTGACTCTTAATCTGGATCTTCTCCTCTCGCTTGTCGATAGAGGTTTATTCTTTGATCGCATTGAGAGTAGGAAGACCAACTAGCACTTAATAAAAGAAAAATTAAATTAAATTAAAATAAATTAAATGTTCTTTTGTTACTTTCTAAGAACTTTTGTACATTCTGACCCTAGTGACCAGATATTTGTTTTGAATTTGAACAGTTAGTGAGTTTTTCAGGTGAGAAAACTACAACTTTCCTCCACGTCAAAACTAACGCCAAGCGAGCGTGTTTTTTTGCAGGAGTTCGATGGCGGGATCCCAACCTGACGGAAGTGATCAGTTTCCTAAACAGCCCCAATAACGTGATCAAAGCGAATGCGGCGGCCTACTTGCAGCACCTCTGCTATATGGACGACCCCAACAAAGCTAAGACTAGAGCGCTCGGTGGGATTCCGCCGCTCGTGGCACTTCTCAACCACGAGACTCCGGACGTATATCGAAATGCGTGTGGTGCTCTCAGGTAAGAATAGACTCCCCCCCCCCCCTCACCCTGTTCCAGCTGGTTGGTGTGCTTGTGTTATTGCTGGTCATTGAAGGAGAAGAGATAGTCTGAAAGCAATCGGACATCCCGAGCTATTCCAATGTTGTGCTGCTAACAGTGAACTTTTCAAAGTTTCAATACTTCGATTACTCCAGTAAAGTGAAATATCACAAGAAATGACCTGAATCCCCCCTAAAAAAGTATTTAATTTGTATTAAATGAAACTAAATGAGTTACAATTGAAACTGGAAACAAAGCAATGGATAAGTGCCACCGACACACACTGTTGCAACCTGCTGCAATGGATAAGTACCCTTGAAGAAGTAACTAGCATATGTTACGAAACGTCGGGAAATTTAGTAGCCCTTTACTTAGCATTCAAAACCCAGTTCAAATAGTTTTTCTTAAAACTAGTGCTCAGGATAAATCAAGTAGACATGAGTCTAAAAACCATCAGGATAAGTCTGTGCTTAATATTTATTTCCTGCCAGACTTTTTGTATTCCTTTCCTTTACTATCAAAATTTTCTTAATGAAGCATCAACATCACTTCTAAATCTCTAAAAATTCTGTCTATTCCAACCCAGAAACTTGTCGTACGGAAGGCAAAATGACGAGAACAAACGAGCCATTAAGAATGCAAACGGCATTCCATCCTTAATCAACCTACTGCGCAAATCTGCGGACGCAGACGTCAAGGAGCTGGTCACTGGCGTTCTATGGAACTTGTCTTCGTGCGAGGTACGTGGTCAACTCTTTTCCCTCCTGATTCCCTCTTTTTTTAGTCTATGCCTACTTTCCTTGGCTCATAAATGCTCTCATTTATGCTTGCTCTGGCAGAACTCCTTCTGCCAGAGCAAGAAAATCCACTAGATCTAACTTGATATTTTTGATTATTTTTTAATGTATTCTGCTTCTAATCGGTGTGTTGTGCTCATTGCAGGACTTAAAGAGGTCTATAATTGACGATGGCTTGATGGTTGTTGTCAATAACATAATCATTCCCCACTCCGGCTGGGATCCCAATTCTTCCGGGGAAACTTGTTGGACCACCATCTTCAGGAATGCATCAGGAGTACTCAGGTGAGACCTTAGTTGGCCTGGTACACCTAAAATGGAACCTGGTGTCATTTTGACACTTAGTCGATTGAACTTCTTTGTTACGGGCCGTTCTATCAGCTGCACAAACGATGAGTTATGATAGGTTGGGCAGGTGTTTTGAGTTACTTTTACCATCAATCGAAAAGATTAAATAAATATAGGTGACACACTTTGTCTTACTTATAGTGGAGATAGCAGCGAATGGAAGTCGCTGATCGGGCTAGAATGTGGTTTGTCAGGTAGCCAGGCCGTCTCTTATTCCTTGTGCTATTTGTGAGTTGGGAAAAATCTCATTTCTCTGTTACTCTGCATCAGCACGATCTCTCCGAAACTGCCTAGTATTACCGCATGTGGCGATATTTGACCGGCAATAATGGTGATTCCAGGAACGTGAGTTCTGCCGGCGAATATGCAAGAAAGAAGCTGCGCGAATGCGAGGGCCTGGTCGATTCGCTCGTGTACGTTGTGCGCTCGGCGATAGACAAGTCCAACATTGGTAACAAGAGCGTGGAAAACTGTGTATGTGTGCTGCGAAACCTGTCATACCGGTGCCAGGAGGTGGAGGACCCAAACTACGACAAACACCCGCTGCCGACGCAAAGCCGTGTGGCTGCCCAACCGAAAGGTATGTGCTGTTCGGGACAAATTTGGCGCGCACGCTTGTAATGCTTTTCAAATTCCTATCGCACATAAGGAGCCTGCACTTGTTGCTTGCTGGCCCTGTAGAAGAATTATGTGAAGGGATTCTTTGCTGTTTTGATTGTTCAGAAGAATGAACCCTCTATTGATTTGATTCAAATCGTTGCATGTGGAGATGATTGCAGGGGAGCAACAAGTGGAGACTGCTAGGTGTCAAGCTAGGGATGTCGACGGTTTTTATCCTAGTCTTTGTTTAGAAACAAAATCGCGAACAAAATGCCAGATAACATGCATTAGTCTTAATATTCTATTAAAAAACAAATGCTGGCTCTCTGTCACCTGTACATTTGTTTTTCTTGGGGCCAGTTTAAGAACTTTCTAAACTCACAGATGAGATACAAGTTTAACTATGTGGCATGGTAAGTTTGTTTGTTTCTTAAATAAAGTCCTATCCTTGAGTCACAAAAGAGTGGGTATAACCCTACGACTACCCTATAAGACTACGTTTTTCGGGTAAATTATCGAAGGTTAGAAAACATATTTTTTGGGAATTCAAAAGGATAAATTATGTTATGCTGGGTTCTGGGGGGTTAGTTTGATTTTGTTATGAAGGACAGCAGGCATCGACTCTGATACATGTGAAGCCATCAGCACTTCACTCATAGGTAGAGCCAAGATTTTATGGTGTTATGATTTCGATAATTTCGTGGTAAGCTTTTTGGATTTCGGTGTTATGGCGGTGTTATGGAAAAAGTACAGAATTTCATGTCTATAGCAGATTTCAGACATAGGTGACGAAAAAAGAAGGTACGTGTTTTTAGCATTAGTTTTATCGAAATTTTAGTGCTAATTATTTGAATTTTAGCGTTTATAGCTAAATAGAAAAAAAGAGCTTTTGCGATCTACATTCGAAAGGAATGAAGATTTAGGGTAAGCACTGGGATCTCTAATAAAGAAGTGATCAATAATAATTACAATAAAGCAAATATTTAGTGTAGGTCCTCAACATCGGTATTTGTAAGGGACTTGGAACAAAATTAATAGCACATATAAATATTTTACATAAATGCTACCATGAAATACATTGTATGGCAGTTTGAGCGACACTTACTACTTGTTAAAACTTAACATTGAACAAGTTTCAATGGTAGCTTCCTTCATTCTTGTTCCTTTGTCAGTCAGCACAAGGTTTTATTGACTAAAAAACCTCTCTGCATCAACACTGTTCACAGGGGCTCAAATAGTTTGCTAAGTCAGAACTGCAAATGAGGGGTTTGAGATTTTTATGTCCATTAGAATTTGAATTAGACCCACTGCCCGGTACTAACATACTTTGCAAGATTGTCTTTTTTCTCCCAGACAAGTCTGGTGTTTCAGATTCCACACATCAAAATAAATCCATCACTCACAAAGAGTTGCTTTGCTTGATCCTCAAAAGTCAAAGATTTATTACACCCCATTGAAATTTGAAATCCCAGCTAATCTCTATATAGACTGGATGCATATGGTGCTGGTGGGCACATGGCAAGGAGGGGAAGATTCAGCCAACCAATGGCAATAGTTTCCTACAGCAAACATTTTGCCCCACTACTTCTACCCACTAAACTTGGGAATGTTGACAGCATTTGATGAGAAACAGACCTGAATATGACAAATCCATGGAAATGTGTGTTTATAGAGATAACATAAACATTTTACATTTTTGCATGGAAATAAGTGGCTATTTCGCAAAATACACGTATTATAGTGAAATAGCTTCATTATCTCTTAATTTAGCATAAAAACAAATGGGTTATTTTGTTTGTTTATTTATTTTCTGTGATATATGATTTGATTAAAATGAAAAAAATTACAGAATATCTGAAATTTAAGATAATTGGATAGGAAAAGGCTCATTTCGCGATGATTTCGCGGGAAATAGTTGATTTCGGTGTTATGGATGATTTTTCGTGAATTTCGCGTTTTGTCGCACTCATTTGTAAGAAAAACAAGAGATAAGAACAATTCGCGATTTTGCGCATCACCATATAATCGTGGCTCTACTCATAGGTAAGGAGTTGTGTAGGGGAGTTACAGGAAAATAAGTTAAAAACACAAACTTCTTAACCATCTGTCGCGTTCAAGGAATCCTTCCCATCGACATCTCTTGCCCTTATCATTGCTGCTTTAGAAACGCTCTGTAGATCGCACGAATTAAACTTGTGGTCTTGCTGTCTCTGTAATTTTTGTTGTGTCTGTTGTAGCATACAGTCTCTGTCAAGGTAAGAGACACTCGATAATCGTCTAGCAATCAGATGATTCTCCAGGGTTTTGCACTGCTCACACCCCTATCGATTCTGTTGCAGGAGACAATTTAGGCTGTTTCGGCGCTAGCAAAAAGAAAAAAGAAGCTCAGCTTGTTCAGCAAAAGGAGAGCACAGGCAGTTCGAGCCGCACGGCCAGCCAACGGAACGAGCCTGTCAAGGGCAATGAGCTGCTGTGGCAACCGGAGGGGGTCCAGGCCTATTTGTCGCTGCTGCAAAGCTGCTCAAATCCGGAGACTTTAGAGGCAGCAGCGGGTGCGCTGCAGAACTTGGCTGCGTGCTACTGGCAGCCAAGCATTGAGATACGAGCAGCTGTCAGGAAAGAGAAAGGCCTCCCCATTTTGGTCGAGCTGCTCAGGATGGAGGTGGATAGGGTGGTTTGCGCTGTGGCAACAGCATTGCGCAATTTGGCCATCGACCAGCGGAACAAGGAGTTGATAGGTGAGTCGGTGGTGCTCGTTTAGCACCGGCTATAGTTACTATAGTAAAAAGCTATCGTTACTATATGGTCCACATAACCCAGAAGACCTGTTTGTGAATGGTTGTTTGGCACTGTCTTCAAATTGTGCTTGCTGATCTGGATAATTTTCGTTCAGTTCGCTTTGATGATTTCAGTTTCAAGGTGTAGAACATCTAGATGATGAAAATTTGCTATGGAATAATCAAAGGAAATATTGGAAGCCATTCTTGCAAAATAAACATAAAACTTAAAATATACCTCAGGCTTTTAGCTCTTAGCTTGGTGCACTATTCATGTTTGGATCCATCGCTGATAGATTTCCAAATGATTTTTTAAATTGTAAATGCACAATTTTCTGTGATAACTGAACATGTTGGATCTGTTTTGGCAGGCAAATATGCAATGCGCGATCTCGTCCAAAAACTGCCTTCGGGCAATGCTCAACATGACCAAGGAACCTCTGATGACACAATCGCAGCTGTCCTCGCCACCCTCAACGAGGTCATCAAGAAAAACGCTGAGTTTTCTAGGTAAAATTTCAACTTTTCAGTTAAGAACGTAGATACATTTTACATCCCCATCCGTACGAACAGCCACTAGGACAGAGTAAAAGGCACGGAATCCGACTAATTTGCATCACTCTAAGCCAAACCCCAACTCAAACGTTCAACAACTGCTTGTATCCCTTTCCCCCCCCCCCCCCTCCCCCTAAACTTAAACAAATTAATGTGCTTGCCTTCCAGTTGTTCAGTTTTTGTCATTGTTCAAATTGCATTGCCCAAAACCCACTGTGAGAAACCATCTTAGTTAGAAACCATGACTCAGACCCAACTCAATGTACATTTCTTGTGAGAGTCATATACGAGATATACACAATCTGAACCATCACACAAACCAAGCTATCATACCAAGTTATCGTTTGCCGTTCTCATCATGCAACCCGCCAAAATCAGACGATTCTCTAGAGTAGCTCGTCGCAATGCTCGCTCTCTTTAGCGACTGAAATCTATCTTTCTAGCATTAAATTCTTTCACATAGCGGGGATCCCACGAGCATGAAATAACTGTGTAATCTATAAACCATCAAAAAAACGAACCAATTCGTTTAAAAAAAGACGACGTCTTCATTGATTGAGTGTACCAATAGGTACGAAATGAAGCCACAATAAACTTTGTAAATAATTGCCAGAACTGGAAACATGTAGCGTTCAAAAGAATTGAAATATACGTAAATGCAGACGTCTATCCCCTCCCTCCCCCCCTCCCCCCCTCCCCCAGCCCATGCACTTTGAAATTTCAATCCTTGTTGATTGATTGATTTGTGGTGTTTAACGACGCACTGTTTTGACATCTGGTCATGTGGCACTGGTCTAATGGCGTCGGTGGATGAGTGGATGACGATGAGGGTGATGATGAACCTAACATGGCCTAGAAGGGAAGACGGGAAGCCCGGTGCCGGCACGTAGCGTACTCCTGTCGAAGAGCACCAAGGGGACCACTGGCTTAACGTCCCTTCCGAAGGACGGTACAACTCGAACAGCAGGAATTCTCCACAAATCCATGCTGTCGAGAGGTTAATAAGCAAGGCGAATGAAGTTGCTGCACTAACTTTCATCCCTCCAACCTCTCTCCCAAACAGAACTGGTCATGTGTATGGTGGTCACCCATCCAATACCTGACTCAGCGCAGTGTTGCTTAACTTCGGTGATCCAACGAGAACCGGTGTTTCCAACACGCCAAACCGTTCGGTTTCAATCCTTGTTTCCCGGGAGTCCATTCTCCCATAAGAGCAATGTTAAATTGCTGGTGATTTGTCAAAGTGCGGTCGTGCACGCACTCCCCGGCCGAGACAACGTGCTCGTCTACTATTTGACTTGGACGAATTGTTAGTTCCATAAGAGCAATGCTAATGGCCACAGCCGAAATCGTAGTCTCGTAAGCGCAAAGTGATTATTACCTTTGGCTATTGTCCTAATTTATGCATGGGGATGGGGTGACGATATCGTGCGATGGGCTGGGGGAGGGGGGGAGGGAGGGGATAGACGTCTGCATTTACGTATATTTCAATTCTTTTGAACGCTACATGTTTTCAGTTCTGGCAATTATTTACAAAGTTTATTGTGGCTTCATTTCGTACCTATTGGTACACTCAATCAATGAAGACGTCGTCTTTTTTTAAACGAATTGGTTCGTTTTTTTGATGGTTATTTCAATTCTTTTTGCTAAAGGGTGGTTACTTCTGGAAATTCAATTTTTGCATATTTTTGCACTCACTCCCATTCCCTCTTTGAACACAGCCCACATTACCTCTGCACAACAATTTATAACCATCTCCCAACATCCATCACTAATTTGCCAACCCGTACCATCTTTAACACTACTCTCAAAGCTTTCTTAATCCAAAATCCGTACTATTCAATAGAAGAATATTTAAATACAATTAAAAGTTAAATATGGAACTAAATTGATGATATAAGTTCCTTAACAATTAGGCTCACACAAATACTCTGTAATTGTAGGTAGCATTAAATAAATAAATAAACCCGATCGAACATGTGACGACGTGTCAATAAAATAATAAAGTCATGTTTATTTATTTACACATATTTTATGTTCATTTACTGGTTGTATCAAATTAGACATTCACTGTTCATACAGTTTAAAACTGAAAATGCAAAATATTTACGTGCTCTGCGATACGAACCGGGCATCACGTTATTTGCGAAGCATCTGAGCTATCTGGCTTCGTACGCTATCCACTAGACTACCTGTCATCCGTGAACTTCATCGGAAATAATTGATCAAATACTAGCATGAACCTAAGCTATCACTGAATACTGGCCACTGGCTACTGAGGGTGAATGCATCCCTTATAAAAGTGTATTAATTTATTACACGCTACATATATATTTCCAATTTTGGCTTCATCCAACTTTCAAAAAGCTCCAATAAATTGATATTAAATGTTAAATACTCGAGTTGAGGAATTCCACGCAGCGAGCATGCGCAGTCAGGACTTGTGGCGAAGAACAATAACGACAAGAACAAAATGTTGAAATGTTACGATTTGGTATTTTTCGGAGCTATATTGGCTTTTAAACGGGGAAATACGATAGTTAGGCGAATGTCACCGTCTACATCTTTCGATTGGTTTTTTCCAACAAATCGATTGGAAAAGGTTTCAAAGCTCTCCGACATACAGAAGCTATAGTTTTAAGATCGTGCTGTGACGTCACGAAGTTCGTTCTTGTAATCCTAAGAGAGTCCATACAGCCGTTAATGAAGACGTCTGAGTGATGGCCATCACTTAGAATCTATGTTACAACTTTGAACCATATTGCTGTACATCCTAACACTAGTTTTAATTTTAGATGTCCTGGTAATAGATAGATTAATACATGGAAAAGATAGGGTTATTTTGCAAATCCTCTCATAAAGATGCTCATATTAAAAATATTTTTGGGAAATATGTAAAATGGGAACTTATCATGCAAAACCAGAAATTATTTTCAAGTGCTCTTCTAGTACCAACCAAACAATATATAGGTTTCAGAGCAGCTATCTTATAAAACCACTCCATAGCTACTAAACTTGCTTGCAGAATGACACAAACATGTTTCAAATGATAAATCCTTGTTGTTGTGCAGATCACTGCTAGAAGCAGGCGGTGTTGAACGCTTGATGAACATAACGCGGATGCGCCAGAAGTACACACCCCGCGTGCTCAAGTTCGCCGGCCAGGTGTTGTTCACCATGTGGCAGCACCAGGAGCTTCGCGAAGTCTACAAGAAGCATGGCTGGAAGGAACAGGAGTTTGTCACGAAAACGGTGGCTGCCCGAAACGCGGGCCCGAACTCGCCCAACAATGCCAACAGCACGCTGAATCGGCCAATGGCCAGCCAAGGGGGAACGCGATATGAGGATCGCACTATGCAGCGATCGACCAATGCCAGCAATACTAGTCGAAGTCCCGGACCATCTCTCTATCCACGTGTGAGTCACTATCTTAAACACCTGTCTAGTTCGTTTTTTTAAATTTTTTGTGAACTCTACTATCTCAAAAAATTGTATCCAACCGGAGGCTCAAACCCCGATCGCCACTTTTTGGGGTGTTGCTGGCCTGTAACTATTAAAGACAATTGAACACGACCTTTGGAGAGGATTTTAGTGTGTTTGGTGATGTGAAAGATGCCAAGGAATAGATCCAACTCACAGTCACTCTAATTCCAGTGACGCTATATTGTATCACATCTATTTAAACTCTGGTAACTCCAATTGACATTGCTGTTAGGTATCAATTTTTGAGAGGGTATTATTGTTCGTAATAATACAATTCTTTAACCATTGCGAGAATTTGCATTTTAAGTAAGATTTCACCTGCCAAGTGCACCTTCGATATAAGTGCAAAGAGTTACACCCTTGAAATGGTAGGTCTGTGAAATTTTACCTACAAGAATCGATCGATGTGTTTCCGCTTGGTTGTGTTCAAGTACCCGACCCTGTCAATTTCTGGTGTTCATTTGATAAGTGATTGTGGTCTTATCATATTGTACAAATCTTCAAGTAATTGTAGTGGTTTTCGACAGAACGAAGACGGGATACCGCTGGCAGATATGTCTTACCCGGACGGGGGAACGCACGCTCCTGCGGCCGCCGCTAGAAATTACTCGCAGGCTCCGGTAAGAATGGACAACCTGATCACGGGTACCTTGTCTCCAACCTAGCCTTTGAACCGCTCAGGGTTGGTCGGCCTTTATTGAATGTCATCAGGTGTCACCAAAGTATGATGAGCAAAATATTGTGTATATATTGTCTGTTGAACATCATTGCATATGTTTCTGACATAAATCTGTCTTAATACCTAAAATATTTTTTTAATGCATGTGGTCAATTGTTGGAGCTTAGCGACAGAAAAAATTATATTAACTCGGATTAAAGTTAAAACATGTGCAACTGCCGTAATGAAGGTATGCTACAAAAGTTTTGCTGAGGGCCGAGCCTTCCTGATTGGCAATTCCCCTCCCTCAAGCTTTCCCTGATATGTGGTACCAAAACAGATAACTATCCAGTGGAAGCACTCTTTTAGGTAGGTCATAAATTAACAGATCACACAGGAAAAGAGTAAGCTAAATATTTCGTTTACCAATTCAAAGACAAACAATAATTAAGGCAGTATTGTTTGATCTCTTTGTTGAAGTGGGCATGGTTGCAAGTCCTTTTAACTTCCTAATTTTTGTTAAAATGTCTTATTAATGATCATTGAGTGGATTGAATTGCACTTCGTCAATTATGGTTTGGCTAGGCTACCAAACGCGACCCACACATTTTTGTACCAAGTGCTTTCTATTCCATGATAAGTTTCACTTGTCTGATATATAGAACCTCTTCCCAAGAGAGTAGCTTTTGAAATTTCATTTTTTGATTTCATGATGAACAACAGTCTTTTTTAATTTTGTCTGTAAGTCTTTTTAAAAGATTTACCCCTTGTCACATCTTGCACAACACATCTAACAATGCCAATGTTTTTCTGTTTCATTCTTTAATATGCGACTTGTATATGTATACAAGTCAAATTACTGCATCATCAAGATCCAGTGTTTTATTTGTGTTTCTTAATCACTTTTGCACTGTGAATAGTCACCAAATTCATCTATCAGGGGCAAATCAGTTAAATTCACGCCCTTATCGCTTCCTTAATTCTGCACACATCTCCCAACTAAATTCCTTTCTAAGAACACAACCAAATGAGCTTAGAGTCCTTGAAATAGATCTTTTCAAACAAAACATTCTTGAAGAGTGGGGAGGGACAACGAATTGCAACCTCTTGTATTTTGCAGCGTTAACAAATATATTAATTGCAACTACATGATTTCCTGTTTAAATGGATGACTTTACCATTGCTCTTACAGGCTTATCTTGCAAAAGGCTATGTTGTTGGCTATTGCTATGTTGTTGGCCATTCAAACAGGTGGCTCCAATACCCCAAATACTGTTCATTTGGCAACATTATTTTTCGTGATATTAAGCATTTATCGACTTGCTGCACCCCTTAAAGAACATGGCATTTTGACACCAACAAAAAGCTTTTTAATGAGAGTGAAACACCCTGATAACAGCACTTGGTCACCTGTTGCCATTACCTGGATCATTTAACTTAACTAAACTTGGTTTTCTCCCTTCACCAGCCTGAGGCTCGCAGCTAACCTGTCCTAGCTCTGCTTGTGTCACTTCTCTCTATGGTGGGTGAACTCGGTTGGATATCTTGATCCCTAGCTGTCTCTAGTACCTCCAGCTAATTAATCAGTAATCATTTACTGCAAACGGCTAGCGCTTTGCTAAAAAATGCTCGCTCAGTACAACATATTTTAGCATCAATAGTTCCAGAATCTGATCCATATTTTGTATTCAACGTAATTCTTTTTTAAAGAATTTCTTTTCCTGGGAATCTTTCGATTGGCATAATTTTCAAGTATTCAGCATTTAAGTGCCTATACAAGCTTATGTGCACCAAGAGCTGACAATAAGCAGCTACAACCAAACCACCATAACTACATTAACCACAAACTACAGCGGTTTGAGAGCAAAGATGTTATCATGATAAACATTTGAATATGCATTTCAGAGATTGATGGGGGGGATTCTCACTGATAGCAAAGCATGCTTTGCGGATTCTAGCATGAGTTATGATCGTGAAAGAGTCCATTCATGTGTGCAGGGCATCTGATAAGTCACTTCCTTTCCCCCTCTCCCCAAAAGACCCTTATTTCAGATTAGGCACCGTAAGAACGATGTGCGGTTCATTATTGTACAAATCCTTTGACTTTGCTGTTTCAGATGGCAAAACCAGGCGAGCCTCTGTATGCTCAAGTGAACCGAGAGAAGAAAAAGAATCGACAGTACGAAGGGCAGCTTCCCCCTGGCCCAGGCGACATGTGGGGCTACGAAGAGACCTCCAAGGGCACGACTGCCCCTGAAACTGGCGGCCCTGGCGGAGGGGATTCCTGGGTGTAGACTCATGCAGCAGTCTAGTGTTTGCTTCTCTATTCAATAGTCATCGGTGTAGCTACGTAAGACAAGTTGTGTACATTTCCTTCATATGAGAGTGTTCGATTTTTAGATAGCATCATGTTTTTCACCTTATCTTTTGTATATTTTACAGTTAAACTGACATAAATGATTGTACATATATAGGTTTATATCATAATTTATATTCATACTCAAGCATTTGACTGCCAGGAATTTGCTCGGCTCTGTTGCCTAGGGCCGGAGCCTTTCGTCGAGAGCTTCATTCCATATTCAGTTTGTAACCGTTGCTACAGATAGGTGGGACTATTTTAATCAACTGAATGTTATTTTTTGTAGAGCATTACTGCTTTTCAATCTCTGATAATTTATCACGCAGCTGTAGATTTTATTAAAGAACTTTGGTGTTTCTTGAAAATACACCAACCATTTGAAGAGATGTAGTATACTTACACACTATGTTTCAATTTACTTGGCAGCTGTCAGCTGTAGTAGGTATTGTACATTACCAACCTACTACATTTCCATGTTATGTGCAAGGTTAGTTGTGAGGTGAGCATATCTTTGTGCATTTATGGTGTATAAAGCTGCCCGCTGAGCCGTATCTTCGAATAGGAACGGTGTCGAAGAGTCTGCTGTCTCACTGTTGGTTTTTACTTTTTACCGTTCTGTACTTTTCTACCAAAATATCAAGAACTCTTGGCTACAATTTTGTGATTATTTTTATCAATAATAACTAAGCATTGCACAAGTAAGATGTAGCTGAGTTAAAAGTAAACGTTTCCAACAATTTTGCAGCCCGGTGATTACCAGCTGACGTTGGATACATGCATGCACCTCCCCATTAAATTCAAGTTCAATCGGCCAGTATTTCAGATAATAGTTGTGCATAATGATGTATGCCCCTTCCTAATCAAATTGCATAATGGCATAATTTTATCCTGCCATAACGAATAGTTTTCGAATCATATTATGCTAATTGATTAAATATAATTATTATAAAACACTATGATCTTTTATTCCTATTTTGCTGCGGTGTATACATTCTTTACTGTTCATTCTCTGATGTCACAGAAGATATTACCTTTTATAGTAAATCAATTTACAGAATTAACACATGTTGTGAGAATCCACAGTGATTTTGATGTGTTGATGAACGCAACTGTCAAAAGTATGAGCTCTTGGCAGGTCTGGGAAGTTAAATATGAGTATCTGGCTACTGGACTGCAAGGAAATGTGCATCTGGGGTTAGTGAAAGTTCCATTCTGTATGTGCTTCTTCTGAAAAGGTGGTAAAATGATACTCAAGTTTGGTTTGCCTAAATGAAATGCTTTATTTTTTGGGCTCCATATATTAGGAAAAAGATGATATTTTGGAATTGTCACCTTTATCGGAGTAGGATGCATTTAGGGCTCGACTTAGTTGTCATGCGCACTCTAAAAGGTACAGTCAACTGCATACACTCAAAGCGATTCTAGGAAGACTTGCGATTCAGGTGCAAGACCTTGATTTCAGCGACTACAGCAGGTTTTGGGGGCCTGGTTTGGCCACTCCCTAGCCTCGCCTTGCGTGAAGCGCAGAGTCTGCCCGTTTTGGAAGCTTGTCAGGCCTCTATTGCCATACCATCGATAAATGAGCTCATATATCAATGGCCATACTCTAGGGTGCTTGCTCTCCTGGCTGCGTCAAATGGCTCAAAAAAGGTTGCTTTTTCAGTTTTCTGCAGGAAGGCTGAGAGTGCGGAGCGCTGCTGTACGCTCACCCAGAGTCCTTCGTTTGTTTCTTGAGGGTACTCCACGACTTCTGGCGAGACTTCTTCGAGCGCCTATTCATGCTCCGTACAACCTCAAATCTGAATCTCCTCCTGGCCAAACTACAGCAGAACCCCTGTAGAGCACCTGTCGTCATTTAGTCGATACAAATAGGCCTGGAACAATTTTCCGTTTCGTCCAGATCTAATTTTTGGTTAAAAATGCCCGTAATGACTGGCGCTACACGATTAAAAACATGGTATAATTACTACTACACGTTAAAAGCTAGACGCCCTAGCCACGTCCTAACTACTCATTTTATTTCCTCTAAAAGATCACTCAATAGTGGCTGCCAGTAGATGACATCGTGCTCGCTCATTACTGTCATCACTCATCACTGGAAGTCCAAAACCACGACCTTTTAAAACTTCATTGTAGCTGTCACAACGTTTGTTAAGAGTTGGTCTAGCCCAAGTCTAGCCCATGGTCTGACAATAAAGTAGTGGGGAATGTATCCATAGCATTATCATGACAATATCTCTGGCAATTGCATTGTTTTCAAATATTTATTTGAATTTAAATTACTGTCAATAAATACCCTTGCTAACCAAAAAAAAAAAAAACAGCCGGGTTATTTTGGTCTAAAGAATTAATCCGTACTTCTTTATCATTTCTCTCTTATTAAAACTTCAATTGTAACAACCTGGTACAGATGGACTGTTCATTTGATCAAAATACCAACATGCACGCAGATGTATGTAATCGGGCTTTGCAATGCCATTTAAGTTGCGTTGTCGATGAGCGTATTTTATTTTTGTTCATTATTCCTTTATATTTGTTTGGAAAGGGGAACCCCGCATGCCTTTTTCGGTACTTTCTGTTCATTGAATTTTCGTTCAAGTTTGTAAAAACATCATAAAAATTGTTACAATCAATTAATACGACATTTTCGTTTAGCACAACGTTATGCACTGTCTGATACTTACTTTGCTGGCGGGGACAGATGCAAGCCGTTTGTCACTCTAATTTTTTAGCGCTAAATTTTGTACGAAAACAGCACTATCATCGGGAAAAACGGCACTATTCAGCACCTTACAATCCAACACTATCTATGCCAAAAGAATCTTAAAATTCGCAAGTGGCATTTCTATGTGGTCATTTTAATGCCATTTGAGGTCACACGATATCATCATGTTCTGCAATCGTCCCACAAGCCAGGCACGAAAAATGGTTAATATATTCAAATTTTATTGTTTCTGATATTTTAGCTCAAATGTTTGCCTCACATTTATAATCACTGGGCCCGTTCCCAAAACAGTGCGTCGTTAAACAGCATAAATCGAATAAAAGCAGCTCCAGCAACTTGTAGTCCACCTGCGTACCGCGGGGCTGCCTACATTAAGGAGTGGCACTAGCTCGGCCTGAAGCCGGCAGAAAATGGTCTAAACCGAGACCGAAAATTGTCTTTTGGTACCAGGCGCGCAGCCGACGAAAGAGTATCGCTGCATCACGGCGCTCGTGACGTCACGAGCCATGTGCTCGATCAATCCCGCCTTCCCGACATCGATCAACCGGTGTATGCAAATCATGCAATGACTGTCGGTCTAGTGTCGGAAATGTTTTGATTCGAGACAATTGTAGACTGAAATAGCTTACTTATCACAAACGTTGAAATCATAAGATGCTAAATATAAAATGAATATATAGTTTACGACAAAGTGAAATGTACGGTGTGAAAAAGTGATTTCGTCGAAATTTTGTGATATTCCGATGAAATTTGTTGGCTTCTTTTCGCGGCGAGAAGACATTCTCTTACCAATTTACAATATGATTCTAATTATGTGATAATATTATCATTATGATTAATATGTATATTATACGTTAAGTATATTATGATCGATTATAATAGAAATACGTCAAAGTTGAATAGTGCCAGCTTACAGACTTCTTAGTACTACGGCTGTGTGTGATTAACTGCTGGATATGTGCCAATCGTTGCGGTGAAAACTTTCATCTCTTCTCTATGGTGTACTGCGAAGTCTGTCAGCTGCCATTTAACTACATGTTACTTCCCGCCCTCGATGGATTGGTCTCCGTGGCTGAATGGTATGGTCATTTCTGAACATCGGTTAGACTAGAGTTCGGTTTCTGCCCGGTCTACTTTTTGTTCTTCATTAAAACTGGCGACTGGCAATCATTCTATGCTGCAAGTGTTGCACCACGCGTTTATTTATCGAAACTCTCGGATTATAATTTTCATTACACTGAAGTCGTCTCCTGCACTTCAAGTATCTCTTATTTCCCCATTATTTTTATCTGGTCACGGTGGCTGATTGGAAAAGTCGGTCCTCTTCCAACGAACTACGGACCGTCGCATGTTCTGCCCCATGTCCTGCCCCATGTCCTGTCCCATGTCCTGCCCCATGTTCTGCCCCATGTCCTGCCCAAAGTTCTATGTCCTGTACGATGTCCTGCCCAATGTCATACCCCATTTCCTGCCCCATGTCCTGCCCCATGTCCTGCCCCATGTCCTGCCCCATGTCCTATCCCATGTCCTGCCCCATGTCCTAACCTATGTCCTGCCCCATGACCTTTGTCCTGTCCAATGTCCTGCTCATGTCCTGCCCCATGTCCTGCCACATGTCCTGTTCCAGGTCCTGCCCCATGTCCTGCCCTATTTTCTGCCCCATGTCCTATCCCATGAAGTGACCCATGTCCTGAGCCATGTCCTGCCCCATGTCCTGTCCCATGTCTTGCCCTATGTCATGCCCAATGTCCTCCCTTATGTCCTGCCGCGTGTCCTGCCCCATGTCCGACCCCATGTCCTAAACCATGTCCTGCTCATGTCCTGCCCCATGTACTTTCACATGTTATGTCCCATGTCCTGCCCCACGGCCTGCTCATGTTCTTTCCCATGTCCTGCCTCATGTCATGCCCATGTCCTGCCCCATGTCCCGTCGCATGTCCCGCCTCATGTCCTGCCCCATGTCCTATGTCCTGTCCGATGTCCTGCCCCATGTCCTAACCCATTTCCTGCCCTATGTCCTGCCCCATGTCCTGACACATGTCCTGCCCCATGTCCTGTCCCATGTCCTGCCCCTAACCTAACCTATGTCCTGCCCCATGTCCCTATGCATGTCCTGCTCCATGTCCTTTCCAATGTTATGTCCCATGTCCTACCCCACGGCCTGCCTCATGTCCTGTCCCATGTCCTGCCTCATGTTCTGCCCATGTCCTGCCCCATGTCTTGCCCGAAGTCCTGCCCCATGTCCCGTCGCATGTCCTGCCCGGTGCCCTGCCCCATGTCCTGTCCCATGTCCTGCCCCATGTTCTGCCCCATTTCCTGCCCTATGTCCTGCCCCATGTCCTAACATATGTCCTGCCCTATGTCCTTATGCATGTCCTGCTCCATGTCCTTTCCAATGTTATGTCCCATGTCCTACCCCACGGCCTGCCTCATGTCCTGTCCCATGTCCTGCCTCATGTCCTGCCCATGTCTTGCCCCATGTCTTGCCCGAAATCCTGGACCATGTCCTAACCTTTGTCCTGCCCCATGTCCTTATGCATGTCCTGCTCCACGTCCTTGCCCCATGTCCTGCCCCATGACCTATGACCTGTCCCATGTCCTGGTCATGTCTTGCCCAATGTCCTGCCCTATGTCCTGCCCTATTTTCTGCCCCATGTCCTATCCCATGTAGTGACCCATGTCCTAAGCCATGTCCTGCCCCATGTCCTGTCCCATGTCCTGCCCTATGTAATGCCCAATGTCCTCCCTTATGTCCTGCCGCGTGTCCTGCCCCATGTCCCGCCTAATGTCCTAAACCATGTCCTGCTCATGTCCTGCCCCATGTCCTTTTCCATGTTATGTCCCTTGTCCTGGCCCACGGCCTGCTCATGTCCTGTCCCCTTTCCTGCCTAATGTCCTGCCCATGTCCTGCCCCATGTCTTGCCTTAAGTCCTGCCCCATGTCCAGTCGCAGGTCCCGCCCCATGTCCTGCCACATGTCCTGAACCCATGTCCTGCCCCATGTTCTGCAACATGTTCTGCCCCATGTCTTGCCCATGTCCCATGTCCTGCCTCATGGCCTGCTCATGTCCTGCCCCATGTCATTTCCCATGTTTTGTCCCATGTCCTACCCCACGACCTGCCTTATGTCCCGTCGTATGTCCTGCCCCATGTTCTGCCCCATATCCTGTCACATGTCCTGCCCCATGTCCTATGTCCTGTTCCAGGTCCTGCCCCATGTCCTCCCCAATTTTCTGCCCCATGTCCTATCCCATGTCCTGACCCATGTCCTGTCCCATGTCCTGCCCCATGTCCTGTCCCAGGTCTTGCCCTATGTCATGCCCAATGTCCTGCCCCATGTCCTGACCAACGTCCTGCCCCAGGTCCTGCCCATGACCTATGTCCTGTCCCATGTCCCCCATGTCCTGCCCAATGTCCTGTTCTATGTCCTTTCCCATGTCCTGCACCACGTTCTGCCCCATGTCCTGCCCCATATCCTATGTCCTGTCCCATGTCCTGCTCCACGTCCATGCCCCATGTCCTGCCCCATGACCTATGTCCTGTCCAATCTCCTGCTCATGTCCTGCCCCATGTCCTTTTCCATGTTATGTCCCATGTTCTGCCCCACGGCCTGCCTCATGTCCTGTCCCATGTCCTGCCTCATGTCCTGCCCATGTCCTGCCCATGTCCTGCCCCATGTCCTGCCGCATGTCCTGCCCATGAGCCATGTCCTGCCCCATGTCCTGTCGCATGCACTGCCCCAAGACCTGCCCCATGTCCTATCCCATGTCCTGACCCATATCCTGCCCTATGTGTTGCCCCATGTGTTGCCCTAAATCATGGCCCATGTCCTGCCCCATGTCCTATGTCCTATCCGATGTCCTGCCCCATGACCTATGACCTGTCCCATGTCCTGCTCATGTCTTGCCCAATGTCCTGCCCCATGTCCTGCCCTATTTTCTGCCCCATGTCCTATCCCATGTAGTGACCCATGTCCTAAGCCATGTCCTGCCCCATGTCCTGTCCCATGTCCTGCCCTATGTAATGCCCAATGTCCTCCCTTATGTCCTGCCGCGTGTCCTGCCCCATGTCCCGCCTAATGTCCTAAACCATGTCCTGCTCATGTCCTGCCCCATGTCCTTTTCCATGTTATGTCCCTTGTCCTAGCCCACGGCCTGCTCATGTCCTGTCCCCTTTCCTGCCTAATGTCCTGCCCATGTCCTGCCCCATGTCTTGCCTTAAGTCCTGCCCCATGTCCAGTCGCAGGTCCCGCCCCATGTCCTGCCACATGTCCTGAACCCATGTCCTGCCCCATGTTCTGCAACATGTTCTGCCCCATGTCTTGCCCATGTCCCATGTCCTGCCTCATGTCCTGCTCATGTCCTGCCCCATGTCATTTCCCATGTTTTGTCCCATGTCCTACCCCACGACCTGCCTCATGTCCTGTCCCATGTCCTGCCTCATGTCCTGCCTATGTCCTGCCCCACTGCTTTGGCCTAAGTCTTGCCTTATGTCCCGTCGTATGTCCTGCCCCATGTTCTGCCCCATATCCTGTATCATGTCCTGCCCCATGTCCTATGTCCTGTTCCAGGTCCTGCCCCATGTCCTCCCCAATTTTCTACCCCCTGTCCTATCCCATGTCCTGACCCATGTCCTGTCCCATGTCCTGCCCCATGTCCTGTCCCAGGTCTTGCCCTATGTCATGCCCAATGTCCTGCCCCATGTCCTGACCAACGTCCTGCCCCAGGTCCTGCCCATGACCTATGTCCTGTCCCATGTCCCCCATGTCCTGCCCAATGTCCTGTTCTATGTCCTTTCCCATGTCCTGCACCACGTTCTGCCCAATGTCCTGCCCCATATCCTATGTCCTGTCCCATGTCCTGCTCCACGTCCACGCCCCATGTCCTGCCCCATGACCTATGTCCTGTCCTATCTCCTGCTCATGTCCTGCCCCATGTCCTTTTCCATGTTATGTCCCATGTTCTGCCCCACGGCCTGCCTCATGTCCTGTCCCATGTCCTGCCTCATGTCCTGCCCATGTCCTGCCCATGTCCTGCCCCATGTCCTGCCGCATGTCCTGCCCATGAGCCATGTCCTGCCCCATGTCCTGTCGCATGCCCTGCCCCAAGACCTGCCCCATGTCCTATCCCATGTCCTGACCCATATCCTGCCCCATGTGTTGCCCCATGTGTTGCCCTAAATCATGGCCCATGTCCTGCCCCATGTCCTATGTCCTGTCCGATGTCCTGCCCCAAGTCCTACCCCATTTCCTGCCTTATTTCCTGCCCCATGTCCTGCCCCATGTCCTGCCCCATGTCCTGTCCCATTTCCTGCCCTATGTCCTGCCCATTATCCTTACATATGTCCTGCCCTATGTCCTTGTGCATGTCCTGCTCCATGTCCTTTCCAATGATATGTCCCATGTCCTACCCCACGGCCTGCCTAATGTCCTGTCAGATGTCCTGCCTCATGTCCTGCCCATGTCTTGCCCCATGTCTTGCCCGAAGTCCTGCCCCATGTCCCGTCGCATGTCCTGCCCCATGTCCTGCCCCATGTCCTGTCCCATATCCTGCCCCATGTTCGGCCCCATGTCCTGCCCCAAGTTCAATGTCCTGTTCGATGTCCTGCCCAAGGTCGTACCTCATTTCCTGCCCTATGTCCTGCCCCATGTCCTGCCCCATGTCCTGCCCCATGTCCCGCCTCATGACCTGCCCCATGTCCTATGTCCTGTCCGATGTCCTGCCCTATGTCCTACCTCATTTCCTGCCCTATGTCATGCCCCATGTCCTGCCCCATGTCCTGCCCCATGTCCTGTCCCATGTCCTGCCCCTAACCTAACCTATGTCCTGCCCCATGTCCTTATGCATGTCCTGCTCCATGTCCTTTCCAATGTTATTTCCCATGTCCTACCCCACGGCCTGCCTCATGTCCTGTCCCATGTCCTGCCTCATGTCCTGCACATGTCCTGCCCCATGTCTTGCCCGAAGTGCTGCCCCATGTCCCGTCGCATGTCCTGCCGCATGCCTTGCCCCATGTCCTGTCCCATGTCCTGCCCCATGTTCTGCCCAATTTCCTGCCCTATGTCCCGCCCCATGTCCTAACATATGTCCTGCCCTATGTCCATATGCATGTCCTGCTCCATGTCCTTTCCAATGTTATGTCCCATGTCCTACCCTACGGCCTGCCTCATGTCCTGCCCATGTCCTGCCCCATGTCTTGCCCGAAGTCCCGCCTATGTCCCGTCGCATGTTCTGCATCATGTCCCGCCCAATGACCTGTCCCATGTCCTGCCCCATGTTCTGCCCCATGTCCTGCCCCAAGTTTGATGTCCTTAACGATGTCCTGCACAATGTCCTACCCCATTTCCTGCCCTATGTCCTGCCCCATGTCCTGCTCCATGTCCAGCCCCATGTCTTATCCCATGTCCTGCCCCATGTCCTAACCTATGTACTGCCCCATGTCCTTTTGCGTGTCCTGCCCCATGACCTTTGTCCTGTCTAATGTCCTGCTCATGTCCTGCCCCATGTCCTGCCACATGTCCTGTTCCAGGTCCTGCCCCATGTCCTGCCCTTTTCTTCTGCCCCATGTCCTATCCCATGTAGTGATTTATGTCCTGAGCTATGTCCTGCCCCATGCCCTGCCCCATGTGTTTTCTTATGTCCTGGCCCATGTCCTGCCCCATGTCTTGCCTTTTGTCCAGCCCCATGTCCCGACGCATGTCCCGCCCCATGTCCTGTCCCATGTCCTGAACCCATGTCCTGCCCCATGTCCTGCCCCATGTCCTACCCCATGTCTTGCCCATGTCCCATGTCCTTCCTCATTTCCTGCTCATGTCCTGCCCCATGTCATTTCCCATGTTTGATCCCATGCCCTATCCCACGACCTGCCTCATGTCCTGTCACATGTCCTGCCTCATGTCCTGCCTATGTCCTGCCCCATGTCTTGCCCCAAGTCCTGCCTTAGGTCCCGTCGTATGTCCTATCCCATGTCCTGTCCTATGTCCTGCCCATGTCCTGCCGCATGTCCTGTCGCATGTCCCGCCTCATGTCCTGCCCCATGTCCCATGTCCTGTCCGATGTCCTGCCCCATGTCCTACCCCATTTCCTGCCCTATGTCCTGACCCATGTCCTGCCCCATGTCCTGCCCCATGTCCTGTCCCATGTGTTGCCCCAAATCCTGGCGCATGTCCTGCCCTATGTCCTATATCCTGTGCGATGTCCAGTTCCATGTCCTACCCCATTTCCTGCCCTACGTCCTGCCCAATGTCCTTACATATGTCCTGCTCTATGTCCTTATGCATGTCCTGCTCCATGTGCTTTCCAATGTTATGTCCCATGTCCTACCCCACGGCCTGCCTTATGTCCTGTCCCATGTCCTGCCTCATGTCCTGCCCATGTCCTGCCCCATGTCTTGCCCGAAGTCCCGCCTATGTCCCGTCGCATGTCCTGCCCCATGTTCCACCCAATGACCTGTCCCATGTCCTGCCCCATGTTCTGCCCCATGTCCTGCCCCAAGTTCGATGTACTTAACGATGTCCTGCACAATGTCCTACCCCATTTCCTGCCCTATGTCCTGCCCCATGTCCTGCCCCATGTCCAGCCCCATGTCTTATCCCATGTCCTGCCCCATGTCCTAGCCTATGTACTGCCCCATGTCTTTATGCATGTCCTGCCCCATGTCCTTTGTCCTGTCCAATGTCCTGCTCATGTCCTGCCACATGGCCTGCCTCATGTCTTGTTCCAGGTCCTGCCCCATTTCCTGCCCTATTTTCTGCCCCATGTCCTATCCCATGTAGTGACCCATGTCCTGAGCCATGTCCTGCCCCATGCCCTGCCCCATGTCTTGCCTTAAGTCCTGCCCCATGTCCCGTCGCATGTCCCGCCCCATGTCCTGTCCCATGTCCTGAACCCATGTCCTGCCCCATGTCCTGCCCCATGTCCTGCCCCAAGTCTTGCCCATGTCCTATGTCCTGCCTCATTTCCTGCTCATGTCCTGCCTCATGTCATTTCCCATGTTTGATCCCATGTCCTATCCCACGACCTGCCTCATGTCCTGTCTCATGTCCTGCCTCATGCCCTGCCTATGTCCTGCCCCATGTCTTGCCCCAAGTCCTGCCTTAGGTCCCGTCGTATGTCTTATCCCATGTCCTGACCCATGTCCTGTCCCATGTCCTGCCTCATATCCTGTCCCATGTCTTGCCCTACGTCATGCCCAATTTCCTGCCCCATGTCCTGACCAACGTCCTGCCCAAGGTCCTGCCCATGACCTATGTCCTGTCCCATGTTCCCTATGTCCTGCCCAATGTCCTGTTCTATGTCCTTTCCCATGTCCTGCACCACGTTCTGCCCCATGTCCTGCCCCATATCCTATGTCCTGTCCCATGTCCTGCTCCACGTTCATGCCCCATGTTCCGCCCCATGACCTATGTCCTGTCCTATATCCTGCTCATGTCCTGCCCCATGTTCTTTCCCATGTTATGTCGCATCTCCTGCACCACGGCCTGCCTCATGTCCTGTCTTATTTCCTGCCCATGTCCTGCCCCATATACTGCCCCATGTCCGGCCGTATGTCCTGCTCATAGGCCATTTCCTGCCCCATGTCCTGTTGCATGCCTTGCCCAAGACTTGCCCCATGTCCTATCCCATGTCCTGACCCATATCCTGCACCATGTGTTGCCCCATGTGTTGCCCTAATTCATGGCCCATGTCGTGCCCCATGTCCTATGTCCTGTCCGATGTCCTGCCCCATGTCCTACCCCATTTCCTGCCCTATGTCCTGCCCCATGTCCGGCCCCATGTCCTGACCCATATCCTGCCCTATGTGTTGCCCCATGTGTTGCCCTAAATCATAGTGCATGTCCTGCCCCATGTCCTATGTCATGTCCGATGTCCTGCCCGTGTCCTACCCCATTTCCTGCCCTATGTCCTGCCCCATGTCCTGCCCCATGTCCTGCCACATGTCCTGTCCCATGTGTTGCCCCAAATTCTGGCGCATGTCCTGGCCTATGTCCTATGTCTTGTGCGAAGTCCTGCCCCATGTCCTACCCAATTTCCTGCCCTATGTCCTGCCCAATGTCCTTACGTTTGTCCTGCCCTATGTCCTTATGCATGTCCTGCTCCATGTCCTTTCCAATGTTATGTCCCATGTCCCACCCCACGGCCTGCCTCATGTCCTCTCCCATGTCCTACCTCATGTCCTGCCTATGTCCTGCTCATGTCTTGCCCGAAGTCTTGCCCTATGTCCTGTACGATGTCCTGCCCAATGTCCTACCCCATTTCCTGCTCTATGTCCTGCCCCATGTCCTGCCTCATGTCCTGCCCCATGTCCTATCCCATGTCCTGCCCCATGTCCTAACCTATGTCCTGGCCCATGTCCTTTTGCGTGTCCTGCCCCATGACCTTTGTCCTGTCCAATGTCCCGCTCATGTCCTGCATCATGTCCTGCCACATGTCCTGTTCCAGGTCCTGCCCCATGTCCTGCCCTATTTTCTGCCCCATGTCCTATCCCATGTAGTGATTTATGTCCTGAGCCATGTCCTGCCCCATGCCCTGCCCCATGTGTTTTCTTATGTCCTGGCCCATGTCCTGCCCCATGTCTTGCCTTTTGTCCTGCCCCATGTCCCGCTGCATGTCCCGCCCCATGTCCTGTCTCATGTCCTGAACCCATGTCCTGCCCCATGTCCCGCCCCATGTCCTACCCCATGTCTTGCCCATGTCCCATGTCCTTCCTCATTTCCTGCTCATGTCCTGCCCCATGTCATTTCCCATGTTTGATCCCATGCCCTATCCCACGACCTGCCTCATGTCCTGTCTCATGTCCTGCCTTATGTCCTGCCTATGTCCTGCCCCATGTCTTGCCCCAAGTCCTGCCTTAGGTCCCGTCGTATGTCCTATCCCATGTCCTGCCCTATGTCCTGCCCATGTCCTGCCGCATGTCCTGTCGCATGTCCCGCCTCCTGTCCTGCCCCATGTCCCATGTCCTGTCCGATGTCCTGCCCCATGTCCTACCCCATTTCCTGCCCTATGTCCTGACCCATGTCCTGCCCCATGTCCTGCCCCATGTCCTGTCCCATGTGTTGCCCCAAATCCTGGCGCATGTCCTGCCCTATATCCTATATCCTGTGCGATGTCCAGTTCCATGTCCTACCCCATTTCCTGCCCTATGTCCTGCCCAATGTCCTTACATATGTCCTGCCCTATGTCCTTATGCATGTCCTGCTCCATGTGCTTTCCAATGTTATGTCCCATGTCCTACCCCACGGCCTGCCTTATGTCCTGTCCCATGTCCTGCCTCATGTCCTGCCCATGTCCTGCCCCATGTCTTGCCCGAAGTCCTGCCCCATGTCCCGTCGCATGTCCTGCCCCATGTCCTGCCCCATGTCCTGTCCCATGTCCTTCCCCATGTCCTGCCCCATGTCCTGCCTCATGTCCTGCCTATGTCCTGCCCCACTGCTTTGGTATAAGTCCTGCCTTATGTCCCGTTGCATGTCCCGCCTAATGTCCTGCCCTATGTCCTATGTCCTGTCCGTTGTCTTGCCCTATGTCCTACCCTATTTCCTGCCCTATGTCCTGCCCCATGTCCTGCCCGATGTCCTGTCCCATGTCCTGTCCCATGTCCTGCCCCCTAACCTAACCTATGTCCTGCCCCATGTCCTTATGCATGTCTTGCTCCATGTCCTTTCCAATATAATGTCCCATGTCCTACCCCACGGCCTGCCGCATGCCCTGCCCCATGTCCTGTCCCATGTCCTGTCCCATGTCCTGCCCCATGTCCTGCCCCATGTCCTGTCCCATTTCCTGCCCTATGTCCTGCCTATTATCCTAACATATGTCCTGCCCTATGTCCTTATGCATGTCCTGCTCCATGTCCTTTCCAATGATATGTCCCATGTCCTACCCCACGGCCTGCCTAATGTCCTGTCAGATGTCCTGCCTCATGTCCTGCCCATGTCTTGCACCATGTCTTGCCCGAAGTCCTGCCCCATGTCCCGTCGCATGTCCTGCCCCATGTCCTGCCCCATGTCCTGTCCCATATCCTGCCCCATGTTCGGCCCCATGTCCTGCCCCAAGTTCAATATCCTGTTCGATGTCCTGCCCAATGTCGTACCTCATTTCCTGCCCTATGTCCTGCCCCATGTCTTGCCCCATGTCCTGCCCTATGTCCCGCCTCATGACCTGCCCCATGTCCTATGTCCTGTCCGATGTCCTGCCCTATGTCCTACCCCATTTCCTGCCCTATGTCCTGCCCCATGTCCTGCCCCATGTCCTGCCCTATGTCCTGTCCCATGTCCTGCCCCTAACCTAACCTATGTCCTGCCCCATGTCCTTATGCATGTCCTGCTCCATGTCCTTTCCAATGTTATGTCCCATGTCCTACCCCACGGCCTGCCTCATGTCCTGTCCCATGTCCTGCCTCATGTCCTGCACATGTCCTGCCCCATGTCTTGCCCGAAGTGCTGCCCCATGTCCCGTCGCATGTCCTGCCGCATGCCTTGCCCCATGTCCTGTTTCATGTCCTGCCCCATGTTCTGCCCAATTTCCTGCCCTATGTCCCGCCCCGTGTCCTAACATATGTCCTGCCGCATGTCCTGTCGCAGGTCCCGCCTCCTGTCCTGCCCCATGCCCCATGTCCTACCCCATTTCCTGCCCTATGTCCTGACCCATGTCCTGCCCCATGTCCTG
Source organism: Protonemura montana (assembly GCA_947568835.1). Taxonomy (NCBI): domain Eukaryota; kingdom Metazoa; phylum Arthropoda; class Insecta; order Plecoptera; family Nemouridae; genus Protonemura; species Protonemura montana. Next base: position 21,973,828 of record OX387604.1, on the reverse strand, counting down.
CCCCATGTCCTGTCCCATGTGTTGCCCCAAATCCTGGCGCATGTCCTGCCCTATATCCTATATCCTGTGCGATGTCCAGTTCCATGTCCTACCCCATTTCCTGCCCTATGTCCTGCCCAATGTCCTTACATATGTCCTGCCCTATGTCCTTATGCATGTCCTGCTCCATGTGCTTTCCAATGTTATGTCCCATGTCCTACCCCACGGCCTGCCTTATGTCCTGTCCCATGTCCTGCCTCATGTCCTGCCCATGTCCTGCCCCATGTCTTGCCCGAAGTCCTGCCCCATGTCCCGTCGCATGTCCTGCCCCATGTCCTGCCCCATGTCCTGTCCCATGTCCTTCCCCATGTCCTGCCCCATGTCCTGCCTCATGTCCTGCCTATGTCCTGCCCCACTGCTTTGGTATAAGTCCTGCCTTATGTCCCGTTGCATGTCCCGCCTAATGTACTGCCCTATGTCCTATGTCCTGTCCGTTGTCTTGCCCTATGTCCTACCCTATTTTCTGCCCTATGTCCTGCTCCATGTCCTGCCCGATGTCCTGCCCCATGTCCTGTCCCATGTCCTGCCCCCTAACCTAACCTATGTCCTGCCCCATGTCCTTATGCATGTCTTGCTCCTTGTCCTTTCCAATATTATGTCCTATGTCCTACCCCACGGCCTGCCGCATGCCCTGCCCCATGTCCTGTCCCATGTCCTGTCCCATGTCCTGCCCCATGTCCTGCCCCATGTTCTGCCCCATTTCCTGCCCTATGTCCTGCCCCATGTCCTAACATATGTCCTGCCCTATGTCCATATACATGTCCTGCTCCATGTCCTTTCCAATGTTATGTCCCATGTCCTACCCTACGGCCTGCCTCATGTCCTGTCCCATGTCCTGCCTCATGTCCTGCTCATGTCCTGCCCCATGTCTTTCCCGAAGTCCTGCCCCATGTCCCGTCGCATGTCCTGCCCGAAGTCCTGCCCCATGACCTGTACCATGTCCTGCCCTATGTTCTGCCCCATGTCCTGCCCCAAGTTCTATGTCCTTTACGATGTCCTGCCCAATGTCCTACCCCATTTCCTGCCCTATGTCCTGCCCCATGTCCTGCCCTATGTCCAGCCTTATGTCCTGTCACATGTCCTGCCCCACTGCTTTGGCCTAAGTCCTGCCTTATGTCCCGTCGCATGTCCCGCCTCATGTCCTGCCTCATGTCCTATTTCCTGTCCGATGTCCTGCCCTATGTCCTACCCCATTTCCTGCCCTATATCCTGCCCCATGTCCTGTCCCATATCCTGCCCCATGTCCTGTCCTATGTCCTGCCCCTAACCTAACCTATGTCCTTCCCCATGTCCTTATGCATGTCCTGCTCCATGTCCTTTCCAATCTTATGTCCCATGTCCTACCCCACGGCCTGCCTGATGTCCTGTCCCATGTCCTGCCTCATGTCCTGCCCATGTCCTGCCACATGTCTTGCCCGAAGTCCTGCCCCATGTCCCGTCGCATGTCCTGCCCCATGTTCTGCCCCATGACCTGTCCCATGTCCTGCCCCATGTTCTGCCCCATGTCCTGCCCCAAGTTCTATGTCCTTTACGATGTCCTGCCCAATGTCCAACCCCTTTTTCTGCCCTATGTCCTGCCCCATGTCCTTATGCATGTCCTGCCCCATGACCTTTGTCCTGTCCAATGTCCTGCTCATGTCCTGCCCCATGTCCTGCCTCATGTCCTGTTCCATGTCCTGCCCCATGTCCTGCCCTATTTTCTGCTCCATGTCCTTTCCCATGTGGTGACCCATGTCCTGAGCCATGTCCTGCCCCATGTCCTGTCCCATGTCCTGCCCCTACTTCGGTCAATTCATGGGGCAGGACAAGGGCAGGACATGAGGCAGGACATGGGACAGGACATGAGGCAGGCCGTGGGGTAGGACATGGGACATAACATTGGAAAGGACATGGAGCAGGACATGCATAAGGACATGGGGCAGGACATAGGTTAGGTTAGGGGCAGGACATGGGACAGGACATGGGGCAGGACATAGGGCAGGAAATGGGGTAGGACATGGCGCAGGACATTGGACAGGATATAGGACATGGGGCAGGACATTAGGCAGGACATGGGAAAGGACATGAACAGGCCGTGTGGCAGGACATGGGACATAACATGTGAAAGGACATGGGGCAGGACATGAGCACGACATGGTTTAGGACATGGGGGGGGGACATGGGGCAGGACAAGCGGCAGGCCATAAGGAAGGACATTGGGCATGACATAGGGCAAGACATGGGACAGGACATGGGGCAGGACATGGCTCAGGACATGGGTCACTTCATGGGATAGGACATGGGGAGAAAATAGGGCAGGACATGGGGCAGGACCTGGAACAGGACATGAGGCAGTACATGTGGCAGGACATGAGCAGGACATTGGACAGGACAAAGGTCATGGGGCAGGACATGCATAAGGACATGGGGTAGGACATAGGTTTGGACATGGGGCAGGACATGGGATAGGACATGGGGCAGGACATGGGGCTAGACATGGGGCAGGACATAGGGCAGGAAATGGGGTAGGACATTGGGCAGTACATTGTACAGGACATAAGTAGGGTATAATTGCCGGTTCTAGATCAGAAGGAGAAGGAAGTCATTGACCTCTGTGGGAAAACTGCTGACGCCCGGAAAATTCCTAGCGTCTTGGACGGTACGAAATAAAATGCAGATTCAGCAGAAATTTGAGATGTGCGCGTGCGCATTTTTACTGTTAGCTAAGGTGATATAACATTTGAAAATAACTATAGTCGATTCATTTTGAGATGACCTCCTGCATATAATCATGCATGTATACGTGCATGTTAAGGTGCACTTCTTACGTGATTTCTTAAAATAAATGTACTTTAGATGTTTAAGAAATATAAATGCAGTAACCTAATCTAATTTCCCACGATCAGATGTCACTGTACTAAATGACACGTACCTACAGTCTGTTCATTCTACATAAATAATCATACATCTGACACTCAACTGCATATATGCATTTCTGGTGTACTACCTTAAATGAACTGTACTATAGCTTCCTACAAAAATATTATTGCAATGCCGATGTAACATTTTCCCAGATTTTCCCAGCGTGGCCCTCGTATTGCTTGATAGATTCATCGATCAAACGCTGATTTGACAAAATCAGATTTCACTGTACCAAATAACAAGTACTTCTATAGTAGGTTTATTCTTAAGAAACGTCATCTGTTTCCATTATATGCCTGTGTAATTATACACGATTACTGCCCAGAGTTTAGATGGTTATACATTACAATGAACGCACTTTAGATAATATGTTAGTGGTCAATAATTGCAAATCAGCAAAATGTTAGGACAATGAACTGTTCGACGTTCTGTTCTCACCGACATCATCATTCGATTCAAAGTTATCAGAGACATTGTACAGTGTAATCAGATCCAGCTGATATAAGCTTGATTTTTTAACGTTACGCCTCGCACATTGACTGCAGCAATTATACTACTCGAAATATTTTGATATTGCTACCTCAGCATAAAATCTTATTTTCCTAAAATTAAAAAAAAAAACGAACTGATTAGAATAATAAAAATATATAGAAATTACTTAAAATAACTTCTTATCATCACCATCATCATCATTATCAGCAAGAATGGAATCAAAAAATGAAATACAAAATTTAATGTGAGTATACCTATTTAATAAATTCGAATATTAATTTTCATTTAAATTGGATTTGTATAATTGTCTAAAAGATGTTTACACAATCTCTGTGTTCATTCTTGCAGGGATCTAGAGAATGCATGTGATGCTATTTTAGCAATGGTGACAAATTCACCAGCAGCATCAGATGACAGGTACGCATTCTTTGTAGATTCATTTTACAAAACATTCGATTAATACCTTCAACTTATTTATTTTTATTTTTATTTACAGTCCTACTGAAGTCCCAACAGTTAGACCATTCTTCGGACCTTGCGATCTCTGCGGATCAACATTTTCTAGAAAAGACAATTTAAAAAAACATCGCAGTTTAGAACACTTTCAGTGTAGCGTGTGTTCAAAATTTTTCTTGAATGAAAAGAAGATGCTGACTCATCATGCCAGTCATGATAACGTTGGTAATCGTCAAAACCCGTCGACTTCGACAGAAATACCATCTTCAAATCAACAACATTCTCTACAAAGCTTAAATCAAATCGGTAGGGGAAAACTTTCAAAATCTGCGCTAAACAGGAGCGTTAAAACTTACACGTTCAAAATTCCAGATGATCGTATTGATGTTTTAACATATTTGGCTGATAACAAAAATGATATTGAAATTCAATTAATGAAGAATATTTCGAAATCCCGCGGTGTTAAATGGTACCTGACAATTTATCCACTCTTCACCAAAATTGTGGCAGACAAGCAAAGCGAGTCAACACCATGCTTCAGAAGTTGCAACTTCACACTATTACAACATTTTGAGTTTAATAAACAATTTAATCAAGCTTTTGAGTCGATTGCAAAGGCAAAATCAAATTTTCAGAGGGAAGGTAGTAATTGGAATTTTGAAAGAATTCTAAGATTTGAACTTAACATCGCCAAATATGTTCCCTTAGCTGCAAGTAGTTACATTCCCTTACCAAAAAAATTAGTAAAAAAAAAGGCGATTTTAAATGTTCAAAACAACGACCAAAAATGCTTCCTTTGGTCTGTGTTAGCACATTTATATGAACCCTGTCACAATCGAAATCGTATACATGCATACAAGCAATACGAGTCACACTTGAATATGTCAGGTATTGAATACCCCGTCCAAATTTCAAAATTATCTCGTTTTGAGAAACAGAACAATATATCTGTAAACGTGTTTGGATATGAATGTGAAGTTTTTCCGCTCCGAATCACAAAATTTTCCTGCGATACTCATATAAATTTATTGTATTTATCAAACGAAACGACGAATCACTTTTGCTTGATAAGCAGTTTAAGTCGCTTGCTAGGTTCAGTAACTCATCACGAACACCGATCATTTTACTGTCATTTTTGCTTACATAGATTTTCAAGACAATCGCTCCTTGATGATCATTCGAAGTTTTGCAATAAAAACGAACCACAGAAAATAAAAATGCCATCTGATAATATAATGCGATTCAAAAATTATCATTTCATGTTGAAAGTACCTTTCACAATTTACGCAGATTTTGAAAGTTTAAACCTGAAAATAAGTGGATGCTCTCCGAATGATGATTTCTCGCACACTTTAAAAACAACTCAACATATGTGTTCAGGATATTCATATGTTGTGATAAATGCAAAGGGTGAAATGCACAAACCTTTAGTTGTGTATAGAGGATCAGATGCAATCACTCACTTCCTTAAAAGCATTTTAAAAGAGGAAGAAGAGTTGCAAAAGCTAATGAATGAAAATAATCCGATAATAATTACTCCGGAAGATGAGCAGAGCTTTCTGAATTCAAAAGAATGTTTTATTTGCTCGAAGGATCTCGATGAATTTAGGGTACGCGATCATTGTCACATGTCTGGACTTTACAGAGGAGCAGCTCATTCCTCGTGTAATCTCAACTTCAAACAGGCTAAACATATTTCAGTCTTGTTTCACAATTTAAAAAATTATGATAGTCATATTATTATGCAGGAACTTGGAAAATTCAAATTTTGTAAAATCACGTGTATCCCAAACAACACTGAAAAATATGTTGCATTCCAGATTAATTCTTTGCGTTTTCTCGACTCTCTTCAATTTTTGAATACATCTCTTGAAACACTCACTAAAAATTTGTTAAGCTATGGAGAGGATAAATTTAAAATTACCAAACAGAACTTTGAAAACAAGGAAGAATTTACACATCTTCTCCGTAAGGGCGTTTTTCCATATGACTACATGGATTCACAAACAAAATTTGACGAGACAAAACTACCTTCTAAAGCAGCTTTTTATAACACGATTCGCGATGAACATATTAGTGACGAAGATTATGAACATGCTAAAAAGGTTTGGAGTCTATTTAAAATCCAAAATTTAGGCGAGTATCAGGATTTATATGTCAAAACAGATGTGTTATTGCTAGCAGATATTTTTGAAAGCTTCCGAGAAATATCTATGAAACATTATAAACTTGATCCCTTACAGACGTATACATTGCCAGGTTACTGCTGGCAATCATTTCTTAAGATGAGCGGCTGCCACCTCGAATTACTTACGGATCCTGATATGTACTTATTCATGGAGCAGGGAATACGAGGCGGAGTTTCAATGATCTCAACCCGTTACGCATCAGCAAATAACAAGTACGTAGATGACTTCGATAAGAACGCTGAATCGTCGTATATTATTTATTGGGATGTGAACAATCTATACGGGCAAGCGATGTCTCAAAAATTACCTATCAGTCATTTTGAATGGATGAATGAGGATGAAATAAGTCAGTTTAATATTCATAATATTTCACAAGACTCTGAATTTGGATACATTTTAGAGGTCGATTTGGAATATTCACATAATCTGCATGAATTGCACAATGATTATCCTGTGGCTCCGGAGAATATAAACGTTACTGAAGAGATGATTTCTCCTTACAGTAAGAAACTGTTGGAAGACTTGAACTTTAAACCTGCAAAAAATGTCAGAAAACTAGTACCAAACCTAAACGATAAAACCAACTACATAATTCATTATAGAAATTTGCAACAATATCTTGACTTGGGATTAAAACTTCTTAAAATTCATCGAGTTCTTAAATTTAAGCAAAGCTCTTGGTTAAAAGAATATATAGAATTTAACACATCGCAGCGTAAACAGGCGACCAACTCTTTTGAAAAAGATTTCTTCAAGCTAATGAACAATGCTGTTTTTGGTAAGACTATGGAAAACCTTCGTAACAGAGTTAACATTGAATTAGTGAACGTAGAAAAGAGGCTATTAAAAGTTGTAGCGGCTCCTTCGTTTGAGAGTTTCACAATTTTTTCAAATGATCTTGTAGCCGTGCAATCCAAAAAGAAATGTCTCATTCTCAATCGACCAATTTACGCAGGGTTCGCAATATTAGAGCTAAGCAAGGGATTTGTTTATGATTTCCATTACAACTTTGTAAAGAATAAGTATGGAAATAATGCCACCTTACTTTTCACCGACACCGATAGCCTGACATATCATATAAAAACCGAAGATATATATTGCGATATGAAAGCTCATATGAATCTATTCGACACTTCAAATTACCCAAGCACACATCATCTGTACAGCAATGTCAATATGAAAGTTCCAGGTAAAATGACAGATGAAACCGCTGGTGCTGTCATAAAAGAATTTGTAGGATTGAGGGCTAAGATGTATTCCATTTTAGAAGCTAATGGAAAATGTAAGAAAGTAGGAAAAGGAGTTTTGAGATATGTTTTAGAAAAAGTAATTAAACACGATGATTACAAGAAATCGATTTTTCAAAAAGTGATTCAAAGTGCATCTATGTCTAGCATTCGAAGTTTTAATCATAACTTATATACAATAACTCAACGAAAGATCACACTATCACCATTCGACGATAAAAGATATGTATTAGACGATGGATATCATACACTTGCCCATGGCCATTGTAATATTATTGATATTGATGAACTGGATCGCGATTCAGATGATTGCAATTAGTTAATAAATTAACCAGGTGTTGGCTGTGTAATAAAAAATAAATAAACATGTACATAAATAACTGATTAATTTTGAATTCCTATCACACCTCCTCATCCTTTACTGCCATACTACAACTTATTATAATTCATGAATGTTTACTCAGGATCCAAATAAATGGTGTAGTATCTTCTAGTTACCACCAGTCTTCAATATGGAAGTGAGGTGGAAGGTACCATTCACTAGTCTTTTAGCTGGAAGTACAGGTTGTGGTAAAACTACATTTGTTAGACGATTTATATCGAATCTAGATGAAATGACTGATACACACATCAATCAAATCATTTGGTGCTACTCAGAAATGCAAGATTTTCACGATTCCATTACTGATTCTCGCGTTACATTTCACAAAGGTATACCGAATATCGATGATTTTAGTGCAGAAAGTGGTGGAAAACTAATAATTATAGATGATATGATGTCAGAAATGGACAACAGAGTAATCGACTTGTTCACGAAATATTCACATCACAAAAATATTTCAGTTTTTTTCATTACACAAAATTTATTCCATAAAGGTAAAGGAATGCGAGACGTATCTCTGAATTCTCATTATATCGTCTGCTTCCGCAACCCACGAGATCGGAAACAGTTTTCATTTTTAGCTAAGCAAATAAGTCCGCGAAATGTAAAATTTTTGGAAGAAGCCTATGAAGATGCCACTAAATTACCATACGGATACCTACTTGTTGACTGTCACCAGACAACTGATGAAAATCTACGCATTCGAACATCAATTTTTCCAGACGATGTAAACCATTTTGTTTATATTCCTAAATTATTATAAATAACTGATGATGCGACTCTCTTTTATCATTCTCTCATCATGAGTGCTTCAGTTATCAAAGAAATGGACCTCCTTAAGGTTTTAAACAAAAGCGGACCAAAAATGCGCAAAGCCATTTTGAAAGTCGCTGATAGAAATCTAATCAAATCGATATTGGAGTGCATACAAAACTGTATTTTAGGGAATGTTCCCCTGAAACCTGGTCATAAAAGCCGACTCTCTCGACACAAGCACACGCTCAGAAAATTGATAAAGAAAGGTGATACTTGGCAGAAAAAAAAGAAAATTCTTCAGAGAGGTGGGTCTCTGATTCCCTTATTGTTGGGACCAATTCTGAGTGGTGTAATTTCGGGATTGATGACATGATGAATAATTGCAAGAAGATGGTTTTAATTGATCAACAAACACTCGATCGACTTGGTAAGACACCAGTTAATAGTTTACAAGTCAACAAATTTAAAAATACAGCGTCGACAACAAATCCAATCAAGAACATGATTATCGCTTTGAGAAATGAAATGAAGCAAATTCTTCGAATGAAAAGTATGGATGCCAATGAGAAACTTTCACGATATCAAGAAACCTTGCGACGCTATCTACATTTTATTTCTGTATCTTCAAAAATTAACAACAGATCCAGTGAAACATTTCAACCACAATTTGAAGAGAAATTAATTCCTACAGAGTTTAAGCAAGAGATTATTGATGACCAACAAGAAATGAAACCGTTGAATGCATCATCAGATATCTTAGCTGCAAATGTGAATAGTGAAGACGACGAAAAGTCCGAAGTCGAAGATGATAGCAATTTATTGCAAGTCAAGCTATTACAGTCTGTACCTGAAAAGAAACAAGTTGCTGCAAAAGAACTTTATACTCTTCTTTACGACAGCAAACTTATTGACTGGAATAGTTCGACCGGCCTAGTACGAATTAAAAGAAATACTATCGATAACTCAAACATTATTGATTTAATATCCGATGTTCTGATTAACCGACAAGATTCCAATCCCACGGGTTGGAAAGAATTTTTAACTATTTTGGAAGAACTGAAAATCCCGATGAAATATATATCAAACATTCGTCGTAAAAAATTCATTCGTTCATTTCATAGTGAGGTGGTGAGTTCTCCTACTTCAAGTACAGAGAAAAGAAAGAAACGTAAAATTGACGATCAGACACCTTCTCAGGAAGTCACGCATGTAAAGCGTAGAAGTGCTCGTGTGTTGGCTCCAAACTGGAAACGATTTCACTTTAAGCAGCTGTCATGAACGCTAAATCAAGAAAAATATTGCAGAAAATATACTTTGACCCATCACACCCTGCAGGATTTTCAACAACAGGTCAATTATGGAAGGCAGCTGAGAAGAAAATACCTAAGATGCTCGTGCAGCAGTGGCTAGAATCTCAAGACGCGTACAAATTACATCGTCCATTGAGGAAACGTTTCGAAAGAAATAGATATATTGTTAACTATATTGATGATGTTTGGCAGTCAGACTTGTGTGATCTTCAATCTCTTAGTAAATATAATGATAATTATAAATATTTGTTGACTGTAATTGACATTTTCAGTAAATTTGCATGGGCGATACCTTTGCACAATAAAACAAGTTTGGAAGTAATAAGAGGTTTCCAGGAAATATTTAAGTCCTCCAATCGTAAACCCACAAATTTAAATATGGACAAGGGCAAGGAATTCAAAAATAAAAAATTTCAAGCGTTTCTAACAGCGAGGAACATTAATTATTACTATGCTACAAATCCGGATATCAAAGCAGCTGTTGTTGAACGGTTTAATAAAACATTAAAAACTAAGTTGTGGCGATATTTTACCTATTCATCATCTTATCGTTACATTGAGGTTCTTCCCGATCTTCTTCAAGCATATAATAACACTGTTCACCAGACAATAAAAATCGCACCAGTTCATGTGACGATTGATAACATGCTACAAGTATGGCGAACGCTAAACGATCGAGTTCCCTTCAAAAAATTAAAAAAGGATAAGTTCTCAGTTGGTGATCATGTACGAATTTCTAAAGAGAAAGAGCAGTTCGAGAAAGGTTTCGAAAGAAATTGGACGGACGAGATATTTATTATTTCGGAAGTTCTTCCAAGACGTCATTTAACTGTTTATAGAATAGAAGATTTAAGTAATACACCTATCGATGGAACTTTTTACGAAATCGAGTTAAAACGAGTACAAATTCGAAAATCTACTGAATTTAAAATCGATAAAATCATCGCCACGAAGGGGAAGGGACGCAGTTCGAAAGTATTGGTCAAGTGGTACGGATACCCATCATCTCAAAATTCTTGGGTTAAGAAATCAGAAATTATTAATTTAAAATGATTCAAAGTAGCAAAGAATTTTATTTAACCCTTTTGAGCAATAGTTCGGCGTCTTACTATCCGAAGAATACGGCAACTCGCTTTGTGACTCAATTACCACAACGCATAGAATTACAAGATGATATGGAATGTGCTTTATTTGAAATCCATTATCCTTTCATTAATAACGTATTGATAAATGCAAATAAAGTGACCTACAGTGTAAAAACAGCTGATAAAGAAGATGTCATAACCAAGACGATTGAAATTCAGCCTGGCTTCTATAATTCTGTGTCAGCAATTCATCACGCAGTAAATAGTGTCCTCGCAAACGTGACGGGAGACCTAAAGATTTTACTTACCGAAGCTAATTCATTCACGAGAGTAGATATTGCAGAAGATAGTATGATTAAATCTGTAGTGTTATCTGACAATCTAGGATTACAATTGGGATTCGAACCCGGTATGAATATTGTTGCTGATAAAACGTCTCCACACAAATCCCGCTTGAATGTAGGGTTTCAAAAGCAGCTTCTTGTATATTGTGATGTTATTGAATCACACGTAGTGGGCGATATATTTGCGCCACTCGCACGAATGATTAGCATAGATACTCTCTGGTACAAGGAAAAATATGGAAGAAATCATTCACAGTCTTTCAATCCACCAATGTATTTTCCGGTAGCTAAACGAGAGTTTTCATCGATTACTATAGATATAAGAGATGCATTTGGTGATTCAATCTCATTCGATTCTGATGTTCTAAGCGTTGTACTACATTTCCGACGTCGTCGTAACTAGATTTAAAATGTGTAAAAGCAGTAACTATCATGATCGATACATTGATTATTTCCAAAATCAATGTGGATCGGGGATGAATATATATCACGGTAGCAAATTTCAGCGTGGTTGTGGACTAGCGTCATTTTATAAAAATATGTGGCGATTAGCAGTACCGATATTTAAAAGTGGAGCTCGATCTCTTGCTCAAGAAGGACTCATGACTGGAGTAAATTTTGCAAATGATTTAATGGAAAGAAAAAATGTGAAACAATCGTTTGAAAATAGATTGAAGGAAGCTGGTTCGAATCTTAAACGAAAAGCCGAAGATAAACTTACTCTTATGAAGGGCTCGGGTCTTAAACGATTGAAAAGCTGCCAATCACTTCAGTTGGTGCCGGGCAACCGTGGTAGGAAGGCTGTTGTTGTTAAAAAGAAGAAGAGACAATCTTCGAGTCATCAACGCAAGAAAACCACCAAGAAGATCAAGTTATCGAGAAGAGTGCGAGATATTTTTGAAAAGTGAAAATGTCTGTTATACATAGCAATTCGATGGAGGCTATGAAATCTGAGCTCGATCTTTTCACAACACCTTTAACACAAGCAGCCATCGAATATGGATACAAAGCAGCATATAAACCTATTGTGTCTTTGGAAGGAAATTCACAATTCGAGTTTGTTGTAAATAATAATGGAAATGAGTTCATTGATCTTGCATACACAGAGCTCCTTTTAACAGCAAAAATTACCAAAGCAGATGGTACTAATTTAATTGCTGATGATAAAGTTGTGACCGGACCGGTCAATAACTGGATGCATAGTTTGTTTTCGCAAGTGGAGGTCTCATTGAATGGTAAACTGATATCATCGCCTTCACACACTTATGGTTATCGAGCATATATTGAAACTTTACTGAACTTTGGTTCATCAGCTAAAAAAACGCATTTAACTTCCAGACTGTGGTATAAAGATACTGCAGGTAAATTCAACGATTTCAAGGATAATGATGGACTTGTTAAGAGGTCAAGCTTCATAAAAGGTAGTAAAACTGTGGATCTAATGTCTAGTATCCATCATGAGCTGTTTGCATCTGATAAGCTGCTTATTAACGGTGTTGAAATGCGATTAAAATTTCATTTAAATAAAGACGCATTTCATTTAATGTCAGAAGATACTTCGGTAAAGACGCACATTCTTGATGCGACGTTGTTTGTGAGGAAAGTCAGAATCAAACCTGAGCTGCATTTGGGATACTCGCGAGCACTCGAACGATCGAATCTGAAGTATCCATTGAATCGAGTAGAAATTAAAAATATTACAATCCCTGCGGGGGTCATATCTAGAACTATTGATAATTTATATTTAGGGACGTTACCTAAACGAGTTGCGATTGGATTTGTTTCAAATGCTGCGTTTAATGGAGATTTTGGGAAAAATCCTTTTTTCTTTGAAAATCATGATTTGAATTTTCTACAATTGTATGTAGATTCACAACAAATTCCTACCACAGCTCTTCAGCCTGATTTCAAGAATAATCTATTCATTCCTGCATATAGGACATTGTTTGAAGGGACAGGCATTAATCATCAAGACGTTGGAAATGATATATCTCGCGAGGAATACGCTCATGGATATTTTCTTACTGTTTTTGATCTTACTGCTGATCAGTCGGCGAGCTCAAATCATTGGTCTATACAGCGAAACGGGTCATTTCGAATTGAAGTTCGATTCAACGCTACCTTAACAGGTCCTGTAGATATGATTTTATATTCCGAAAATGATAGTTTAATGGAAATAACTAGAGATAGAAATGTAATCACAGATTTTTAATATAAAAAAGAAGATGATATTTAGAAAACTAGAATTATTTTTCACCCCCTCCACTACTTTACTAAGTTATTGATGACGGTGACTGCTATAATAACGATTTGGGATAGAAATAAAATCACTTTGAGTCAACGCATTGCAGAAGACGATTCAAAGTCATGAATTCACTACATCTTGAAGAAGTTATGCTATGTGACAAGTTCACAAGTCCGTTATTTCGTGGAGTATTCGCTGCAAACAATCTGCCTCGAATTGTGCAACATCCGTGTGTACTAATAGCGAACACAGATCCTAGTAACAAACCTGGCTCGCATTGGGTTGCTTTTCACATCGACGAATTCGGACGAGGTGAATTTTTTGATTCTTATGGAATCCCACCAATTGTAAAAATGCATCACGAATTTTTGAGTCGTCAGTGTACTACGTGGACATACAACGAAAAACAGCTTCAAAGTCCAACATCTGATGTCTGTGGTGAATGGGTAGCATTATTTCTCGCGCATCGATCTCGAGATCTTAGCATGCAAGAATTCATGTATTTCTTTAATAATAGAACTTGTGATGAAAATGATCAACTCGCACGTTCATTGTTTCAAGAAAAATTCAAAACTTGTTTTACTCCTATCCGAAAATGTATGAACAATCAAACTTGTTGTAGTCGTGAATGTAATCCACTTTATATGATGAGATTTTAATAAATGTATGTAAATTTGGGATTCTGAGTTATTCATAAAACCTGCAAGCATCTTTTTCCTGTCTCCTTATATATTTAAAATAAAATTTAATGCCTGACTGAACAAGATCAAACGTGATCGACACTTGTTAGCTGTGGAAAAAGGTGTCAGAAACAAATCTGAAATCTGCATACCTACGATAGGATAAATGGAGAAGTTTCAATATCTGTAACTGAGATAACTATCAAATTCTACCAAACGTATTCGATTCTTCAACTCACCTTGATATTTATATTTATTCAACATCAGCAATTTTCAAAAACTTATTCAATCAATACTTTATATGATATTTTCGTGAATAAAAACGGATTATGGATGTAGACATGGATCTAGTTTCTGGAATTGGTAATGTTATAAAAGGTTTTTGTTCAATAAATACTCTCAGTGAATTCAGTTTTAAAACAAAATTTTTTCTTTTATTTGTGAATACAGTTCAGTTTTTTAAATATTTTTTTTTTCAATCCGTCAGCAAATTTTAAATATCGTTACATTCTAAAATTGCAGTTGGTGGGTACACCCCAAATTTTTTGGTGCCTTTAAAGGTTATAGTGATCTGTTTAAGATTGAAAGAGGTTAAATCTGAATCGGTAATTTTATTAAATCTAGCGGGGAGAAAATATTTCAAGTTGTTAACGGTGATTTGAATTTGACGACCGTATCTTGTTGTGATCGCCGCCCACTCATCGATTAGAAAAGCTACATGTTCTGGGAGTTCATCTATCTTTCCGAACTCAACTGCCTTGCAGCTCCCAAGTTGGTTAAGGAAGTCCATCTGATAACAAAGAAAAATAGGAAAAACTGAATTAGTATATTTTATATTAGATGTAAATAAATTTCATTCTAGATTTGCAGAAATACTTCTGTGACAGAAAGTATCAAATCATCAAGAAGATTTTAATAAAAATATAAGGTTATTAGAGTTTCTAATAAATATAAAAATATAATTATACTACTTACTTTCTTGCAGTTGTTTCTGTTACTCCTACTGTTGCCGTAACTATTGATCTTGCTGTTGCCTCTCTGATAACTTTGAATCGAATGATGATGTCGGTGAGAACAGAACGTCGAACAGTTCATTGTCCTAACATTTTGCTGATTTGCAATTATTGACCACTTAAATATTATCTAAAGTGCGTTCATTGTAATGTATAACCATCTAAACTCTGGGCAGTAATCGTGTATAATTACACAGGCATATAATGGAAACAGATGACGTTTCTTAAGAATAAACCTACTATAGAAGTACTTGTTATTTGGTACAGTGAAATCTGATTTTGTCAAATCAGCGATTGATCGATGAATCTACCAAGCAATACGAGGGCCACGCTGGGAAAATCTGGGAAAATGTTACATCGGCATTGCAATAATATTTTTGTAGGAAGCTATAGTTCATTTAAGGTAGTACACTAGAAATGCATACATGCAGTTGAGTGTCAGATGTATGATTATTTATGTAGAATGAACAGACTGTAGGTACTTGTCATTTAGTACAGTGACATCTGATCGTGGGAAATTAGATTAGGTTGCTGCATTTATATTTCTTAAACATCTAAAGTACATTTATTTTAAGAAATCACGTAAGAAGTGCACCTTAACATGCACGTATACATGCATGATTATATGCAGGAGGTCATCTCAAAATGAATCGACTATAGTTATCTTCAAATTTTATATCACCTTACACTACAAGCTAACAGTAAAAATGCGCACGCGCACATCTCAAATTTCTGCTGAATCTGCATTTTATTTCGTACCGTCCAAGACGCTAGGAATTTTCCGGGCGTCAGCAGTTTTCCCACAGAGGTCAATGACTTCCTTCTCCTTCTGATCTAGAACCGGCAATTATACCCTACTGACATAGAACATGGGGCAGGACATGGGGCAGAACACGGGGCAGGACATGGGACAGGACATGGGGCAGGACATTTTGCTGATTTGCAATTATTGACCACTTAAATATTATCTAAAGTGCGTTCATTGTAATGTATAACCATCTAAACTCTGGGCAGTAATCGTGTATAATTACACAGGCATATAATGGAAACAGATGACGTTTCTTAGGAATAAACCTACTATAGAAGTACTTGTTATTTGGTACAGTGAAATCTGATTTTGTCAAATCAGCGATTGATCGATGAATCTACCAAGCAATACTCGGGCCACGCTGGGAAAATCTGGGAAAATGTTACATCGGCATTGCAATAATATTTTTGAAGGAAGCTATAGTACAGTTCATTTAAGGTAGTACACCAGAAATGCATATATGCAGTTGAGTGTCAGATGTATGGTTATTTATGTAGAATAAACAGACTGCAGGTACTTGTAATTTGGTACAGTGACATCTGATCGTGGGGAATTAGATTAGGTTGCTGCATTTATATTTCTTAAACATCTAAAGTACATTTATTTTAAGAAATCACGTAAGAAGTGCACCTTAACATGCACGTATACATGCATGATTATATGCAGGAGGTCATCTCAAAATGAATCGACTATAGTTATCTTCAAATTTTATATCACCTTACACTACAAGCTAACAGTAAAAATGCGCACGCGCACATCTCAAATTTCTGCTGAATCTGCATTTTATTTCGTACCGTCCAAGACGCTAGGAATTTTCCGGGCGTCAGCAGTTTTCCCACAGAGGTCAATGACTTCCTTCTCCTTCTGATCTAGAACCGGCAATTATACCCTACTGACATAGAACATGGGGCAGGACATGGGGCAGAACACGGGGCAGGACATGGGACAGGACATGGGGCAGGACATGGGAGTAGGGTATAATTGCCGGTTCTAGATCAGAAGGGAAGGAAGTCATTGACCTCTGGGGGAAAACTGCTGACACCCGGAAAATTCCTAGCGTCTTGGACGGTACGAAATAAAATGCAGATTCAGCAGAAATTTGAGATGTGCGCGTGCGCATTTTTACTGTTAGCTAAGGTGATATAACATTTGAAGATAACTATAGTCGATTCATTTTGAGATGACCTCCTGCATATAATCATGCATGTATACGTGCATGTTAAGGTGCACTACTTACGTGATTTCTTAAAATAAATGTACTTTAGATGTTTAAGAAATATAAATGCAGCAACCTAATCTAATTCCCCACGATCAGATGTCACTGTACCAAATTACAAGTACCTGCAGTCTGTTTATTCTACATAAATAACCATACATCTGACACTCAACTGCATATATGCATTTCTGGTGTACTACCTTAAATGAACTGTACTATAGCTTCCTTCAAAAATATTATTGCAATGCCGATGTAACATTTTCCCAGATTTTCCCAGCGTGGCCCGAGTATTGCTTGGTAGATTCATCGATCAATCGCTGATTTGACAAAATCAGATTTCACTGTACCAAATAACAAGTACTTCTATAGTAGGTTTATTCCTAAGAAACGTCATCTGTTTCCATTATATGCCTGTGTAATTATACACGATTACTGCCCAGAGTTTAGATGGTTATACATTACAATAAACGTACTTTAGATAACATGTTAGTGGTCAATAATTGCAAATCAGCAAAATGTTAGGACAATGAACTGTTCGACGTTCTGTTCTCACCGACATCATCATTCGATTCAAAGTTATCAGAGACATTGTACAGTGGAATCAGATCCAGCTGATATAAGCTTGATTTTTTAACGTTAGGTACGCATCGCACATTGACTGCAGCAATTATACTACTCGAAACATTTTGATATTGCTACCTCCGCATAAAATCTTATTTTCCTAAAATAAAAAAAAAAAAACGAACTGAGTAGAATAATAAAAATATATAGAAATTACTTAAAATAACTTCTTATCACCATCACCATCATTATCAGCAAGAATGGATTCAAACAATGAAATACAAAATGTAATGTGAGTATACCTATTTAATAAATTCGAATATTACTTTTCATTTAAATTGGATTTGTATATTTGTCTAAAAGATGTTTTCACGATCTCTGTGTTCATTCTTGCAGGGATCTAGAGAATGCGTGTGATGCTATTTTAGCAATGATGACAAATTCGCCAGCAGCATCAGATGACAGGTACGCATTCTTTGTAGATTCATTTTACAAAACATTCGATTAATACGTTCAACTTATTTATTTTTATTTTTATTTACAGTCCTACTGAAGTCCCAACAGTAAGACCATTCTTCGGACCTTGCGAGCTCTGCGGATCAACATTTTCTAGAAAAGACAATTTCAAAAAACATCGCAGTTTGAAACACTTTCAGTGTAGCGTGTGTTCAAAATTTTTCTTGAATGAAAAGAAGATGCTGACTCATCATGCCAGCCATGATAACGTTGGTAATCGTCAAAACCCGTCGACTTCGACAGGAATACCATCTTCAAATCAACAACATTCTCAACAAAGCTTAAATCAAATCGGTAGGGGAAAACTTTCAAAATCTGCACTAAACAGGAGCGTTAAAACTTACACGTTCAAAATTTCAGATGATCGTATTGATTTTTTAACATATTTGGCTGATAACAAAAATGATATTGAAATTCAATTAATGAAGAATATTTCTAAATCCTGCGGCGTTAAATGGTACCTGACAATTTATCCACTCTTCACCAAAATTGTGGCCGACAAGCAAAGCGAGTCAACACCATGCTTCAGAAGTTGCAACTTCACACTCTTACAACATTTTGAGTTTAATAAACAATTTAATCAAGCTTTTGAGTCGATTGCAAAGGCAAAATCAAATTTTCAGAGGGAAGGTAGTAATTGGAATTTTGAAAGAATTCTAAGATTTGAACTTAACATCGCCAAATATGTTCCCTTAGCTGCAAGTAGTTACATTCCCTTACCAAAAAAATTAGTAAAAAAAAGAGCGGTTGTAAATATTCAAAACAACGACCAAAAATGCTTCCTTTGGTCTGTGTTAGCACATTTATATGAACTCTGTCACAATCGAAATCGTATACATGCATACAAGCAATACGAGTCACACTTGAATATGTCAGGTATTGAATACCCCGTCCAAATTTCAAAATTATCTCGTTTTGAGAAACAGAACAATATATCTGTAAACGTGTTTGGATATGAATGTGAAGTTTTTCCGCTCCGAATCACAAAATTTTCTTCCGATACTCATATAAATTTATTGTATTTATCAAACGAAACGACGAATCACTTTTGCTTGATAAGCAGTTTAAGTCGCTTGCTAGGTTCACTAACTCATCACGAACACCGATCATTTTACTGTCATTTTTGCTTACATAGATTTTCAAGACAATCGCTCCTTGATGATCATTCGAAGTATTGCAATAAAAACGAACCACAGAAAATAAAAATGCCATCTGATATTATGATGCGATTCAAAAATTATCATTTCATGTTGAAAGTACCTTTCACAATTTACGCAGATTTTGAAAGTTTAAACCTGAAAATAAGTGGATGCTCTCCGAATGATGATTTCTCGCACACTTTGAAAACAACACAACATATGTGTTCAGGATATTCATATGTTGTGATAAATGCAAAGGGTGAAATGCACAAACCTTTAGTTGTGTATAGAGGACCAGATGCAATCACTCACTTCCTTAAAAGCATTTTAAAAGAGGAAGAAGAATTGCAAAAGCTAATGAATGAAAATAATCCGATAATAATTACTCCGGAAGAGGAGCAGAGCTTTCTGAATTCAAAAGAATGTTTTATTTGCTCGAAGGATCTCGATGAATTTAGGGTACGCGATCATTGTCACAGCAGCTCATTCCTCGTGTAATCTCAACTTCAAACAGGCTAAACATATTTCAGTCTTGTTTCACAATTTAAAAAATTATGATAGTCATATTATTATGCAGGAACTTGGAAAATTCAAATTTTGCAAAATCTCGTGTATCCCAAACAACACTGAAAAATATGTTGCATTCCAGATTATTTCTTTGCGTTTTCTCAACTCTCTTCAATTTTTAAATACATCTCTTGAAACACTCACTAAAAATTTGTTAAGCTATGGAGAGGATAAATTTAAAATTACCAAACAGAACTTTGAAAACAAGGAAGAATTTACACATCTTCTCCGTAAGGGTGTTTTTCCATATGACTACATGGATTCACAATCAAAATTTGACGAGACAGAACTACCTTCTAAAGCAGCTTTTTATAACACGATTCGCGATGAACACATTAGTGACGAAGATTATGAACATGCTAAAAAGGTTTGGAGTCTATTCAAAATCCAAAATTTAGGCGAATATCAGGATTTATATGTCAAAACAGATGTGCTATTGCTAGCAGATATTTTTGAAAGCTTCCGAGAAATATCTATGAAACATTATAAACTTGATCCCTTACTGAAGTATACATTGCCAGGTTACAGCTGGCAATCATTTCTTAAGCTGAGCGGCTGCCACCTCGAATTACCTACGGATCCTGATATATACTTATTCATGGAGCAGGGAATACGAGGTGGAGTTTCAATGATCTCAACCCGTTACGCATCAGCAAATAACAAGTACGTAGATGACTTCGATAAGAACGCTGAATCGTCGTATATTATTTATTGGGATGTGAACAATCTATACGGGCAAGCGATGTCTCAAAAATTACCTATCAGTCATTTTGAATGGATGAATGAGGATGAAATAAGTCAGTTTAATATTCATAATATTTCACAAGACTCTGAATTTGGATACATTTTAGAGGTCGATTTGGAATATTCACATAATCTGCATGAATTGCACAATGATTATCCTGTGGCTCCGGAGAATATAAACGTTACTGAAGAGATGATTTCTCCTTACAGTAAGAAACTGTTGGAAGACTTAATAATAATAATAATAATAATAATAATTGCTTTTATTGTAA
This sequence comes from Protonemura montana, assembly GCA_947568835.1. Lineage (NCBI taxonomy): Eukaryota > Metazoa > Arthropoda > Insecta > Plecoptera > Nemouridae > Protonemura > Protonemura montana. Next base: position 21,952,866 of record OX387604.1, on the reverse strand, counting down.
CAATTGACCAAATAAATGGTATGATACTTGTCAGCATATTTACATGTAAAGTATACATAGCGTAGTGCGACCGATTAATACATAATACATAATACATAATACATACTATCATACACTCATGTCAAAAGATAAAAATTGATCAATAGAATAAAATGCATTATTAATAAGAAAGTTTTTTACATCATTTTTAAAAGTATATTCTTTTGATCCTGTCGTCTTTAAAATTGCTAATGCTTTATTGTACAGCTTAATGCTTACTAAAATTGGATTTTTTAAATCAAATTTTGATACTTTTTTCTTAGGTTTTAATACGTGACTGTTTCTTGTCAAGTATGTATGCGTGGCATTACAATCATTTGTCAATTGTTTGTTATCTATAATTAAGCATACAGCACAATATATAAAAATACAAGGCAATGTCAGAATTTGAAATTTAATAAAATATGGTTTACATGAATCCTTGTAGAACATGCCAGCAGTACAGGGATTTGAGGTGGCTTCAGCTAGGTATCTTATCGCTCTTTTTTGTAGAGTAAAAAGTCTTTTTGTGTGATGTGATAATCCCCACAATAGTATTCCATATGCTAGTCTTGAATGAAGGTAGGAGTAATATACTAGCTTTGCTGTCGCTATATCGCAGATTTGCATTAGCCTTTTAATAAGAAAGCAACCAGAGGCAACTTTTTTACAGACAGCATCAATATGTTCTCCCCATTGCAGTTTATTGTCAACTATGATACCTAGAAATTTTGTTGTGTTTTGTGGAACAATGCTCTTGTTATTTAGGTAAAGAAGGGGGCTCGATCGAAGGTGATGGTCGTTTTTTGAGTGAAATTGCAACATAACCGTTTTCTGTTTGTTTAATGATAGTTTGTTTGTGGTTACCCACTCAGAGATTTCTCTAACAGCTAAGTTATTATTATGAGTTTCGGCAGAACTGTTTGTTTTATCATTTATTAAAAATTGTGTGGTGTCGTCAGCAAAAAGTGTAAGTTGCCCTTGCGTAGTACAAGAAACTATGTCGTTAGTATATAAGATAAATAGTAGTGGCGCTATTATAGATCCTTGTGGTACGCCGATATTTGTTATTGCTTCTTTTGAGTAGAAAGGACCATTTGAACTTATGACTTTTGTAACATAGCACCTATTTAATAAATAGGATTTAACCCAATCATTTGGTAAACCTATTATACCAAAGGTTTTCAGCTTTTCGATTAAAATGTCGTGATTTACCATGTCAAAAGCTTTTGACAGGTCGTAGAAGACCCCAATGGATGACTTTCCATTACTAAGTGAAGTATACACTTTATTCATGAAACTGAGCATGGCGGATGTTGTTGATTTACCATTACGAAATCCGTGTTGACACTCTGATATTAGGCTGTATTTATCTAAGAAGTTAATCAATTTGTTGCAAAAACACTTTTCAAACAATTTGGAAAAAATGGATAGTATTGCTATCGGTCTATAATTTTGTACTGATTCCCGGCATCCCTTTTTATGCAATGGACTTATTATGGCTTTCTTTAATTTGTCCGGGAAGGTGCCAGTTGAAAACGAAGTATTTAGTATATGCTCTAACGGGTCCACTAGGTAGATTGCGTTGTGCCTCAAGATATGCCCCGGAATATCATCAAAACCAGCCGCCTTTTTCTTTTTTGTGACTTTGTCGAATGCATCTAAAATTTCTTTCGAAGTTGCTGGTGTTAAAAAGAAATTTTTGTTGTGATATTTTGATTTTAGAAATGAGACCGGTTTTTTACTTACGCGCGGTAAATTGTCTGTGTAGGCATTTATAGCTGCCTCTTTGAAAAAGTCATTGAAAACGTTTGCTACATCAATAGGTGTAGTGACCCTTTTGATTGTTGCATGGTCACATTTGAGTTCAAGTTCAATGTTCTTACTAATGGGTGGTTTATTTTTGTTTTTATCAATAATAGTCCATGCTTGTTTTGGCTTGTTGTCTGAGGATTTAATCTTTTTTATGTTAGCACACTTTTTGCTTTTTTGAATTAAAATTTTGTAGTTTCTTAAAAGTGTGAGATAGTGTTTATTGTCATCTGCAGTACTTTTATTGGATTTAGTTATTGCATAAAGTTTCATTACTTCTACTGACAAGTCGTGTAACTCTTGTGTGTACCAATTTACATTGGGGTTGTTTTGATTATTAATATGCATCGTTTTTAGTGGAAACGCATTTTCAAATAAGGCATTAAGTATGTTCATAAATTCTTCGAACATCTCATTGACGCTTTCTAACTCGTATATTTTATCCCAGGAAGCTAGGCTTAAGGCTAGCCCGAAGGAATCTATTTTTTCTTTATTAAAAGTCCTTCTTTTCACGTATTCTACTTTGTTTGCCTTTGGTTGCTTTGTTATGTAAAGCAGTAGGACACAGTGGTCTGACAATCCAGCATCTATCGTCTCAGTAAGAACATATTCGTTGCTGGTAAAGATGTTGTCGATGCAAGTTTGGGACGACTTTGTTATTCTTGTGTTTTTTAAAATTCTCAAGTTTATGCCAAATGAACTTAGGGTATCAACTATTTGCGAGGCTTTTTTGCAGGATGAGTTAAAGTTTGAATTGAAGTCTCCACACAAAATAATTTGCTTATTTTGACTGTTTAATCCAAGTAAGATACACGAAAGATTTTCTAAGAATACTTCGAAATTGCCCGATGGAGATCTATACACACACAGAATAATAAAATTTCCAAAGCTGGCGTTTAATTCTATGGCCGTGATTTCAATATCCTTATCTAGAATTAGATTGGGGTCTATTTGTATTGGTTTAGTTACCAAACCTTCTTTTGAAAAGATGATGACACCACCATGTTTAGTTTTTTCCCTACAAAAGAAGGATATTGGAATGTATCCTTGAATTTTAACATAATCAACGTCTTCCTTTTGTAGCCAATGCTCTGTGAAACATAAGATTTCAGGATTATGTATCTTTACAAATGAATCAATGCGATCTGTTTTATATTTAATAGACTGTATGTTTACATGCATCATGATACACTGATTCCTTTTAGAGACATTTAAACTAGCGTTACTAATTGGTTGTTGATAATTGGATACCTTTCGGGCAGTCTGTGCGGATATCCGGGGTGATGTTTGACCATTCGGTGAAAGTGTGGCGGTATGTACGGAGGCGGTTTGCTTTGAGATGTCGGATGAAAATCCTTCGCGGCGAAACAGTTTCCGCAGGCCAATGGTGTATTTCTCTGATTTCTTTCGGTGACTGGGTCAGTGGTGGTGCATCGGTCTTTGCCCTGAACGGTTTGTTGATATCGTCGGTCGGTTATGATTTGGGTCTGTCGGAATTGATTATTTAGGTGCGTCGAATTCTTTTCTGGGTCAGGGATGTTATGCCCATCAATCCTCGATGCTTTATGATTCTGTTGATTGCCGGTCACTGCATTTCTTTCTTGTCTTTCTGAGAACAATATTTTCTTTGAGATAATTTGGGGTAGAGTAGGGAATTCTTCTTCCGGAGATTTCTTTGGTCGGCTTGTTTCCATTTCCCACTGAGACACGGTGGGCATCGAGATATGGGGTACTTTTCGTTTGGCTTTAAGTGATATGTCACTAATGAGCGCGACTAGCTTTTTACAGAATTGATTTTTTCCCTCCTCGCTGAGGTGGTGGCCATGCCTGGTGTAGCCTGACCTAGGAATATCTGTTACATTTGCAATATGTAATTTGGGGAACTCTTTTTGCATTTTGTTCATTATTATGTTTAAAGAGAATATTGTTCGATTTAGTGGTGGATTATCATAGCGATATGGCAGGTTACACAATATCTTTTTTGTGTCTCCTGATTTTACGATGGCTTCTCGGATGGATCGCAAAAACGTATTCTTTTCTTCCCGATCAAAGGGAGACGTAATGTCGTTTGTGCCGCAAGCAATAATGACAGTTTCTGGCGTTCGCCAAGCCTTAGAGGCCAAGTTGCTCTCTATATCTTTAAGTGTTTCTTTCGCCGTTGCGTTTGGTTTGAACATGCAAACTATATTCATACCCGGGAGTTCATCCTGAAGGAGGCTGCGGCAGCCTCGAAGGTGGCTATCTCCGATTAAAAGGACTGATTTTCCCGGATTCTCTGGAAGAACAACTACAGTGTCTCTCGGAATGTGGACATGAACGTGAGTGTTACTGCTCTGGAATTCAGCGATGAGCACTTCATGTACTCGGTTCCACTCTAGGCCATCTCGACCACATCCTATAGTGGGGATTGATACATTTTGGATATTTAGATGATTGCAAAGCAATTTGAGTTCGCGAATACACTTCTTCAGGTCATTAAACGAAGGTTTATGGCGCGATTTTTCTTTGGAGATTAGATAGAACACGTATCTGCTTCCCTCCTTGATATAAGCGACTTCACCTATTTTCTTTTTTTGTGCTTTGAGCTCTTCGGTTTTCTTAAACTTTTCCCGAAAAGCAACTGCAATTCCTGAGGACATCTTCATATCTCTAGCGACGCAATGCGCTAGCGAATGAGCAGGGTTAGATTTGAATAGGTCACTGTCCTTATTTACTGTAACAGCGATATCTGCGTACAACTGTACATTCCCTAGGTTAGTTTTTGAGACAGGACTGCTAACTGGCACGATTTCCCCTTGACTTGAACTTTAAACCTGCAAAAAATGTCAGAAAACTAGTACCAAACCTAAACGATAAAACCAACTACATAATTCATTATAGAAATTTGCAACAATATCTTGACTTGGGATTAAAACTTCTTAAAATTCATCGAGTTCTTAAATTTAAGCAACGCTCTTGGTTAAAAGAATATATAGAATTTAACACATCGCAGCGTAAACACGAAGAAAAGAAGAGATTAGAGAGAAAAAAAGTCTCCTGGAGATAGGAAGAAGAAATGCCAGATTCATGGGCCCAATTCTATTTAACAAACTGCCAGTGACCTTAAAAGCAATTAAAAAGAGAGAATCATTTAAAAAATTATTAAAAGACTTCTTAATACTCCATGGCTTTTATACTCTCGATGAATTTTTAAATTTGAAAAATTGTAACTGTATATATTGTGTATAATAAGTATTTTATTGCCGGAGATGGTCTTACAGTATGTTTAAGGACTAGTTAAGGTCTAGTCAAATTTTATATTTTACTATTATGACAATTTCCAAAGCCTGTTAAAACATTAAAAATTATGTAAACATCTTGGCATGTATGTATACAATGGAAAATAAATAAACAAACAAACAAACAAACAAACAGGCGACCAACTCTTTTGAAAAAGATTTCTTCAAGCTAATGAACAATGCTGTTTTTGGTAAGACTATGGAAAACCTTCGTAACAGAGTTAACATTGAATTAGTGAACGTAGAAAAGAGGCTATTAAAAGTTGTAGCGGCTCCTTCGTTTGAGAGTTTCACAATTTTTTCAAATGATCTTGTAGCCGTGCAATCCAAAAAGAAATGTCTCATTCTAAATCGACCAATTTACGCAGGGTTCGCAATATTAGAGCTAAGCAAGGGATTTGTTTATGATTTCCATTACAACTTTGTAAAGAATAAGTATGGAAATAATGCCACCTTACTTTTCACCGACACCGATAGCCTTACATATCATATAAAAACCGAAGATTTATATTGTGATATGAAAGCTCATATGAATCTATTCGACACTTCAAATTACCCAAGCACACATCATCTGTAAAGCAATGTCAATATGAAAGTTCCAGGTAAAATGACAGATGAAACCGCTGGTGCTGTCATAAAAGAATTTGTAGGATTGAGGGCTAAGATGTATTCCATTTTAGAAGCTAATGGAAAATGTAAGAAAGTAGGAAAAGGAGTTTTGAGATTTGTCTTAGAAAAAGTAATTAAACACGATGATTACAAGAAATCGATTTTTCAAAAAGTTATTCAAAGTGCATCTATGTCTAGCATTCGAAGTTTTAATCATAACTTATATACAATAACTCAACGAAAGATCACACTATCACCATTCGACGATAAAAGATATGTATTAGACGATGGATATCATACACTTGCCCATGGTCATTGTAATATTATTGATATTGATGAACTGGATCGCGATTCAGATGATTGCAATTAGTTAATAAATTAACCAGGTGTTGGCTGTGTAATAAAAAATAAATAAACATGTACATAAATAACTGATTAATTTTGAATTCCTATCACACCTCCTCATCCTTTACTGCCATACTACACCTTATTATAATTCATGAATGTTTACTCAGGATCCAAATAAATGGTGTAGTATCTACTAGTTACCAACAGTCTTCAATATGGAAGTGAGGTGGAAGGTACCATTCACTAGTCTTTTAGCTGGAAGTACAGGTTGTGGTAAAACTACATTTGTTAGACAATTTATATCGAATCTAGATGAAATGACTGATACACACATCAATCAAATCATTTGGTGCTACTCAGAAATGCAAGATTTTCACGATTCCATTACTGATTCTCGCGTTACATTTCACAAAGGTATACCGAATATCGATGATTTTAGTGCAGAAAGTGGTGGAAAACTAATAATTATAGATGATATGATGTCAGCAATGGACAACAGAGTAATCGACTTATTCACGAAATATTCACATCACAAAAATATTTCAGTTTTTTTCATTACACAAAATTTATATCATAAAGGTAAAGGAATGCGAGACGTATCTCTGGATTCTCATTATATCGTCTGCTTCCGCAACCCACGAGATCGGAAACAGTTTTCATTTTTAGCTAAGCAAATAAGTCCGCGAAATGTAAAATTTTTGGAAGAAGCCTATGAAGATGCCACTAAATTACCATACGGATACCTACTTGTTGACTGTCACCAGACAACTGATGAAAATCTACGCATTCGAACATCAATTTTTCCAGACGATGTAAACCATTTTGTTTATATTCCTAAATTATTATAAATAACTGATGATGCGACTCTCTTTTATCATTCTCTCATCATGAGTGCTTCAGTTATCAAAGAAATGGACCTCCTTAAGGTTTTAAACAAAGGCGGACCAAAAATTCGCAAAGCCATTTTGAAAGTCGCCGATAGAAATCTAATCAAATCGATATTGGAGTGCATACAAAACTGTATTTTAGGGAATGTTTTTCTGAAACCTGGTCATAAAAGTCGACTCTCTCGACACAAGCACACGCTCAGAAAATTGATAAAGAAAGGTGATACTTGGCAGAAAAAAAAGAAAATTCTTCAGAGAGGTGGGTCTCTGATTCCCTTATTGTTGGGACCAATTCTGAGTGGTGTAATTTCGGGATTGATGACGTGATGAATAATTGCAAGAAGATGGTTTTAATTGTTCAACAAACACTCGATCGACTTGGTAAGACACCAGTTAATAGTTTACAAGTCAACAAATTAAAAAATATAGCGTCGACAACAAATCCAATCAAGAGCATGATTATCGCTTTGAGAAATGAAATGAAGCAAATTCTTCGAATGAAAAGTATGGATGCCAATGAGAAACTTTCACGATATCAAGAAACCTTGCGACGCTATCTACATTTTATTTCTGTATCTTCAAAAATTAACAACAGATCCAGTGAAACATTTCAACCACAATTTGAAGAGAAATTAATTCCTACAGAGTTTAAGCAAGAGATTATTGATGACCAACAAGAAATGAAACCGTTGAATGCATCATCAGATATCTTAGCTGCAAATGTGAATAGTGAAGACGACGAAAAGTCCGAAGTCGAAGATGATAGCAATTTATTGCAAGTCAAGCTATTGCAGTCTGTACCTGAAAAGAAACAAGTTGCTGCAAAAGAACTTTATACTCTTCTTTACGACAGCAAACTTATTGACTGGAATAGTTCGACCGGCCTAGTACGAATTAAAAGAAATACTATCGATAACTCAAACATTATTGATTTAATATCCGATGTTCTGATTAACCGACAAGATTCCAATCCCACGGGTTGGAAAGAATTTTTAACTATTTTGGAAGAACTGAAAATCCCGATGAAATATATATCAAACATTCGTCGTAAAAAATTCATTCGTTCATTTCATAGTGAGGTGGTGAGTTCTCCTACTTCAAGTACAAAGAAAAGAAAGAAACGTAAAATTGACGATCAGACACCTTCTCAGGAAGTCACGCATATAAAGCGTAGAAGTGCTCGTGTGTTGGCTCCAAACTGGAAACGATTTCACTTTTAGCAGCTGTCATGAACGCTAAATCAAGAAAAATATTGCAGAAAATATATTTTGACCCATCACACCCTGCAGGATTTTCAACGACAGGCCAATTATGGAAGGCAGCTGAGAAGAAAATACCTAAGATGCTCGTGCAGCAGTGGCTAGAATCTCAAGACGCGTACACATTACATCGTCCATTGAGGAAACGTTTCGAAAGAAATAGTTATATTGTTAACTATATTGATGATGTTTGGCAGTCAGACTTGTGTGATCTTCAATCTCTTAGTAAATATAATGATAATTATAAATATTTGTTGACTGTAATTGACATTTTCAGTAAATTTGCATGGGCGATACCTTTGCACAATAAAACAAGTTTGGAAGTAATAAGAGGTTTCCAGGAAATATTTAAGTCCTCCAATCGTAAACCCACAAATTTAAATATGGACAAGGGCAAGGAATTCAAAAATAAAAAATTTCAAGCGTTTCTAACAGCGAGGAACATTAATTATTACTATGCTACAAATCCGGATATCAAAGCAGCTGTTGTTGAACGGTTTAATAAAACATTAAAAACTAAGTTGTGGCGATATTTTACCTATTCATCATCTTATCGTTACATTGAGGTTCTTCCCGATCTTCTTCAAGCATATAATAACACTGTTCACCAGACAATAAAAATCGCACCAGTTCATGTGACGATTATAAATATACTAAAATATGTATAAAGGTGTCGTCAGGGTGCTACCTCATGAAACGAATTATGAATGTTTGTAATACAGCGACAGCAAAAATGATTTACTTTGCTTATGTACATGCTTATATTAGCTATGGAGTTGCACTTTGGGGTAACTCAACGCATAGTAAGAGATTATTTCAATTGCAAAAGCGAGCACTTAGAATTCTTGGTGGTGCAAGTAAAGACCCATGTGGGGACGTATTTTATAAGGACTCTTGCAAAACATTGTTCAGAGATTTTAACATTCTGACGCTGCCTTGTTTATACATTTTTACCACTATAATGTTTGTAATAGAAAATAATCACCTAGTCATTAATAACAACAAGGTCCATGACCATAACACTAGAATTTTAAACAATATTCACGTAGAAAGAAGGAAATTAAAACTTTCTGACAAATGTCCCATAAGGGCAGGCTCTATCCTATTTAACAAACTGCCAACTAGTATAAAAACTCAAAGAAATGTAAATTTTAAAAATATGTTAAAACAATACTTACTCAGAAAGTGTTTTTATAATGTGACAGAATATCTTAACGACACAGACGTATCCAATATCATGTAAAATGATCAATTCAGGACAAATAAAGATATTATTATTATTATTATTATTATTATTGATAACATGCTACAAGTATGGCGAACGCTAAACGATCGAGTGCTCTTCAAAAAATTAAAAAAGGATAAGTTCTCAGTTGGTGATCATGTACGAATTTCTAAAGATAAAGAGCAGTTCGAGAAAGGTTTCGAAAGAAATTGGACGGACGAGATATTTATTATTTCGGAAGTTCTTCCAAGACGTCATTTAACTGTTTATAGAATAGAAGATTTAAGTAATACACCTATCGATGGAACTTTTTACGAAATCGAGTTAAAACGAGTACAAATTCGAAAATCTACTGAATTTAAAATCGATAAAATCATCGCCACGAAGGGGAAGGGACGCAGTTCGAAAGTATTGGTCAAGTGGTACGGATACCCATCATCTCAAAATTCTTGGGTTAAGAAATCAGAAATTGTTAATTTAAAATGATTCAAAGTAGCAAAGAATTTTATTTAACCCTTTTGAGCAATAGTTCGGCGTCTTACTATCCAAAGAATACGGCAACTCGCTTTGTGACTCAATTACCACAACGCATAGAATTGCAAGATGATATGGAATGTGCTTTATTTGAAATCCATTATCCTTTCATTAATAACGTATTGATAAATGCAAATAAAGTGACCTACAGTGTAAAAACAGCTGATAAAGAAGATGTCATAACCAAGACGATTGAAATTCAGCCTGGCTTCTATAATTCTGTGTCAGCAATTCATCACGCAGTAAATAGTGTCCTCGCAAACGTGACGGGAGACCTAAAGATTTTACTTACCGAAGCTAATTCATTCACGAGAGTAGATATTGCAGAAGATAGTATGATTAAATCTGTAGTTTTATCTGACAATCTAGGATTACAATTGGGATTCGAACCCGGTATGAATATTGTTGCTGATAAAACGTCTCCACACAAATCCCGCTTGAATGTAGGGTTTCAAAAGCAGCTTCTTGTTTATTGTGATGTTATTGAATCACACGTAGTGGGCGATATATTTGCGCCACTCGCACGAATGATAAGCATAGATACTCTCTGGTACAAGGAAAAATATGGAAGAAATCATTCACAGTCTTTTAATCCACCAATGTATTTTCCGGTAGCTAAACGAGAGTTTTCATCGATTACTATAGATATAAGAGATGCATTTGGTGATTCAATCTCATTCGATTCTGATGTTCTAAGCGTTGTACTACATTTCCGACGTCGTCGTAACTAGATTTAAAATGTGTAAAAGCAGTAACTATCATGATCGATACATTGATTATTTCCAAAATCAATGTGGATCGGGGATGAATATAAATCACGGTAGCAAATTTCAGCGTGGTTGTGGACTAGCGTCATTTTTTAAAAATATGTGGCGATTAGCAGTACCGATATTTAAAAGTGGAGCTCGATCTCTTGCTCAAGAAGGACTCATGACTGGAGTAAATTTTGCAAATGATTTAATGGAAAGAAAAAATGTGAAACAATCGTTTGAAAATAGATTGAAGGAAGCTGGTTCGAATCTTAAACGAAAAGCTGAAGATAAACTTACTCTTATGAAGGGCTCTGGTCTTAAACGATTGAAAAGCTGCCAATCACTTCAGTTGGTGCCGGGCAACCGTGGTAGGAAGGCTGTTGTTGTTAAAAAGAAGAAGAGACAATCTTCGAGTCATCAACGCAAGAAAACCACCAAGAAGATCAAGTTATCGAGAAGAGTGCGAGATATTTTTGAAAAGTGAAAATGTCTGTTATACATAGCAATTCGATGGAGGCTATGAAATCTGAGCTCGATCTTTTCACAACACCTTTAACACAAGCAGCCATCGAATATGGATACAAAGCAGCATATAAACCTATTGTGTCTTTGGAAGGAAATTCACAATTCGAGTTTGTTGTAAATAATAAAACCATAAAAAAAACGAACCAATTCGTTTAAAAAAAGACGACGTCTTCATTGATTGAGTGTACCAATAGGAACGAAATGAAGCCACAATAAACTTTGTAAATAATTGCCAGAACTGGAAACAGTGCGTCGTTAAACACCACAAATCAATCAATCAACAAGGATTGAAATTTCAAAGTGCATGGGCTGGGGGTGGGGGGGGGGGAGGGAGGGGATAGACGTCTGCATTTACGTATATTTCAATTCTTTTGAACGCTACATGTTTCCAGTTCTGGCAATTATTTACAAAGTTTATTGTGGCTTCATTTCGTACCTATTGGTACACTCAATCAATGAAGACGTCGTCTTTTTTTAAACGAATTGGTTCGTTTTTTTTATGGTTATTTCAATTTTTTTTGCTAAAGGGTGGTTAATTCTGGAAATTCAATTTTTGCATATTTTCGCCGCCATTGCACTCGCCAGTGCCGACAGCGAGGAACCGAACATCTGTTGACGGCTGACGTATTACTCTGGACGCCAACGAAAGAACTAACCCACTCACTCCCATTCCCTCTTTGAACACAGCCCACATTACCTCTGCACAACAATTTATAACCATCTCCCAACATCCATCACTAATTTGCCAACCCGTACCATCTTTAACACTACTCTCAAAGCTTTCTTAATCCAAAATCCGTACTATTCAATAGAAGAATATTTAAATACAATTAAAAGTTAAATATGGAACTAAATTGATGATATAAGTTCCTTAACAATTAGGCTCACACAAATACTCTGTAATTGTACGTAGCATTAAATAAATAAATAAATAAATTTACTAGTTGTATCAAATTAGACATTCACTGTTCATACAGTTTAAAACTGAAAATGCAAAATATTTTCGTGCTCTGCTATACGAACCGCGCATCACGTTATTTGCATTGGATCTGGGCTAGCTGGCTTCGTACGCTATCCACTAGACTACCTGTCATCCATGGCTATCACTGGAAATAATTAATCAAATACTAGCATGAACCTAAGCTATCACTGAATACTGGCCACTGGCTACTGAGGGTGAATGCATCCCTTATAAAAGTGTATTAATTTATTACACGCTACATATATATTTCCAATTTTGGCTTCATCCAACTTTCAAAAAGCTCCAATAAATTGATATTAAATGTTAAATACTCGAGTTGAGGAATTCCACGCAGCGAGCATGCGCAGTCAGGACTTGTGGCGAAGAACGACAAGAACAAAATGTAGAAATGTTACGATTTGGTATTTTTCGGAGCTATATTGGCTTATAAACGGGGAAATACGATAGTTAGGCGAATGTCACCGTCTACATCTTTCGATTGGTTTTTTCCAACAAATCGATTGAAAGAGGTTTCAAAGCTCTCCGACATACAGAAGCTATAGTTTTAAGATCGTGATGTGACGTCACGAAGTTCGTTCTTGTAATCCTTAGAGCACACGCTCAGAAAATTGATAAAGAAAGGTGATACTTGGCAGAAAAAAAAGAAAATTCTTCAGAGAGGTGGGTCTCTGATTCCCTTATTGTTGGGACCAATTCTGAGTGGTGTAATTTCGGGATTGATGACGTGATGAATAATTGCAAGAAGATGGTTTTAATTGTTCAACAAACACTCGATCGACTTGGTAAGACACCAGTTAATAGTTTACAAGTCAACAAATTAAAAAATATAGCGTCGACAACAAATCCAATCAAGAGCATGATTATCGCTTTGAGAAATGAAATGAAGCAAATTCTTCGAATGAAAAGTATGGATGCCAATGAGAAACTTTCACGATATCAAGAAACCTTGCGACGCTATCTACATTTTATTTCTGTATCTTCAAAAATTAACAACAGATCCAGTGAAACATTTCAACCACAATTTGAAGAGAAATTAATTCCTACAGAGTTTAAGCAAGAGATTATTGATGACCAACAAGAAATGAAACCGTTGAATGCATCATCAGATATCTTAGCTGCAAATGTGAATAGTGAAGACGACGAAAAGTCCGAAGTCGAAGATGATAGCAATTTATTGCAAGTCAAGCTATTGCAGTCTGTACCTGAAAAGAAACAAGTTGCTGCAAAAGAACTTTATACTCTTCTTTACGACAGCAAACTTATTGACTGGAATAGTTCGACCGGCCTAGTACGAATTAAAAGAAATACTATCGATAACTCAAACATTATTGATTTAATATCCGATGTTCTGATTAACCGACAAGATTCCAATCCCACGGGTTGGAAAGAATTTTTAACTATTTTGGAAGAACTGAAAATCCCGATGAAATATATATCAAACATTCGTCGTAAAAAATTCATTCGTTCATTTCATAGTGAGGTGGTGAGTTCTCCTACTTCAAGTACAAAGAAAAGAAAGAAACGTAAAATTGACGATCAGACACCTTCTCAGGAAGTCACGCATATAAAGCGTAGAAGTGCTCGTGTGTTGGCTCCAAACTGGAAACGATTTCACTTTTAGCAGCTGTCATGAACGCTAAATCAAGAAAAATATTGCAGAAAATATATTTTGACCCATCACACCCTGCAGGATTTTCAACGACAGGCCAATTATGGAAGGCAGCTGAGAAGAAAATACCTAAGATGCTCGTGCAGCAGTGGCTAGAATCTCAAGACGCGTACACATTACATCGTCCATTGAGGAAACGTTTCGAAAGAAATAGTTATATTGTTAACTATATTGATGATGTTTGGCAGTCAGACTTGTGTGATCTTCAATCTCTTAGTAAATATAATGATAATTATAAATATTTGTTGACTGTAATTGACATTTTCAGTAAATTTGCATGGGCGATACCTTTGCACAATAAAACAAGTTTGGAAGTAATAAGAGGTTTCCAGGAAATATTTAAGTCCTCCAATCGTAAACCCACAAATTTAAATATGGACAAGGGCAAGGAATTCAAAAATAAAAAATTTCAAGCGTTTCTAACAGCGAGGAACATTAATTATTACTATGCTACAAATCCGGATATCAAAGCAGCTGTTGTTGAACGGTTTAATAAAACATTAAAAACTAAGTTGTGGCGATATTTTACCTATTCATCATCTTATCGTTACATTGAGGTTCTTCCCGATCTTCTTCAAGCATATAATAACACTGTTCACCAGACAATAAAAATCGCACCAGTTCATGTGACGATTGATAACATGCTACAAGTATGGCGAACGCTAAACGATCGAGTGCTCTTCAAAAAATTAAAAAAGGATAAGTTCTCAGTTGGTGATCATGTACGAATTTCTAAAGATAAAGAGCAGTTCGAGAAAGGTTTCGAAAGAAATTGGACGGACGAGATATTTATTATTTCGGAAGTTCTTCCAAGACGTCATTTAACTGTTTATAGAATAGAAGATTTAAGTAATACACCTATCGATGGAACTTTTTACGAAATCGAGTTAAAACGAGTACAAATTCGAAAATCTACTGAATTTAAAATCGATAAAATCATCGCCACGAAGGGGAAGGGACGCAGTTCGAAAGTATTGGTCAAGTGGTACGGATACCCATCATCTCAAAATTCTTGGGTTAAGAAATCAGAAATTGTTAATTTAAAATGATTCAAAGTAGCAAAGAATTTTATTTAACCCTTTTGAGCAATAGTTCGGCGTCTTACTATCCAAAGAATACGGCAACTCGCTTTGTGACTCAATTACCACAACGCATAGAATTGCAAGATGATATGGAATGTGCTTTATTTGAAATCCATTATCCTTTCATTAATAACGTATTGATAAATGCAAATAAAGTGACCTACAGTGTAAAAACAGCTGATAAAGAAGATGTCATAACCAAGACGATTGAAATTCAGCCTGGCTTCTATAATTCTGTGTCAGCAATTCATCACGCAGTAAATAGTGTCCTCGCAAACGTGACGGGAGACCTAAAGATTTTACTTACCGAAGCTAATTCATTCACGAGAGTAGATATTGCAGAAGATAGTATGATTAAATCTGTAGTTTTATCTGACAATCTAGGATTACAATTGGGATTCGAACCCGGTATGAATATTGTTGCTGATAAAACGTCTCCACACAAATCCCGCTTGAATGTAGGGTTTCAAAAGCAGCTTCTTGTTTATTGTGATGTTATTGAATCACACGTAGTGGGCGATATATTTGCGCCACTCGCACGAATGATAAGCATAGATACTCTCTGGTACAAGGAAAAATATGGAAGAAATCATTCACAGTCTTTTAATCCACCAATGTATTTTCCGGTAGCTAAACGAGAGTTTTCATCGATTACTATAGATATAAGAGATGCATTTGGTGATTCAATCTCATTCGATTCTGATGTTCTAAGCGTTGTACTACATTTCCGACGTCGTCGTAACTAGATTTAAAATGTGTAAAAGCAGTAACTATCATGATCGATACATTGATTATTTCCAAAATCAATGTGGATCGGGGATGAATATAAATCACGGTAGCAAATTTCAGCGTGGTTGTGGACTAGCGTCATTTTTTAAAAATATGTGGCGATTAGCAGTACCGATATTTAAAAGTGGAGCTCGATCTCTTGCTCAAGAAGGACTCATGACTGGAGTAAATTTTGCAAATGATTTAATGGAAAGAAAAAATGTGAAACAATCGTTTGAAAATAGATTGAAGGAAGCTGGTTCGAATCTTAAACGAAAAGCTGAAGATAAACTTACTCTTATGAAGGGCTCTGGTCTTAAACGATTGAAAAGCTGCCAATCACTTCAGTTGGTGCCGGGCAACCGTGGTAGGAAGGCTGTTGTTGTTAAAAAGAAGAAGAGACAATCTTCGAGTCATCAACGCAAGAAAACCACCAAGAAGATCAAGTTATCGAGAAGAGTGCGAGATATTTTTGAAAAGTGAAAATGTCTGTTATACATAGCAATTCGATGGAGGCTATGAAATCTGAGCTCGATCTTTTCACAACACCTTTAACACAAGCAGCCATCGAATATGGATACAAAGCAGCATATAAACCTATTGAGTCATTCCATATCAAGTGCCCACACTCAAAACCTTCACTATCTCAGAACTTGACGAAATTTTCAGGAGGGTTAGAACACCGGAAATAAAAAATCTCTTTTAAAGTTTTTTTCCATATGTCTAGCGGTTTGCCCGTGGCAGGGGATGGAAAAATAAAATATTTTACTTTTTGCCCCGCACGGCCATTCACTATATTCACTCTAGCGTTTGAACAAATAAACTTAAAACAATGGGATTAGTTCTAAAATGATAATCGTGCTTTCATTAACAAGAAAAAATGCATAAATTGCTTACTTATCAAGTTTAGGGGTAGAAAAAATCCACCCTTAAATTTCAACCCTTAATAACTCGAGAAGTAATATTTTTTTTTTTTTTTGTTTTGTTGTGAAGCATCTCCTGTCTATTATCTTTCCATGAAAAAAAAATTAATCATTAACAGCCGTATGATCAGAAGTTATGAGATTTTTATTGTATAAATGTGTGTGCATTTAGTTGTGTTTCTGCAAGTCTGTTAGCATGGTCCATGCAAATCACCCGTAAATTGATAGATTATATAATTTTTCAGTTTAAAAATTGTGTGTAAGTACTACAAAGATTCTTTTTACTCACTCATTTCTTCGTTTCACTCTGACCTATCACTCTGGCTTCTTCGAACAACGGCGAGGAGGAGAACACCCGCGTGGCTACTGAGTGCTCAGACACGGGTACGAAGCAATGCAGTTTTTGCGTGCCGGGAATTGGCCGGGATGACGCAAATCGTGTGGCTAGCACCTGTTCTGTGTCTTGGTGCTCCTCAATAGTTCCGAATGTGAAGTTGATGGTCGGGATGGCTTCGACCGCCCAATCGAAGAGTTGCCGGGGTGTTATTATTTGCGACTCGTAGGGGCGCTGAAGACTCGCCCGCGCTGCCAGCCGCTTGACCGTCCCTCCGACGCCGTCGCAGGCGCTCTTCCCATGTGACGTCGCCGTGAAATGCCACTCCACGTCGGCCCCAAAGTCTCTTTGATAGTGGCACAAGTTGGCAAAATTTTTCCTATTTTTATATTGCGAGGCTGCCCCATCAGAAAAATAGAACATCTTCTTTATGGTCTGAAATTTATTGTGCAAAAAGCTCACGAGTTTTTTTATGAATAGATGCACTGCGACAGTGTTGTGGATCAAACTCTCGGAAATTACAACAAAGCTGATGTGGCGCTCTTCCCCGCCCTCTTTGTAATATGCCACGAAGGGGTGGATGGTGGCGGACGCATTGTTCCAGTGGAACCCCTGGGCCTCGTCTTGTAGCACGAACGCATAGTTTTCGGCAAAATCACAGATCACCAAAAACTCGCCGGGCAGGAGACCGCACTTGATGTCCGATTGGTGCGAAGATTGTTTTTTAGCAATAAAAGAGTGGCGGCACAGAGCAACTAATTTTGCACAAAAACTGTCCACGAATTCCTCGGATGAATCGATGTGCGTTTGCAGGGTGCATCGGTCGGTGCTCTCCCACTGCTTGTAGATAACATTGTCCACCATTTCGTCGTCCAGCAGTTGCGTGAGGCGCTCCTTTAACGGCTCGATGCCCGGGCACTCCTCACACTCGCCTAGATGGCATTCGGGGAGGGGACTGTCGCAGACCAACTGCTCAAGGCAGTCGTGGTAAGATGTTATCGGATAAGATTGGTCCACTGTCAACTTCGTCAAGTCGGCACCGATGATCATTAGCTTGACGTTTTGGTGGATAGTGCACACGCACACCGAATGAGTCCCACTGGCACCAGGCAACACACAGTTCTTCGGCCGCAGCTCTGCAAATTTTGAAAATCCACTCTTTTATTGCTAAAAAACAATCTCATCAAAAAACAATCAATAAAAGAGTGGATTTTCAAAATTTGCAAAATTTGCAAAATTTTCAAATTTCAAAATTTGAGGAGCACCAAGACACAGAACAGGTGCTAGCCACACGATTTGCGTCATCCCGGCCAATTCCCGGCACGCAAAAACTGCATTGCTTCGTACCCGTGTCTGAGCACTCAGTAGCCACGCGGGTGTTCTCCTCCTCGCCGTTGTTCGAAGAAGCCAGAGTGATAGGTCAGAGTGAAACGAAGAAATGAGTGAGTAAAAAGAATCTTTGTAGTACTTACACACAATTTTTAAACTGAAAAATTATATAATCTATCAATTTACGGGTGATTTGCATGGACCATGCTAACAGACTTGCAGAAACACAACTAAATGCACACACATTTATACAATAAAAATCTCATAACTTCTGATCATACGGCTGTTAATGATTAATTTTTTTTTCATGGAAAGATAATAGACAGGAGATGCTTCACAACAAAAAAAAAAAAAAAAAAAATATTACTTCTCGAGTTATTAAGGGTTGAAATTTAAGGGTGGATTTTTTCTACCCCTAAACTTGATAAGTAAGAAATTTATGCATTTTTTCTTGTTAATGAAAGCACGATTATCATTTTAGAACTAATCCCATTGTTTTAAGTTTATTTGTTCAAACGCTAGAGTGAATATAGTGAATGGCCGTGCGGGGCAAAAAGTAAAATATTTTATTTTTCCATCCCCTGCCACGGGCAAACCGCTAGACATATGGAAAAAAACTTTAAAAGAGATTTTTTATTTCCGGTGTTCTAACCCTCCTGAAAATTTCGTCAAGTTCTGAGATAGTGAAGGTTTTGAGTGTGGGCACTTGATATGGAATGACCCTATTGTGTCTTTGGAAGGAAATTCACAATTCGAGTTTGTTGTAAATAATAAAACCATAAAAAAAACGAACCAATTCGTTTAAAAAAAGACGACGTCTTCATTGATTGAGTGTACCAATAGGAACGAAATGAAGCCACAATAAACTTTGTAAATAATTGCCAGAACTGGAAACAGTGCGTCGTTAAACACCACAAATCAATCAATCAACAAGGATTGAAATTTCAAAGTGCATGGGCTGGGGGTGGGGGGGGGGAGGGAGGGGATAGACGTCTGCATTTACGTATATTTCAATTCTTTTGAACGCTACATGTTTCCAGTTCTGGCAATTATTTACAAAGTTTATTGTGGCTTCATTTCGTACCTATTGGTACACTCAATCAATGAAGACGTCGTCTTTTTTTAAACGAATTGGTTCGTTTTTTTTATGGTTATTTCAATTTTTTTTGCTAAAGGGTGGTTAATTCTGGAAATTCAATTTTTGCATATTTTCGCCGCCATTGCACTCGCCAGTGCCGACAGCGAGGAACCGAACATCTGTTGACGGCTGACGTATTACTCTGGACGCCAACGAAAGAACTAACCCACTCACTCCCATTCCCTCTTTGAACACAGCCCACATTACCTCTGCACAACAATTTATAACCATCTCCCAACATCCATCACTAATTTGCCAACCCGTACCATCTTTAACACTACTCTCAAAGCTTTCTTAATCCAAAATCCGTACTATTCAATAGAAGAATATTTAAATACAATTAAAAGTTAAATATGGAACTAAATTGATGATATAAGTTCCTTAACAATTAGGCTCACACAAATACTCTGTAATTGTACGTAGCATTAAATAAATAAATAAATAAATTTACTAGTTGTATCAAATTAGACATTCACTGTTCATACAGTTTAAAACTGAAAATGCAAAATATTTTCGTGCTCTGCTATACGAACCGCGCATCACGTTATTTGCATTGGATCTGGGCTAGCTGGCTTCGTACGCTATCCACTAGACTACCTGTCATCCATGGCTATCACTGGAAATAATTAATCAAATACTAGCATGAACCTAAGCTATCACTGAATACTGGCCACTGGCTACTGAGGGTGAATGCATCCCTTATAAAAGTGTATTAATTTATTACACGCTACATATATATTTCCAATTTTGGCTTCATCCAACTTTCAAAAAGCTCCAATAAATTGATATTAAATGTTAAATACTCGAGTTGAGGAATTCCACGCAGCGAGCATGCGCAGTCAGGACTTGTGGCGAAGAACGACAAGAACAAAATGTAGAAATGTTACGATTTGGTATTTTTCGGAGCTATATTGGCTTATAAACGGGGAAATACGATAGTTAGGCGAATGTCACCGTCTACATCTTTCGATTGGTTTTTTCCAACAAATCGATTGAAAGAGGTTTCAAAGCTCTCCGACATACAGAAGCTATAGTTTTAAGATCGTGCTGTGACGTCACGAAGTTCGTTCTTGTAATCCTTAGAGCACACGCTCAGAAAATTGATAAAGAAAGGTGATACTTGGCAGAAAAAAAAGAAAATTCTTCAGAGAGGTGGGTCTCTGATTCCCTTATTGTTGGGACCAATTCTGAGTGGTGTAATTTCGGGATTGATGACGTGATGAATAATTGCAAGAAGATGGTTTTAATTGTTCAACAAACACTCGATCGACTTGGTAAGACACCAGTTAATAGTTTACAAGTCAACAAATTAAAAAATATAGCGTCGACAACAAATCCAATCAAGAGCATGATTATCGCTTTGAGAAATGAAATGAAGCAAATTCTTCGAATGAAAAGTATGGATGCCAATGAGAAACTTTCACGATATCAAGAAACCTTGCGACGCTATCTACATTTTATTTCTGTATCTTCAAAAATTAACAACAGATCCAGTGAAACATTTCAACCACAATTTGAAGAGAAATTAATTCCTACAGAGTTTAAGCAAGAGATTATTGATGACCAACAAGAAATGAAACCGTTGAATGCATCATCAGATATCTTAGCTGCAAATGTGAATAGTGAAGACGACGAAAAGTCCGAAGTCGAAGATGATAGCAATTTATTGCAAGTCAAGCTATTGCAGTCTGTACCTGAAAAGAAACAAGTTGCTGCAAAAGAACTTTATACTCTTCTTTACGACAGCAAACTTATTGACTGGAATAGTTCGACCGGCCTAGTACGAATTAAAAGAAATACTATCGATAACTCAAACATTATTGATTTAATATCCGATGTTCTGATTAACCGACAAGATTCCAATCCCACGGGTTGGAAAGAATTTTTAACTATTTTGGAAGAACTGAAAATCCCGATGAAATATATATCAAACATTCGTCGTAAAAAATTCATTCGTTCATTTCATAGTGAGGTGGTGAGTTCTCCTACTTCAAGTACAAAGAAAAGAAAGAAACGTAAAATTGACGATCAGACACCTTCTCAGGAAGTCACGCATATAAAGCGTAGAAGTGCTCGTGTGTTGGCTCCAAACTGGAAACGATTTCACTTTTAGCAGCTGTCATGAACGCTAAATCAAGAAAAATATTGCAGAAAATATATTTTGACCCATCACACCCTGCAGGATTTTCAACGACAGGCCAATTATGGAAGGCAGCTGAGAAGAAAATACCTAAGATGCTCGTGCAGCAGTGGCTAGAATCTCAAGACGCGTACACATTACATCGTCCATTGAGGAAACGTTTCGAAAGAAATAGTTATATTGTTAACTATATTGATGATGTTTGGCAGTCAGACTTGTGTGATCTTCAATCTCTTAGTAAATATAATGATAATTATAAATATTTGTTGACTGTAATTGACATTTTCAGTAAATTTGCATGGGCGATACCTTTGCACAATAAAACAAGTTTGGAAGTAATAAGAGGTTTCCAGGAAATATTTAAGTCCTCCAATCGTAAACCCACAAATTTAAATATGGACAAGGGCAAGGAATTCAAAAATAAAAAATTTCAAGCGTTTCTAACAGCGAGGAACATTAATTATTACTATGCTACAAATCCGGATATCAAAGCAGCTGTTGTTGAACGGTTTAATAAAACATTAAAAACTAAGTTGTGGCGATATTTTACCTATTCATCATCTTATCGTTACATTGAGGTTCTTCCCGATCTTCTTCAAGCATATAATAACACTGTTCACCAGACAATAAAAATCGCACCAGTTCATGTGACGATTGATAACATGCTACAAGTATGGCGAACGCTAAACGATCGAGTGCTCTTCAAAAAATTAAAAAAGGATAAGTTCTCAGTTGGTGATCATGTACGAATTTCTAAAGATAAAGAGCAGTTCGAGAAAGGTTTCGAAAGAAATTGGACGGACGAGATATTTATTATTTCGGAAGTTCTTCCAAGACGTCATTTAACTGTTTATAGAATAGAAGATTTAAGTAATACACCTATCGATGGAACTTTTTACGAAATCGAGTTAAAACGAGTACAAATTCGAAAATCTACTGAATTTAAAATCGATAAAATCATCGCCACGAAGGGGAAGGGACGCAGTTCGAAAGTATTGGTCAAGTGGTACGGATACCCATCATCTCAAAATTCTTGGGTTAAGAAATCAGAAATTGTTAATTTAAAATGATTCAAAGTAGCAAAGAATTTTATTTAACCCTTTTGAGCAATAGTTCGGCGTCTTACTATCCAAAGAATACGGCAACTCGCTTTGTGACTCAATTACCACAACGCATAGAATTGCAAGATGATATGGAATGTGCTTTATTTGAAATCCATTATCCTTTCATTAATAACGTATTGATAAATGCAAATAAAGTGACCTACAGTGTAAAAACAGCTGATAAAGAAGATGTCATAACCAAGACGATTGAAATTCAGCCTGGCTTCTATAATTCTGTGTCAGCAATTCATCACGCAGTAAATAGTGTCCTCGCAAACGTGACGGGAGACCTAAAGATTTTACTTACCGAAGCTAATTCATTCACGAGAGTAGATATTGCAGAAGATAGTATGATTAAATCTGTAGTTTTATCTGACAATCTAGGATTACAATTGGGATTCGAACCCGGTATGAATATTGTTGCTGATAAAACGTCTCCACACAAATCCCGCTTGAATGTAGGGTTTCAAAAGCAGCTTCTTGTTTATTGTGATGTTATTGAATCACACGTAGTGGGCGATATATTTGCGCCACTCGCACGAATGATAAGCATAGATACTCTCTGGTACAAGGAAAAATATGGAAGAAATCATTCACAGTCTTTTAATCCACCAATGTATTTTCCGGTAGCTAAACGAGAGTTTTCATCGATTACTATAGATATAAGAGATGCATTTGGTGATTCAATCTCATTCGATTCTGATGTTCTAAGCGTTGTACTACATTTCCGACGTCGTCGTAACTAGATTTAAAATGTGTAAAAGCAGTAACTATCATGATCGATACATTGATTATTTCCAAAATCAATGTGGATCGGGGATGAATATAAATCACGGTAGCAAATTTCAGCGTGGTTGTGGACTAGCGTCATTTTTTAAAAATATGTGGCGATTAGCAGTACCGATATTTAAAAGTGGAGCTCGATCTCTTGCTCAAGAAGGACTCATGACTGGAGTAAATTTTGCAAATGATTTAATGGAAAGAAAAAATGTGAAACAATCGTTTGAAAATAGATTGAAGGAAGCTGGTTCGAATCTTAAACGAAAAGCTGAAGATAAACTTACTCTTATGAAGGGCTCTGGTCTTAAACGATTGAAAAGCTGCCAATCACTTCAGTTGGTGCCGGGCAACCGTGGTAGGAAGGCTGTTGTTGTTAAAAAGAAGAAGAGACAATCTTCGAGTCATCAACGCAAGAAAACCACCAAGAAGATCAAGTTATCGAGAAGAGTGCGAGATATTTTTGAAAAGTGAAAATGTCTGTTATACATAGCAATTCGATGGAGGCTATGAAATCTGAGCTCGATCTTTTCACAACACCTTTAACACAAGCAGCCATCGAATATGGATACAAAGCAGCATATAAACCTATTGTGTCTTTGGAAGGAAATTCACAATTCGAGTTTGTTGTAAATAATAAAACCATAAAAAAAACGAACCAATTCGTTTAAAAAAAGACGACGTCTTCATTGATTGAGTGTACCAATAGGAACGAAATGAAGCCACAATAAACTTTGTAAATAATTGCCAGAACTGGAAACAGTGCGTCGTTAAACACCACAAATCAATCAATCAACAAGGATTGAAATTTCAAAGTGCATGGGCTGGGGGTGGGGGGGGGGAGGGAGGGGATAGACGTCTGCATTTACGTATATTTCAATTCTTTTGAACGCTACATGTTTCCAGTTCTGGCAATTATTTACAAAGTTTATTGTGGCTTCATTTCGTACCTATTGGTACACTCAATCAATGAAGACGTCGTCTTTTTTTAAACGAATTGGTTCGTTTTTTTTATGGTTATTTCAATTTTTTTTGCTAAAGGGTGGTTAATTCTGGAAATTCAATTTTTGCATATTTTCGCCGCCATTGCACTCGCCAGTGCCGACAGCGAGGAACCGAACATCTGTTGACGGCTGACGTATTACTCTGGACGCCAACGAAAGAACTAACCCACTCACTCCCATTCCCTCTTTGAACACAGCCCACATTACCTCTGCACAACAATTTATAACCATCTCCCAACATCCATCACTAATTTGCCAACCCGTACCATCTTTAACACTACTCTCAAAGCTTTCTTAATCCAAAATCCGTACTATTCAATAGAAGAATATTTAAATACAATTAAAAGTTAAATATGGAACTAAATTGATGATATAAGTTCCTTAACAATTAGGCTCACACAAATACTCTGTAATTGTACGTAGCATTAAATAAATAAATAAATAAATTTACTAGTTGTATCAAATTAGACATTCACTGTTCATACAGTTTAAAACTGAAAATGCAAAATATTTTCGTGCTCTGCTATACGAACCGCGCATCACGTTATTTGCATTGGATCTGGGCTAGCTGGCTTCGTACGCTATCCACTAGACTACCTGTCATCCATGGCTATCACTGGAAATAATTAATCAAATACTAGCATGAACCTAAGCTATCACTGAATACTGGCCACTGGCTACTGAGGGTGAATGCATCCCTTATAAAAGTGTATTAATTTATTACACGCTACATATATATTTCCAATTTTGGCTTCATCCAACTTTCAAAAAGCTCCAATAAATTGATATTAAATGTTAAATACTCGAGTTGAGGAATTCCACGCAGCGAGCATGCGCAGTCAGGACTTGTGGCGAAGAACGACAAGAACAAAATGTAGAAATGTTACGATTTGGTATTTTTCGGAGCTATATTGGCTTATAAACGGGGAAATACGATAGTTAGGCGAATGTCACCGTCTACATCTTTCGATTGGTTTTTTCCAACAAATCGATTGAAAGAGGTTTCAAAGCTCTCCGACATACAGAAGCTATAGTTTTAAGATCGTGATGTGACGTCACGAAGTTCGTTCTTGTAATCCTTAGAGCACACGCTCAGAAAATTGATAAAGAAAGGTGATACTTGGCAGAAAAAAAAGAAAATTCTTCAGAGAGGTGGGTCTCTGATTCCCTTATTGTTGGGACCAATTCTGAGTGGTGTAATTTCGGGATTGATGACGTGATGAATAATTGCAAGAAGATGGTTTTAATTGTTCAACAAACACTCGATCGACTTGGTAAGACACCAGTTAATAGTTTACAAGTCAACAAATTAAAAAATATAGCGTCGACAACAAATCCAATCAAGAGCATGATTATCGCTTTGAGAAATGAAATGAAGCAAATTCTTCGAATGAAAAGTATGGATGCCAATGAGAAACTTTCACGATATCAAGAAACCTTGCGACGCTATCTACATTTTATTTCTGTATCTTCAAAAATTAACAACAGATCCAGTGAAACATTTCAACCACAATTTGAAGAGAAATTAATTCCTACAGAGTTTAAGCAAGAGATTATTGATGACCAACAAGAAATGAAACCGTTGAATGCATCATCAGATATCTTAGCTGCAAATGTGAATAGTGAAGACGACGAAAAGTCCGAAGTCGAAGATGATAGCAATTTATTGCAAGTCAAGCTATTGCAGTCTGTACCTGAAAAGAAACAAGTTGCTGCAAAAGAACTTTATACTCTTCTTTACGACAGCAAACTTATTGACTGGAATAGTTCGACCGGCCTAGTACGAATTAAAAGAAATACTATCGATAACTCAAACATTATTGATTTAATATCCGATGTTCTGATTAACCGACAAGATTCCAATCCCACGGGTTGGAAAGAATTTTTAACTATTTTGGAAGAACTGAAAATCCCGATGAAATATATATCAAACATTCGTCGTAAAAAATTCATTCGTTCATTTCATAGTGAGGTGGTGAGTTCTCCTACTTCAAGTACAAAGAAAAGAAAGAAACGTAAAATTGACGATCAGACACCTTCTCAGGAAGTCACGCATATAAAGCGTAGAAGTGCTCGTGTGTTGGCTCCAAACTGGAAACGATTTCACTTTTAGCAGCTGTCATGAACGCTAAATCAAGAAAAATATTGCAGAAAATATATTTTGACCCATCACACCCTGCAGGATTTTCAACGACAGGCCAATTATGGAAGGCAGCTGAGAAGAAAATACCTAAGATGCTCGTGCAGCAGTGGCTAGAATCTCAAGACGCGTACACATTACATCGTCCATTGAGGAAACGTTTCGAAAGAAATAGTTATATTGTTAACTATATTGATGATGTTTGGCAGTCAGACTTGTGTGATCTTCAATCTCTTAGTAAATATAATGATAATTATAAATATTTGTTGACTGTAATTGACATTTTCAGTAAATTTGCATGGGCGATACCTTTGCACAATAAAACAAGTTTGGAAGTAATAAGAGGTTTCCAGGAAATATTTAAGTCCTCCAATCGTAAACCCACAAATTTAAATATGGACAAGGGCAAGGAATTCAAAAATAAAAAATTTCAAGCGTTTCTAACAGCGAGGAACATTAATTATTACTATGCTACAAATCCGGATATCAAAGCAGCTGTTGTTGAACGGTTTAATAAAACATTAAAAACTAAGTTGTGGCGATATTTTACCTATTCATCATCTTATCGTTACATTGAGGTTCTTCCCGATCTTCTTCAAGCATATAATAACACTGTTCACCAGACAATAAAAATCGCACCAGTTCATGTGACGATTGATAACATGCTACAAGTATGGCGAACGCTAAACGATCGAGTGCTCTTCAAAAAATTAAAAAAGGATAAGTTCTCAGTTGGTGATCATGTACGAATTTCTAAAGATAAAGAGCAGTTCGAGAAAGGTTTCGAAAGAAATTGGACGGACGAGATATTTATTATTTCGGAAGTTCTTCCAAGACGTCATTTAACTGTTTATAGAATAGAAGATTTAAGTAATACACCTATCGATGGAACTTTTTACGAAATCGAGTTAAAACGAGTACAAATTCGAAAATCTACTGAATTTAAAATCGATAAAATCATCGCCACGAAGGGGAAGGGACGCAGTTCGAAAGTATTGGTCAAGTGGTACGGATACCCATCATCTCAAAATTCTTGGGTTAAGAAATCAGAAATTGTTAATTTAAAATGATTCAAAGTAGCAAAGAATTTTATTTAACCCTTTTGAGCAATAGTTCGGCGTCTTACTATCCAAAGAATACGGCAACTCGCTTTGTGACTCAATTACCACAACGCATAGAATTGCAAGATGATATGGAATGTGCTTTATTTGAAATCCATTATCCTTTCATTAATAACGTATTGATAAATGCAAATAAAGTGACCTACAGTGTAAAAACAGCTGATAAAGAAGATGTCATAACCAAGACGATTGAAATTCAGCCTGGCTTCTATAATTCTGTGTCAGCAATTCATCACGCAGTAAATAGTGTCCTCGCAAACGTGACGGGAGACCTAAAGATTTTACTTACCGAAGCTAATTCATTCACGAGAGTAGATATTGCAGAAGATAGTATGATTAAATCTGTAGTTTTATCTGACAATCTAGGATTACAATTGGGATTCGAACCCGGTATGAATATTGTTGCTGATAAAACGTCTCCACACAAATCCCGCTTGAATGTAGGGTTTCAAAAGCAGCTTCTTGTTTATTGTGATGTTATTGAATCACACGTAGTGGGCGATATATTTGCGCCACTCGCACGAATGATAAGCATAGATACTCTCTGGTACAAGGAAAAATATGGAAGAAATCATTCACAGTCTTTTAATCCACCAATGTATTTTCCGGTAGCTAAACGAGAGTTTTCATCGATTACTATAGATATAAGAGATGCATTTGGTGATTCAATCTCATTCGATTCTGATGTTCTAAGCGTTGTACTACATTTCCGACGTCGTCGTAACTAGATTTAAAATGTGTAAAAGCAGTAACTATCATGATCGATACATTGATTATTTCCAAAATCAATGTGGATCGGGGATGAATATAAATCACGGTAGCAAATTTCAGCGTGGTTGTGGACTAGCGTCATTTTTTAAAAATATGTGGCGATTAGCAGTACCGATATTTAAAAGTGGAGCTCGATCTCTTGCTCAAGAAGGACTCATGACTGGAGTAAATTTTGCAAATGATTTAATGGAAAGAAAAAATGTGAAACAATCGTTTGAAAATAGATTGAAGGAAGCTGGTTCGAATCTTAAACGAAAAGCTGAAGATAAACTTACTCTTATGAAGGGCTCTGGTCTTAAACGATTGAAAAGCTGCCAATCACTTCAGTTGGTGCCGGGCAACCGTGGTAGGAAGGCTGTTGTTGTTAAAAAGAAGAAGAGACAATCTTCGAGTCATCAACGCAAGAAAACCACCAAGAAGATCAAGTTATCGAGAAGAGTGCGAGATATTTTTGAAAAGTGAAAATGTCTGTTATACATAGCAATTCGATGGAGGCTATGAAATCTGAGCTCGATCTTTTCACAACACCTTTAACACAAGCAGCCATCGAATATGGATACAAAGCAGCATATAAACCTATTGTGTCTTTGGAAGGAAATTCACAATTCGAGTTTGTTGTAAATAATAAAACCATAAAAAAAACGAACCAATTCGTTTAAAAAAAGACGACGTCTTCATTGATTGAGTGTACCAATAGGAACGAAATGAAGCCACAATAAACTTTGTAAATAATTGCCAGAACTGGAAACAGTGCGTCGTTAAACACCACAAATCAATCAATCAACAAGGATTGAAATTTCAAAGTGCATGGGCTGGGGGTGGGGGGGGGAGGGAGGGGATAGACGTCTGCATTTACGTATATTTCAATTCTTTTGAACGCTACATGTTTCCAGTTCTGGCAATTATTTACAAAGTTTATTGTGGCTTCATTTCGTACCTATTGGTACACTCAATCAATGAAGACGTCGTCTTTTTTTAAACGAATTGGTTCGTTTTTTTTATGGTTATTTCAATTTTTTTTGCTAAAGGGTGGTTAATTCTGGAAATTCAATTTTTGCATATTTTCGCCGCCATTGCACTCGCCAGTGCCGACAGCGAGGAACCGAACATCTGTTGACGGCTGACGTATTACTCTGGACGCCAACGAAAGAACTAACCCACTCACTCCCATTCCCTCTTTGAACACAGCCCACATTACCTCTGCACAACAATTTATAACCATCTCCCAACATCCATCACTAATTTGCCAACCCGTACCATCTTTAACACTACTCTCAAAGCTTTCTTAATCCAAAATCCGTACTATTCAATAGAAGAATATTTAAATACAATTAAAAGTTAAATATGGAACTAAATTGATGATATAAGTTCCTTAACAATTAGGCTCACACAAATACTCTGTAATTGTACGTAGCATTAAATAAATAAATAAATAAATTTACTAGTTGTATCAAATTAGACATTCACTGTTCATACAGTTTAAAACTGAAAATGCAAAATATTTTCGTGCTCTGCTATACGAACCGCGCATCACGTTATTTGCATTGGATCTGGGCTAGCTGGCTTCGTACGCTATCCACTAGACTACCTGTCATCCATGGCTATCACTGGAAATAATTAATCAAATACTAGCATGAACCTAAGCTATCACTGAATACTGGCCACTGGCTACTGAGGGTGAATGCATCCCTTATAAAAGTGTATTAATTTATTACACGCTACATATATATTTCCAATTTTGGCTTCATCCAACTTTCAAAAAGCTCCAATAAATTGATATTAAATGTTAAATACTCGAGTTGAGGAATTCCACGCAGCGAGCATGCGCAGTCAGGACTTGTGGCGAAGAACGACAAGAACAAAATGTAGAAATGTTACGATTTGGTATTTTTCGGAGCTATATTGGCTTATAAACGGGGAAATACGATAGTTAGGCGAATGTCACCGTCTACATCTTTCGATTGGTTTTTTCCAACAAATCGATTGAAAGAGGTTTCAAAGCTCTCCGACATACAGAAGCTATAGTTTTAAGATCGTGCTGTGACGTCACGAAGTTCGTTCTTGTAATCCTTAGAGCACACGCTCAGAAAATTGATAAAGAAAGGTGATACTTGGCAGAAAAAAAAGAAAATTCTTCAGAGAGGTGGGTCTCTGATTCCCTTATTGTTGGGACCAATTCTGAGTGGTGTAATTTCGGGATTGATGACGTGATGAATAATTGCAAGAAGATGGTTTTAATTGTTCAACAAACACTCGATCGACTTGGTAAGACACCAGTTAATAGTTTACAAGTCAACAAATTAAAAAATATAGCGTCGACAACAAATCCAATCAAGAGCATGATTATCGCTTTGAGAAATGAAATGAAGCAAATTCTTCGAATGAAAAGTATGGATGCCAATGAGAAACTTTCACGATATCAAGAAACCTTGCGACGCTATCTACATTTTATTTCTGTATCTTCAAAAATTAACAACAGATCCAGTGAAACATTTCAACCACAATTTGAAGAGAAATTAATTCCTACAGAGTTTAAGCAAGAGATTATTGATGACCAACAAGAAATGAAACCGTTGAATGCATCATCAGATATCTTAGCTGCAAATGTGAATAGTGAAGACGACGAAAAGTCCGAAGTCGAAGATGATAGCAATTTATTGCAAGTCAAGCTATTGCAGTCTGTACCTGAAAAGAAACAAGTTGCTGCAAAAGAACTTTATACTCTTCTTTACGACAGCAAACTTATTGACTGGAATAGTTCGACCGGCCTAGTACGAATTAAAAGAAATACTATCGATAACTCAAACATTATTGATTTAATATCCGATGTTCTGATTAACCGACAAGATTCCAATCCCACGGGTTGGAAAGAATTTTTAACTATTTTGGAAGAACTGAAAATCCCGATGAAATATATATCAAACATTCGTCGTAAAAAATTCATTCGTTCATTTCATAGTGAGGTGGTGAGTTCTCCTACTTCAAGTACAAAGAAAAGAAAGAAACGTAAAATTGACGATCAGACACCTTCTCAGGAAGTCACGCATATAAAGCGTAGAAGTGCTCGTGTGTTGGCTCCAAACTGGAAACGATTTCACTTTTAGCAGCTGTCATGAACGCTAAATCAAGAAAAATATTGCAGAAAATATATTTTGACCCATCACACCCTGCAGGATTTTCAACGACAGGCCAATTATGGAAGGCAGCTGAGAAGAAAATACCTAAGATGCTCGTGCAGCAGTGGCTAGAATCTCAAGACGCGTACACATTACATCGTCCATTGAGGAAACGTTTCGAAAGAAATAGTTATATTGTTAACTATATTGATGATGTTTGGCAGTCAGACTTGTGTGATCTTCAATCTCTTAGTAAATATAATGATAATTATAAATATTTGTTGACTGTAATTGACATTTTCAGTAAATTTGCATGGGCGATACCTTTGCACAATAAAACAAGTTTGGAAGTAATAAGAGGTTTCCAGGAAATATTTAAGTCCTCCAATCGTAAACCCACAAATTTAAATATGGACAAGGGCAAGGAATTCAAAAATAAAAAATTTCAAGCGTTTCTAACAGCGAGGAACATTAATTATTACTATGCTACAAATCCGGATATCAAAGCAGCTGTTGTTGAACGGTTTAATAAAACATTAAAAACTAAGTTGTGGCGATATTTTACCTATTCATCATCTTATCGTTACATTGAGGTTCTTCCCGATCTTCTTCAAGCATATAATAACACTGTTCACCAGACAATAAAAATCGCACCAGTTCATGTGACGATTGATAACATGCTACAAGTATGGCGAACGCTAAACGATCGAGTGCTCTTCAAAAAATTAAAAAAGGATAAGTTCTCAGTTGGTGATCATGTACGAATTTCTAAAGATAAAGAGCAGTTCGAGAAAGGTTTCGAAAGAAATTGGACGGACGAGATATTTATTATTTCGGAAGTTCTTCCAAGACGTCATTTAACTGTTTATAGAATAGAAGATTTAAGTAATACACCTATCGATGGAACTTTTTACGAAATCGAGTTAAAACGAGTACAAATTCGAAAATCTACTGAATTTAAAATCGATAAAATCATCGCCACGAAGGGGAAGGGACGCAGTTCGAAAGTATTGGTCAAGTGGTACGGATACCCATCATCTCAAAATTCTTGGGTTAAGAAATCAGAAATTGTTAATTTAAAATGATTCAAAGTAGCAAAGAATTTTATTTAACCCTTTTGAGCAATAGTTCGGCGTCTTACTATCCAAAGAATACGGCAACTCGCTTTGTGACTCAATTACCACAACGCATAGAATTGCAAGATGATATGGAATGTGCTTTATTTGAAATCCATTATCCTTTCATTAATAACGTATTGATAAATGCAAATAAAGTGACCTACAGTGTAAAAACAGCTGATAAAGAAGATGTCATAACCAAGACGATTGAAATTCAGCCTGGCTTCTATAATTCTGTGTCAGCAATTCATCACGCAGTAAATAGTGTCCTCGCAAACGTGACGGGAGACCTAAAGATTTTACTTACCGAAGCTAATTCATTCACGAGAGTAGATATTGCAGAAGATAGTATGATTAAATCTGTAGTTTTATCTGACAATCTAGGATTACAATTGGGATTCGAACCCGGTATGAATATTGTTGCTGATAAAACGTCTCCACACAAATCCCGCTTGAATGTAGGGTTTCAAAAGCAGCTTCTTGTTTATTGTGATGTTATTGAATCACACGTAGTGGGCGATATATTTGCGCCACTCGCACGAATGATAAGCATAGATACTCTCTGGTACAAGGAAAAATATGGAAGAAATCATTCACAGTCTTTTAATCCACCAATGTATTTTCCGGTAGCTAAACGAGAGTTTTCATCGATTACTATAGATATAAGAGATGCATTTGGTGATTCAATCTCATTCGATTCTGATGTTCTAAGCGTTGTACTACATTTCCGACGTCGTCGTAACTAGATTTAAAATGTGTAAAAGCAGTAACTATCATGATCGATACATTGATTATTTCCAAAATCAATGTGGATCGGGGATGAATATAAATCACGGTAGCAAATTTCAGCGTGGTTGTGGACTAGCGTCATTTTTTAAAAATATGTGGCGATTAGCAGTACCGATATTTAAAAGTGGAGCTCGATCTCTTGCTCAAGAAGGACTCATGACTGGAGTAAATTTTGCAAATGATTTAATGGAAAGAAAAAATGTGAAACAATCGTTTGAAAATAGATTGAAGGAAGCTGGTTCGAATCTTAAACGAAAAGCTGAAGATAAACTTACTCTTATGAAGGGCTCTGGTCTTAAACGATTGAAAAGCTGCCAATCACTTCAGTTGGTGCCGGGCAACCGTGGTAGGAAGGCTGTTGTTGTTAAAAAGAAGAAGAGACAATCTTCGAGTCATCAACGCAAGAAAACCACCAAGAAGATCAAGTTATCGAGAAGAGTGCGAGATATTTTTGAAAAGTGAAAATGTCTGTTATACATAGCAATTCGATGGAGGCTATGAAATCTGAGCTCGATCTTTTCACAACACCTTTAACACAAGCAGCCATCGAATATGGATACAAAGCAGCATATAAACCTATTGTGTCTTTGGAAGGAAATTCACAATTCGAGTTTGTTGTAAATAATAAAACCATAAAAAAAACGAACCAATTCGTTTAAAAAAAGACGACGTCTTCATTGATTGAGTGTACCAATAGGAACGAAATGAAGCCACAATAAACTTTGTAAATAATTGCCAGAACTGGAAACAGTGCGTCGTTAAACACCACAAATCAATCAATCAACAAGGATTGAAATTTCAAAGTGCATGGGCTGAGGGTGGGGGGGGGAGGGAGGGGATAGACGTCTGCATTTACGTATATTTCAATTCTTTTGAACGCTACATGTTTCCAGTTCTGGCAATTATTTACAAAGTTTATTGTGGCTTCATTTCGTACCTATTGGTACACTCAATCAATGAAGACGTCGTCTTTTTTTAAACGAATTGGTTCGTTTTTTTTATGGTTATTTCAATTTTTTTTGCTAAAGGGTGGTTAATTCTGGAAATTCAATTTTTGCATATTTTCGCCGCCATTGCACTCGCCAGTGCCGACAGCGAGGAACCGAACATCTGTTGACGGCTGACGTATTACTCTGGACGCCAACGAAAGAACTAATCCACTCACTCCCATTCCCTCTTTGAACACAGCCCACATTACCTCTGCACAACAATTTATAACCATCTCCCAACATCCATCACTAATTTGCCAACCCGTACCATCTTTAACACTACTCTCAAAGCTTTCTTAATCCAAAATCCGTACTATTCAATAGAAGAATATTTAAATACAATTAAAAGTTAAATATGGAACTAAATTGATGATATAAGTTCCTTAACAATTAGGCTCACACAAATACTCTGTAATTGTACGTAGCATTAAATAAATAAATAAATAAATTTACTAGTTGTATCAAATTAGACATTCACTGTTCATACAGTTTAAAACTGAAAATGCAAAATATTTTCGTGCTCTGCTATACGAACCGCGCATCACGTTATTTGCATTGGATCTGGGCTAGCTGGCTTCGTACGCTATCCACTAGACTACCTGTCATCCATGGCTATCACTGGAAATAATTAATCAAATACTAGCATGAACCTAAGCTATCACTGAATACTGGCCACTGGCTACTGAGGGTGAATGCATCCCTTATAAAAGTGTATTAATTTATTACACGCTACATATATATTTCCAATTTTGGCTTCATCCAACTTTCAAAAAGCTCCAATAAATTGATATTAAATGTTAAATACTCGAGTTGAGGAATTCCACGCAGCGAGCATGCGCAGTCAGGACTTGTGGCGAAGAACGACAAGAACAAAATGTAGAAATGTTACGATTTGGTATTTTTCGGAGCTATATTGGCTTATAAACGGGGAAATACGATAGTTAGGCGAATGTCACCGTCTACATCTTTCGATTGGTTTTTTCCAACAAATCGATTGAAAGAGGTTTCAAAGCTCTCCGACATACAGAAGCTATAGTTTTAAGATCGTGCTGTGACGTCACGAAGTTCGTTCTTGTAATCCTTAGAGAGTCCATACAGCCGTCAATGAAGACGTCTGAGTGATGGCCATCACTTAGAAAGAGTCCATACAGCC
Source organism: Protonemura montana (assembly GCA_947568835.1). Lineage (NCBI taxonomy): Eukaryota > Metazoa > Arthropoda > Insecta > Plecoptera > Nemouridae > Protonemura > Protonemura montana. The sequence continues at coordinate 21,917,173 of OX387604.1, read as the reverse complement.
GTCAATGAAGACGTCTGAGTGATGGCCATCACTTAGAATGGCAAACAGCCGTCAATGAAGACGTCTGAGTGATGGCCATCACTTAGAAAGAGTCCATACAGCCGTCAATGAAGACGTCTGAGTGATGGCCATCACTTAGAATGGCAATGAGTTCATTGATCTTGCATACACAGAGCTCCTTTTAACAGCAAAAATTACCAAAGCAGATGGTACTAATTTAATTGCTGATGATAAAGTTGTGACCGGACCGGTCAATAACTGGATGCATAGTTTGTTTTCGCAAGTGGAGGTCTCATTGAATGGTAAACTGATATCATCGCCTTCACACACTTATGGTTATCGAGCATATATTGAAACTTTACTGAACTTTGGTTCATCAGCTAAAAAAACGCATTTAACTTCCAGACTGTGGTATAAAGATACTGCAGGTAAATTCAACGATTTCAAGGATAATGATGGACTTGTTAAGAGGTCAAGCTTCATAAAAGGTAGTAAAACTGTGGATCTAATGTCTAGTATCCATCATGAGCTGTTTGCATCTGGTAAGCTGCTTATTAACGGTGTTGAAATGCGATTAAAATTTCATTTAAATAAAGACGCATTTAATTTAATGTCAGAAGATACTTCGGTAAAGACGCACATTCTTGATGCGACGTTGTTTGTGAGGAAAGTCAGAATCAAACCTGAGCTGCATTTGGGATACTCGCGAGCACTCGAACGATCGAATCTGAAGTATCCATTGAATCGAGTAGAAATTAAAAATATTACAATCCCTGCGGGGGTCATATCTAGAACTATTGATAATTTATATTTAGGGACGTTACCTAAACGAGTTGCGATTGGATTTGTTTCAAATGCTGCGTTCAATGGAGATTTTGGGAAAAATCCTTTTTTCTTTGAAAATCATGATTTGAATTTTCTACAATTGTATGTAGATTCACAACAAATTCCTACCACAGCTCTTCAGCTTGATTTCAAGAATAATCTATTCATTCCTGCATATAGGACATTGTTTGAAGGGACAGGCATTAATCATCAAGACGTTGGAAATGATATATCTCGCGAGGAATACGCTCATGGATATTTTCTTACTGTTTTTGATCTTACTGCTGATCAGTCGGCGAGCTCAAATCATTGGTCTATACAGCGAAACGGGTCATTTCGAATTGAAGTTCGATTCAACGTTACCTTAACAGGTCCTGTAGATATGATTTTATATTCCGAAAATGATAGTTTAATGGAAATAACTAGAGATAGAAATGTAATCACAGATTTTTAATATAAAAAAGAAGATGATATTTAGAAAACTAGAATTATTTTTCACCCCCTCCACTACTTTACTAAGTTATTGATGACGGTGACTGCTATAATAACGATTTGGGATAGAAATAAAATCACTTTGAGTCAACGCATTGCAGAAGACGATTCAAAGTCATGAATTCACTACATCTTGAAGAAGTTATGCTATGTGACAAGTTCACAAGTCCGTTATTTCGTGGAGTATTCGCTGCAAACAATCTGCCTCGAATTGTGCAACATCCGTGTGTACTAATAGCGAACACAGATCCTAGTAACAAACCTGGCTCGCATTGGGTTGCTTTTCACATCGACGAATTCGGACGAGGTGAATTTTTTGATTCTTATGGAATCCCACCAATTGTTAAAATGCATCACGAATTTTTGAGTCGTCAGTGTACTACATGGACATACAACGAAAAACAGCTTCAAAGTCCAACATCTGATGTCTGTGGTGAATGGGCAGCATTATTTCTCGCGCATCGATCTCGAGATCTTAGCATGCAAGAATTCATGTATTTCTTTAATAATAGAACTTGTGATGAAAATGATCAACTCGCACGTTCATTGTTTCAAGAAAAATTCAAAACTTGTTTTACTCCTATCCGAAAATGTATGAACAATCAAACTTGTTGTAGTCGTGAATGTAATCCACTTTATATGATGAGATTTTAATAAATGTTTGTCAATTTGGGATTCTGAGTTATTCATAAAACCTGCAAGCATCTTTTTCCCGTCTCCTTATTAGTCTAGGAATATCGAGCGGCTATCTCTTCAAATAGAGAAGTTAGGATATTCGGTGTTATATAAAGCTGAAATTTCGATATTATGTGCATAACACCATGACACAACTATTGTCACAAACCCGGACAAAAAAAATTTCATCGGAAGACATTCAAAAAAATTACCAAATTCAAAATTTCTTAAAAAATGAAAATTTCTTAAAAGTTTAATAAGTAAGTCATTCTGAATTTATAAACGTCTAGTTTCCGCAGAAGCCTAGGCATTAATACGTTATATCGATACCGTTTTTAAAAAACATCAAAAAGTTTTTGCAAACCTATGATATGAGCCAAAAAATAGCTAAAAAAACGCAAAAAAAATATATACCACTTTTCACTTAATGCCACGGGACCAAATATTGGCCAAATGTTATTAAACGAGTTTGTAAAGATAGCTCAATTCATTGTCTACAAGACTGCAGATCTAACTTTTTGAACTGAGATTAAAAGATGAACTTTTTAAGTTCACAACTGAGATTTTTGCTTTTCCCTACGAGAGGTAACTCTTGGCGCGCTGCCAAGCGCCGATAAGCCGTGCGGCTGGCTGGTCAATAGCATGCGTAGTGTGCTTTGAATGGCATACTAGCGTTGAGTGCGCAGGCTCATTGATACTACGTTAGGTCCGCACTTGATTTCATATTATTTACCTAAAATTGGAGGCTTTATGTTTTTTGTCTGTAAATTTGGTATGTTTCTTGATTTTTACATAAAAAAAAAAGTTATATATTCGAATATATCAACCATACCTTGCTCTCTGTTTTAACCACGTGCAGAGGTTTGAGGATCTTCAGAATCCGAGATAATGATTTTCAAGAAGACTGCGAACAGATTTGCCGAGGTATATCCACTTGACATGGGTTTCGATGGCTTCCAGGGTTAGTTTGCTGGCTTGCCAGTTAGTTTCCTACTCACTTTCCAAGCAGGACGACGAATATTATTGATAATTTCTGAAAATTCTCCCAAATATTAAGAATGCAAATGGCAAGAAGATAAATAACATGCGCGTAAACTCACTTGTTTACTCACTAATTCACTAGTTACTCAGCAATGATTTTGTTTATTTGTGCAAGTGAAAAGATCGCCTACAAAACGGAATACCTAGCAATACGGATGGGTATGTAGTAATGCATGCTTCCTCATACTAGATCCATGTTATCATGACAGTTAATTTTATTCACTATTTTCACTTAGCAGAGAAAACAGGAGATAGCTGCGAACCCTCCACTTGCAGAACAGAATCTAGAAAAATAATTTCCACCACAGGTATTGGAAATTTTTTTCAGTTAGCGTTCCTAACCAGCGAGAATGTTCCTAATATAACAGAAAAGGGTCTAATAAGCAAAAGACAATGATATTGCAAGAACAATAAATCAAGCAAGCAAGAAAGGGTATCAAATTTTTCCTTACAAATATCAAGGCAAGAAAGTTGCAGAGAGCAGTACACCAACAAAAAAAATATTGACATGGTAAAAAACGTAGGCTCGAGTTCCCTAACTTAAACAGAGGTGAAACACCACCCCCAAACAAACGGGTATCGCGTTCAACAATGCCAGAGTTTGACTGGAGCATATACCGTTTCATTATCCATCAATTAAGAGATACAAACAAGACAGGACGTAAAGTTTCTCTCGTTGACATGAATCCGGAGTCTCTTAGGGAAAATGTATTGAAAGCAACCAAAGAGAGAAATGACGAGGTAATTTTAAATCGAATGACATTCGGTTCCCTCTTTGAGGTAAACGCCAGCTACCATGCAGATTGTTTGTCGAAATATCTGAGTGCTAACAGTGGCTAACAGCATAGAGGCGTGTAAAAATGTCCAAACCGTCTCACAATACGATCGCGCTGCTGTCAACACACAAGCGTGTATTTCGGATAAAATGAGGAGATGGAAAATTATACCAATTCCCAACGTTTGCGAAAAATACAGGGAATTCCTCATTGCTGAGGGTGTAGACAAGTGGCAAGTTCGTGTCACCTACAAGTATTTAATACACAATAAACTAATTTGCAACAGCAAGGACCAAACCATCTCATTCCACTATTGCACAGGAAACCTCCCAGGTATCATGTGCTCAGATTTTCTTTCTATTGGGCTGTTATATCAGCAAAAACGGGATCAGTCGGGAAAAGCACCGATGCACATCGGTTCATTCCTGTACACGAAATTGCATTGAAAATTGGGCTCCCAATAAGCATCGCTTTGCAGCCCCATGCACTGTCCGGCTGTGACACTGTTTTAAACGTTTTTCGGAATCGGTAAAAAAAGGCTCTGGCGTCAACTGAATAAAATGACCCGAGACGAGTTGTCACTTTTGGCCAATTTTTCAGACATTTTGGAAAAGGTGAGCACCGCTCGAAGTTTGGTGATTAAATTGTACGATACAAACAAGAAATTCCGACAGTATAATTACTCGCTAAATGCGCTGCGTTTTAAGATAGCAGTGTCGCGACCTATCTCAATTGCCAATATACTCCCGAGCGAAGGGGCATTTCATCAGCACCTTCGACGAGCTGCATGGCAATGTAGCACTTAGGTAAACTCGCACGTGCAATTTCCAAAAATGTGGCTTAAGTTTACCAAAGTAATATTCAAAGCTACCAGAGGTTTTTAAACTAGAATTTAAATGTCGTCTCTATTTTTCTTCTTCTTATTATTATTTTTATTATTTGTGGTGAAAGGTCCCGAAGACAGTGGCTGGTGTCAGAGCCTGGGCAGAAAGTTCGTCTTACCTGTATATTTCGAGGGTCAAACAGCCATGGAAATGTTGCAAAATTTCAGTCAAGTCCAAAAAATCCTGCAGCATAAACCCCACTTGCACGTGCAATAGCAATGGAATTGGATGCATCGACGTATGCAGGTGTGATAGGGAATGCTACAATGCCTATAGTGACATGATCGACAATGCCGACGAAGAAACGCTTCAATGATGTACGCACGCATGGATGTATCAAGAGCGTTCCAAGCAATAGCATGCTATTTGCCAGCCAGCCGCACGGCTTATCGGCGCTTGGCAGCGCGCCAAGAGTTACCTCTCGTAGGGAAAAGCAAAAATCTCAGTTGTGAACTTGACGTGTTCAAAAAGTTAGATCTGCAGTCTTGTAGACAATGAATTGAGCTATCTTTACAAACTCGTTTAATAACATTTGGCCTATATTTGGTCCCGTGGCATTAAGTGAAAAGTGATATATATTTTTTTTGCGTTTTTTTAGCTATTTTTTGGCTCATATCATAGGTTTGCAAAAACTTTTTGATGTTTTTTAAAAACGGTATCGATATAACGTATTAATGCCTAGGCTTCTGCGGAAACTAGACGTTTATATATTCAAAAATGACTTACTTATTAAACTTTTAAGTAATTTTCATTTTTTAAGAAATTTTGACTTTGATAATTATTTTGAATGTCTTCCGATGAAAATTTTTTGTCCGGGTTTGTGACAATAGTTGTGTCATGGTGTTATGCACATAATATCAAAATTTCAGCTTTATATAACACCGAATACGGACACGCCCCTTTTTGCCGTCGATATTCCTAGACTATATATATTTAAAATAAAATTGATTGCCTGACAGAACAAGATCAAACGTGATCGACACTTGTTTGCTGTGGAAAAAGGTGTCAGAAACAAATCTGAAATCTGCATACGATAGGATAAATGGAGAAGTTTCAATATCTGTAACTGAGATAACTATCAAATTCTACCAAACGTATTCGATTCTTCAACTCACCTTGATATTTATATTTATTCAACATCGGCAATTTTAAAAAACTTATTCAATCAATACTTTATATGATATTTTCGTGAATAAAAACGGATTATGGATGTAGACATGGATCTAGTTTCTGGAATTGGTTATGTTATAAAAGGTTTTTGTTCAATAAATACTCTCAGTGAATTCAGTTTTAAAACAAAATTTTTTCTTTTATTTGTGAATACAGTTCAGTTTTTTAAATATATTTTTTTTCAATCCGTCAGCAAATTTTAAATATCGTTAAATTCTAAAATTGCAGTTGGTGGGTACACCCCAAATTTTTTGGTGCCTTTAAAGGTTATAGTGATCTGTTTAAGATTAAAAGAGGTTAAATATGAATCGGTAATTTTATTAAATCTTGCGGGGAGAAAATATTTCAAACTGTTAACGGTGATTTGAATTTGACGACCGTATCTTGTTGTGATCGCCGCCCACTCATCGATTAGAAAAGCTATATGTTCTGGAAGATCATCTATCTTTCCGAACTCAACTGCCTTGCAGCTCCCAATTTGGTTAAGGAAGTCCATCTGATAACAAAGAAAAATAGGAAAAACTGAATTAGTATATTTTATATTAGATGTAAATAAATTTCATTCTAGATTTGCAGAAATACTTCTGTGACAGAAAGTATCAAATCATCAAGGATATTTTAATAAAAATATAAGGTTATAGGAGTTTATGAAAAATATAAAAATATAATTATACTACTTACTTTCTTGCAGTTGTTTCTGTTACTCCTACTGTTGCCGCAACTATTGCTCTTGCTGTTGCCTCTCTGATAACTTTGAATCGAATGATGATGTCGGTGAGAACAGAACGTCGAACAGTTCATTGTCCTAACATTTTGCTGATTTGCAATTATTGACCACTAACATATTATCTAGTGCTAGTGCTAGTTCAAGTAGTGCTAGTGCTAGTGCCAGTGCTAGTGCTAGTGCTAGTGCTTGTGCTAGTAGTAGTGCTAGTAGTAATGCTAGTGTTAGTGTTAGTGCTAGTGCTAGTGCTAGTGCTAGTGCTGGTGCTAGTGCTAGTGCTGGTGCCAGGGCTCGTGCTCGTGCTCGTGCTAGTGGTAGTGCTAGTAGAAATGCTAGTGCTAGTGTTAGTGCTAGTAGTAATGCAAGTGATAGTGCTAGTGCTTGTGCTAGTGCTAGTGCTGGTGCAAGTGTTTGTGCTAGTGCTTGTGCTAGTGCAAGTTCTAGTGCTAGTGCAAGTTATAGTATTGCTAGTGCTTTTGCTATTGCTGGTGCTAGTTCTAGTAGTGCTAGTGCCAGTGCTAGTGCTTGGTCTAGTGCTAGTGCTAGTAGTGATGCTAGTGCTAGTATAAGTGCAAGTGCTTGTGCAAGTGCTAGTGCTAATGCAAGTGCTAGTGCTAGTAGTGATGCTGGTGCTCGTGCTAGTAGTAATGCTATTGCTAGTGCTAGTGCTAGTGCTAGGGCTGTGCAAGTGCTAGTGCTAGTTCGAGTAATGCTAGTGCTAGTGCTAGTGCTAGTGCTAGTGCTAGTGATAGTGCAAGTTCTTGTAGTGCTAGTGCTAGTGCTAGTGCTTGTGCCAGTAGTGATGCTAGTGCTAGTGTTAGAGCTAGTGCTAGTGCTGGTGCTAGTACAAGTGCTGGTGCTAGCGCTCGTGCTCGTGGTCGTGCTAGTGCTAATGCTAGTAGTGATGCTAGTGCTAGTGTTAGTACAAGTAGTGATGCTAGTGCTAGTGCTTGTGAGAGTGTTAGTGCTAGTGCTTGTGCTAGCACTAGTGCTAGTGCTAGTGCTGGTGCTAAATCTGGGAGTGCTAGAGCAAGTGCTAGTGCTAGTGCTAGTGCTTGTGCTAGAGCTGGTGCTAGTGCTAGTGCTAGTGCTTGTGCTAGTGCTAGTGCTAGTGCTAGTTCTAGTAGTGCCAGTGTTAGTGCTTGTGCTAGTGCTAGTTCTAGTAGTGCTAGTGCAAGTGCTAGTGCTAGTGCTAGTGCTTGTGCAAGTGCTTTTGCTAGTGTTAGTGCTAGTGCTTGTCCTAGTGCAAGTGCTAGTGCAAGTGCTAGTTCTAGTATTGCTAGTGCTAGTGCAAGTGCAAGTGCTAGTTCTAGTTGTGCTAGTGCTAGTTCTAGTAGTGCTAGTGCTAGTGCCAGTGCTAGTGCTAGTGCAAGTGCTAGTGCTAGTGCTAGTTATGATGCTAGTGCTAGTATTAGTGCTAGTGCTAGTGCTAGTGCTAGTGCTAGTGCTAGTGCTAGTGCTAGTAATGATGCTAGTGCTAGTATAAGTGCTAGTGCTAGTGCTAGTGCTAGTGTTAGTGCTTGTGCTAGTGCTTGTGCTTCTGCTAGTGCTAGTTCTAGTAGTGCTAGTGCTAGTGCTAGTGCTAGTAGTGATGCAAGTGCTAGTGCTAGTGCTGGTGCTAGTTTTAGTAGTGCTAGTGCTAGTGCTTATGCTAGTGCAAGTTCAAGTAGTGCTAGTGCCAGAGCTAGTGCTAGTGCTAGTGCAAGTGCTAGTGCTAGTGCTAGTGCTTGTGCTAGTGCTAGTGCTAGTGCTAGTGTTTGTGCTAGTGCTAGTGCTGGTGCTAGTGCTCGTGCTAGTAGTGCTAGTGCCAGAGCTAGTGCTAGTGCTAGTGCAAGTGCTAGTGCTAGTGCTAGTGCTAGTGCTAGTGCTAGTGCTAGTGCTAGTGTTTGTGCTAGTGCTAGTGCTGGTGCTAGTGCTCGGGCTCGTCCTAGAGCTAGTGCTGGTGCTAGTGCTTGTGCTACTGCTAGTGCTAGTTCTAGTAGTGCTAGTGCTAGTGCAAGTGCTAGTAGTGATGCAAGTGCTAGTGCTAGTGCTAGTGCTAGTTCTAGAAATGCTAGTGCTAGTGCTTATGCAAGTGCAAGTCATAGTAGTGCTAGTGCCAGTGCTAGTGCTAGAGCTTGTGCTAGTAGTGATGCTAGTGCTAGTATTAGTGCTAGTGCTAATGCTTGTGCAAGTCCTTGTTGAGCTAGTGCTAGTTCTAGTAGTGCTAGTGCTAGTGCTAGTGCTAGTGCTAGTACTAGTTCAAGTAGAGCTAGTGCTAGTGCAAGTGTTAGTAGTGATGCAAGTGCTGGTGATAGTGCTAGTGCTGACACTAGTGTTAGTACTAGTGCATGTGCTAGTTCTAGTGCTAGTGCTAGTGCTAGTTCTAGTAGCGCCAGTGCTAGTGCTAGTGCTAGTAGTGATGTAAGTGCTAGTGCTAGTGCTAGTTATGATGATAGTGCTAGTATTCGTGCTAGTGCTAGTGCTAGTGCTAGTGCTAGTGCTAGTTATGATGCTAGTGCTAGTATAAGTGATAGTGCTAGTGCTAGTGCTAGTGTTAGTACTTGTGCTAGTGCTTGTGCTTCTGCTAGTGCTAATTCTAGTAGTGCTAGTGCTAGTGCTAGTGCTAGTAGTGATGCAAGTGCTAGTGCTAGTGCTAGTGCTTGTTTTAGTAGTGCTAGTGCTAGTGCTTATGCTAGTGCAAGTTCAAGAAGTGCTAGTGCCAGAGCTAGTGCTAGTGCTAGTGCGAGTGCTAGTGCTAGTGCTAGTGCTAGTGCTAGTGCTAGTACTAGTGCTAGTGCTAGTGCTGGTGCTAGTGCTCGTGCTCGTCCTAGAGCTAGTGCTGGTGCTTGTGCTTGTGCTACTGCTAGTGCTAGTTCTAGTAGTGCTAGTGCTAGTGCAAGTGCTAGTAGTGATGCAAGTGCTAGTGCTAGTGCTAGTGCTAGTTCTAGAAATGCTAGTGCTAGTGCTTATGCAAGTGCAAGTCATAGTAGTGCTAGTGCCAGTGCTAGTGCGAGAGCTTGTGCTAGTAGTGATGCTAGTGCTAGTATTAGTGCTAGTGCTAATGCCTGTGCTAGTCCTTGTTGAGCTTGTGCTAGTTCTAGTATTGCTAGTGCTAATGCTAGTGCTAGTGCTAGTTGTGATGCTAGTGCTAGTGCTTGTGCAAGTGCTAGTGCTAGTGCTTGTGCTAGGCCTAGTGCTAGTGCTAGTGCAAGTTTAAGTAGTGCAAGTGCTAGTGCTGGTTCAAGTTGTGCTAGTGCTAGTGCTAGTGCTTGTGCTTGTGCTAGTGCTAGTGCTTGTTCTAGAAGTGCCAGTGCGAGTGCTACTGCTAGTAGTGATGCAAGTGCTAGTGCTAGTGCTAGTGCTAGTGCTAGTGCTAGTGCTTGTGCTAAGCCTTGTGCTAGTTCTAGTGCAAGTTCAAGTAGTGCAAGTGCTAGTAGTAGTGCTAGTTTTAGTTGAGCTAGTGCAGGTGCTAATGCTAGTGCAAGTGCTAGTAGTCCTTTTATTAGAGCTTGTGCTAGTGCTTGTGCAAGTGCTAGTGCTAGTACTAGTGCTAGTGCTGGTGCTAGTAGTGATAAAAGTGCTAGTGTTAGTGCTAGTGCAAGTGCTAGTGCTGGTGCTAGTGCTAGTACTGGTGCTAGTGATAGTGCTCGTGCAAGTGCTAGTGCTAGTGCTAATGCTAGTGCTAGTGCTAATGCTAGTGCTAGTGTGAGTAGTGATGCTAGTGCTTGTTTAAGTGCTAGTGCTAGTGCTAGTGCTAGTGCTAGTGTTAGTGTAATTGCTTGTGTTAATAGTGATGCTAGTGCTAGTAATAGTGCAAGAGCTAGTGGCTGTGCTAGTGCTAGTGCTAGTGCTAGTGTTAGTGCTAGTGCTAGTATAAGTAGTGATGCTAGTGCTTGTGCTAGAGCTGGTGCTAGTGCTAGTGCTAGTGCATGTGCTAGTGCTAGTGCTAGTCGTAGTTCGAGTAGAGCCAGTGTTAGTGCTTGTGCTAGTGCTAGTTCTAGTAGTGCTAGTGCAAGTGCTAGTGCTAGTGCTAGTGCTTGTGCAAGTGCTTTTGCTAGTGTTAGTGCTAGTGCTTGTCCTAGTGCAAGTGCTAGTGCAAGTGCTAGTTATAGTATTGCTAGTGCTAGTGCAAGTGCAAGTGCTAGTTCTAGTTGTGCTTGTGCTAGTTCTAGTAGTGCTAGTGCTAGTGCCAGTGCTAGTGCTAGTACAAGTGCTAGTGCTAGTGCTAGTTTTGATGCTATTGCTAGTGCTAATGCTAGTGCTAGTGCTAGTGCTAGTGCTAGTGTTTGTGCTAGTGCTAGTGCTGGTGCTAGTGCTCGTGCTCGTCCTAGAGCTAGTGCTGGTGCTAGTGCTTGTGCTACTGCTAGTGCTAGTTCTAGTAGTGCTAGTGCTAGTGCAAGTGCTAGTAGTGATGCATGTGCTAGTGCTAGTGCTAGTGCTAGTTCTAGAAATGCTAGTGCTAGTGCTTATGCAAGTGCAAGTCATAGTAGTGCTAGTGCCAGTGCTAGTGCTAGAGCTTGTGCTAGTAGTGATGCTAGTGCTAGTATTAGTGCTAGTGCTTGTGCAAGCGCTAGTGCTAGTGCTTGTGCTAGGCCTAGTGCTAGTGCTAGTGCAAGTTTAAGTAGTGCAAGTGCTAGTGCTGGTGCTTGTGCTTGTGCTAGTGCTAGTGCTTGTTCTAGAAGTGCTAGTGCGAGTGCTACTGCTAGTAGTGATGCAAGTGCTAGTGCTAGTGCTAGTGCTAGTGGTAGTGCTAGTGCTTGTGCTAAGCCTTGTGCTAGTGCTAGTGCAAGTTCGAGTAGTGCAAGTGCTAGTAGAAGTGCTAGTTTTAGTTGAGCTAGTGCAGGTGCTAATGCTAGTGCAAGTGCTAGTAGTCCTTTTATTAGAGCTTGTGCTAGTGCTAGTGCAAGTGCTAGTGCTTGTACTAGTGCTAGTTCTGGTGCTAGTAGTGATAAAAGTGCTAGTGTTTGTGCTAGTGCTAGTGCTAGTGCTGGTGCTAGTGCTAGTACTGGTGCTAGTGATAGTGCTCGTGCAAGTGTTAGTGCTAGTGCTAGTGCTAGTGCTGGTGCTGGTGCTAGTGCTTATGCTAGTGCTAGTGCTAATTTATTATTATTATTTTTTTTTATTTAATTTATTTTTGCCAAGATACCAATTCCTTGGTTTTTGGCAAGTCAAGGTGTTACATAAATGGATGTACAATCGAGATAAAATTCCCATGGTATCACAATATCACAAGTCAATAAATATGTACAATAAATTCAATAGCAATGGTATATCACAGTCGTATCATTTTACATAAAACAGTTCTTTTGTACTATAAAAACATTTTTCTATGAGGTAGGCCTTCAGAGTTGCTCTTAAATTATGCTTGTTGTTTTTTATATGATCGGGCAGAGCATTGCATAACTTGCGCCCTGCGTAAGTCGGGGTCTTTGTATAAAATTCATGCGCATGTTTCTTTGGTTTGGGAACTGATTTAAATCTAGTGTCATGCCCGTGGTCGGTTGTCACTTCGTGTAAATTGCTTTTTATGATGTGCATAATAACATAAAATATATAAACACAAGGCATTGTCATGATGTAAAAAGGTTTAAACAAGGGTTTGCAAGAGTCCTTAAAATACACATCGGCTACAGGGTTGTGGGATGCTTTGGCCAAATACCGTGGAGCTCTTTTCTGTAGTTTTAATAGTTTTTTCGCCTTTGGGTGATTCCCCCAAAGTATCACACCGTAGCTGAGTCGAGCATGGATATGGCCAAAGTACACAAGTCGAGCCGTTTCAATGTTAGCTACCTGCATTATTCGTTTGATTAAAAAGCACAGTGACCCAACTTGTTTGGTCAACTTTTCTATGTGGAGGCTCCAATCTGTGCCGTCGCCGACATATACTCCTAGGAATTTTATATGCTAGTGCTAGTGTGAGTAGTGATGCTAGTGCTTGTTTAAGTGCTAGTGCTAGTGCTAGTGCTAGTGCTAGTGTTAGTGTTAGTGCTTGTGTTAATAGTGATGCTAGTGCTAGTGCTAGTGCAAGAGCTAGTGTTAGTGCTGGTGCTAGTGTTTGTGTTTGTGCTAGTGATAGTAGTGATGCTAGTGCTAGAGCTGATGCTTGATCTTGTGCTAGTGCTAGTGCTAGAATTGCTTGTGCTAGTGCTAGTGCTAGAATTGCTTGTGCTAGTGCTAGTGCTTGTGCTTGTTCTAGTAGTGCTAGTGCCATTGCTAGTACTAGTGCAAGTGCTAGTGCTAGTTCTATTAGTGCTAGTGCAAGTGCCAGTGCTAGTGCTAGTGCTAGTGCTTGTGCTATTTCAAGTGCTAGTAGTGATGCTAGTGTTAGTGTTAGTGCTAGTGCTAGTGCTAGTGCTAGTGCTCGTGCTCGTGCTAGTGGTAGTGATAGTAGTGATGCAAGGGCTAGTGTTAGTGCTAGTGCTGGTGCAAGTGTTAGTGCTAGTGCTTGTGCTAGTGCAAGTGCTAGTGCTAGTGCAAGTTCTTGTATTGCTAGTGCTTATGCTATTGCTGATGCTAGTTCTAGAAGGGCTAATGCCAGTGCAAGTGCTTGGTCAGGTGCTAGTGCTAGAAGTGATGCTAGTGCTTGTATAAGTGCAAGTGCTTGTGCTTGTGCTAGTGCTAGTGCTTGTGCTAGTTTTGGTTCTAGTACTGCTAGTGCTAGTGCTAGTGCTAGTATTGATGCAAGTGGTTGTATTGATGCAAGTGCTAGTGATAGTGCTAGTGCTGGTGCTTGTGCTTGTGTTAGTGCTAGTGCTTACACTGGTGTGAGTGCAAGTGCTAGTGCTAGTTCTAGTAGTGCTTGTGCTAGTGCTAGTGCTAGTACTAGTTCCAGTAGAGCTAGTGCTAGTGCAAGTGTTAGTAGTGATGCGAGTGCTGGTGATAGTGCTAGTGCTGACACTAGTGTTAGTACTCGTGCATGTGCTAGTTCTAGTGCTAGTGCTAGTGCTAGTTCTAGTAGCGCCAGTGCTAGTGCTAGTGCTAGTAGTGATGTAAGTGCTAGTGCTAGTGCTAGTTATGATGATAGTGCTAGTATTAGTGCTAGTGCTAGTGCTAGTGCTAGTGCTAGTGCTAGTGCTAGTTATGATGCTAGTGCTAGTATAAGTGCTAGTGCTAGTGCTAACGCTAGTGTTAGTACTTGTGCTAGTGCTTGTGCTTCTGCTAGTGCTAGTTCTAGTAGTGCTAGTGCTTGTGCTAGTGCTAGTAGTGATGCAAGTGCTAGTGCTAGTGCTAGTGCTGGTTTTAGTAGTGCTAGTGCTAGTGCTTATGCTAGTGCAAGTTCAAGAAGTGCTAGTGCCAGAGCTAGTACTAGTGCTAGTGCGAGTGCTAGTGCTAGTACTAGTGCTAGTGCTAGTGCTGGTGCTAGTGCTAGTGCTAGTGCTGGTGCTAGTGCTCGTGCTCGTCCTAGAGCTAGTGCTGGTGCTTGTGCTTGTGCTTCTGCTAGTGCTAGTTCTAGTAGTGCTAGTGCTAGTGCAAGTGCTAGTAGTGATGCAAGTGCTAGTGCTAGTGCTAGTGCTAGTTCTAGAAATGCTAGTGCTAGTGCTTATGCAAGTGCAAGTCATAGTAGTGCTAGTGCCAGTGCTAGTGCTAGAGCTTGTGCTAGTAGTGATGCTAGTGCTAGTATTAGTGCTAGTGCTAATGCCTGTGCTAGTCCTTGTTGAGCTAGTGCTAGTTCTAGTATTGCTAGTGCTAATGCTAGTGCTAGTGCTAGTTGTGATGCTAGTGCTAGTGCTTGTGCAAGTGCTAGTGCTAGTGCTTGTGCTAGGCCTAGTGCTAGTGCTAGTGCAAGTTTAAGTAGTGCAAGTGCTAGTGCTGGTTCTAGTTGTGCTAGTGCTAGTGCTAGTGCTTGTGCTTGTGCTAGTGCTAGTGCTTGTTCTAGAAGCGCTAGTGCGAGTGATATTGCTAGTAGTGATGCAAGTGCTAGTGCTAGTGCTAGTGCTAGTGCTAGTGCTAGTGCTTGTGCTAAGCCTTGTGCTAGTGCTAGTGCAAGTTCGAGTAGTGCAAGTGCTAGTAGTAGTGGTAGTTTTAGTTGAGCTAGTGCAGGTGCTAATGCTAGTGCAAGTGCTAGTAGTCCTTTTATTAGAGCTTGTGCTAGTGCTAGTGCAAGTGCTAGTGCTAGTACTAGTGCTAGTGCTGGTGCTAGTAGTGATAAAAGTGCTAGTGTTAGTGCTAGTGCAAGTGCTAGTGCTGGTGCTAGTGCTAGTACTGGTGCTAGTAATAGTGCTCGTGCAAGTGCTAGTGCTAGTGCTAGTGCTAGTGCTGGTGCTGGTGCTAGTGCTAATGCTAGTGCTAGTGTAAGTAGTGATGCTAGTGCTTGTTTAAGTGCTAGTGCTAGTGCTAGTGCTAGTGCTAGTGCTAGTGTTAGTGTAAGTGCTTGTGTTAATAGTGATGCTAGTGCTAGTGCTAGTGCAAGAGCTAGTGGCTGTGCTAGTGCTCGTGCTCGTGCTAGTGGTAGTGATAGTAGTTTTGCAAGGGCTAGTGTTAGTGCTAGTGCTGGTGCAAGTGTTAGTGCTAGTGCTAGTGCAAGTTCTTGTATTGCTCGTGCTTATGCTATTGCTGATGCTAGTTCTAGAAGGGCTAATGCCAGTGCAAGTGCTTAGTCAAGTGCTAGTGCTAGAAGTGATGCTAGTGCTTGTATAAGTGCAAGTGCTTGTGCTTGTGCTAGTGCTAGTGCTTGTGCTAGTTTTGGTTCTAGTACTGCTAGTGCTGGTGCTAGTATTGATGCAAGTGGTTGTATTGATGCAAGTGCTAGTGATAGTGCTAGTGCTGGTGCTTGTGCTTGTGTTAGTGCTAGTGCTTACACGGGTGTGAGTGCAAGTGCTAGTGCTAGTTCTAGAAGTGCTTGTGCTAGTGCTAGTGCTAGTACTAGTTCAAGTAGAGCTAGTGCTAGTGCAAGTGTTAGTAGTGATGCAAGTGCTGGTGATAGTGCTAGTGCTGACACTAGTGTTAGTACTAGTGCATGTGCTAGTTCTAGTGCTAGTGCTAGTGCTAGTTCTAGTAGCGCCAGTGCTAGTGCTAGTGCTAGTAGTGATGTAAGTGCTAGTGCTAGTGCTAGTTATGATGATAGTGCTAGTATTAGTGCTAGTGCTAGTGCTAGTGCTAGTGCTAGTGCTTGTTATGATGCTAGTGCTAGTATAAGTGCTAGTGCTAGTGCTAGCGCTAGTGTTAGTACTTGTGCAAGTGCTTGTGCTTCTGCTAGTGCTAGTTCTAGTAGTGCTAGTGCTTGTGCTAGTGCTAGTAGTGATGCAAGTGCTAGTGCTAGTGCTAGTGCTAGTTTTAGTAGTGCTAGTGCTAGTGCTTATGCTAGTGCAAGTTCAAGAAGTGCTAGTGCCAGAGCTAGTGCTAGTGCTAGTGCGAGTGCTAGTGCTAGTGCTAGTGCTAGTGCTAGTGCTAGTGCTAGTGCTAGTGCTAGTGCTGGTGCTAGTGCTCGTGCTTGTCCTAGAGCTAGTGCTGGTGCTTGTGCTTGTGCTACTGCTAGTGCTAGTTCTAGTAGTGCTAGTGCTAGTGCAAGTGCTAGTAGTGATGCAAGTGCTAGTGCTAGTGCTAGTGCTAGTTCTAGAAATGCTAGTGCTAGTGCTTATGCAAGTGCAAGTCATAGTAGTGCTAGTGCCAGTGCTAGTGCTAGAGCTTGTGCTAGTAGTGATGCTAGTGCTAGTATTAGTGCTAGTGCTAATGCCTGTGCTAGTCCTTGTTGAGCTAGTGCTAGTTCTAGTATTGCTAGTGCTAATGCTAGTGCTAGTGCTAGTTGTGATGCTAGTGCTAGTGCTTGTGCAAGTGCTAGTGCTAGTGCTTGTAATAGGCCTAGTGCTAGTGCTAGTGCAAGTTTAAGTAGTGCAAGTGCTAGTGCTGGTTCTAGTTGTGCTAGTGCTAGTGCTAGTGCTTGTGCTTGTGCTAGTGCTAGTGCTTGTTCTAGAAGCGCTAGTGCGAGTGATACTGCTAGTTGTGATGCAAGTGCTAGTGCTAGTGCTAGTGCTAGTGCTAGTGCTAGTGCTTGTGCTAAGCCTTGTGCTAGTGCTAGTGCAAGTTCGAGTAGTGCAAGTGCTAGTAGTAGTCCTAGTTTTAGTTGAGCTAGTGCAGGTGCTAATGCTAGTGCAAGTGCTAGTAGTCCTTTTATTAGAGCTTGTGCTAGTGCTAATGCAAGTGCTAGTGCTAGTACTAGTGCTAGTGCTGGTGCTAGTAGTGATAAAAGTGCTAGTGTTAGTGCTAGTGCAAGTGCTAGTGCTGGTGCTAGTGCTAGTACTGGTGCTAGTGATAGTGCTCGTGCAAGTGCTAGTGCTAGTGCTAGTGCTAGTGCTGGTGCTGGTGCTAGTGCTTATGCTAGTGCTAGTGTGAGTAGTGATGCTAGTGCTTGTTTAAGTGCTAGTGCTAGTGCTAGTGCTAGTGCTTGTGTTAGTGTAAGTGCTTGTGTTAATAGTGATGCTAGTGCTAGTGCTAGTGCAAGAGCTAGTGGCTGTGCTAGTGCTAGTGCTAGTGCTAGTGTTAGTGCTAGTGCTAGTGTAAGTAGTGATGCTAGTGCTTGTGCTAGAGCTGGTGCTAGTGCTAGTGCTAGTGCATGTGCTAGTGCTAGTGCTAGTCGTAGTTCGAGTAGAGCCAGTGTTAGTGCTTGTGCTAGTGCTAGTTCTAGTAGTGTTTGTGCAAGTGCTAGTGCTAGTGCTAGTGCTTGTGCAAGTGCTTTTGCTAGTGTTAGTGCTAGTGCTTGTCCTAGTGCAAGTGCTAGTGCAAGTGCTAGTTCTAGTATTGCTAGTGCTAGTGCAAGTGCAAGTGCTAGTTCTAGTTGTGCTTGTGCTAGTTCTAGTAGGGCTAGTGCTAGTGCCAGTGCTAGTGCAAGTGCTAGTGCTAGTGCTTGTTATGATGCTAGTGCTAGTATTAGTGCTAGTGCTAGTGCTAGTGCTAGTGCTAGTGCTAGTGCTAGTGCTAGTGCTAGCTATGATGCTAGTGCTAGTATAAGTGCTAGTGCTAGTGCTAGTGCTAGTGTAAGTGCTTGTGCTAGTACTTGTGCTTCTGCTGGTGCTGGTTCTAGTAGTGCTAGTGCTAGTGCTAGTGCTAGTAGTGATGCAAGTGCTAGTGCTAGTGCTAGTGCTAGTTTTAGTAGTGCTATTGCTAGTGCTTATGCTATTGCAAGTTCAAGTAGTGCTAGTGCCAGAGCTTGTGCTAGTGCTAGTGCGAGTGCTAGTGCTAGTGCTAGTGCTAGTGCTAGTGCTAGTGCTAGTGCTAATGCTAGTGCTAGTGCTAGTGCTAGTGCTAGTGTTTGTGCTAGTGCTAGTGCTGGTGCTAGTGCTCGTGCTCGTCCTAGAGCTAGTGCTGGTGCTAGTGCTTGTGCTACTGCTAGTGCTAGTTCTAGTAGTGCTAGTGCTAGTGCAAGTGCTAGTAGTGATGCAAGTGCTAGTGCTAGTGCTAGTGCTAGTTCTAGAAATGCTAGTGCTAGTGCTTATGCAAGTGCAAGTCATAGTAGTGCTAGTGCCAGTGCTAGTGCTAGAGCTTGTGCTAGTAGTGATGCTAGTGCTAGTATTAGTGCTAGTGCTTATGCTTGTGCTAGTCCTTGTTGAGCTAGTGCTAGTTCTAGTAGTGCTTGTGCTAATGCTAGTGCTAGTGCTAGTTGTGATGCTAGTGCTAGTGCTTGTGCTAGGCCTAGTGCTAGTGCTAGTGCAAGTTTAAGTAGTGCAAGTGCTAGTGCTGGTTCTAGTTGTGCTAGTGCTAGTGCTAGTGCTAGTGCTAGTGCTTGTGCTTGTGCTAGTGCTAGTGCTTGTTCTAGAAGTGCTAGTGCGAGTGCTACTGCTAGTAGTGATGCAAGTGCTAGTGCTAGTGCTAGTGCTAGTGGTAGTGCTAGTGCTTGTGCTAAGCCTTGTGCTAGTGCTAGTGCAAGTTCGGGTAGTGCAAGTGCTAGTAGAAGTGCTAGTTTTAGTTGAGCTAGTGCAGGTGCTAATGCTAGTGCAAGTGCTAGTAGTCCTTTTATTAGAGCTTGTGCTAGTGCTAGTGCAAGTGCTAGTGCTTGTACTAGTGCTAGTGCTGGTGCTAGTAGTGATAAAAGTGCTAGTGTTTGTGCTAGTGCTAGTGCTAGTGCTGGTGCTAGTGCTAGAACTGGTGCTAGTGATAGTGCTCGTGCAAGTGTTAGTGCTAGTGCTAGTGCTAGTGCTGGTGCTGGTGCTAGTGCTTATGCTAGTGCTAGTGCTAATGCTAGTGCTAGTGTGAGTAGTGATGCTAGTGCTTGTTTAAGTGCTAGTGCTAGTGCTAGTGCTAGTGCTAGTGTTAGTGTTAGTGCTTGTGTTAATAGTGATGCTAGTGCTAGTGCTAGTGCAAGAGCTAGTGCCTGTGCTAGTGCTAGTGCTAGTGTTAGTGCTAGTGCTAGTGTTTTTGTTTGTGCTAGTGATAGTAGTGATGCTAGTGCTAGAGCTCATGCTTGATCTTGTGCTAGTGCTAGTGCTAGAATTGCTTGTGCTAGTGCTAGTGCTAGAATTGCTTGTGCTAGTGCTAGTGCTTGTGTTTGTTCTAGTAGTGCTAGTGCCATTGCTAGTGCTAGTGCAAGTGCTAGTGCTAGTTCTATTAGTGCTAGTGCTAGTGCCAGTGCTAGTGCTAGTGCTAGTGCTTGTGCTATTTCTAGTGCTAGTAGTGATGCTAGTGTTAGTGTTAGTGCTAGTGCTAGTGCTAGTGCTCGTGCTCGTGCTAGTGGTAGTGATAGTAGTGATGCAAGGGCTAGTGTTAGTGCTAGTGCTGGTGCAAGTGTTAGTGCTAGTGCTTGTGCTAGTGCAAGTGCTAGTGCTAGTGCAAGTTCTTGTATTGCTATTGCTTATGCTATTGCTGATGCTAGTTCTAGTAGTGCTAATGCCAGTGCAAGTGCTTGGTCAAGTGCTAGTGCTAGAAGTGATGCTAGTGCTAGTATAAGTGCAAGTGCTTGTGCTTGTGCTAGTGCTAGTGCTTGTGCTAGTTTTGGTTCTAGTACTGCTAGTGCTAGTGCTAGTGCTAGTATTGATGCAAGTGCTTGTATTGATGCAAGTGCTAGTGATAGTGCTAGTGCTAGTGCTGGTGCTTGTGCTTGTGCTACTGCTAGTGCTAGTTCTAGTAGTGCTAGTGCTAGTGCAGGTGCTAGTAGTGATGCAAGTGCTAGTGCTAGTGCTAGTGCTAGTTCTAGAAATGCTAGTGCTAGTGCTTATGCAAGTGCAAGTCATAGTAGTGCTAGTGCCAGTGCTAGTGCGAGAGCTTGTGCTAGTAGTGATGCTAGTGCTAGTATTAGTGCTAGTGCTAATGCCTGTGCTAGTCCTTGTTGAGCTTGTGCTAGTTCTAGTATTGCTAGTGCTAATGCTAGTGCTAGTGCTAGTTGTGATGCTAGTGCTAGTGCTTGTGCATGTGCTAGTGCTAGTGCTAGTGCTAGGCCTAGTGCTAGTGCTAGTGCAAGTTCAAGTAGTGCAAGTGCTAGTAGTAGTGCTAGTTTTAGTTGAGCTAGTGCAGGTGCTAATGCTAGTGCAAGTGCTAGTAGTCCTTTTATTAGAGCTTGTGCTAGTGCTAGTGCAAGTGCTAGTGCTAGTACTAGTGCTAGTGCTGGTGCTAGTAGTGATAAAAGTGCTAGTGTTAGTGCTAGTGCAAGTGCTAGTGCTGGTGCTAGTGCTAGTTCTGGTGCTAGTGATAGTGCTCGTGCAAGTGCTAGTGCTAGTGCTAATGCTAGTGCTAGTGCTAATGCTCGTGCTAGTGTGAGTAGTGATGCTAGTGCTTGTTTAAGTGCTAGTGCTAGTGCTAGTGCTAGTGCTAGTGCTAGTATAAGTAGTGATGCTAGTGCTTGTGCTAGAGCTGGTGCTAGTGCTAGTGCTAGTGCATGTGCTAGTGCTAGTGCTAGTCGTAGTTTGAGTAGAGCCAGTGTTAGTGCTAGTGCTAGTGCTTGTGCAAGTGCTTTTGCTAGTGTTAGTGCTAGTGCTTGTCCTAGTGCAAGTGCTAGTGCAAGTGCTAGTTCTAGTATTGCAAGTGCCAGTGCAAGTGCAAGTGCTAGTTCTAGTTGTGCTTGTGCTAGTTCTAGTAGTGCAAGTGCTAGTGCCAGTGCTAGTGCTAGTGCCAGTGCTAGTGCTAGTGCTAGTTATGATGCTAGTGCTAGTATTAGTGCTAGTGCTAGTGCTAGTGCTAGTGCTAGTGCTAGTGCTAGTGCTAGCTATGATGCTAGTGCTAGTATAAGTGCTAGTGCTAGTGCTAGTGCTAGTGTAAGTGCTTGTGCTAGTACTTGTGCTTCTGCTGGTGCTAGTTCTAGTAGTGCTAGTGCTGGTGCTAGTTCTAGTAGTGCTAGTGCTAGTGCTAGTGCTAGTGCTAGTTTTAGTAGTGCTATTGCTAGTGCTTATGCTAGTGCAAGTTCAAGTAGTGCTAGTGCCAGAGCTTGTGCTAGTGCTAGTGCGAGTGCTAGTGCTAGTGCTAGTGCTAGTGCTAGTGCTAGTGCTAGTGCTAGTGCTAATGCTAGTGCTAGTGCTGGTGCTAGTGCTAGTGTTTGTGCTAGTGCTAGTGCTGGTGCTAGTGCTCGTGCTCGTCCTAGAGCTAGTGCTGGTGCTAGTGCTTGTGCTACTGCTAGTGCTAGTTCTAGTAGTGCTAGTGCTAGTGCAAGTGCTAGTAGTGATGCAAGTGCTAGTGCTAGTGCTAGTGCTAGTTCTAGAAATGCTAGTGCTAGTGCTTATGCAAGTGCAAGTCATAGTAGTGCTAGTGCCAGTGCTAGTGCTAGAGCTTGTGCTAGTAGTGATGCTAGTGCTAGTATTAGTGCTAGTGCTTATGCTTGTGCTAGTCCCTTTTGAGCTAGTGCTAGTTCTAGTAGTGCTTGTGCTAATGCTAGTGCTATTGCTAGTTGTGATGCTAGTGCTAGTGCTTGTGCAAGCGCTAGTGCTAGTGCTTGTGCTAGGCCTAGTGCTAGTGCTAGTGCAAGTTTAAGTAGTGCAAGTGCTAGTGCTGGTTCTAGTTGTGCTAGTGCTAGTGCTATTGCTTGTGCTTGTGCTACTGCTAGTGCTTGTTCTAGAAGTGCTAGTGCGAGTGCTACTGCTAGTAGTGATGCAAGTGCTAGTGCTAGTGCTAGTGCTAGTGGTAGTGCTAGTGCTTGTGCTAAGCCTTGTGCTAGTGCTAGTGCAAGTTCGAGTAGTGCAAGTGCTAGTAGAAGTGCTAGTTTTAGTTGAGCTAGTGCAGGTGCTAATGCTAGTGCAAGTGCTAGTAGTCCTTTTATTAGAGCTTGTGCTAGTGCTAGTGCAAGTGCTAGTGCTTGTACTAGTGCTAGTGCTGGTGCTAGTAGTGATAAAAGTGCTAGTGTTTGTGCTAGTGCTAGTGCTAGTGCTGGTGCTAGTGCTAGTACTGGTGCTAGTGATAGTGCTCGTGCAAGTGTTAGTGCTAGTGCTAGTGCTAGTGCTGGTGCTGGTGCTAGTGCTTATGCTAGTGCTAGTGCTAATTTATTATTATTTTTTTTTTTTATTTAATTTATTTTTGCCAAGATACCAATTCCTTGGTTTTTGGCAAGTCAAGGTGTTACATAAATGGATGTACAATCGAGATAAAATTCCCATGGTATCACAATATCACAAGTCAATAAATATGTACAATAAATTC
Organism: Protonemura montana; assembly: GCA_947568835.1. Taxonomy (NCBI): domain Eukaryota; kingdom Metazoa; phylum Arthropoda; class Insecta; order Plecoptera; family Nemouridae; genus Protonemura; species Protonemura montana. The sequence goes on along the minus strand of OX387604.1, from coordinate 21,895,055 downwards.
AATAGCAATGGTATATCACAGTCGTATCATTTTACATAAAACAGTTCTTTTGTACTATAAAAACTTTTTTCTATGAGGTAGGCCTTCAGAGTTGCTCTTAAATTATGCTTGTAGTTTTTTATATGATCGGGCAGAGCATTGCATAACTTGCGCCCTGCGTAAGTCGGGGACTTTGTATAAAATTCATGCGCATGTTTCTTTGGTTTGGGAACTGATTTAAATCTAGTGTCATGCCCGTGGTCGGTTGTCACTTCGTGTAAATTGCTTTTTATGATGTGCATAATAACATAAAATATATAAACACAAGGCATTGTCATGATGTTAAAATGTTTAAACAAGGGTTTGCAAGAGTCCTTAAAATACACATCGGCTACAGGGTTGTGGGATGCTTTGGCCAAATACCGTAGAGCTCTTTTCTGTAGTTTTAATAGTTTTTTCGCCTTTGGGTGATTCCCCCAAAGTATCACACCGTAGCTGAGTCGAGCATGGATATGGCCAAAGTACACAAGTCGAGCCGTTTCAATGTTAGCTACCTGCATTATTCGTTTGATTAAAAAGCACAGTGACCCAACTTGTTTGGTCAACTTTTCTATGTGGAGGCTCCAATCTGTGCCGTCGCCGACATATACTCCTAGGAATTTTATATGCTAGTGCTAGTGTGAGTAGTGATGCTAGTGCTTGTTTAAGTGCTAGTGCTAGTGCTAGTGCTAGTGCTAGTGTTAGTGTTAGTGCTTGTGTTAATAGTGATGCTAGTGCTAGTGCTAGTGCAAGAGCTAGTGTTAGTGCTGGTGCTAGTGTTTGTGTTTGTGCTAGTGATAGTAGTGATGCTAGTGCTAGAGCTAATGCTTGATCTTGTGCTAGTGCTAGTGCTAGAATTGCTTGTGCTAGTGCTAGTGCTAGAATTGCTTGTGCTAGTGCTAGTGCTTGTGCTTGTTCTAGTAGTGCTAGTGCCATTGCTAGTACTAGTGCAAGTGCTAGTGCTAGTTCTATTAGTGCTAGTGCAAGTGCCAGTGCTAGTGCTAGTGCTAGTGCTTGTGCTATTTCAAGTGCTAGTAGTGATGCTAGTGTTAGTGTTAGTGCTAGTGCTAGTGCTAGTGCTAGTGCTCGTGCTCGTGCTAGTGGTAGTGATAGTAGTGATGCAAGGGCTAGTGTTAGTGCTAGTGCTGGTGCAAGTGTTAGTGCTAGTGCTTGTGCTAGTGCAAGTGCTAGTGCTAGTGCAAGTTCTTGTATTGCTAGTGCTTATGCTATTGCTGATGCTAGTTCTAGAAGGGCTAATGCCAGTGCAAGTGCTTGGTCAAGTGCTAGTGCTAGAAGTGATGCTAGTGCTTGTATAAGTGCAAGTGCTTGTGCTGTGCTAGTGCTAGTGCTTGTGCTAGTTTTGGTTCTAGTACTGCTAGTGCTAGTGCTAGTGCTAGTATTGATGCAAGTGGTTGTATTGATGCAAGTGCTAGTGATAGTGCTAGTGCTGGTGCTTGTGCTTGTGTTAGTGCTAGTGCTTTCACTGGTGTGAGTGCAAGTGCTAGTGCTAGTTCTAGTAGTGCTTGTGCTAGTGCTAGTGCTAGTACTAGTTCCAGTAGAGCTAGTGCTAGTGCAAGTGTTAGTAGTGATGCAAGTGCTGGTGATAGTGCTAGTGCTGACACTAGTGTTAGTACTAGTGCATGTGCTAGTTCTAGTGCTAGTGCTAGTGCTAGTTCTAGTAGCGCCAGTGCTAGTGCTAGTGCTAGTAGTGATGTAAGTGCTAGTGCTAGTGCTAGTTATGATGATAGTGCTAGTATAAGTGCTAGTGCTAGTGCTAGTGCTAGTGCTAGTGCTAGTGCTAGTTATGATGCTAGTGCTAGTATAAGTGCTAGTGCTAGTGCTAACGCTAGTGTTAGTACTTGTGCTAGTGCTTGTGCTTCTGCTAGTGCTAGTTCTAGTAGTGCTAGTGCTTGTGCTAGTGCTAGTAGTGATGCAAGTGCTAGTGCTAGTGCTAGTGCTAGTTTTAGTAGTGCTAGTGCTAGTGCTTATGCTAGTGCAAGTTCAAGAAGTGCTAGTGCCAGAGCTAGTGCTAGTGCTAGTGCGAGTGCTAGTGCTAGTACTAGTGCTAGTGCTAGTGCTAGTGCTAGTGCTAGTGCTAGTGCTGGTGCTAGTGCTCGTGCTCGTCCTAGAGCTAGTGCTGGTGCTTGTGCTTGTGCTACTGCTAGTGCTAGTTCTAGTAGTGCTAGTGCTAGTGCAAGTGCTAGTAGTGATGCAAGTGCTAGTGCTAGTGCTAGTGCTAGTTCTAGAAATGCTAGTGCTAGTGCTTATGCAAGTGCAAGTCATAGTAGTGCTAGTGCCAGTGCTAGTGCTAGAGCTTGTGCTAGTAGTGATGCTAGTGCTAGTATTAGTGCTAGTGCTAATGCCTGTGCTAGTCCTTGTTGAGCTAGTGCTAGTTCTAGTATTGCTAGTTAGTGCTAGTGCTAGTTGTGATTCTAGTGCTAGTGCTTGTGCAAGTGCTAGTGCTAGTGCTTGTGCTAGGCCTAGTGCTGGTGCTAGTGCAAGTTTAAGTAGTGCAAGTGCTAGTGCTGGTTCTAGTTGTGCTAGTGCTAGTGCTAGTGCTTGTGCTTGTGCTAGTGCTAGTGCTTGTTCTAGAAGCGCTAGTGCGAGTGATATTGCTAGTAGTGATGCAAGTGCTAGTGCTAGTGCTAGTGCTAGTGCTAGTGCTAGTGCTTGTGCTAAGCCTTGTGCTAGTGCTAGTGCAAGTTCGAGTAGTGCAAGTGCTAGTAGTAGTGGTAGTTTTAGTTGAGCTAGTGCAGGTGCTAATGCTAGTGCAAGTGCTAGTAGTCCTTTTATTAGAGCTTGTGCTAGTGCTAGTGCAAGTGCTAGTGCTAGTACTAGTGCTAGTGCTGGTGCTAGTAGTGATAAAAGTGCTAGTGTTAGTGCTAGTGCAAGTGCTAGTGCTGGTGCTAGTGCTAGTACTGGTGCTAGTAATAGTGCTCGTGCAAGTGCTAGTGCTAGTGCTAGTGCTAGTGCTGGTGCTGGTGCTAGTGCTAATGCTAGTGCTAGTGTGATTAGTGATGCTAGTGCTTGTTTAAGTGCTAGTGCTAGTGCTAGTGCTAGTGCTAGTGTTAGTGTAAGTGCTTGTGTTAATAGTGATGCTAGTGCTAGTGCTAGTGCAAGAGCTAGTGGCTGTGCTAGTGCTCGTGCTCGTGCTAGTGGTAGTGATAGTAGTGATGCAAGGGCTAGTGTTAGTGCTAGTGCTGGTGCAAGTGTTAGTGCTAGTGCTTGTGCTAGTGCAAGTGCTAGTGCTAGTGCAAGTTCTTGTATTGCTAGTGCTTATGCTATTGCTGATGCTAGTTCTAGAAGGGCTAATGCCAGTGCAAGTGCTTAGTCAAGTGCTAGTGCTAGAAGTGATGCTAGTGCTTGTATAAGTGCAAGTGCTTGTGCTTGTGCTAGTGCTAGTGCTTGTGCTAGTTTTGGTTCTAGTACTGCTAGTGCTAGTGCTAGTGCTAGTATTGATGCAAGTGGTTGTATTGATGCAAGTGCTAGTGATAGTGCTAGTGCTGGTGCTTGTGCTTGTGTTAGTGCTAGTGCTTACACTGGTGTGAGTGCAAGTGCTAGTGCTAGTTCTAGTAGTGCTTGTGCTAGTGCTAGTGCTAGTACTAGTTCAAGTAGAGCTAGTGCTAGTGCAAGTGTTAGTAGTGATGCAAGTGCTGGTGATAGTGCTAGTGCTGACACTAGTGTTAGTACTAGTGCATGTGCTAGTTCTAGTGCTAGTCCTAGTGCTAGTTCTAGTAGCGCCAGTGCTAGTGCTAGTGCTAGTAGTGATGTAAGTGCTAGTGCTAGTGCTAGTTATGATGATAGTGCTAGTATTAGTGCTAGTGCTAGTGCTAGTGCTAGTGCTAGTGCTAGTTATGATGCTAGTGCTAGTATAAGTGCTAGTGCTAGTGCTAGTGCTAGTGTTAGTACTTGTGCTAGTGCTTGTGCTTCTGCTAGTGCTAGTTCTAGTAGTGCTAGTGCTTGTGCTAGTGCTAGTAGTGATGCAAGTGCTAGTGCTAGTGCTAGTGCTAGTTTTAGTAGTGCTAGTGCTAGTGCTTATGCTAGTGCAAGTTCAAGAAGTGCTTATGCTAGTGCAAGTGCTAGTGCTAGTGCGAGAGCTAGTGCTAGTGCTAGTGCGAGTGCTAGTGCTAGTGCTAGTGCTAGTGCTAGTGCTGGTGCTAGTGCTCGTGCTTGTCCTAGAGCTAGTGCTGGTGCTTGTGCTTGTGCTACTGCTAGTGCTAGTTCTAGTAGTGCTAGTGCTAGTGCAAGTGCTAGTAGTGATGCAAGTGCTAGTGCTAGTGCTAGTGCTAGTTCTAGAAATGCTAGTGCTAGTGCTTATGCAAGTGCAAGTCATAGTAGTGCTAGTGCCAGTGCTAGTGCTAGAGCTTGTGCTAGTAGTGATGCTAGTGCTAGTATTAGTGCTAGTTCTAATGCCTGTGCTAGTCCTTGTTGAGCTAGTGCTAGTTCTAGTATTGCTAGTGCTAATGCTAGTACTAGTGCTAGTTGTGATGCTAGTGCTAGTGCTTGTGCAAGTGCTAGTGCTAGTGCTTGTGCTAGGCCTAGTGCTAGTGCTAGTGCAAGTTTAAGTAGTGCAAGTGCTAGTGCTGGTTCTAGTTGTGCTAGTGCTAGTGCTAGTGCTTGTGCTTGTGCTAGTGCTAGTGCTTGTTCTAGAAGCGCTAGTGCGAGTGATATTGCTAGTAGTGATGCAAGTGCTAGTGCTAGTGCTAGTGCTAGTGCTAGTGCTAGTGCTTGTGCTAAGCCTTGTGCTAGTGCTAGTGCAAGTTCGAGTAGTGCAAGTGCTAGTAGTAGTGGTAGTTTGAGTTGAGCTAGTGCAGGTGCTAATGCTAGTGCAAGTGCTAGTAGTCCTTTTATTAGAGCTTGTGCTAGTGCTAGTGCAAGTGCTAGTGCTAGTACTAGTGCTAGTGCTGGTGCTAGTAGTGATAAAAGTGCTAGTGTTAGTGCTAGTGCAAGTGCTAGTGCTGGTGCTAGTGCTAGTACTGGTGCTAGTAATAGTGCTCGTGCAAGTGCTAGTGCTAGTGCTAGTGCTAGTGCTGGTGCTGGTGCTAGTGCTAATGCTAGTGCTAGTGTGAGTAGTGATGCTAGTGCTTGTTTAAGTGCTAGTGCTAGTGCTAGTGCTAGTGCTAGTGTTAGTGTAAGTGCTTGTGTTAATAGTGATGCTAGTGCTAGTGCTAGTGCAAGAGCTAGTGGCTGTGCTAGTGCTCGTGCTCGTGCTAGTGGTAGTGATAGTAGTGATGCAAGGGCTAGTGTTAGTGCTAGTGCTGGTGCAAGTGTTAGTGCTATTGCTTGTGCTAGTGCAAGTGCTAGTGCTAGTGCAAGTTCTTGTATTGCTAGTGCTTATGCTATTGCTGATGCTAGTTCTAGAAGGGCTAATGCCAGTGCAAGTGCTTAGTCAAGTGCTAGTGCTAGAAGTGATGCTAGTGCTTGTATAAGTGCAAGTGCTTGTGCTTGTGCTAGTGCTAGTGCTTGTGCTAGTTTTGGTTCTAGTACTGCTAGTGCTAGTGCTAGTGCTAGTATTGATGCAAGTGCTAGTGATAGTGCTAGTGCTGGTGCTTGTGCTTGTGTTAGTGCTAGTGCTTACACTGGTGTGAGTGCAAGTGCTAGTGCTTGTTCTAGTAGTGCTTGTGCTAGTGCTAGTGCTAGTACTAGTTCAAGTAGAGCTAGTGCTAGTGCAAGTGTTAGTAGTGATGCAAGTGCTGGTGATAGTGCTAGTGCTGACACTAGTGTTAGTACTAGTGCATGTGCTAGTTCAAGTGCTAGTGCTAGTGCTAGTTCTAGTAGCGCCAGTGCTAGTGCTAGTGCTAGTAGTGATGTAAGTGCTAGTGCTAGTGCTAGTTATGATGATAGTGCTAGTATTAGTGCTAGTGCTAGTGCTAGTGCTAGTGCTAGTGCTAGTTATGATGCTAGTGCTAGTATAAGTGCTAGTGCTAGTGCTAGTGCTAGTGTTAGTACTTGTGCTAGTGCTTGTGCTTCTGCTAGTGCTAGTTCTAGTAGTGCTAGTGCTTGTGCTAGTGCTAGTAGTGATGCAAGTGCTAGTGCTAGTGCTAGTGCTAGTTTTAGTAGTGCTAGTGCTAGTGCTTATGCTAGTGCAAGTTCAAGAAGTGCTAGTGCCAGAGCTAGTGCTAGTGCTAGTGCGAGTGCTAGTGCTAGTGCTAGTGCTAGTGCTAGTGCTAGTGCTAGTGCTAGTGCTAGTGCTAGTGCTGGTGCTAGTGCTCGTGCTTGTCCTAGAGCTAGTGCTGGTGCTTGTGCTTGTGCTACTGCTAGTGCTAGTTCTAGTAGTGCTAGTGCTAGTGCAAGTGCTAGTAGTGATGCAAGTGCTAGTGCTAGTGCTAGTGCTAGTTCTAGAAATGCTAGTGCTAGTGCTTATGCAAGTGCAAGTCATAGTAGTGCTAGTGCCAGTGCTAGTGCTAGAGCTTGTGCTAGTAGTGATGCTAGTGCTACTATTAGTGCTAGTTCTAATGCCTGTGCTAGTCCTTGTTGAGCTAGTGCTAGTTCTAGTATTGCTAGTGCTAATGCTAGTGCTAGTGCTAGTTGTGATGCTAGTGCTAGTGCTTGTGCAAGTGCTAGTGCTAGTGCTTGTGCTAGGCCAAGTGCTAGTGCAAGTGCAAGTTTAAGTAGTGCAAGTGCTAGTGCTGGTTCTAGTTGTGCTAGTGCTAGTGCTAGTGCTTGTGCTTGTGCTAGTGCTAGTGCTTGTTCTAGAAGTGCTAGTGCGAGTGCTACTGCTAGTAGTGATGCAAGTGCTAGTGCTAGTGCTAGTGCTAGTGCTAGTGCTAGTGCTTGTGCTAAGCCTTGTGCTAGTGCTAGTGCAAGTTCGAGTAGTGCAAGTCCTAGTAGTAGTGCTAGTTTTAGTTGAGCTAGTGCAGGTGCTAATGCTAGTGCAAGTGCTAGTAGTCCTTTTATTAGAGCTTGTGCTAGTGCTAGTGCAAGTGCTAGTGCTAGTACTAGTGCTAGTGCTGGTGCTAGTAGTGATAAAAGTGCTAGTGTTACTGCTAGTGCTAGTGCTAGTGCTGGTGCTAGTGCTAGTACTGGTGCTAGTGATAGTGCTCGTGCAAGTGCTAGTGCTAGTGCTAGTGCTAGTGCTGGTGCTGGTGCTAGTGCTTATGCTAGTGCTAGTGTGAGTAGTGATGCTAGTGCTTGTTTAAGTGCTAGTGCTAGTGCTTGTGCTAGTGCTAGTGTTAGTGTAAGTGCTTGTGTTAATAGTGATGCTAGTGCTAGTGCTAGTGCAAGAGCTAGTGGCTGTGCTAGTGCTAGTGCTAGTGCTAGTGTTAGTGCTAGTGCTAGTGTAAGTAGTGATGCTAGTGCTTGTGCTAGAGCTGGTGCTAGTGCTAGTGCTAGTGCATGTGCTAGTGCTAGTGCTAGTCGTAGTTCGAGTAGAGCCAGTGTTAGTGCTTGTGCTAGTGCTAGTTCTAGTAGTGCTTGTGCAAGTGCTAGTGCTAGTGCTAGTGCTTGTGCAAGTGCTTTTGCTAGTGTTAGTGCTAGTGCTTGTCCTAGTGCAAGTGCTAGTGCAAGTGCTAGTTCTAGTATTGCTAGTGCTAGTGCAAGTGCAAGTGCTAGTTCTAGTTGTGCTTGTGCTAGTTCTAGTAGGGCTAGTGCTAGTGCCAGTGCTAGTGCAAGTGCTTGTGCTAGTGCTAGTTATGATGCTAGTGCTAGTATTAGTGCTAGTGCTAGTGCTAGTGCTAGTGCTAGTGCTAGTGCTAGTGCTAGTGCTAGTGCTAGCTATGATGCTAGTGCTAGTATAAGTGCTAGTGCTAGTGCTAGTGCTAGTGTAAGTGCTTGTGCTAGTACTTGTGCTTCTGCTGGTGCTGGTTCTAGTAGTGCTAGTGCTAGTGCTAGTGCTAGTAGTGATGCAAGTGCTAGTGCTAGTGCTAGTGCTAGTTTTAGTAGTGCTAGTGCTAGTGCTTATGCTAGTGCAAGTTCAAGAAGTGCTAGTGCCAGAGCTAGTGCTAGTGCTAGTGCGAGTGCTAGTGCTAGTGCTAGTGCTAGTGCTAGTGCTAGTGCTAGTGCTAGTGCTGGTGCTAGTGCTCGTGCTCGTCCTAGAGCTAGTGCTGGTGCTTGTGCTTGTGCTACTGCTAGTGCTAATTCTAGTAGTGCTAGTGCTAGTGCAAATGCTAGTAGTGATCCATGTTGGTTTTCATTCAGAATTCTATTACTAACGACATGTTCGTTTAACCTGACAAGGAATACTTTTTCGAAAATTTTTGCGAAATTTGTAATGAGCGCGATTGGGCGATAGTTGAGCATGTCTGTTTCCTCTCCATTTTTATAGATGGGCTTTATCACTGTAATTTTTGCCATTTCGGGAAATTTACCCGATTTTAGCGAAGCGTTGCACATGTCAGCTAAGGGTTGGGCTTTTAGGTGAGATACCTTCTTTATCAGATGTATCGGGACTTCGTCCCACCCTGACGACTTCTTGTTTTTCATTTTCATAATTATTTCGGTAATTTCTCGGGGGTTGGTGCTTGATAGGGTCATGGAGTTTTCGACTATTGGAGTTTTCATCTTGTTCAGGCATTCATTAGTCGAGACGCTTACATTGTTGTTCATTCTGCTTCCTATTGATACGAAGAATCTATTGAAGGAGTTCGCAATTTCTCTTGGGTCTGTTATTTCCTTATTTTCGATCTTCAACATGATACTATTCTTGTTGGAATTGCAGGTCTTCCCGGTGTGTGCCTTTATTATTGACCATGCAGCCTTTACCTTATTTTCTGAGCTCTTGATATATTGGTCATTGCTTTTCTTTTTTTCACGTCGCGGTAATTGAGTCACCTTTTTCTGGGCTATCTTGTACTTTACCTTGGCGCAGGCTCCATCCTTTTCCCTACTAAGTCTTAGCAGTTTTGCTAGTGCTAATGCTAGTGCAAGTGTGAGTAGTATTGCTAGTGCTTGTTTAAGTGCTAGTGCTAGTGCTAGTGCTAGTGCAAGTGTTAGTGTAAGTGCTTGTGTTAATAGTGATGCTAGTGCTAGTGCTAGTGCAAGAGCAAGTGGCTGTGCTAGTGCTAGTGCTAGTGTTAGTGCAAGTGCTAGTGTAAGTAGTGATGCTAGTGCTTGTGCTAGAGCTGGTGCTAGTGCTAGTGCTAGTGCTTGTGCTAGTGCTAGTGCTAGTGCTAGAATTGCTTGTGCTAGTGCTAGTGCTTGTGCTTGTTCTAGTAGTGCTAGTGCCAGTGCTAGTGCTAGTGCAAGTGCTAGTGCTAGTTCTAGTAGTGCTAGTGCTAGTGCCAGTGCTAGTGCTAGTGCTAGTGCTTGTGCTATTTCTAGTGCTAGTAGTGATGCTAGTGTTAGTGTTAGTGCTAGTGCTAGTGCTAGTGCTGGTGCTAGTGCTAGTGCTGCTGCCAGGGCTGGTGCTCGTGCTCGTGCTAGTGGTAGTGCTAGTAGTGATGCAAGGGCTAGTGTTAGTGCTAGTGCTGGTGCAAGTGTTAGTGCTAGTGCTTGTGCTAGTGCAAGTGCTAGTGCTAGTGCAAGTTCTAGTATTGCTAGTGCTTATGCTATTGCTGATGCTAGTTCTAGTAGTGCTAATGCCAGTGCAAGTGCTTGGTCAAGTGCTAGTGCAAGAAGTGATGCTAGTGCTAGTATAAGTGCAAGTGCTTGTGCTTGTGCTTGTGCTAGTGCTTGTGCTAGTTTTGGTTCTAGTACTGCTAGTGCTAGTGCTAGTGCTAGTATTGATGCAATAGGTTGTATTGATGCAAGTGCTAGTGATAGTGCTAGTGCTGGTGCTTGTGCTTGTGTTAGTGCAAGTGCTTACACTGGTGTGAGTGCAAGTGCTAGTGCTAGTTCTAGTAGTGCTTGTGCTAGTGCTAGTGCTAGTACTAGTTCAAGTAGAGCTAGTGCTAGTGCAAGTGTTAGTAGTGATGCAAGTGCTGGTGATAGTGCTAGTGCAGACACTAGTGTTAGTACTAGTGCATGTGCTAGTTCTAGTGCTAGTGCTAGTGCTAGTTCTAGTAGCGCCAGTGCTAGTGCTAGTGCTAGAAGTAATGTCAGTGCTAGTGCTAGTGCTAGTTATGATGCTAGTGCTAGTATTAGTGCTAGTGCTAGTGCTACTGCTAGTGCTAGTGCTAGTTATGATGCTAGTGCTAGTATAAGTGCTAGTGCTAGTGCTAGTGCTAGTGTTAGTACTTGTGCTAGTGCTTGTGCTTCTGCTAGTGCTAGTTCTAGTAGTGCTAGTGCTAGTGCTAGTGCTAGTAGTGATGCAAGTGCTAGTGCTAGTGCTAGTGCTAGTTTTAGTAGTGCTAGTGCTAGTGCTTATGCTAGTGCAAGTTCAAGAAGTGCTAGTGCCAGAGCTAGTGCTAGTGCTAGTGCGAGTGCTAGTGCTAGTGCTAGTGCTAGTGCTAGTGCTAGTGCTAGTGCTAGTGCTGGTGCTAGTGCTCGTGCTCGTCCTAGAGCTAGTGCTGGTGCTTGTGCTTGTGCTACTGCTAGTGCTAATTCTAGTAGTGCTAGTGCTAGTGCAAATGCTAGTAGTGATGCAAGTGCTAGTGCTAGTGCTAGTGCTAGTTCTAGAAATGCTAGTGCTAGTGCTTATGCTAGTGCAAGTCATAGTAGTGCTAGTGCCAGTGCTAGTGCTAGAGCTTGTGCTAGTAGTGATGCTAGTGCTAGTATTAGTGCTAGTGCTAATGACTGTGCTAGACCTTGTTGAGCTAGTGCTAGTTCTAGTATTGCTAGTGCTAATGCTAGTGCTAGTGCTAGTTGTGATGCTAGTGCTAGTGCTTGTGCAAGTGCTAGTGCTAGTGCTTGTGCTAGGCCTAGTGCTAGTGCTAGTGCAAGTTTAAGTAGTGCAAGTGCTAGTGCTGGTTCTAGTTGTGCTATTGCTAGTGCTAGTGCTTGTGCTTGTGCTAGTGCTAGTGCTTGTTCTAGAAGTGCTAGTGCGAGTGCTACTGCTAGTAGTGATGCAAGTGCTAGTGCTAGTGCTAGTGCTAGTGCTAGTGCTAGTGCTTGTGCTAAGCCTTGTGCTAGTGCTAGTGCAAGTTCGAGTAGTGCAAGTGCTAGTAGTAGTGCTAGTTTTAGTTGAGCTAGTGCAGGTGCTAATGCTAGTGCAAGTGCTAGTAGTCCTGTTATTAGAGCTTGTGCTAGTGCTAGTGCAAGTGCTAGTGCTAGTACTAGTGCTAGTGCTGGTGCTAGTAGTGATAATAGTGCTAGTGTTAGTGCTAGTGCTAGTGCTAGTGCTGGTGCTAGTGCTAGTACTGGTGCTAGTGATAGTGCTCGTGCAAGTGCTAGTGCTAGTGCTAGTGCTAGTGCTGGTGCTGGTGCTAGTGCTAATGCTAGTGCTAGTGCTAATGCTAGTGCTAGTGTGAGTAGTGATGCTAGTGCTTGTTTAAGTGCTTGTGCTAGTGCTAGTGCTAGTGCTAGTGTTAGTGTAAGTGCTTGTGTTAATAGTGATGCTAGTGCTAGTGCTAGTGCAAGAGCTAGTGGCTGTGCTAGTGCTAGTGCTAGTGTTAGTGCTAGTGCTAGTGTACGTAGTGATGCTAGTGCTTGTGCTAGAGCTGGTGCTAGTGCTAGTGCTGGTGCATGTGCTAGTGCTAGTGCTAGTGCTAGTTCGAGTAGTGCCAGTGTTAGTGCTTGTGCTAGTGCTAGTTCTAGTAGTGCTAGTGCAAGTGCTAGTGCTAGTCTGAGTGCTTGTGCAAGTGCTTTTGCTAGTGTTAGTGCTAGTGCTTGTCCTAGTGCAAGTGCTAGTGCAAGTGCTAGTTCTAGTATTGCTAGTGCTAGTGCAAGTGCAAGTGCTAGTTCTAGTTGTGCTAGTGCTAGTTCTAGTAGTGCTAGTGCTAGTGCCAGTGCTAGTGCTAGTGCAAGTGCTAGTGCTAGTGCTAGTTATGATGCTAGTGCTAGTATTAGTGCTAGTGCTAGTGCTAGTGCTAGTGCTAGTGCTAGTTATGATGCTAGTGCTAGTATAAGTGCTAGTGCTAGTGCTAGTGCTAGTGTATGTGCTTGTGCTAGTACTTGTGCTTCTGCTGGTGCTAGTTCTAGTAGTGCTTGTGCTAGTGCTAGTGCTAGTAGCGATGCAAGTGCTAGTGCTAGTGCTAGTGCTAGTTTTAGTAGTGCTAGTGCTAGTGCTTATGCTAGTGCAAGTTCAAGTAGTGCTAGTGCCAGAGCTAGTGCTAGTGCTAGTGCGAGTGCTAGTGCTAGTGCCAGAGCTAGAGCTAGTGCTAGTGCGAGTGCTAGTGCTAGTGCTAGTGCTAGTGCTAGTGCTAGTGCTTATGCTAGTGCAAGTCATAGTAGTGCTAGTGCCAGTGCTAGTGCTAGAGCTTGTGCTAGTAGTGATGCTAGTGCTAGTATTAGTGCTAGTGCTAATGACTGTGCTAGACCTTGTTGAGCTAGTGCTAGTTCTAGTATTGCTAGTGCTAATGCTAGTGCTAGTGCTAGTTGTGATGCTAGTGCTAGTGCTTGTGCAAGTGCTAGTGCTAGTGCTTGTGCTAGGCCTAGTGCTAGTGCTAGTGCAAGTTTAAGTAGTGCAAGTGCTAGTGCTGGTTCTAGTTGTGCTATTGCTAGTGCTAGTGCTTGTGCTTGTGCTAGTGCTAGTGCTTGTTCTAGAAGTGCTAGTGCGAGTGCTACTGCTAGTAGTGATGCAAGTGCTAGTGCTAGTGCTAGTGCTAGTGCTAGTGCTAGTGCTTGTGCTAAGCCTTGTGCTAGTGCTAGTGCAAGTTCGAGTAGTGCAAGTGCTAGTAGTAGTGCTAGTTTTAGTTGAGCTAGTGCAGGTGCTAATGCTAGTGCAAGTGCTAGTAGTCCTGTTATTAGAGCTTGTGCTAGTGCTAGTGCAAGTGCTAGTGCTAGTACTAGTGCTAGTGCTGGTGCTAGTAGTGATAATAGTGCTAGTGTTAGTGCTAGTGCTAGTGCTAGTGCTGGTGCTAGTGCTAGTACTGGTGCTAGTGATAGTGCTCGTGCAAGTGCTAGTGCTAGTGCTAGTGCTAGTGCTGGTGCTGGTGCTAGTGCTAATGCTAGTGCTAGTGCTAATGCTAGTGCTAGTGTGAGTAGTGATGCTAGTGCTTGTTTAAGTGCTTGTGCTAGTGCTAGTGCTAGTGCTAGTGTTAGTGTAAGTGCTTGTGTTAATAGTGATGCTAGTGCTAGTGCTAGTGCAAGAGCTAGTGGCTGTGCTAGTGCTAGTGCTAGTGTTAGTGCTAGTGCTAGTGTACGTAGTGATGCTAGTGCTTGTGCTAGAGCTGGTGCTAGTGCTAGTGCTGGTGCATGTGCTAGTGCTAGTGCTAGTGCTAGTTCGAGTAGTGCCAGTGTTAGTGCTTGTGCTAGTGCTAGTTCTAGTAGTGCTAGTGCAAGTGCTAGTGCTAGTCTGAGTGCTTGTGCAAGTGCTTTTGCTAGTGTTAGTGCTAGTGCTTGTCCTAGTGCAAGTGCTAGTGCAAGTGCTAGTTCTAGTATTGCTAGTGCTAGTGCAAGTGCAAGTGCTAGTTCTTGTTGTGCTAGTGCTAGTTCTAGTAGTGCTAGTGCTAGTGCCAGTGCTAGTGCTAGTGCAAGTGCTAGTGCTAGTGCTAGTTATGATGCTAGTGCTAGTATTAGTGCTAGTGCTAGTGCTAGTGCTAGTGCTAGTGCTAGTTATGATGCTAGTGCTAGTATAAGTGCTAGTGCTAGTGCTAGTGCTAGTGTATGTGCTTGTGCTAGTACTTGTGCTTCTGCTGGTGCTAGTTCTAGTAGTGCTTGTGCTAGTGCTAGTGCTAGTAGCGATGCAAGTGCTAGTGCTAGTGCTAGTGCTAGTTTTAGTAGTGCTAGTGCTAGTGCTTATGCTAGTGCAAGTTCAAGTAGTGCTAGTGCCAGAGCTAGTGCTAGTGCTAGTGCGAGTGCTAGTGCTAGTGCCAGAGCTAGAGCTAGTGCTAGTGCGAGTGCTAGTGCTAGTGCTAGTGCTAGTGCTAGTGCTAGTGCTAGTGCTGGTGCTAGTGCTTGTGCTCGTCCTAGAGCTAGTGCTGGTGCTAGTGCTAGTGCAAGTGCTAGTAGTGATGCAAGTGCTAGTGCTAGTGCTAGTGCTAGTTCTAGAAATGCTAGTGCTAGTGCTTATGCAAGTGCAAGTCATAGTAGTGCTAGTGCCAGTGCTAGTGCTAGAGCTTGTGCTAGTAGTGATGCTAGTGCTAGTATTAGTGCTAGTGCTAGTGCCTGTGCTAGTCCTTGTTGAGCTAGTGCTAGTTCTAGTATTGCTAGTGCTAATGCTAGTGCTAGTGCTAGTTGTGATGCTAGTGCTAGTGCTTGTGCAAGTGCTAGTGCTAGTGCTTGTGCTAGGCCTAGTGCTAGTGCTAGTGCAAGTTTAAGTAGTGCAAGTGCTAGTGCTGGTTCTAGTTGTGCTAGTGCTAGTGCTTGTTCTAGAAGTGCAAGTGCGAGTGCTTCTGCTAGTAGTGATGCAAGTGCTTGTGCTAGTGCTAGTGCTAGTGCTAGTGCTAGTGCTTGTGCTAAGCCTTGTGCTAGTGCTAGTGCAAGTTCGAGTAGTGCAAGTGCTAGTAGTAGTGCTAGTTTTAGTTGAGCTAGTGCAGGTGCTAATGCTAGTGCAAGTGCTATTAGTCCTTTTATTAGAGCTTGTGCTAGTGCTAGTGCAAGTGCAAGTGCTAGTACTAGTGCTAGTGCTGGAGCTAGTAGTGATAAAATTGCTAGTGTTAGTGCTAGTGCTAGTGCTTGTGCTGGTGCTAGTGCTAGTACTGGTGCTAGTGATAGTGCTCGTGCAAGTGCTAGTGCTAGTGCTAGTGCTAGTGCTGGTGCTGGTGCTAGTGCTAATGCTAGTGCTAGTGCTAATGCTAGTGCTAGTGTGAGAAGTGATGCTAGTGCTTGTTTAAGTGCTAGTGCTAGTGCAAGTGCTAGTGCTAGTGTTAGTGTTAGTGCTTGTGATAATAGTGATGCTAGTGCTAGTGCTAGTGCAAGAGCTAGTGCCTGTGCTAGTGCTAGTGCTAGTGTTATTGCTAGTGCTAGTGTTAGTATTTGTGCTAGTGATAGTAGTGATGCTAGTGCTAGAGCTAATGCTTGATCTTGTGCTAGTGCTAGTACTAAAATTGCTTGTGCTAGTGCTAGTGCTAGAATTGCTTGTGCTAGTGCTAGTGCTTGTGCTTGTTCTTGTAGTGCTAGTGCCAGTGCTAGTGCTAGTGCAAGTGCTAGTGCTAGTTCTAGTAGTGCTAGTGCTAGTGCCAGTGCTAGTGCTAGTGCTAGTGCTTGTGCTATTTCTAGTGCTAGTAGTGATGCTTGTGTTAGTGTTAGTGCTAGTGCTAGTGCTAGTGCTGGTGCAAGTGCTAGTGCTGCTGCCAGGGCTCGTGCTCGTGCTTGTGCTAGTGGTAGTGCTAGAAGTGATGCAAGGGCTAGTGTTAGTGCTAGTGCTGGTGCAAGTGTTAGTGCTAGTGCTTTTGCTAGTGCAAGTGCTAGTGCTAGAGTAAGTTCTTGTATTGCTAGTGCTTATGCTATTGCTGATGCTAGTTCTAGTAGTGCTAATGCCAGTGCAAGTGCTTGGTCTAGTGCTAGTGCTAGAAGTGATGCTAGTGCTAGTATAAAGGCAAGTGCTTGTGCTTGTGCTTGTGCTAGTGCTTGTGCTAGTTTTGGTTTAAGTACTGCTAGTGCTAGTGCTAGTGCTAGTATTGATGCAAGTGCTTGTATTGATGCAAGTGCTAGTGATAGTGCTAGTGCTGGTGCTTGTGCTTGTGTTAGTGCTAGTGCTTACACTGGTGTGAGTGCAAGTGCTAGTGCTAGTTCTAGTAGTGCTTGTGCTAGTGCTAGTGCTAGTACTAGTTCAAGTAGAGCTAGTGCTAGTGCAAGTGTTAGTAGTGATGCAAGTGCTGGTGATAGTGCTAGTGCTGACACAAGTGTTAGTACTAGTGCATGAGCTAGTTCTAGTGCTAGTGCTAGTGCTAGTTCTAGTAGCGCCAGTGCTAGTGCTAGTGCTAGTTCTAGTAGCGCCAGTGCTAGTGCTAGTGCTAGTAGTGATGCTTGTGCTAGTTCTAGTACTGATGCTAGTGCTAGTGCTAGTAGTGATGCTAGAGCTAGTTCAAAACGTGATGCTAGTGCTGGTAATTGTGTTAGTGCTAGTGCTAGTGCTAGTAGTGATGTAAGTGCAAGTGCTACGGCTAGTGCAAAAGCTAGTGCTAGTGTTATTTCTAGTAGTGCTAGTGCTAGTGCTCTTGCTAGAGCTTGTGTTAGTGCAAGTGCTAGTAGTGATGCAAGTGCTGGTGATAGTGCTAGTGCTGACACTGTTGTTAGTGCTAGTTATAGTTTTAGTGCTTGTGGATGTGCTAGTGCTAGTGCTAGTGCTAGTGCTAGTTCTAGTAGTGACAGTGCTTGTGCTAGTGCTAGTAGTGATGAAAGTGCTAGTGCTTGTGCTAGTGCTAGTGCTAGTGCTAGTAGTGATGTAAGTGCTAGTGCTAGTTCTAGTGCCATTGCTAGTGCTAGTGTTATTTCTAGAAGTGCAAGTGCTAGTGCTCTTGCTAGTGCAAGTTGTGATGCTAGTGCTAGTGTTAGTGCTAGTGCTAGTGCTGGTGCTAGTGCAAGTGCTGGTGCTATCGCTCGTGCTTGTGCTCGTGCTAGTGCTAGTGCTAGTACTAGTAGTGATGCTAGTGCTGGTGTTAGTGCTAGTATTGATTCTTGTTCTAGTGCTTGTGATAGTGATAGTGCTAGTGCTTGTGCTACCGCAGGTGTTAGTGCTAGTTCTGGTGCTAGTTCTAGTAGTGCTAGTGCAAGTGCTAGTGCTAGTGCTAGTGCTTGTGTTAGTGCTGGTGCTAGTGCCAGTGTAAGAAGTGATGCTAGTGTTTCTGCTAGGGCTAGTGCTAGTGCTAATTTAATGCTAGTGCTCGTGCTAGTGCTATTTCTAGTAGTGCTAGTGCTATTGCTTGTGCTAGTGCTAGTTCTAGAAGTGCAAGTGCAAGTGCTAGTGCTAGTGCAAGTTCTAGTAGTGCTAGTGCTAGAGCTAGTGCTAGTGCGAGTGCGAGTGCTAGTGCTAGTGCTTGTGCTAGTGCAAGTGCTAGTGCTAGTGCAAGTTCTAGTATTGCTAGTGCTAGTGCAAGTGCTAGTGCAAGTTCTAGTAGTGCTGGTGCTAGTTCTAGTGTTAGTGCTAGTGCTTGTGCTAGTGCTTGTGCTTCTGCTAGTGCTAGTTCTAGTAGTGCTAGTGCTAGTGCTATTGCTAGTGCTAGTAGTGATGCAAGTGCTAGTGCTAGTGCTGATGCTAGTTCTAGTAGTGCTAGTGCTAGTGCTTATGCTAGTGCAAAGTCTAGTAGTGTTTGTGCTAGAGCTAGTGCTAGTGCGAGTGCGAGTGCTAGTGCTCGGGCTTGTGCTAGTGCAAGTGCTATTGCATGTTCTAGTATTGCTAGTGCTTAAGCTATTGCTGATGCTAGTTCTAGTAGTGCTAATGCCAGTGCAAGTGCTTGGTCTAGTGCTAGTGCTAGAAATGATGCTAGTGCTTGTATAAGTGCAAGTGCTTGTGCTTGTGCTAGTGCTAGTGCTTGTGCTAGTTTTGGTTCTAGTACTGCTAGTGCTAGTGCTAGTGCTAGTATTGATGCAAGTGCTTGTATTGATGCAAGTGCTAGTGATAGTGCTAGTGCTGGTGCTTGTGCTTGTGTTAGTGCTAGTGCTTACACTGGTGTGAGTGAAAATGCTAGTGCTAGTTCTAGTAGTGCTTGTGCTAGTGCTAGTGCTAGAACTAGTTCAAGTAGAGCTAGTGCTAGTGCAAGTGTAAGTAGTGATGCAAGTGCTGGTGATATTTTTTTTTTTTTTTTTATTTATTTCTTTATTTTCCATTGTAAAACATTTTACATGCCAGAGTTTTTTACAAATATTTGTTAAAACAGGCTTTGGAAATTGTCCATATTAAAATATTACATCCTAAAATCACAATCTTTTTTCATTTACACAGTATTTACATTCACATTTATTCAGATTTACATATTCGTCGATACTATAAAAACAATGGAAAATTAGGAAGCCCTTCACTTCATTTTTAAAGCTTTCTCTACTTTTTAAACATTTTATTTTGTTGGGGAGGTGATTATAAAAAATGGGGCCCATATAAAAAGCGTTTCTCCTGGCAATTTCAAGTTTTCTTTTCTTGTATCGTATATCAGTCTTGTTTCTCGTGTTTTTAGTATGAATATTTTCATTTAATTCAAACCTATTTTGATTGTCTTTCACATACATGATTACCTCTAATATATATAGGGATGGAAGAGTTAATATTTTGAATGCTTTAAATGCATGCCTACATGTACTTCTTTTTTTTATTGATCCGAGAATTCTTATTGCCTTCTTTTGTTTGATAAATATTTTTCGTACTCCTGTTGCCATACCCCAAACCAGTATCCCGTATTTTAGTATCGATTGTATATTAGCATGGAACATTAATTTTAGCGTGTCCTTTCCTACTTGATGGGAAAGTCTTTGAAGAATAAAACATGCAGTATTTATCTTCTTACCGACATTGATTAGGTGTTTGTCCCATTTTAGCCTTTCGTCTATTTGTAATCCAAGAAAGGAACTTTGGTGGACTATATTGAAATTTGAATCTTTCATACTGATTTCATTTACTTTCCCTTTTGTTCTAAAGATCATTACACTAGTTTTTTCACCATTTAGTTGTAATTTGTTTGGAATAAACCAGTCGTTCAGGTCTCTCAATGTATTGTTTACATTTTTGATCAGTGTTTCATCATCGTTTGCAGTTAATATAAGACTGGTGTCGTCGGCGAATAGAATTACCTTTCGATTTTCATCTGTTATAAATTTAGGCAGGTCATTTATATATAAACTAAAGAGTATTGCCGATAGAGGGGCGCCTTGGGGGACCCCGGTTTTAATGTCTTCCCAGGCAGAGAGCTCGTACCCATTACTTGTGTTAATTGCCACACGCTGTTTTCGACCGGACAGGTAGGATTCAACCCATTTGCCTGGCGTGTCTCTTACGCCATATCTTTTGAGCTTTTCGATAAGTATTTTGTGGTTTATCGTGTCAAATGCTTTTGCCAAATCGCACATGATCGTTCCACAGGATATTTTTTTCTCCAGAGCGTTTGTTACTTGGCTTATCATGCTAAATGTTGCTGTGCTTGTCGAGTGTCCTTTTCTAAAGCCGTGTTGTACTTCCTCTATTATTTTGTTCTTTTCGATATACTCATTTAGTCTTGCGAGGAAAGCTTTTTCAAAAATTTTTGCAAACCCTGTTATTAATGTGATTGGTCGATAGTTCGCCATGTCTGTGGTTTTCGCTTTCTTGTAAATTGGTTTAATAATGGCTAGCTTCGCTAGTTTTGGAAATTCCCCAGTTCTAAACGAGGTATTACAAATTTCTGATATAGGATGCGCAATTGCGTGACATACTTTCTTGATGACTCGAATTGATATCTCATCCCACCCAGTCGATTGTTTATTTTTTAGTTTTGTAATTATGTCTATCATTTCACCTCTGCTTGTGCTTTTTAATGTCATTTTCACTTCATTTCTTGTGGTCTTCATCTTGTTTAAGCTTTCTTGTAGAGTGTCTTCTATGTCTTCTGACGTTCTGGATGCTCTTGTCGCGTAGTACTTGTTGAAGAGGTTTGCTACCTCTTTTGGTTCCTTGACTTCAGTATTTTCGACCTCGAGTACGATGTCATTTTGTCTGGTTTTCTTGCTTTTTCCCGTATGGGTGTTTATAATCATCCATGCTGCCATGATCTTGTTGTCAGCTTTCTTGATAAATATATCGTTACTTTTCTTTTTTTCACGTCGTATTAGTTTCGTGACTCTTCTTTGCACTAACTTGAGGTCGTGTTTGTATTTTGAACCTTCCTTTTTCCTGGTGAGTGCCAATATTCTTCTTTTCTCGTCACACGCCTTAACAATTTCTTCCGTCATCCATCCATTTTTCTTTTTCTTTGAGTGAATTACTTGACGGCGTTTTTTTGGAAAGTGTCTGTTGAACGTGTCTATAAATGTTGAGAGGAATTTTTGGAACTTCCCGTAAGTTGTTGTTTCTTTATACACTCCCTCCCAGCTTTTCTCATTAATTTCGTTTTCAAACTCAGTCAGTTTTTCGTCATTTATGATTCTCGAGTATTTAAACTCCTTTTTCTTCACTGTTTCTCCTATTTTGATCTCGACCAGCTGGCCTGTGTGATCTGAGAGTCCCGTTTCAATTGGTCGGGGTTCATTGTCTAGCGTGAAGTTAGTAATTACGTTGTCAATGGCTTTGCTGGTATTTTGCGTTTCCCTTGTGGGAAATTTAACGTTAGTCCACATGTTTATTTCAGAAAGGGCATCTTCGAGCTTCACTCTGCTGGTGCTTATTTGGTCTCCTAGCATATCAATGTTGATATCTCCTAAAAAAACTATTCTTTTTGCCTCTCTTTTGAGGCGCTTCATAAGTCGCTTCATGTTTTCTATGAAGGCGTTAATATTTTTCGAGTTAGGTGTTCAATATACTGTTATTACAATTATTGGTTGTCTTCCACTTAGTTCAATTCCACATATTTCAAATACCTTTTCTTTTGCCGCCTCGTCGATGTCGGGACGACTCTCCCATTTCCATCGCCTATTAGTGCTAGTGCTGACACTAGTGTTAGTACTAGTGCATGTGCTAGTTCTAGTGCTAGTGCTAGTGCTAGTTCTAGTAGCGCCAGTGCTAGTGCTAGTGCTAGTAGTGATGTAAGTGCTAGTGCTAGTGCTAGTGCTAGTGCTAGTAGTGATGCTTGAGCTAGTGCTAGTACTGATGCTAGTGCTAGTGCTAGTAGTGATGCTAGTGCTAGTGCGAGACGTGATGCTAGTGCTGGTGCTTGTGTTAGTGCTAGTGCTAGTGCTAGTAGTGATGTAAGTGCAAGTGCTACGGCTAGTGCAAGTGCTAGTGCTAGTGTTATTTCTAGTAGTGCTAGTGCTAGTGCTCTTGCTAGAGCTTGTGTTAGTGCAAGTGCTAGTAGTGATGCAAGTGCTGGTGATAGTGCTAGTGCTGACACTGGTGTTAGTGCTAGATATAGTGTTAGTGCTTGTGCTTGTGCTAGTGCTAGTGCTAGTGCTAGTGATTGTTCTAGTAGTGACAGTGCTTGTGCTAGTGCTAGTAGTGATGAAAGTGCTAGTGCTGGTGCAAGTGCTAGTGCTAGTGCTAGTAGTGATGTAAGTGCTAGTGCTAGTACTAGTGCCATTGCTAGTGCTAGTGTTATTTCTAGTAGTGCAAGTGCTAGTGCTCTTGCTAGTGCTAGTTGTGATTCAAGTGATAGTGTTAGTGCTAGTGCTAGTGCTGGTGCTAGTGCAAGTGCTGGTGCTATCGCTCGTGCTTGTGCTCGTGCTAGTGCTAGTGCTAGTACAAGTAGTGATGGTAGTGATGGTGTTAGTGCTAGTATTGATTCTTGTGCTAGTGCTTGTGATAGTGATAGTGCTAGTGCTTGTGCTACCGCAAGTGCTAGTGCTTGTGCTACCGCAAGTGCTAGTGCTTGTTCCGGTGCTTGTTCTAGTAGTGCTAGTGCAAGTGCAAGTGCTAGTGCTAGTGCTTTTGCTAGTGTTAGTGCTAAAGCTTGTACAAGTGCAAGTGCTTGTGGTAGTGGTAGTTCTAGTATTGCTAGTGCTAGTGCAAGTGCTAGTGCTAGTTCTAGTAGTGCTGGTGCTAGTTCTAGTGTTAGTGCTAGTGCTTGTGCTAGTGCTTGTGCTTCTACTAGTGCTAGTTCTAGTAGTGCTAGTGCTAGTGCTAGTGCTAGTGCTAGTAGTGATGCAAGTGCTAGTGCTAGTGCTAGTGCTAGTTCTAGTAGTGCTAGTGCTAGTGCTAATGCTAGTGCAAGTTCTAGGAGTGCTAGTGCTAGAGCTAGTGCTAGTGCGAGTGCGAGTGCTAGTGCTAGTGCCACTGCTAGTGCAAGTGCTAGTGCTAGTAGTGATACTAGAGCTTGTGTAAGGGTTAGTGCTAGTGCTAATGCTGGTGCTAGTGCTAGTGCTGGTGCTAGTGCTTGTGCTCGTCCTAGAGCTAGTGCTGGTGCTAGTGCTTGTGCTACTGCTAGTGCTTGTTCTAGTAGTGCTAGTGCTAGTGCTAGTGCTAGTGCTAGTTGTGATGCAAGTGCTTGTGTTAGTGCTAGTGCTTGTTCTAGTAGTGCTAGTGCTAGTGCTTATGCTTGTGCATGTCATTGTAGCGCTAGTGCTAGAGCTAGTGCTAGTGCTAGTGCTAGTGTTAGTGTTTGTGCTTATGTTAGAAGTGATGCTAGTGCTAGTGCTATTGCTTGTTCTTGTGCTAGTGCTAGTGGTAGTGCATGTGCTACTGCTTGTGCTAGTGTTAGTGCTTGTGATAGTAGTGATGCTAGTGCTAGTGCTAGTGCTGGTGCTAGTGCTGGTACTAGTGCAAGTGCTTGTGCTAGTGCTAGTGTAAGTGTTATTGCTTGTGCTTGTTCTAGTAGTCCTAGTGAAAGTGCCTGTGCTAGTGCAAGTTCTAGTAGTGCTAGTGCTAATGCTAGTGCTATTAGTGATGGAAGTGCTTGTGCTAGTGCTAGTGCTGGTGCTAGGGCTAGTGCTTGTGCTAGGCCTATTGCTTTTGCTAGTGTTAGTTCTAGTTGTGCTAGTGCTAGTGCTAGTGCTAGTGCTAGTAGTGATGCTAGTTCTAGTATAAGTGCTAGTGCTAGTGCTAGTACAAGTGCTAGTGCTAGTGCTTGTGCTAGTGCTTGTGCTACTGCTAGTGCTAGTTCTAGTAGTGCTTGTGAAAGTGCTAGTGCTAGTGCTAGTGTTAGGAGTGCTAGTGCTAAGGCGAGTGCTAGTAGTGATGCAAGTGCTAGTGCTAGTGCTAGTGCTGGTGCTAGTGCTAGTGCTAGTGCTAGTTCGAGTAGTGCTAGTGCTAGTGCTAGTGCTAGTTCTAGTAGTGCTAGTGCTAATGCTAGTGCTAGTTCTAGTAGTGCTAGTGCTAGTGCTAGTGCTAGTGCTGGTGCTAGTGCTAGTGCTAGTGCTAGGCCTAGTGCTAGTGCTAGTGCTAGTTCGAGTAGTGCTAGTGCTAGTGCTAGTGCTAGTTCTAGTAGTGCTAGTGCTTAAACTAGTGCTAGTGAAGGTGCTAGTGCTAGTGCTAGTGCTGGTGCTAGTGATAGTGCTGGTGCTAGTGTTCGTGCTTGTGCTAGCGCTTGTGCTTGTGCTGGTGCTGGTGCTAGTGCTAGTGCTAGTGCTGATGTTAGTGCTAGTGTGAGTTGTGATGCTAGTAATAGTTATTGTGCTAATGCTTGTGCTAGTGCTATTGCTTGTTCTTGTGCTAGTGCAAGTGCTAGTGCATGTGCTAGTGCAAGTGCTATTGCTTGTGCTTGTGCTTGTGCTAGTGTTAGTGCTTGTGATAGAAGTGATGCTAGTGCTCGTGCTAGTGCTAGTGCTAGTGCAAGTGCAAGTGCTAGTATTAGTGCTAGTGCAAGTGCTAGTGCTAGTGCTAATGCTAGTGCTAGTGTTAGTGTTAGTGCTAGTGTTAGAAATGATGCTAGTGCTAGTGCAAGTGCTAGTGCTAGTGCTATTAGTGATGCTTTTGCTAGTGCTAGTGCTAGTGCCAGTGCTAGTGCTAGTGCTAGTGCTCATGCTAGAGCTAGTAGTGATGCTTGTGTTAGTGTGAGTGCTAGTATTAGTAGTGATGCTAGTGCTCGTGCTAGTGCAAGTGCTAGTGCTAGTGTTAGTGTAATTGCTATTGTTAGTAGTGATGCTAATGCTAGTGCGTGAGCTGGTGCTAGTACATGTGCTAGTGCTAGTGCTAGTGCTAATGCTAGTGCTTGTGCTAGTGCTTGTTCTAGTAGTGCGAGTGCAAGTGCTAGTGCTAGTGCTAGTGCTAGTGCTAGTGCTTTTGATAGTGTTAGTGCTAGTGCTTGTGCTAGTGCAAGTGCTAGTGCTAGTGCATGTTCTAGTATTGCTAGTGCTAGTGCTAGTGCTAGTGCTAGTGCTAGTTCTAAATGTGCTAGTGCTTGTTCTAATAGTGCTAGTGCTAGTGCTAGTGCTAGTGCTAGGAGTGATGCTTGTTGTAGTATAAGGGCTAATGCTAGTGCTAGTGCTAGTGCTAGTGCTAGTGCTAGTGCTAGTGTTAGTGCGCGTGCACAAGCTTGTGCTACTTTTTATGCTTTTTCTAGTAGTGCTATTGATAGTTCTTGAGCTAGTAGTGATGCAAGTGCTAGTGCTAGTGCTAGTGCTGGTGCTAGTGCTAGTTCTAGTGCTAGGTCAAGTGCTAGTGCTTATTCTAGTTTGAGTAGTGCTAGTGCTAGTGCTAGTGCTAGTTTAAGTAGTGCTAGTGCTAGTGCTTATGCTAGTGCAGGTTCTAGTAGTGCTAAAGCTAGAGCTAGTGCTATAGCTAGTGCTAGTGCTAAAGCTAGTACTGGTGCTAGTGCAAGTGCAAGTAGTGATGCTAGTAATAGTGTTAGAGCTAAAGCTAGAGCTAGTGCTGGTGCTAGTGCTAGTGCTGGTGCTAGTGTTAGTATAAGTGCTAGTGTTAGAAATGATGCTAGTGCTAGTGCAGGTGCTTGTGCTAGTGCAAGAAGTGATGCTTTTGCTAGTGCTAGTGCTAGTGCCAGTGCTAGTGCTAGTGCTTGTGTTTAGGCTAGAGCTAGTAGTGATGCTAGTGTAAGTGTGAGTGCTAGTGTTAGTAGTGATGCTAGTGCTAGTGCAAGTGTAAGTGCAAGTGCTTGTGCTAGTGCTTGTGCTAGTGCTAGTGCTAGTGCTTGTGCTTAAGCTAGTGCTACTGCTTGTGCTAATGCTTATGCTTGTGCTTGTTCGATTAGTGTTAATGCTAGTGCTTATGCTAGTGCTAGTGCTAGTGCTAGTTCTAAATGTGCTAGTGCTAGTTCTATTTCTGGTAGTGCTAGTGCAAGTGCTAGTTGTGATGCTAGTGCTAGTTTAAGTGCAAGTGCAAGTGCTAGTGCTAGTGCTAGTGCGTTTGCTATCGCTTGTGCTTAAGCTAGTGCTACTGCTAGAACTAGCGATAGTGCTAGTGCTAGAAGTGATGCAAGTGCTAGTGCTAGTGCTAGTGCTGGTGCTTGTGCTAGTGCTAGTGCTAGGTCTAGTGCTAGTGCTTGTGCTAGTTAGAGTAGTGCTAGTGCTAGAGCTAGTGCTAGTGCTAGTTGTGATGCAAGTGCTAGTTCTAGTGCTGGTTCTTGTTCTATTAGTGCTAGTGCTAGTGCTTATGCTAGTGCATGTCATTGTAGTGCTAGTGCTAGAGCTAGTGCTAGTGCTAGTGCTAGTGTTAGTGTTTGTGCTTGTGTTAGAAGTGATGCTATTGCTAGTGCTATTGCTTGTTCTTGTGCTAGTGCTAGTGCTAGTGCATGTGCTACTGCTTGTGCTAGTGTTAGTGCTTGCGATAGTTGTGATGCTAGTGCTAGTGCTAGTGCTGGTGCTAGTGTAAGTGTTATTGCTTGTGCTAGTTCTAGTAGTGCTAGTGAAAGTGCCTGTGCTAGTGCAAGTTCTAGTAGTGCTAGTGCTTATGCTAGTGCTATTAGTGATGGAAGTGCTTGTGCTAGTGCTAGTGCTGGTGCTAGTGCTAGTGCTTGTGCTAGGCCTAGTGCTTTTGCTAGTGTTAGTTCTAGTAGTGCTAGTGCTAGTGCTAGTGCTAGTGCTAGTAGTGATGCTAGTGCTAGTATAAGTGCTAGTGCTAGTGCTAGTACAAGTGCTAGTGCTAGTGCTTGTGCTAGTGCTAGTGCTACTGCTAGTGCTAGTTCTAGTAGTGCTTGTGAAAGTGTTAGTGCTAGTGCTAGTGCTAGTGCTGGTGCTAGTGCTAGTGCTGGTGCTAGTGTTCGTGCTTGTGCTAGCGCTAGTGCTAGTGCTGGTGCTGGTGCTAGTGCTAGTGCTAGTGCTGATGCTAGTGCTAGTGTGAGTTGTGATGCTAGTAATAGTTATAGTGCTAATGCTAGTGCTAGTGCTATTGCTTGTTCTTGTGCTAGTGCAAGCGCTAGTGCTTGTGCTTGTGCTTGTGCTAGTGTTAGTGCTTGTGATAGAAGTGATGCTAGTGCTCGTGCTAGTGCTAGTGCTAGTGCAAGTGCTAGTGCTAGTATTAGTGCTAGTGCAAGTGCTAGTGCTAGTGCTAGTGCTAGTGCTAGTGTTAGTGTTAGTGCTAGTGTTAGAAATGATGCTAATGCTAGTGCAAGTGCTAGTGCTAGTGCTATTAGTGATGCTTGTGCTAGTGCTAGTGCTAGTGCTAGTGCTAGTGCTAGTGCTAGTGCTCATGCTAGAGCTAATAGTGTAGCTTGTGTAAGTGTGAGTGCTAGTGTTAGTAGTGATGCTAGTGCTCGTGCTAGTGCTAGTGCTAGTGCTAGTGTTAGTGTAATTGCTATTGTTAGTAGTGATGCTAATGCTTGTGCGTGAGCTGGTGCTAGTACATGTGCTAGTGCTAGTACTAGTGCTAATGCTAGTGCTTGTGCTTGTGCTTGTTCTAGTAGTGCGAGTGCAAGTGCTAGTGCTAGTGCTAGTGCTAGTGCTAGTGCTTTTGATAGTGTTAGTGCTAGTGCTTGTGCTAGTGCAAGTGCTAGTGCTAGTGCATGTTCTAGTATTGCTAGTGCTAGTGCTAGTGCTAGTTCTAGTGCTAGTTCTAAATGTGCTAGTGATTGTTCTAATAGTGCTAGTGCTAGTGCTAGTGCTAGTGCTAGGAGTGATGCTTGTTGTAGTATAAGGGCTAATGCTAGTGCTAGTGCTAGTGCTAGTGTAAATGCGCGTGCACAAGCTTGTGTTACTATTTATGCTTTTTCTAGTAGTGCTATTAATAGTTCTTGTGCTAGAAGTGATGCAAGTGCTAGTGCTAGTGCTAGTGCTGGTGCTAGTGCTAGTTCTAGTGCTTGGTCGAGTGCTAGTGCTTATTCTAGTTTGAGTAATGCTAGTGCTAGTGCTAGTGCTAGTTTAAGTAGTGCTAGTGCTAGTGCTTATGCTAGTGCAGGTTCTAGTGGTCTTAAAGCTAGAGCTGGTGGCATAGCTAGTGCTAGTGCTAAAGCTAGTGCTAGTGCTAGTGCTAGTGCAAGTAGTGATGCTAGTGATAGTGTTGGAGCTAGTGCTAGTGCTAGTTCTGGTGCTAGTGCTAGTGCTGGTGCTAGTGTTAGTATAAGTGCTAGTGTTAGAAATGATGCTAGTGCTAGTGCAGGTGCTTGTGCTAGTGCAAGTATTGATGCTTTTGCTAGTGCTAGTGCTAGTGCCAGTGCTAGTGCTTATGCTAGTGAAAGTTCTAGTAGTGCTAGTGCTAGAACTGGTGATAGTGCTTGTGCTAGTACTAGTGCTAGTGCTAGTGCTAGTGCTAGTAGTAATGATAGTGCTAGTTTTAAAGCTAGTGTTAGTAGTGATGCTAGTGCAAGTGCTTTTGCTCGTTCTTGTGCTCGCGCTTATGCTTATGCATGTGCTAGTTCTAGTGCTAGTGCTTGTGCTTGTGCTAGTGCTAATGTTAGTGTTAGTGCTAGTGTTAGAAATGATATTATTGATAGGGCAAGTGCTAGTGCTAGTGCTTGTAGTGATGCTTGTGCTAGTGCAAGTGCTAGTGCCAGTGCTAGTGCTACTGCAATTGCTAGAGTTAGTAGTGATGCTAGTGCTAGTGCTAGTGCTAGTGCTAGTGTTAGTGCTAGTGCTTGTGCTAGTGATAGTGTTAGTGCTAGTGCTTTTGTAAGTATTGATGCTTGTGCTAGTACTTGTGATAGTGTTAGTGCTAGTGATAGTGCTAGTGCCAGTGCCAGTAATAGTGCTTGTGCTAGTGCCTGTGCTAGTGCTCGTGCTTGTTCTAATGCTAGTGTTAGTGTTAGTTTTTGTATTAGTAGTGATGCTAGAGCTAGTGCTAGTGCTTTTGCTTGTGCTAGTGCTAGCGCAAGTGCTAGTGCTGGTGCTATTGCTAGTGCTAGTCTAAGTGCTAGTGCTAGTGTAAGTGCTTGTGTAAGTAGTGATGCTAGTGCTTGTGCTGGTGCTTGTGCTAGTGCTAGTGCTTGAGGCTAGTGCTAGTGCTAGTGCTAGTGCTAGTGTAGGTGCTAGTGCTAGTGATTATGCTAGTGTTAGTGCTTATGCTAGTGTTAGTGTAAATGCTTGTGTTAGTAGTGATGCTAGTGCTAGTGCTAGTGCCAGTGTTCGTGTTAATGATTGTGTTAGTAGTGATGCTGGTGCAAGTGCTAGTGCTAGTGCTTGTGCCTATGTTTGTGCTAGTGCTAGTGCAAGTTTAACTGCTAGTGTTAGTGTTTGTGCTAGTGAAAGTGTTTGTGCTATTGTTAATAGAGATTCAAGTGCTTGTGCTATTGCTTGTTCTTGTGCTAGTGCTAGTGCTAGTGCATGTGCTATTGCTAGTGCTAGTGCTTGTGCTAGTGCTTGTGCTAGTGTTAGTGCTTGTGTTAGTAGTGATGCTAGTGCTTGTGCTAGTGCTAGTGCTAGTGCTAGTGCTTTTGCTAGTGTAAGTGCTAGTGCTAGTGCTAGTTCTAGTATTGATTGTGCTAGTGCTAGTTCTAGTTGTGCTAGTATAAGTGCCACTGCTAGTGCAAGTGCAAGTGCTAGTTCTAGTAGTGCTAGTGCTAGTGCTAGTGCTAGTATTGATGCAAATGCTAGAGCTTGTGCTAGTGCTAGTGCTTGTGCTAGTGCTAAGGCTATTGCTAGGCCTAGCGCTAGTGCTTGTGCTAGTTCGAGTTGTGTTAGTGCTAGTGCTAGTGCTAGTTCTAGTAGTGCTAGTGCTAGTGCTTATGCTTGTGCAAGTTCTAGTCGTGCTAGTGCTAGAGCTAGTGCTAGTGCTAGTGTTAGTGATAGTGCTAGTGCTGGTGCTAGTGCTAGTGCTGGAGCTAGTGCTCGTGCTCGTGCTAGTGCTCGTGTTCATGCTTGATCTAGTGCTAGTACTAGTGCTAGTGCTAGTGCTAGTGCTTGTGCTAGTGCTGATGCTAGTGCTAGTGTGAGTAGTGATGCTAGTGCTAGAGCTTGTGCTAGGGTAAGTGTTAGTGCTTGTGTTAGTAGTGATGCAAGTGCTAGTGCTAGTGCTAGTGCTAGTGCATTTGCTTGTGCTAGTGCTAGTGCTAGTGCTAGTGCTTGTGTGAGTGTTTGTGCTTGTGTTAGTAGTGATGCTAGTGCTAATGCTTTTGCTCATTCTTGTGCTCGCGCTTATTTTAATGCATGTGCTAGTGCTAGTGCTAGTGCTTGTGCTAGTGTTAGTGCTAGTGCTTGTGTTAATACCCTAAAAAATACCCCGTTAAATTCCCTACTTGACCTAGAAAAAATACTAGAGAGTGTAATCCAGGAACAACTGATGAACTTTATACAAGAAAATAACATTCGCATAAATAACCAATCGGGGTTCAGAAATAACCATGGTTGTGAAACTGCCTTTCAGCTAGTAATCAATGATTTGAAAAACCATATGGCAGAAGGTTATTTTGTAATAGCAATGTTCATTGACTTTAAGCGAGCCTTTGAAACAATAGACCGTATCATACTAATAGCAAAATTACACAAATATGGTTTCAGAAACCAAACACTAAATTGGATTTGCTCTTATTTGAATATGCGTGAGCAGAAAGTAAAATTTAATAAATGCATGTCAGATACAATTGAAAATAATTTCGGGGTACCGCAAGGTTCTATGCTAGGACCACTTTTGTTTATTCTATACATAAATGACATTGAACTTATATTTAAGAACTGTAAAATACCTATATATGCGGATGATACCCTTATAACACTTTCTGGAAGAAACCTGCATACTATGGAAAAAGAAATAAATAGTGAAATAAATAAATTAGAAGAATGGCTAAGACATAACAAATTAAAAATAAATGTATCCAAAACTAAAGCTATGATATTATGTAATAAATCAAATAGGTTAAAATATAAAAATGAAATCAATAATATTAAGTTAGAGCTAGAAGGTGACAAGATAGAAGTTATAGAGCAGTTTAAATATTTAGGAATTATCATTGACAATGAAATAAATCTCAAAGCACATGCCACATACATAATAAAAAAGTTAGCTAGTAAAAAAGGACTCTTCCGTAGAAATAATAAAGGCCTTCAAATTCAAGCTAAAATTGACATTTACCAAGCAATCATTGGCAATCGATGTGGGGAGCCACATCGATTATTGCAGCTCCCTTCTTTTCTTATTAAATAAAAATGAAATAAAAAAAATACAAAAACTTCAAAACAGAGCGATGAGGAGTATTCTCCTCGTGAATAAATATACTTCTGTAAGGAAAATGTGTGAAGCCCTGTCAAACAAAGAATTGTACTAAACACCCTAACTTTAATTTATAAAATATGTCAAGGAATTACACCTAGCTATTTAACAAATAATATTAAAAATGATAGTAATGTTCATACTCATAACACTAGAAGTAAAAGCAATATTTTTATTGATAGACCAAACTCTAAATGTAAAGAAAACTCGATCTATGTTAAAGGAATTAGGATATTTAATCGATTACCATTAGAAATAATACAATGTGAAACAGTCAAGAGTTTTAGACGTAACTGCTGTAAATTTATCAAAGAAGAAAAACTAGTTCCTAGAAAAAATTGAGGTAACCTTATACTGGGATATTTTGCACTCTTAATTGTAAGAAATTATTATTTACTGTTGTGCTATTAACTATGTATCTTAGAGAAAAAATAGCAATTTTGCTAATAAATAAAGATAACTACTACAACTACTAGTTCTTGTGCAAGTGCTAGTGCATGTGTTAGTGTTTATGCTTGTGCAAGTGCTAGTGCTAGAGTTAGTGTTAGTGCTAATGTAAGAAGTGATGTTAGTAATAGTGCAAGTGCTAGTGCTTGTAGTGAGGCTTGTGCAAGTGCTAGTGCTAGTGCTAGTACATGTGTAAGAAGTGTTGATAGTGCTAGTACTAGTGCTAGTGCTAGTGTAAGTGCTATTTCTTGTGTTAGTGCTAGTGCTAGTGCTAGTGCTGGTCCCTGTGCTAGTGCTAGTGATAGTGCTAGTGCTAGTGCTAGTGTAAGTGTTTGTGCTAGTGTTAATAGAGATGCTAGTGCCAGTGCTATTGCTTGTTCTTGTGCTAGTGCTAGTGCTAGAGCATGTGCTATTGCTAGTGCTAGTGCTTGTGCTAGTGCTAGTGCTAGTGCTTGTGATAGTAGTGATGCTAGTGCTTGTGCTTGTGCTAGTGCTAGTGCTAGTCCAAGTGCAAGTGCTAGTATTAGTGCTAGTGCTAGTGCTTGTGCTAGTGCTAGTGTTAGTGTTAGTGCTAGTGCTAGTGCTAGTGCTTGTAGTGATGCTTGTGCTAGTGCTAGTGCTAGTGCCAGTGCTAGTGCTACTGCAAGTGCTAGTGTTAGTAGTGATGCTAGTGCTAGTGTTAGTGCTAGTGCTTGTGCTAGTGATAGTGTTAGTGCTAGTGCTTGTGTTAGTATTGATGCTTGTGCTAGGACTTGTGATAGTGTTAGTGCTAGTGATAGTGCAAGTGCCAGTGCCAGTAATAGTGCTTGTGCTAGTGCTTGTGCTAGTGCTCGTGCTAGTTCTAATGCTAGTGTTAGTGTTAGTTCTTGTGTTAGTAGTGATGCTAGAGCTAGTGCTAGTGCTTGTACTTGTGCTAGTGCTAGTGCTAGTGTTAGTAGTGATCCTAGTGCTAGTGCTTTTGCTCGTTCTTGTGCTCGCGCTTATGCTAATGCATGTGCTAGTGCTAGTGCTAGTGCTAGTGCTTGTGCTAGTGCTAGTGTGAGTGTTAGTGCTAGTGTTAGAAATGATATTATTGATAGGGCAAGTGCTAGTGCTAGTGCTTGTTGTGATGCTTGTGCTAGTGCTAGTGCTAGTGCCAGTGCTAGTGCTACTGCAAGTGCTAGAGTTAGAAGTGATGCAAGTGCTAGTGCTAGTGCTAGTGCTCGTGTTAGTGCTAGTGCTTGTGCTAGTGATAGTGTTAGTGCTAGTGCTTGTGTTAGTATTGATGCTTGTGCTAGTACTTGTGATAGTGTTAGTGCTAGTGATAGTGCTAGTGCTAGTGCTAGTGCTAGTCTAAGTGTTTGTGCTAGTGTTAGTAGTGATGCTAGTGCTAGTGCTAGTGCTTGTGCTAGTGCATGTGCTAGTGCTAGTGCTAGT
Source organism: Protonemura montana (assembly GCA_947568835.1). Taxonomy (NCBI): domain Eukaryota; kingdom Metazoa; phylum Arthropoda; class Insecta; order Plecoptera; family Nemouridae; genus Protonemura; species Protonemura montana. The sequence goes on along the minus strand of OX387604.1, from coordinate 21,863,176 downwards.
GCTAGTGCTAGTGCTAGTGCTAGTGCTAGTGCTAGTGTTAGTTCTTGTGCAAGTGCAAGTTCTTGTCGTGCTTGTGCAAGAGCTTGTGCTAGTGCTAGTGTTAGTGCTAGTGCTAGTGCTAGTGCTAGTGCTAGTGCTAGTGCTGGAGCTAGTGCTCGTGCTCGTGCTAGTGCTCGTGTTCGTGCTTGTGCTAGTGCTAGTACTAGTGCTAGTGCTAGTGATAGTGCTTTTGCTAGAGCTGATGCTAGTGCAAGTGTGAGTTGTGATGCTAGTGCTAGTTTAAGTGCTAGTGCTAGTGCTAGTGCTTGTGCTAGGGTAAGTGTTAGTGCTTGTGTTAGTAGTGATGCTAGTGCTAGTGCTAGTGCTTGTGCTAGTGCATGTGCTAGTGCTAGTGCTAGTGCTAGTGCTAGTGCAAGTGTAAGTGTTTGTGCTCGTGTAAGTAGTGATGCTAGTGCTTGTGCTTTTGCTCGTTCTTGTGCTCGCGCTTTTGCTTATGCATGTGCTAGTGCTAGTGCTAGTGCTAGTGCTAGTGCTAGTGCTAGTGCTAGTGTTAGAAGTGATGTTAGTAATAGTGCAAGTTCTAGTGCTTGTAGTGATGCTTGTGCTAGTTCTAGTGCTAGTGCTAGTGCTAGTGCTAGTGCGAGTGCTAGTGTAAGTAGTGTTGATAGTGCTAGTACTAGTGCTTGTGCTAGTGCTTGTGTTAGTATTGATGCTAGTGCTAGTGTTAGTGCTAGTGCTAGTGCTAGTGCTAGTGCTAGTGCCAGTAATTGTGCATGTGCTAGTGCTAGTGCTAGTGCTAGTGCCAGTAATAGTGCATGTGCTAGTGCTAGTGCTAGTTCTAGTGCTTGTGTTAGTGTTAGTGCTAGTGCTAGTGCAAGTGCTAGTACTATTGCTAGGGTAAGTGCTATTGTTAGTAGTGATGCTAGTGCTAGTGCCTGAGCTGGTGCTAGTGCTAGTGCTAGTGCTAGTGCTAGTGCTTGTGCTAGTGCTAGTGCTAGTGCTAGTTCTAGTTGGACTAGTACTAGTGCTAGTGCTTGTGCAAGTGCTTGTTCTTGTAGTGCGAGTGCAAGTGCTAGTGCTACTGCTAGTGCTAGTGCTAGTGCTAGTGCTAGTGCTTTTGCTAGTATTCGTGATAGTGCTTGTGCTTGTGCAAGTGAAAATGCTAGTGCTAGTTCTGGTATTGCAAGTGAAAGTGCTAGTGCTAGTGCTAGTAGTGCTAGTGCTAGTGCTAGTGCTAGTGCTAGTGTTTGTAGTGCTAGTGATAGTGCTAGTGCTAGTGCTATTTCTAGTTGTGCAAGTGCTAATGCTTGTGCTAGTAGTGATGCAAGTGCTAGTGCTAGTGCTAGTGCTTGTGCTAGTGCAAGTGCTAGTGCTAGGCCTAGTGCTAGTGCTAGTGCTAGTTCGAGTAGTGCTAGTGCCTTGCTAGTTCTGGTTCTAGTAGTGCTAGTGCTAGTGCTTATGCTAGTGCATGTTCTAGTAGTGCTAGTGCTAAAGCTAGTGCTAGTGCTAGTGCTAGTGCTAGTGCTAGTGCTAGTGCTAGTGCTAGTGCTAATGCAGAGGCTAGTAGTGATGCTAGTGCTAGTGTTAGTGCTAGTACTAGTGCTAGTGCTGGTGCGAGTGCTGGTGCTGGTGCTAGTGCTAGTGCATGTGCTGATGCTAGTGCTAGTGTGAGTAGTGATGTTAGTGCTAGTTTGAGTACTAGTGCTAGTGCTAGTGCTAGTGCTAGTGTAAGTGTTAGTGCTTGTGTTAGTAGTGATGCTAGTGCTAGTGCTAGTGCTAGTGCTAGTGCCTGTGCTAATGCTAGTTCTAGTGCTAGTGCTAGTGCTAGTGTTAGTGTTTGTGTTAGTGTAAGTAGTGATGCTAGTGGTAGTGCTTTTGCTTGTTCCTGTGCAAGTGCTAGTGCTAGTGCATGTGCTAGTGCTAGTGCTTTTGCTTGTGCTAGTGCTTGTGCTAGTGTTAGTGCTTGTGATAGAAGTGATGCTAGTGCTAGTGCTAGTGCTAGTGCTAGTGCTAGTACTAGTGTAAGTGTTAGTGAAAGTGCTAGTGTTAGTGCTAGTGCTAGTGCTAGTGCAAGTGCTAGTGCTTGCGCAAGTGCTTGTGCTACTGCAATTGCTAATTTTAGTATTGCTAGTGCTACTGCTAGTGCTAGTGCTAGTTCTAGTAGTGCTTGTGCTAGTGCTAGTAGTGCTTGTTCTAGTGCTTGTGCTAGTGCAAGTGCTAGAAGTGATGCTAATGCTAGTGTTAGTGCATGTGCTAGTGCTAGTGCTAGTGCTAGTGCTAGTGCTAGTGTAAGTGCGAGTGCAAATGCTAGTTCATGTGTTAGTGCTTATGCTAGTGCAAGTGCTAGTGCTAGTGTTAGTGTTAGTGCTAGTGTTAGAAATGATGCTAGTAATAGTGCAAGTGCTAGTGCTTGTTGTGATGCTTGTGCTAGTGCTAGTGCTTGTGCTTGTGCTAGTGCTAGTGCTAGTGCTAGTGCTAGTGCGAGTGCTAGTTTAATTAGGTTTGCTAGTGCTAGTACTTGTGCGAGTGCTAGTGTTAGTGCTATTTCTAGTGCTAGTGCTTGTGTGAGTGCTAGTGCTAGTGCTAGTGCTAGTGCAAGTGCTAGTGCCAGTAATAGTTCATGTGCTAGTGCTAGTGCTAGTGCTAATGCTTGTGTTAGTGTAAGTGCTAGTGCTAGTGCTAGTGCTAGTGTTAGTGCTAGTGCTAGGGTAAGTGCTAATGTTAGAAGTGATGCTAGTGCTAGTGCTGGAGCTGGTGCCAGTGCTAGTGCTAGTGCTAGTTCTAGTAGTACTAGTGCTAGTGCTTGTGCTAGTGCTTGTTCTTGTAGTGCGAGTGCAAGTGCTAGTGCTAGTGCTAGTGCTAGTGCTAGTGGTAGGACAAGGAACTGGACAAGGAGCAGGACATTGGAGAGGTCATAGGACATGGGGCAGGACATGGGGCAGAACGTGGTGCAAGACATAGGAATGGACATAGAACAGGACATTGGGCAGAAAATGGGGGACATGAAACTGGACATGGGACAGGACATAGGTCATGGGCATGACATTGGGCAGGACGTTGGTCAGGAAATGGGGCAAGACATTGGGCATGTTAGAGGGCAAGACACAGGACAGAAAATGGGGCAGGACATGAGAAAGGACATGGGTCAGGACATGGGATAGGACATGGGGCAGGACATGAGAAAGGACATGGGTCAGGACATGGGATAGGACATGGGGCAGAAAATTGGGCAGGACATGAGGCAGGACATGCGACAGGACATGGGGCAGGACATGGGGCAGGACATAGGGCAGGACATAGGGCAGGACATGCGACAATACATTGGGCAGGACTTGGGGCAAGACATGGGGCAGGACATGGGCAGGAAATGAGGCCGGACGTGGGGGAGAACGTTGGGAATGACATAGGGCAAAACATGGGATAGGACATGTGGCAGAAAATGGGGCAGGACGTGGAACAGGACATGGGGCAAGACAAGGGGCAGGACATGCGACAGGACATGGGTCAGGACATGGGATAGGACATGGGGCAGAAAATGGGGCAGGACATGGAGCAGGACCTGGAACAGGACATGGGGCAGGTCATAGGGCAGGACATGGGGCAGGGCATAGGGCAGGACATGGGGCAGGACATAGGGCAGGAAATGGGGTAGGACACGGGACAACACATGGGGTAGGACATAGGACTGGACAAGGGGCAGGACATCGGACAGGATATAGGACAACGGGCAGGATAAAGGGCAGAACGATATGCAGGACATGGGACAGGACACAGGACAGGACATTGGGCAGGACCTGGGGCAGGACATGGGACAGAACATAGGTCATGGGCAGGACATGAGGCAGAACGTAGGTCAGGACATGGGGCAAGATATGAGGCAGGACATGCGACAGGACATAGGGCAGGAAATGCAGCAGGACATGGGGCAGGGCATGGGTTCAGACATGCCACGGAACATTGGGCAGGACTTGGAGCAAGACATGGGGCACGACATGGGCAGGAAATGAGGCAGGTCATGGGATAGGACATGAGGCTGGCCGTGGGGCAGGACATGGGACATCACATGGGATAGGACATGAGGCAGGACATGAGCAGGACATGGGACAGGACATAAGTTATGGGGCAGGACATGGGGCGAAGAAGTGGAACAGTATATGCATAAGGACATGGGGCAGGACATGGGGTAGGACATGGGACTGGACATGGAGCAAAACATTGGACAGGACATAGGACAGGACAATGGGCAGGAAATGGGGTACACATGGGACAGGACATAGGCCATGGGCAGGACATTTGGCATGTTATAGGGCAAGACATAGGACAGGACATGGGTCAGGACATGGGATAGGACATGGGGCAGAAAATTGGGCAGGACATGGGGCAGGTCATGGGGGCGGACATGGGGCAGGGCATAGGGCAGGACATGGGGCAGGACATGGGAAGGATATAGGGCAGGAAATGGGGTAGGACATGTGGCAGGAAACCAACAGGACAAGGGGCAGGACATGGGCAGGACATGGAAAAGGTCATGGGTCAGGACATGGGATAGGACACGGGGCAGAAAATAGGGCAGGACATGGGGCAGGTCATGGGGGCGGACATGGGGCAGGGCATAGGGCAGGACATGGGGCAGGACATGGGAAGGTTATAGGGCAGGAAATGGGGTAGGACATGTGGCAGGAAACCAACAGGACAAGGGGCAGGACATGGGGTAGGACATGGGACAGGAGAAAGGGCAGGAAATAGCGAAGACGGAATGGGGCAGTACATCGGACAGGACATGGGACTTGGGGCAGGACATGGTGCAGAACATGGGGCAAAACATGGGACAGGACTTGGGGCAGGACATGAGCAGGACATGCGACGGGACATGGAAAAGGACTTAGGGCAAGACATGGGGCAGGACATGGGCAGGACATAGGAAAGGTCATGGGTCAGGACTTGGGATAGGACATGGGGCAGAAAATAGGGTAGGACATGGGGCAGGACCTGGAACAGGACATGGGGCAGGTCATGGGGCAGGACATGAAGCAGGGCATAGGGTAGGGCAAGGGGCAGGACATAGGGCAGGAAATGGGGTAGGACTCGGGGCAACACATGGGGTCGGACATGGGACTGGATATTGGACATGGGGCAGGATAAAGGGCAGAACGTAGTGCAGGACGTGGGACAGGACACAGGACAGGACATTGGGCAGGACCTGGGGCAGGACATGGGACAGAAAATTGGTCATGGCAGGACATGGGGCAGGACGTGGGTCAGGACATGGGGCAGGACATGAGGCAGGACATGCGACAGGACATAGGACAGGAAATGCAGCAGGACATGGGGCAGGGCATGGGTTCATACATGCCACGGAACATTGGGCAGGACTTGGAGCAAGACATGGGGCATGACATGGGCAGGAAATGAGCCAGGACATGGGATAGGACATGAGGCAGGCCGTTTGGCAGGACATGGGACATCACATGGGAAGGACATGGGACAGGACATAAGTTATGGGGCAGGCCATGGGCAAGAAAGTGGAACAGTATATGCATAATGACATGGGGCAGGACATAGGTTAGGACATGGCTCAGGACATGGGACAGGACATGTGGCAGGACATGGGGCAGGACATGGGGCAGGACATTGGACAGGATAAAGGGCAGGAAATGGGGTAGGACTTGGGGCAGGACATCGGACAGGACATAGGACATGGGACATGACATGGGGCAGGACATGAGGCAGGACATGAAGCAAGACATAGGGCAGGAAATAGGGAAGAACATGGGGTAGGATATGGGGTAGGACATGGGACTGGACATGGAGCAGGACATTGGACAGGACATAGGACAGGACATTGGGCAGGACATTGGGCATGTTATAGGGCAAGACATAAGACAGGACATGGGTCAGGACATGGGATAGGACATGTGGCAGAAAATTGGGCAGGACATGGGGCAGGACCTGGAACAGGACATGGGCAGGACATGGGGCAGGACCTGGAACAGGACATGGGCAGGACATGGGGCAGAAAATAGGGCAGGACATGGAGCAGGACCTGGAACAGGACATGGGGCAGGTAATGGGGCAGAACATGGGGCAGGGCATAGGGCAGGACATGGGCCAGGACATAGGGCTGGACAAGGGGCAGGACATAGGACAGGAAATAGGGTAGGACACGGAGCAACACATGGGGTAGGACATGGGACTAGACAAGAGGCAGGACATCGGACAGGATATTAGACATGGGGCAGGATAAAGGGCAGAACGTAGTGCAGGACATGGGACAGGACACAGGACAGGACATTGGGCAGGACCTGGGGCAGGACATGGGACAGAACATTGGTCATGGGCAGGACATGGGAAAGGACATGGGGCAGGGCATGGGTGCAGACATGCCACGAAACATTGGGCAGGACTTGGAGCAAGACATGGGGCATGACATTGGCAGGAAATGAGCCAGAACATGGGATAGGACATGAGGCTGACGTTGGGCAGGACATGGGACATCACATGGGAAGGACATGGGACAATACATAAGTTATGGGGCAGGCCATGGGGCAAGAAAGTGGAACAGTATATGCATAATGACATAGGGCACGACATAGGTAAGGACATGGCTCAGGACATGGGACAGGACATGTAGCAGGACATGGGGCAGGACATGGGGCAGGACATGGGACAGGATATAGGGCAGGAAATGGGGTAGGACATGGGGCAGGACATCGGACAGGACATAGAACATGGGACAGGACATGGGGCAGAACATAAGGCAGGACATGAAGAAAGACATAGGGCAGGAAATGGGGAAGAACATGGGGCAGGACATGGGGTAGGACATGGGACTGGACATGGAGCAGGACATTTAACAGGACATAGGACAGGACATTGGGCAGGAAATGGGGGACATGGGACAGGGCATTGGGCAAGACGTTGGTCAGGAAATGGGGCAGGCCATTGGGCATGTTATAGGGCAAGACATAGGACAGGACATGGGTCAGGACATGGGATAGGACATGTGGCAGAAAATTGGGCAGGACATGGGGCAGGACCTGGAACAGGACATGGGCAGGACATGGGAAAGGTCATGGGTCAGGACATGGGATAGGACATGGGGCAGAAAATAGGGCAGGACATGGAGCAGGACCTGGAACAGGACATGGGGCAGGTCATGGGGCAGGACATGGGGCAGGGCATAGGGCAGGACATGGGCCAGGACATAGTGCAGGAAATAGGGTAGGACAAGGGGCAGGACATGAGGGAGGACATGGGACTGGACATGGGGCAGGACATCGGACACGACATAGGACATGGGGCAGGATATAGGGCAGAACGTGGTGCAGGACATGGGACAGGACACAGGACAAGACATTGAGCAAGACCTGGGGCAGAACATGGGACAGAACATAGGTCATGGGCAGGAAATGGGGCAGGACGTGGGTCAGGACTTTGGGCAGGACATTGCGCATGACATAGGACAAGACATGTGACAAGACATGGGGCAAAACATGGGACAGGACATGGTTCAGGACATGGGGCAGGACATGGGGCAGGACATGGGGCAGGACATGGGGCAGGACATGGAAAAGGACTAAGGGCAAGACATGGGGCAGGACATGGGCAGGACATAAGAAAGGTCATGGGTCAGGACATTGGATAGGACATAGGGCAGAAAATAGGGCAGGACATGGGGCAGGACCTGGAACAGGACTTGGGGCAGGTCATGGGGCAGGACCTGGGGCAGGGCATAGGGCAGGAGATGGGGCAGGACATGAGGGAGGACATGGGACTGGACATGGGGCAGGACTTTGGACAGGACATTGAGCAAGACCTGGGGCAGAACATGGGACAGAACATAGGTCATGGGCAGGACAAAGGGCAGGACGTGGGTCAGGACTTTGGGCAGGAAATGCAGCAGGACATAGGGCAGGGCATGGGTTCGGACATGCCACGGAACATTGGGCAGGACTTGGAGCAAGATATGGGGCACGACATCGGCAGGACATGAGGCTGGACATGGGATAGGACATGAGGCAGGCCGTGGGGCAGGACATGGGACATCACATGGGAAAGGACATGGGGCAGGACATGAGCAGGACATGGGACAGGACATAAGTTATGGGGCAGGCTATGGGGCAAGGAAGTGGATCAGTATATGCATATTGACATGGGGCAGGACATAGGTTAGGACATGGCTCAGGACATGGGACAGGACATGTGGCAGGACATGGGGCAGGACATGGGGTTGGACATGGGACAGGAAATAGGGCAGGAAACGCGGTAGGACATGGGGCAGGACATCGGACAGGACATAGGACATGGGACAGCACATGGGGCAGGACATGAGGCAGGACATGATGCAAGACATTGGGCAGGAAATGGGGAAGAACATGGGGCATGTTATAGGGCAAGACATAGGACAGGACATGGGTCAGGACATGGGATAGGACATGGGGCAGAAAATAGGGCAGGACATGGGGCAGCACATGGGACTTGGGGCAGGACATGGTGCAGAACATGGGGCAAAACATGGGACAGGACATGGGGCAGGACATGGTGCAGGACAGGGGGCTGGACGTGGGGCAGAACATAAGGCAGGACATGGGGCAGGACATGAAGCAGTACATGGGGCAGGACATGGCCTAGGACCTGGCTCGCTACATGGATAGGACATGAGGGCTGAAAATAGGGCAGGACATGTGGCAGAATCTGGAACAGGACATGGGGCAGGTCATGGTGCAGGACATGGGAAAGGACGTTGGGCATGACATAGGGCAAGACATGGGATAGGATATGGGGCAGAAAAAAGGGCAGGACTTGTGGCAGGACCTGGAACAGGACATGGGGCAGGACATGGGGCAGGACATGGGGCAGGACATGGGGCAGGACATAGGCAGGACAAGAGACAGGACATGGGACAGAACATGAGGCAGGCTGTAGGGCAGGACATGGGACATAACATGGAAAAGGACATCGGGCAGGACATGAGCAGAAGATAGGACAGGACATAGGTCATGGGGCAGGACATGGGGCATGGACGTGGAGCAGGACATGCATAAGGACATGGGGCCGGACATAGGTTAGGACATGGGGCAGGACATGGGACAGGACATAGGGCAGTACATAAGGCATGACGTGAAGCAAGACATAGGGCAGGAAATGGGGTAGGACATGGGGCAGGACATGGGGTAGGACACTGGACTGGACATGGAGCAGGACATTGGACAGGTTATAGGACATGGGCAGGACATGGGGCAGGACGTTGGTCAGGAAATAGGGCAGGACATTGGGCATGTTATAAGGCAAGACATGGGACAGGACATGGTGCAGGACATGGGACAGGACATGGAACAGGACATGTGATAGGACATGGGGCAGAAATTTAGGCAGGACATGTGGCAGGACCTGGAACAGTACATGGGGCAGAACATGGGGCAGGACCTGGCGCAGGACATGGGACAGAACATAGGTCATGGGCAGGACATGGGGCAGGACGTGGGGGTAGGACGTTGGGCATGACACAGGGCATGACATGGGATAGGACATGGGGCAGGTCAAGGGGCAGGACATGCGACGGGACTTGAAAAAGGACTTAGGGCAAGACATGGGGCAGGACATGGGCAGGACAAGGGACAGGTCATGGGTCAGGACATGGGATAGGACATGGTGCAGAAAATGGGGCAGGACGTGCTGCAGGACCTGGAACAGGACATGGGGCAGGACATGGGGCAGGACATGGGTCAGGGCATAGGGAAGGACATCGGGCAGGATATAGGGCAGGAACTGGGGTACGACACGTGTCAGGACATGGGGTAGGACATGGGACTGGAGATGGGGCAGGTCTTTGGACAGGACATAGGACATGGGGCAGGATATAGGGCAGAACGTGGTGCAGGACATGGGACAGGACACAGGACAGGACATTCGGCAGGACCTGGGGCAGGACATGGGACAGAACATAGGTCATGGGCAGGACATGGGGCAGGACGTGGGTCAGTACATGCATTAGGACATGGGCCGGACATATTTTTTTTTTTTTTTTTTTTCAGTCAAAAAGTTCTCATAATGTAGGTATACCTATGCAGCAGAACGTACAGACTATTTTTTAGAATTAAAACTAAGTACTATACTAAAACACAATGACATACAATGTTGACATTCTTATGAACTAATAATAATCATAATAAAGATAGTAATAATAATAATACTACTGATATAATAATGATTATAATAAAAACAAAAATAAGGATAGAAATAACAACACTTTTTTACAACTTTACATTTGGACATCTAATTGCTGATTTGAATTCTTCCACAGTATAAAACACATTTTTACGAGGAACTTTTTTAATCGAGATTTGAACTTATTTACAGCTTATTGTTTAATATCTTTAGGTAATTAACCTTATATAAAAGCTTTAAAATGCAATGTTCAACTTTTTAGTTTGTGGGTGGCTGGCTGGGTGGATGGGTGGCTGGCTGGCTGGGATGTAACCGGCCGCTCTACTGTTTATAGAAATTGCTAAATTCGATTAAACACGTACGGAAATGGGCTAGAATTTTTCAGTATTAACTTTTACATTGGCGTGCGACATTTTCACAGCGATTTAAAATCGTTTTCATGGTGAAAAGTTGCTAAATATGACGGCAAGATATCTCAGAGCCAGGCGATGCAGCTCGATTTTTATAACTCTTTTAATACTCAAGTTTTTCTAGCCTCGAGCTTCTCGGTGATTTTTCATGCATTCGTATTAAAGTTGTTGATGTAATTGAGCGAAATCACATTCAATTGGGATCGTTTTACGTGCAAAAAGAATTAATTTTGCTAATAAACTGACAGCTTTGATCAATTGTTTGCTTTTTTGTCACCACGGCAAGGTGTACGAAATCGTGAATGTATCTTCTCAGCAGTGCATTCAGGAAATTCAAACGTCAAATTAAAACGTCAAATTGAAACGTCAAAGTCAACGTCAATGTCAAATTCTTTTCAAAATCTCCAGAACTGAAGGGAAAACGTGTGAAATTGGCTTATATTATTCAAATACAGTTTAACATCCCGCTACGTCTTTTTCACGATGATTAGGAAGTGTTTTAGTATAGTAAAAGTATCAAAAATATTGTTGGTGTTCGGCTAGCAAGATACAAAAGAGTCACTTGATTCATCTCGACATTGTATGGTATTGTAAATGATTGTATTATACTGCATAGTATTGTACGGTATTTTATTTTAATTTATGGTATTCTATGGTATTCTATGGTATTGGATGTTATTTAATGGTATTGAATATTATTGTTTGAAATTGTATGGTATTGAATGTAAATGATTGGTATCCTATAGTATTTTAAAGTATTCCATGGTATTCTATGGTATTCTATGGTATTGTATTGTATTGTATTCTATAGAAATGTATGGTATTCTATGGTATTCTAAGGTATTGTATTGTTATGTATAGAAATGTATGGTATTCTATGGTATTCCATAGAATTGTATGGTATTGTATGGTATTCTATGGTGTTCTATGGTATTCTATGGTATTCTATGATATTCTATAATATTCTATGGAGTTCTATGGTATTCTATGATATTGTATGGTATTCTATGGTATTGTATGGTATCCTATGGTATTCCATAGAATTGTATGGTATTCTATGGTATTCTATGGTTTTCTATGGTATTCTATGGTATTCTATGGTATTCTATAATATTCTATGGAGTTCTATGGTATTCTATGATATTGTATGGTATTCTATGGTATTGTATGGTATTCTATGGTATTCTATGGTATTCCATGGTATTCCATGGAGTTATATGGTATTCTATGATATTGTTTGGTATTATATAGTCTACTACGGTATTCTATGGTCTTCTATGGTATTCTTTAATAAACTATGGTATTCTATGGTATTTTATGGTATTATTTGGTATTCTATGATATTGTATTGTATTCTTTGGTATTCTATGAAATTCTATGGTATTCTATGGCATTTTATATTATTCTGTGATATTGTATGGTATTGTATGGTATTGTATGATATTCTATGGTATTCTATGGTATTTTATGGAGTTCTATAGTATTCTATGATATTCTATGGTATTCTATGGTATTCTATGGTATTCTATAGAGTTCTATGGTATTCTATGATATTGTATGGTATTGTATGGTATTCTTTGGTATTCTCTGGTATTCTATGGTACTCTTTGGTACTCTTTGGTATTTTATGGAGTTCTATGGTATTATATGGTATTCTATTGTATTCTATGGGGTTCTTTGGTATTTTATGATATTGTATTGTATTCTATGGTGTTCTATGGTAAACTATGGTATTCTATGGTATTCTATGGAGTTCTATGGTATTGTATGATATACTATGATATTCTATGGTATTCTATGATTTTTCTATGATATTCTATGGTATTTTATGGTATTCTTTGGTATTCTCTGGTACTTTTTGGTATTCTTTGGTATTGTATGGAGTTCTATGGTGTTATATGGTATTCTATGGTATTCTATGGTGTTCTATGGTATTATATTGTATACTATGGTAAACTATGTTATTCTATGGGGTTCAATTGTATTCTATGGAGTTCAATTGTATTCTATGGAGTTCAATTGTATTCTATGGTATTCTATGGTGTTCTATGGTGTTCTATGGTATTCTATGGTATTCTATGGTATTCTATAATATTTTATGGTATTCTATGATATTGTATGGTATTCTATGGTAGTCTATGGTATTCTATGGTATTCTTTGGTATTCTATGGTATTCCATGATATACTATGGTATTATTTGGTATTCTATGGTATTCTATGGTATTCTATGGTATTATTTGGTATTCTTTGGTATTCTATGGTATTCTGTGGTTTTCTATGGTATCCATGATATTCTATGGTATTATTTGGTATTCTTTGATATTCTATGGTATTATTTGGTATTCTATGGTATTCTATGGTATTCTATGGTATTCTATGATATTCTATGATATTATTTAGTATTTTATGGTATTCTTTGGAATTCTATAGTATTCTATGGTATTCTATGGTATTATTTAGTATTCTATGGTATTCTATGGTATTATTTGGTATTCTATGGTATTCTATGGTATTCTGCGGTATTCTATGGTATTCTATGGTATTCTTTGGTATTTATGATATTCTATGGTATTCTATGGTATTCTATGGTATTGTATTGTATTGTATGGTATTGTATGGTATTGTATGGTATTGTATGGTATTGTTTAATATTGTTTGGTATTTTATGGGTTTGTTTGGTATTATATGGGTTTGTTTGGTATTCTATGGCATTTTATGGTATTGTATTGTATTGAATGTTTTTCTATGGTATTTTATGATATTCTATGGTATTGTATGGTATTGCATGGCTGTGGTCCTTTTAAGAGGCTTTGGATAGGGCATCAAAGAAAACTCGAGACACGTTTAAACCAAAATGCCCACTCCCTCAAAATCGTAAGGTGCCGTTAGGCAGCGGGTACTGCTAGTAGATTATATAAAAGCAGGCCTGTCGGGTTCACTTGTTTTTTTATTACAGTTAATTTTTCTCGAGGTAGTTTGAAGTTGTTTTTATTTATAGTCTTATGGTTATGGTCATGTGCAGAAAAATGGTCCTGATTAGTTTTTATAAAGGTTTGGAGTTGATAAATGAAAAGATTAGGCATTGTCATGATCTGTAGTAATTCAAAATATTTGCGACAGGATTTGTTAGGTTTTAAATTTAGCATAGTACGGATTACTTTGTTTTGGAGTGTGAATATTTTTTTGTGATTTTGAGAATTACCCCAGATCATTTTGCCATATCTCATATGGGACTCAAAGAGGCCATGGTATGTCATTTTAAGGGTTTGTTTAGGAACTATGTTTTTGAGTATTCGGATTGCATAAATTTGTTTAGAGAGTTTATTTTGAAGTGATTCTATTTGGTGTTTCCAGTTTAGTTGCTCATCTATTTCTATTTCTAAAAATGGTGCCCGGTCAGTTATTTCAATATTTTCCCCATTTGCCGTTACCACATGTAAAGGTTGGGATAGGGAAATATTACCTTTTATTTTGAATTTTATAGTCTGAGTTTTTTTAGAGTTTAGGGTTAATTGATTATATTTAAGCCACTCGCAGAGTTCCTCCATTGCTTTAGTAGCTTTATCCTCCGTATTTTTTAATAGCTGATCGGCAACTAAAAGACTAGTGTCGTCAGCAAACATTGTTAATTTAGCGTTAGTTATATTTATAGGTAAATCATTAATATAAATAAGGAACAATAGGGGGCCCAGAGTACTCCCTTGGGGGATTCCTTGAACAATAGTTAATTCGTTAGAGTAAAAGTTTTTGATTGTATTATTAGAGTCTACACCATTTATAATTACTGACTGTTTTCTGTTACTTAGATAAGATTTTAACAAATTGTTAGCTGTTCCTCTAATTCCATAATGGTATAGTTTTAATAATAATAATTCGTGGTTGACACAGTCAAAAGCTTTACTTAAGTCACATAGAATCCCAATAACTTGATTTTTTGCACTTAATGCCATAGTCACGTCTTCCATAAAATTAAAAATTGCTGTTTCAGTAGACTTATTTTTTAAAAATCCATGCTGTTCATTAGTGAGTATATTAAATTTTGTCATGAATCCTATAAGACGTTTAAACATTAGTTTTTCTAGTATTTTTGAAAACGGATTTAGTAGTGAGATCGGCCTGTAGTTACCAATAACGTTTTTTGCTCCTTTTTTATGCAGCGGGAGGAATTTGGCAATTTTAAATAAATCAGGGAACGTTCCAGTCGCAAATGACTCATTACAAATTTGAAGTATTGGTTCTAAAAGGTATGGAGAGCAATTTTTTATTATTTTAGATGGTATATCATCAAGTCCCGATGTATTTTTTTGTTCATTTATAATTTGTCTTACCTCCGTATACGTAGCAGGAAACAAGAACATTGAGTGTTTATTTGCGGGATACTTCTGAAGTTTAATAATCGCTTGTTTTGGATCAAATTTAGGTATGCTGCTATCAAGTTTCGCACAGTTGATAAAATATTCATTAAATTCATTTGCAATTTCTGTTGGTGTATCTAGTATTTTTCCATTGATTGTTATTTCTGTAATCCTACTATTAGTTCTAGTTGTTCTACCTATTTCTTTATTTACTAAATTCCAAGAGGTTTTCATGATATTTTTAGATTGTCACTGTTTACAGACCGGGTGGCGATATGGATGTCTTCCTTAATGTAATGGAATCCGTTCTAGTCAGGCTTGCCAGAACGGGTGTCAACATCGTTGTTTGCGGTGATTTCAATATCGACTTTCGGAGTAAGATAGGGAAGATAGGGAAGATCCTTAATGATATGCTAGGTCTGCTCTCCTCTTTTGATATCAGGCCATTAATTAGCACGGCCACTAGAGTAACAGCAAGTAGTGCGACGTGCATTGATAACATCTTGACCAATATTAAAGACATACAAAAGCTGACATCAGTAGAAACTTGCTTTTCCGACCATGACCGACCTATAATGAACATAACCTGCAAAAGTTCAGCCATTGCTTAACTGAAACATCATGGGATGAGGTTCTAAATCTCGAGGACGTTAACGAAAAATACAGCCAGTTTGTAAAAATCTACACCAAAACCTTTAAAAAATGTTTTCCGTTAAAGACGGTGAAAAGTAGCTACAATCACAAACGTCACGTTTGGCTTGATGAAAAATTGAAGGCTATGCGAGAAAAGACTAAGAGCTGCTACAGAAGGTTCAAAATGTCTGGCGGAACAGAATCTAGGAAGAAATTTCACAGCGTGCGGCGTACGTATAAGAAAGCGTTGCAAGAGGCTAAACTTAAGTTCTACTCGAAGATGATTTCCGATTCCAGTAACCAGTCAAAAACAATGTGGACCATTGCAAACCAAAACTCAAGCAACAGGAAACTAGAGAAGAAAGAAATAGACGCCATCAAGGAAGGTGACGTGATCGTAACAGACCCTAGGAAGATTGCAGTGGTGTTTAATGACTACTTCCGCGATGTAGCCTCCAAACTAGTAGCCTCGAACTCAAGTACCGACGAAGACGCTATGATAAAGTTAGGCGCTGCCTCCAGGACATGGACAAATTCAATGTTTCTGCACCCGGTTACGACAAACGAATTGCTCCAAGCACTATGCGATCTCGGCAATAAGCTCTCCGCCGGGGTGGACGAAATCCCCCTGAAAATAGTTAAACTTTGTTCGGTAGGGATAACACATGTGCTAGTGAATATTTTCAATTGCTCACTAAGCACTGGCATGTTCCCAGAAGAAATGAAATATTCAAAGGTAGTGCCAATCTTCAAGGCTGGTAGTAGAAATTTGGTAGCTAACTACCGACCAATCTCCATTCTGCCGTCTTTCTCAAAAATTTTAGAAAAAATAATGTTCGGAAGACTTGTCAACTTCTGCGATAAATTTAATATTCTCTCCGAAAATCAGCACGGTTTTAGGAAAGGTAGAAGTACTCCTTCCTCCGCTCATGAATTTATAGAGAAGACCCTCATTGCAAAGGACAAGAAACTATTCGCCATGGGAATCTTCTTTGATCTGACTAAGGCGTTCGACACGGTTCAACATAACCTACTTCTTAAAAAACTACATCACTACGGAGTACGGGGCATAGCAAACAACTGGTTCCAGTCGTACTTGTCATCACGGTTCCAGCGAATAGAAATTATTGCAGACGGAAAAAGTGGAACGTCAGGATGGACCAAGGTGAATATAGGAGTGCCGCAGGGATCCATCCTGGGGCCACTCCTATTTCTTATATATGTAAATGATATATCGGCCTCTACACAAGGTCTGCTGCTAACGCAGTTTGCAGACGATACAAGCGTGTTGGTAACCGGCGATGACCCTGTATCAAATCTGGCAAAGGCGAATTATTCTGTGAAGATAATCAATGACTGGTTTCACGTAAACAAGCTGACAGTCAATTACAATAAAACAGTTGTAGTTGACTTCTCGAGAAAGTCTAGTTTCGAACCTTCTGTTTATCTTGAAGATAAGAAACTATCAATAGTGAGTGACACAAAATTCCTTGGTTTCACCGTTGACAAATGTCTGAAATGGAGTGTACACATCGCATGCTTACTTCGTAAGTTACGATTCATTGTTTTCCAACTAAGAGCCTTGAAGAAGACTCTGAGACACAATTACTTGATGAGGTTTTACCACGCCAACTTCGAGTCAGTCCTGCGCTACGGAGTCGTATTCTGGGGAGGTGCAGCCGCATCTGAGCTGACAAAGATTTTTAAAATTCAGAAATACGCAGTAAGAGTCCTTACAAGAAAACCAAGAAGCGACAGCTGCAGGGGAGTTTTTAAAACGCTCAATATTCTCACACTTCCTAGTCTGTACATACTAGAAACGACCATGTTTGTCAAATCAAACCTAACGCTGTTCACCAACAAGGACTTCCATCCCTACAGTACTAGGTATAAAAAAACTCCCGGTCACCTCTAGTCACAAAACTGCGCTTTATGAAACAGGACTCTATTTTAATGGTATTAAATTTCTAAATTCTCTACCTGACGATCTCAAAAATGTTGAGGATTCTTTTGATTTTAAGACAAGACTGAAACAATTTCTAATAACCAAAGAATTTTATTCCACTGATGATTATGTTTTATGATTGTATCATATTATACTATATTAAAATTGTATTATATTGTGCTATGACTGTTCGAAAATGTATACACTTTTACAAAAATGGACAATGTATCACATGTAACACATGTATATTACTGCTAAAAATAAATAAAATAAATAAATTTTTTCAATTCCTTGTGAATGTGTTGTCTCTTGGCTGTTTTAATTGTTTTCCTTAGGACGCATGAGTATGTTTTAACATGACGACTCCAGACCGAGCTATTGACTTCTTTTCCTATAATTATTAGGCTTCGTTTGTGTTTGCAAGAATTTCTGATACCTTTTGTGATCCATGCGTTTCTTCTACGTATATTAGGATTAAGTCTCCTGAGTGGATAAGCTTTATTGAAGCTAGAATTAAGGACATTTGAAAAATGATAAGTTTTATTGTTCACATTATCCTGTTGAGTCACTATATCCCAACTTTCGTTCATCATAAGTGCTGCCATCTTTTTATCATTAAAAGTAAGGTAAAACCGTTTCTCAATGTAATTAATAGTCTCCCTAAAAACGTCATTGTTATCATTTGAATTTAAAACGTCCAGTGAAAGAATAATTGCTTTATGGTCAGACAGTCCATTTTCTTTAACTTTGAGTTCTAAATTTGTTAGTGCCAGGTTCGTTAAAATATTGTCTAAACAGGTAGCCGAAGAAAACGTGACTCTAGTTGGTTGATTAATAGTTAGTTTGATATTAAAAGAGTTTAAAAGTGAGCGTAACTTATGTTTGTTTTGACAGTTTCCAAGCATATTCAGATTGATATCTGTACTGATTAGAATTTTTCTTGTTTTATTCTCCTGCGTTATCATGGTTAATAACACTTCAAGTTTATTTATACATTTTTTAAAGCAAGCACTAGGTGATCGGTAGATGCATAGAATAACTGTATTCAGTTTCTCGAGCTCGATTGCTCAACACTCAAAGACTTTTTCTTCGCTCAATCTTACAATATCCAGTTTAGTTGAAAATTCAATCTTATCTCTAACAAAAATACAAGTTCCTCCATGAGAGTAAATTTCTCGTGAGAATATTGATGCAAGTTTAAAGTTTGGTAAGACAATGCAATCTGCTTCATTCTTTTTTAGCCAATGCTCTGACAAAGTGATAATATTTACATCTAAGTTTAAATCATTGATTGCTATATCTAATTCATTAATTTTAGAACGAATCGAACGGATATTTTGATAAAATATTGTGATACTGGATTTGGTTTTGCTTACATTACTATTTGATGGAAAATCGCTATTTGTGTCGTCGTAGTTTGTCCACTGTGTACCTGCTAGCGTACCTTTTCCACCAGGCCGGCGCTCTATTGTTATGGATTCACTCACACCTGTACATACGTCTTTGATGAGCGCGCTAATTCCGCTGGAGATGTCCTAGCGTGGTACCTGCTGCTGCGAGATAACGGTTGTCTGCAGCGAGCTGTCAGTCGTCTTCGCCTCTCTGATTCTTTGACTTTGTCTTGTCAGGTTATTGATACAGGAAACTGGGCCCGGCTGGGGTGGCTTGGGTTGGTAGGCTGGCCTGATCTTGGTTTCGCGGCTACTACGTTCACAGCTGCTATTGTAGCTGCTGCTGCTGATGATGGCTGCGTCTGCTGCTGATGTTGTCGGTAGCTGCTGTATCTGCTGCTGCTGATGATATTGATGAGGTGGCTGTTGATGCTGCTGCAGGAGTTGCTGCTGATGCGGTTGATGCTGCTGCAGTTGTTTCTGTTGCTGCTGCTGCGGCTGCGGCTGGTGATGTTGCTGCTGCGGTTGTTGCTGTTGCTGTTGGTGCTGAGGCTGCTGCGGTTGGTGCTGTAGCTGTTGTGGTTGGTGCTGAGGCTGCTGCTGCTGTTGAAGTCGACGGCTTCCGCTGTTGTTGGCTGCAATTGTTGTCAGCGGCTGCTGTTTCTTTGTGTCGTCGCGCTCTTGATAGGCTGGCATAATTTGTCTCGAGTCCGCATCCACGCAAAAGACTTTCCCGTTTACTTTTAATTTGTCAAATGTTACTACCGCATCATGGTTATCTGCGCGGGCGGCCACCATTTCAGTTATAAGGATCCTCCTGTCTTCTAACACTCGTTGAGAAAAGTCTTCATGGATAAAAAATTCACTGCCTCTCAGAAGTTTTTTGCTTCTAAACACTTGATCACGTTTTTTAAAACTTCTAAACTTAACAACAATCGCTCGTGGATGGCTTGATCTGTTTATTCGGTGGGATCTCTCGATATCGTCAGGCAATATTTCTACATTCAACATTTCCCAAGCAAAGTTAATTATCAAATTATCACAGTCGATCCACGTTTCTTTTCCGTTTCCTTCGTTCAGTCCTCGAAACACAAGGTTATTCCTACGGCTTTGGTTCTCCAGATATTCCTCTTTTTTAGAGATCACTATTAGTTTATTTGTTAAGTCAGAATTTTGCGATGTTAAAGATTGAATTGTGACTTCCATATCGTTTATCTTTGTTTCCAAAAAATTCACTTTCGATTCTACACTCGACAGTTTAGAATGTATCTCCAGCACATTAACTTCAACTGAGTCCAATTTTTCCACAACTGAGTCCAATTTTTCTACTTTAGCCATTATGGCATCGAGCTTATCGTCGGTAGTTGAAGTAGGACCCGGGTTTAATTCTACGCACCCGATTATTAATAATATCGCGATAACTGCTGCGCACAAAACACTATTCACTGTACACACTGATTCTCCGTCGCTAGCTATCGTTGCCCGGCGAGACACACGCACTTTGCCGGCCCACGAGCCGATCCTAGCCCGCCAGCTTACGACGTCAATCATTGCTGGAATTTCAAAATAGCTCCTACCTGGACAACCACCCTCGACCGCTGACTGAAGGTTAGGACATGGGGCAGGACATGGGACAGGACATAGGGCAGGACATGAGGCATGACATGAAGCAAGACATGGGGCAGGAAATAAGGTAGGACATGGGGCAGGACATGGAGCAGGACATTGGACAGGACATAGGACATGGGGCAGAACATGGGGCAGAACGTGCTGCAGGACATAGGAAAGGACAAAGAACAGGACATTGGGCAGGAAATGGGGGACATGGGACAGGACATAGGTCAGGAAATAGGGCAGGACATTGGGCATGTTATAAGGCAAGACATGGGACAGGACATGGTGTAGGACATGGGACAGGACATGGGTCAGGACATGGGTAAGGACATGGGGCAGAAAATTAGGCAGGACATGTGGCAGGACCTGGAACAGGACATGGGGCAGGACATGGAGCAGGACATGAGGCAGGATATGCGACAGGACATGGGGCAGGACATGGGGCAGGACATGGGGCAGGACATGCGGCAGGACATGCGACAAGACATTGGGCAGGACTGGGGGCAAGACATGGGGCAGGACATGGGCAGGAAATGGGGCTGGACAAGGGGCAAGACATGAGGCAGGATATGCGACAGGACATGGGGCAGGACATGGGCAGGAAATGGGGCTGGACAAGGGGCAAGACATGCGACGGGACATGAGGAAGGACTTAGGGCAAGACATGAGGCAGGACATGGGCAGGATATGAGACAGGTCATGGGTCAGGACATAGGATAGGACATAGGGCAGAAAATAGGGCAGGACAAGGGGCAGGACATGGGGCAGGACATGGGGCAGGGCATAGGGCAGGACATGCGGCAGGAAATAAGGCAGGAAATGGGGTAGGACACGGGGCAGGACATGGGGTAGGACATGGGACTGGACATGAGGCAGGACATCGGACAGGACATAGGACATGGGGCAGGATATGGGGCAGAACGTGGTGCAGGACATGGGACAGGACACAGGACAGGACATTGGGCAGGACCTGGGGCAGGACATGGGATCAAACAAAGGTCATGGGCAGGACATAGGGCAGGACGTGGGTCAGGACATGGGGCAGGACATTGGGCAAGACGTGTGACAAGACATAGGGCAAAACATGGGACAGGACATGGGTCAGGACATGGGGCAGGACATGGGGCAGGAAATGCAGAAGGACATGGGGCAGGGCATGTGTTATGGGGCAGGCCATGTGGCAAGGATGTGGAGCAGTATATGCATATGGACATGGGGCAGGACATAGGTTAGGACATGGGGCAGGACATGGGACAGGACATGGGGCAGGACATGGGACAGGATATAGGGCAGGGGAAGGGGTAGGATATAAGGCAGGACAAGGGGCTAAACGTTGGGCAGAACATAAGGCAGGACAAGGGACAGGACATGTGGCAGGACATAAGACAGGACATGGGGCAGGACATGGTACAGAACATGGGGCAGGACATTGGGCAAGACGTGTGACAAGACATAGGGCAAAACATGGGACAGGACATGGGTCAGGACATGGAGCAGGACATGGGGCAGGAAATGCAGAAGGACATGGGGCAGGGCATGTGTTATGGGGCAGGCCATGTGGCAAGGATGTGGAGCAGTATATGCATATGGACATGGGGCAGGACATAGGTTAGGACATGGGGCAGGACAAGGGACAGGACATGGGGCAGGACATGGGACAGGATATAGGGCAGGGGAAGGGGTAGGATATAAGGCAGGACAAGGGGCTAAACGTTGGGCAGAACATAAGGCAGGACAAGGGACAGGACATGTGGCAGGACATAAGACAGGACATGGGGCAGGACATGGTACAGAACATGGTGCAAGACATGGGGGAGGCCATTGGGCATGACATAGGGCAAGACATGGGACAGGACATGGGGCAGGACATGGCTCAGGACCTGGCTCGCTACATGGATAGAACATAAGGGCAGAAAAAAGGGCAGGACATGGGGCAGAATCTGAAACAGGACATGGGGCAGGACATAGGGAAGGAAATAGGGCAGAACATGCGGCATGACATGGAAAGGGACGATAGGCATGACATAGGGCAAGACATGGGATCGGAAATGGGGCAGGACATGAGGCAGGTCATAGGCAGGACAAGAGACAGGACATGGGGCAGGACATTAGGCAGGCCGTAGGGCAGGATATGGGACATAACATGGGAAAGGACATTGGGCAGGACATGAGCAGGAGAAAGGACAGGTCATAGGTCTTGGGGCAGGACATGGGGCATGGACGTGGAGCAGGACATGAATAAGGACATGGGGCCAGACATAGGTAAGGACATGGGGCAGGACATGGGACAGGACATAGGGCAGGACATGAGGAATAACATGAAGCAAGACATAGGGCAGGAAATGGGGTAGGACATGGGGCAGGACATGGGGTAGGACACTGGACTGGACATGGAGCAGGACATTGGAAAGGACTAAGGACATGGGGAAGGACATGGGGCAGAACGTGGTGCAGGAAATAGGAAAGGACATAGAACAGGACATGGGGCAGGAAATAGGGGACATGGGACAGGACATAGGTCATGGGCAGGACATGGGGCAGTACGTTGGTCAGGAAATAGGGCAGGACATTGGGAATGTTATAGGGCAAGACATGGGACAGGACATGGGGCAGGATATGGGACAGGACATAGGTCAGGACATGGGATAGGACATGGGGCAAACAATTAGGCAGGACATGGGGCAGGACCTGGAACAGGACATGGGGCAGGACATGGGGCAGGACATGCGACAAGACATTGGGCAGGACTTGGGGCAAGACATGGTGCAGGACATTGGCAGGAAATGGGGCTGGACAAGGGGCAAGACATGCGACGGGACTTGGGGAAGGACGTAGGGCATGAAATGGGGCAGGACATGGGCAGGACATGAAACAGGTCATGGGTCAGGACATAGGATACGACATTGGTCAGAAAATGGGCCAGGACATGGGGCAGGACATTGGGCAGGACATGGTGCTGGGCATAGGGCAGGACATGCGGCAGGACATAGGGCAGGAAGTGGGGTAGGACACGGGGCAGAACGTGGTGCAGGACATGGGATAGGACATGGGGCAGGACATGGGCAGGACATGGGACAGGTCATGGGTCAAGACATGGAATAGGAAATGGGGCAGAAAATGGGGCAGGACGTGGTGCAGGACCTGGAACAGGATATGGGGCAGGACATGGGGCAGGACATGGGGCAGGGCATAGGGAAGGACATGGGACTAGACACGGGGCAGGACATCGGACAGGACATAGGACATAGGGCAGGATATAGGGCAAAACGTAGTGCAGGACATGGGACAGGACACAGGACAGGACATTGGGCAGGACCTGGGGCAGGACATGAGACAGAAGAAAGGTCATGGGCAGAACATGGGGCAGCACGTGGGTCAGGACATGGGCAGGACATGAGGCAGGACATGGGACAGAAAATGAGGCAGGCGGTGGGGTAGGACAAGGGACATAACATGGGAAAGGACATGGGGCAGGACATGGGGCAGGACATGGGGCGGGATGTTTGACAGGACTTGGGGCAGGACTTAAGGCAAGACATGGCGCAGGACATGGGCAGGACATGAGGCAAGCCGTGGAGCAGGAAATAGTTCATAACATGGGAAATTACATAGGGAAGGACATGAGCTGGACATGGGACAGGACACGAGTTAGGACATCAAATAGTACATGGGGCAGAAAATAGGGTAGGACATGGGGCAACACCTGAAACAGGACATGGGGCAGGAGATGTGGCAGGACCTGGGGCAACACATGCAACAAGACATGGGGCAGGAAATGGGGCAGGACATGGGGCAGGACATGGGGCAGGACATCAGACTGGACATAAGACATAGGGCAGGATATGGGGCAGAACGTGGTGCAGGACATGGGACAGGACATGGGGCAGGACATGCGACAGGACATAGGACAGAAAATGCAGCAGGACATGGGGCAGGGCATGGGTTCGGACATGACACTGAACATTGGGCAGGGTTTGGAGCAAGACATGGGGCACGACATGGGCAGGACATGAGTCAGGACATGGGAAAGGACAAAGGTTATGGGGCAGGAAATGGGGCAAGAAAGTGGTGCAGTATATGCCTAAGGACATGGGGCAGGACATAGGTTAGGACATGGGGCAGGACATGGGACAGGATATGGAGCAGGACATGTTGCATGACATGGGGCAGGACATGGGACAGGATATAGGGCAAGAAATGGGGCAGGACATCGGACAAGACATAGGACTTGGGGCAGGACATGGTGCAAAACATGGGGCAAAACATGGGACAGGAAATGGGGCAGGACATAGAGCAGGACAGGGGGCTGGACGTGGGGCAGAACATATGGCAGGGCATGGGGCAGGACATGAAGCAGGACATTAGACAGGACATGGGGCAGGACATGGTACAGAACATCGTGCAGGACATGGCGAAGGACATTAGGCATGACATAGGGCAAGACATGGGACAGGACATGGGGCAGGACATGGCTCAGGACCTGGCTCGCTACATGGATAGGACATGAGGGCAGAATATAGGGCAGGACATGGGGCAGAATCTGGAACAGGACATGGGGCAGGACATGGGGCAGGACATGGGGCAGGACATGCGACGGTACATGGGGCAGGACTTGGGGCAAGACATGGGGCAGGACATGAAAAGGACATAGGACATGGGGCAGGATATGGGGCAGAACGTAGTGCAGGACATGGGACAGGAAACAGGACAGGACATTGGGCAGGACCTGGGGCTGGACATGGGACAGAACATAGGTCATGGGCAGGACAAGGGGCAGGACATGCGACAGGACATGGGGCAGAAAATGCAGCAGGACATAAGGCAGGGCATAGGTTCGTACATGCCATGGAACATTGGGCAGGACCTTGAACAGGACATGGAGCAGGACATTGAACAAGACATGGGGCAGGACATGGAACAGGACTTGGGACAGGACCCTTGGCAGGACATAGGACAGGACACAGGACAAGACATTGAGCAAGACATGGGGCAGGACATGGGACAGGACTTGGGACAGGACCCTTGGCAGGACATGGGGCAGGACATGCGACGGGACATTGAGCAGGACTTAGGATACGACATGGGAAAGGACATGGGCAGGACATCAGGCAAAACATATGACAAGACATAGGTCATGGGGCAAGCACTTGGAGCAGGACATGCATAAGGACATATGGCAGGACATAGGTTAGTACATGGGGCAGGACATGGGACAGGACATAGGTCATAGGCAGGACATGGGCTAGGACGTGATTCAGGACATGGGGCAGGACATTGGGCATGTCATAGGGCAAGACATGAGACAGAACATGGGGTAGGACATGGGAAAGAACATGGGTCAGGACTTGAGATAGGACACGGGGCAGAAAATGGGGCAGGACATTAGGCAGGACCTCAAATAGGACATAGGGCAGGAGGTGATGCAGGACATGGGGCAGGACATAGGGCAGGACATGGGACAGGACATGGGGCAGGACATGAGGCAGGGCATGGGATAGGACATAAGCCAAGCCATGGGGCAGGACATGGGACATAACATGGGAAAGGACATGAGGCAGGACATGAGCAGGACATGAGGCAGGACATGGGACAGAAAACGAGGCAGGCCGTGGGGTAGGACATGGGACATAACATGGGAAAAAAAATGGGCAAGGACATGAAAAGGACATCGGGCAGGACATGGGGCGGGATGTGCGACGGGACATGGGGCAGGACTTAAGGCAAGACATGGGGCTGGACATGGGCAGGACATGAGGTCGGACGTGGGACAGGACATGCGGAAGCCCGCGAGGCAGGACATGGTACATAACATGGGAAAGAACATGGGGAAGAACATGAGCCGGGCATGGGACAGGACATGGTGCAGGACAAGGGGCAGGACATGCAACGGGACATGGAGAAGAACTAAGGGCAAGACATGGGGCAGGACATGGGCAGGACATGGGACAGGTCATGAGTCAGGACATGGGATAGGACATGGGGCAGAAAATGGGGCAGAACATGGGGCAGGACATGGGGTAGGACATAGGACAGAATATAGAACAGGAAATTGGGCAGGAAATGGGGGACATGCGACAGGACATTGGTCATGGGCAGGACATGGGGCAGGACGTTGGTCAGGAAATGGGGCAGGACATTGGGTATGATATAGGACAAGACATGGGACAGGACATAAGGTCAGGACATGGGACAGGACAAGTGGCAGGACATTGGACAGGACTTGGGGCAGGACTTGGGGAAGGACATGGGGCAGGACATGGGACACGACATGGGGCAGGACATGGGGCAAGACATTGGGCAAGATATGGGACAGGACATGGGGCAGGACATGGCTCAGGACATTGGACAGGACCTAGGACATGGGGCAGGATATGGGGCAGAACGTGGTGCAGGACATGGAACAGGACATGG
Source organism: Protonemura montana (assembly GCA_947568835.1). NCBI lineage: Eukaryota > Metazoa > Arthropoda > Insecta > Plecoptera > Nemouridae > Protonemura > Protonemura montana. The sequence goes on along the minus strand of OX387604.1, from coordinate 21,836,249 downwards.
GATGGGAAATAGGGCAGGAAATGGGGCAGGACATTTGGCAGGACCTGAAACAGGTCATGGGGCAGAAGCCGTTGCAGGACATGGGGCAGGACATGCGACAGGACATGGGGCAGGACATGCGGCAGGACATGGGGCTGGACGTAGGGCAGGAAATAGGACAGGACATGGGGCAGGATATGGGGCAGTACATGGAGCAGGACATGGGACAGGACATGGGGCAGGACATGGGGCAAGACATGAGGCAGGACATGGGCAGGACATGAGGCAGGACATAGGACAGGACATGAGCAGGCCGTGGGTCAGGACATGCAAAAGGACTTATGGCAGGACATTGGTTAGGGCATGAAACATGACATTGGGCAGGACATTAGGCAGGACATGGGATAGGACATGAGGCAGGCCGTGGGGCAGGACAAGGGACATAACATGGGAAATGACATAGGGAAGGACATTAGCCGGGCATAGGACAGGACATGGTGCAGGACAAGGGGCAGGATATTGGACAGGTCATGGGTCAGGACATGGGATAGGACATGGGGCAAAAAATGGGGCAGGACATAGGGCAGAACATGGGGTATGACATGGGACTGAACATGGGGCTGGACATCGCACAGGACATGTGACATGGGGCAGGATATGGGGCAGAACGTGGCGCAGGACATGAAACAGGACACAGGACAGGACATTGGGCAGGACTTGGGGCAGGACATAGGACAGAACATAGGTCATGGGCAGGACATGGGGCAGGACGTGGGCCAGGACATGGGGCAGGACATGGGGCAGGACATGGGACTGAACATGGGGCAGGACATGGGGCAGGACATGGGACACGACATGGGGCAGGACATCGAGCAAGACAAAGGGCAGGACATGGGACAGGACATGGGGCATGACATGGCTCAGGACATTGGACAGGACATAGGACATGGGGCAGGTAATGTGGCAGAACGTGGTGCAGGACATAGAACAGGACATGGGATGGGACATGGGGCAGACAATAGGGCAGGACATGGGGCAGGACCTGGGGTAGGACATGGGACTGGACATGGGGCAGGACATCGGATAGGACCTGGGGCTGGACATGGGACAGAACATAGGTCATAGGCAGGACAAGGGGCAGGACGTGGGTCAAGACATGGGCCCGGACATAGGGCAGGACATGGGGCAGGACTTGGGTTAGAATATACGGCAGGAAATGGGGAAGAAAAATGGGGCAGGACACCGGACAGGACATAGGACTTTGGGCAGGACATGTTGCAGAACGTTGGGCAGGACATGCAACGGGACATGGGGCAGGACTTGGGGCAAAACATGGGGCAGAACATGAGCAGGACATGAGACAGGAGATGGGACAGAAAATAAGGCAGGCCGTGGGGTAGAACATGGGACATGACATGGGAAAGGACATGGGGCAGGACAAGAAAAGGACATGTGGCAGTACATAGGACGTGGGCAGGACATGGGGTAGGACATGGGGCAGGACATGCGACAGGAAATAGGGCAGGAAATGCAGCAGGACATTGAGCAGGACTTGGAGCAAGACTTGGGGCTCGACATGGGCAGGACATGAGTCAGGACATGGGATAGGACATGAGGCAGGCCATGGGGCAGGACATGGGACATAACATGGGAAAGACATGGGGCAGGACATGAGCAGGACATGGGAAAGGACAAAGGTTATGGGGCAGGACATGGGGCAAGAAAGTGGTGCAGTATATGCCTAAGGACATAGGGCAGGACATTGGTTAGGACATGGGGCAGGACATGGGACAGGACATGGGGCAGGACATGGGGCATGACTTGGGGCAGGACATGGTACAGGTTATAGGGCAGGAAATAAGGTAGGACATTAGGCAGGACATCGGACAAGACATAGGACTTGAAGCAGGATATGGTGCAGAACATGGGGCAAAACATGGGACAGGAAATGGGGCAGGACATAGAGCAGGACTGGGGGCTGGATGTGGGGCAGAACATAAGGCAGGGCATGGGGCAGGACATGAAGCAGGACATAAGACAGGACATGGGGCAGGACATGGTACAGAACATCGTGCAGGACATGGAGTAGGACATTAGGCATAACATAGGGCAAGACATGGGACAGGACATGCGACAGGACATGGGGCAGAAAATGCAGCAGGACATGGGGCAGAGCATGGGTTCGGAAATGCCATTGAACATTAGGCAGGACCTTGAACAGGACATGGGGCAGGACATGTGGCAGGACATTGGGCAGGACTTGGGGCAGGACATGGGGCAGGACATGGGGCAGGATATGGGACATGACATATGCAAGAAAAGGGGCAAGACATAGGGCAAGACATGGGACAGGACATGGGGCAGGACATGGCTTAGGACATTGGACAGGACATAGAACATGGGGCAGGACATGGAGCAGAACGTGGTGCAGGACATAGAACAGGACATGGGATGGGACATGGGGTAGACAATGGGATAGGACATGGGGCAGGACATAGCTCAGGACCTGGCTCGCTACATGGATAGGACATGAGGGCAGAAAATAGTGCAGAACATGGGGCAGAATCTGGAACAGGACATGGGGCAGGACATGGGGCAGGACATGGGGCAGGACATGGGGCAGGACATGGGGCAGGACATGGGACAGGACATGAGACAGGACATGGGGCGGAAAATGCAGCAGGACATGGGGCAGGGCATGGGTTCGGACGTGACACTGAACATTGGGCAGGACTTGGAGCAAGACATGAGACACGACATGGGCAGGACATTAGGCAGGGCATAGGGCAGGACATGAAGCTGGACATAAGACAGGACATGGGGCAGGACATGGTACAGAACATCGTGCAGGACATAGGGAAGGACATAAGGCATGACATAGGGCAAGACATGGGACAGGACATGGGGCAGGACATGGCTCAGGACCTGGCTCGCTACATGGATAGGACATGAGGGCAGAAAAAATTGCAGAACATGGGGCAGAATCTGGAACAGGACATGGGACAGGACATGGGGCAGGACATGGGACAGGACATGCGACAGGACATGGGGCATAAAATGCAGCAGGACATGGGGCAGGGCATGGGTTCGGACATGCCATTAAACATTGGGCAGGACCTTGAACAGGACATGGGGCAGGACATAAGGTAGGACATTGGGCAGGACTTGGGGCAGCACATGGGGCAGGACATGGGGCAGGACATGGGACATGACATGGGGCAGGACATGGGGCAAGACATAGGGCAAGACATGGGACAGGACATAGGGCAGGACATGGCTCAGGACATTGGTCAGGACATAGGACGTGGGGCAGGACATGGGGCAGAACGTGGTGCAGGACATAGAACAGGACATGGGATGGGACATGGGGAAGACAATAGGGCAGGACATGGGGCAGGACCTGGGGCAGGACATGGGGCAGGACATGGGGCAGGGCATTGGGCAGGACATGGGGCAGGACATAGGGCAGGAAATGGGGTCGGAAACTTGGCAGGACATGGGGTAGGACATGGGACTTGACATAGGCAGGACATCGGAAAGGACATGAGACATGGGGCAGGATATGGGGCAGAACGTGGTGCAAGACATGGGACAGGACATAGAACAGGACATTGGGCAGGAATTGTGGGACATGAGACAGGACATAGGTCAAGGGCAGGACATGGGGCAGGACATGGGGCAGGACATGGGACAAGACATGGGTCAAGACATGGGATAGGACACGGGACAGAAAGTTGGGCAGGACATGAGGCAGGACCTGGAACAGGACATGGGGCAGGACATGAGATAGGACATGAGGCAGGCTGTGGGGCAGGACATGGCACAGAACATGGGAAAGGACATTGGGCAGGACATGAGCAGGACATGGGACAGGACATAGGTCATGGAGCAGGCCATGGGGCATGGACGTGGTGCAGGACATGCATAAGGACATGGGTGAGAACATAGGCTAGGACATGGGGCAGGACATGAGACAGGCCATGGGGCAGGACATGGGGCATGATATGGGACAGGAAAAAGGACTTGGGGCAGGACTTGGTGCAGGACAAGGGTCAGGACATGGGGCAGGACATGGGGCAGGACATGCGACGGGACATGGGGCAGGACTTAGGGCAAGACATGGGGCAGGACATAAAAAAGGACATGGGGCAGGACATAAGACGTGGGCAGGACATAAACAGGACACGAAGCAGGAAATGAGGCAGGACATGGGTTAAAATAGTGCAGAAAATGGGGAAGAAAAATGGGGCAGTACACCAGACAGGACAGAGGACTTGGGGCAGGACATGGTGCAGAACATAGGGCAAAACATGGGACAGGACATAGGGCAGGACATGGGGCAGGACATGGGGCAAGACATGGGGTAGGACACTGGACTGGACATGGAGCAGAACATTGGACAGGACATAGGACATGGGGCAGGACATGAGGCAGAACGTGGTGCAGGACATAGGAAAGGACATAGAACAGTACATTGGGCAGGAAATGGGGGACATGGGACAGGACATAGGTCATGGGCAGGACATGGGGCAGGACATGGGGCAGGACATAGGTCATGGAGCAGGCCATGGGGCATTGACGTGGAGCAGGACATGCATAAGGACATGGGTTAGGACATAGGCTAGGACATGGGGCAGGACATGAGACAGGCCATGGGGCAGGACATGGGGCAGGATATGGGACAGGAAAAAGGACTTGGGGCAGGACTTGGTGCAGGACAAGGGGCAGGGCATGGGGCAGGACATGGGGCAGGACATGTGACGGGACATGGGGCAGGACTTAGGGCAAGATATGGGGCAGGACATAAAAAAGGACATGGGTCAGGACAAAGGACGTGGGCAGGACATAAAGCAGGACATGAAGCAGGAAATGAGGCAGGACATGGGTTAAAATAGTGCAGAAAATGGGGAAGAAAAATGGGGCAGTACACCAGACAGGACAGAGGACTTGGGGCAGGACATGGTGCAGAACATAGGGCAAAACATGGGACAGGACATAGGGCAGGACATGGGGCAGGACATGGGGCAGGACATGGGGTAGGACACTGGACTGGACATGGAGCAGGACATTGGACAGGACATAGGACATGGGGCAGGACATGAGGCAGAACGTGGTGCAGGACATGCATAAGGATATGGGACCGGACATAGGTCAGGAAACGGGGCAGGACATGGGACAGGACATAGGGCAAGACATGAGGCATGACATGAAGCAAGACATGGGGCAGGAAACGGGGTAGGACATGGGGCAGGACATGGGGTAGGAAACTGGACTGGACATGGAGCAGTACAATGGAACGGACATAGGACATAGGGCAGGACATGAGGCAGAACGTGGTGCAGGACATACAAAAGGACATAGAACAGGACATTGGGCAGGAAATGGGGGGCATGGGACAGGACATAGGTCATGGGCAGGACATGGAGCAGGACGTTGGTCAGGAAATGGGGCAGGTCATAGGGCATAAAATGGGGCTTGACATGGGGCAGAACATGGGGTAGAACATGGGACTGGACATGGGGCAGAACATGAGGCAGGACATGAGGCAAGATATACGACAGGACATGGGGCAGGACATGGGGAAGGACATAGGGCAGTACATGGGTTAGGACATGCGACAAGTTATTGGGCAGGACATGGGGCAGGACATGGGCAGGATATGGGGCTGGACAAGGGGCAAGACATGGGACAGGAGGTTGGCCAGGACATGAGGCAGGACATAGGGCAAGACATGGGGCAGAACATGAAGCAGGACATAAACCATGACATAAGCCAGACCATGGGGCAGGACATGGTACAGTCCTGCCCCATGGGGCAGGACGTGGGTTAGGACATGCAACAGGACATCGGGCAGGACTTTAAGCATTACAAAGGGCAAAACAAGGGGCAGGACTTGGGACAGGACATGGGTCAGGACACGGGATAGGATATGGGGCAGAAAATGGGGCAGGACATTAGGAAGGACCTGAAACAGGACATGGGGCAGGAGGTGATGCATTAAATGGGGCAGGACATGCTACAGGACATGGGGCAGGACATGCGGCAGGACATGGGGCAGGGCATAGGGCAGGACATGCGGCAGGACATAGAGCAGGAAATGTGGTAGGACACGGGGCAGGACATGGGGTAGGATATGAGGCAGAACGTGGTGCAGGACATGGGACCATACACAGGACAGGACATTGGGCAGGACCTGGGGAAGGACATGGGACAGAACATAGGTCATGGGCAGGACATGGGGCAGGACGTGGGTCAGGACATGGGGCAGGACATGGGGCAGGACATGGGGCAGGATATGGGAGAGGCCGTAGGGCAGGACATGGGACAAAACATGGGAAAGGACATTGGGCAGGACATGAGCAGGAGATAGGACAGGACAAAGGTCATGGGGCAGGACATGGGGCATGGACGTGGAGCAGGACATGCATCAGGACATGGGGCCGGATATAGGTTAGGACATGGGGCAGGACATGGGACAGGACATAGGGCAGGACATGAGGCATGACATGAAGCGAAACATAGGGCAGGAAATGGGGTAGGACATGGGGCAGGACATGGGGTAGGACACTGGACTGGACATGGAGCAGGACATTGGACAGGACATAGGACATGGGGCAGGGCATGGGGCAGAACGTGGTGCAGGACATAGGAAAGGACATTGAACAGGACATTGGGCCGGAAATGGGGGACATGGGACAGGACATAGGTCATGGGCAGGATATGGGGCAGGATGTTGGTCAGGAAATGGGGTAGGACATTGGGCATGTTATAGGGCAAGACATAGGACAGGATATGGGGCAGGACATGGGACAGGACTAAGGTCAGGACATGGGATAGGACATGGGGCAGAAAATAAGGCAGGACATGGGGCAGGACCTGGAACAGCACATGGGGCAGAACATGAGGCAGGATATGAGGCAAGATATACGACAGGACATGGGGCAGGACATGGATCAGGACATAGGGCAGGACATGCGGTAGGACATGCGACAAGACATTTGGCAGGACTAGGGGCAAGACATGGGGCAGGACATGGGCAGGATATGGGATAGGACATGGGGCAGAAAATGGGGCAGGACATGGGGCAGGACCTGGAACAGGACATGGGAAAGGACATGGGGCAGGACATGGGACAGGCCGTAGGGCAGGACATGGGACATAACATTAGAAAGACCATTGGGCAGGACATGGGTCGCTACATGGGATAGGACATGAGGGCAGAAAATAGGGCAGGACAAGGGGCAGGACCTGGAACAGGACATAGGGCAGGACATGGGGCAGGACATGGGGCAGGACATTGGGCAGGACATATGCAGGACATGAGGCATGACATTGGACTGGACATGAGGCATGCCGTGAGGCAGGACATGGGACATAACATGGGAAAGGTCATAGTCCGGGGCAGGATAATTAGATGGGACAGGACATAGGTCATGGGCCGGAACAAGGGGCATGGACAAGGGGGAGTAGGAAATGCATAAGGACATGGGTCCGGACATAGGTTAGGACATAAGTCAGGACATGAGGCAGGACATAGGGCTGGACATGAGACAGAACTAAGGTCATGGGCAGGACAAAAGCTAAAACATGGGGCAAAACATGAGCAGGACATGAGGCAGGAGATGGGACAGAAAATGAGGCAGGCCGTGGGGTAGGACATTGGACATAACATGGGAAAGGACATGGGGCAGGACATGAAAAGGATATGGGGCAGGACATAGGACGTATGGAGGACATGGGGCAGGACATGGGACAGGACATGGGGCAGGACATAGGGCAGGTCATGTTACATAACATAGAAAGGACAAGAAGAAGGACGTGAGCCGGACTTGGGACAAGGCACGGGTTAGGACATCGGATAGAACATGGGGCAGAAAATAGAGTAGGACATGGGGCAACACCTGAAACAGGACATTGGGAAGGAGATGTGGCAGGAAAATAGGCAGGACATGCGACAAGACATGGGGTTGAACGTGGTGCAGGAGTGAGGACGGAATACAGGACAGGACATTGGGCAGGAAAAGGGGCAGGACATGGGACAGGACTTGGGACAGAACCCTTGGCAGGACATGGGGCAGGACATGCAAAGGGACATTAAGCAGGACTCTTGGTAAGTAATGGGGCAGGACATCGGCAGGACATCAGGCAGAACATTTGACAGGACATAGGTCATGGGGCAGGACATGGGGCAAGGACGTGGAGCAGGACATGCATAAGGACTTATCACAGGACAAAGGTTAGGACATGAGGCAGGACATGGGACAGGACATAGGTCATGGGCAGGACATGGGGCAGGACATTGGGCAGAAAATGGGGCAGGACATTAGGCAGGACTTAAAACAGGACATAGGGCAGGAAGTGTGGCGGGTTATGGGGCAGGACATGCGACAGGCCATGGGGCAGGACATGCGGCAGGACATGGGGCAGGACAAAGGTTAGGACATGCAACAGGACATCGGGCAGGACATAGGGCAATACAAATGGCAAATTATGGCGCAGGACTTGGGACAGGACATGGGTCAGGACATGGGATAGGTCATGGGGCAGAAAATGGGAAAGAACATTAGGCAGGACCTGAAACAGGACATGGGGCAGGAGGTGATGCAGGAAATGGGGCAGGACATGCGACAGGACATGGGGCAGGACATGCGGCAGGACATCGAGCAGGACTTGGGACAAGACATAAAGCAGGACATGGGGCAGAAAATAGGCCGGACATGGGGCAGGACCTGGAACAGGAAATGGGGCAGGACATGGGGCAGGACATGGGGCAGGGCATAGGGCAGGACATGCGGCAGGACATAGAGCAGGAAATGTGGTAGGACACGGGGCAGGACATGGGGTAGGACCTTGGGAAGGACATGGGACAGAACATAGGTCATGGGCAGGACCTGGGGCAGGACGCGGGTCCGGACATGGGGCAGGACATGGGGCAGGACATGGGGCAGGATATAGGAGAGGCCGTAGGGCAGGACATGGGACATAACATGGGAAAGGACATTGGGAAGGACATGAGCCATGACATGAAGCGAAACATAGGGCAGGAAATGGGGTAGGACATGGGGCAGGACATGGGGTAGGACACTGGACTGGACATGGAGCAGGACATTGGACAGGACATAGCACATGGGGCAGGACATGGGGCAGAACGTGGTGCAGGACATAAGAAAGGACATAGAACAGGACATTGGGCAGGAAATGGGGGACATGGGACAGGACATAGGTCATGGGCAGGATATGGGGCAGGATTTTGGTCAGGAAATGGGGTAGGACATTGGGCATGTTATAGGGCAAGACATAGGACAGGACATGGGGCAGGACATGGGACAGGACAAAGGTCAGGACATGGGATAGTACATGAAGCAGAAAAAAAGGCAAGACATGGGGCAGGACCTGGAACAGCACATGGGGCAGAACATGAGGCAGGACATGAGGCAAGATATACGACAGGACACGGGGCAGGACATGGGGCAGGACATAGGGCAGGATATGGGGTAGGAAATGCGACAAGACATTTGGCAGGACTATGGGCAAGACATGGGGCAGGACATGGGCAGAATATGGGGCTGGACAAGAAGCAAGACATGCGACTGGACATGGGGAAGGACTTAGGATAGGACATGGGGCTGAAAATAAGGGCAGGACATGGGGCAGGATCTGGAACAGGACATGGGGCAGGACAAGTGGCAGGACATGGGACAGGCCGTAGGGCAGGACATGGGACATAACATGGGAAAGGATATTGGGCAGGACATGGGTCGCTACATGGGATAGGACATGAGGGCAGAAAGTAGGGCAGGACATAGGGCAGGACCTGGAACAGGACATAGGGCAGGACATGGGGCAGGACATGGGGCAGGACATTGGGCAGGACATATGCAGGACATGAGGCAGGACATGGGACTGCACATGAGGCACGCCGTGAGGCAGGATATGGGACATAACATGGGAAAGGACATGGGGCAGGACATGATAATAAGATGGGACAGGACATAGGTCATGGGTCAGTACAAGGGGCATGGACGTGGAGAAGAAATGCATAAGGACATGGGGCTGGACATAGGTTAGGACATGGGGCAGGACATGGGACAGGACATGGGGCAGGACATGGGGCAGGACATGGGACAGGACATGGGGCAGGACATAGGGCAGGTCATGTTAAATAACATAGAAAGGACAAGAAGAAGGACGTGAGCCGGACTTGGGACAAGGCACGGGTTAGGACATCGGATAGAACATGGGGCAGAAAATAGAGTAGGACATGGGGCAACACCTGAAACAGGACATTGGGAAGGAGATGTGGCAGGAAAATAGGCAGGACATGCGACAAGACATGGGGTTGAACGTGGTGCAGGAGTGAGGACGGAATACAGGACAGGACATTGGGCAGGAAAAGGGGCAGGACATGGGACAGGACTTGGGACAGAACCCTTGGCAGGACATGGGGCAGGACATGCAAAGGGACATTAAGCAGGACTCTTGGTAAGTAATGGGGCAGGACATCGGCAGGACATCAGGCAGTACATTTGACAGGACATAGGTCATGGGGCAGGACATGGGGTAAGGACGTGGAGCAGGACATGCATAAGGACTTATCGCAGGACAAAGGTTAGGACATGAGGCAGGACATGGGACAGGACATAGGTCATGGGCAGGACATGGGGCAGGACATTGGGCAGAAAATGGGGCAGGACATTAGGCAGGACTTAAAACAGGACATAGGGCAGGAAGTGTGGCGGGTTATGGGGCAGGACATGCGACAGGCCATGGGGCAGGACATGCGGCAGGACATGGGGCAGGACAAAGGTTAGGACATGCAACAGGACATCGGGCAGGACATAGGGCAATACAAATGGCAAAACATTGCGCAGGACTTGGGACAGGACATGGGTCAGGACATGGGATAGGTCATGGGGCAGAAAATGGGAAAGAACATTAGGCAGGACCTGAAACAGGACATGGGGCAGGAGGTGATGCAGGAAATGGGGCAGGACATGCGACAGGACATGGGGCAGGACATGCGGCAGGACATCGAGCAGGACTTGGGACAAGACATAAAGCAGGACATGGGGCAGAAAATAGGCCGGACATGGGGCAGGACCTGGAACAGGAAATGGGGCAGGACATGGGGCAGGACATGGGGCAGGGCATAGGGCAGGACATGCGGCAGGACATAGAGCAGGAAATGTGGTAGGACACGGGGCAGGACATGGGGTAGGACCTTGGGAAGGACATGGGACAGAACATAGGTCATGGGCAGGACCTGGGGCAGGACGCGGGTCCGGACATGGGGCAGGACATGGGGCAGGACATGGGGCAGGACATGGGACAGGTCATGAGTCAGGACATGGGATAGGACATGGGGCAGAAAATGGGGCAGAACATGGGGCAGGACATGGGGTAGGACATAGGACAGAATATAGAACAGGAAATTGGGCAGGAAATGGGGGACATGCGACAGGACATTGGTCATGGGCAGGACATGGGGCAGGACGTTGGTCAGGAAATGGGGCAGGACATTGGGTATGATATAGGGCAAGACATGGGACAGGACATAAGGTCAGGACATGGGACAGGACAAGTGGCAGGACATTGGACAGGACTTGGGGCAGGACTTGGGGAAGGACATGGGGCAGGACATGGGACACGACATGGGGCAGGACATGGGGCAAGACATTGGGCAAGATATGGGACAGGACATGGGGCAGGACATGGCTCAGGACATTGGACAGGACCTAGGACATGGGGCAGGATATGGGGCAGAACGTGGTGCAGGACATGGAACAGGACATGGGATGGGAAATAGGGCAGGAAATGGGGCAGGACATTTGGCAGGACCTGAAACAGGTCATGGGGCAGAAGCCGTTGCAGGACATGGGGCAGGACATGCGACAGGACATGGGGCAGGACATGCGGCAGGACATGGGGCTGGACGTAGGGCAGGAAATAGGACAGGACATGGGGCAGGATATGGGGCAGTACATGGAGCAGGACATGGGACAGGACATGGGGCAGGACATGGGGCAAGACATGAGGCAGGACATGGGCAGGACATGAGGCAGGACATAGGACAGGACATTAGCAGGCCGTGGGTCAGGACATGCAAAAGGACTTATGGCAGGACATTGGTTAGGGCATGAAACATGACATAGGGCAGGACATTAGGCAGGACATGGGATAGGACATGAGGCAGGCCGTGGGGCAGGACAAGGGACATAACATGGGAAATGACATAGGGAAGGACATTAGCCGGGCATAGGACAGGACATGGTGCAGGACAAGGGGCAGGATATTGGACAGGTCATGGGTCAGGACATGGGATAGGACATGGGGCAAAAAATGGGGCAGGACATAGGGCAGAACATGGGGTATGACATGGGACTGAACATGGGGCTGGACATCGCACAGGACATGTGACATGGGGCAGGATATGGGGCAGAACGTGGCGCAGGACATGAAACAGGACACAGGACAGGACATTGGGCAGGACTTGGGGCAGGACATAGGACAGAACATAGGTCATGGGCAGGACATGGGGCAGGACGTGGGCCAGGACATGGGGCAGGACATGGGGCAGGACATGGGACTGAACATGGGGCAGGACATGGGGCAGGACATGGGACACGACATGGGGCAGGACATCGAGCAAGACAAAGGGCAGGACATGGGACAGGACATGGGGCATGACATGGCTCAGGACATTGGACAGGACATAGGACATGGGGCAGGAAATGCAGCAGGACATTGAGCAGGACTTGGAGCAAGACTTGGGGCTCGACATGGGCAGGACATGAGTCAGGACATGGGATAGGACATGAGGCAGGCCATGGGGCAGGACATGGGACATAACATGGGAAAGACATGGGGCAGGACATGAGCAGGGCATGGGAAAGGACAAAGGTTATGGGGCAGGACATGGGGCAAGAAAGTGGTGCAGTATATGCCTAAGGACATAGGGCAGGACATTGGTTAGGACATGGGGCAGGACATGGGACAGGACATGGGGCAGGACATGGGGCATGACTTGGGGCAGGACATGGTACAGGTTATAGGGCAGGAAATAAGGTAGGACATTAGGCAGGACATCGGACAAGACATAGGACTTGAAGCAGGATATGGTGCAGAACATGGGGCAAAACATGGGACAGGAAATGGGGCAGGACATAGAGCAGGACTGGGGGCTGGATGTGGGGCAGAACATAAGGCAGGGCATGGGGCAGGACATGAAGCAGGACATAAGACAGGACATGGGGCAGGACATGGTACAGAACATCGTGCAGGACATGGAGTAGGACATTAGGCATAACATAGGGCAAGACATGGGAAAGGACATGCGACAGGACATGGGGCAGAAAATGCAGCAGGACATGGGGCAGAGCATGGGTTCGGAAATGCCATTGAACATTAGGCAGGACCTTGAACAGGACATGGGGCAGGACATGTGGCAGGACATTGGGCAGGACTTGGGGCAGGACATAGGGCAGGACATGGGGCAGGATATGGGACATGACATATGCAAGAAAAGGGGCAAGACATAGGGCAAGACATGGGACAGGACATGGGGCAGGACATGGCTTAGGACATTGGACAGGACATAGAACATGGGGCAGGACATGGAGCAGAACGTGGTGCAGGACATAGAACAGGACATGGGATGGACATGGGGTAGACAATGGGATAGGACATGGGGCAGGACATGGCTCAGGACCTGGCTCGCTACATGGATAGGACATGAGGGCAGAAAATAGTGCAGAACATGGGGCAGAATCTGGAACAGGACATGGGGCAGGACATGGGGCAGGACATGGGGCAGGACATGGGGCAGGACATGGGGCAGGACATGGGACAGGACATGAGACAGGACATGGGGCAGAAAATGCAGCAGGACATGGGGCAGGGCATAGGTTCGGACGTGACACTGAACATTGGGCAGGACTTGGAGCAAGACATGAGGCACGACATGGGCAGGACATTAGGCAGGGCATAGGGCAGGACATGAAGCTGGACATAAGACAGGACATGGGGCAGGACATGGTACAGAACATCGTGCAGGACATAGGGAAGGACATAAGGCATGACATAGGGCAAGACATGGGACAGGACATGGGGCAGGACATGGCTCAGGACCTGGCTCGCTACATGGATAGGACATGAGGGCAGAAAAAATTGCAGAACATGGGGCAGAATCTGGAACAGGACATGGGGCAGGACATGGGGCAGGACATGGGACAGGACATGCGACAGGACATGGGGCATAAAATGCAGCAGGACATGGGGCAGGGCATGGGTTCGGACATGCCATTAAACATTGGGCAGGACCTTGAACAGGACATGGGGCAGGACATAAGGTAGGACATTGGGCAGGACTTGGGGCAGCACATGGGGCAGGACATGGGGCAGGACATGGGACATGACATGGGGCAGGACATGGGGCAAGACATAGGGCAAGACATGGGACAGGACATGGGGCAGGACATGGCTCAGGACATTGGACAGGACATAGGACGTGGGGCAGGACATGGGGCAGAACGTGGTGCAGGACATAGAACAGGACATGGGATGGGACATGGGGAAGACAATGGGGCAGGACATGGGGCAGGACCTGGGGCAGGACATGGGGCAGGACATGGGGCAGGGCATTGGGCAGGACATGGGGCAGGACATTGGGCAGGAAATGGGGTCGGAAACTTGGCAGGACATGGGACAGGACATAGAACAGGACATTGGGCAGGAATTGTGGGACATGAGACAGGACATAGGTCAAGGGCAGGACATGGGGCAGGACATGGAGCAGGACATGAGGCAGGATATGCGACAGGACATGGGGCAGGACATGGGGCAGGACATGGGGCAGGACATGCGGCAGGACATGCGACAAGACATTGGGCAGGACTGGGGGCAAGACATGGGGCAGGACATGGGCAGGAAATGGGGCTGGACAAGGGGCAAGACATGAGGCAGGATATGCGACAGGACATGGGGCAGGACATGGGCAGGAAATGGGGCTGGACAAGGGGCAAGACATGCGACGGGACATGAGGAAGGACTTAGGGCAAGACATGAGGCAGGACATGGGCAGGATATGAGACAGGTCATGGGTCAGGACATAGGATAGGACATAGGGCAGAAAATAGGGCAGGACAAGGGGCAGGACATGGGGCAGGACATGGGGCAGGGCATAGGGCAGGACATGCGGCAGGAAATAAGGCAGGAAATGGGGTAGGACACGGGGCAGGACATGGGGTAGGACATGGGACTGGACATGAGGCAGGACATCGGACAGGACATAGGACATGGGGCAGGATATGGGGCAGAACGTGGTGCAGGACATGGGACAGGACACAGGACAGGACATTGGGGAGGACCTGGGGCAGGACATGGGATCAAACAAAGGTCATGGGCAGGACATAGGGCAGGACGTGGGTCAGGACATGGGGCAGGACATTGGGCAAGACGTGTGACAAGACATAGGGCAAAACATGGGACAGGACATGGGTCAGGACATGGGGCAGGACATGGGGCAGGAAATGCAGAAGGACATGGGGCAGGGCATGTGTTATGGGGCAGGCCATGTGGCAAGGATGTGGAGCAGTATATGCATATGGACATGGGGCAGGACATAGGTTAGGACATGGGGCAGGACATGGGACAGGACATGGGGCAGGACATGGGACAGGATATAGGGCAGGGGAAGGGGTAGGATATAAGGCAGGACAAGGGGCTAAACGTTGGGCAGAACATAAGGCAGGACAAGGGACAGGACATGTGGCAGGACATAAGACAGGACATGGGGCAGGACATGGTACAGAACATGGTGCAAGACATGGGGGAGGCCATTGGGCATGACATAGGGCAAGACATGGGACAGGACATGGGGCAGGACATGGCTCAGGACCTGGCTCGCTACATGGATAGAACATGAGGGCAGAAAAAAGGGCAGGACATGGGGCAGAATCTGAAACAGGACATGGGGCAGGACATAGGGAAGGAAATAGGGCAGAACATGCGGCATGACATGGAAAGGGACGATAGGCATGACATAGGGCAAGACATGGGATCGGAAATGGGGCAGGACATGAGGCAGGACATAGGCAGGACAAGAGACAGGACATGGGGCAGGACATTAGGCAGGCCGTAGGGCAGGATATGGGACATAACATGGGAAAGGACATTGGGCAGGACATGAGCAGGAGAAAGGACAGGTCATAGGTCTTGGGGCAGGACATGGGGCATGGACGTGGAGCAGGACATGAATAAGGACATGGGGCCACACATAGGTAAGGACATGGGGCAGGACATGGGACAGGACATAGGGCAGGACATGAGGAATAACATGAAGCAAGACATAGGGCAGGAAATGGGGTAGGACATGGGGCAGGACATGGGGTAGGACACTGGACTGGACATGGAGCAGGACATTGGAAAGGACTAAGGACATGGGGAAGGACATGGGGCAGAACGTGGTGCAGGAAATAGGAAAGGACATAGAACAGGACATGGGGCAGGAAATAGGGGACATGGGACAGGACATAGGTCATGGGCAGGACATGGGGCAGTACGTTGGTCAGGAAATAGGGCAGGACATTGGGAATGTTATAGGGCAAGACATGGGACAGGACATGGGGCAGGATATGGGACAGGACATAGGTCAGGACATGGGATAGGACATGGGGCAAACAATTAGGCAGGACATGGGGCAGGACCTGGAACAGGACATGGGGCAGGACATGGGGCAGGACATGCGACAAGACATTGGGCAGGACTTGGGGCAAGACATGGTGCAGGACATTGGCAGGAAATGGGGCTGGACAAGGGGCAAGACATGCGACGGGACTTGGGGAAGGACGTAGGGCATGAAATGGGGCAGGACATGGGCAGGACATGAAACAGGTCATGGGTCAGGACATAGGATACGACATTGGTCAGAAAATGGGCCAGGACATGGGGCAGGACATTGGGCAGGACATGGTGCTGGGCATAGGGCAGGACATGCGGCAGGACATAGGGCAGGAAGTGGGGTAGGACACGGGGCAGAACGTGGTGCAGGACATGGGATAGGACATGGGGCAGGACATGGGCAGGACATGGGACAGGTCATGGGTCAAGACATGGAATAGGAAATGGGGCAGAAAATGGGGCAGGACGTGGTGCAGGACCTGGAACAGGATATGGGGCAGGACATGGGGCAGGACATGGGGCAGGGCATAGGGAAGGACATGGGACTAGACACGGGGCAGGACATCGGACAGGACATAGGACATAGGGCAGGATATAGGGCAAAACGTAGTGCAGGACATGGGACAGGACACAGGACAGGACATTGGGCAGGACCTGGGGCAGGACATGAGACAGAAGAAAGGTCATGGGCAGAACATGGGGCAGCACGTGGGTCAGGACATGGGCAGGACATGAGGCAGGACATGGGACAGAAAATGAGGCAGGCGGTGGGGTAGGACAAGGGACATAACATGGGAAAGGACATGGGGCAGGACATGGGGCAGGACATGGGGCGGGATGTTTGACAGGACTTGGGGCAGGACTTCAGGCAAGACATGGCGCAGGACATGGGCAGGACATGAGGCAAGCCGTGGAGCAGGAAATAGTTCATAACATGGGAAATTACATAGGGAAGGACATGAGCTGGACATGGGACAGGACACGAGTTAGGACATCAAATAGTACATGGGGCAGAAAATAGGGTAGGACATGGGGCAACACCTGAAACAGGACATGGGGCAGGAGATGTGGCAGGACCTGGGGCAACACATGCAACAAGACATGGGGCAGGAAATGGGGCAGGACATGGGGCAGGACATGGGGCAGGACATCAGACTGGACATAAGACATAGGGCAGGATATGGGGCAGAACGTGGTGCAGGACATGGGACAGGACATGGGGCAGGACATGCGACAGGACATAGGACAGAAAATGCAGCAGGACATGGGGCAGGGCATGGGTTCGGACATGACACTGAACATTGGGCAGGGTTTGGAGCAAGACATGGGGCACGACATGGGCAGGACATGAGTCAGGACATGGGAAAGGACAAAGGTTATGGGGCAGGAAATGGGGCAAGAAAGTGGTGCAGTATATGCCTAAGGACATAGGTTAGGACATGGGGCAGGACATGGGACAGGATATGGAGCAGGACATGTTGCATGACATGGGGCAGGACATGGG
Organism: Protonemura montana; assembly: GCA_947568835.1. Lineage (NCBI taxonomy): Eukaryota > Metazoa > Arthropoda > Insecta > Plecoptera > Nemouridae > Protonemura > Protonemura montana. Next base: position 21,818,089 of record OX387604.1, on the reverse strand, counting down.
ACAGGATATAGGGCAAGAAATGGGGCAGGACATCGGACAAGACATAGGACTTGGGGCAGGACATGGTGCAAAACATGGGGCAAAACATGGGACAGGAAATGGGGCAGGACATAGAGCAGGACAGGGGGCTGGACGTGGGGCAGAACATATGGCAGGGCATGGGGCAGGACATGAAGCAGGACATTAGACAGGACATGGGGCAGGACATGGTACAGAACATCGTGCAGGACATGGCGAAGGACATTAGGCATGACATAGGGCAAGACATGGGACAGGACATGGGGCAGGACATGGCTCAGGACCTGGCTCGCTACATGGATAGGACATGAGGGCAGAATATAGGGCAGGACATGGGGCAGAATCTGGAACAGGACATGGGGCAGGACATGGGGCAGGACATGGGGCAGGACATGCGACGGTACATGGGGCAGGACTTGGGGCAAGACATGGGGCAGGACATGAAAAGGACATAGGACATGGGGCAGGATATGGGGCAGAACGTAGTGCAGGACATGGGACAGGAAACAGGACAGGACATTGGGCAGGACCTGGGGCTGGACATGGGACAGAACATAGGTCATGGGCAGGACAAGGGGCAGGACATGCGACAGGACATGGGGCAGAAAATGCAGCAGGACATTAGGCAGGGCATAGGTTCGTACATGCCATGGAACATTGGGCAGGACCTTGAACAGGACATGGGGCAGGACATTGAACAAGACATGGGGCAGGACATGGAACAGGACTTGGGACAGGACCCTTGGCAGGACATAGGACAGGACACAGGACAAGACATTGAGCAAGACATGGGGCAGGACATGGGACAGGACTTGGGACAGGACCCTTGGCAGGACATGGGGCAGGACATGCGACGGGACATTGAGCAGGACTTAGGATACGACATGGGAAAGGACATGGGCAGGACATCAGGCAAAACATATGACAAGACATAGGTCATGGGGCAAGCACTTGGAGCAGGACATGCATAAGGACATATGGCAGGACATAGGTTAGTACATGGGGCAGGACATGGGACAGGACATAGGTCATAGGCAGGACATGGGCTAGGACGTGATTCAGGACATGGGGCAGGACATTGGGCATGTCATAGGGCAAGACATGAGACAGAACATGGGGTAGGACATGGGAAAGAACATGGGTCAGGACTTGAGATAGGACACGGGGCAGAAAATGGGGCAGGACATTAGGCAGGACCTCAAATAGGACATAGGGCAGGAGGTGATGCAGGACATGGGGCAGGACATAGGGCAGGACATGGGACAGGACATGGGGCAGGACATGAGGCAGGGCATGGGATAGGACATAAGCCAAGCCATGGGGCAGGACATGGGACATAACATGGGAAAGGACATGAGGCAGGACATGAGCAGGACATGAGGCAGGACATGGGACAGAAAACGAGGCAGGCCGTGGGGTAGGACATGGGACATAACATGGGAAAAAAAATGGGCAAGGACATGAAAAGGACATCGGGCAGGACATGGGGCGGGATGTGCGACGGGACATGGGGCAGGACTTAAGGCAAGACATGGGTCTGGACATGGGCAGGACATGAGGTCGGACGTGGGACAGGACATGAGGAAGCCCGCGAGGCAGGACATGGTACATAACATGGGAAAGAACATGGGGAAGAACATGAGCCGGGCATGGGACAGGACATGGTGCAGGACAAGGGGCAGGACATGCAACGGGACATGGAGAAGAACTAAGGGCAAGACATGGGGCAGGACATGGGCAGGACATGGGACAGGTCATGAGTCAGGACATGGGATAGGACATGGGGCAGAAAATGGGGCAGAACATGGGGCAGGACATGGGGTAGGACATAGGACAGAATATAGAACAGGAAATTGGGCAGGAAATGGGGGACATGCGACAGGACATTGGTCATGGGCAGGACATGGGGCAGGACGTTGGTCAGGAAATGGGGCAGGACATTGGGTATGATATAGGGCAAGACATGGGACAGGACATAAGGTCAGGACATGGGACAGGACAAGTGGCAGGACATTGGACAGGACTTGGGGCAGGACTTGGGGAAGGACATGGGGCAGGACATGGGACACGACATGGGGCAGGACATGGGGCAAGACATTGGGCAAGATATGGGACAGGACATGGGGCAGGACATGGCTCAGGACATTGGACAGGACCTAGGACATGGGGCAGGATATGGGGCAGAACGTGGTGCAGGACATGGAACAGGACATGGGATGGGAAATAGGGCAGGAAATGGGGCAGGACATTTGGCAGGACCTGAAACAGGTCATGGGGCAGAAGCCGTTGCAGGACATGGGGCAGGACATGCGACAGGACATGGGGCAGGACATGCGGCAGGACATGGGGCTGGACGTAGGGCAGGAAATAGGACAGGACATGGGGCAGGATATGGGGCAGTACATGGAGCAGGACATGGGACAGGACATGGGGCAGGACATGGGGCAAGACATGAGGCAGGACATGGGCAGGACATGAGGCAGGACATAGGACAGGACATGAGCAGGCCGTGGGTCAGGACATGCAAAAGGACTTATGGCAGGACATAGGTTAGGGCATGAAACATGACATGGGGCAGGACATTAGGCAGGACATGGGATAGGACATGAGGCAGGCCGTGGGGCAGGACAAGGGACATAACATGGGAAATGACATAGGGAAGGACATTAGCCGGGCATAGGACAGGACATGGTGCAGGACAAGGGGCAGGATATTGGACAGGTCATGGGTCAGGACATGGGATAGGACTTTGGGCAAAAAATGGGGCAGGACATAGGGCAGAACATGGGGTATGACATGGGACTGAACATGGGGCTGGACATCGCACAGGACATGTGACATGGGGCAGGATATGGGGCAGAACGTGGCGCAGGACATGAAACAGGACACAGGACAGGACATTGGGCAGGACTTGGGGCAGGACATAGGACAGAACATAGGTCATGGGCAGGACATGGGGCAGGACGTGGGCCAGGACATGGGGCAGGACATGGGGCAGGACATGGGACTGAACATGGGGCAGGACATGGGGCAGGACATGGGACACGACATGGGGCAGGACATCGAGCAAGACAAAGGGCAGGACATGGGACAGGACATGGGGCATGACATGGCTCAGGACATTGGACAGGACATAGGACATGGGGCAGGTAATGTGGCAGAACGTGGTGCAGGACATAGAACAGGACATGGGATGGGACATGGGGCAGACAATAGGGCAGGACATGGGGCAGGACCTGGGGTAGGACATGGGACTGGACATGGGGCAGGACATCGGATAGGACCTGGGGCTGGACATGGGACAGAACATAGGTCATAGGCAGGACAAGGGGCAGGACGTGGGTCAAGACATGGGCCCGGACATAGGGCAGGACATGGGGCAGGACTTGGGTTAGAATATACGGCAGGAAATGGGGAAGAAAAATGGGGCAGGACACCGGACAGGACATAGGACTTTGGGCAGGACATGTTGCAGAACGTTGGGCAGGACATGCAACGGGACATGGGGCAGGACTTGGGGCAAAACATGGGGCAGAACATGAGCAGGACATGAGACAGGAGATGGGACAGAAAATAAGGCAGGCCGTGGGGTAGAACATGGGACATGACATGGGAAAGGACATGGGGCAGGACAAGAAAAGGACATGTGGCAGTACATAGGACGTGGGCAGGACATGGGGTAGGACATGGGGCAGGACATGCGACAGGACATAGGGCAGGAAATGCAGCAGGACATTGAGCAGGACTTGGAGCAAGACTTGGGGCTCGACATGGGCAGGACATGAGTCAGGACATGGGATAGGACATGAGGCAGGCCATGGGGCAGGACATGGGACATAACATGGGAAAGACATGGGGCAGGACATGAGCAGGACATGGGAAAGGACAAAGGTTATGGGGCAGGACATGGGGCAAGAAAGTGGTGCAGTATATGCCTAAGGACATAGGGCAGGACATTGGTTAGGACATGGGGCAGGACATGGGACAGGACATGGGGCAGGACATGGGGCATGACTTGGGGCAGGACATGGTACAGGTTATAGGGCAGGAAATAAGGTAGGACATTAGGCAGGACATCGGACAAGACATAGGACTTGAAGCAGGATATGGTGCAGAACATGGGGCAAAACATGGGACAGGAAATGGGGCAGGACATAGAGCAGGACTGGGGGCTGGATGTGGGGCAGAACATAAGGCAGGGCATGGGGCAGGACATGAAGCAGGACATAAGACAGGACATGGGGCAGGACATGGTACAGAACATCGTGCAGGACATGGAGTAGGACATTAGGCATAACATAGGGCAAGACATGGGACAGGACATGCGACAGGACATGGGGCAGAAAATGCAGCAGGACATGGGGCAGAGCATGGGTTCGGAAATGCCATTGAACATTAGGCAGGACCTTGAACAGGACATGGGGCAGGACATGTGGCAGGACATTGGGCAGGACTTGGGGCAGGACATGGGGCAGGACATGGGGCAGGATATGGGACATGACATATGCAAGAAAAGGGGCAAGACATAGGGCAAGACATGGGACAGGACATGGGGCAGGACATGGCTTAGGACATTGGACAGGACATAGAACATGGGGCAGGACATGGAGCAGAACGTGGTGCAGGACATAGAACAGGACATGGGATGGGACATGGGGTAGACAATGGGATAGGACATGGGGCAGGACATGGCTCAGGACCTGGCTCGCTACATGGATAGGACATGAGGGCAGAAAATAGTGCAGAACATGGGGCAGAATCTGGAACAGGACATGGGGCAGGACATGGGGCAGGACATGGGGCAGGACATGGGGCAGGACATGGGGCAGGACATGGGACAGGACATGAGACAGGACATGGGGCAGAAAATGCAGCAGGACATGGGGCAGGGCATGGGTTCGGACGTGACACTGAACATTGGGCAGGACTTGGAGCAAGACATGAGGCACGACATGGGCAGGACATTAGGCAGGGCATAGGGCAGGACATGAAGCTGGACATAAGACAGGACATGGGGCAGGACATGGTACAGAACATCGTGCAGGACATAGGGAAGGACATAAGGCATGACATAGGGCAAGACATGGGACAGGACATGGGGCAGGACATGGCTCAGGACCTGGCTCGCTACATGGATAGGACATGAGGGCAGAAAAAATTGCAGAACATGGGGCAGAATCTGGAACAGGACATGGGGCAGGACATGGGGCAGGACATGGGACAGGACATGCGACAGGACATGGGGCATAAAATGCAGCAGGACATGGGGCAGGGCATGGGTTCGGACATGCCATTAAACATTGGGCAGGACATGGGGCAGGACATAGGGCAGGAAATGGGGTCGGAAACTTGGCAGGACATGGGGTAGGACATGGGACTTGACATAGGCAGGACATCGGAAAGGACATGAGACATGGGGCAGGATATGGGGCAGAACGTGGTGCAAGACATGGGACAGGACATAGAACAGGACATTGGGCAGGAATTGTGGGACATGAGACAGGACATAGGTCAAGGGCAGGACATGGGGCAGGACATGGGGCAGGACATGGGACAAGACATGGGTCAAGACATGGGATAGGACACGGGACAGAAAGTTGGGCAGGACATGAGGCAGGACCTGGAACAGGACATGGGGCAGGACATGAGATAGGACATGAGGCAGGCTGTGGGGCAGGACATGGCACAGAACATGGGAAAGGACATTGGGCAGGACATGAGCAGGACATGGGACAGGACATAGGTCATGGAGCAGGCCATGGGGCATGGACGTGGTGCAGGACATGCATAAGGACATGGGTGAGAACATAGGCTAGGACATGGGGCAGGACATGAGACAGGCCATGGGGCAGGACATGGGGCATGATATGGGACAGGAAAAAGGACTTGGGGCAGGACTTGGTGCAGGACAAGGGTCAGGACATGGGGCAGGACATGGGGCAGGACATGCGACGGGACATGGGGCAGGACTTAGGGCAAGACATGGGGCAGGACATAAAAAAGGACATGGGGCAGGACATAAGACGTGGGCAGGACATAAACAGGACACGAAGCAGGAAATGAGGCAGGACATGGGTTAAAATAGTGCAGAAAATGGGGAAGAAAAATGGGGCAGTACACCAGACAGGACAGAGGACTTGGGGCAGGACATGGTGCAGAACATAGGGCAAAACATGGGACAGGACATAGGGCAGGACATGGGGCAGGACATGGGGCAAGACATGGGGTAGGACACTGGACTGGACATGGAGCAGAACATTGGACAGGACATAGGACATGGGGCAGGACATGAGGCAGAACGTGGTGCAGGACATAGGAAAGGACATAGAACAGTGTATTGGGCAGGAAATGGGGGACATGGGACAGGACATAGGTCATGGGCAGGACATGGGGCAGGACATGGGGCAGGACATGGGACAAGACATGGGTCAAGACATGGGATAGGACACGGGACAGAAAATTGGGCAGGACATGAGGCAGGACCTGGAACAGGACATGGGGCAGGACATGAGATAGGACATGAGGCAGGCTGTGGGGCAGGACATGGCACAGAACATGGGAAAGGACATTGGGCAGGACATGAGCAGGACATGGGACAGGACATAGGTCATGGAGCAGGCCATGGGGCATTGACGTGGAGCAGGACATGCATAAGGACATGGGTTAGGACATAGGCTAGGACATGGGGCAGGACATGAGACAGGCCATGGGGCAGGACATGGGGCAGGATATGGGACAGGAAAAAGGACTTGGGGCAGGACTTGGTGCAGGACTTGGTGCAGGACAAGGGGCAGGGCATGGGGCAGGACATGGGGCAGGACATGTGACGGGACATGGGGCAGGACTTAGGGCAAGACATGGGGCAGGACATAAAAAAGGACATGGGTCAGGACAAAGGACGTGGGCAGGACATAAAGCAGGACATGAAGCAGGAAATGAGGCAGGACATGGGTTAAAATAGTGCAGAAAATGGGGAAGAAAAATGGGGCAGTACACCAGACAGGACAGAGGACTTGGGGCAGGACATGGTGCAGAACATAGGGCAAAACATGGGACAGGACATAGGGCAGGACATGGGGCAGGACATGGGGCAGGACATGGGGTAGGACACTGGACTGGACATGGAGCAGGACATTGGACAGGACATAGGACATGGGGCAGGACATGAGGCAGAACGTGGTGCAGGACATGCATAAGGACATGGGACCGGACATAGGTCAGGAAACGGGGCAGGACATGGGACAGGACATAGGGCAAGACATGAGGCATGACATGAAGCAAGACATGGGGCAGGAAACGGGGTAGGACATGGGGCAGGACATGGGGTAGGAAACTGGACTGGACATGGAGCAGTACAATGGAACGGACATAGGACATAGGGCAGGACATGAGGCAGAACGTGGTGCAGGACATACAAAAGGACATAGAACAGGACATTGGGCAGGAAATGGGGGGCATGGGACAGGACATAGGTCATGGGCAGGACATGGAGCAGGACGTTGGTCAGGAAATGGGGCAGGTCATAGGGCATAAAATGGGGCTTGACATGGGGCAGAACATGGGGTAGAACATGGGACTGGACATGGGGCAGAACATGAGGCAGGACATGAGGCAAGATATACGACAGGACATGGGGCAGGACATGGGGAAGGACATAGGGCAGTACATGGGTTAGGACATGCGACAAGTTATTGGGCAGGACATGGGGCAGGACATGGGCAGGATATGGGGCTGGACAAGGGGCAAGACATGGGACAGGAGGTTGGCCAGGACATGAGGCAGGACATAGGGCAAGACATGGGGCAGAACATGAAGCAGGACATGAACCATGACATAAGCCAGACCATGGGGCAGGACATGGTACAGTCCTGCCCCATGGGGCAGGACGTGGGTTAGGACATGCAACAGGACATCGGGCAGGACTTTAAGCATTACAAAGGGCAAAACAAGGGGCAGGACTTGGGACAGGACATGGGTCAGGACACGGGATAGGATATGGGGCAGAAAATGGGGCAGGACATTAGGAAGGACCTGAAACAGGACATTGGGCAGGAGGTGATGCATTAAATGGGGCAGGACATGCTACAGGACATGGGGCAGGACATGCGGCAGGACATGGGGCAGGGCATAGGGCAGGACATGCGGCAGGACATAGAGCAGGAAATGTGGTAGGACACGGGGCAGGACATGGGGTAGGATATGAGGCAGAACGTGGTGCAGGACATGGGACCATACACAGGACAGGACATTGGGCAGGACCTGGGGAAGGACATGGGACAGAACATAGGTCATGGGCAGGACATGGGGCAGGACGTGGGTCAGGACATGGGGCAGGACATGGGGCAGGACATGGGTTCAGGATATGGGAGAGGCCGTAGGGCAGGACATGGGACAAAACATGGGAAAGGACATTGGGCAGGACATGAGCAGGAGATAGGACAGGACAAAGGTCATGGGGCAGGACATGGGGCATGAACGTGGAGCAGGACATGCATCAGGACATGGGGCCGGATATAGGTTAGGACATGGGGCAGGACATGGGACAGGACATAGGGCAGGACATGAGGCATGACATGAAGCGAAACATAGGGCAGGAAATGGGGTAGGACATGGGGCAGGACATGGGGTAGGACACTGGACTGGACATGGAGCAGGACATTGGACAGGATATGGGGTAGGAAATGCGACAAGACATTTGGCAGGACTATGGGCAAGACATGGGGCAGGACATGGGCAGAATATGGGGCTGGACAAGAAGCAAGACATGCGACTGGACATGGGGAAGGACATTGGGAAGGACATGAGCCATGACATGAAGCGAAACATAGGGCAGGAAATGGGGTAGGACATGGGGCAGGACATGGGGTAGGACACTGGACTGGACATGGAGCAGGACATTGGACAGGACATAGCACATGGGGCAGGACATGGGGCAGAACGTGGTGCAGGACATAAGAAAGGACATAGAACAGGACATTGGGCAGGAAATGGGGGACATGGGACAGGACATAGGTCATGGGCAGGATATGGGGCAGGATTTTGGTCAGGAAATGGGGTAGGACATTGGGCATGTTATAGGGCAAGACATAGGACAGGACATGGGGCAGGACATGGGACAGGACAAAGGTCAGGACATGGGATAGTACATGAAGCAGAAAAAAAGGCAAGACATGGGGCAGGACCTGGAACAGCACATGGGGCAGAACATGAGGCAGGACATGAGGCAAGATATACGACAGGACACGGGGCAGGACATGGGGCAGGACATAGGGCAGGATATGGGGTAGGAAATGCGACAAGACATTTGGCAGGACTATGGGCAAGACATGGGGCAGGACATGGGCAGAATATGGGGCTGGACAAGAAGCAAGACATGCGACTGGACATGGGGAAGGACTTAGGATAGGACATGGGGCTGAAAATAAGGGCAGGACATGGGGCAGGATCTGGAACAGGACATGGGGCAGGACAAGTGGCAGGACATGGGACAGGCCGTAGGGCAGGACATGGGACATAACATGGGAAAGGATATTGGGCAGGACATGGGTCGCTACATGGGATAGGACATGAGGGCAGAAAGTAGGGCAGGACATAGGGCAGGACCTGGAACAGGACATAGGGCAGGACATGGGGCAGGACATGGGGCAGGACATTGGGCAGGACATATGCAGGACATGAGGCAGGACATGGGACTGCACATGAGGCACGCCGTGAGGCAGGATATGGGACATAACATGGGAAAGGACATGGGGCAGGACATGATAATAAGATGGGACAGGACATAGGTCATGGGTCAGTACAAGGGGCATGGACGTGGAGAAGAAATGCATAAGGACATGGGGCTGGACATAGGTTAGGACATGGGGCAGGACATGGGACAGGACATGGGGCAGGACATGGGGCAGGACATGGGACAGGACATGGGGCAGGACATAGGGCAGGTCATGTTACATAACATAGAAAGGACAAGAAGAAGGACGTGAGCCGGACTTGGGACAAGGCACGGGTTAGGACATCGGATAGAACATGGGGCAGAAAATAGAGTAGGACATGGGGCAACACCTGAAACAGGACATTGGGAAGGAGATGTGGCAGGAAAATAGGCAGGACATGCGACAAGACATGGGGTTGAACGTGGTGCAGGAGTGAGGACGGAATACAGGACAGGACATTGGGCAGGAAAAGGGGCAGGACATGGGACAGGACTTGGGACAGAACCCTTGGCAGGACATGGGGCAGGACATGCAAAGGGACATTAAGCAGGACTCTTGGTAAGTAATGGGGCAGGACATCGGCAGGACATCAGGCAGTACATTTGACAGGACATAGGTCATGGGGCAGGACATGGGGTAAGGACGTGGAGCAGGACATGCATAAGGACTTATCGCAGGACAAAGGTTAGGACATGAGGCAGGACATGGGACAGGACATAGGTCATGGGCAGGACATGGGGCAGGACATTGGGCAGAAAATGGGGCAGGACATTAGGCAGGACTTAAAACAGGACATAGGGCAGGAAGTGTGGCGGGTTATGGGGCAGGACATGCGACAGGCCATGGGGCAGGACATGCGGCAGGACATGGGGCAGGACAAAGGTTAGGACATGCAACAGGACATCGGGCAGGACATAGGGCAATACAAATGGCAAAACATGGCGCAGGACTTGGGACAGGACATGGGTCAGGACATGGGATAGGTCATGGGGCAGAAAATGGGAAAGAACATTAGGCAGGACCTGAAACAGGACATGGGGCAGGAGGTGATGCAGGAAATGGGGCAGGACATGCGACAGGACATGGGGCAGGACATGCGGCAGGACATCGAGCAGTACTTGGGACAAGACATAAAGCAGGACATGGGGCAGAAAATAGGCCGGACATGGGGCAGGACCTGGAACAGGAAATGGGGCAGGACATGGGGCAGGACATGGGGCAGGGCATAGGGCAGGACATGCGGCAGGACATAGAGCAGGAAATGTGGTAGGACACGGGGCAGGACATGGGGTAGGACCTTGGGAAGGACATGGGACAGAACATAGGTCATGGGCAGGACCTGGGGCAGGACGCGGGTCCGGACATGGGGCAGGACATGGGGCAGGACATGGGGCAGGATATAGGAGAGGCCGTAGGGCAGGACATGGGACATAACATGGGAAAGGACATTGGGAAGGACATGAGCCATGACATGAAGCGAAACATAGGGCAGGAAATGGGGTAGGACATGGGGCAGGACATGGGGTAGGACACTGGACTGGACATGGAGCAGGACATTGGACAGGACATAGCACATGGGGCAGGACATGGGGCAGAACGTGGTGCAGGACATAAGAAAGGACATAGAACAGGACATTGGGCAGGAAATGGGGGACATGGGACAGGACATAGGTCATGGGCAGGATATGGGGCAGGATGTTGGTCAGGAAATGGGGTAGGACATTGGGCATGTTATAGGGCAAAACATAGGACAGGACATGGGGCAGGACATGGGACAGGACAAAGGTCAGGACATGGGATAGTACATGAAGCAGAAAAAAAGGCAAGACATGGGGCAGGACCTGGAACAGCACATGGGGCAGAACATGAGGCAGGACATGAGGCAAGATAGACGACAGGACACGGGGCAGGACATGGGGCAGGACATAGGGCAGGATATGGGGTAGGAAATGCGACAAGACATTTGGCAGGACTAGGGGCAAGACATGGGGCAGGACATGGGCAGAATATGGGGCTGGACAAGAAGCAAGACATGCGACTGGACATGGGGAAGGACTTAGGATAGGACATGGGGCTGAAAATAAGGGCAGGACATGGGGCAGGATCTGGAACAGGACATGGGGCAGGACAAGTGGCAGGACATGGGACAGGCCGTAGGGCAGGACATGGGACATAACATGGGAAAGGATATTGGGCAGGACATGGGTCGCTACATGGGATAGGACATGAGGGCAGAAAGTAGGGCAGGACATGGGGCAGGACCTGGAACAGGACATAGGGCAGGACATGGGGCAGGACATGGGGCAGGACATTGGGCAGGACATATGCAGGTCATGAGGCAGGACATGGGACTGCACATGAGGCAGGCCGTGAGGCAGGATATGGGACATAACATGGGAAAGGACATGGGGCAGGACATGACAATAAGATGGGACAGGACATAGGTCATGGGTCAGTACAAGTGGCATGGACGTGGAGAAGAAATGCATAAGGACATGGGGCTGGACATAGGTTAGGACATGGGGCAGGACATGGGACAGGACATGGGGCAGGACATGGGGCAGGACATAGGTCAGGACATGGGGCAGGACATAGGGCAGGACATGGGACAGAACTAAGGTCATGAGCAGGACAAAGGCCAAAACATGGGGCAAAACATGAGCAGGACATGAGGCAGGAGATGGGACAGAAAATGAGGCAGGCCGTGGGGTAGGACATTGGACATAACATGGGAAAGGACATGGGGCAGGACATGAAAAGGATATGGGGCAGGACATAGGACGTGGGCAGGACATGGGGCAGGACATGGGGCAGGACATGGGGAAGGACATAGGGCAGGTCATGGTTCATAACATGGAAAGGACAAGAAGAAGGACATGAGCCGGACATGGGACAAGGCACGGGTTAGGACATCGGATAGAACATGGGGCAGAAAAAAAGGGTAGGACATGGGGCAACACCTGAAACAGGACATGGGGAAGGAGATGTGGCAGGAAAATAGGCAGGACATGCGACAAGACATGGGGTTGAACGTGGTGCAGGAGTTAGGACGGGACACAGGTCAGGACATTGGGCAAGACATGGGGCAGGACATGGGACAGGACTTGGGACAGAACCCTTGGCAGGACATGGGGCAGGACATGCGACGGGACATTAAGCAGGACTCTGGGTAAGTATTGGGGCAGGACATCGGCAGGACATCAGGCAGTTTATATGACTGGACATAGGTCATGTGGCAGGACATGGGGCAAGGACGTGGAGCAGGACATGCATAAGGACTAATGGCAGGACAAAGATTAGGACATGAGGCAGGACATGGGACAGGACATAGGTCATGGGCAGGACATGGGGCAGGTTATTGGGCAGAAAATGGGGCAGGACATTGTGTTAGAGCTAAAGCTAGAGCTAGTGCTGGTGCTAGTGCTAGTGCTGGTGCTAGTGTTAGTATAAGTGCTAGTGTTAGAAATGATGCTAGTGCTAGTGCAGGTGCTTGTGCTAGTGCAAGAAGTGATGCTTTTGCTAGTGCTAGTGCTAGTGCCAGTGCTAGTGCTAGTGCTTGTGTTTAGGCTAGAGCTAGTAGTGATGCTAGTGTAAGTGTGAGTGCTAGTGTTAGTAGTGATGCTAGTGCTAGTGCAAGTGTAAGTGCAAGTGCTTGTGCTAGTGCTTGTGCTAGTGCTAGTGCTAGTGCTTGTGCTTAAGCTAGTGCTACTGCTTGTGCTAATGCTTATGCTTGTGCTTGTTCGATTAGTGTTAATGCTAGTGCTTATGCTAGTGCTAGTGCTAGTGCTAGTTCTAAATGTGCTAGTGCTAGTTCTATTTCTGGTAGTGCTAGTGCAAGTGCTAGTTGTGATGCTAGTGCTAGTTTAAGTGCAAGTGCAAGTGCTAGTGCTAGTGCTAGTGCGTTTGCTATCGCTTGTGCTTAAGCTAGTGCTACTGCTAGAACTAGCGATAGTGCTAGTGCTAGAAGTGATGCAAGTGCTAGTGCTAGTGCTAGTGCTGGTGCTTGTGCTAGTGCTAGTGCTAGGTCTAGTGCTAGTGCTTGTGCTAGTTAGAGTAGTGCTAGTGCTAGAGCTAGTGCTAGTGCTAGTTGTGATGCAAGTGCTAGTTCTAGTGCTGGTTCTTGTTCTATTAGTGCTAGTGCTAGTGCTTATGCTAGTGCATGTCATTGTAGTGCTAGTGCTAGAGCTAGTGCTAGTGCTAGTGCTAGTGTTAGTGTTTGTGCTTGTGTTAGAAGTGATGCTATTGCTAGTGCTATTGCTTGTTCTTGTGCTAGTGCTAGTGCTAGTGCATGTGCTACTGCTTGTGCTAGTGTTAGTGCTTGCGATAGTTGTGATGCTAGTGCTAGTGCTAGTGCTGGTGCTAGTGTAAGTGTTATTGCTTGTGCTAGTTCTAGTAGTGCTAGTGAAAGTGCCTGTGCTAGTGCAAGTTCTAGTAGTGCTAGTGCTTATGCTAGTGCTATTAGTGATGGAAGTGCTTGTGCTAGTGCTAGTGCTGGTGCTAGTGCTAGTGCTTGTGCTAGGCCTAGTGCTTTTGCTAGTGTTAGTTCTAGTAGTGCTAGTGCTAGTGCTAGTGCTAGTGCTAGTAGTGATGCTAGTGCTAGTATAAGTGCTAGTGCTAGTGCTAGTACAAGTGCTAGTGCTAGTGCTTGTGCTAGTGCTAGTGCTACTGCTAGTGCTAGTTCTAGTAGTGCTTGTGAAAGTGTTAGTGCTAGTGCTAGTGCTAGTGCTGGTGCTAGTGCTAGTGCTGGTGCTAGTGTTCGTGCTTGTGCTAGCGCTAGTGCTAGTGCTGGTGCTGGTGCTAGTGCTAGTGCTAGTGCTGATGCTAGTGCTAGTGTGAGTTGTGATGCTAGTAATAGTTATAGTGCTAATGCTAGTGCTAGTGCTATTGCTTGTTCTTGTGCTAGTGCAAGCGCTAGTGCTTGTGCTTGTGCTTGTGCTAGTGTTAGTGCTTGTGATAGAAGTGATGCTAGTGCTCGTGCTAGTGCTAGTGCTAGTGCAAGTGCTAGTGCTAGTATTAGTGCTAGTGCAAGTGCTAGTGCTAGTGCTAGTGCTAGTGCTAGTGTTAGTGTTAGTGCTAGTGTTAGAAATGATGCTAATGCTAGTGCAAGTGCTAGTGCTAGTGCTATTAGTGATGCTTGTGCTAGTGCTAGTGCTAGTGCTAGTGCTAGTGCTAGTGCTAGTGCTCATGCTAGAGCTAATAGTGTAGCTTGTGTAAGTGTGAGTGCTAGTGTTAGTAGTGATGCTAGTGCTCGTGCTAGTGCTAGTGCTAGTGCTAGTGTTAGTGTAATTGCTATTGTTAGTAGTGATGCTAATGCTTGTGCGTGAGCTGGTGCTAGTACATGTGCTAGTGCTAGTACTAGTGCTAATGCTAGTGCTTGTGCTTGTGCTTGTTCTAGTAGTGCGAGTGCAAGTGCTAGTGCTAGTGCTAGTGCTAGTGCTAGTGCTTTTGATAGTGTTAGTGCTAGTGCTTGTGCTAGTGCAAGTGCTAGTGCTAGTGCATGTTCTAGTATTGCTAGTGCTAGTGCTAGTGCTAGTTCTAGTGCTAGTTCTAAATGTGCTAGTGATTGTTCTAATAGTGCTAGTGCTAGTGCTAGTGCTAGTGCTAGGAGTGATGCTTGTTGTAGTATAAGGGCTAATGCTAGTGCTAGTGCTAGTGCTAGTGTAAATGCGCGTGCACAAGCTTGTGTTACTATTTATGCTTTTTCTAGTAGTGCTATTAATAGTTCTTGTGCTAGAAGTGATGCAAGTGCTAGTGCTAGTGCTAGTGCTGGTGCTAGTGCTAGTTCTAGTGCTTGGTCGAGTGCTAGTGCTTATTCTAGTTTGAGTAATGCTAGTGCTAGTGCTAGTGCTAGTTTAAGTAGTGCTAGTGCTAGTGCTTATGCTAGTGCAGGTTCTAGTGGTCTTAAAGCTAGAGCTGGTGGCATAGCTAGTGCTAGTGCTAAAGCTAGTGCTAGTGCTAGTGCTAGTGCAAGTAGTGATGCTAGTGATAGTGTTGGAGCTAGTGCTAGTGCTAGTTCTGGTGCTAGTGCTAGTGCTGGTGCTAGTGTTAGTATAAGTGCTAGTGTTAGAAATGATGCTAGTGCTAGTGCAGGTGCTTGTGCTAGTGCAAGTATTGATGCTTTTGCTAGTGCTAGTGCTAGTGCCAGTGCTAGTGCTTATGCTAGTGAAAGTTCTAGTAGTGCTAGTGCTAGAACTGGTGATAGTGCTTGTGCTAGTACTAGTGCTAGTGCTAGTGCTAGTGCTAGTAGTAATGATAGTGCTAGTTTTAAAGCTAGTGTTAGTAGTGATGCTAGTGCAAGTGCTTTTGCTCGTTCTTGTGCTCGCGCTTATGCTTATGCATGTGCTAGTTCTAGTGCTAGTGCTTGTGCTTGTGCTAGTGCTAATGTTAGTGTTAGTGCTAGTGTTAGAAATGATATTATTGATAGGGCAAGTGCTAGTGCTAGTGCTTGTAGTGATGCTTGTGCTAGTGCAAGTGCTAGTGCCAGTGCTAGTGCTACTGCAATTGCTAGAGTTAGTAGTGATGCTAGTGCTAGTGCTAGTGCTAGTGCTAGTGTTAGTGCTAGTGCTTGTGCTAGTGATAGTGTTAGTGCTAGTGCTTTTGTAAGTATTGATGCTTGTGCTAGTACTTGTGATAGTGTTAGTGCTAGTGATAGTGCTAGTGCCAGTGCCAGTAATAGTGCTTGTGCTAGTGCCTGTGCTAGTGCTCGTGCTTGTTCTAATGCTAATGTTAGTGTTAGTTTTTGTATTAGTAGTGATGCTAGAGCTAGTGCTAGTGCTTTTGCTTGTGCTAGTGCTAGCGCAAGTGCTAGTGCTGGTGCTATTGCTAGTGCTAGTCTAAGTGCTAGTGCTAGTGTAAGTGCTTGTGTAAGTAGTGATGCTAGTGCTTGTGCTGGTGCTTGTGCTAGTGCTAGTGCTTGAGGCTAGTGCTAGTGCTAGTGCTAGTGCTAGTGTAGGTGCTAGTGCTAGTGATTATGCTAGTGTTAGTGCTTATGCTAGTGTTAGTGTAAATGCTTGTGTTAGTAGTGATGCTAGTGCTAGTGCTAGTGCCAGTGTTCGTGTTAATGATTGTGTTAGTAGTGATGCTGGTGCAAGTGCTAGTGCTAGTGCTTGTGCCTATGTTTGTGCTAGTGCTAGTGCAAGTTTAACTGCTAGTGTTAGTGTTTGTGCTAGTGAAAGTGTTTGTGCTATTGTTAATAGAGATTCAAGTGCTTGTGCTATTGCTTGTTCTTGTGCTAGTGCTAGTGCTAGTGCATGTGCTATTGCTAGTGCTAGTGCTTGTGCTAGTGCTTGTGCTAGTGTTAGTGCTTGTGTTAGTAGTGATGCTAGTGCTTGTGCTAGTGCTAGTGCTAGTGCTAGTGCTTTTGCTAGTGTAAGTGCTAGTGCTAGTGCTAGTTCTAGTATTGATTGTGCTAGTGCTAGTTCTAGTTGTGCTAGTATAAGTGCCACTGCTAGTGCAAGTGCAAGTGCTAGTTCTAGTAGTGCTAGTGCTAGTGCTAGTGCTAGTATTGATGCAAATGCTAGAGCTTGTGCTAGTGCTAGTGCTTGTGCTAGTGCTAAGGCTATTGCTAGGCCTAGCGCTAGTGCTTGTGCTAGTTCGAGTTGTGTTAGTGCTAGTGCTAGTGCTAGTTCTAGTAGTGCTAGTGCTAGTGCTTATGCTTGTGCAAGTTCTAGTCGTGCTTGTGCTAGAGCTAGTGCTAGTGCTAGTGTTAGTGATAGTGCTAGTGCTGGTGCTAGTGCTAGTGCTGGAGCTAGTGCTCGTGCTCGTGCTAGTGCTCGTGTTCATGCTTGATCTAGTGCTAGTACTAGTGCTAGTGCTAGTGCTAGTGCTTGTGCTAGTGCTGATGCTAGTGCTAGTGTGAGTAGTGATGCTAGTGCTAGAGCTTGTGCTAGGGTAAGTGTTAGTGCTTGTGTTAGTAGTGATGCAAGTGCTAGTGCTAGTGCTAGTGCTAGTGCATTTGCTTGTGCTAGTGCTAGTGCTAGTGCTAGTGCTTGTGTGAGTGTTTGTGCTTGTGTTAGTAGTGATGCTAGTGCTAATGCTTTTGCTCATTCTTGTGCTCGCGCTTATTTTAATGCATGTGCTAGTGCTAGTGCTAGTGCTTGTGCTAGTGTTAGTGCTAGTGCTTGTGTTAATACCCTAAAAAATACCCCGTTAAATTCCCTACTTGACCTAGAAAAAATACTAGAGAGTGTAATCCAGGAACAACTGATGAACTTTATACAAGAAAATAACATTCGCATAAATAACCAATCGGGGTTCAGAAATAACCATGGTTGTGAAACTGCCTTTCAGCTAGTAATCAATGATTTGAAAAACCATATGGCAGAAGGTTATTTTGTAATAGCAATGTTCATTGACTTTAAGCGAGCCTTTGAAACAATAGACCGTATCATACTAATAGCAAAATTACACAAATATGGTTTCAGAAACCAAACACTAAATTGGATTTGCTCTTATTTGAATATGCGTGAGCAGAAAGTAAAATTTAATAAATGCATGTCAGATACAATTGAAAATAATTTCGGGGTACCGCAAGGTTCTATGCTAGGACCACTTTTGTTTATTCTATACATAAATGACATTGAACTTATATTTAAGAACTGTAAAATACCTATATATGCGGATGATACCCTTATAACACTTTCTGGAAGAAACCTGCATACTATGGAAAAAGAAATAAATAGTGAAATAAATAAATTAGAAGAATGGCTAAGACATAACAAATTAAAAATAAATGTATCCAAAACTAAAGCTATGATATTATGTAATAAATCAAATAGGTTAAAATATAAAAATGAAATCAATAATATTAAGTTAGAGCTAGAAGGTGACAAGATAGAAGTTATAGAGCAGTTTAAATATTTAGGAATTATCATTGACAATGAAATAAATCTCAAAGCACATGCCACATACATAATAAAAAAGTTAGCTAGTAAAAAAGGACTCTTCCGTAGAAATAATAAAGGCCTTCAAATTCAAGCTAAAATTGACATTTACCAAGCAATCATTGCTCCCCACATCGATTATTGCAGCTCCCTTCTTTTCTTATTAAATAAAAATGAAATAAAAAAAATACAAAAACTTCAAAACAGAGCGATGAGGAGTATTCTCCTCGTGAATAAATATACTTCTGTAAGGAAAATGTGTGAAGCCCTGTCATGGCTGAATGTCAAACAAAGAATTGTACTAAACACCCTAACTTTAATTTATAAAATATGTCAAGGAATTACACCTAGCTATTTAACAAATAATATTAAAAATGATAGTAATGTTCATACTCATAACACTAGAAGTAAAAGCAATATTTTTATTGATAGACCAAACTCTAAATGTAAAGAAAACTCGATCTATGTTAAAGGAATTAGGATATTTAATCGATTACCATTAGAAATAATACAATGTGAAACAGTCAAGAGTTTTAGACGTAACTGCTGTAAATTTATCAAAGAAGAAAAACTAGTTCCTAGAAAAAATTGAGGTAACCTTATACTGGGATATTTTGCACTCTTAATTGTAAGAAATTATTATTTACTGTTGTGCTATTAACTATGTATCTTAGAGAAAAAATAGCAATTTTGCTAATAAATAAAGATAACTACTACAACTACTAGTTCTTGTGCAAGTGCTAGTGCATGTGTTAGTGTTTATGCTTGTGCAAGTGCTAGTGCTAGAGTTAGTGTTAGTGCTAATGTAAGAAGTGATGTTAGTAATAGTGCAAGTGCTAGTGCTTGTAGTGAGGCTTGTGCAAGTGCTAGTGCTAGTGCTAGTACATGTGTAAGAAGTGTTGATAGTGCTAGTACTAGTGCTAGTGCTAGTGTAAGTGCTATTTCTTGTGTTAGTGCTAGTGCTAGTGCTAGTGCTGGTCCCTGTGCTAGTGCTAGTGATAGTGCTAGTGCTAGTGCTAGTGTAAGTGTTTGTGCTAGTGTTAATAGAGATGCTAGTGCCAGTGCTATTGCTTGTTCTTGTGCTAGTGCTAGTGCTAGAGCATGTGCTATTGCTAGTGCTAGTGCTTGTGCTAGTGCTAGTGCTAGTGCTTGTGATAGTAGTGATGCTAGTGCTTGTGCTTGTGCTAGTGCTAGTGCTAGTCCAAGTGCAAGTGCTAGTATTAGTGCTAGTGCTAGTGCTTGTGCTAGTGCTAGTGTTAGTGTTAGTGCTAGTGCTAGTGCTAGTGCTTGTAGTGATGCTTGTGCTAGTGCTAGTGCTAGTGCCAGTGCTAGTGCTACTGCAAGTGCTAGTGTTAGTAGTGATGCTAGTGCTAGTGTTAGTGCTAGTGCTTGTGCTAGTGATAGTGTTAGTGCTAGTGCTTGTGTTAGTATTGATGCTTGTGCTAGGACTTGTGATAGTGTTAGTGCTAGTGATAGTGCAAGTGCCAGTGCCAGTAATAGTGCTTGTGCTAGTGCTTGTGCTAGTGCTCGTGCTAGTTCTAATGCTAGTGTTAGTGTTAGTTCTTGTGTTAGTAGTGATGCTAGAGCTAGTGCTAGTGCTTGTACTTGTGCTAGTGCTAGTGCTAGTGTTAGTAGTGATCCTAGTGCTAGTGCTTTTGCTCGTTCTTGTGCTCGCGCTTATGCTAATGCATGTGCTAGTGCTAGTGCTAGTGCTAGTGCTTGTGCTAGTGCTAGTGTGAGTGTTAGTGCTAGTGTTAGAAATGATATTATTGATAGGGCAAGTGCTAGTGCTAGTGCTTGTTGTGATGCTTGTGCTAGTGCTAGTGCTAGTGCCAGTGCTAGTGCTACTGCAAGTGCTAGAGTTAGAAGTGATGCAAGTGCTAGTGCTAGTGCTAGTGCTCGTGTTAGTGCTAGTGCTTGTGCTAGTGATAGTGTTAGTGCTAGTGCTTGTGTTAGTATTGATGCTTGTGCTAGTACTTGTGATAGTGTTAGTGCTAGTGATAGTGCTAGTGCTAGTGCTAGTGCTAGTCTAAGTGTTTGTGCTAGTGTTAGTAGTGATGCTAGTGCTAGTGCTAGTGCTTGTGCTAGTGCATGTGCTAGTGCTAGTGCTAGTGCTAGTGCTAGTGCTAGTGCTAGTGCTAGTGCTAGTGTTAGTTCTTGTGCAAGTGCAAGTTCTTGTCGTGCTTGTGCAAGAGCTTGTGCTAGTGCTAGTGTTAGTGCTAGTGCTAGTGCTAGTGCTAGTGCTAGTGCTAGTGCTGGAGCTAGTGCTCGTGCTCGTGCTAGTGCTCGTGTTCGTGCTTGTGCTAGTGCTAGTACTAGTGCTAGTGCTAGTGATAGTGCTTTTGCTAGAGCTGATGCTAGTGCAAGTGTGAGTTGTGATGCTAGTGCTAGTTTAAGTGCTAGTGCTAGTGCTAGTGCTTGTGCTAGGGTAAGTGTTAGTGCTTGTGTTAGTAGTGATGCTAGTGCTAGTGCTAGTGCTTGTGCTAGTGCATGTGCTAGTGCTAGTGCTAGTGCTAGTGCTAGTGCAAGTGTAAGTGTTTGTGCTCGTGTAAGTAGTGATGCTAGTGCTTGTGCTTTTGCTCGTTCTTGTGCTCGCGCTTTTGCTTATGCATGTGCTAGTGCTAGTGCTAGTGCTAGTGCTAGTGCTAGTGCTAGTGCTAGTGTTAGAAGTGATGTTAGTAATAGTGCAAGTTCTAGTGCTTGTAGTGATGCTTGTGCTAGTTCTAGTGCTAGTGCTAGTGCTAGTGCTAGTGCGAGTGCTAGTGTAAGTAGTGTTGATAGTGCTAGTACTAGTGCTTGTGCTAGTGCTTGTGTTAGTATTGATGCTAGTGCTAGTGTTAGTGCTAGTGCTAGTGCTAGTGCTAGTGCTAGTGCCAGTAATTGTGCATGTGCTAGTGCTAGTGCTAGTGCTAGTGCCAGTAATAGTGCATGTGCTAGTGCTAGTGCTAGTTCTAGTGCTTGTGTTAGTGTTAGTGCTAGTGCTAGTGCAAGTGCTAGTACTATTGCTAGGGTAAGTGCTATTGTTAGTAGTGATGCTAGTGCTAGTGCCTGAGCTGGTGCTAGTGCTAGTGCTAGTGCTAGTGCTAGTGCTTGTGCTAGTGCTAGTGCTAGTGCTAGTTCTAGTTGGACTAGTACTAGTGCTAGTGCTTGTGCAAGTGCTTGTTCTTGTAGTGCGAGTGCAAGTGCTAGTGCTACTGCTAGTGCTAGTGCTAGTGCTAGTGCTAGTGCTTTTGCTAGTATTCGTGATAGTGCTTGTGCTTGTGCAAGTGAAAATGCTAGTGCTAGTTCTGGTATTGCAAGTGAAAGTGCTAGTGCTAGTGCTAGTAGTGCTAGTGCTAGTGCTAGTGCTAGTGCTAGTGTTTGTAGTGCTAGTGATAGTGCTAGTGCTAGTGCTATTTCTAGTTGTGCAAGTGCTAATGCTTGTGCTAGTAGTGATGCAAGTGCTAGTGCTAGTGCTAGTGCTTGTGCTAGTGCAAGTGCTAGTGCTAGGCCTAGTGCTAGTGCTAGTGCTAGTTCGAGTAGTGCTAGTGCCTTGCTAGTTCTGGTTCTAGTAGTGCTAGTGCTAGTGCTTATGCTAGTGCATGTTCTAGTAGTGCTAGTGCTAAAGCTAGTGCTAGTGCTAGTGCTAGTGCTAGTGCTAGTGCTAGTGCTAGTGCTAGTGCTAATGCAGAGGCTAGTAGTGATGCTAGTGCTAGTGTTAGTGCTAGTACTAGTGCTAGTGCTGGTGCGAGTGCTGGTGCTGGTGCTAGTGCTAGTGCATGTGCTGATGCTAGTGCTAGTGTGAGTAGTGATGTTAGTGCTAGTTTGAGTACTAGTGCTAGTGCTAGTGCTAGTGCTAGTGTAAGTGTTAGTGCTTGTGTTAGTAGTGATGCTAGTGCTAGTGCTAGTGCTAGTGTAAGTGTTTGTGCTAGTGTTAATAGAGATGCTAGTGCCAGTGCTATTGCTTGTTCTTGTGCTAGTGCTAGTGCTAGAGCATGTGCTATTGCTAGTGCTAGTGCTTGTGCTAGTGCTAGTGCTAGTGCTTGTGATAGTAGTGATGCTAGTGCTTGTGCTTGTGCTAGTGCTAGTGCTAGTCCAAGTGCAAGTGCTAGTATTAGTGCTAGTGCTAGTGCTTGTGCTAGTGCTAGTGTTAGTGTTAGTGCTAGTGCTAGTGCTAGTGCTTGTAGTGATGCTTGTGCTAGTGCTAGTGCTAGTGCCAGTGCTAGTGCTACTGCAAGTGCTAGTGTTAGTAGTGATGCTAGTGCTAGTGTTAGTGCTAGTGCTTGTGCTAGTGATAGTGTTAGTGCTAGTGCTTGTGTTAGTATTGATGCTTGTGCTAGGACTTGTGATAGTGTTAGTGCTAGTGATAGTGCAAGTGCCAGTGCCAGTAATAGTGCTTGTGCTAGTGCTTGTGCTAGTGCTCGTGCTAGTTCTAATGCTAGTGTTAGTGTTAGTTCTTGTGTTAGTAGTGATGCTAGAGCTAGTGCTAGTGCTTGTACTTGTGCTAGTGCTAGTGCTAGTGTTAGTAGTGATCCTAGTGCTAGTGCTTTTGCTCGTTCTTGTGCTCGCGCTTATGCTAATGCATGTGCTAGTGCTAGTGCTAGTGCTAGTGCTTGTGCTAGTGCTAGTGTGAGTGTTAGTGCTAGTGTTAGAAATGATATTATTGATAGGGCAAGTGCTAGTGCTAGTGCTTGTTGTGATGCTTGTGCTAGTGCTAGTGCTAGTGCCAGTGCTAGTGCTACTGCAAGTGCTAGAGTTAGAAGTGATGCAAGTGCTAGTGCTAGTGCTAGTGCTCGTGTTAGTGCTAGTGCTTGTGCTAGTGATAGTGTTAGTGCTAGTGCTTGTGTTAGTATTGATGCTTGTGCTAGTACTTGTGATAGTGTTAGTGCTAGTGATAGTGCTAGTGCTAGTGCTAGTGCTAGTCTAAGTGTTTGTGCTAGTGTTAGTAGTGATGCTAGTGCTAGTGCTAGTGCTTGTGCTAGTGCATGTGCTAGTGCTAGTGCTAGTGCTAGTGCTAGTGCTAGTGCTAGTGCTAGTGCTAGTGTTAGTTCTTGTGCAAGTGCAAGTTCTTGTCGTGCTTGTGCAAGAGCTTGTGCTAGTGCTAGTGTTAGTGCTAGTGCTAGTGCTAGTGCTAGTGCTAGTGCTAGTGCTGGAGCTAGTGCTCGTGCTCGTGCTAGTGCTCGTGTTCGTGCTTGTGCTAGTGCTAGTACTAGTGCTAGTGCTAGTGATAGTGCTTTTGCTAGAGCTGATGCTAGTGCAAGTGTGAGTTGTGATGCTAGTGCTAGTTTAAGTGCTAGTGCTAGTGCTAGTGCTTGTGCTAGGGTAAGTGTTAGTGCTTGTGTTAGTAGTGATGCTAGTGCTAGTGCTAGTGCTTGTGCTAGTGCATGTGCTAGTGCTAGTGCTAGTGCTAGTGCTAGTGCAAGTGTAAGTGTTTGTGCTCGTGTAAGTAGTGATGCTAGTGCTTGTGCTTTTGCTCGTTCTTGTGCTCGCGCTTTTGCTTATGCATGTGCTAGTGCTAGTGCTAGTGCTAGTGCTAGTGCTAGTGCTAGTGCTAGTGTTAGAAGTGATGTTAGTAATAGTGCAAGTTCTAGTGCTTGTAGTGATGCTTGTGCTAGTTCTAGTGCTAGTGCTAGTGCTAGTGCTAGTGCGAGTGCTAGTGTAAGTAGTGTTGATAGTGCTAGTACTAGTGCTTGTGCTAGTGCTTGTGTTAGTATTGATGCTAGTGCTAGTGTTAGTGCTAGTGCTAGTGCTAGTGCTAGTGCTAGTGCCAGTAATTGTGCATGTGCTAGTGCTAGTGCTAGTGCTAGTGCCAGTAATAGTGCATGTGCTAGTGCTAGTGCTAGTTCTAGTGCTTGTGTTAGTGTTAGTGCTAGTGCTAGTGCAAGTGCTAGTACTATTGCTAGGGTAAGTGCTATTGTTAGTAGTGATGCTAGTGCTAGTGCCTGAGCTGGTGCTAGTGCTAGTGCTAGTGCTAGTGCTAGTGCTTGTGCTAGTGCTAGTGCTAGTGCTAGTTCTAGTTGGACTAGTACTAGTGCTAGTGCTTGTGCAAGTGCTTGTTCTTGTAGTGCGAGTGCAAGTGCTAGTGCTACTGCTAGTGCTAGTGCTAGTGCTAGTGCTAGTGCTTTTGCTAGTATTCGTGATAGTGCTTGTGCTTGTGCAAGTGAAAATGCTAGTGCTAGTTCTGGTATTGCAAGTGAAAGTGCTAGTGCTAGTGCTAGTAGTGCTAGTGCTAGTGCTAGTGCTAGTGCTAGTGTTTGTAGTGCTAGTGATAGTGCTAGTGCTAGTGCTATTTCTAGTTGTGCAAGTGCTAATGCTTGTGCTAGTAGTGATGCAAGTGCTAGTGCTAGTGCTAGTGCTTGTGCTAGTGCAAGTGCTAGTGCTAGGCCTAGTGCTAGTGCTAGTGCTAGTTCGAGTAGTGCTAGTGCCTTGCTAGTTCTGGTTCTAGTAGTGCTAGTGCTAGTGCTTATGCTAGTGCATGTTCTAGTAGTGCTAGTGCTAAAGCTAGTGCTAGTGCTAGTGCTAGTGCTAGTGCTAGTGCTAGTGCTAGTGCTAGTGCTAATGCAGAGGCTAGTAGTGATGCTAGTGCTAGTGTTAGTGCTAGTACTAGTGCTAGTGCTGGTGCGAGTGCTGGTGCTGGTGCTAGTGCTAGTGCATGTGCTGATGCTAGTGCTAGTGTGAGTAGTGATGTTAGTGCTAGTTTGAGTACTAGTGCTAGTGCTAGTGCTAGTGCTAGTGTAAGTGTTAGTGCTTGTGTTAGTAGTGATGCTAGTGCTAGTGCTAGTGCTAGTGCTAGTGCCTGTGCTAGTGCTAGTTCTAGTGCTAGTGCTAGTGCTAGTGTTAGTGTTTGTGTTAGTGTAAGTAGTGATGCTAGTGGTAGTGCTTTTGCTTGTTCCTGTGCAAGTGCTAGTGCTAGTGCATGTGCTAGTGCTAGTGCTTTTGCTTGTGCTAGTGCTTGTGCTAGTGTTAGTGCTTGTGATAGAAGTGATGCTAGTGCTAGTGCTAGTGCTAGTGCTAGTGCTAGTACTAGTGTAAGTGTTAGTGAAAGTGCTAGTGTTAGTGCTTGTGCTAGTGCTAGTGCAAGTGCTAGTGCTTGCGCAAGTGCTTGTGCTACTGCAATTGCTAATTTTAGTATTGCTAGTGCTACTGCTAGTGCTAGTGCTAGTTCTAGTAGTGCTTGTGCTAGTGCTAGTAGTGCTTGTTCTAGTGCTTGTGCTAGTGCAAGTGCTAGAAGTGATGCTAATGCTAGTGTTAGTGCATGTGCTAGTGCTAGTGCTAGTGCTAGTGCTAGTGCTAGTGTAAGTGCGAGTGCAAATGCTAGTTCATGTGTTAGTGCTTATGCTAGTGCAAGTGCTAGTGCTAGTGTTAGTGTTAGTGCTAGTGTTAGAAATGATGCTAGTAATAGTGCAAGTGCTAGTGCTTGTTGTGATGCTTGTGCTAGTGCTAGTGCTTGTGCTTGTGCTAGTGCTAGTGCTAGTGCTAGTGCTAGTGCGAGTGCTAGTTTAATTAGGTTTGCTAGTGCTAGTACTTGTGCGAGTGCTAGTGTTAGTGCTATTTCTAGTGCTAGTGCTTGTGTGAGTGCTAGTGCTAGTGCTAGTGCTAGTGCAAGTGCTAGTGCCAGTAATAGTTCATGTGCTAGTGCTAGTGCTAGTGCTAATGCTTGTGTTAGTGTAAGTGCTAGTGCTAGTGCTAGTGCTAGTGTTAGTGCTAGTGCTAGGGTAAGTGCTAATGTTAGAAGTGATGCTAGTGCTAGTGCTGGAGCTGGTGCCAGTGCTAGTGCTAGTGCTAGTTCTAGTAGTACTAGTGCTAGTGCTTGTGCTAGTGCTTGTTCTTGTAGTGCGAGTGCAAGTGCTAGTGCTAGTGCTAGTGCTAGTGCTAGTGGTAGGACAAGGAACTGGACAAGGAGCAGGACATTGGAGAGGTCATAGGACATGGGGCAGGACATGGGGCAGAACGTGGTGCAAGACATAGGAATGGACATAGAACAGGACATTGGGCAGAAAATGGGGGACATGAAACTGGACATGGGACAGGACATAGGTCATGGGCATGACATTGGGCAGGACGTTGGTCAGGAAATGGGGCAAGACATTGGGCATGTTAGAGGGCAAGACACAGGACAGAAAATGGGGCAGGACATGAGAAAGGACATGGGTCAGGACATGGGATAGGACATGGGGCAGGACATGAGAAAGGACATGGGTCAGGACATGGGATAGGACATGGGGCAGAAAATTGGGCAGGACATGAGGCAGGACATGCGACAGGACATGGGGCAGGACATGGGGCAGGACATAGGGCAGGACATAGGGCAGGACATGCGACAATACATTGGGCAGGACTTGGGGCAAGACATGGGGCAGGACATGGGCAGGAAATGAGGCCGGACGTGGGGGAGAACGTTGGGAATGACATAGGGCAAAACATGGGATAGGACATGTGGCAGAAAATGGGGCAGGACGTGGAACAGGACATGGGGCAAGACAAGGGGCAGGACATGCGACAGGACATGGGTCAGGACATGGGATAGGACATGGGGCAGAAAATGGGGCAGGACATGGAGCAGGACCTGGAACAGGACATGGGGCAGGTCATAGGGCAGGACATAGGGCAGGGCATAGGGCAGGACATGGGGCAGGACATAGGGCAGGAAATGGGGTAGGACACGGGACAACACATGGGGTAGGACATAGGACTGGACAAGGGGCAGGACATCGGACAGGATATAGGACAACGGGCAGGATAAAGGGCAGAACGATATGCAGGACATGGGACAGGACACAGGACAGGACATTGGGCAGGACCTGGGGCAGGACATGGGACAGAACATAGGTCATGGGCAGGACATGAGGCAGAACGTAGGTCAGGACATGGGGCAAGATATGAGGCAGGACATGCGACAGGACATAGGGCAGGAAATGCAGCAGGACATGGGGCAGGGCATGGGTTCAGACATGCCACGGAACATTGGGCAGGACTTGGAGCAAGACATGGGGCACGACATGGGCAGGAAATGAGGCAGGTCATGGGATAGGACATGAGGCTGGCCGTGGGGCA
This sequence comes from Protonemura montana, assembly GCA_947568835.1. NCBI lineage: Eukaryota > Metazoa > Arthropoda > Insecta > Plecoptera > Nemouridae > Protonemura > Protonemura montana. Next base: position 21,790,443 of record OX387604.1, on the reverse strand, counting down.
GGACATGGGACATCACATGGGATAGGACATGAGGCAGGACATGAGCAGGACATGGGACAGGACATAAGTTATGGGGCAGGACATGGGGCGAAGAAGTGGAACAGTATATGCATAAGGACATGGGGCAGGACATGGGGTAGGACATGGGACTGGACATGGAGCAAAACATTGGACAGGACATAGGACAGGACAATGGGCAGGAAATGGGGTACACATGGGACAGGACATAGGCCATGGGCAGGACATTTGGCATGTTATAGGGCAAGACATAGGACAGGACATGGGTCAGGACATGGGATAGGACATGGGGCAGAAAATTGGGCAGGACATGGGGCAGGTCATGGGGGCGGACATGGGGCAGGGCATAGGGCAGGACATGGGGCAGGACATGGGAAGGATATAGGGCAGGAAATGGGGTAGGACATGTGGCAGGAAACCAACAGGACAAGGGGCAGGACATGGGCAGGACATGGAAAAGGTCATGGGTCAGGACATGGGATAGGACACGGGGCAGAAAATAGGGCAGGACATGGGGCAGGTCATGGGGGCGGACATGGGGCAGGGCATAGGGCAGGACATGGGGCAGGACATGGGAAGGTTATAGGGCAGGAAATGGGGTAGGACATGTGGCAGGAAACCAACAGGACAAGGGGCAGGACATGGGGTAGGACATGGGACAGGAGAAAGGGCAGGAAATAGCGAAGACGGAATGGGGCAGTACATCGGACAGGACATGGGACTTGGGGCAGGACATGGTGCAGAACATGGGGCAAAACATGGGACAGGACTTGGGGCAGGACATGAGCAGGACATGCGACGGGACATGGAAAAGGACTTAGGGCAAGACATGGGGCAGGACATGGGCAGGACATAGGAAAGGTCATGGGTCAGGACTTGGGATAGGACATGGGGCAGAAAATAGGGTAGGACATGGGGCAGGACCTGGAACAGGACATGGGGCAGGTCATGGGGCAGGACATGAAGCAGGGCATAGGGTAGGGCAAGGGGCAGGACATAGGGCAGGAAATGGGGTAGGACTCGGGGCAACACATGGGGTCGGACATGGGACTGGATATTGGACATGGGGCAGGATAAAGGGCAGAACGTAGTGCAGGACGTGGGACAGGACACAGGACAGGACATTGGGCAGGACCTGGGGCAGGACATGGGACAGAAAATTGGTCATGGCAGGACATGGGGCAGGACGTGGGTCAGGACATGGGGCAGGACATGAGGCAGGACATGCGACAGGACATAGGACAGGAAATGCAGCAGGACATGGGGCAGGGCATGGGTTCATACATGCCACGGAACATTGGGCAGGACTTGGAGCAAGACATGGGGCATGACATGGGCAGGAAATGAGCCAGGACATGGGATAGGACATGAGGCAGGCCGTTTGGCAGGACATGGGACATCACATGGGAAGGACATGGGACAGGACATAAGTTATGGGGCAGGCCATGGGCAAGAAAGTGGAACAGTATATGCATAATGACATGGGGCAGGACATAGGTTAGGACATGGCTCAGGACATGGGACAGGACATGTGGCAGGACATGGGGCAGGACATGGGGCAGGACATTGGACAGGATAAAGGGCAGGAAATGGGGTAGGACTTGGGGCAGGACATCGGACAGGACATAGGACATGGGACATGACATGGGGCAGGACATGAGGCAGGACATGAAGCAAGACATAGGGCAGGAAATAGGGAAGAACATGGGGTAGGATATGGGGTAGGACATGGGACTGGACATGGAGCAGGACATTGGACAGGACATAGGACAGGACATTGGGCAGGACATTGGGCATGTTATAGGGCAAGACATAAGACAGGACATGGGTCAGGACATGGGATAGGACATGTGGCAGAAAATTGGGCAGGACATGGGGCAGGACCTGGAACAGGACATGGGCAGGACATGGGGCAGGACCTGGAACAGGACATGGGCAGGACATGGGGCAGAAAATAGGGCAGGACATGGAGCAGGACCTGGAACAGGACATGGGGCAGGTAATGGGGCAGAACATGGGGCAGGGCATAGGGCAGGACATGGGCCAGGACATAGGGCTGGACAAGGGGCAGGACATAGGGCAGGAAATAGGGTAGGACACGGAGCAACACATGGGGTAGGACATGGGACTAGACAAGAGGCAGGACATCGGACAGGATATTAGACATGGGGCAGGATAAAGGGCAGAACGTAGTGCAGGACATGGGACAGGACACAGGACAGGACATTGGGCAGGACCTGGGGCAGGACATGGGACAGAACATTGGTCATGGGCAGGACATGGGAAAGGACATGGGGCAGGGCATGGGTGCAGACATGCCACGAAACATTGGGCAGGACTTGGAGCAAGACATGGGGCATGACATTGGCAGGAAATGAGCCAGAACATGGGATAGGACATGAGGCTGACGTTGGGCAGGACATGGGACATCACATGGGAAGGACATGGGACAATACATAAGTTATGGGGCAGGCCATGGGGCAAGAAAGTGGAACAGTATATGCATAATGACATAGGGCACGACATAGGTAAGGACATGGCTCAGGACATGGGACAGGACATGTAGCAGGACATGGGGCAGGACATGGGGCAGGACATGGGACAGGATATAGGGCAGGAAATGGGGTAGGACATGGGGCAGGACATCGGACAGGACATAGAACATGGGACAGGACATGGGGCAGAACATAAGGCAGGACATGAAGAAAGACATAGGGCAGGAAATGGGGAAGAACATGGGGCAGGACATGGGGTAGGACATGGGACTGGACATGGAGCAGGACATTTAACAGGACATAGGACAGGACATTGGGCAGGAAATGGGGGACATGGGACAGGGCATTGGGCAAGACGTTGGTCAGGAAATGGGGCAGGCCATTGGGCATGTTATAGGGCAAGACATAGGACAGGACATGGGTCAGGACATGGGATAGGACATGTGGCAGAAAATTGGGCAGGACATGGGGCAGGACCTGGAACAGGACATGGGCAGGACATGGGAAAGGTCATGGGTCAGGACATGGGATAGGACATGGGGCAGAAAATAGGGCAGGACATGGAGCAGGACCTGGAACAGGACATGGGGCAGGTCATGGGGCAGGACATGGGGCAGGGCATAGGGCAGGACATGGGCCAGGACATAGTGCAGGAAATAGGGTAGGACAAGGGGCAGGACATGAGGGAGGACATGGGACTGGACATGGGGCAGGACATCGGACACGACATAGGACATGGGGCAGGATATAGGGCAGAACGTGGTGCAGGACATGGGACAGGACACAGGACAAGACATTGAGCAAGACCTGGGGCAGAACATGGGACAGAACATAGGTCATGGGCAGGAAATGGGGCAGGACGTGGGTCAGGACTTTGGGCAGGACATTGCGCATGACATAGGACAAGACATGTGACAAGACATGGGGCAAAACATGGGACAGGACATGGTTCAGGACATGGGGCAGGACATGGGGCAGGACATGGGGCAGGACATGGGGCAGGACATGGAAAAGGACTAAGGGCAAGACATGGGGCAGGACATGGGCAGGACATAAGAAAGGTCATGGGTCAGGACATTGGATAGGACATAGGGCAGAAAATAGGGCAGGACATGGGGCAGGACCTGGAACAGGACTTGGGGCAGGTCATGGGGCAGGACCTGGGGCAGGGCATAGGGCAGGAGATGGGGCAGGACATGAGGGAGGACATGGGACTGGACATGGGGCAGGACTTTGGACAGGACATTGAGCAAGACCTGGGGCAGAACATGGGACAGAACATAGGTCATGGGCAGGACAAAGGGCAGGACGTGGGTCAGGACTTTGGGCAGGAAATGCAGCAGGACATAGGGCAGGGCATGGGTTCGGACATGCCACGGAACATTGGGCAGGACTTGGAGCAAGATATGGGGCACGACATCGGCAGGACATGAGGCTGGACATGGGATAGGACATGAGGCAGGCCGTGGGGCAGGACATGGGACATCACATGGGAAAGGACATGGGGCAGGACATGAGCAGGACATGGGACAGGACATAAGTTATGGGGCAGGCTATGGGGCAAGGAAGTGGATCAGTATATGCATATTGACATGGGGCAGGACATAGGTTAGGACATGGCTCAGGACATGGGACAGGACATGTGGCAGGACATGGGGCAGGACATGGGGTTGGACATGGGACAGGAAATAGGGCAGGAAACGCGGTAGGACATGGGGCAGGACATCGGACAGGACATAGGACATGGGACAGCACATGGGGCAGGACATGAGGCAGGACATGATGCAAGACATTGGGCAGGAAATGGGGAAGAACATGGGGCATGTTATAGGGCAAGACATAGGACAGGACATGGGTCAGGACATGGGATAGGACATGGGGCAGAAAATAGGGCAGGACATGGGGCAGCACATGGGACTTGGGGCAGGACATGGTGCAGAACATGGGGCAAAACATGGGACAGGACATGGGGCAGGACATGGTGCAGGACAGGGGGCTGGACGTGGGGCAGAACATAAGGCAGGACATGGGGCAGGACATGAAGCAGTACATGGGGCAGGACATGGCCTAGGACCTGGCTCGCTACATGGATAGGACATGAGGGCTGAAAATAGGGCAGGACATGTGGCAGAATCTGGAACAGGACATGGGGCAGGTCATGGTGCAGGACATGGGAAAGGACGTTGGGCATGACATAGGGCAAGACATGGGATAGGATATGGGGCAGAAAAAAGGGCAGGACTTGTGGCAGGACCTGGAACAGGACATGGGGCAGGACATGGGGCAGGACATGGGGCAGGACATGGGGCAGGACATAGGCAGGACAAGAGACAGGACATGGGACAGAACATGAGGCAGGCTGTAGGGCAGGACATGGGACATAACATGGAAAAGGACATCGGGCAGGACATGAGCAGAAGATAGGACAGGACATAGGTCATGGGGCAGGACATGGGGCATGGACGTGGAGCAGGACATGCATAAGGACATGGGGCCGGACATAGGTTAGGACATGGGGCAGGACATGGGACAGGACATAGGGCAGTACATAAGGCATGACGTGAAGCAAGACATAGGGCAGGAAATGGGGTAGGACATGGGGCAGGACATGGGGTAGGACACTGGACTGGACATGGAGCAGGACATTGGACAGGTTATAGGACATGGGCAGGACATGGGGCAGGACGTTGGTCAGGAAATAGGGCAGGACATTGGGCATGTTATAAGGCAAGACATGGGACAGGACATGGTGCAGGACATGGGACAGGACATGGAACAGGACATGTGATAGGACATGGGGCAGAAATTTAGGCAGGACATGTGGCAGGACCTGGAACAGTACATGGGGCAGAACATGGGGCAGGACCTGGCGCAGGACATGGGACAGAACATAGGTCATGGGCAGGACATGGGGCAGGACGTGGGGGTAGGACGTTGGGCATGACACAGGGCATGACATGGGATAGGACATGGGGCAGGTCAAGGGGCAGGACATGCGACGGGACTTGAAAAAGGACTTAGGGCAAGACATGGGGCAGGACATGGGCAGGACAAGGGACAGGTCATGGGTCAGGACATGGGATAGGACATGGTGCAGAAAATGGGGCAGGACGTGCTGCAGGACCTGGAACAGGACATGGGGCAGGACATGGGGCAGGACATGGGTCAGGGCATAGGGAAGGACATCGGGCAGGATATAGGGCAGGAACTGGGGTACGACACGTGTCAGGACATGGGGTAGGACATGGGACTGGAGATGGGGCAGGTCTTTGGACAGGACATAGGACATGGGGCAGGATATAGGGCAGAACGTGGTGCAGGACATGGGACAGGACACAGGACAGGACATTCGGCAGGACCTGGGGCAGGACATGGGACAGAACATAGGTCATGGGCAGGACATGGGGCAGGACGTGGGTCAGTACATGCATTAGGACATGGGCCGGACATATTTTTTTTTTTTTTTTTTTTCAGTCAAAAAGTTCTCATAATGTAGGTATACCTATGCAGCAGAACGTACAGACTATTTTTTAGAATTAAAACTAAGTACTATACTAAAACACAATGACATACAATGTTGACATTCTTATGAACTAATAATAATCATAATAAAGATAGTAATAATAATAATACTACTGATATAATAATGATTATAATAAAAACAAAAATAAGGATAGAAATAACAACACTTTTTTACAACTTTACATTTGGACATCTAATTGCTGATTTGAATTCTTCCACAGTATAAAACACATTTTTACGAGGAACTTTTTTAATCGAGATTTGAACTTATTTACAGCTTATTGTTTAATATCTTTAGGTAATTAACCTTATATAAAAGCTTTAAAATGCAATGTTCAACTTTTTAGTTTGTGGGTGGCTGGCTGGGTGGATGGGTGGCTGGCTGGCTGGGATGTAACCGGCCGCTCTACTGTTTATAGAAATTGCTAAATTCGATTAAACACGTACGGAAATGGGCTAGAATTTTTCAGTATTAACTTTTACATTGGCGTGCGACATTTTCACAGCGATTTAAAATCGTTTTCATGGTGAAAAGTTGCTAAATATGACGGCAAGATATCTCAGAGCCAGGCGATGCAGCTCGATTTTTATAACTCTTTTAATACTCAAGTTTTTCTAGCCTCGAGCTTCTCGGTGATTTTTCATGCATTCGTATTAAAGTTGTTGATGTAATTGAGCGAAATCACATTCAATTGGGATCGTTTTACGTGCAAAAAGAATTAATTTTGCTAATAAACTGACAGCTTTGATCAATTGTTTGCTTTTTTGTCACCACGGCAAGGTGTACGAAATCGTGAATGTATCTTCTCAGCAGTGCATTCAGGAAATTCAAACGTCAAATTAAAACGTCAAATTGAAACGTCAAAGTCAACGTCAATGTCAAATTCTTTTCAAAATCTCCAGAACTGAAGGGAAAACGTGTGAAATTGGCTTATATTATTCAAATACAGTTTAACATCCCGCTACGTCTTTTTCACGATGATTAGGAAGTGTTTTAGTATAGTAAAAGTATCAAAAATATTGTTGGTGTTCGGCTAGCAAGATACAAAAGAGTCACTTGATTCATCTCGACATTGTATGGTATTGTAAATGATTGTATTATACTGCATAGTATTGTACGGTATTTTATTTTAATTTATGGTATTCTATGGTATTCTATGGTATTGGATGTTATTTAATGGTATTGAATATTATTGTTTGAAATTGTATGGTATTGAATGTAAATGATTGGTATCCTATAGTATTTTAAAGTATTCCATGGTATTCTATGGTATTCTATGGTATTGTATTGTATTGTATTCTATAGAAATGTATGGTATTCTATGGTATTCTAAGGTATTGTATTGTAATGTATAGAAATGTATGGTATTCTATGGTATTCCATAGAATTGTATGGTATTGTATGGTATTCTATGGTGTTCTATGGTATTCTATGGTATTCTATGATATTCTATAATATTCTATGGAGTTCTATGGTATTCTATGATATTGTATGGTATTCTATGGTATTGTATGGTATCCTATGGTATTCCATAGAATTGTATGGTATTCTATGGTATTCTATGGTTTTCTATGGTATTCTATGGTATTCTATGGTATTCTATAATATTCTATGGAGTTCTATGGTATTCTATGATATTGTATGGTATTCTATGGTATTGTATGGTATTCTATGGTATTCTATGGTATTCCATGGTATTCCATGGAGTTATATGGTATTCTATGATATTGTTTGGTATTATATAGTCTACTACGGTATTCTATGGTCTTCTATGGTATTCTTTAATAAACTATGGTATTCTATGGTATTTTATGGTATTATTTGGTATTCTATGATATTGTATTGTATTCTTTGGTATTCTATGAAATTCTATGGTATTCTATGGCATTTTATATTATTCTGTGATATTGTATGGTATTGTATGGTATTGTATGATATTCTATGGTATTCTATGGTATTTTATGGAGTTCTATAGTATTCTATGATATTCTATGGTATTCTATGGTATTCTATGGTATTCTATAGAGTTCTATGGTATTCTATGATATTGTATGGTATTGTATGGTATTCTTTGGTATTCTCTGGTATTCTATGGTACTCTTTGGTACTCTTTGGTATTTTATGGAGTTCTATGGTATTATATGGTATTCTATTGTATTCTATGGGGTTCTTTGGTATTTTATGATATTGTATTGTATTCTATGGTGTTCTATGGTAAACTATGGTATTCTATGGTATTCTATGGAGTTCTATGGTATTGTATGATATACTATGATATTCTATGGTATTCTATGATTTTTCTATGATATTCTATGGTATTTTATGGTATTCTTTGGTATTCTCTGGTACTTTTTGGTATTCTTTGGTATTGTATGGAGTTCTATGGTGTTATATGGTATTCTATGGTATTCTATGGTGTTCTATGGTATTATATTGTATACTATGGTAAACTATGTTATTCTATGGGGTTCAATTGTATTCTATGGAGTTCAATTGTATTCTATGGAGTTCAATTGTATTCTATGGTATTCTATGGTGTTCTATGGTGTTCTATGGTATTCTATGGTATTCTATGGTATTCTATAATATTTTATGGTATTCTATGATATTGTATGGTATTCTATGGTAGTCTATGGTATTCTATGGTATTCTTTGGTATTCTATGGTATTCCATGATATACTATGGTATTATTTGGTATTCTATGGTATTCTATGGTATTCTATGGTATTATTTGGTATTCTTTGGTATTCTATGGTATTCTGTGGTTTTCTATGGTATCCATGATATTCTATGGTATTATTTGGTATTCTTTGATATTCTATGGTATTATTTGGTATTCTATGGTATTCTATGGTATTCTATGGTATTCTATGATATTCTATGATATTATTTAGTATTTTATGGTATTCTTTGGAATTCTATAGTATTCTATGGTATTCTATGGTATTATTTAGTATTCTATGGTATTCTATGGTATTATTTGGTATTCTATGGTATTCTATGGTATTCTGCGGTATTCTATGGTATTCTATGGTATTCTTTGGTATTTATGATATTCTATGGTATTCTATGGTATTCTATGGTATTGTATTGTATTGTATGGTATTGTATGGTATTGTATGGTATTGTATGGTATTGTTTAATATTGTTTGGTATTTTATGGGTTTGTTTGGTATTATATGGGTTTGTTTGGTATTCTATGGCATTTTATGGTATTGTATTGTATTGAATGTTTTTCTATGGTATTTTATGATATTCTATGGTATTGTATGGTATTGCATGGCTGTGGTCCTTTTAAGAGGCTTTGGATAGGGCATCAAAGAAAACTCGAGACACGTTTAAACCAAAATGCCCACTCCCTCAAAATCGTAAGGTGCCGTTAGGCAGCGGGTACTGCTAGTAGATTATATAAAAGCAGGCCTGTCGGGTTCACTTGTTTTTTTATTACAGTTAATTTTTCTCGAGGTAGTTTGAAGTTGTTTTTATTTATAGTCTTATGGTTATGGTCATGTGCAGAAAAATGGTCCTGATTAGTTTTTATAAAGGTTTGGAGTTGATAAATGAAAAGATTAGGCATTGTCATGATCTGTAGTAATTCAAAATATTTGCGACAGGATTTGTTAGGTTTTAAATTTAGCATAGTACGGATTACTTTGTTTTGGAGTGTGAATATTTTTTTGTGATTTTGAGAATTACCCCAGATCATTTTGCCATATCTCATATGGGACTCAAAGAGGCCATGGTATGTCATTTTAAGGGTTTGTTTAGGAACTATGTTTTTGAGTATTCGGATTGCATAAATTTGTTTAGAGAGTTTATTTTGAAGTGATTCTATTTGGTGTTTCCAGTTTAGTTGCTCATCTATTTCTATTTCTAAAAATGGTGCCCGGTCAGTTATTTCAATATTTTCCCCATTTGCCGTTACCACATGTAAAGGTTGGGATAGGGAAATATTACCTTTTATTTTGAATTTTATAGTCTGAGTTTTTTTAGAGTTTAGGGTTAATTGATTATATTTAAGCCACTCGCAGAGTTCCTCCATTGCTTTAGTAGCTTTATCCTCCGTATTTTTTAATAGCTGATCGGCAACTAAAAGACTAGTGTCGTCAGCAAACATTGTTAATTTAGCGTTAGTTATATTTATAGGTAAATCATTAATATAAATAAGGAACAATAGGGGGCCCAGAGTACTCCCTTGGGGGATTCCTTGAACAATAGTTAATTCGTTAGAGTAAAAGTTTTTGATTGTATTATTAGAGTCTACACCATTTATAATTACTGACTGTTTTCTGTTACTTAGATAAGATTTTAACAAATTGTTAGCTGTTCCTCTAATTCCATAATGGTATAGTTTTAATAATAATAATTCGTGGTTGACACAGTCAAAAGCTTTACTTAAGTCACATAGAATCCCAATAACTTGATTTTTTGCACTTAATGCCATAGTCACGTCTTCCATAAAATTAAAAATTGCTGTTTCAGTAGACTTATTTTTTAAAAATCCATGCTGTTCATTAGTGAGTATATTAAATTTTGTCATGAATCCTATAAGACGTTTAAACATTAGTTTTTCTAGTATTTTTGAAAACGGATTTAGTAGTGAGATCGGCCTGTAGTTACCAATAACGTTTTTTGCTCCTTTTTTATGCAGCGGGAGGAATTTGGCAATTTTAAATAAATCAGGGAACGTTCCAGTCGCAAATGACTCATTACAAATTTGAAGTATTGGTTCTAAAAGGTATGGAGAGCAATTTTTTATTATTTTAGATGGTATATCATCAAGTCCCGATGTATTTTTTTGTTCATTTATAATTTGTCTTACCTCCGTATACGTAGCAGGAAACAAGAACATTGAGTGTTTATTTGCGGGATACTTCTGAAGTTTAATAATCGCTTGTTTTGGATCAAATTTAGGTATGCTGCTATCAAGTTTCGCACAGTTGATAAAATATTCATTAAATTCATTTGCAATTTCTGTTGGTGTATCTAGTATTTTTCCATTGATTGTTATTTCTGTAATCCTACTATTAGTTCTAGTTGTTCTACCTATTTCTTTATTTACTAAATTCCAAGAGGTTTTCATGATATTTTTAGATTGTCACTGTTTACAGACCGGGTGGCGATATGGATGTCTTCCTTAATGTAATGGAATCCGTTCTAGTCAGGCTTGCCAGAACGGGTGTCAACATCGTTGTTTGCGGTGATTTCAATATCGACTTTCGGAGTAAGATAGGGAAGATAGGGAAGATCCTTAATGATATGCTAGGTCTGCTCTCCTCTTTTGATATCAGGCCATTAATTAGCACGGCCACTAGAGTAACAGCAAGTAGTGCGACGTGCATTGATAACATCTTGACCAATATTAAAGACATACAAAAGCTGACATCAGTAGAAACTTGCTTTTCCGACCATGACCGACCTATAATGAACATAACCTGCAAAAGTTCAGCCATTGCTTAACTGAAACATCATGGGATGAGGTTCTAAATCTCGAGGACGTTAACGAAAAATACAGCCAGTTTGTAAAAATCTACACCAAAACCTTTAAAAAATGTTTTCCGTTAAAGACGGTGAAAAGTAGCTACAATCACAAACGTCACGTTTGGCTTGATGAAAAATTGAAGGCTATGCGAGAAAAGACTAAGAGCTGCTACAGAAGGTTCAAAATGTCTGGCGGAACAGAATCTAGGAAGAAATTTCACAGCGTGCGGCGTACGTATAAGAAAGCGTTGCAAGAGGCTAAACTTAAGTTCTACTCGAAGATGATTTCCGATTCCAGTAACCAGTCAAAAACAATGTGGACCATTGCAAACCAAAACTCAAGCAACAGGAAACTAGAGAAGAAAGAAATAGACGCCATCAAGGAAGGTGACGTGATCGTAACAGACCCTAGGAAGATTGCAGTGGTGTTTAATGACTACTTCCGCGATGTAGCCTCCAAACTAGTAGCCTCGAACTCAAGTACCGACGAAGACGCTATGATAAAGTTAGGCGCTGCCTCCAGGACATGGACAAATTCAATGTTTCTGCACCCGGTTACGACAAACGAATTGCTCCAAGCACTATGCGATCTCGGCAATAAGCTCTCCGCCGGGGTGGACGAAATCCCCCTGAAAATAGTTAAACTTTGTTCGGTAGGGATAACACATGTGCTAGTGAATATTTTCAATTGCTCACTAAGCACTGGCATGTTCCCAGAAGAAATGAAATATTCAAAGGTAGTGCCAATCTTCAAGGCTGGTAGTAGAAATTTGGTAGCTAACTACCGACCAATCTCCATTCTGCCGTCTTTCTCAAAAATTTTAGAAAAAATAATGTTCGGAAGACTTGTCAACTTCTGCGATAAATTTAATATTCTCTCCGAAAATCAGCACGGTTTTAGGAAAGGTAGAAGTACTCCTTCCTCCGCTCATGAATTTATAGAGAAGACCCTCATTGCAAAGGACAAGAAACTATTCGCCATGGGAATCTTCTTTGATCTGACTAAGGCGTTCGACACGGTTCAACATAACCTACTTCTTAAAAAACTACATCACTACGGAGTACGGGGCATAGCAAACAACTGGTTCCAGTCGTACTTGTCATCACGGTTCCAGCGAATAGAAATTATTGCAGACGGAAAAAGTGGAACGTCAGGATGGACCAAGGTGAATATAGGAGTGCCGCAGGGATCCATCCTGGGGCCACTCCTATTTCTTATATATGTAAATGATATATCGGCCTCTACACAAGGTCTGCTGCTAACGCAGTTTGCAGACGATACAAGCGTGTTGGTAACCGGCGATGACCCTGTATCAAATCTGGCAAAGGCGAATTATTCTGTGAAGATAATCAATGACTGGTTTCACGTAAACAAGCTGACAGTCAATTACAATAAAACAGTTGTAGTTGACTTCTCGAGAAAGTCTAGTTTCGAACCTTCTGTTTATCTTGAAGATAAGAAACTATCAATAGTGAGTGACACAAAATTCCTTGGTTTCACCGTTGACAAATGTCTGAAATGGAGTGTACACATCGCATGCTTACTTCGTAAGTTACGATTCATTGTTTTCCAACTAAGAGCCTTGAAGAAGACTCTGAGACACAATTACTTGATGAGGTTTTACCACGCCAACTTCGAGTCAGTCCTGCGCTACGGAGTCGTATTCTGGGGAGGTGCAGCCGCATCTGAGCTGACAAAGATTTTTAAAATTCAGAAATACGCAGTAAGAGTCCTTACAAGAAAACCAAGAAGCGACAGCTGCAGGGGAGTTTTTAAAACGCTCAATATTCTCACACTTCCTAGTCTGTACATACTAGAAACGACCATGTTTGTCAAATCAAACCTAACGCTGTTCACCAACAAGGACTTCCATCCCTACAGTACTAGGTATAAAAAAACTCCCGGTCACCTCTAGTCACAAAACTGCGCTTTATGAAACAGGACTCTATTTTAATGGTATTAAATTTCTAAATTCTCTACCTGACGATCTCAAAAATGTTGAGGATTCTTTTGATTTTAAGACAAGACTGAAACAATTTCTAATAACCAAAGAATTTTATTCCACTGATGATTATGTTTTATGATTGTATCATATTATACTATATTAAAATTGTATTATATTGTGCTATGACTGTTCGAAAATGTATACACTTTTACAAAAATGGACAATGTATCACATGTAACACATGTATATTACTGCTAAAAATAAATAAAATAAATAAATTTTTTCAATTCCTTGTGAATGTGTTGTCTCTTGGCTGTTTTAATTGTTTTCCTTAGGACGCATGAGTATGTTTTAACATGACGACTCCAGACCGAGCTATTGACTTCTTTTCCTATAATTATTAGGCTTCGTTTGTGTTTGCAAGAATTTCTGATACCTTTTGTGATCCATGCGTTTCTTCTACGTATATTAGGATTAAGTCTCCTGAGTGGATAAGCTTTATTGAAGCTAGAATTAAGGACATTTGAAAAATGATAAGTTTTATTGTTCACATTATCCTGTTGAGTCACTATATCCCAACTTTCGTTCATCATAAGTGCTGCCATCTTTTTATCATTAAAAGTAAGGTAAAACCGTTTCTCAATGTAATTAATAGTCTCCCTAAAAACGTCATTGTTATCATTTGAATTTAAAACGTCCAGTGAAAGAATAATTGCTTTATGGTCAGACAGTCCATTTTCTTTAACTTTGAGTTCTAAATTTGTTAGTGCCAGGTTCGTTAAAATATTGTCTAAACAGGTAGCCGAAGAAAACGTGACTCTAGTTGGTTGATTAATAGTTAGTTTGATATTAAAAGAGTTTAAAAGTGAGCGTAACTTATGTTTGTTTTGACAGTTTCCAAGCATATTCAGATTGATATCTGTACTGATTAGAATTTTTCTTGTTTTATTCTCCTGCGTTATCATGGTTAATAACACTTCAAGTTTATTTATACATTTTTTAAAGCAAGCACTAGGTGATCGGTAGATGCATAGAATAACTGTATTCAGTTTCTCGAGCTCGATTGCTCAACACTCAAAGACTTTTTCTTCGCTCAATCTTACAATATCCAGTTTAGTTGAAAATTCAATCTTATCTCTAACAAAAATACAAGTTCCTCCATGAGAGTAAATTTCTCGTGAGAATATTGATGCAAGTTTAAAGTTTGGTAAGACAATGCAATCTGCTTCATTCTTTTTTAGCCAATGCTCTGACAAAGTGATAATATTTACATCTAAGTTTAAATCATTGATTGCTATATCTAATTCATTAATTTTAGAACGAATCGAACGGATATTTTGATAAAATATTGTGATACTGGATTTGGTTTTGCTTACATTACTATTTGATGGAAAATCGCTATTTGTGTCGTCGTAGTTTGTCCACTGTGTACCTGCTAGCGTACCTTTTCCACCAGGCCGGCGCTCTATTGTTATGGATTCACTCACACCTGTACATACGTCTTTGATGAGCGCGCTAATTCCGCTGGAGATGTCCTAGCGTGGTACCTGCTGCTGCGAGATAACGGTTGTCTGCAGCGAGCTGTCAGTCGTCTTCGCCTCTCTGATTCTTTGACTTTGTCTTGTCAGGTTATTGATACAGGAAACTGGGCCCGGCTGGGGTGGCTTGGGTTGGTAGGCTGGCCTGATCTTGGTTTCGCGGCTACTACGTTCACAGCTGCTATTGTAGCTGCTGCTGCTGATGATGGCTGCGTCTGCTGCTGATGTTGTCGGTAGCTGCTGTATCTGCTGCTGCTGATGATATTGATGAGGTGGCTGTTGATGCTGCTGCAGGAGTTGCTGCTGATGCGGTTGATGCTGCTGCAGTTGTTTCTGTTGCTGCTGCTGCGGCTGCGGCTGGTGATGTTGCTGCTGCGGTTGTTGCTGTTGCTGTTGGTGCTGAGGCTGCTGCGGTTGGTGCTGTAGCTGTTGTGGTTGGTGCTGAGGCTGCTGCTGCTGTTGAAGTCGACGGCTTCCGCTGTTGTTGGCTGCAATTGTTGTCAGCGGCTGCTGTTTCTTTGTGTCGTCGCGCTCTTGATAGGCTGGCATAATTTGTCTCGAGTCCGCATCCACGCAAAAGACTTTCCCGTTTACTTTTAATTTGTCAAATGTTACTACCGCATCATGGTTATCTGCGCGGGCGGCCACCATTTCAGTTATAAGGATCCTCCTGTCTTCTAACACTCGTTGAGAAAAGTCTTCATGGATAAAAAATTCACTGCCTCTCAGAAGTTTTTTGCTTCTAAACACTTGATCACGTTTTTTAAAACTTCTAAACTTAACAACAATCGCTCGTGGATGGCTTGATCTGTTTATTCGGTGGGATCTCTCGATATCGTCAGGCAATATTTCTACATTCAACATTTCCCAAGCAAAGTTAATTATCAAATTATCACAGTCGATCCACGTTTCTTTTCCGTTTCCTTCGTTCAGTCCTCGAAACACAAGGTTATTCCTACGGCTTTGGTTCTCCAGATATTCCTCTTTTTTAGAGATCACTATTAGTTTATTTGTTAAGTCAGAATTTTGCGATGTTAAAGATTGAATTGTGACTTCCATATCGTTTATCTTTGTTTCCAAAAAATTCACTTTCGATTCTACACTCGACAGTTTAGAATGTATCTCCAGCACATTAACTTCAACTGAGTCCAATTTTTCCACAACTGAGTCCAATTTTTCTACTTTAGCCATTATGGCATCGAGCTTATCGTCGGTAGTTGAAGTAGGACCCGGGTTTAATTCTACGCACCCGATTATTAATAATATCGCGATAACTGCTGCGCACAAAACACTATTCACTGTACACACTGATTCTCCGTCGCTAGCTATCGTTGCCCGGCGAGACACACGCACTTTGCCGGCCCACGAGCCGATCCTAGCCCGCCAGCTTACGACGTCAATCATTGCTGGAATTTCAAAATAGCTCCTACCTGGACAACCACCCTCGACCGCTGACTGAAGGTTAGGACATGGGGCAGGACATGGGACAGGACATAGGGCAGGACATGAGGCATGACATGAAGCAAGACATGGGGCAGGAAATAAGGTAGGACATGGGGCAGGACATGGAGCAGGACATTGGACAGGACATAGGACATGGGGCAGAACATGGGGCAGAACGTGCTGCAGGACATAGGAAAGGACAAAGAACAGGACATTGGGCAGGAAATGGGGGACATGGGACAGGACATAGGTCAGGAAATAGGGCAGGACATTGGGCATGTTATAAGGCAAGACATGGGACAGGACATGGTGTAGGACATGGGACAGGACATGGGTCAGGACATGGGTAAGGACATGGGGCAGAAAATTAGGCAGGACATGTGGCAGGACCTGGAACAGGACATGGGGCAGGACATGGAGCAGGACATGAGGCAGGATATGCGACAGGACATGGGGCAGGACATGGGGCAGGACATGGGGCAGGACATGCGGCAGGACATGCGACAAGACATTGGGCAGGACTGGGGGCAAGACATGGGGCAGGACATGGGCAGGAAATGGGGCTGGACAAGGGGCAAGACATGAGGCAGGATATGCGACAGGACATGGGGCAGGACATGGGCAGGAAATGGGGCTGGACAAGGGGCAAGACATGCGACGGGACATGAGGAAGGACTTAGGGCAAGACATGAGGCAGGACATGGGCAGGATATGAGACAGGTCATGGGTCAGGACATAGGATAGGACATAGGGCAGAAAATAGGGCAGGACAAGGGGCAGGACATGGGGCAGGACATGGGGCAGGGCATAGGGCAGGACATGCGGCAGGAAATAAGGCAGGAAATGGGGTAGGACACGGGGCAGGACATGGGGTAGGACATGGGACTGGACATGAGGCAGGACATCGGACAGGACATAGGACATGGGGCAGGATATGGGGCAGAACGTGGTGCAGGACATGGGACAGGACACAGGACAGGACATTGGGCAGGACCTGGGGCAGGACATGGGATCAAACAAAGGTCATGGGCAGGACATAGGGCAGGACGTGGGTCAGGACATGGGGCAGGACATTGGGCAAGACGTGTGACAAGACATAGGGCAAAACATGGGACAGGACATGGGTCAGGACATGGGGCAGGACATGGGGCAGGAAATGCAGAAGGACATGGGGCAGGGCATGTGTTATGGGGCAGGCCATGTGGCAAGGATGTGGAGCAGTATATGCATATGGACATGGGGCAGGACATAGGTTAGGACATGGGGCAGGACATGGGACAGGACATGGGGCAGGACATGGGACAGGATATAGGGCAGGGGAAGGGGTAGGATATAAGGCAGGACAAGGGGCTAAACGTTGGGCAGAACATAAGGCAGGACAAGGGACAGGACATGTGGCAGGACATAAGACAGGACATGGGGCAGGACATGGTACAGAACATGGGGCAGGACATTGGGCAAGACGTGTGACAAGACATAGGGCAAAACATGGGACAGGACATGGGTCAGGACATGGAGCAGGACATGGGGCAGGAAATGCAGAAGGACATGGGGCAGGGCATGTGTTATGGGGCAGGCCATGTGGCAAGGATGTGGAGCAGTATATGCATATGGACATGGGGCAGGACATAGGTTAGGACATGGGGCAGGACAAGGGACAGGACATGGGGCAGGACATGGGACAGGATATAGGGCAGGGGAAGGGGTAGGATATAAGGCAGGACAAGGGGCTAAACGTTGGGCAGAACATAAGGCAGGACAAGGGACAGGACATGTGGCAGGACATAAGACAGGACATGGGGCAGGACATGGTACAGAACATGGTGCAAGACATGGGGGAGGCCATTGGGCATGACATAGGGCAAGACATGGGACAGGACATGGGGCAGGACATGGCTCAGGACCTGGCTCGCTACATGGATAGAACATAAGGGCAGAAAAAAGGGCAGGACATGGGGCAGAATCTGAAACAGGACATGGGGCAGGACATAGGGAAGGAAATAGGGCAGAACATGCGGCATGACATGGAAAGGGACGATAGGCATGACATAGGGCAAGACATGGGATCGGAAATGGGGCAGGACATGAGGCAGGTCATAGGCAGGACAAGAGACAGGACATGGGGCAGGACATTAGGCAGGCCGTAGGGCAGGATATGGGACATAACATGGGAAAGGACATTGGGCAGGACATGAGCAGGAGAAAGGACAGGTCATAGGTCTTGGGGCAGGACATGGGGCATGGACGTGGAGCAGGACATGAATAAGGACATGGGGCCAGACATAGGTAAGGACATGGGGCAGGACATGGGACAGGACATAGGGCAGGACATGAGGAATAACATGAAGCAAGACATAGGGCAGGAAATGGGGTAGGACATGGGGCAGGACATGGGGTAGGACACTGGACTGGACATGGAGCAGGACATTGGAAAGGACTAAGGACATGGGGAAGGACATGGGGCAGAACGTGGTGCAGGAAATAGGAAAGGACATAGAACAGGACATGGGGCAGGAAATAGGGGACATGGGACAGGACATAGGTCATGGGCAGGACATGGGGCAGTACGTTGGTCAGGAAATAGGGCAGGACATTGGGAATGTTATAGGGCAAGACATGGGACAGGACATGGGGCAGGATATGGGACAGGACATAGGTCAGGACATGGGATAGGACATGGGGCAAACAATTAGGCAGGACATGGGGCAGGACCTGGAACAGGACATGGGGCAGGACATGGGGCAGGACATGCGACAAGACATTGGGCAGGACTTGGGGCAAGACATGGTGCAGGACATTGGCAGGAAATGGGGCTGGACAAGGGGCAAGACATGCGACGGGACTTGGGGAAGGACGTAGGGCATGACATGGGGCAGGACATGGGCAGGACATGAAACAGGTCATGGGTCAGGACATAGGATACGACATTGGTCAGAAAATGGGCCAGGACATGGGGCAGGACATTGGGCAGGACATGGTGCTGGGCATAGGGCAGGACATGCGGCAGGACATAGGGCAGGAAGTGGGGTAGGACACGGGGCAGAACGTGGTGCAGGACATGGGATAGGACATGGGGCAGGACATGGGCAGGACATGGGACAGGTCATGGGTCAAGACATGGAATAGGAAATGGGGCAGAAAATGGGGCAGGACGTGGTGCAGGACCTGGAACAGGATATGGGGCAGGACATGGGGCAGGACATGGGGCAGGGCATAGGGAAGGACATGGGACTAGACACGGGGCAGGACATCGGACAGGACATAGGACATAGGGCAGGATATAGGGCAAAACGTAGTGCAGGACATGGGACAGGACACAGGACAGGACATTGGGCAGGACCTGGGGCAGGACATGAGACAGAAGAAAGGTCATGGGCAGAACATGGGGCAGCACGTGGGTCAGGACATGGGCAGGACATGAGGCAGGACATGGGACAGAAAATGAGGCAGGCGGTGGGGTAGGACAAGGGACATAACATGGGAAAGGACATGGGGCAGGACATGGGGCAGGACATGGGGCGGGATGTTTGACAGGATTCGGGGCAGGACTTAAGGCAAGACATGGCGCAGGACATGGGCAGGACATGAGGCAAGCCGTGGAGCAGGAAATAGTTCATAACATGGGAAATTACATAGGGAAGGACATGAGCTGGACATGGGACAGGACACGAGTTAGGACATCAAATAGTACATGGGGCAGAAAATAGGGTAGGACATGGGGCAACACCTGAAACAGGACATGGGGCAGGAGATGTGGCAGGACCTGGGGCAACACATGCAACAAGACATGGGGCAGGAAATGGGGCAGGACATGGGGCAGGACATGGGGCAGGACATCAGACTGGACATAAGACATAGGGCAGGATATGGGGCAGAACGTGGTGCAGGACATGGGACAGGACATGGGGCAGGACATGCGACAGGACATAGGACAGAAAATGCAGCAGGACATGGGGCAGGGCATGGGTTCGGACATGACACTGAACATTGGGCAGGGTTTGGAGCAAGACATGGGGCACGACATGGGCAGGACATGAGTCAGGACATGGGAAAGGACAAAGGTTATGGGGCAGGAAATGGGGCAAGAAAGTGGTGCAGTATATGCCTAAGGACATGGGGCAGGACATAGGTTAGGACATGGGGCAGGACATGGGACAGGATATGGAGCAGGACATGTTGCATGACATGGGGCAGGACATGGGACAGGATATAGGGCAAGAAATGGGGCAGGACATCGGACAAGACATAGGACTTGGGGCAGGACATGGTGCAAAACATGGGGCAAAACATGGGACAGGAAATGGGGCAGGACATAGAGCAGGACAGGGGGCTGGACGTGGGGCAGAACATATGGCAGGGCATGGGGCAGGACATGAAGCAGGACATTAGACAGGACATGGGGCAGGACATGGTACAGAACATCGTGCAGGACATGGCGAAGGACATTAGGCATGACATAGGGCAAGACATGGGACAGGACATGGGGCAGGACATGGCTCAGGACCTGGCTCGCTACATGGATAGGACATGAGGGCAGAATATAGGGCAGGACATGGGGCAGAATCTGGAACAGGACATGGGGCAGGACATGGGGCAGGACATGGGGCAGGACATGCGACGGTACATGGGGCAGGACTTGGGGCAAGACATGGGGCAGGACATGAAAAGGACATAGGACATGGGGCAGGATATGGGGCAGAACGTAGTGCAGGACATGGGACAGGAAACAGGACAGGACATTGGGCAGGACCTGGGGCTGGACATGGGACAGAACATAGGTCATGGGCAGGACAAGGGGCAGGACATGCGACAGGACATGGGGCAGAAAATGCAGCAGGACATAAGGCAGGGCATAGGTTCGTACATGCCATGGAACATTGGGCAGGACCTTGAACAGGACATGGAGCAGGACATTGAACAAGACATGGGGCAGGACATGGAACAGGACTTGGGACAGGACCCTTGGCAGGACATAGGACAGGACACAGGACAAGACATTGAGCAAGACATGGGGCAGGACATGGGACAGGACTTGGGACAGGACCCTTGGCAGGACATGGGGCAGGACATGCGACGGGACATTGAGCAGGACTTAGGATACGACATGGGAAAGGACATGGGCAGGACATCAGGCAAAACATATGACAAGACATAGGTCATGGGGCAAGCACTTGGAGCAGGACATGCATAAGGACATATGGCAGGACATAGGTTAGTACATGGGGCAGGACATGGGACAGGACATAGGTCATAGGCAGGACATGGGCTAGGACGTGATTCAGGACATGGGGCAGGACATTGGGCATGTCATAGGGCAAGACATGAGACAGAACATGGGGTAGGACATGGGAAAGAACATGGGTCAGGACTTGAGATAGGACACGGGGCAGAAAATGGGGCAGGACATTAGGCAGGACCTCAAATAGGACATAGGGCAGGAGGTGATGCAGGACATGGGGCAGGACATAGGGCAGGACATGGGACAGGACATGGGGCAGGACATGAGGCAGGGCATGGGATAGGACATAAGCCAAGCCATGGGGCAGGACATGGGACATAACATGGGAAAGGACATGAGGCAGGACATGAGCAGGACATGAGGCAGGACATGGGACAGAAAACGAGGCAGGCCGTGGGGTAGGACATGGGACATAACATGGGAAAAAAAATGGGCAAGGACATGAAAAGGACATCGGGCAGGACATGGGGCGGGATGTGCGACGGGACATGGGGCAGGACTTAAGGCAAGACATGGGGCTGGACATGGGCAGGACATGAGGTCGGACGTGGGACAGGACATGCGGAAGCCCGCGAGGCAGGACATGGTACATAACATGGGAAAGAACATGGGGAAGAACATGAGCCGGGCATGGGACAGGACATGGTGCAGGACAAGGGGCAGGACATGCAACGGGACATGGAGAAGAACTAAGGGCAAGACATGGGGCAGGACATGGGCAGGACATGGGACAGGTCATGAGTCAGGACATGGGATAGGACATGGGGCAGAAAATGGGGCAGAACATGGGGCAGGACATGGGGTAGGACATAGGACAGAATATAGAACAGGAAATTGGGCAGGAAATGGGGGACATGCGACAGGACATTGGTCATGGGCAGGACATGGGGCAGGACGTTGGTCAGGAAATGGGGCAGGACATTGGGTATGATATAGGACAAGACATGGGACAGGACATAAGGTCAGGACATGGGACAGGACAAGTGGCAGGACATTGGACAGGACTTGGGGCAGGACTTGGGGAAGGACATGGGGCAGGACATGGGACACGACATGGGGCAGGACATGGGGCAAGACATTGGGCAAGATATGGGACAGGACATGGGGCAGGACATGGCTCAGGACATTGGACAGGACCTAGGACATGGGGCAGGATATGGGGCAGAACGTGGTGCAGGACATGGAACAGGACATGGGATGGGAAATAGGGCAGGAAATGGGGCAGGACATTTGGCAGGACCTGAAACAGGTCATGGGGCAGAAGCCGTTGCAGGACATGGGGCAGGACATGCGACAGGACATGGGGCAGGACATGCGGCAGGACATGGGGCTGGACGTAGGGCAGGAAATAGGACAGGACATGGGGCAGGATATGGGGCAGTACATGGAGCAGGACATGGGACAGGACATGGGGCAGGACATGGGGCAAGACATGAGGCAGGACATGGGCAGGACATGAGGCAGGACATAGGACAGGACATGAGCAGGCCGTGGGTCAGGACATGCAAAAGGACTTATGGCAGGACATTGGTTAGGGCATGAAACATGACATTGGGCAGGACATTAGGCAGGACATGGGATAGGACATGAGGCAGGCCGTGGGGCAGGACAAGGGACATAACATGGGAAATGACATAGGGAAGGACATTAGCCGGGCATAGGACAGGACATGGTGCAGGACAAGGGGCAGGATATTGGACAGGTCATGGGTCAGGACATGGGATAGGACATGGGGCAAAAAATGGGGCAGGACATAGGGCAGAACATGGGGTATGACATGGGACTGAACATGGGGCTGGACATCGCACAGGACATGTGACATGGGGCAGGATATGGGGCAGAACGTGGCGCAGGACATGAAACAGGACACAGGACAGGACATTGGGCAGGACTTGGGGCAGGACATAGGACAGAACATAGGTCATGGGCAGGACATGGGGCAGGACGTGGGCCAGGACATGGGGCAGGACATGGGGCAGGACATGGGACTGAACATGGGGCAGGACATGGGGCAGGACATGGGACACGACATGGGGCAGGACATCGAGCAAGACAAAGGGCAGGACATGGGACAGGACATGGGGCATGACATGGCTCAGGACATTGGACAGGACATAGGACATGGGGCAGGTAATGTGGCAGAACGTGGTGCAGGACATAGAACAGGACATGGGATGGGACATGGGGCAGACAATAGGGCAGGACATGGGGCAGGACCTGGGGTAGGACATGGGACTGGACATGGGGCAGGACATCGGATAGGACCTGGGGCTGGACATGGGACAGAACATAGGTCATAGGCAGGACAAGGGGCAGGACGTGGGTCAAGACATGGGCCCGGACATAGGGCAGGACATGGGGCAGGACTTGGGTTAGAATATACGGCAGGAAATGGGGAAGAAAAATGGGGCAGGACACCGGACAGGACATAGGACTTTGGGCAGGACATGTTGCAGAACGTTGGGCAGGACATGCAACGGGACATGGGGCAGGACTTGGGGCAAAACATGGGGCAGAACATGAGCAGGACATGAGACAGGAGATGGGACAGAAAATAAGGCAGGCCGTGGGGTAGAACATGGGACATGACATGGGAAAGGACATGGGGCAGGACAAGAAAAGGACATGTGGCAGTACATAGGACGTGGGCAGGACATGGGGTAGGACATGGGGCAGGACATGCGACAGGAAATAGGGCAGGAAATGCAGCAGGACATTGAGCAGGACTTGGAGCAAGACTTGGGGCTCGACATGGGCAGGACATGAGTCAGGACATGGGATAGGACATGAGGCAGGCCATGGGGCAGGACATGGGACATAACATGGGAAAGACATGGGGCAGGACATGAGCAGGACATGGGAAAGGACAAAGGTTATGGGGCAGGACATGGGGCAAGAAAGTGGTGCAGTATATGCCTAAGGACATAGGGCAGGACATTGGTTAGGACATGGGGCAGGACATGGGACAGGACATGGGGCAGGACATGGGGCATGACTTGGGGCAGGACATGGTACAGGTTATAGGGCAGGAAATAAGGTAGGACATTAGGCAGGACATCGGACAAGACATAGGACTTGAAGCAGGATATGGTGCAGAACATGGGGCAAAACATGGGACAGGAAATGGGGCAGGACATAGAGCAGGACTGGGGGCTGGATGTGGGGCAGAACATAAGGCAGGGCATGGGGCAGGACATGAAGCAGGACATAAGACAGGACATGGGGCAGGACATGGTACAGAACATCGTGCAGGACATGGAGTAGGACATTAGGCATAACATAGGGCAAGACATGGGACAGGACATGCGACAGGACATGGGGCAGAAAATGCAGCAGGACATGGGGCAGAGCATGGGTTCGGAAATGCCATTGAACATTAGGCAGGACCTTGAACAGGACATGGGGCAGGACATGTGGCAGGACATTGGGCAGGACTTGGGGCAGGACATGGGGCAGGACATGGGGCAGGATATGGGACATGACATATGCAAGAAAAGGGGCAAGACATAGGGCAAGACATGGGACAGGACATGGGGCAGGACATGGCTTAGGACATTGGACAGGACATAGAACATGGGGCAGGACATGGAGCAGAACGTGGTGCAGGACATAGAACAGGACATGGGATGGGACATGGGGTAGACAATGGGATAGGACATGGGGCAGGACATAGCTCAGGACCTGGCTCGCTACATGGATAGGACATGAGGGCAGAAAATAGTGCAGAACATGGGGCAGAATCTGGAACAGGACATGGGGCAGGACATGGGGCAGGACATGGGGCAGGACATGGGGCAGGACATGGGGCAGGACATGGGACAGGACATGAGACAGGACATGGGGCGGAAAATGCAGCAGGACATGGGGCAGGGCATGGGTTCGGACGTGACACTGAACATTGGGCAGGACTTGGAGCAAGACATGAGACACGACATGGGCAGGACATTAGGCAGGGCATAGGGCAGGACATGAAGCTGGACATAAGACAGGACATGGGGCAGGACATGGTACAGAACATCGTGCAGGACATAGGGAAGGACATAAGGCATGACATAGGGCAAGACATGGGACAGGACATGGGGCAGGACATGGCTCAGGACCTGGCTCGCTACATGGATAGGACATGAGGGCAGAAAAAATTGCAGAACATGGGGCAGAATCTGGAACAGGACATGGGACAGGACATGGGGCAGGACATGGGACAGGACATGCGACAGGACATGGGGCATAAAATGCAGCAGGACATGGGGCAGGGCATGGGTTCGGACATGCCATTAAACATTGGGCAGGACCTTGAACAGGACATGGGGCAGGACATAAGGTAGGACATTGGGCAGGACTTGGGGCAGCACATGGGGCAGGACATGGGGCAGGACATGGGACATGACATGGGGCAGGACATGGGGCAAGACATAGGGCAAGACATGGGACAGGACATAGGGCAGGACATGGCTCAGGACATTGGTCAGGACATAGGACGTGGGGCAGGACATGGGGCAGAACGTGGTGCAGGACATAGAACAGGACATGGGATGGGACATGGGGAAGACAATAGGGCAGGACATGGGGCAGGACCTGGGGCAGGACATGGGGCAGGACATGGGGCAGGGCATTGGGCAGGACATGGGGCAGGACATAGGGCAGGAAATGGGGTCGGAAACTTGGCAGGACATGGGGTAGGACATGGGACTTGACATAGGCAGGACATCGGAAAGGACATGAGACATGGGGCAGGATATGGGGCAGAACGTGGTGCAAGACATGGGACAGGACATAGAACAGGACATTGGGCAGGAATTGTGGGACATGAGACAGGACATAGGTCAAGGGCAGGACATGGGGCAGGACATGGGGCAGGACATGGGACAAGACATGGGTCAAGACATGGGATAGGACACGGGACAGAAAGTTGGGCAGGACATGAGGCAGGACCTGGAACAGGACATGGGGCAGGACATGAGATAGGACATGAGGCAGGCTGTGGGGCAGGACATGGCACAGAACATGGGAAAGGACATTGGGCAGGACATGAGCAGGACATGGGACAGGACATAGGTCATGGAGCAGGCCATGGGGCATGGACGTGGTGCAGGACATGCATAAGGACATGGGTGAGAACATAGGCTAGGACATGGGGCAGGACATGAGACAGGCCATGGGGCAGGACATGGGGCATGATATGGGACAGGAAAAAGGACTTGGGGCAGGACTTGGTGCAGGACAAGGGTCAGGACATGGGGCAGGACATGGGGCAGGACATGCGACGGGACATGGGGCAGGACTTAGGGCAAGACATGGGGCAGGACATAAAAAAGGACATGGGGCAGGACATAAGACGTGGGCAGGACATAAACAGGACACGAAGCAGGAAATGAGGCAGGACATGGGTTAAAATAGTGCAGAAAATGGGGAAGAAAAATGGGGCAGTACACCAGACAGGACAGAGGACTTGGGGCAGGACATGGTGCAGAACATAGGGCAAAACATGGGACAGGACATAGGGCAGGACATGGGGCAGGACATGGGGCAAGACATGGGGTAGGACACTGGACTGGACATGGAGCAGAACATTGGACAGGACATAGGACATGGGGCAGGACATGAGGCAGAACGTGGTGCAGGACATAGGAAAGGACATAGAACAGTACATTGGGCAGGAAATGGGGGACATGGGACAGGACATAGGTCATGGGCAGGACATGGGGCAGGACATGGGGCAGGACATAGGTCATGGAGCAGGCCATGGGGCATTGACGTGGAGCAGGACATGCATAAGGACATGGGTTAGGACATAGGCTAGGACATGGGGCAGGACATGAGACAGGCCATGGGGCAGGACATGGGGCAGGATATGGGACAGGAAAAAGGACTTGGGGCAGGACTTGGTGCAGGACAAGGGGCAGGGCATGGGGCAGGACATGGGGCAGGACATGTGACGGGACATGGGGCAGGACTTAGGGCAAGATATGGGGCAGGACATAAAAAAGGACATGGGTCAGGACAAAGGACGTGGGCAGGACATAAAGCAGGACATGAAGCAGGAAATGAGGCAGGACATGGGTTAAAATAGTGCAGAAAATGGGGAAGAAAAATGGGGCAGTACACCAGACAGGACAGAGGACTTGGGGCAGGACATGGTGCAGAACATAGGGCAAAACATGGGACAGGACATAGGGCAGGACATGGGGCAGGACATGGGGCAGGACATGGGGTAGGACACTGGACTGGACATGGAGCAGGACATTGGACAGGACATAGGACATGGGGCAGGACATGAGGCAGAACGTGGTGCAGGACATGCATAAGGATATGGGACCGGACATAGGTCAGGAAACGGGGCAGGACATGGGACAGGACATAGGGCAAGACATGAGGCATGACATGAAGCAAGACATGGGGCAGGAAACGGGGTAGGACATGGGGCAGGACATGGGGTAGGAAACTGGACTGGACATGGAGCAGTACAATGGAACGGACATAGGACATAGGGCAGGACATGAGGCAGAACGTGGTGCAGGACATACAAAAGGACATAGAACAGGACATTGGGCAGGAAATGGGGGGCATGGGACAGGACATAGGTCATGGGCAGGACATGGAGCAGGACGTTGGTCAGGAAATGGGGCAGGTCATAGGGCATAAAATGGGGCTTGACATGGGGCAGAACATGGGGTAGAACATGGGACTGGACATGGGGCAGAACATGAGGCAGGACATGAGGCAAGATATACGACAGGACATGGGGCAGGACATGGGGAAGGACATAGGGCAGTACATGGGTTAGGACATGCGACAAGTTATTGGGCAGGACATGGGGCAGGACATGGGCAGGATATGGGGCTGGACAAGGGGCAAGACATGGGACAGGAGGTTGGCCAGGACATGAGGCAGGACATAGGGCAAGACATGGGGCAGAACATGAAGCAGGACATAAACCATGACATAAGCCAGACCATGGGGCAGGACATGGTACAGTCCTGCCCCATGGGGCAGGACGTGGGTTAGGACATGCAACAGGACATCGGGCAGGACTTTAAGCATTACAAAGGGCAAAACAAGGGGCAGGACTTGGGACAGGACATGGGTCAGGACACGGGATAGGATATGGGGCAGAAAATGGGGCAGGACATTAGGAAGGACCTGAAACAGGACATGGGGCAGGAGGTGATGCATTAAATGGGGCAGGACATGCTACAGGACATGGGGCAGGACATGCGGCAGGACATGGGGCAGGGCATAGGGCAGGACATGCGGCAGGACATAGAGCAGGAAATGTGGTAGGACACGGGGCAGGACATGGGGTAGGATATGAGGCAGAACGTGGTGCAGGACATGGGACCATACACAGGACAGGACATTGGGCAGGACCTGGGGAAGGACATGGGACAGAACATAGGTCATGGGCAGGACATGGGGCAGGACGTGGGTCAGGACATGGGGCAGGACATGGGGCAGGACATGGGGCAGGATATGGGAGAGGCCGTAGGGCAGGACATGGGACAAAACATGGGAAAGGACATTGGGCAGGACATGAGCAGGAGATAGGACAGGACAAAGGTCATGGGGCAGGACATGGGGCATGGACGTGGAGCAGGACATGCATCAGGACATGGGGCCGGATATAGGTTAGGACATGGGGCAGGACATGGGACAGGACATAGGGCAGGACATGAGGCATGACATGAAGCGAAACATAGGGCAGGAAATGGGGTAGGACATGGGGCAGGACATGGGGTAGGACACTGGACTGGACATGGAGCAGGACATTGGACAGGACATAGGACATGGGGCAGGGCATGGGGCAGAACGTGGTGCAGGACATAGGAAAGGACATTGAACAGGACATTGGGCCGGAAATGGGGGACATGGGACAGGACATAGGTCATGGGCAGGATATGGGGCAGGATGTTGGTCAGGAAATGGGGTAGGACATTGGGCATGTTATAGGGCAAGACATAGGACAGGATATGGGGCAGGACATGGGACAGGACTAAGGTCAGGACATGGGATAGGACATGGGGCAGAAAATAAGGCAGGACATGGGGCAGGACCTGGAACAGCACATGGGGCAGAACATGAGGCAGGATATGAGGCAAGATATACGACAGGACATGGGGCAGGACATGGATCAGGACATAGGGCAGGACATGCGGTAGGACATGCGACAAGACATTTGGCAGGACTAGGGGCAAGACATGGGGCAGGACATGGGCAGGATATGGGATAGGACATGGGGCAGAAAATGGGGCAGGACATGGGGCAGGACCTGGAACAGGACATGGGAAAGGACATGGGGCAGGACATGGGACAGGCCGTAGGGCAGGACATGGGACATAACATTAGAAAGACCATTGGGCAGGACATGGGTCGCTACATGGGATAGGACATGAGGGCAGAAAATAGGGCAGGACAAGGGGCAGGACCTGGAACAGGACATAGGGCAGGACATGGGGCAGGACATGGGGCAGGACATTGGGCAGGACATATGCAGGACATGAGGCATGACATTGGACTGGACATGAGGCATGCCGTGAGGCAGGACATGGGACATAACATGGGAAAGGTCATAGTCCGGGGCAGGATAATTAGATGGGACAGGACATAGGTCATGGGCCGGAACAAGGGGCATGGACAAGGGGGAGTAGGAAATGCATAAGGACATGGGTCCGGACATAGGTTAGGACATAAGTCAGGACATGAGGCAGGACATAGGGCTGGACATGAGACAGAACTAAGGTCATGGGCAGGACAAAAGCTAAAACATGGGGCAAAACATGAGCAGGACATGAGGCAGGAGATGGGACAGAAAATGAGGCAGGCCGTGGGGTAGGACATTGGACATAACATGGGAAAGGACATGGGGCAGGACATGAAAAGGATATGGGGCAGGACATAGGACGTATGGAGGACATGGGGCAGGACATGGGACAGGACATGGGGCAGGACATAGGGCAGGTCATGTTACATAACATAGAAAGGACAAGAAGAAGGACGTGAGCCGGACTTGGGACAAGGCACGGGTTAGGACATCGGATAGAACATGGGGCAGAAAATAGAGTAGGACATGGGGCAACACCTGAAACAGGACATTGGGAAGGAGATGTGGCAGGAAAATAGGCAGGACATGCGACAAGACATGGGGTTGAACGTGGTGCAGGAGTGAGGACGGAATACAGGACAGGACATTGGGCAGGAAAAGGGGCAGGACATGGGACAGGACTTGGGACAGAACCCTTGGCAGGACATGGGGCAGGACATGCAAAGGGACATTAAGCAGGACTCTTGGTAAGTAATGGGGCAGGACATCGGCAGGACATCAGGCAGAACATTTGACAGGACATAGGTCATGGGGCAGGACATGGGGCAAGGACGTGGAGCAGGACATGCATAAGGACTTATCACAGGACAAAGGTTAGGACATGAGGCAGGACATGGGACAGGACATAGGTCATGGGCAGGACATGGGGCAGGACATTGGGCAGAAAATGGGGCAGGACATTAGGCAGGACTTAAAACAGGACATAGGGCAGGAAGTGTGGCGGGTTATGGGGCAGGACATGCGACAGGCCATGGGGCAGGACATGCGGCAGGACATGGGGCAGGACAAAGGTTAGGACATGCAACAGGACATCGGGCAGGACATAGGGCAATACAAATGGCAAATTATGGCGCAGGACTTGGGACAGGACATGGGTCAGGACATGGGATAGGTCATGGGGCAGAAAATGGGAAAGAACATTAGGCAGGACCTGAAACAGGACATGGGGCAGGAGGTGATGCAGGAAATGGGGCAGGACATGCGACAGGACATGGGGCAGGACATGCGGCAGGACATCGAGCAGGACTTGGGACAAGACATAAAGCAGGACATGGGGCAGAAAATAGGCCGGACATGGGGCAGGACCTGGAACAGGAAATGGGGCAGGACATGGGGCAGGACATGGGGCAGGGCATAGGGCAGGACATGCGGCAGGACATAGAGCAGGAAATGTGGTAGGACACGGGGCAGGACATGGGGTAGGACCTTGGGAAGGACATGGGACAGAACATAGGTCATGGGCAGGACCTGGGGCAGGACGCGGGTCCGGACATGGGGCAGGACATGGGGCAGGACATGGGGCAGGATATAGGAGAGGCCGTAGGGCAGGACATGGGACATAACATGGGAAAGGACATTGGGAAGGACATGAGCCATGACATGAAGCGAAACATAGGGCAGGAAATGGGGTAGGACATGGGGCAGGACATGGGGTAGGACACTGGACTGGACATGGAGCAGGACATTGGACAGGACATAGCACATGGGGCAGGACATGGGGCAGAACGTGGTGCAGGACATAAGAAAGGACATAGAACAGGACATTGGGCAGGAAATGGGGGACATGGGACAGGACATAGGTCATGGGCAGGATATGGGGCAGGATTTTGGTCAGGAAATGGGGTAGGACATTGGGCATGTTATAGGGCAAGACATAGGACAGGACATGGGGCAGGACATGGGACAGGACAAAGGTCAGGACATGGGATAGTACATGAAGCAGAAAAAAAGGCAAGACATGGGGCAGGACCTGGAACAGCACATGGGGCAGAACATGAGGCAGGACATGAGGCAAGATATACGACAGGACACGGGGCAGGACATGGGGCAGGACATAGGGCAGGATATGGGGTAGGAAATGCGACAAGACATTTGGCAGGACTATGGGCAAGACATGGGGCAGGACATGGGCAGAATATGGGGCTGGACAAGAAGCAAGACATGCGACTGGACATGGGGAAGGACTTAGGATAGGACATGGGGCTGAAAATAAGGGCAGGACATGGGGCAGGATCTGGAACAGGACATGGGGCAGGACAAGTGGCAGGACATGGGACAGGCCGTAGGGCAGGACATGGGACATAACATGGGAAAGGATATTGGGCAGGACATGGGTCGCTACATGGGATAGGACATGAGGGCAGAAAGTAGGGCAGGACATAGGGCAGGACCTGGAACAGGACATAGGGCAGGACATGGGGCAGGACATGGGGCAGGACATTGGGCAGGACATATGCAGGACATGAGGCAGGACATGGGACTGCACATGAGGCACGCCGTGAGGCAGGATATGGGACATAACATGGGAAAGGACATGGGGCAGGACATGATAATAAGATGGGACAGGACATAGGTCATGGGTCAGTACAAGGGGCATGGACGTGGAGAAGAAATGCATAAGGACATGGGGCTGGACATAGGTTAGGACATGGGGCAGGACATGGGACAGGACATGGGGCAGGACATGGGGCAGGACATGGGACAGGACATGGGGCAGGACATAGGGCAGGTCATGTTACATAACATAGAAAGGACAAGAAGAAGGACGTGAGCCGGACTTGGGACAAGGCACGGGTTAGGACATCGGATAGAACATGGGGCAGAAAATAGAGTAGGACATGGGGCAACACCTGAAACAGGACATTGGGAAGGAGATGTGGCAGGAAAATAGGCAGGACATGCGACAAGACATGGGGTTGAACGTGGTGCAGGAGTGAGGACGGAATACAGGACAGGACATTGGGCAGGAAAAGGGGCAGGACATGGGACAGGACTTGGGACAGAACCCTTGGCAGGACATGGGGCAGGACATGCAAAGGGACATTAAGCAGGACTCTTGGTAAGTAATGGGGCAGGACATCGGCAGGACATCAGGCAGTACATTTGACAGGACATAGGTCATGGGGCAGGACATGGGGTAAGGACGTGGAGCAGGACATGCATAAGGACTTATCGCAGGACAAAGGTTAGGACATGAGGCAGGACATGGGACAGGACATAGGTCATGGGCAGGACATGGGGCAGGACATTGGGCAGAAAATGGGGCAGGACATTAGGCAGGACTTAAAACAGGACATAGGGCAGGAAGTGTGGCGGGTTATGGGGCAGGACATGCGACAGGCCATGGGGCAGGACATGCGGCAGGACATGGGGCAGGACAAAGGTTAGGACATGCAACAGGACATCGGGCAGGACATAGGGCAATACAAATGGCAAAACATTGCGCAGGACTTGGGACAGGACATGGGTCAGGACATGGGATAGGTCATGGGGCAGAAAATGGGAAAGAACATTAGGCAGGACCTGAAACAGGACATGGGGCAGTAGGTGATGCAGGAAATGGGGCAGGACATGCGACAGGACATGGGGCAGGACATGCGGCAGGACATCGAGCAGGACTTGGGACAAGACATAAAGCAGGACATGGGGCAGAAAATAGGCCGGACATGGGGCAGGACCTGGAACAGGAAATGGGGCAGGACATGGGGCAGGACATGGGGCAGGGCATAGGGCAGGACATGCGGCAGGACATAGAGCAGGAAATGTGGTAGGACACGGGGCAGGACATGGGGTAGGACCTTGGGAAGGACATGGGACAGAACATAGGTCATGGGCAGGACCTGGGGCAGGACGCGGGTCCGGACATGGGGCAGGACATGGGGCAGGACATGGGGCAGGACATGGGACAGGTCATGAGTCAGGACATGGGATAGGACATGGGGCAGAAAATGGGGCAGAACATGGGGCAGGACATGGGGTAGGACATAGGACAGAATATAGAACAGGAAATTGGGCAGGAAATGGGGGACATGCGACAGGACATTGGTCATGGGCAGGACATGGGGCAGGACGTTGGTCAGGAAATGGGGCAGGACATTGGGTATGATATAGGGCAAGACATGGGACAGGACATAAGGTCAGGACATGGGACAGGACAAGTGGCAGGACATTGGACAGGACTTGGGGCAGGACTTGGGGAAGGACATGGGGCAGGACATGGGACACGACATGGGGCAGGACATGGGGCAAGACATTGGGCAAGATATGGGACAGGACATGGGGCAGGACATGGCTCAGGACATTGGACAGGACCTAGGACATGGGGCAGGATATGGGGCAGAACGTGGTGCAGGACATGGAACAGGACATGGGATGGGAAATAGGGCAGGAAATGGGGCAGGACATTTGGCAGGACCTGAAACAGGTCATGGGGCAGAAGCCGTTGCAGGACATGGGGCAGGACATGCGACAGGACATGGGGCAGGACATGCGGCAGGACATGGGGCTGGACGTAGGGCAGGAAATAGGACAGGACATGGGGCAGGATATGGGGCAGTACATGGAGCAGGACATGGGACAGGACATGGGGCAGGACATGGGGCAAGACATGAGGCAGGACATGGGCAGGACATGAGGCAGGACATAGGACAGGACATTAGCAGGCCGTGGGTCAGGACATGCAAAAGGACTTATGGCAGGACATTGGTTAGGGCATGAAACATGACATAGGGCAGGACATTAGGCAGGACATGGGATAGGACATGAGGCAGGCCGTGGGGCAGGACAAGGGACATAACATGGGAAATGACATAGGGAAGGACATTAGCCGGGCATAGGACAGGACATGGTGCAGGACAAGGGGCAGGATATTGGACAGGTCATGGGTCAGGACATGGGATAGGACATGGGGCAAAAAATGGGGCAGGACATAGGGCAGAACATGGGGTATGACATGGGACTGAACATGGGGCTGGACATCGCACAGGACATGTGACATGGGGCAGGATATGGGGCAGAACGTGGCGCAGGACATGAAACAGGACACAGGACAGGACATTGGGCAGGACTTGGGGCAGGACATAGGACAGAACATAGGTCATGGGCAGGACATGGGGCAGGACGTGGGCCAGGACATGGGGCAGGACATGGGGCAGGACATGGGACTGAACATGGGGCAGGACATGGGGCAGGACATGGGACACGACATGGGGCAGGACATCGAGCAAGACAAAGGGCAGGACATGGGACAGGACATGGGGCATGACATGGCTCAGGACATTGGACAGGACATAGGACATGGGGCAGGAAATGCAGCAGGACATTGAGCAGGACTTGGAGCAAGACTTGGGGCTCGACATGGGCAGGACATGAGTCAGGACATGGGATAGGACATGAGGCAGGCCATGGGGCAGGACATGGGACATAACATGGGAAAGACATGGGGCAGGACATGAGCAGGGCATGGGAAAGGACAAAGGTTATGGGGCAGGACATGGGGCAAGAAAGTGGTGCAGTATATGCCTAAGGACATAGGGCAGGACATTGGTTAGGACATGGGGCAGGACATGGGACAGGACATGGGGCAGGACATGGGGCATGACTTGGGGCAGGACATGGTACAGGTTATAGGGCAGGAAATAAGGTAGGACATTAGGCAGGACATCGGACAAGACATAGGACTTGAAGCAGGATATGGTGCAGAACATGGGGCAAAACATGGGACAGGAAATGGGGCAGGACATAGAGCAGGACTGGGGGCTGGATGTGGGGCAGAACATAAGGCAGGGCATGGGGCAGGACATGAAGCAGGACATAAGACAGGACATGGGGCAGGACATGGTACAGAACATCGTGCAGGACATGGAGTAGGACATTAGGCATAACATAGGGCAAGACATGGGAAAGGACATGCGACAGGACATGGGGCAGAAAATGCAGCAGGACATGGGGCAGAGCATGGGTTCGGAAATGCCATTGAACATTAGGCAGGACCTTGAACAGGACATGGGGCAGGACATGTGGCAGGACATTGGGCAGGACTTGGGGCAGGACATAGGGCAGGACATGGGGCAGGATATGGGACATGACATATGCAAGAAAAGGGGCAAGACATAGGGCAAGACATGGGACAGGACATGGGGCAGGACATGGCTTAGGACATTGGACAGGACATAGAACATGGGGCAGGACATGGAGCAGAACGTGGTGCATGACTTGGGGCAGGACATGGTACAGGTTATAGGGCAGGAAATAAGGTAGGACATTAGGCAGGACATCGGACAAGACATAGGACTTGAAGCAGGATATGGTGCAGAACATGGGGCAAAACATGGGACAGGAAATGGGGCAGGACATAGAGCAGGACTGGGGGCTGGATGTGGGGCAGAACATAAGGCAGGGCATGGGGCAGGACATGAAGCAGGACATAAGACAGGACATGGGGCAGGACATGGTACAGAACATCGTGCAGGACATGGAGTAGGACATTAGGCATAACATAGGGCAAGACATGGGAAAGGACATGCGACAGGACATGGGGCAGAAAATGCAGCAGGACATGGGGCAGAGCATGGGTTCGGAAATGCCATTGAACATTAGGCAGGACCTTGAACAGGACATGGGGCAGGACATGTGGCAGGACATTGGGCAGGACTTGGGGCAGGACATAGGGCAGGACATGGGGCAGGATATGGGACATGACATATGCAAGAAAAGGGGCAAGACATAGGGCAAGACATGGGACAGGACATGGGGCAGGACATGGCTTAGGACATTGGACAGGACATAGAACATGGGGCAGGACATGGAGCAGAACGTGGTGCAGGACATAGAACAGGACATGGGATGGACATGGGGTAGACAATGGGATAGGACATGGGGCAGGACATGGCTCAGGACCTGGCTCGCTACATGGATAGGACATGAGGGCAGAAAATAGTGCAGAACATGGGGCAGAATCTGGAACAGGACATGGGGCAGGACATGGGGCAGGACATGGGGCAGGACATGGGGCAGGACATGGGGCAGGACATGGGACAGGACATGAGACAGGACATGGGGCAGAAAATGCAGCAGGACATGGGGCAGGGCATAGGTTCGGACGTGACACTGAACATTGGGCAGGACTTGGAGCAAGACATGAGGCACGACATGGGCAGGACATTAGGCAGGGCATAGGGCAGGACATGAAGCTGGACATAAGACAGGACATGGGGCAGGACATGGTACAGAACATCGTGCAGGACATAGGGAAGGACATAAGGCATGACATAGGGCAAGACATGGGACAGGACATGGGGCAGGACATGGCTCAGGACCTGGCTCGCTACATGGATAGGACATGAGGGCAGAAAAAATTGCAGAACATGGGGCAGAATCTGGAACAGGACATGGGGCAGGACATGGGGCAGGACATGGGACAGGACATGCGACAGGACATGGGGCATAAAATGCAGCAGGACATGGGGCAGGGCATGGGTTCGGACATGCCATTAAACATTGGGCAGGACCTTGAACAGGACATGGGGCAGGACATAAGGTAGGACATTGGGCAGGACTTGGGGCAGCACATGGGGCAGGACATGGGGCAGGACATGGGACATGACATGGGGCAGGACATGGGGCAAGACATAGGGCAAGACATGGGACAGGACATGGGGCAGGACATGGCTCAGGACATTGGACAGGACATAGGACGTGGGGCAGGACATGGGGCAGAACGTGGTGCAGGACATAGAACAGGACATGGGATGGGACATGGGGAAGACAATGGGGCAGGACATGGGGCAGGACCTGGGGCAGGACATGGGGCAGGACATGGGGCAGGGCATTGGGCAGGACATGGGGCAGGACATAGGGCAGGAAATGGGGTCGGAAACTTGGCAGGACATGGGACAGGACATAGAACAGGACATTGGGCAGGAATTGTGGGACATGAGACAGGACATAGGTCAAGGGCAGGACATGGGGCAGGACATGGAGCAGGACATGAGGCAGGATATGCGACAGGACATGGGGCAGGACATGGGGCAGGACATGGGGCAGGACATGCGGCAGGACATGCGACAAGACATTGGGCAGGACTGGGGGCAAGACATGGGGCAGGACATGGGCAGGAAATGGGGCTGGACAAGGGGCAAGACATGAGGCAGGATATGCGACAGGACATGGGGCAGGACATGGGCAGGAAATGGGGCTGGACAAGGGGCAAGACATGCGACGGGACATGAGGAAGGACTTAGGGCAAGACATGAGGCAGGACATGGGCAGGATATGAGACAGGTCATGGGTCAGGACATAGGATAGGACATAGGGCAGAAAATAGGGCAGGACAAGGGGCAGGACATGGGGCAGGACATGGGGCAGGGCATAGGGCAGGACATGCGGCAGGAAATAAGGCAGGAAATGGGGTAGGACACGGGGCAGGACATGGGGTAGGACATGGGACTGGACATGAGGCAGGACATCGGACAGGACATAGGACATGGGGCAGGATATGGGGCAGAACGTGGTGCAGGACATGGGACAGGACACAGGACAGGACATTGGGCAGGACCTGGGGCAGGACATGGGATCAAACAAAGGTCATGGGCAGGACATAGGGCAGGACGTGGGTCAGGACATGGGGCAGGACATTGGGCAAGACGTGTGACAAGACATAGGGCAAAACATGGGACAGGACATGGGTCAGGACATGGGGCAGGACATGGGGCAGGAAATGCAGAAGGACATGGGGCAGGGCATGTGTTATGGGGCAGGCCATGTGGCAAGGATGTGGAGCAGTATATGCATATGGACATGGGGCAGGACATAGGTTAGGACATGGGGCAGGACATGGGACAGGACATGGGGCAGGACATGGGACAGGATATAGGGCAGGGGAAGGGGTAGGATATAAGGCAGGACAAGGGGCTAAACGTTGGGCAGAACATAAGGCAGGACAAGGGACAGGACATGTGGCAGGACATAAGACAGGACATGGGGCAGGACATGGTACAGAACATGGTGCAAGACATGGGGGAGGCCATTGGGCATGACATAGGGCAAGACATGGGACAGGACATGGGGCAGGACATGGCTCAGGACCTGGCTCGCTACATGGATAGAACATGAGGGCAGAAAAAAGGGCAGGACATGGGGCAGAATCTGAAACAGGACATGGGGCAGGACATAGGGAAGGAAATAGGGCAGAACATGCGGCATGACATGGAAAGGGACGATAGGCATGACATAGGGCAAGACATGGGATCGGAAATGGGGCAGGACATGAGGCAGGACATAGGCAGGACAAGAGACAGGACATGGGGCAGGACATTAGGCAGGCCGTAGGGCAGGATATGGGACATAACATGGGAAAGGACATTGGGCAGGACATGAGCAGGAGAAAGGACAGGTCATAGGTCTTGGGGCAGGACATGGGGCATGGACGTGGAGCAGGACATGAATAAGGACATGGGGCCACACATAGGTAAGGACATGGGGCAGGACATGGGACAGGACATAGGGCAGGACATGAGGAATAACATGAAGCAAGACATAGGGCAGGAAATGGGGTAGGACATGGGGCAGGACATGGGGTAGGACACTGGACTGGACATGGAGCAGGACATTGGAAAGGACTAAGGACATGGGGAAGGACATGGGGCAGAACGTGGTGCAGGAAATAGGAAAGGACATAGAACAGGACATGGGGCAGGAAATAGGGGACATGGGACAGGACATAGGTCATGGGCAGGACATGGGGCAGTACGTTGGTCAGGAAATAGGGCAGGACATTGGGAATGTTATAGGGCAAGACATGGGACAGGACATGGGGCAGGATATGGGACAGGACATAGGTCAGGACATGGGATAGGACATGGGGCAAACAATTAGGCAGGACATGGGGCAGGACCTGGAACAGGACATGGGGCAGGACATGGGGCAGGACATGCGACAAGACATTGGGCAGGACTTGGGGCAAGACATGGTGCAGGACATTGGCAGGAAATGGGGCTGGACAAGGGGCAAGACATGCGACGGGACTTGGGGAAGGACGTAGGGCATGAAATGGGGCAGGACATGGGCAGGACATGAAACAGGTCATGGGTCAGGACATAGGATACGACATTGGTCAGAAAATGGGCCAGGACATGGGGCAGGACATTGGGCAGGACATGGTGCTGGGCATAGGGCAGGACAT
Organism: Protonemura montana; assembly: GCA_947568835.1. NCBI lineage: Eukaryota > Metazoa > Arthropoda > Insecta > Plecoptera > Nemouridae > Protonemura > Protonemura montana. Next base: position 21,749,980 of record OX387604.1, on the reverse strand, counting down.
GCGGCAGGACATAGGGCAGGAAGTGGGGTAGGACACGGGGCAGAACGTGGTGCAGGACATGGGATAGGACATGGGGCAGGACATGGGCAGGACATGGGACAGGTCATGGGTCAAGACATGGAATAGGAAATGGGGCAGAAAATGGGGCAGGACGTGGTGCAGGACCTGGAACAGGATATGGGGCAGGACATGGGGCAGGACATGGGGCAGGGCATAGGGAAGGACATGGGACTAGACACGGGGCAGGACATCGGACAGGACATAGGACATAGGGCAGGATATAGGGCAAAACGTAGTGCAGGACATGGGACAGGACACAGGACAGGACATTGGGCAGGACCTGGGGCAGGACATGAGACAGAAGAAAGGTCATGGGCAGAACATGGGGCAGCACGTGGGTCAGGACATGGGCAGGACATGAGGCAGGACATGGGACAGAAAATGAGGCAGGCGGTGGGGTAGGACAAGGGACATAACATGGGAAAGGACATGGGGCAGGACATGGGGCAGGACATGGGGCGGGATGTTTGACAGGACTTGGGGCAGGACTTCAGGCAAGACATGGCGCAGGACATGGGCAGGACATGAGGCAAGCCGTGGAGCAGGAAATAGTTCATAACATGGGAAATTACATAGGGAAGGACATGAGCTGGACATGGGACAGGACACGAGTTAGGACATCAAATAGTACATGGGGCAGAAAATAGGGTAGGACATGGGGCAACACCTGAAACAGGACATGGGGCAGGAGATGTGGCAGGACCTGGGGCAACACATGCAACAAGACATGGGGCAGGAAATGGGGCAGGACATGGGGCAGGACATGGGGCAGGACATCAGACTGGACATAAGACATAGGGCAGGATATGGGGCAGAACGTGGTGCAGGACATGGGACAGGACATGCGACAGGACATAGGACAGAAAATGCAGCAGGACATGGGGCAGGGCATGGGTTCGGACATGACACTGAACATTGGGCAGGGTTTGGAGCAAGACATGGGGCACGACATGGGCAGGACATGAGTCAGGACATGGGAAAGGACAAAGGTTATGGGGCAGGAAATGGGGCAAGAAAGTGGTGCAGTATATGCCTAAGGACATAGGTTAGGACATGGGGCAGGACATGGGACAGGATATGGAGCAGGACATGTTGCATGACATGGGGCAGGACATGGGACAGGATATAGGGCAAGAAATGGGGCAGGACATCGGACAAGACATAGGACTTGGGGCAGGACATGGTGCAAAACATGGGGCAAAACATGGGACAGGAAATGGGGCAGGACATAGAGCAGGACAGGGGGCTGGACGTGGGGCAGAACATATGGCAGGGCATGGGGCAGGACATGAAGCAGGACATTAGACAGGACATGGGGCAGGACATGGTACAGAACATCGTGCAGGACATGGCGAAGGACATTAGGCATGACATAGGGCAAGACATGGGACAGGACATGGGGCAGGACATGGCTCAGGACCTGGCTCGCTACATGGATAGGACATGAGGGCAGAATATAGGGCAGGACATGGGGCAGAATCTGGAACAGGACATGGGGCAGGACATGGGGCAGGACATGGGGCAGGACATGCGACGGTACATGGGGCAGGACTTGGGGCAAGACATGGGGCAGGACATGAAAAGGACATAGGACATGGGGCAGGATATGGGGCAGAACGTAGTGCAGGACATGGGACAGGAAACAGGACAGGACATTGGGCAGGACCTGGGGCTGGACATGGGACAGAACATAGGTCATGGGCAGGACAAGGGGCAGGACATGCGACAGGACATGGGGCAGAAAATGCAGCAGGACATTAGGCAGGGCATAGGTTCGTACATGCCATGGAACATTGGGCAGGACCTTGAACAGGACATGGGGCAGGACATTGAACAAGACATGGGGCAGGACATGGAACAGGACTTGGGACAGGACCCTTGGCAGGACATAGGACAGGACACAGGACAAGACATTGAGCAAGACATGGGGCAGGACATGGGACAGGACTTGGGACAGGACCCTTGGCAGGACATGGGGCAGGACATGCGACGGGACATTGAGCAGGACTTAGGATACGACATGGGAAAGGACATGGGCAGGACATCAGGCAAAACATATGACAAGACATAGGTCATGGGGCAAGCACTTGGAGCAGGACATGCATAAGGACATATGGCAGGACATAGGTTAGTACATGGGGCAGGACATGGGACAGGACATAGGTCATAGGCAGGACATGGGCTAGGACGTGATTCAGGACATGGGGCAGGACATTGGGCATGTCATAGGGCAAGACATGAGACAGAACATGGGGTAGGACATGGGAAAGAACATGGGTCAGGACTTGAGATAGGACACGGGGCAGAAAATGGGGCAGGACATTAGGCAGGACCTCAAATAGGACATAGGGCAGGAGGTGATGCAGGACATGGGGCAGGACATAGGGCAGGACATGGGACAGGACATGGGGCAGGACATGAGGCAGGGCATGGGATAGGACATAAGCCAAGCCATGGGGCAGGACATGGGACATAACATGGGAAAGGACATGAGGCAGGACATGAGCAGGACATGAGGCAGGACATGGGACAGAAAACGAGGCAGGCCGTGGGGTAGGACATGGGACATAACATGGGAAAAAAAATGGGCAAGGACATGAAAAGGACATCGGGCAGGACATGGGGCGGGATGTGCGACGGGACATGGGGCAGGACTTAAGGCAAGACATGGGTCTGGACATGGGCAGGACATGAGGTCGGACGTGGGACAGGACATGAGGAAGCCCGCGAGGCAGGACATGGTACATAACATGGGAAAGAACATGGGGAAGAACATGAGCCGGGCATGGGACAGGACATGGTGCAGGACAAGGGGCAGGACATGCAACGGGACATGGAGAAGAACTAAGGGCAAGACATGGGGCAGGACATGGGCAGGACATGGGACAGGTCATGAGTCAGGACATGGGATAGGACATGGGGCAGAAAATGGGGCAGAACATGGGGCAGGACATGGGGTAGGACATAGGACAGAATATAGAACAGGAAATTGGGCAGGAAATGGGGGACATGCGACAGGACATTGGTCATGGGCAGGACATGGGGCAGGACGTTGGTCAGGAAATGGGGCAGGACATTGGGTATGATATAGGGCAAGACATGGGACAGGACATAAGGTCAGGACATGGGACAGGACAAGTGGCAGGACATTGGACAGGACTTGGGGCAGGACTTGGGGAAGGACATGGGGCAGGACATGGGACACGACATGGGGCAGGACATGGGGCAAGACATTGGGCAAGATATGGGACAGGACATGGGGCAGGACATGGCTCAGGACATTGGACAGGACCTAGGACATGGGGCAGGATATGGGGCAGAACGTGGTGCAGGACATGGAACAGGACATGGGATGGGAAATAGGGCAGGAAATGGGGCAGGACATTTGGCAGGACCTGAAACAGGTCATGGGGCAGAAGCCGTTGCAGGACATGGGGCAGGACATGCGGCAGGACATGGGGCTGGACGTAGGGCAGGAAATAGGACAGGACATGGGGCAGGATATGGGGCAGTACATGGAGCAGGACATGGGACAGGACATGGGGCAGGACATGGGGCAAGACATGAGGCAGGACATGGGCAGGACATGAGGCAGGACATAGGACAGGACATGAGCAGGCCGTGGGTCAGGACATGCAAAAGGACTTATGGCAGGACATAGGTTAGGGCATGAAACATGACATGGGGCAGGACATTAGGCAGGACATGGGATAGGACATGAGGCAGGCCGTGGGGCAGGACAAGGGACATAACATGGGAAATGACATAGGGAAGGACATTAGCCGGGCATAGGACAGGACATGGTGCAGGACAAGGGGCAGGATATTGGACAGGTCATGGGTCAGGACATGGGATAGGACTTTGGGCAAAAAATGGGGCAGGACATAGGGCAGAACATGGGGTATGACATGGGACTGAACATGGGGCTGGACATCGCACAGGACATGTGACATGGGGCAGGATATGGGGCAGAACGTGGCGCAGGACATGAAACAGGACACAGGACAGGACATTGGGCAGGACTTGGGGCAGGACATAGGACAGAACATAGGTCATGGGCAGGACATGGGGCAGGACGTGGGCCAGGACATGGGGCAGGACATGGGGCAGGACATGGGACTGAACATGGGGCAGGACATGGGGCAGGACATGGGACACGACATGGGGCAGGACATCGAGCAAGACAAAGGGCAGGACATGGGACAGGACATGGGGCATGACATGGCTCAGGACATTGGACAGGACATAGGACATGGGGCAGGTAATGTGGCAGAACGTGGTGCAGGACATAGAACAGGACATGGGATGGGACATGGGGCAGACAATAGGGCAGGACATGGGGCAGGACCTGGGGTAGGACATGGGACTGGACATGGGGCAGGACATCGGATAGGACCTGGGGCTGGACATGGGACAGAACATAGGTCATAGGCAGGACAAGGGGCAGGACGTGGGTCAAGACATGGGCCCGGACATAGGGCAGGACATGGGGCAGGACTTGGGTTAGAATATACGGCAGGAAATGGGGAAGAAAAATGGGGCAGGACACCGGACAGGACATAGGACTTTGGGCAGGACATGTTGCAGAACGTTGGGCAGGACATGCAACGGGACATGGGGCAGGACTTGGGGCAAAACATGGGGCAGAACATGAGCAGGACATGAGACAGGAGATGGGACAGAAAATAAGGCAGGCCGTGGGGTAGAACATGGGACATGACATGGGAAAGGACATGGGGCAGGACAAGAAAAGGACATGTGGCAGTACATAGGACGTGGGCAGGACATGGGGTAGGACATGGGGCAGGACATGCGACAGGACATAGGGCAGGAAATGCAGCAGGACATTGAGCAGGACTTGGAGCAAGACTTGGGGCTCGACATGGGCAGGACATGAGTCAGGACATGGGATAGGACATGAGGCAGGCCATGGGGCAGGACATGGGACATAACATGGGAAAGACATGGGGCAGGACATGAGCAGGACATGGGAAAGGACAAAGGTTATGGGGCAGGACATGGGGCAAGAAAGTGGTGCAGTATATGCCTAAGGACATAGGGCAGGACATTGGTTAGGACATGGGGCAGGACATGGGACAGGACATGGGGCAGGACATGGGGCATGACTTGGGGCAGGACATGGTACAGGTTATAGGGCAGGAAATAAGGTAGGACATTAGGCAGGACATCGGACAAGACATAGGACTTGAAGCAGGATATGGTGCAGAACATGGGGCAAAACATGGGACAGGAAATGGGGCAGGACATAGAGCAGGACTGGGGGCTGGATGTGGGGCAGAACATAAGGCAGGGCATGGGGCAGGACATGAAGCAGGACATAAGACAGGACATGGGGCAGGACATGGTACAGAACATCGTGCAGGACATGGAGTAGGACATTAGGCATAACATAGGGCAAGACATGGGACAGGACATGCGACAGGACATGGGGCAGAAAATGCAGCAGGACATGGGGCAGAGCATGGGTTCGGAAATGCCATTGAACATTAGGCAGGACCTTGAACAGGACATGGGGCAGGACATGTGGCAGGACATTGGGCAGGACTTGGGGCAGGACATGGGGCAGGACATGGGGCAGGATATGGGACATGACATATGCAAGAAAAGGGGCAAGACATAGGGCAAGACATGGGACAGGACATGGGGCAGGACATGGCTTAGGACATTGGACAGGACATAGAACATGGGGCAGGACATGGAGCAGAACGTGGTGCAGGACATAGAACAGGACATGGGATGGGACATGGGGTAGACAATGGGATAGGACATGGGGCAGGACATGGCTCAGGACCTGGCTCGCTACATGGATAGGACATGAGGGCAGAAAATAGTGCAGAACATGGGGCAGAATCTGGAACAGGACATGGGGCAGGACATGGGGCAGGACATGGGGCAGGACATGGGGCAGGACATGGGGCAGGACATGGGACAGGACATGAGACAGGACATGGGGCAGAAAATGCAGCAGGACATGGGGCAGGGCATGGGTTCGGACGTGACACTGAACATTGGGCAGGACTTGGAGCAAGACATGAGGCACGACATGGGCAGGACATTAGGCAGGGCATAGGGCAGGACATGAAGCTGGACATAAGACAGGACATGGGGCAGGACATGGTACAGAACATCGTGCAGGACATAGGGAAGGACATAAGGCATGACATAGGGCAAGACATGGGACAGGACATGGGGCAGGACATGGCTCAGGACCTGGCTCGCTACATGGATAGGACATGAGGGCAGAAAAAATTGCAGAACATGGGGCAGAATCTGGAACAGGACATGGGGCAGGACATGGGGCAGGACATGGGACAGGACATGCGACAGGACATGGGGCATAAAATGCAGCAGGACATGGGGCAGGGCATGGGTTCGGACATGCCATTAAACATTGGGCAGGACATGGGGCAGGACATAGGGCAGGAAATGGGGTCGGAAACTTGGCAGGACATGGGGTAGGACATGGGACTTGACATAGGCAGGACATCGGAAAGGACATGAGACATGGGGCAGGATATGGGGCAGAACGTGGTGCAAGACATGGGACAGGACATAGAACAGGACATTGGGCAGGAATTGTGGGACATGAGACAGGACATAGGTCAAGGGCAGGACATGGGGCAGGACATGGGGCAGGACATGGGACAAGACATGGGTCAAGACATGGGATAGGACACGGGACAGAAAGTTGGGCAGGACATGAGGCAGGACCTGGAACAGGACATGGGGCAGGACATGAGATAGGACATGAGGCAGGCTGTGGGGCAGGACATGGCACAGAACATGGGAAAGGACATTGGGCAGGACATGAGCAGGACATGGGACAGGACATAGGTCATGGAGCAGGCCATGGGGCATGGACGTGGTGCAGGACATGCATAAGGACATGGGTGAGAACATAGGCTAGGACATGGGGCAGGACATGAGACAGGCCATGGGGCAGGACATGGGGCATGATATGGGACAGGAAAAAGGACTTGGGGCAGGACTTGGTGCAGGACAAGGGTCAGGACATGGGGCAGGACATGGGGCAGGACATGCGACGGGACATGGGGCAGGACTTAGGGCAAGACATGGGGCAGGACATAAAAAAGGACATGGGGCAGGACATAAGACGTGGGCAGGACATAAACAGGACACGAAGCAGGAAATGAGGCAGGACATGGGTTAAAATAGTGCAGAAAATGGGGAAGAAAAATGGGGCAGTACACCAGACAGGACAGAGGACTTGGGGCAGGACATGGTGCAGAACATAGGGCAAAACATGGGACAGGACATAGGGCAGGACATGGGGCAGGACATGGGGCAAGACATGGGGTAGGACACTGGACTGGACATGGAGCAGAACATTGGACAGGACATAGGACATGGGGCAGGACATGAGGCAGAACGTGGTGCAGGACATAGGAAAGGACATAGAACAGTGTATTGGGCAGGAAATGGGGGACATGGGACAGGACATAGGTCATGGGCAGGACATGGGGCAGGACATGGGGCAGGACATGGGACAAGACATGGGTCAAGACATGGGATAGGACACGGGACAGAAAATTGGGCAGGACATGAGGCAGGACCTGGAACAGGACATGGGGCAGGACATGAGATAGGACATGAGGCAGGCTGTGGGGCAGGACATGGCACAGAACATGGGAAAGGACATTGGGCAGGACATGAGCAGGACATGGGACAGGACATAGGTCATGGAGCAGGCCATGGGGCATTGACGTGGAGCAGGACATGCATAAGGACATGGGTTAGGACATAGGCTAGGACATGGGGCAGGACATGAGACAGGCCATGGGGCAGGACATGGGGCAGGATATGGGACAGGAAAAAGGACTTGGGGCAGGACTTGGTGCAGGACTTGGTGCAGGACAAGGGGCAGGGCATGGGGCAGGACATGGGGCAGGACATGTGACGGGACATGGGGCAGGACTTAGGGCAAGACATGGGGCAGGACATAAAAAAGGACATGGGTCAGGACAAAGGACGTGGGCAGGACATAAAGCAGGACATGAAGCAGGAAATGAGGCAGGACATGGGTTAAAATAGTGCAGAAAATGGGGAAGAAAAATGGGGCAGTACACCAGACAGGACAGAGGACTTGGGGCAGGACATGGTGCAGAACATAGGGCAAAACATGGGACAGGACATAGGGCAGGACATGGGGCAGGACATGGGGCAGGACATGGGGTAGGACACTGGACTGGACATGGAGCAGGACATTGGACAGGACATAGGACATGGGGCAGGACATGAGGCAGAACGTGGTGCAGGACATGCATAAGGACATGGGACCGGACATAGGTCAGGAAACGGGGCAGGACATGGGACAGGACATAGGGCAAGACATGAGGCATGACATGAAGCAAGACATGGGGCAGGAAACGGGGTAGGACATGGGGCAGGACATGGGGTAGGAAACTGGACTGGACATGGAGCAGTACAATGGAACGGACATAGGACATAGGGCAGGACATGAGGCAGAACGTGGTGCAGGACATACAAAAGGACATAGAACAGGACATTGGGCAGGAAATGGGGGGCATGGGACAGGACATAGGTCATGGGCAGGACATGGAGCAGGACGTTGGTCAGGAAATGGGGCAGGTCATAGGGCATAAAATGGGGCTTGACATGGGGCAGAACATGGGGTAGAACATGGGACTGGACATGGGGCAGAACATGAGGCAGGACATGAGGCAAGATATACGACAGGACATGGGGCAGGACATGGGGAAGGACATAGGGCAGTTCATGGGTTAGGACATGCGACAAGTTATTGGGCAGGACATGGGGCAGGACATGGGCAGGATATGGGGCTGGACAAGGGGCAAGACATGGGACAGGAGGTTGGCCAGGACATGAGGCAGGACATAGGGCAAGACATGGGGCAGAACATGAAGCAGGACATGAACCATGACATAAGCCAGACCATGGGGCAGGACATGGTACAGTCCTGCCCCATGGGGCAGGACGTGGGTTAGGACATGCAACAGGACATCGGGCAGGACTTTAAGCATTACAAAGGGCAAAACAAGGGGCAGGACTTGGGACAGGACATGGGTCAGGACACGGGATAGGATATGGGGCAGAAAATGGGGCAGGACATTAGGAAGGACCTGAAACAGGACATGGGGCAGGAGGTGATGCATTAAATGGGGCAGGACATGCTACAGGACATGGGGCAGGACATGCGGCAGGACATGGGGCAGGGCATAGGGCAGGACATGCGGCAGGACATAGAGCAGGAAATGTGGTAGGACACGGGGCAGGACATGGGGTAGGATATGAGGCAGAACGTGGTGCAGGACATGGGACCATACACAGGACAGGACATTGGGCAGGACCTGGGGAAGGACATGGGACAGAACATAGGTCATGGGCAGGACATGGGGCAGGACGTGGGTCAGGACATGGGGCAGGACATGGGGCAGGACATGGGGCAGGATATGGGAGAGGCCGTAGGGCAGGACATGGGACAAAACATGGGAAAGGACATTGGGCAGGACATGAGCAGGAGATAGGACAGGACAAAGGTCATGGGGCAGGACATGGGGCATGAACGTGGAGCAGGACATGCATCAGGACATGGGGCCGGATATAGGTTAGGACATGGGGCAGGACATGGGACAGGACATAGGGCAGGACATGAGGCATGACATGAAGCGAAACATAGGGCAGGAAATGGGGTAGGACATGGGGCAGGACATGGGGTAGGACACTGGACTGGACATGGAGCAGGACATTGGACAGGATATGGGGTAGGAAATGCGACAAGACATTTGGCAGGACTATGGGCAAGACATGGGGCAGGACATGGGCAGAATATGGGGCTGGACAAGAAGCAAGACATGCGACTGGACATGGGGAAGGACATTGGGAAGGACATGAGCCATGACATGAAGCGAAACATAGGGCAGGAAATGGGGTAGGACATGGGGCAGGACATGGGGTAGGACACTGGACTGGACATGGAGCAGGACATTGGACAGGACATAGCACATGGGGCAGGACATGGGGCAGAACGTGGTGCAGGACATAAGAAAGGACATAGAACAGGACATTGGGCAGGAAATGGGGGACATGGGACAGGACATAGGTCATGGGCAGGATATGGGGCAGGATTTTGGTCAGGAAATGGGGTAGGACATTGGGCATGTTATAGGGCAAGACATAGGACAGGACATGGGGCAGGACATGGGACAGGACAAAGGTCAGGACATGGGATAGTACATGAAGCAGAAAAAAAGGCAAGACATGGGGCAGGACCTGGAACAGCACATGGGGCAGAACATGAGGCAGGACATGAGGCAAGATATACGACAGGACACGGGGCAGGACATGGGGCAGGACATAGGGCAGGATATGGGGTAGGAAATGCGACAAGACATTTGGCAGGACTATGGGCAAGACATGGGGCAGGACATGGGCAGAATATGGGGCTGGACAAGAAGCAAGACATGCGACTGGACATGGGGAAGGACTTAGGATAGGACATGGGGCTGAAAATAAGGGCAGGACATGGGGCAGGATCTGGAACAGGACATGGGGCAGGACAAGTGGCAGGACATGGGACAGGCCGTAGGGCAGGACATGGGACATAACATGGGAAAGGATATTGGGCAGGACATGGGTCGCTACATGGGATAGGACATGAGGGCAGAAAGTAGGGCAGGACATAGGGCAGGACCTGGAACAGGACATAGGGCAGGACATGGGGCAGGACATGGGGCAGGACATTGGGCAGGACATATGCAGGACATGAGGCAGGACATGGGACTGCACATGAGGCACGCCGTGAGGCAGGATATGGGACATAACATGGGAAAGGACATGGGGCAGGACATGATAATAAGATGGGACAGGACATAGGTCATGGGTCAGTACAAGGGGCATGGACGTGGAGAAGAAATGCATAAGGACATGGGGCTGGACATAGGTTAGGACATGGGGCAGGACATGGGACAGGACATGGGGCAGGACATGGGGCAGGACATGGGACAGGACATGGGGCAGGACATAGGGCAGGTCATGTTACATAACATAGAAAGGACAAGAAGAAGGACGTGAGCCGGACTTGGGACAAGGCACGGGTTAGGACATCGGATAGAACATGGGGCAGAAAATAGAGTAGGACATGGGGCAACACCTGAAACAGGACATTGGGAAGGAGATGTGGCAGGAAAATAGGCAGGACATGCGACAAGACATGGGGTTGAACGTGGTGCAGGAGTGAGGACGGAATACAGGACAGGACATTGGGCAGGAAAAGGGGCAGGACATGGGACAGGACTTGGGACAGAACCCTTGGCAGGACATGGGGCAGGACATGCAAAGGGACATTAAGCAGGACTCTTGGTAAGTAATGGGGCAGGACATCGGCAGGACATCAGGCAGTACATTTGACAGGACATAGGTCATGGGGCAGGACATGGGGTAAGGACGTGGAGCAGGACATGCATAAGGACTTATCGCAGGACAAAGGTTAGGACATGAGGCAGGACATGGGACAGGACATAGGTCATGGGCAGGACATGGGGCAGGACATTGGGCAGAAAATGGGGCAGGACATTAGGCAGGACTTAAAACAGGACATAGGGCAGGAAGTGTGGCGGGTTATGGGGCAGGACATGCGACAGGCCATGGGGCAGGACATGCGGCAGGACATGGGGCAGGACAAAGGTTAGGACATGCAACAGGACATCGGGCAGGACATAGGGCAATACAAATGGCAAAACATGGCGCAGGACTTGGGACAGGACATGGGTCAGGACATGGGATAGGTCATGGGGCAGAAAATGGGAAAGAACATTAGGCAGGACCTGAAACAGGACATGGGGCAGGAGGTGATGCAGGAAATGGGGCAGGACATGCGACAGGACATGGGGCAGGACATGCGGCAGGACATCGAGCAGTACTTGGGACAAGACATAAAGCAGGACATGGGGCAGAAAATAGGCCGGACATGGGGCAGGACCTGGAACAGGAAATGGGGCAGGACATGGGGCAGGACATGGGGCAGGGCATAGGGCAGGACATGCGGCAGGACATAGAGCAGGAAATGTGGTAGGACACGGGGCAGGACATGGGGTAGGACCTTGGGAAGGACATGGGACAGAACATAGGTCATGGGCAGGACCTGGGGCAGGACGCGGGTCCGGACATGGGGCAGGACATGGGGCAGGACATGGGGCAGGATATAGGAGAGGCCGTAGGGCAGGACATGGGACATAACATGGGAAAGGACATTGGGAAGGACATGAGCCATGACATGAAGCGAAACATAGGGCAGGAAATGGGGTAGGACATGGGGCAGGACATGGGGTAGGACACTGGACTGGACATGGAGCAGGACATTGGACAGGACATAGCACATGGGGCAGGACATGGGGCAGAACGTGGTGCAGGACATAAGAAAGGACATAGAACAGGACATTGGGCAGGAAATGGGGGACATGGGACAGGACATAGGTCATGGGCAGGATATGGGGCAGGATGTTGGTCAGGAAATGGGGTAGGACATTGGGCATGTTATAGGGCAAAACATAGGACAGGACATGGGGCAGGACATGGGACAGGACAAAGGTCAGGACATGGGATAGTACATGAAGCAGAAAAAAAGGCAAGACATGGGGCAGGACCTGGAACAGCACATGGGGCAGAACATGAGGCAGGACATGAGGCAAGATAGACGACAGGACACGGGGCAGGACATGGGGCAGGACATAGGGCAGGATATGGGGTAGGAAATGCGACAAGACATTTGGCAGGACTAGGGGCAAGACATGGGGCAGGACATGGGCAGAATATGGGGCTGGACAAGAAGCAAGACATGCGACTGGACATGGGGAAGGACTTAGGATAGGACATGGGGCTGAAAATAAGGGCAGGACATGGGGCAGGATCTGGAACAGGACATGGGGCAGGACAAGTGGCAGGACATGGGACAGGCCGTAGGGCAGGACATGGGACATAACATGGGAAAGGATATTGGGCAGGACATGGGTCGCTACATGGGATAGGACATGAGGGCAGAAAGTAGGGCAGGACATGGGGCAGGACCTGGAACAGGACATAGGGCAGGACATGGGGCAGGACATGGGGCAGGACATTGGGCAGGACATATGCAGGTCATGAGGCAGGACATGGGACTGCACATGAGGCAGGCCGTGAGGCAGGATATGGGACATAACATGGGAAAGGACATGGGGCAGGACATGACAATAAGATGGGACAGGACATAGGTCATGGGTCAGTACAAGTGGCATGGACGTGGAGAAGAAATGCATAAGGACATGGGGCTGGACATAGGTTAGGACATGGGGCAGGACATGGGACAGGACATGGGGCAGGACATGGGGCAGGACATAGGTCAGGACATGGGGCAGGACATAGGGCAGGACATGGGACAGAACTAAGGTCATGAGCAGGACAAAGGCCAAAACATGGGGCAAAACATGAGCAGGACATGAGGCAGGAGATGGGACAGAAAATGAGGCAGGCCGTGGGGTAGGACATTGGACATAACATGGGAAAGGACATGGGGCAGGACATGAAAAGGATATGGGGCAGGACATAGGACGTGGGCAGGACATGGGGCAGGACATGGGGCAGGACATGGGGAAGGACATAGGGCAGGTCATGGTTCATAACATGGAAAGGACAAGAAGAAGGACATGAGCCGGACATGGGACAAGGCACGGGTTAGGACATCGGATAGAACATGGGGCAGAAAAAAAGGGTAGGACATGGGGCAACACCTGAAACAGGACATGGGGAAGGAGATGTGGCAGGAAAATAGGCAGGACATGCGACAAGACATGGGGTTGAACGTGGTGCAGGAGTTAGGACGGGACACAGGTCAGGACATTGGGCAAGACATGGGGCAGGACATGGGACAGGACTTGGGACAGAACCCTTGGCAGGACATGGGGCAGGACATGCGACGGGACATTAAGCAGGACTCTGGGTAAGTATTGGGGCAGGACATCGGCAGGACATCAGGCAGTTTATATGACTGGACATAGGTCATGTGGCAGGACATGGGGCAAGGACGTGGAGCAGGACATGCATAAGGACTAATGGCAGGACAAAGATTAGGACATGAGGCAGGACATGGGACAGGACATAGGTCATGGGCAGGACATGGGGCAGGTTATTGGGCAGAAAATGGGGCAGGACATTGTGTTAGAGCTAAAGCTAGAGCTAGTGCTGGTGCTAGTGCTAGTGCTGGTGCTAGTGTTAGTATAAGTGCTAGTGTTAGAAATGATGCTAGTGCTAGTGCAGGTGCTTGTGCTAGTGCAAGAAGTGATGCTTTTGCTAGTGCTAGTGCTAGTGCCAGTGCTAGTGCTAGTGCTTGTGTTTAGGCTAGAGCTAGTAGTGATGCTAGTGTAAGTGTGAGTGCTAGTGTTAGTAGTGATGCTAGTGCTAGTGCAAGTGTAAGTGCAAGTGCTTGTGCTAGTGCTTGTGCTAGTGCTAGTGCTAGTGCTTGTGCTTAAGCTAGTGCTACTGCTTGTGCTAATGCTTATGCTTGTGCTTGTTCGATTAGTGTTAATGCTAGTGCTTATGCTAGTGCTAGTGCTAGTGCTAGTTCTAAATGTGCTAGTGCTAGTTCTATTTCTGGTAGTGCTAGTGCAAGTGCTAGTTGTGATGCTAGTGCTAGTTTAAGTGCAAGTGCAAGTGCTAGTGCTAGTGCTAGTGCGTTTGCTATCGCTTGTGCTTAAGCTAGTGCTACTGCTAGAACTAGCGATAGTGCTAGTGCTAGAAGTGATGCAAGTGCTAGTGCTAGTGCTAGTGCTGGTGCTTGTGCTAGTGCTAGTGCTAGGTCTAGTGCTAGTGCTTGTGCTAGTTAGAGTAGTGCTAGTGCTAGAGCTAGTGCTAGTGCTAGTTGTGATGCAAGTGCTAGTTCTAGTGCTGGTTCTTGTTCTATTAGTGCTAGTGCTAGTGCTTATGCTAGTGCATGTCATTGTAGTGCTAGTGCTAGAGCTAGTGCTAGTGCTAGTGCTAGTGTTAGTGTTTGTGCTTGTGTTAGAAGTGATGCTATTGCTAGTGCTATTGCTTGTTCTTGTGCTAGTGCTAGTGCTAGTGCATGTGCTACTGCTTGTGCTAGTGTTAGTGCTTGCGATAGTTGTGATGCTAGTGCTAGTGCTAGTGCTGGTGCTAGTGTAAGTGTTATTGCTTGTGCTAGTTCTAGTAGTGCTAGTGAAAGTGCCTGTGCTAGTGCAAGTTCTAGTAGTGCTAGTGCTTATGCTAGTGCTATTAGTGATGGAAGTGCTTGTGCTAGTGCTAGTGCTGGTGCTAGTGCTAGTGCTTGTGCTAGGCCTAGTGCTTTTGCTAGTGTTAGTTCTAGTAGTGCTAGTGCTAGTGCTAGTGCTAGTGCTAGTAGTGATGCTAGTGCTAGTATAAGTGCTAGTGCTAGTGCTAGTACAAGTGCTAGTGCTAGTGCTTGTGCTAGTGCTAGTGCTACTGCTAGTGCTAGTTCTAGTAGTGCTTGTGAAAGTGTTAGTGCTAGTGCTAGTGCTAGTGCTGGTGCTAGTGCTAGTGCTGGTGCTAGTGTTCGTGCTTGTGCTAGCGCTAGTGCTAGTGCTGGTGCTGGTGCTAGTGCTAGTGCTAGTGCTGATGCTAGTGCTAGTGTGAGTTGTGATGCTAGTAATAGTTATAGTGCTAATGCTAGTGCTAGTGCTATTGCTTGTTCTTGTGCTAGTGCAAGCGCTAGTGCTTGTGCTTGTGCTTGTGCTAGTGTTAGTGCTTGTGATAGAAGTGATGCTAGTGCTCGTGCTAGTGCTAGTGCTAGTGCAAGTGCTAGTGCTAGTATTAGTGCTAGTGCAAGTGCTAGTGCTAGTGCTAGTGCTAGTGCTAGTGTTAGTGTTAGTGCTAGTGTTAGAAATGATGCTAATGCTAGTGCAAGTGCTAGTGCTAGTGCTATTAGTGATGCTTGTGCTAGTGCTAGTGCTAGTGCTAGTGCTAGTGCTAGTGCTAGTGCTCATGCTAGAGCTAATAGTGTAGCTTGTGTAAGTGTGAGTGCTAGTGTTAGTAGTGATGCTAGTGCTCGTGCTAGTGCTAGTGCTAGTGCTAGTGTTAGTGTAATTGCTATTGTTAGTAGTGATGCTAATGCTTGTGCGTGAGCTGGTGCTAGTACATGTGCTAGTGCTAGTACTAGTGCTAATGCTAGTGCTTGTGCTTGTGCTTGTTCTAGTAGTGCGAGTGCAAGTGCTAGTGCTAGTGCTAGTGCTAGTGCTAGTGCTTTTGATAGTGTTAGTGCTAGTGCTTGTGCTAGTGCAAGTGCTAGTGCTAGTGCATGTTCTAGTATTGCTAGTGCTAGTGCTAGTGCTAGTTCTAGTGCTAGTTCTAAATGTGCTAGTGATTGTTCTAATAGTGCTAGTGCTAGTGCTAGTGCTAGTGCTAGGAGTGATGCTTGTTGTAGTATAAGGGCTAATGCTAGTGCTAGTGCTAGTGCTAGTGTAAATGCGCGTGCACAAGCTTGTGTTACTATTTATGCTTTTTCTAGTAGTGCTATTAATAGTTCTTGTGCTAGAAGTGATGCAAGTGCTAGTGCTAGTGCTAGTGCTGGTGCTAGTGCTAGTTCTAGTGCTTGGTCGAGTGCTAGTGCTTATTCTAGTTTGAGTAATGCTAGTGCTAGTGCTAGTGCTAGTTTAAGTAGTGCTAGTGCTAGTGCTTATGCTAGTGCAGGTTCTAGTGGTCTTAAAGCTAGAGCTGGTGGCATAGCTAGTGCTAGTGCTAAAGCTAGTGCTAGTGCTAGTGCTAGTGCAAGTAGTGATGCTAGTGATAGTGTTGGAGCTAGTGCTAGTGCTAGTTCTGGTGCTAGTGCTAGTGCTGGTGCTAGTGTTAGTATAAGTGCTAGTGTTAGAAATGATGCTAGTGCTAGTGCAGGTGCTTGTGCTAGTGCAAGTATTGATGCTTTTGCTAGTGCTAGTGCTAGTGCCAGTGCTAGTGCTTATGCTAGTGAAAGTTCTAGTAGTGCTAGTGCTAGAACTGGTGATAGTGCTTGTGCTAGTACTAGTGCTAGTGCTAGTGCTAGTGCTAGTAGTAATGATAGTGCTAGTTTTAAAGCTAGTGTTAGTAGTGATGCTAGTGCAAGTGCTTTTGCTCGTTCTTGTGCTCGCGCTTATGCTTATGCATGTGCTAGTTCTAGTGCTAGTGCTTGTGCTTGTGCTAGTGCTAATGTTAGTGTTAGTGCTAGTGTTAGAAATGATATTATTGATAGGGCAAGTGCTAGTGCTAGTGCTTGTAGTGATGCTTGTGCTAGTGCAAGTGCTAGTGCCAGTGCTAGTGCTACTGCAATTGCTAGAGTTAGTAGTGATGCTAGTGCTAGTGCTAGTGCTAGTGCTAGTGTTAGTGCTAGTGCTTGTGCTAGTGATAGTGTTAGTGCTAGTGCTTTTGTAAGTATTGATGCTTGTGCTAGTACTTGTGATAGTGTTAGTGCTAGTGATAGTGCTAGTGCCAGTGCCAGTAATAGTGCTTGTGCTAGTGCCTGTGCTAGTGCTCGTGCTTGTTCTAATGCTAGTGTTAGTGTTAGTTTTTGTATTAGTAGTGATGCTAGAGCTAGTGCTAGTGCTTTTGCTTGTGCTAGTGCTAGCGCAAGTGCTAGTGCTGGTGCTATTGCTAGTGCTAGTCTAAGTGCTAGTGCTAGTGTAAGTGCTTGTGTAAGTAGTGATGCTAGTGCTTGTGCTGGTGCTTGTGCTAGTGCTAGTGCTTGAGGCTAGTGCTAGTGCTAGTGCTAGTGCTAGTGTAGGTGCTAGTGCTAGTGATTATGCTAGTGTTAGTGCTTATGCTAGTGTTAGTGTAAATGCTTGTGTTAGTAGTGATGCTAGTGCTAGTGCTAGTGCCAGTGTTCGTGTTAATGATTGTGTTAGTAGTGATGCTGGTGCAAGTGCTAGTGCTAGTGCTTGTGCCTATGTTTGTGCTAGTGCTAGTGCAAGTTTAACTGCTAGTGTTAGTGTTTGTGCTAGTGAAAGTGTTTGTGCTATTGTTAATAGAGATTCAAGTGCTTGTGCTATTGCTTGTTCTTGTGCTAGTGCTAGTGCTAGTGCATGTGCTATTGCTAGTGCTAGTGCTTGTGCTAGTGCTTGTGCTAGTGTTAGTGCTTGTGTTAGTAGTGATGCTAGTGCTTGTGCTAGTGCTAGTGCTAGTGCTAGTGCTTTTGCTAGTGTAAGTGCTAGTGCTAGTGCTAGTTCTAGTATTGATTGTGCTAGTGCTAGTTCTAGTTGTGCTAGTATAAGTGCCACTGCTAGTGCAAGTGCAAGTGCTAGTTCTAGTAGTGCTAGTGCTAGTGCTAGTGCTAGTATTGATGCAAATGCTAGAGCTTGTGCTAGTGCTAGTGCTTGTGCTAGTGCTAAGGCTATTGCTAGGCCTAGCGCTAGTGCTTGTGCTAGTTCGAGTTGTGTTAGTGCTAGTGCTAGTGCTAGTTCTAGTAGTGCTAGTGCTAGTGCTTATGCTTGTGCAAGTTCTAGTCGTGCTAGTGCTAGAGCTAGTGCTAGTGCTAGTGTTAGTGATAGTGCTAGTGCTGGTGCTAGTGCTAGTGCTGGAGCTAGTGCTCGTGCTCGTGCTAGTGCTCGTGTTCATGCTTGATCTAGTGCTAGTACTAGTGCTAGTGCTAGTGCTAGTGCTTGTGCTAGTGCTGATGCTAGTGCTAGTGTGAGTAGTGATGCTAGTGCTAGAGCTTGTGCTAGGGTAAGTGTTAGTGCTTGTGTTAGTAGTGATGCAAGTGCTAGTGCTAGTGCTAGTGCTAGTGCATTTGCTTGTGCTAGTGCTAGTGCTAGTGCTAGTGCTTGTGTGAGTGTTTGTGCTTGTGTTAGTAGTGATGCTAGTGCTAATGCTTTTGCTCATTCTTGTGCTCGCGCTTATTTTAATGCATGTGCTAGTGCTAGTGCTAGTGCTTGTGCTAGTGTTAGTGCTAGTGCTTGTGTTAATACCCTAAAAAATACCCCGTTAAATTCCCTACTTGACCTAGAAAAAATACTAGAGAGTGTAATCCAGGAACAACTGATGAACTTTATACAAGAAAATAACATTCGCATAAATAACCAATCGGGGTTCAGAAATAACCATGGTTGTGAAACTGCCTTTCAGCTAGTAATCAATGATTTGAAAAACCATATGGCAGAAGGTTATTTTGTAATAGCAATGTTCATTGACTTTAAGCGAGCCTTTGAAACAATAGACCGTATCATACTAATAGCAAAATTACACAAATATGGTTTCAGAAACCAAACACTAAATTGGATTTGCTCTTATTTGAATATGCGTGAGCAGAAAGTAAAATTTAATAAATGCATGTCAGATACAATTGAAAATAATTTCGGGGTACCGCAAGGTTCTATGCTAGGACCACTTTTGTTTATTCTATACATAAATGACATTGAACTTATATTTAAGAACTGTAAAATACCTATATATGCGGATGATACCCTTATAACACTTTCTGGAAGAAACCTGCATACTATGGAAAAAGAAATAAATAGTGAAATAAATAAATTAGAAGAATGGCTAAGACATAACAAATTAAAAATAAATGTATCCAAAACTAAAGCTATGATATTATGTAATAAATCAAATAGGTTAAAATATAAAAATGAAATCAATAATATTAAGTTAGAGCTAGAAGGTGACAAGATAGAAGTTATAGAGCAGTTTAAATATTTAGGAATTATCATTGACAATGAAATAAATCTCAAAGCACATGCCACATACATAATAAAAAAGTTAGCTAGTAAAAAAGGACTCTTCCGTAGAAATAATAAAGGCCTTCAAATTCAAGCTAAAATTGACATTTACCAAGCAATCATTGCTCCCCACATCGATTATTGCAGCTCCCTTCTTTTCTTATTAAATAAAAATGAAATAAAAAAAATACAAAAACTTCAAAACAGAGCGATGAGGAGTATTCTCCTCGTGAATAAATATACTTCTGTAAGGAAAATGTGTGAAGCCCTGTCATGGCTGAATGTCAAACAAAGAATTGTACTAAACACCCTAACTTTAATTTATAAAATATGTCAAGGAATTACACCTAGCTATTTAACAAATAATATTAAAAATGATAGTAATGTTCATACTCATAACACTAGAAGTAAAAGCAATATTTTTATTGATAGACCAAACTCTAAATGTAAAGAAAACTCGATCTATGTTAAAGGAATTAGGATATTTAATCGATTACCATTAGAAATAATACAATGTGAAACAGTCAAGAGTTTTAGACGTAACTGCTGTAAATTTATCAAAGAAGAAAAACTAGTTCCTAGAAAAAATTGAGGTAACCTTATACTGGGATATTTTGCACTCTTAATTGTAAGAAATTATTATTTACTGTTGTGCTATTAACTATGTATCTTAGAGAAAAAATAGCAATTTTGCTAATAAATAAAGATAACTACTACAACTACTAGTTCTTGTGCAAGTGCTAGTGCATGTGTTAGTGTTTATGCTTGTGCAAGTGCTAGTGCTAGAGTTAGTGTTAGTGCTAATGTAAGAAGTGATGTTAGTAATAGTGCAAGTGCTAGTGCTTGTAGTGAGGCTTGTGCAAGTGCTAGTGCTAGTGCTAGTACATGTGTAAGAAGTGTTGATAGTGCTAGTACTAGTGCTAGTGCTAGTGTAAGTGCTATTTCTTGTGTTAGTGCTAGTGCTAGTGCTAGTGCTGGTCCCTGTGCTAGTGCTAGTGATAGTGCTAGTGCTAGTGCTAGTGTAAGTGTTTGTGCTAGTGTTAATAGAGATGCTAGTGCCAGTGCTATTGCTTGTTCTTGTGCTAGTGCTAGTGCTAGAGCATGTGCTATTGCTAGTGCTAGTGCTTGTGCTAGTGCTAGTGCTAGTGCTTGTGATAGTAGTGATGCTAGTGCTTGTGCTTGTGCTAGTGCTAGTGCTAGTCCAAGTGCAAGTGCTAGTATTAGTGCTAGTGCTAGTGCTTGTGCTAGTGCTAGTGTTAGTGTTAGTGCTAGTGCTAGTGCTAGTGCTTGTAGTGATGCTTGTGCTAGTGCTAGTGCTAGTGCCAGTGCTAGTGCTACTGCAAGTGCTAGTGTTAGTAGTGATGCTAGTGCTAGTGTTAGTGCTAGTGCTTGTGCTAGTGATAGTGTTAGTGCTAGTGCTTGTGTTAGTATTGATGCTTGTGCTAGGACTTGTGATAGTGTTAGTGCTAGTGATAGTGCAAGTGCCAGTGCCAGTAATAGTGCTTGTGCTAGTGCTTGTGCTAGTGCTCGTGCTAGTTCTAATGCTAGTGTTAGTGTTAGTTCTTGTGTTAGTAGTGATGCTAGAGCTAGTGCTAGTGCTTGTACTTGTGCTAGTGCTAGTGCTAGTGTTAGTAGTGATCCTAGTGCTAGTGCTTTTGCTCGTTCTTGTGCTCGCGCTTATGCTAATGCATGTGCTAGTGCTAGTGCTAGTGCTAGTGCTTGTGCTAGTGCTAGTGTGAGTGTTAGTGCTAGTGTTAGAAATGATATTATTGATAGGGCAAGTGCTAGTGCTAGTGCTTGTTGTGATGCTTGTGCTAGTGCTAGTGCTAGTGCCAGTGCTAGTGCTACTGCAAGTGCTAGAGTTAGAAGTGATGCAAGTGCTAGTGCTAGTGCTAGTGCTCGTGTTAGTGCTAGTGCTTGTGCTAGTGATAGTGTTAGTGCTAGTGCTTGTGTTAGTATTGATGCTTGTGCTAGTACTTGTGATAGTGTTAGTGCTAGTGATAGTGCTAGTGCTAGTGCTAGTGCTAGTCTAAGTGTTTGTGCTAGTGTTAGTAGTGATGCTAGTGCTAGTGCTAGTGCTTGTGCTAGTGCATGTGCTAGTGCTAGTGCTAGTGCTAGTGCTAGTGCTAGTGCTAGTGCTAGTGCTAGTGTTAGTTCTTGTGCAAGTGCAAGTTCTTGTCGTGCTTGTGCAAGAGCTTGTGCTAGTGCTAGTGTTAGTGCTAGTGCTAGTGCTAGTGCTAGTGCTAGTGCTAGTGCTGGAGCTAGTGCTCGTGCTCGTGCTAGTGCTCGTGTTCGTGCTTGTGCTAGTGCTAGTACTAGTGCTAGTGCTAGTGATAGTGCTTTTGCTAGAGCTGATGCTAGTGCAAGTGTGAGTTGTGATGCTAGTGCTAGTTTAAGTGCTAGTGCTAGTGCTAGTGCTTGTGCTAGGGTAAGTGTTAGTGCTTGTGTTAGTAGTGATGCTAGTGCTAGTGCTAGTGCTTGTGCTAGTGCATGTGCTAGTGCTAGTGCTAGTGCTAGTGCTAGTGCAAGTGTAAGTGTTTGTGCTCGTGTAAGTAGTGATGCTAGTGCTTGTGCTTTTGCTCGTTCTTGTGCTCGCGCTTTTGCTTATGCATGTGCTAGTGCTAGTGCTAGTGCTAGTGCTAGTGCTAGTGCTAGTGCTAGTGTTAGAAGTGATGTTAGTAATAGTGCAAGTTCTAGTGCTTGTAGTGATGCTTGTGCTAGTTCTAGTGCTAGTGCTAGTGCTAGTGCTAGTGCGAGTGCTAGTGTAAGTAGTGTTGATAGTGCTAGTACTAGTGCTTGTGCTAGTGCTTGTGTTAGTATTGATGCTAGTGCTAGTGTTAGTGCTAGTGCTAGTGCTAGTGCTAGTGCTAGTGCCAGTAATTGTGCATGTGCTAGTGCTAGTGCTAGTGCTAGTGCCAGTAATAGTGCATGTGCTAGTGCTAGTGCTAGTTCTAGTGCTTGTGTTAGTGTTAGTGCTAGTGCTAGTGCAAGTGCTAGTACTATTGCTAGGGTAAGTGCTATTGTTAGTAGTGATGCTAGTGCTAGTGCCTGAGCTGGTGCTAGTGCTAGTGCTAGTGCTAGTGCTAGTGCTTGTGCTAGTGCTAGTGCTAGTGCTAGTTCTAGTTGGACTAGTACTAGTGCTAGTGCTTGTGCAAGTGCTTGTTCTTGTAGTGCGAGTGCAAGTGCTAGTGCTACTGCTAGTGCTAGTGCTAGTGCTAGTGCTAGTGCTTTTGCTAGTATTCGTGATAGTGCTTGTGCTTGTGCAAGTGAAAATGCTAGTGCTAGTTCTGGTATTGCAAGTGAAAGTGCTAGTGCTAGTGCTAGTAGTGCTAGTGCTAGTGCTAGTGCTAGTGCTAGTGTTTGTAGTGCTAGTGATAGTGCTAGTGCTAGTGCTATTTCTAGTTGTGCAAGTGCTAATGCTTGTGCTAGTAGTGATGCAAGTGCTAGTGCTAGTGCTAGTGCTTGTGCTAGTGCAAGTGCTAGTGCTAGGCCTAGTGCTAGTGCTAGTGCTAGTTCGAGTAGTGCTAGTGCCTTGCTAGTTCTGGTTCTAGTAGTGCTAGTGCTAGTGCTTATGCTAGTGCATGTTCTAGTAGTGCTAGTGCTAAAGCTAGTGCTAGTGCTAGTGCTAGTGCTAGTGCTAGTGCTAGTGCTAGTGCTAGTGCTAATGCAGAGGCTAGTAGTGATGCTAGTGCTAGTGTTAGTGCTAGTACTAGTGCTAGTGCTGGTGCGAGTGCTGGTGCTGGTGCTAGTGCTAGTGCATGTGCTGATGCTAGTGCTAGTGTGAGTAGTGATGTTAGTGCTAGTTTGAGTACTAGTGCTAGTGCTAGTGCTAGTGCTAGTGTAAGTGTTAGTGCTTGTGTTAGTAGTGATGCTAGTGCTAGTGCTAGTGCTAGTGCTAGTGCCTGTGCTAGTGCTAGTTCTAGTGCTAGTGCTAGTGCTAGTGTTAGTGTTTGTGTTAGTGTAAGTAGTGATGCTAGTGGTAGTGCTTTTGCTTGTTCCTGTGCAAGTGCTAGTGCTAGTGCATGTGCTAGTGCTAGTGCTTTTGCTTGTGCTAGTGCTTGTGCTAGTGTTAGTGCTTGTGATAGAAGTGATGCTAGTGCTAGTGCTAGTGCTAGTGCTAGTGCTAGTACTAGTGTAAGTGTTAGTGAAAGTGCTAGTGTTAGTGCTTGTGCTAGTGCTAGTGCAAGTGCTAGTGCTTGCGCAAGTGCTTGTGCTACTGCAATTGCTAATTTTAGTATTGCTAGTGCTACTGCTAGTGCTAGTGCTAGTTCTAGTAGTGCTTGTGCTAGTGCTAGTAGTGCTTGTTCTAGTGCTTGTGCTAGTGCAAGTGCTAGAAGTGATGCTAATGCTAGTGTTAGTGCATGTGCTAGTGCTAGTGCTAGTGCTAGTGCTAGTGCTAGTGTAAGTGCGAGTGCAAATGCTAGTTCATGTGTTAGTGCTTATGCTAGTGCAAGTGCTAGTGCTAGTGTTAGTGTTAGTGCTAGTGTTAGAAATGATGCTAGTAATAGTGCAAGTGCTAGTGCTTGTTGTGATGCTTGTGCTAGTGCTAGTGCTTGTGCTTGTGCTAGTGCTAGTGCTAGTGCTAGTGCTAGTGCGAGTGCTAGTTTAATTAGGTTTGCTAGTGCTAGTACTTGTGCGAGTGCTAGTGTTAGTGCTATTTCTAGTGCTAGTGCTTGTGTGAGTGCTAGTGCTAGTGCTAGTGCTAGTGCAAGTGCTAGTGCCAGTAATAGTTCATGTGCTAGTGCTAGTGCTAGTGCTAATGCTTGTGTTAGTGTAAGTGCTAGTGCTAGTGCTAGTGCTAGTGTTAGTGCTAGTGCTAGGGTAAGTGCTAATGTTAGAAGTGATGCTAGTGCTAGTGCTGGAGCTGGTGCCAGTGCTAGTGCTAGTGCTAGTTCTAGTAGTACTAGTGCTAGTGCTTGTGCTAGTGCTTGTTCTTGTAGTGCGAGTGCAAGTGCTAGTGCTAGTGCTAGTGCTAGTGCTAGTGGTAGGACAAGGAACTGGACAAGGAGCAGGACATTGGAGAGGTCATAGGACATGGGGCAGGACATGGGGCAGAACGTGGTGCAAGACATAGGAATGGACATAGAACAGGACATTGGGCAGAAAATGGGGGACATGAAACTGGACATGGGACAGGACATAGGTCATGGGCATGACATTGGGCAGGACGTTGGTCAGGAAATGGGGCAAGACATTGGGCATGTTAGAGGGCAAGACACAGGACAGAAAATGGGGCAGGACATGAGAAAGGACATGGGTCAGGACATGGGATAGGACATGGGGCAGGACATGAGAAAGGACATGGGTCAGGACATGGGATAGGACATGGGGCAGAAAATTGGGCAGGACATGAGGCAGGACATGCGACAGGACATGGGGCAGGACATGGGGCAGGACATAGGGCAGGACATAGGGCAGGACATGCGACAATACATTGGGCAGGACTTGGGGCAAGACATGGGGCAGGACATGGGCAGGAAATGAGGCCGGACGTGGGGGAGAACGTTGGGAATGACATAGGGCAAAACATGGGATAGGACATGTGGCAGAAAATGGGGCAGGACGTGGAACAGGACATGGGGCAAGACAAGGGGCAGGACATGCGACAGGACATGGGTCAGGACATGGGATAGGACATGGGGCAGAAAATGGGGCAGGACATGGAGCAGGACCTGGAACAGGACATGGGGCAGGTCATAGGGCAGGACATGGGGCAGGGCATAGGGCAGGACATGGGGCAGGACATAGGGCAGGAAATGGGGTAGGACACGGGACAACACATGGGGTAGGACATAGGACTGGACAAGGGGCAGGACATCGGACAGGATATAGGACAACGGGCAGGATAAAGGGCAGAACGATATGCAGGACATGGGACAGGACACAGGACAGGACATTGGGCAGGACCTGGGGCAGGACATGGGACAGAACATAGGTCATGGGCAGGACATGAGGCAGAACGTAGGTCAGGACATGGGGCAAGATATGAGGCAGGACATGCGACAGGACATAGGGCAGGAAATGCAGCAGGACATGGGGCAGGGCATGGGTTCAGACATGCCACGGAACATTGGGCAGGACTTGGAGCAAGACATGGGGCACGACATGGGCAGGAAATGAGGCAGGTCATGGGATAGGACATGAGGCTGGCCGTGGGGCAGGACATGGGACATCACATGGGATAGGACATGAGGCAGGACATGAGCAGGACATGGGACAGGACATAAGTTATGGGGCAGGACATGGGGCGAAGAAGTGGAACAGTATATGCATAAGGACATGGGGCAGGACATGGGGTAGGACATGGGACTGGACATGGAGCAAAACATTGGACAGGACATAGGACAGGACAATGGGCAGGAAATGGGGTACACATGGGACAGGACATAGGCCATGGGCAGGACATTTGGCATGTTATAGGGCAAGACATAGGACAGGACATGGGTCAGGACATGGGATAGGACATGGGGCAGAAAATTGGGCAGGACATGGGGCAGGTCATGGGGGCGGACATGGGGCAGGGCATAGGGCAGGACATGGGGCAGGACATGGGAAGGATATAGGGCAGGAAATGGGGTAGGACATGTGGCAGGAAACCAACAGGACAAGGGGCAGGACATGGGCAGGACATGGAAAAGGTCATGGGTCAGGACATGGGATAGGACACGGGGCAGAAAATAGGGCAGGACATGGGGCAGGTCATGGGGGCGGACATGGGGCAGGGCATAGGGCAGGACATGGGGCAGGACATGGGAAGGTTATAGGGCAGGAAATGGGGTAGGACATGTGGCAGGAAACCAACAGGACAAGGGGCAGGACATGGGGTAGGACATGGGACAGGAGAAAGGGCAGGAAATAGCGAAGACGGAATGGGGCAGTACATCGGACAGGACATGGGACTTGGGGCAGGACATGGTGCAGAACATGGGGCAAAACATGGGACAGGACTTGGGGCAGGACATGAGCAGGACATGCGACGGGACATGGAAAAGGACTTAGGGCAAGACATGGGGCAGGACATGGGCAGGACATAGGAAAGGTCATGGGTCAGGACTTGGGATAGGACATGGGGCAGAAAATAGGGTAGGACATGGGGCAGGACCTGGAACAGGACATGGGGCAGGTCATGGGGCAGGACATGAAGCAGGGCATAGGGTAGGGCAAGGGGCAGGACATAGGGCAGGAAATGGGGTAGGACTCGGGGCAACACATGGGGTCGGACATGGGACTGGATATTGGACATGGGGCAGGATAAAGGGCAGAACGTAGTGCAGGACGTGGGACAGGACACAGGACAGGACATTGGGCAGGACCTGGGGCAGGACATGGGACAGAAAATTGGTCATGGCAGGACATGGGGCAGGACGTGGGTCAGGACATGGGGCAGGACATGAGGCAGGACATGCGACAGGACATAGGACAGGAAATGCAGCAGGACATGGGGCAGGGCATGGGTTCATACATGCCACGGAACATTGGGCAGGACTTGGAGCAAGACATGGGGCATGACATGGGCAGGAAATGAGCCAGGACATGGGATAGGACATGAGGCAGGCCGTTTGGCAGGACATGGGACATCACATGGGAAGGACATGGGACAGGACATAAGTTATGGGGCAGGCCATGGGCAAGAAAGTGGAACAGTATATGCATAATGACATGGGGCAGGACATAGGTTAGGACATGGCTCAGGACATGGGACAGGACATGTGGCAGGACATGGGGCAGGACATGGGGCAGGACATTGGACAGGATAAAGGGCAGGAAATGGGGTAGGACTTGGGGCAGGACATCGGACAGGACATAGGACATGGGACATGACATGGGGCAGGACATGAGGCAGGACATGAAGCAAGACATAGGGCAGGAAATAGGGAAGAACATGGGGTAGGATATGGGGTAGGACATGGGACTGGACATGGAGCAGGACATTGGACAGGACATAGGACAGGACATTGGGCAGGACATTGGGCATGTTATAGGGCAAGACATAAGACAGGACATGGGTCAGGACATGGGATAGGACATGTGGCAGAAAATTGGGCAGGACATGGGGCAGGACCTGGAACAGGACATGGGCAGGACATGGGGCAGGACCTGGAACAGGACATGGGCAGGACATGGGGCAGAAAATAGGGCAGGACATGGAGCAGGACCTGGAACAGGACATGGGGCAGGTAATGGGGCAGAACATGGGGCAGGGCATAGGGCAGGACATGGGCCAGGACATAGGGCTGGACAAGGGGCAGGACATAGGGCAGGAAATAGGGTAGGACACGGAGCAACACATGGGGTAGGACATGGGACTAGACAAGAGGCAGGACATCGGACAGGATATTAGACATGGGGCAGGATAAAGGGCAGAACGTAGTGCAGGACATGGGACAGGACACAGGACAGGACATTGGGCAGGACCTGGGGCAGGACATGGGACAGAACATTGGTCATGGGCAGGACATGGGAAAGGACATGGGGCAGGGCATGGGTGCAGACATGCCACGAAACATTGGACAGGAGAAACATGGGTTCATACATGGGACATGGGGCAGGGCATAGGGCAGGACATGGGGCAGGACATGGGAAGGTTATAGGGCAGGAAATGGGGTAGGACATGTGGCAGGAAACCAACAGGACAAGGGGCAGGACATGGGGTAGGACATGGGACAGGAGAAAGGGCAGGAAATAGCGAAGACGGAATGGGGCAGTACATCGGACAGGACATGGGACTTGGGGCAGGACATGGTGCAGAACATGGGGCAAAACATGGGACAGGACTTGGGGCAGGACATGAGCAGGACATGCGACGGGACATGGAAAAGGACTTAGGGCAAGACATGGGGCAGGACATGGGCAGGACATAGGAAAGGTCATGGGTCAGGACTTGGGATAGGACATGGGGCAGAAAATAGGGTAGGACATGGGGCAGGACCTGGAACAGGACATGGGGCAGGTCATGGGGCAGGACATGAAGCAGGGCATAGGGTAGGGCAAGGGGCAGGACATAGGGCAGGAAATGGGGTAGGACTCGGGGCAACACATGGGGTCGGACATGGGACTGGATATTGGACATGGGGCAGGATAAAGGGCAGAACGTAGTGCAGGACGTGGGACAGGACACAGGACAGGACATTGGGCAGGACCTGGGGCAGGACATGGGACAGAAAATTGGTCATGGCAGGACATGGGGCAGGACGTGGGTCAGGACATGGGGCAGGACATGAGGCAGGACATGCGACAGGACATAGGACAGGAAATGCAGCAGGACATGGGGCAGGGCATGGGTTCATACATGCCACGGAACATTGGGCAGGACTTGGAGCAAGACATGGGGCATGACATGGGCAGGAAATGAGCCAGGACATGGGATAGGACATGAGGCAGGCCGTTTGGCAGGACATGGGACATCACATGGGAAGGACATGGGACAGGACATAAGTTATGGGGCAGGCCATGGGCAAGAAAGTGGAACAGTATATGCATAATGACATGGGGCAGGACATAGGTTAGGACATGGCTCAGGACATGGGACAGGACATGTGGCAGGACATGGGGCAGGACATGGGGCAGGACATTGGACAGGATAAAGGGCAGGAAATGGGGTAGGACTTGGGGCAGGACATCGGACAGGACATAGGACATGGGACATGACATGGGGCAGGACATGAGGCAGGACATGAAGCAAGACATAGGGCAGGAAATAGGGAAGAACATGGGGTAGGATATGGGGTAGGACATGGGACTGGACATGGAGCAGGACATTGGACAGGACATAGGACAGGACATTGGGCAGGACATTGGGCATGTTATAGGGCAAGACATAAGACAGGACATGGGTCAGGACATGGGATAGGACATGTGGCAGAAAATTGGGCAGGACATGGGGCAGGACCTGGAACAGGACATGGGCAGGACATGGGGCAGGACCTGGAACAGGACATGGGCAGGACATGGGGCAGAAAATAGGGCAGGACATGGAGCAGGACCTGGAACAGGACATGGGGCAGGTAATGGGGCAGAACATGGGGCAGGGCATAGGGCAGGACATGGGCCAGGACATAGGGCTGGACAAGGGGCAGGACATAGGGCAGGAAATAGGGTAGGACACGGAGCAACACATGGGGTAGGACATGGGACTAGACAAGAGGCAGGACATCGGACAGGATATTAGACATGGGGCAGGATAAAGGGCAGAACGTAGTGCAGGACATGGGACAGGACACAGGACAGGACATTGGGCAGGACCTGGGGCAGGACATGGGACAGAACATTGGTCATGGGCAGGACATGGGAAAGGACATGGGGCAGGGCATGGGTGCAGACATGCCACGAAACATTGGGCAGGACTTGGAGCAAGACATGGGGCATGACATTGGCAGGAAATGAGCCAGAACATGGGATAGGACATGAGGCTGACGTTGGGCAGGACATGGGACATCACATGGGAAGGACATGGGACAATACATAAGTTATGGGGCAGGCCATGGGGCAAGAAAGTGGAACAGTATATGCATAATGACATAGGGCACGACATAGGTAAGGACATGGCTCAGGACATGGGACAGGACATGTAGCAGGACATGGGGCAGGACATGGGGCAGGACATGGGACAGGATATAGGGCAGGAAATGGGGTAGGACATGGGGCAGGACATCGGACAGGACATAGAACATGGGACAGGACATGGGGCAGAACATAAGGCAGGACATGAAGAAAGACATAGGGCAGGAAATGGGGAAGAACATGGGGCAGGACATGGGGTAGGACATGGGACTGGACATGGAGCAGGACATTTAACAGGACATAGGACAGGACATTGGGCAGGAAATGGGGGACATGGGACAGGGCATTGGGCAAGACGTTGGTCAGGAAATGGGGCAGGCCATTGGGCATGTTATAGGGCAAGACATAGGACAGGACATGGGTCAGGACATGGGATAGGACATGTGGCAGAAAATTGGGCAGGACATGGGGCAGGACCTGGAACAGGACATGGGCAGGACATGGGAAAGGTCATGGGTCAGGACATGGGATAGGACATGGGGCAGAAAATAGGGCAGGACATGGAGCAGGACCTGGAACAGGACATGGGGCAGGTCATGGGGCAGGACATGGGGCAGGGCATAGGGCAGGACATGGGCCAGGACATAGTGCAGGAAATAGGGTAGGACAAGGGGCAGGACATGAGGGAGGACATGGGACTGGACATGGGGCAGGACATCGGACACGACATAGGACATGGGGCAGGATATAGGGCAGAACGTGGTGCAGGACATGGGACAGGACACAGGACAAGACATTGAGCAAGACCTGGGGCAGAACATGGGACAGAACATAGGTCATGGGCAGGAAATGGGGCAGGACGTGGGTCAGGACTTTGGGCAGGACATTGCGCATGACATAGGACAAGACATGTGACAAGACATGGGGCAAAACATGGGACAGGACATGGTTCAGGACATGGGGCAGGACATGGGGCAGGACATGGGGCAGGACATGGGGCAGGACATGGAAAAGGACTAAGGGCAAGACATGGGGCAGGACATGGGCAGGACATAAGAAAGGTCATGGGTCAGGACATTGGATAGGACATAGGGCAGAAAATAGGGCAGGACATGGGGCAGGACCTGGAACAGGACTTGGGGCAGGTCATGGGGCAGGACCTGGGGCAGGGCATAGGGCAGGAGATGGGGCAGGACATGAGGGAGGACATGGGACTGGACATGGGGCAGGACTTTGGACAGGACATTGAGCAAGACCTGGGGCAGAACATGGGACAGAACATAGGTCATGGGCAGGACAAAGGGCAGGACGTGGGTCAGGACTTTTGGCAGGAAATGCAGCAGGACATAGGGCAGGGCATGGGTTCGGACATGCCACGGAACATTGGGCAGGACTTGGAGCAAGATATGGGGCACGACATCGGCAGGACATGAGGCTGGACATGGGATAGGACATGAGGCAGGCCGTGGGGCAGGACATGGGACATCACATGGGAAAGGACATGGGGCAGGACATGAGCAGGACATGGGACAGGACATAAGTTATGGGGCAGGCTATGGGGCAAGGAAGTGGATCAGTATATGCATATTGACATGGGGCAGGACATAGGTTAGGACATGGCTCAGGACATGGGACAGGACATGTGGCAGGACATGGGGCAGGACATGGGGTTGGACATGGGACAGGAAATAGGGCAGGAAACGCGGTAGGACATGGGGCAGGACATCGGACAGGACATAGGACATGGGACAGCACATGGGGCAGGACATGAGGCAGGACATGATGCAAGACATTGGGCAGGAAATGGGGAAGAACATGGGGCATGTTATAGGGCAAGACATAGGACAGGACATGGGTCAGGACATGGGATAGGACATGGGGCAGAAAATAGGGCAGGACATGGGGCAGCACATGGGACTTGGGGCAGGACATGGTGCAGAACATGGGGCAAAACATGGGACAGGACATGGGGCAGGACATGGTGCAGGACAGGGGGCTGGACGTGGGGCAGAACATAAGGCAGGACATGGGGCAGGACATGAAGCAGTACATGGGGCAGGACATGGCCTAGGACCTGGCTCGCTACATGGATAGGACATGAGGGCTGAAAATAGGGCAGGACATGTGGCAGAATCTGGAACAGGACATGGGGCAGGTCATGGTGCAGGACATGGGAAAGGACGTTGGGCATGACATAGGGCAAGACATGGGATAGGATATGGGGCAGAAAAAAGGGCAGGACTTGTGGCAGGACCTGGAACAGGACATGGGGCAGGACATGGGGCAGGACATGGGGCAGGACATGGGGCAGGACATAGGCAGGACAAGAGACAGGACATGGGACAGAACATGAGGCAGGCTGTAGGGCAGGACATGGGACATAACATGGAAAAGGACATCGGGCAGGACATGAGCAGAAGATAGGACAGGACATAGGTCATGGGGCAGGACATGGGGCATGGACGTGGAGCAGGACATGCATAAGGACATGGGGCCGGACATAGGTTAGGACATGGGGCAGGACATGGGACAGGACATAGGGCAGTACATAAGGCATGACGTGAAGCAAGACATAGGGCAGGAAATGGGGTAGGACATGGGGCAGGACATGGGGTAGGACACTGGACTGGACATGGAGCAGGACATTGGACAGGTTATAGGACATGGGCAGGACATGGGGCAGGACGTTGGTCAGGAAATAGGGCAGGACATTGGGCATGTTATAAGGCAAGACATGGGACAGGACATGGTGCAGGACATGGGACAGGACATGGAACAGGACATGTGATAGGACATGGGGCAGAAATTTAGGCAGGACATGTGGCAGGACCTGGAACAGTACATGGGGCAGAACATGGGGCAGGACCTGGCGCAGGACATGGGACAGAACATAGGTCATGGGCAGGACATGGGGCAGGACGTGGGGGTAGGACGTTGGGCATGACACAGGGCATGACATGGGATAGGACATGGGGCAGGTCAAGGGGCAGGACATGCGACGGGACTTGAAAAAGGACTTAGGGCAAGACATGGGGCAGGACATGGGCAGGACAAGGGACAGGTCATGGGTCAGGACATGGGATAGGACATGGTGCAGAAAATGGGGCAGGACGTGCTGCAGGACCTGGAACAGGACATGGGGCAGGACATGGGGCAGGACATGGGTCAGGGCATAGGGAAGGACATCGGGCAGGATATAGGGCAGGAACTGGGGTACGACACGTGTCAGGACATGGGGTAGGACATGGGACTGGAGATGGGGCAGGTCTTTGGACAGGACATAGGACATGGGGCAGGATATAGGGCAGAACGTGGTGCAGGACATGGGACAGGACACAGGACAGGACATTCGGCAGGACCTGGGGCAGGACATGGGACAGAACATAGGTCATGGGCAGGACATGGGGCAGGACGTGGGTCAGTACATGCATTAGGACATGGGCCGGACATATTTTTTTTTTTTTTTTTTTTCAGTCAAAAAGTTCTCATAATGTAGGTATACCTATGCAGCAGAACGTACAGACTATTTTTTAGAATTAAAACTAAGTACTATACTAAAACACAATGACATACAATGTTGACATTCTTATGAACTAATAATAATCATAATAAAGATAGTAATAATAATAATACTACTGATATAATAATGATTATAATAAAAACAAAAATAAGGATAGAAATAACAACACTTTTTTACAACTTTACATTTGGACATCTAATTGCTGATTTGAATTCTTCCACAGTATAAAACACATTTTTACGAGGAACTTTTTTAATCGAGATTTGAACTTATTTACAGCTTATTGTTTAATATCTTTAGGTAATTAACCTTATATAAAAGCTTTAAAATGCAATGTTCAACTTTTTAGTTTGTGGGTGGCTGGCTGGGTGGATGGGTGGCTGGCTGGCTGGGATGTAACCGGCCGCTCTACTGTTTATAGAAATTGCTAAATTCGATTAAACACGTACGGAAATGGGCTAGAATTTTTCAGTATTAACTTTTACATTGGCGTGCGACATTTTCACAGCGATTTAAAATCGTTTTCATGGTGAAAAGTTGCTAAATATGACGGCAAGATATCTCAGAGCCAGGCGATGCAGCTCGATTTTTATAACTCTTTTAATACTCAAGTTTTTCTAGCCTCGAGCTTCTCGGTGATTTTTCATGCATTCGTATTAAAGTTGTTGATGTAATTGAGCGAAATCACATTCAATTGGGATCGTTTTACGTGCAAAAAGAATTAATTTTGCTAATAAACTGACAGCTTTGATCAATTGTTTGCTTTTTTGTCACCACGGCAAGGTGTACGAAATCGTGAATGTATCTTCTCAGCAGTGCATTCAGGAAATTCAAACGTCAAATTAAAACGTCAAATTGAAACGTCAAAGTCAACGTCAATGTCAAATTCTTTTCAAAATCTCCAGAACTGAAGGGAAAACGTGTGAAATTGGCTTATATTATTCAAATACAGTTTAACATCCCGCTACGTCTTTTTCACGATGATTAGGAAGTGTTTTAGTATAGTAAAAGTATCAAAAATATTGTTGGTGTTCGGCTAGCAAGATACAAAAGAGTCACTTGATTCATCTCGACATTGTATGGTATTGTAAATGATTGTATTATACTGCATAGTATTGTACGGTATTTTATTTTAATTTATGGTATTCTATGGTATTCTATGGTATTGGATGTTATTTAATGGTATTGAATATTATTGTTTGAAATTGTATGGTATTGAATGTAAATGATTGGTATCCTATAGTATTTTAAAGTATTCCATGGTATTCTATGGTATTCTATGGTATTGTATTGTATTGTATTCTATAGAAATGTATGGTATTCTATGGTATTCTAAGGTATTGTATTGTAATGTATAGAAATGTATGGTATTCTATGGTATTCCATAGAATTGTATGGTATTGTATGGTATTCTATGGTGTTCTATGGTATTCTATGGTATTCTATGATATTCTATAATATTCTATGGAGTTCTATGGTATTCTATGATATTGTATGGTATTCTATGGTATTGTATGGTATCCTATGGTATTCCATAGAATTGTATGGTATTCTATGGTATTCTATGGTTTTCTATGGTATTCTATGGTATTCTATGGTATTCTATAATATTCTATGGAGTTCTATGGTATTCTATGATATTGTATGGTATTCTATGGTATTGTATGGTATTCTATGGTATTCTATGGTATTCCATGGTATTCCATGGAGTTATATGGTATTCTATGATATTGTTTGGTATTATATAGTCTACTACGGTATTCTATGGTCTTCTATGGTATTCTTTAATAAACTATGGTATTCTATGGTATTTTATGGTATTATTTGGTATTCTATGATATTGTATTGTATTCTTTGGTATTCTATGAAATTCTATGGTATTCTATGGCATTTTATATTATTCTGTGATATTGTATGGTATTGTATGGTATTGTATGATATTCTATGGTATTCTATGGTATTTTATGGAGTTCTATAGTATTCTATGATATTCTATGGTATTCTATGGTATTCTATGGTATTCTATAGAGTTCTATGGTATTCTATGATATTGTATGGTATTGTATGGTATTCTTTGGTATTCTCTGGTATTCTATGGTACTCTTTGGTACTCTTTGGTATTTTATGGAGTTCTATGGTATTATATGGTATTCTATTGTATTCTATGGGGTTCTTTGGTATTTTATGATATTGTATTGTATTCTATGGTGTTCTATGGTAAACTATGGTATTCTATGGTATTCTATGGAGTTCTATGGTATTGTATGATATACTATGATATTCTATGGTATTCTATGATTTTTCTATGATATTCTATGGTATTCTATGGTATTCTATGGTGTTCTATGGTATTATATTGTATACTATGGTAAACTATGTTATTCTATGGGGTTCAATTGTATTCTATGGAGTTCAATTGTATTCTATGGAGTTCAATTGTATTCTATGGTATTCTATGGTGTTCTATGGTGTTCTATGGTATTCTATGGTATTCTATGGTATTCTATAATATTTTATGGTATTCTATGATATTGTATGGTATTCTATGGTAGTCTATGGTATTCTATGGTATTCTTTGGTATTCTATGGTATTCCATGATATACTATGGTATTATTTGGTATTCTATGGTATTCTATGGTATTCTATGGTATTATTTGGTATTCTTTGGTATTCTATGGTATTCTGTGGTTTTCTATGGTATCCATGATATTCTATGGTATTATTTGGTATTCTTTGATATTCTATGGTATTATTTGGTATTCTATGGTATTCTATGGTATTCTATGGTATTCTATGATATTCTATGATATTATTTAGTATTTTATGGTATTCTTTGGAATTCTATAGTATTCTATGGTATTCTATGGTATTATTTAGTATTCTATGGTATTCTATGGTATTATTTGGTATTCTATGGTATTCTATGGTATTCTGCGGTATTCTATGGTATTCTATGGTATTCTTTGGTATTTATGATATTCTATGGTATTCTATGGTATTCTATGGTATTGTATTGTATTGTATGGTATTGTATGGTATTGTATGGTATTGTTTAATATTGTTTAATATTGTTTGGTATTTTATGGGTTTGTTTGGTATTATATGGGTTTGTTTGGTATTCTATGGCATTTTATGGTATTGTATTGTATTGAATGTTTTTCTATTGTATTTTATGATATTCTATGGTATTGTATGGTATTGCATGGCTGTGGTCCTTTTAAGAGGCTTTGGATAGGGCATCAAAGAAAACTCGAGACACGTTTAAACCAAAATGCCCACTCCCTCAAAATCGTAAGGTGCCGTTAGGCAGCGGGTACTGCTAGTAGATTATATAAAAGCAGGCCTGTCGGGTTCACTTGTTTTTTTATTACAGTTAATTTTTCTCGAGGTAGTTTGAAGTTGTTTTTATTTATAGTCTTATGGTTATGGTCATGTGCAGAAAAATGGTCCTGATTAGTTTTTATAAAGGTTTGGAGTTGATAAATGAAAAGATTAGGCATTGTCATGATCTGTAGTAATTCAAAATATTTGCGACAGGATTTGTTAGGTTTTAAATTTAGCATAGTACGGATTACTTTGTTTTGGAGTGTGAATATTTTTTTGTGATTTTGAGAATTACCCCAGATCATTTTGCCATATCTCATATGGGACTCAAAGAGGCCATGGTATGTCATTTTAAGGGTTTGTTTAGGAACTATGTTTTTGAGTATTCGGATTGCATAAATTTGTTTAGAGAGTTTATTTTGAAGTGATTCTATTTGGTGTTTCCAGTTTAGTTGCTCATCTATTTCTATTTCTAAAAATGGTGCCCGGTCAGTTATTTCAATATTTTCCCCATTTGCCGTTACCACATGTAAAGGTTGGGATAGGGAAATATTACCTTTTATTTTGAATTTTATAGTCTGAGTTTTTTTAGAGTTTAGGGTTAATTGATTATATTTAAGCCACTCGCAGAGTTCCTCCATTGCTTTAGTAGCTTTATCCTCCGTATTTTTTAATAGCTGATCGGCAACTAAAAGACTAGTGTCGTCAGCAAACATTGTTAATTTAGCGTTAGTTATATTTATAGGTAAATCATTAATATAAATAAGGAACAATAGGGGGCCCAGAGTACTCCCTTGGGGGATTCCTTGAACAATAGTTAATTCGTTAGAGTAAAAGTTTTTGATTGTATTATTAGAGTCTACACCATTTATAATTACTGACTGTTTTCTGTTACTTAGATAAGATTTTAACAAATTGTTAGCTGTTCCTCTAATTCCATAATGGTATAGTTTTAATAATAATAATTCGTGGTTGACACAGTCAAAAGCTTTACTTAAGTCACATAGAATCCCAATAACTTGATTTTTTGCACTTAATGCCATAGTCACGTCTTCCATAAAATTAAAAATTGCTGTTTCAGTAGACTTATTTTTTAAAAATCCATGCTGTTCATTAGTGAGTATATTAAATTTTGTCATGAATCCTATAAGACGTTTAAACATTAGTTTTTCTAGTATTTTTGAAAACGGATTTAGTAGTGAGATCGGCCTGTAGTTACCAATAACGTTTTTTGCTCCTTTTTTATGCAGCGGGAGGAATTTGGCAATTTTAAATAAATCAGGGAACGTTCCAGTCGCAAATGACTCATTACAAATTTGAAGTATTGGTTCTAAAAGGTATGGAGAGCAATTTTTTATTATTTTAGATGGTATATCATCAAGTCCCGATGTATTTTTTTGTTCATTTATAATTTGTCTTACCTCCGTATACGTAGCAGGAAACAAGAACATTGAGTGTTTATTTGCGGGATACTTCTGAAGTTTAATAATCGCTTGTTTTGGATCAAATTTAGGTATGCTGCTATCAAGTTTCGCACAGTTGATAAAATATTCATTAAATTCATTTGCAATTTCTGTTGGTGTATCTAGTATTTTTCCATTGATTGTTATTTCTGTAATCCTACTATTAGTTCTAGTTGTTCTACCTATTTCTTTATTTACTAAATTCCAAGAGGTTTTCATGATATTTTTAGATTGTCACTGTTTACAGACCGGGTGGCGATATGGATGTCTTCCTTAATGTAATGGAATCCGTTCTAGTCAGGCTTGCCAGAACGGGTGTCAACATCGTTGTTTGCGGTGATTTCAATATCGACTTTCGGAGTAAGATAGGGAAGATAGGGAAGATCCTTAATGATATGCTAGGTCTGCTCTCCTCTTTTGATATCAGGCCATTAATTAGCACGGCCACTAGAGTAACAGCAAGTAGTGCGACGTGCATTGATAACATCTTGACCAATATTAAAGACATACAAAAGCTGACATCAGTAGAAACTTGCTTTTCCGACCATGACCGACCTATAATGAACATAACCTGCAAAAGTTCAGCCATTGCTTAACTGAAACATCATGGGATGAGGTTCTAAATCTCGAGGACGTTAACGAAAAATACAGCCAGTTTGTAAAAATCTACACCAAAACCTTTAAAAAATGTTTTCCGTTAAAGACGGTGAAAAGTAGCTACAATCACAAACGTCACGTTTGGCTTGATGAAAAATTGAAGGCTATGCGAGAAAAGACTAAGAGCTGCTACAGAAGGTTCAAAATGTCTGGCGGAACAGAATCTAGGAAGAAATTTCACAGCGTGCGGCGTACGTATAAGAAAGCGTTGCAAGAGGCTAAACTTAAGTTCTACTCGAAGATGATTTCCGATTCCAGTAACCAGTCAAAAACAATGTGGACCATTGCAAACCAAAACTCAAGCAACAGGAAACTAGAGAAGAAAGAAATAGACGCCATCAAGGAAGGTGACGTGATCGTAACAGACCCTAGGAAGATTGCAGTGGTGTTTAATGACTACTTCCGCGATGTAGCCTCCAAACTAGTAGCCTCGAACTCAAGTACCGACGAAGACGCTATGATAAAGTTAGGCGCTGCCTCCAGGACATGGACAAATTCAATGTTTCTGCACCCGGTTACGACAAACGAATTGCTCCAAGCACTATGCGATCTCGGCAATAAGCTCTCCGCCGGGGTGGACGAAATCCCCCTGAAAATAGTTAAACTTTGTTCGGTAGGGATAACACATGTGCTAGTGAATATTTTCAATTGCTCACTAAGCACTGGCATGTTCCCAGAAGAAATGAAATATTCAAAGGTAGTGCCAATCTTCAAGGCTGGTAGTAGAAATTTGGTAGCTAACTACCGACCAATCTCCATTCTGCCGTCTTTCTCAAAAATTTTAGAAAAAATAATGTTC
Organism: Protonemura montana; assembly: GCA_947568835.1. NCBI lineage: Eukaryota > Metazoa > Arthropoda > Insecta > Plecoptera > Nemouridae > Protonemura > Protonemura montana. The sequence goes on along the minus strand of OX387604.1, from coordinate 21,709,950 downwards.
GGAAGACTTGTCAACTTCTGCGATAAATTTAATATTCTCTCCGAAAATCAGCACGGTTTTAGGAAAGGTAGAAGTACTCCTTCCTCCGCTCATGAATTTATAGAGAAGACCCTCATTGCAAAGGACAAGAAACTATTCGCCATGGGAATCTTCTTTGATCTGACTAAGGCGTTCGACACGGTTCAACATAACCTACTTCTTAAAAAACTACATCACTACGGAGTACGGGGCATAGCAAACAACTGGTTCCAGTCGTACTTGTCATCACGGTTCCAGCGAATAGAAATTATTGCAGACGGAAAAAGTGGAACGTCAGGATGGACCAAGGTGAATATAGGAGTGCCGCAGGGATCCATCCTGGGGCCACTCCTATTTCTTATATATGTAAATGATATATCGGCCTCTACACAAGGTCTGCTGCTAACGCAGTTTGCAGACGATACAAGCGTGTTGGTAACCGGCGATGACCCTGTATCAAATCTGGCAAAGGCGAATTATTCTGTGAAGATAATCAATGACTGGTTTCACGTAAACAAGCTGACAGTCAATTACAATAAAACAGTTGTAGTTGACTTCTCGAGAAAGTCTAGTTTCGAACCTTCTGTTTATCTTGAAGATAAGAAACTATCAATAGTGAGTGACACAAAATTCCTTGGTTTCACCGTTGACAAATGTCTGAAATGGAGTGTACACATCGCATGCTTACTTCGTAAGTTACGATTCATTGTTTTCCAACTAAGAGCCTTGAAGAAGACTCTGAGACACAATTACTTGATGAGGTTTTACCACGCCAACTTCGAGTCAGTCCTGCGCTACGGAGTCGTATTCTGGGGAGGTGCAGCCGCATCTGAGCTGACAAAGATTTTTAAAATTCAGAAATACGCAGTAAGAGTCCTTACAAGAAAACCAAGAAGCGACAGCTGCAGGGGAGTTTTTAAAACGCTCAATATTCTCACACTTCCTAGTCTGTACATACTAGAAACGACCATGTTTGTCAAATCAAACCTAACGCTGTTCACCAACAAGGACTTCCATCCCTACAGTACTAGGTATAAAAAAACTCCCGGTCACCTCTAGTCACAAAACTGCGCTTTATGAAACAGGACTCTATTTTAATGGTATTAAATTTCTAAATTCTCTACCTGACGATCTCAAAAATGTTGAGGATTCTTTTGATTTTAAGACAAGACTGAAACAATTTCTAATAACCAAAGAATTTTATTCCACTGATGATTATGTTTTATGATTGTATCATATTATACTATATTAAAATTGTATTATATTGTGCTATGACTGTTCGAAAATGTATACACTTTTACAAAAATGGACAATGTATCACATGTAACACATGTATATTACTGCTAAAAATAAATAAAATAAATAAATTTTTTCAATTCCTTGTGAATGTGTTGTCTCTTGGCTGTTTTAATTGTTTTCCTTAGGACGCATGAGTATGTTTTAACATGACGACTCCAGACCGAGCTATTGACTTCTTTTCCTATAATTATTAGGCTTCGTTTGTGTTTGCAAGAATTTCTGATACCTTTTGTGATCCATGCGTTTCTTCTACGTATATTAGGATTAAGTCTCCTGAGTGGATAAGCTTTATTGAAGCTAGAATTAAGGACATTTGAAAAATGATAAGTTTTATTGTTCACATTATCCTGTTGAGTCACTATATCCCAACTTTCGTTCATCATAAGTGCTGCCATCTTTTTATCATTAAAAGTAAGGTAAAACCGTTTCTCAATGTAATTAATAGTCTCCCTAAAAACGTCATTGTTATCATTTGAATTTAAAACGTCCAGTGAAAGAATAATTGCTTTATGGTCAGACAGTCCATTTTCTTTAACTTTGAGTTCTAAATTTGTTAGTGCCAGGTTCGTTAAAATATTGTCTAAACAGGTAGCCGAAGAAAACGTGACTCTAGTTGGTTGATTAATAGTTAGTTTGATATTAAAAGAGTTTAAAAGTGAGCGTAACTTATGTTTGTTTTGACAGTTTCCAAGCATATTCAGATTGATATCTGTACTGATTAGAATTTTTCTTGTTTTATTCTCCTGCGTTATCATGGTTAATAACACTTCAAGTTTATTTATACATTTTTTAAAGCAAGCACTAGGTGATCGGTAGATGCATAGAATAACTGTATTCAGTTTCTCGAGCTCGATTGCTCAACACTCAAAGACTTTTTCTTCGCTCAATCTTACAATATCCAGTTTAGTTGAAAATTCAATCTTATCTCTAACAAAAATACAAGTTCCTCCATGAGAGTAAATTTCTCGTGAGAATATTGATGCAAGTTTAAAGTTTGGTAAGACAATGCAATCTGCTTCATTCTTTTTTAGCCAATGCTCTGACAAAGTGATAATATTTACATCTAAGTTTAAATCATTGATTGCTATATCTAATTCATTAATTTTAGAACGAATCGAACGGATATTTTGATAAAATATTGTGATACTGGATTTGGTTTTGCTTACATTACTATTTGATGGAAAATCGCTATTTGTGTCGTCGTAGTTTGTCCACTGTGTACCTGCTAGCGTACCTTTTCCACCAGGCCGGCGCTCTATTGTTATGGATTCACTCACACCTGTACATACGTCTTTGATGAGCGCGCTAATTCCGCTGGAGATGTCCTAGCGTGGTACCTGCTGCTGCGAGATAACGGTTGTCTGCAGCGAGCTGTCAGTCGTCTTCGCCTCTCTGATTCTTTGACTTTGTCTTGTCAGGTTATTGATACAGGAAACTGGGCCCGGCTGGGGTGGCTTGGGTTGGTAGGCTGGCCTGATCTTGGTTTCGCGGCTACTACGTTCACAGCTGCTATTGTAGCTGCTGCTGCTGATGATGGCTGCGTCTGCTGCTGATGTTGTCGGTAGCTGCTGTATCTGCTGCTGCTGATGATATTGATGAGGTGGCTGTTGATGCTGCTGCAGGAGTTGCTGCTGATGCGGTTGATGCTGCTGCAGTTGTTTCTGTTGCTGCTGCTGCGGCTGCGGCTGGTGATGTTGCTGCTGCGGTTGTTGCTGTTGCTGTTGGTGCTGAGGCTGCTGCGGTTGGTGCTGTAGCTGTTGTGGTTGGTGCTGAGGCTGCTGCTGCTGTTGAAGTCGACGGCTTCCGCTGTTGTTGGCTGCAATTGTTGTCAGCGGCTGCTGTTTCTTTGTGTCGTCGCGCTCTTGATAGGCTGGCATAATTTGTCTCGAGTCCGCATCCACGCAAAAGACTTTCCCGTTTACTTTTAATTTGTCAAATGTTACTACCGCATCATGGTTATCTGCGCGGGCGGCCACCATTTCAGTTATAAGGATCCTCCTGTCTTCTAACACTCGTTGAGAAAAGTCTTCATGGATAAAAAATTCACTGCCTCTCAGAAGTTTTTTGCTTCTAAACACTTGATCACGTTTTTTAAAACTTCTAAACTTAACAACAATCGCTCGTGGATGGCTTGATCTGTTTATTCGGTGGGATCTCTCGATATCGTCAGGCAATATTTCTACATTCAACATTTCCCAAGCAAAGTTAATTATCAAATTATCACAGTCGATCCACGTTTCTTTTCCGTTTCCTTCGTTCAGTCCTCGAAACACAAGGTTATTCCTACGGCTTTGGTTCTCCAGATATTCCTCTTTTTTAGAGATCACTATTAGTTTATTTGTTAAGTCAGAATTTTGCGATGTTAAAGATTGAATTGTGACTTCCATATCGTTTATCTTTGTTTCCAAAAAATTCACTTTCGATTCTACACTCGACAGTTTAGAATGTATCTCCAGCACATTAACTTCAACTGAGTCCAATTTTTCCACAACTGAGTCCAATTTTTCTACTTTAGCCATTATGGCATCGAGCTTATCGTCGGTAGTTGAAGTAGGACCCGGGTTTAATTCTACGCACCCGATTATTAATAATATCGCGATAACTGCTGCGCACAAAACACTATTCACTGTACACACTGATTCTCCGTCGCTAGCTATCGTTGCCCGGCGAGACACACGCACTTTGCCGGCCCACGAGCCGATCCTAGCCCGCCAGCTTACGACGTCAATCATTGCTGGAATTTCAAAATAGCTCCTACCTGGACAACCACCCTCGACCGCTGACTGAAGGTTAGGACATGGGGCAGGACATGGGACAGGACATAGGGCAGGACATGAGGCATGACATGAAGCAAGACATGGGGCAGGAAATAAGGTAGGACATGGGGCAGGACATGGAGCAGGACATTGGACAGGACATAGGACATGGGGCAGAACATGGGGCAGAACGTGCTGCAGGACATAGGAAAGGACAAAGAACAGGACATTGGGCAGGAAATGGGGGACATGGGACAGGACATAGGTCAGGAAATAGGGCAGGACATTGGGCATGTTATAAGGCAAGACATGGGACAGGACATGGTGTAGGACATGGGACAGGACATGGGTCAGGACATGGGTAAGGACATGGGGCAGAAAATTAGGCAGGACATGTGGCAGGACCTGGAACAGGACATGGGGCAGGACATGGAGCAGGACATGAGGCAGGATATGCGACAGGACATGGGGCAGGACATGGGGCAGGACATGGGGCAGGACATGCGGCAGGACATGCGACAAGACATTGGGCAGGACTGGGGGCAAGACATGGGGCAGGACATGGGCAGGAAATGGGGCTGGACAAGGGGCAAGACATGAGGCAGGATATGCGACAGGACATGGGGCAGGACATGGGCAGGAAATGGGGCTGGACAAGGGGCAAGACATGCGACGGGACATGAGGAAGGACTTAGGGCAAGACATGAGGCAGGACATGGGCAGGATATGAGACAGGTCATGGGTCAGGACATAGGATAGGACATAGGGCAGAAAATAGGGCAGGACAAGGGGCAGGACATGGGGCAGGACATGGGGCAGGGCATAGGGCAGGACATGCGGCAGGAAATAAGGCAGGAAATGGGGTAGGACACGGGGCAGGACATGGGGTAGGACATGGGACTGGACATGAGGCAGGACATCGGACAGGACATAGGACATGGGGCAGGATATGGGGCAGAACGTGGTGCAGGACATGGGACAGGACACAGGACAGGACATTGGGCAGGACCTGGGGCAGGACATGGGATCAAACAAAGGTCATGGGCAGGACATAGGGCAGGACGTGGGTCAGGACATGGGGCAGGACATTGGGCAAGACGTGTGACAAGACATAGGGCAAAACATGGGACAGGACATGGGTCAGGACATGGGGCAGGACATGGGGCAGGAAATGCAGAAGGACATGGGGCAGGGCATGTGTTATGGGGCAGGCCATGTGGCAAGGATGTGGAGCAGTATATGCATATGGACATGGGGCAGGACATAGGTTAGGACATGGGGCAGGACATGGGACAGGACATGGGGCAGGACATGGGACAGGATATAGGGCAGGGGAAGGGGTAGGATATAAGGCAGGACAAGGGGCTAAACGTTGGGCAGAACATAAGGCAGGACAAGGGACAGGACATGTGGCAGGACATAAGACAGGACATGGGGCAGGACATGGTACAGAACATGGGGCAGGACATTGGGCAAGACGTGTGACAAGACATAGGGCAAAACATGGGACAGGACATGGGTCAGGACATGGAGCAGGACATGGGGCAGGAAATGCAGAAGGACATGGGGCAGGGCATGTGTTATGGGGCAGGCCATGTGGCAAGGATGTGGAGCAGTATATGCATATGGACATGGGGCAGGACATAGGTTAGGACATGGGGCAGGACAAGGGACAGGACATGGGGCAGGACATGGGACAGGATATAGGGCAGGGGAAGGGGTAGGATATAAGGCAGGACAAGGGGCTAAACGTTGGGCAGAACATAAGGCAGGACAAGGGACAGGACATGTGGCAGGACATAAGACAGGACATGGGGCAGGACATGGTACAGAACATGGTGCAAGACATGGGGGAGGCCATTGGGCATGACATAGGGCAAGACATGGGACAGGACATGGGGCAGGACATGGCTCAGGACCTGGCTCGCTACATGGATAGAACATAAGGGCAGAAAAAAGGGCAGGACATGGGGCAGAATCTGAAACAGGACATGGGGCAGGACATAGGGAAGGAAATAGGGCAGAACATGCGGCATGACATGGAAAGGGACGATAGGCATGACATAGGGCAAGACATGGGATCGGAAATGGGGCAGGACATGAGGCAGGTCATAGGCAGGACAAGAGACAGGACATGGGGCAGGACATTAGGCAGGCCGTAGGGCAGGATATGGGACATAACATGGGAAAGGACATTGGGCAGGACATGAGCAGGAGAAAGGACAGGTCATAGGTCTTGGGGCAGGACATGGGGCATGGACGTGGAGCAGGACATGAATAAGGACATGGGGCCAGACATAGGTAAGGACATGGGGCAGGACATGGGACAGGACATAGGGCAGGACATGAGGAATAACATGAAGCAAGACATAGGGCAGGAAATGGGGTAGGACATGGGGCAGGACATGGGGTAGGACACTGGACTGGACATGGAGCAGGACATTGGAAAGGACTAAGGACATGGGGAAGGACATGGGGCAGAACGTGGTGCAGGAAATAGGAAAGGACATAGAACAGGACATGGGGCAGGAAATAGGGGACATGGGACAGGACATAGGTCATGGGCAGGACATGGGGCAGTACGTTGGTCAGGAAATAGGGCAGGACATTGGGAATGTTATAGGGCAAGACATGGGACAGGACATGGGGCAGGATATGGGACAGGACATAGGTCAGGACATGGGATAGGACATGGGGCAAACAATTAGGCAGGACATGGGGCAGGACCTGGAACAGGACATGGGGCAGGACATGGGGCAGGACATGCGACAAGACATTGGGCAGGACTTGGGGCAAGACATGGTGCAGGACATTGGCAGGAAATGGGGCTGGACAAGGGGCAAGACATGCGACGGGACTTGGGGAAGGACGTAGGGCATGACATGGGGCAGGACATGGGCAGGACATGAAACAGGTCATGGGTCAGGACATAGGATACGACATTGGTCAGAAAATGGGCCAGGACATGGGGCAGGACATTGGGCAGGACATGGTGCTGGGCATAGGGCAGGACATGCGGCAGGACATAGGGCAGGAAGTGGGGTAGGACACGGGGCAGAACGTGGTGCAGGACATGGGATAGGACATGGGGCAGGACATGGGCAGGACATGGGACAGGTCATGGGTCAAGACATGGAATAGGAAATGGGGCAGAAAATGGGGCAGGACGTGGTGCAGGACCTGGAACAGGATATGGGGCAGGACATGGGGCAGGACATGGGGCAGGGCATAGGGAAGGACATGGGACTAGACACGGGGCAGGACATCGGACAGGACATAGGACATAGGGCAGGATATAGGGCAAAACGTAGTGCAGGACATGGGACAGGACACAGGACAGGACATTGGGCAGGACCTGGGGCAGGACATGAGACAGAAGAAAGGTCATGGGCAGAACATGGGGCAGCACGTGGGTCAGGACATGGGCAGGACATGAGGCAGGACATGGGACAGAAAATGAGGCAGGCGGTGGGGTAGGACAAGGGACATAACATGGGAAAGGACATGGGGCAGGACATGGGGCAGGACATGGGGCGGGATGTTTGACAGGACTTGGGGCAGGACTTAAGGCAAGACATGGCGCAGGACATGGGCAGGACATGAGGCAAGCCGTGGAGCAGGAAATAGTTCATAACATGGGAAATTACAAAGGGAAGGACATGAGCTGGACATGGGACAGGACACGAGTTAGGACATCAAATAGTACATGGGGCAGAAAATAGGGTAGGACATGGGGCAACACCTGAAACAGGACATGGGGCAGGAGATGTGGCAGGACCTGGGGCAACACATGCAACAAGACATGGGGCAGGAAATGGGGCAGGACATGGGGCAGGACATGGGGCAGGACATCAGACTGGACATAAGACATAGGGCAGGATATGGGGCAGAACGTGGTGCAGGACATGGGACAGGACATGGGGCAGGACATGCGACAGGACATAGGACAGAAAATGCAGCAGGACATGGGGCAGGGCATGGGTTCGGACATGACACTGAACATTGGGCAGGGTTTGGAGCAAGACATGGGGCACGACATGGGCAGGACATGAGTCAGGACATGGGAAAGGACAAAGGTTATGGGGCAGGAAATGGGGCAAGAAAGTGGTGCAGTATATGCCTAAGGACATGGGGCAGGACATAGGTTAGGACATGGGGCAGGACATGGGACAGGATATGGAGCAGGACATGTTGCATGACATGGGGCAGGACATGGGACAGGATATAGGGCAAGAAATGGGGCAGGACATCGGACAAGACATAGGACTTGGGGCAGGACATGGTGCAAAACATGGGGCAAAACATGGGACAGGAAATGGGGCAGGACATAGAGCAGGACAGGGGGCTGGACGTGGGGCAGAACATATGGCAGGGCATGGGGCAGGACATGAAGCAGGACATTAGACAGGACATGGGGCAGGACATGGTACAGAACATCGTGCAGGACATGGCGAAGGACATTAGGCATGACATAGGGCAAGACATGGGACAGGACATGGGGCAGGACATGGCTCAGGACCTGGCTCGCTACATGGATAGGACATGAGGGCAGAATATAGGGCAGGACATGGGGCAGAATCTGGAACAGGACATGGGGCAGGACATGGGGCAGGACATGGGGCAGGACATGCGACGGTACATGGGGCAGGACTTGGGGCAAGACATGGGGCAGGACATGAAAAGGACATAGGACATGGGGCAGGATATGGGGCAGAACGTAGTGCAGGACATGGGACAGGAAACAGGACAGGACATTGGGCAGGACCTGGGGCTGGACATGGGACAGAACATAGGTCATGGGCAGGACAAGGGGCAGGACATGCGACAGGACATGGGGCAGAAAATGCAGCAGGACATAAGGCAGGGCATAGGTTCGTACATGCCATGGAACATTGGGCAGGACCTTGAACAGGACATGGAGCAGGACATTGAACAAGACATGGGGCAGGACATGGAACAGGACTTGGGACAGGACCCTTGGCAGGACATAGGACAGGACACAGGACAAGACATTGAGCAAGACATGGGGCAGGACATGGGACAGGACTTGGGACAGGACCCTTGGCAGGACATGGGGCAGGACATGCGACGGGACATTGAGCAGGACTTAGGATACGACATGGGAAAGGACATGGGCAGGACATCAGGCAAAACATATGACAAGACATAGGTCATGGGGCAAGCACTTGGAGCAGGACATGCATAAGGACATATGGCAGGACATAGGTTAGTACATGGGGCAGGACATGGGACAGGACATAGGTCATAGGCAGGACATGGGCTAGGACGTGATTCAGGACATGGGGCAGGACATTGGGCATGTCATAGGGCAAGACATGAGACAGAACATGGGGTAGGACATGGGAAAGAACATGGGTCAGGACTTGAGATAGGACACGGGGCAGAAAATGGGGCAGGACATTAGGCAGGACCTCAAATAGGACATAGGGCAGGAGGTGATGCAGGACATGGGGCAGGACATAGGGCAGGACATGGGACAGGACATGGGGCAGGACATGAGGCAGGGCATGGGATAGGACATAAGCCAAGCCATGGGGCAGGACATGGGACATAACATGGGAAAGGACATGAGGCAGGACATGAGCAGGACATGAGGCAGGACATGGGACAGAAAACGAGGCAGGCCGTGGGGTAGGACATGGGACATAACATGGGAAAAAAAATGGGCAAGGACATGAAAAGGACATCGGGCAGGACATGGGGCGGGATGTGCGACGGGACATGGGGCAGGACTTAAGGCAAGACATGGGGCTGGACATGGGCAGGACATGAGGTCGGACGTGGGACAGGACATGCGGAAGCCCGCGAGGCAGGACATGGTACATAACATGGGAAAGAACATGGGGAAGAACATGAGCCGGGCATGGGACAGGACATGGTGCAGGACAAGGGGCAGGACATGCAACGGGACATGGAGAAGAACTAAGGGCAAGACATGGGGCAGGACATGGGCAGGACATGGGACAGGTCATGAGTCAGGACATGGGATAGGACATGGGGCAGAAAATGGGGCAGAACATGGGGCAGGACATGGGGTAGGACATAGGACAGAATATAGAACAGGAAATTGGGCAGGAAATGGGGGACATGCGACAGGACATTGGTCATGGGCAGGACATGGGGCAGGACGTTGGTCAGGAAATGGGGCAGGACATTGGGTATGATATAGGACAAGACATGGGACAGGACATAAGGTCAGGACATGGGACAGGACAAGTGGCAGGACATTGGACAGGACTTGGGGCAGGACTTGGGGAAGGACATGGGGCAGGACATGGGACACGACATGGGGCAGGACATGGGGCAAGACATTGGGCAAGATATGGGACAGGACATGGGGCAGGACATGGCTCAGGACATTGGACAGGACCTAGGACATGGGGCAGGATATGGGGCAGAACGTGGTGCAGGACATGGAACAGGACATGGGATGGGAAATAGGGCAGGAAATGGGGCAGGACATTTGGCAGGACCTGAAACAGGTCATGGGGCAGAAGCCGTTGCAGGACATGGGGCAGGACATGCGACAGGACATGGGGCAGGACATGCGGCAGGACATGGGGCTGGACGTAGGGCAGGAAATAGGACAGGACATGGGGCAGGATATGGGGCAGTACATGGAGCAGGACATGGGACAGGACATGGGGCAGGACATGGGGCAAGACATGAGGCAGGACATGGGCAGGACATGAGGCAGGACATAGGACAGGACATGAGCAGGCCGTGGGTCAGGACATGCAAAAGGACTTATGGCAGGACATTGGTTAGGGCATGAAACATGACATTGGGCAGGACATTAGGCAGGACATGGGATAGGACATGAGGCAGGCCGTGGGGCAGGACAAGGGACATAACATGGGAAATGACATAGGGAAGGACATTAGCCGGGCATAGGACAGGACATGGTGCAGGACAAGGGGCAGGATATTGGACAGGTCATGGGTCAGGACATGGGATAGGACATGGGGCAAAAAATGGGGCAGGACATAGGGCAGAACATGGGGTATGACATGGGACTGAACATGGGGCTGGACATCGCACAGGACATGTGACATGGGGCAGGATATGGGGCAGAACGTGGCGCAGGACATGAAACAGGACACAGGACAGGACATTGGGCAGGACTTGGGGCAGGACATAGGACAGAACATAGGTCATGGGCAGGACATGGGGCAGGACGTGGGCCAGGACATGGGGCAGGACATGGGGCAGGACATGGGACTGAACATGGGGCAGGACATGGGGCAGGACATGGGACACGACATGGGGCAGGACATCGAGCAAGACAAAGGGCAGGACATGGGACAGGACATGGGGCATGACATGGCTCAGGACATTGGACAGGACATAGGACATGGGGCAGGTAATGTGGCAGAACGTGGTGCAGGACATAGAACAGGACATGGGATGGGACATGGGGCAGACAATAGGGCAGGACATGGGGCAGGACCTGGGGTAGGACATGGGACTGGACATGGGGCAGGACATCGGATAGGACCTGGGGCTGGACATGGGACAGAACATAGGTCATAGGCAGGACAAGGGGCAGGACGTGGGTCAAGACATGGGCCCGGACATAGGGCAGGACATGGGGCAGGACTTGGGTTAGAATATACGGCAGGAAATGGGGAAGAAAAATGGGGCAGGACACCGGACAGGACATAGGACTTTGGGCAGGACATGTTGCAGAACGTTGGGCAGGACATGCAACGGGACATGGGGCAGGACTTGGGGCAAAACATGGGGCAGAACATGAGCAGGACATGAGACAGGAGATGGGACAGAAAATAAGGCAGGCCGTGGGGTAGAACATGGGACATGACATGGGAAAGGACATGGGGCAGGACAAGAAAAGGACATGTGGCAGTACATAGGACGTGGGCAGGACATGGGGTAGGACATGGGGCAGGACATGCGACAGGAAATAGGGCAGGAAATGCAGCAGGACATTGAGCAGGACTTGGAGCAAGACTTGGGGCTCGACATGGGCAGGACATGAGTCAGGACATGGGATAGGACATGAGGCAGGCCATGGGGCAGGACATGGGACATAACATGGGAAAGACATGGGGCAGGACATGAGCAGGACATGGGAAAGGACAAAGGTTATGGGGCAGGACATGGGGCAAGAAAGTGGTGCAGTATATGCCTAAGGACATAGGGCAGGACATTGGTTAGGACATGGGGCAGGACATGGGACAGGACATGGGGCAGGACATGGGGCATGACTTGGGGCAGGACATGGTACAGGTTATAGGGCAGGAAATAAGGTAGGACATTAGGCAGGACATCGGACAAGACATAGGACTTGAAGCAGGATATGGTGCAGAACATGGGGCAAAACATGGGACAGGAAATGGGGCAGGACATAGAGCAGGACTGGGGGCTGGATGTGGGGCAGAACATAAGGCAGGGCATGGGGCAGGACATGAAGCAGGACATAAGACAGGACATGGGGCAGGACATGGTACAGAACATCGTGCAGGACATGGAGTAGGACATTAGGCATAACATAGGGCAAGACATGGGACAGGACATGCGACAGGACATGGGGCAGAAAATGCAGCAGGACATGGGGCAGAGCATGGGTTCGGAAATGCCATTGAACATTAGGCAGGACCTTGAACAGGACATGGGGCAGGACATGTGGCAGGACATTGGGCAGGACTTGGGGCAGGACATGGGGCAGGACATGGGGCAGGATATGGGACATGACATATGCAAGAAAAGGGGCAAGACATAGGGCAAGACATGGGACAGGACATGGGGCAGGACATGGCTTAGGACATTGGACAGGACATAGAACATGGGGCAGGACATGGAGCAGAACGTGGTGCAGGACATAGAACAGGACATGGGATGGGACATGGGGTAGACAATGGGATAGGACATGGGGCAGGACATAGCTCAGGACCTGGCTCGCTACATGGATAGGACATGAGGGCAGAAAATAGTGCAGAACATGGGGCAGAATCTGGAACAGGACATGGGGCAGGACATGGGGCAGGACATGGGGCAGGACATGGGGCAGGACATGGGGCAGGACATGGGACAGGACATGAGACAGGACATGGGGCGGAAAATGCAGCAGGACATGGGGCAGGGCATGGGTTCGGACGTGACACTGAACATTGGGCAGGACTTGGAGCAAGACATGAGACACGACATGGGCAGGACATTAGGCAGGGCATAGGGCAGGACATGAAGCTGGACATAAGACAGGACATGGGGCAGGACATGGTACAGAACATCGTGCAGGACATAGGGAAGGACATAAGGCATGACATAGGGCAAGACATGGGACAGGACATGGGGCAGGACATGGCTCAGGACCTGGCTCGCTACATGGATAGGACATGAGGGCAGAAAAAATTGCAGAACATGGGGCAGAATCTGGAACAGGACATGGGACAGGACATGGGGCAGGACATGGGACAGGACATGCGACAGGACATGGGGCATAAAATGCAGCAGGACATGGGGCAGGGCATGGGTTCGGACATGCCATTAAACATTGGGCAGGACCTTGAACAGGACATGGGGCAGGACATAAGGTAGGACATTGGGCAGGACTTGGGGCAGCACATGGGGCAGGACATGGGGCAGGACATGGGACATGACATGGGGCAGGACATGGGGCAAGACATAGGGCAAGACATGGGACAGGACATAGGGCAGGACATGGCTCAGGACATTGGTCAGGACATAGGACGTGGGGCAGGACATGGGGCAGAACGTGGTGCAGGACATAGAACAGGACATGGGATGGGACATGGGGAAGACAATAGGGCAGGACATGGGGCAGGACCTGGGGCAGGACATGGGGCAGGACATGGGGCAGGGCATTGGGCAGGACATGGGGCAGGACATAGGGCAGGAAATGGGGTCGGAAACTTGGCAGGACATGGGGTAGGACATGGGACTTGACATAGGCAGGACATCGGAAAGGACATGAGACATGGGGCAGGATATGGGGCAGAACGTGGTGCAAGACATGGGACAGGACATAGAACAGGACATTGGGCAGGAATTGTGGGACATGAGACAGGACATAGGTCAAGGGCAGGACATGGGGCAGGACATGGGGCAGGACATGGGACAAGACATGGGTCAAGACATGGGATAGGACACGGGACAGAAAGTTGGGCAGGACATGAGGCAGGACCTGGAACAGGACATGGGGCAGGACATGAGATAGGACATGAGGCAGGCTGTGGGGCAGGACATGGCACAGAACATGGGAAAGGACATTGGGCAGGACATGAGCAGGACATGGGACAGGACATAGGTCATGGAGCAGGCCATGGGGCATGGACGTGGTGCAGGACATGCATAAGGACATGGGTGAGAACATAGGCTAGGACATGGGGCAGGACATGAGACAGGCCATGGGGCAGGACATGGGGCATGATATGGGACAGGAAAAAGGACTTGGGGCAGGACTTGGTGCAGGACAAGGGTCAGGACATGGGGCAGGACATGGGGCAGGACATGCGACGGGACATGGGGCAGGACTTAGGGCAAGACATGGGGCAGGACATAAAAAAGGACATGGGGCAGGACATAAGACGTGGGCAGGACATAAACAGGACACGAAGCAGGAAATGAGGCAGGACATGGGTTAAAATAGTGCAGAAAATGGGGAAGAAAAATGGGGCAGTACACCAGACAGGACAGAGGACTTGGGGCAGGACATGGTGCAGAACATAGGGCAAAACATGGGACAGGACATAGGGCAGGACATGGGGCAGGACATGGGGCAAGACATGGGGTAGGACACTGGACTGGACATGGAGCAGAACATTGGACAGGACATAGGACATGGGGCAGGACATGAGGCAGAACGTGGTGCAGGACATAGGAAAGGACATAGAACAGTACATTGGGCAGGAAATGGGGGACATGGGACAGGACATAGGTCATGGGCAGGACATGGGGCAGGACATGGGGCAGGACATAGGTCATGGAGCAGGCCATGGGGCATTGACGTGGAGCAGGACATGCATAAGGACATGGGTTAGGACATAGGCTAGGACATGGGGCAGGACATGAGACAGGCCATGGGGCAGGACATGGGGCAGGATATGGGACAGGAAAAAGGACTTGGGGCAGGACTTGGTGCAGGACAAGGGGCAGGGCATGGGGCAGGACATGGGGCAGGACATGTGACGGGACATGGGGCAGGACTTAGGGCAAGATATGGGGCAGGACATAAAAAAGGACATGGGTCAGGACAAAGGACGTGGGCAGGACATAAAGCAGGACATGAAGCAGGAAATGAGGCAGGACATGGGTTAAAATAGTGCAGAAAATGGGGAAGAAAAATGGGGCAGTACACCAGACAGGACAGAGGACTTGGGGCAGGACATGGTGCAGAACATAGGGCAAAACATGGGACAGGACATAGGGCAGGACATGGGGCAGGACATGGGGCAGGACATGGGGTAGGACACTGGACTGGACATGGAGCAGGACATTGGACAGGACATAGGACATGGGGCAGGACATGAGGCAGAACGTGGTGCAGGACATGCATAAGGATATGGGACCGGACATAGGTCAGGAAACGGGGCAGGACATGGGACAGGACATAGGGCAAGACATGAGGCATGACATGAAGCAAGACATGGGGCAGGAAACGGGGTAGGACATGGGGCAGGACATGGGGTAGGAAACTGGACTGGACATGGAGCAGTACAATGGAACGGACATAGGACATAGGGCAGGACATGAGGCAGAACGTGGTGCAGGACATACAAAAGGACATAGAACAGGACATTGGGCAGGAAATGGGGGGCATGGGACAGGACATAGGTCATGGGCAGGACATGGAGCAGGACGTTGGTCAGGAAATGGGGCAGGTCATAGGGCATAAAATGGGGCTTGACATGGGGCAGAACATGGGGTAGAACATGGGACTGGACATGGGGCAGAACATGAGGCAGGACATGAGGCAAGATATACGACAGGACATGGGGCAGGACATGGGGAAGGACATAGGGCAGTACATGGGTTAGGACATGCGACAAGTTATTGGGCAGGACATGGGGCAGGACATGGGCAGGATATGGGGCTGGACAAGGGGCAAGACATGGGACAGGAGGTTGGCCAGGACATGAGGCAGGACATAGGGCAAGACATGGGGCAGAACATGAAGCAGGACATAAACCATGACATAAGCCAGACCATGGGGCAGGACATGGTACAGTCCTGCCCCATGGGGCAGGACGTGGGTTAGGACATGCAACAGGACATCGGGCAGGACTTTAAGCATTACAAAGGGCAAAACAAGGGGCAGGACTTGGGACAGGACATGGGTCAGGACACGGGATAGGATATGGGGCAGAAAATGGGGCAGGACATTAGGAAGGACCTGAAACAGGACATGGGGCAGGAGGTGATGCATTAAATGGGGCAGGACATGCTACAGGACATGGGGCAGGACATGCGGCAGGACATGGGGCAGGGCATAGGGCAGGACATGCGGCAGGACATAGAGCAGGAAATGTGGTAGGACACGGGGCAGGACATGGGGTAGGATATGAGGCAGAACGTGGTGCAGGACATGGGACCATACACAGGACAGGACATTGGGCAGGACCTGGGGAAGGACATGGGACAGAACATAGGTCATGGGCAGGACATGGGGCAGGACGTGGGTCAGGACATGGGGCAGGACATGGGGCAGGACATGGGGCAGGATATGGGAGAGGCCGTAGGGCAGGACATGGGACAAAACATGGGAAAGGACATTGGGCAGGACATGAGCAGGAGATAGGACAGGACAAAGGTCATGGGGCAGGACATGGGGCATGGACGTGGAGCAGGACATGCATCAGGACATGGGGCCGGATATAGGTTAGGACATGGGGCAGGACATGGGACAGGACATAGGGCAGGACATGAGGCATGACATGAAGCGAAACATAGGGCAGGAAATGGGGTAGGACATGGGGCAGGACATGGGGTAGGACACTGGACTGGACATGGAGCAGGACATTGGACAGGACATAGGACATGGGGCAGGGCATGGGGCAGAACGTGGTGCAGGACATAGGAAAGGACATTGAACAGGACATTGGGCCGGAAATGGGGGACATGGGACAGGACATAGGTCATGGGCAGGATATGGGGCAGGATGTTGGTCAGGAAATGGGGTAGGACATTGGGCATGTTATAGGGCAAGACATAGGACAGGATATGGGGCAGGACATGGGACAGGACTAAGGTCAGGACATGGGATAGGACATGGGGCAGAAAATAAGGCAGGACATGGGGCAGGACCTGGAACAGCACATGGGGCAGAACATGAGGCAGGATATGAGGCAAGATATACGACAGGACATGGGGCAGGACATGGATCAGGACATAGGGCAGGACATGCGGTAGGACATGCGACAAGACATTTGGCAGGACTAGGGGCAAGACATGGGGCAGGACATGGGCAGGATATGGGATAGGACATGGGGCAGAAAATGGGGCAGGACATGGGGCAGGACCTGGAACAGGACATGGGAAAGGACATGGGGCAGGACATGGGACAGGCCGTAGGGCAGGACATGGGACATAACATTAGAAAGACCATTGGGCAGGACATGGGTCGCTACATGGGATAGGACATGAGGGCAGAAAATAGGGCAGGACAAGGGGCAGGACCTGGAACAGGACATAGGGCAGGACATGGGGCAGGACATGGGGCAGGACATTGGGCAGGACATATGCAGGACATGAGGCATGACATTGGACTGGACATGAGGCATGCCGTGAGGCAGGACATGGGACATAACATGGGAAAGGTCATAGTCCGGGGCAGGATAATTAGATGGGACAGGACATAGGTCATGGGCCGGAACAAGGGGCATGGACAAGGGGGAGTAGGAAATGCATAAGGACATGGGTCCGGACATAGGTTAGGACATAAGTCAGGACATGAGGCAGGACATAGGGCTGGACATGAGACAGAACTAAGGTCATGGGCAGGACAAAAGCTAAAACATGGGGCAAAACATGAGCAGGACATGAGGCAGGAGATGGGACAGAAAATGAGGCAGGCCGTGGGGTAGGACATTGGACATAACATGGGAAAGGACATGGGGCAGGACATGAAAAGGATATGGGGCAGGACATAGGACGTATGGAGGACATGGGGCAGGACATGGGACAGGACATGGGGCAGGACATAGGGCAGGTCATGTTACATAACATAGAAAGGACAAGAAGAAGGACGTGAGCCGGACTTGGGACAAGGCACGGGTTAGGACATCGGATAGAACATGGGGCAGAAAATAGAGTAGGACATGGGGCAACACCTGAAACAGGACATTGGGAAGGAGATGTGGCAGGAAAATAGGCAGGACATGCGACAAGACATGGGGTTGAACGTGGTGCAGGAGTGAGGACGGAATACAGGACAGGACATTGGGCAGGAAAAGGGGCAGGACATGGGACAGGACTTGGGACAGAACCCTTGGCAGGACATGGGGCAGGACATGCAAAGGGACATTAAGCAGGACTCTTGGTAAGTAATGGGGCAGGACATCGGCAGGACATCAGGCAGAACATTTGACAGGACATAGGTCATGGGGCAGGACATGGGGCAAGGACGTGGAGCAGGACATGCATAAGGACTTATCACAGGACAAAGGTTAGGACATGAGGCAGGACATGGGACAGGACATAGGTCATGGGCAGGACATGGGGCAGGACATTGGGCAGAAAATGGGGCAGGACATTAGGCAGGACTTAAAACAGGACATAGGGCAGGAAGTGTGGCGGGTTATGGGGCAGGACATGCGACAGGCCATGGGGCAGGACATGCGGCAGGACATGGGGCAGGACAAAGGTTAGGACATGCAACAGGACATCGGGCAGGACATAGGGCAATACAAATGGCAAATTATGGCGCAGGACTTGGGACAGGACATGGGTCAGGACATGGGATAGGTCATGGGGCAGAAAATGGGAAAGAACATTAGGCAGGACCTGAAACAGGACATGGGGCAGGAGGTGATGCAGGAAATGGGGCAGGACATGCGACAGGACATGGGGCAGGACATGCGGCAGGACATCGAGCAGGACTTGGGACAAGACATAAAGCAGGACATGGGGCAGAAAATAGGCCGGACATGGGGCAGGACCTGGAACAGGAAATGGGGCAGGACATGGGGCAGGACATGGGGCAGGGCATAGGGCAGGACATGCGGCAGGACATAGAGCAGGAAATGTGGTAGGACACGGGGCAGGACATGGGGTAGGACCTTGGGAAGGACATGGGACAGAACATAGGTCATGGGCAGGACCTGGGGCAGGACGCGGGTCCGGACATGGGGCAGGACATGGGGCAGGACATGGGGCAGGATATAGGAGAGGCCGTAGGGCAGGACATGGGACATAACATGGGAAAGGACATTGGGAAGGACATGAGCCATGACATGAAGCGAAACATAGGGCAGGAAATGGGGTAGGACATGGGGCAGGACATGGGGTAGGACACTGGACTGGACATGGAGCAGGACATTGGACAGGACATAGCACATGGGGCAGGACATGGGGCAGAACGTGGTGCAGGACATAAGAAAGGACATAGAACAGGACATTGGGCAGGAAATGGGGGACATGGGACAGGACATAGGTCATGGGCAGGATATGGGGCAGGATTTTGGTCAGGAAATGGGGTAGGACATTGGGCATGTTATAGGGCAAGACATAGGACAGGACATGGGGCAGGACATGGGACAGGACAAAGGTCAGGACATGGGATAGTACATGAAGCAGAAAAAAAGGCAAGACATGGGGCAGGACCTGGAACAGCACATGGGGCAGAACATGAGGCAGGACATGAGGCAAGATATACGACAGGACACGGGGCAGGACATGGGGCAGGACATAGGGCAGGATATGGGGTAGGAAATGCGACAAGACATTTGGCAGGACTATGGGCAAGACATGGGGCAGGACATGGGCAGAATATGGGGCTGGACAAGAAGCAAGACATGCGACTGGACATGGGGAAGGACTTAGGATAGGACATGGGGCTGAAAATAAGGGCAGGACATGGGGCAGGATCTGGAACAGGACATGGGGCAGGACAAGTGGCAGGACATGGGACAGGCCGTAGGGCAGGACATGGGACATAACATGGGAAAGGATATTGGGCAGGACATGGGTCGCTACATGGGATAGGACATGAGGGCAGAAAGTAGGGCAGGACATAGGGCAGGACCTGGAACAGGACATAGGGCAGGACATGGGGCAGGACATGGGGCAGGACATTGGGCAGGACATATGCAGGACATGAGGCAGGACATGGGACTGCACATGAGGCACGCCGTGAGGCAGGATATGGGACATAACATGGGAAAGGACATGGGGCAGGACATGATAATAAGATGGGACAGGACATAGGTCATGGGTCAGTACAAGGGGCATGGACGTGGAGAAGAAATGCATAAGGACATGGGGCTGGACATAGGTTAGGACATGGGGCAGGACATGGGACAGGACATGGGGCAGGACATGGGGCAGGACATGGGACAGGACATGGGGCAGGACATAGGGCAGGTCATGTTAAATAACATAGAAAGGACAAGAAGAAGGACGTGAGCCGGACTTGGGACAAGGCACGGGTTAGGACATCGGATAGAACATGGGGCAGAAAATAGAGTAGGACATGGGGCAACACCTGAAACAGGACATTGGGAAGGAGATGTGGCAGGAAAATAGGCAGGACATGCGACAAGACATGGGGTTGAACGTGGTGCAGGAGTGAGGACGGAATACAGGACAGGACATTGGGCAGGAAAAGGGGCAGGACATGGGACAGGACTTGGGACAGAACCCTTGGCAGGACATGGGGCAGGACATGCAAAGGGACATTAAGCAGGACTCTTGGTAAGTAATGGGGCAGGACATCGGCAGGACATCAGGCAGTACATTTGACAGGACATAGGTCATGGGGCAGGACATGGGGTAAGGACGTGGAGCAGGACATGCATAAGGACTTATCGCAGGACAAAGGTTAGGACATGAGGCAGGACATGGGACAGGACATAGGTCATGGGCAGGACATGGGGCAGGACATTGGGCAGAAAATGGGGCAGGACATTAGGCAGGACTTAAAACAGGACATAGGGCAGGAAGTGTGGCGGGTTATGGGGCAGGACATGCGACAGGCCATGGGGCAGGACATGCGGCAGGACATGGGGCAGGACAAAGGTTAGGACATGCAACAGGACATCGGGCAGGACATAGGGCAATACAAATGGCAAAACATTGCGCAGGACTTGGGACAGGACATGGGTCAGGACATGGGATAGGTCATGGGGCAGAAAATGGGAAAGAACATTAGGCAGGACCTGAAACAGGACATGGGGCAGGAGGTGATGCAGGAAATGGGGCAGGACATGCGACAGGACATGGGGCAGGACATGCGGCAGGACATCGAGCAGGACTTGGGACAAGACATAAAGCAGGACATGGGGCAGAAAATAGGCCGGACATGGGGCAGGACCTGGAACAGGAAATGGGGCAGGACATGGGGCAGGACATGGGGCAGGGCATAGGGCAGGACATGCGGCAGGACATAGAGCAGGAAATGTGGTAGGACACGGGGCAGGACATGGGGTAGGACCTTGGGAAGGACATGGGACAGAACATAGGTCATGGGCAGGACCTGGGGCAGGACGCGGGTCCGGACATGGGGCAGGACATGGGGCAGGACATGGGGCAGGACATGGGACAGGTCATGAGTCAGGACATGGGATAGGACATGGGGCAGAAAATGGGGCAGAACATGGGGCAGGACATGGGGTAGGACATAGGACAGAATATAGAACAGGAAATTGGGCAGGAAATGGGGGACATGCGACAGGACATTGGTCATGGGCAGGACATGGGGCAGGACGTTGGTCAGGAAATGGGGCAGGACATTGGGTATGATATAGGGCAAGACATGGGACAGGACATAAGGTCAGGACATGGGACAGGACAAGTGGCAGGACATTGGACAGGACTTGGGGCAGGACTTGGGGAAGGACATGGGGCAGGACATGGGACACGACATGGGGCAGGACATGGGGCAAGACATTGGGCAAGATATGGGACAGGACATGGGGCAGGACATGGCTCAGGACATTGGACAGGACCTAGGACATGGGGCAGGATATGGGGCAGAACGTGGTGCAGGACATGGAACAGGACATGGGATGGGAAATAGGGCAGGAAATGGGGCAGGACATTTGGCAGGACCTGAAACAGGTCATGGGGCAGAAGCCGTTGCAGGACATGGGGCAGGACATGCGACAGGACATGGGGCAGGACATGCGGCAGGACATGGGGCTGGACGTAGGGCAGGAAATAGGACAGGACATGGGGCAGGATATGGGGCAGTACATGGAGCAGGACATGGGACAGGACATGGGGCAGGACATGGGGCAAGACATGAGGCAGGACATGGGCAGGACATGAGGCAGGACATAGGACAGGACATTAGCAGGCCGTGGGTCAGGACATGCAAAAGGACTTATGGCAGGACATTGGTTAGGGCATGAAACATGACATAGGGCAGGACATTAGGCAGGACATGGGATAGGACATGAGGCAGGCCGTGGGGCAGGACAAGGGACATAACATGGGAAATGACATAGGGAAGGACATTAGCCGGGCATAGGACAGGACATGGTGCAGGACAAGGGGCAGGATATTGGACAGGTCATGGGTCAGGACATGGGATAGGACATGGGGCAAAAAATGGGGCAGGACATAGGGCAGAACATGGGGTATGACATGGGACTGAACATGGGGCTGGACATCGCACAGGACATGTGACATGGGGCAGGATATGGGGCAGAACGTGGCGCAGGACATGAAACAGGACACAGGACAGGACATTGGCCAGGACTTGGGGCAGGACATAGGACAGAACATAGGTCATGGGCAGGACATGGGGCAGGACGTGGGCCAGGACATGGGGCAGGACATGGGGCAGGACATGGGACTGAACATGGGGCAGGACATGGGGCAGGACATGGGACACGACATGGGGCAGGACATCGAGCAAGACAAAGGGCAGGACATGGGACAGGACATGGGGCATGACATGGCTCAGGACATTGGACAGGACATAGGACATGGGGCAGGAAATGCAGCAGGACATTGAGCAGGACTTGGAGCAAGACTTGGGGCTCGACATGGGCAGGACATGAGTCAGGACATGGGATAGGACATGAGGCAGGCCATGGGGCAGGACATGGGACATAACATGGGAAAGACATGGGGCAGGACATGAGCAGGGCATGGGAAAGGACAAAGGTTATGGGGCAGGACATGGGGCAAGAAAGTGGTGCAGTATATGCCTAAGGACATAGGGCAGGACAT
Source organism: Protonemura montana (assembly GCA_947568835.1). Lineage (NCBI taxonomy): Eukaryota > Metazoa > Arthropoda > Insecta > Plecoptera > Nemouridae > Protonemura > Protonemura montana. The sequence goes on along the minus strand of OX387604.1, from coordinate 21,686,482 downwards.
TGGTTAGGACATGGGGCAGGACATGGGACAGGACATGGGGCAGGACATGGGGCATGACTTGGGGCAGGACATGGTACAGGTTATAGGGCAGGAAATAAGGTAGGACATTAGGCAGGACATCGGACAAGACATAGGACTTGAAGCAGGATATGGTGCAGAACATGGGGCAAAACATGGGACAGGAAATGGGGCAGGACATAGAGCAGGACTGGGGGCTGGATGTGGGGCAGAACATAAGGCAGGGCATGGGGCAGGACATGAAGCAGGACATAAGACAGGACATGGGGCAGGACATGGTACAGAACATCGTGCAGGACATGGAGTAGGACATTAGGCATAACATAGGGCAAGACATGGGAAAGGACATGCGACAGGACATGGGGCAGAAAATGCAGCAGGACATGGGGCAGAGCATGGGTTCGGAAATGCCATTGAACATTAGGCAGGACCTTGAACAGGACATGGGGCAGGACATGTGGCAGGACATTGGGCAGGACTTGGGGCAGGACATAGGGCAGGACATGGGGCAGGATATGGGACATGACATATGCAAGAAAAGGGGCAAGACATAGGGCAAGACATGGGACAGGACATGGGGCAGGACATGGCTTAGGACATTGGACAGGACATAGAACATGGGGCAGGACATGGAGCAGAACGTGGTGCAGGACATAGAACAGGACATGGGATGGACATGGGGTAGACAATGGGATAGGACATGGGGCAGGACATGGCTCAGGACCTGGCTCGCTACATGGATAGGACATGAGGGCAGAAAATAGTGCAGAACATGGGGCAGAATCTGGAACAGGACATGGGGCAGGACATGGGGCAGGACATGGGGCAGGACATGGGGCAGGACATGGGGCAGGACATGGGACAGGACATGAGATAGGACATGGGGCAGAAAATGCAGCAGGACATGGGGCAGGGCATAGGTTCGGACGTGACACTGAACATTGGGCAGGACTTGGAGCAAGACATGAGGCACGACATGGGCAGGACATTAGGCAGGGCATAGGGCAGGACATGAAGCTGGACATAAGACAGGACATGGGGCAGGACATGGTACAGAACATCGTGCAGGACATAGGGAAGGACATAAGGCATGACATAGGGCAAGACATGGGACAGGACATGGGGCAGGACATGGCTCAGGACCTGGCTCGCTACATGGATAGGACATGAGGGCAGAAAAAATTGCAGAACATGGGGCAGAATCTGGAACAGGACATGGGGCAGGACATGGGGCAGGACATGGGACAGGACATGCGACAGGACATGGGGCATAAAATGCAGCAGGACATGGGGCAGGGCATGGGTTCGGACATGCCATTAAACATTGGGCAGGACCTTGAACAGGACATGGGGCAGGACATAAGGTAGGACATTGGGCAGGACTTGGGGCAGCACATGGGGCAGGACATGGGGCAGGACATGGGACATGACATGGGGCAGGACATGGGGCAAGACATAGGGCAAGACATGGGACAGGACATGGGGCAGGACATGGCTCAGGACATTGGACAGGACATAGGACGTGGGGCAGGACATGGGGCAGAACGTGGTGCAGGACATAGAACAGGACATGGGATGGGACATGGGGAAGACAATGGGGCAGGACATGGGGCAGGACCTGGGGCAGGACATGGGGCAGGACATGGGGCAGGGCATTGGGCAGGACATGGGGCAGGACATAGGGCAGGAAATGGGGTCGGAAACTTGGCAGGACATGGGACAGGACATAGAACAGGACATTGGGCAGGAATTGTGGGACATGAGACAGGACATAGGTCAAGGGCAGGACATGGGGCAGGACATGGAGCAGGACATGAGGCAGGATATGCGACAGGACATGGGGCAGGACATGGGGCAGGACATGGGGCAGGACATGCGGCAGGACATGCGACAAGACATTGGGCAGGACTGGGGGCAAGACATGGGGCAGGACATGGGCAGGAAATGGGGCTGGACAAGGGGCAAGACATGAGGCAGGATATGCGACAGGACATGGGGCAGGACATGGGCAGGAAATGGGGCTGGACAAGGGGCAAGACATGCGACGGGACATGAGGAAGGACTTAGGGCAAGACATGAGGCAGGACATGGGCAGGATATGAGACAGGTCATGGGTCAGGACATAGGATAGGACATAGGGCAGAAAATAGGGCAGGACAAGGGGCAGGACATGGGGCAGGACATGGGGCAGGGCATAGGGCAGGACATGCGGCAGGAAATAAGGCAGGAAATGGGGTAGGACACGGGGCAGGACATGGGGTAGGACATGGGACTGGACATGAGGCAGGACATCGGACAGGACATAGGACATGGGGCAGGATATGGGGCAGAACGTGGTGCAGGACATGGGACAGGACACAGGACAGGACATTGGGGAGGACCTGGGGCAGGACATGGGATCAAACAAAGGTCATGGGCAGGACATAGGGCAGGACGTGGGTCAGGACATGGGGCAGGACATTGGGCAAGACGTGTGACAAGACATAGGGCAAAACATGGGACAGGACATGGGTCAGGACATGGGGCAGGACATGGGGCAGGAAATGCAGAAGGACATGGGGCAGGGCATGTGTTATGGGGCAGGCCATGTGGCAAGGATGTGGAGCAGTATATGCATATGGACATGGGGCAGGACATAGGTTAGGACATGGGGCAGGACATGGGACAGGACATGGGGCAGGACATGGGACAGGATATAGGGCAGGGGAAGGGGTAGGATATAAGGCAGGACAAGGGGCTAAACGTTGGGCAGAACATAAGGCAGGACAAGGGACAGGACATGTGGCAGGACATAAGACAGGACATGGGGCAGGACATGGTACAGAACATGGTGCAAGACATGGGGGAGGCCATTGGGCATGACATAGGGCAAGACATGGGACAGGACATGGGGCAGGACATGGCTCAGGACCTGGCTCGCTACATGGATAGAACATGAGGGCAGAAAAAAGGGCAGGACATGGGGCAGAATCTGAAACAGGACATGGGGCAGGACATAGGGAAGGAAATAGGGCAGAACATGCGGCATGACATGGAAAGGGACGATAGGCATGACATAGGGCAAGACATGGGATCGGAAATGGGGCAGGACATGAGGCAGGACATAGGCAGGACAAGAGACAGGACATGGGGCAGGACATTAGGCAGGCCGTAGGGCAGGATATGGGACATAACATGGGAAAGGACATTGGGCAGGACATGAGCAGGAGAAAGGACAGGTCATAGGTCTTGGGGCAGGACATGGGGCATGGACGTGGAGCAGGACATGAATAAGGACATGGGGCCACACATAGGTAAGGACATGGGGCAGGACATGGGACAGGACATAGGGCAGGACATGAGGAATAACATGAAGCAAGACATAGGGCAGGAAATGGGGTAGGACATGGGGCAGGACATGGGGTAGGACACTGGACTGGACATGGAGCAGGACATTGGAAAGGACTAAGGACATGGGGAAGGACATGGGGCAGAACGTGGTGCAGGAAATAGGAAAGGACATAGAACAGGACATGGGGCAGGAAATAGGGGACATGGGACAGGACATAGGTCATGGGCAGGACATGGGGCAGTACGTTGGTCAGGAAATAGGGCAGGACATTGGGAATGTTATAGGGCAAGACATGGGACAGGACATGGGGCAGGATATGGGACAGGACATAGGTCAGGACATGGGATAGGACATGGGGCAAACAATTAGGCAGGACATGGGGCAGGACCTGGAACAGGACATGGGGCAGGACATGGGGCAGGACATGCGACAAGACATTGGGCAGGACTTGGGGCAAGACATGGTGCAGGACATTGGCAGGAAATGGGGCTGGACAAGGGGCAAGACATGCGACGGGACTTGGGGAAGGACGTAGGGCATGAAATGGGGCAGGACATGGGCAGGACATGAAACAGGTCATGGGTCAGGACATAGGATACGACATTGGTCAGAAAATGGGCCAGGACATGGGGCAGGACATTGGGCAGGACATGGTGCTGGGCATAGGGCAGGACATGCGGCAGGACATAGGGCAGGAAGTGGGGTAGGACACGGGGCAGAACGTGGTGCAGGACATGGGATAGGACATGGGGCAGGACATGGGCAGGACATGGGACAGGTCATGGGTCAAGACATGGAATAGGAAATGGGGCAGAAAATGGGGCAGGACGTGGTGCAGGACCTGGAACAGGATATGGGGCAGGACATGGGGCAGGACATGGGGCAGGGCATAGGGAAGGACATGGGACTAGACACGGGGCAGGACATCGGACAGGACATAGGACATAGGGCAGGATATAGGGCAAAACGTAGTGCAGGACATGGGACAGGACACAGGACAGGACATTGGGCAGGACCTGGGGCAGGACATGAGACAGAAGAAAGGTCATGGGCAGAACATGGGGCAGCACGTGGGTCAGGACATGGGCAGGACATGAGGCAGGACATGGGACAGAAAATGAGGCAGGCGGTGGGGTAGGACAAGGGACATAACATGGGAAAGGACATGGGGCAGGACATGGGGCAGGACATGGGGCGGGATGTTTGACAGGACTTGGGGCAGGACTTCAGGCAAGACATGGCGCAGGACATGGGCAGGACATGAGGCAAGCCGTGGAGCAGGAAATAGTTCATAACATGGGAAATTACATAGGGAAGGACATGAGCTGGACATGGGACAGGACACGAGTTAGGACATCAAATAGTACATGGGGCAGAAAATAGGGTAGGACATGGGGCAACACCTGAAACAGGACATGGGGCAGGAGATGTGGCAGGACCTGGGGCAACACATGCAACAAGACATGGGGCAGGAAATGGGGCAGGACATGGGGCAGGACATGGGGCAGGACATCAGACTGGACATAAGACATAGGGCAGGATATGGGGCAGAACGTGGTGCAGGACATGGGACAGGACATGGGGCAGGACATGCGACAGGACATAGGACAGAAAATGCAGCAGGACATGGGGCAGGGCATGGGTTCGGACATGACACTGAACATTGGGCAGGGTTTGGAGCAAGACATGGGGCACGACATGGGCAGGACATGAGTCAGGACATGGGAAAGGACAAAGGTTATGGGGCAGGAAATGGGGCAAGAAAGTGGTGCAGTATATGCCTAAGGACATAGGTTAGGACATGGGGCAGGACATGGGACAGGATATGGAGCAGGACATGTTGCATGACATGGGGCAGGACATGGGACAGGATATAGGGCAAGAAATGGGGCAGGACATCGGACAAGACATAGGACTTGGGGCAGGACATGGTGCAAAACATGGGGCAAAACATGGGACAGGAAATGGGGCAGGACATAGAGCAGGACAGGGGGCTGGACGTGGGGCAGAACATATGGCAGGGCATGGGGCAGGACATGAAGCAGGACATTAGACAGGACATGGGGCAGGACATGGTACAGAACATCGTGCAGGACATGGCGAAGGACATTAGGCATGACATAGGGCAAGACATGGGACAGGACATGGGGCAGGACATGGCTCAGGACCTGGCTCGCTACATGGATAGGACATGAGGGCAGAATATAGGGCAGGACATGGGGCAGAATCTGGAACAGGACATGGGGCAGGACATGGGGCAGGACATGGGGCAGGACATGCGACGGTACATGGGGCAGGACTTGGGGCAAGACATGGGGCAGGACATGAAAAGGACATAGGACATGGGGCAGGATATGGGGCAGAACGTAGTGCAGGACATGGGACAGGAAACAGGACAGGACATTGGGCAGGACCTGGGGCTGGACATGGGACAGAACATAGGTCATGGGCAGGACAAGGGGCAGGACATGCGACAGGACATGGGGCAGAAAATGCAGCAGGACATTAGGCAGGGCATAGGTTCGTACATGCCATGGAACATTGGGCAGGACCTTGAACAGGACATGGGGCAGGACATTGAACAAGACATGGGGCAGGACATGGAACAGGACTTGGGACAGGACCCTTGGCAGGACATAGGACAGGACACAGGACAAGACATTGAGCAAGACATGGGGCAGGACATGGGACAGGACTTGGGACAGGACCCTTGGCAGGACATGGGGCAGGACATGCGACGGGACATTGAGCAGGACTTAGGATACGACATGGGAAAGGACATGGGCAGGACATCAGGCAAAACATATGACAAGACATAGGTCATGGGGCAAGCACTTGGAGCAGGACATGCATAAGGACATATGGCAGGACATAGGTTAGTACATGGGGCAGGACATGGGACAGGACATAGGTCATAGGCAGGACATGGGCTAGGACGTGATTCAGGACATGGGGCAGGACATTGGGCATGTCATAGGGCAAGACATGAGACAGAACATGGGGTAGGACATGGGAAAGAACATGGGTCAGGACTTGAGATAGGACACGGGGCAGAAAATGGGGCAGGACATTAGGCAGGACCTCAAATAGGACATAGGGCAGGAGGTGATGCAGGACATGGGGCAGGACATAGGGCAGGACATGGGACAGGACATGGGGCAGGACATGAGGCAGGGCATGGGATAGGACATAAGCCAAGCCATGGGGCAGGACATGGGACATAACATGGGAAAGGACATGAGGCAGGACATGAGCAGGACATGAGGCAGGACATGGGACAGAAAACGAGGCAGGCCGTGGGGTAGGACATGGGACATAACATGGGAAAAAAAATGGGCAAGGACATGAAAAGGACATCGGGCAGGACATGGGGCGGGATGTGCGACGGGACATGGGGCAGGACTTAAGGCAAGACATGGGTCTGGACATGGGCAGGACATGAGGTCGGACGTGGGACAGGACATGAGGAAGCCCGCGAGGCAGGACATGGTACATAACATGGGAAAGAACATGGGGAAGAACATGAGCCGGGCATGGGACAGGACATGGTGCAGGACAAGGGGCAGGACATGCAACGGGACATGGAGAAGAACTAAGGGCAAGACATGGGGCAGGACATGGGCAGGACATGGGACAGGTCATGAGTCAGGACATGGGATAGGACATGGGGCAGAAAATGGGGCAGAACATGGGGCAGGACATGGGGTAGGACATAGGACAGAATATAGAACAGGAAATTGGGCAGGAAATGGGGGACATGCGACAGGACATTGGTCATGGGCAGGACATGGGGCAGGACGTTGGTCAGGAAATGGGGCAGGACATTGGGTATGATATAGGGCAAGACATGGGACAGGACATAAGGTCAGGACATGGGACAGGACAAGTGGCAGGACATTGGACAGGACTTGGGGCAGGACTTGGGGAAGGACATGGGGCAGGACATGGGACACGACATGGGGCAGGACATGGGGCAAGACATTGGGCAAGATATGGGACAGGACATGGGGCAGGACATGGCTCAGGACATTGGACAGGACCTAGGACATGGGGCAGGATATGGGGCAGAACGTGGTGCAGGACATGGAACAGGACATGGGATGGGAAATAGGGCAGGAAATGGGGCAGGACATTTGGCAGGACCTGAAACAGGTCATGGGGCAGAAGCCGTTGCAGGACATGGGGCAGGACATGCGACAGGACATGGGGCAGGACATGCGGCAGGACATGGGGCTGGACGTAGGGCAGGAAATAGGACAGGACATGGGGCAGGATATGGGGCAGTACATGGAGCAGGACATGGGACAGGACATGGGGCAGGACATGGGGCAAGACATGAGGCAGGACATGGGCAGGACATGAGGCAGGACATAGGACAGGACATGAGCAGGCCGTGGGTCAGGACATGCAAAAGGACTTATGGCAGGACATAGGTTAGGGCATGAAACATGACATGGGGCAGGACATTAGGCAGGACATGGGATAGGACATGAGGCAGGCCGTGGGGCAGGACAAGGGACATAACATGGGAAATGACATAGGGAAGGACATTAGCCGGGCATAGGACAGGACATGGTGCAGGACAAGGGGCAGGATATTGGACAGGTCATGGGTCAGGACATGGGATAGGACTTTGGGCAAAAAATGGGGCAGGACATAGGGCAGAACATGGGGTATGACATGGGACTGAACATGGGGCTGGACATCGCACAGGACATGTGACATGGGGCAGGATATGGGGCAGAACGTGGCGCAGGACATGAAACAGGACACAGGACAGGACATTGGGCAGGACTTGGGGCAGGACATAGGACAGAACATAGGTCATGGGCAGGACATGGGGCAGGACGTGGGCCAGGACATGGGGCAGGACATGGGGCAGGACATGGGACTGAACATGGGGCAGGACATGGGGCAGGACATGGGACACGACATGGGGCAGGACATCGAGCAAGACAAAGGGCAGGACATGGGACAGGACATGGGGCATGACATGGCTCAGGACATTGGACAGGACATAGGACATGGGGCAGGTAATGTGGCAGAACGTGGTGCAGGACATAGAACAGGACATGGGATGGGACATGGGGCAGACAATAGGGCAGGACATGGGGCAGGACCTGGGGTAGGACATGGGACTGGACATGGGGCAGGACATCGGATAGGACCTGGGGCTGGACATGGGACAGAACATAGGTCATAGGCAGGACAAGGGGCAGGACGTGGGTCAAGACATGGGCCCGGACATAGGGCAGGACATGGGGCAGGACTTGGGTTAGAATATACGGCAGGAAATGGGGAAGAAAAATGGGGCAGGACACCGGACAGGACATAGGACTTTGGGCAGGACATGTTGCAGAACGTTGGGCAGGACATGCAACGGGACATGGGGCAGGACTTGGGGCAAAACATGGGGCAGAACATGAGCAGGACATGAGACAGGAGATGGGACAGAAAATAAGGCAGGCCGTGGGGTAGAACATGGGACATGACATGGGAAAGGACATGGGGCAGGACAAGAAAAGGACATGTGGCAGTACATAGGACGTGGGCAGGACATGGGGTAGGACATGGGGCAGGACATGCGACAGGACATAGGGCAGGAAATGCAGCAGGACATTGAGCAGGACTTGGAGCAAGACTTGGGGCTCGACATGGGCAGGACATGAGTCAGGACATGGGATAGGACATGAGGCAGGCCATGGGGCAGGACATGGGACATAACATGGGAAAGACATGGGGCAGGACATGAGCAGGACATGGGAAAGGACAAAGGTTATGGGGCAGGACATGGGGCAAGAAAGTGGTGCAGTATATGCCTAAGGACATAGGGCAGGACATTGGTTAGGACATGGGGCAGGACATGGGACAGGACATGGGGCAGGACATGGGGCATGACTTGGGGCAGGACATGGTACAGGTTATAGGGCAGGAAATAAGGTAGGACATTAGGCAGGACATCGGACAAGACATAGGACTTGAAGCAGGATATGGTGCAGAACATGGGGCAAAACATGGGACAGGAAATGGGGCAGGACATAGAGCAGGACTGGGGGCTGGATGTGGGGCAGAACATAAGGCAGGGCATGGGGCAGGACATGAAGCAGGACATAAGACAGGACATGGGGCAGGACATGGTACAGAACATCGTGCAGGACATGGAGTAGGACATTAGGCATAACATAGGGCAAGACATGGGACAGGACATGCGACAGGACATGGGGCAGAAAATGCAGCAGGACATGGGGCAGAGCATGGGTTCGGAAATGCCATTGAACATTAGGCAGGACCTTGAACAGGACATGGGGCAGGACATGTGGCAGGACATTGGGCAGGACTTGGGGCAGGACATGGGGCAGGACATGGGGCAGGATATGGGACATGACATATGCAAGAAAAGGGGCAAGACATAGGGCAAGACATGGGACAGGACATGGGGCAGGACATGGCTTAGGACATTGGACAGGACATAGAACATGGGGCAGGACATGGAGCAGAACGTGGTGCAGGACATAGAACAGGACATGGGATGGGACATGGGGTAGACAATGGGATAGGACATGGGGCAGGACATGGCTCAGGACCTGGCTCGCTACATGGATAGGACATGAGGGCAGAAAATAGTGCAGAACATGGGGCAGAATCTGGAACAGGACATGGGGCAGGACATGGGGCAGGACATGGGGCAGGACATGGGGCAGGACATGGGGCAGGACATGGGACAGGACATGAGACAGGACATGGGGCAGAAAATGCAGCAGGACATGGGGCAGGGCATGGGTTCGGACGTGACACTGAACATTGGGCAGGACTTGGAGCAAGACATGAGGCACGACATGGGCAGGACATTAGGCAGGGCATAGGGCAGGACATGAAGCTGGACATAAGACAGGACATGGGGCAGGACATGGTACAGAACATCGTGCAGGACATAGGGAAGGACATAAGGCATGACATAGGGCAAGACATGGGACAGGACATGGGGCAGGACATGGCTCAGGACCTGGCTCGCTACATGGATAGGACATGAGGGCAGAAAAAATTGCAGAACATGGGGCAGAATCTGGAACAGGACATGGGGCAGGACATGGGGCAGGACATGGGACAGGACATGCGACAGGACATGGGGCATAAAATGCAGCAGGACATGGGGCAGGGCATGGGTTCGGACATGCCATTAAACATTGGGCAGGACATGGGGCAGGACATAGGGCAGGAAATGGGGTCGGAAACTTGGCAGGACATGGGGTAGGACATGGGACTTGACATAGGCAGGACATCGGAAAGGACATGAGACATGGGGCAGGATATGGGGCAGAACGTGGTGCAAGACATGGGACAGGACATAGAACAGGACATTGGGCAGGAATTGTGGGACATGAGACAGGACATAGGTCAAGGGCAGGACATGGGGCAGGACATGGGGCAGGACATGGGACAAGACATGGGTCAAGACATGGGATAGGACACGGGACAGAAAGTTGGGCAGGACATGAGGCAGGACCTGGAACAGGACATGGGGCAGGACATGAGATAGGACATGAGGCAGGCTGTGGGGCAGGACATGGCACAGAACATGGGAAAGGACATTGGGCAGGACATGAGCAGGACATGGGACAGGACATAGGTCATGGAGCAGGCCATGGGGCATGGACGTGGTGCAGGACATGCATAAGGACATGGGTGAGAACATAGGCTAGGACATGGGGCAGGACATGAGACAGGCCATGGGGCAGGACATGGGGCATGATATGGGACAGGAAAAAGGACTTGGGGCAGGACTTGGTGCAGGACAAGGGTCAGGACATGGGGCAGGACATGGGGCAGGACATGCGACGGGACATGGGGCAGGACTTAGGGCAAGACATGGGGCAGGACATAAAAAAGGACATGGGGCAGGACATAAGACGTGGGCAGGACATAAACAGGACACGAAGCAGGAAATGAGGCAGGACATGGGTTAAAATAGTGCAGAAAATGGGGAAGAAAAATGGGGCAGTACACCAGACAGGACAGAGGACTTGGGGCAGGACATGGTGCAGAACATAGGGCAAAACATGGGACAGGACATAGGGCAGGACATGGGGCAGGACATGGGGCAAGACATGGGGTAGGACACTGGACTGGACATGGAGCAGAACATTGGACAGGACATAGGACATGGGGCAGGACATGAGGCAGAACGTGGTGCAGGACATAGGAAAGGACATAGAACAGTACATTGGGCAGGAAATGGGGGACATGGGACAGGACATAGGTCATGGGCAGGACATGGGGCAGGACATGGGGCAGGACATGGGACAAGACATGGGTCAAGACATGGGATAGGACACGGGACAGAAAATTGGGCAGGACATGAGGCAGGACCTGGAACAGGACATGGGGCAGGACATGAGATAGGACATGAGGCAGGCTGTGGGGCAGGACATGGCACAGAACATGGGAAAGGACATTGGGCAGGACATGAGCAGGACATGGGACAGGACATAGGTCATGGAGCAGGCCATGGGGCATTGACGTGGAGCAGGACATGCATAAGGACATGGGTTAGGACATAGGCTAGGACATGGGGCAGGACATGAGACAGGCCATGGGGCAGGACATGGGGCAGGATATGGGACAGGAAAAAGGACTTGGGGCAGGACTTGGTGCAGGACTTGGTGCAGGACAAGGGGCAGGGCATGGGGCAGGACATGGGGCAGGACATGTGACGGGACATGGGGCAGGACTTAGGGCAAGACATGGGGCAGGACATAAAAAAGGACATGGGTCAGGACAAAGGACGTGGGCAGGACATAAAGCAGGACATGAAGCAGGAAATGAGGCAGGACATGGGTTAAAATAGTGCAGAAAATGGGGAAGAAAAATGGGGCAGTACACCAGACAGGACAGAGGACTTGGGGCAGGACATGGTGCAGAACATAGGGCAAAACATGGGACAGGACATAGGGCAGGACATGGGGCAGGACATGGGGCAGGACATGGGGTAGGACACTGGACTGGACATGGAGCAGGACATTGGACAGGACATAGGACATGGGGCAGGACATGAGGCAGAACGTGGTGCAGGACATGCATAAGGACATGGGACCGGACATAGGTCAGGAAACGGGGCAGGACATGGGACAGGACATAGGGCAAGACATGAGGCATGACATGAAGCAAGACATGGGGCAGGAAACGGGGTAGGACATGGGGCAGGACATGGGGTAGGAAACTGGACTGGACATGGAGCAGTACAATGGAACGGACATAGGACATAGGGCAGGACATGAGGCAGAACGTGGTGCAGGACATACAAAAGGACATAGAACAGGACATTGGGCAGGAAATGGGGGGCATGGGACAGGACATAGGTCATGGGCAGGACATGGAGCAGGACGTTGGTCAGGAAATGGGGCAGGTCATAGGGCATAAAATGGGGCTTGACATGGGGCAGAACATGGGGTAGAACATGGGACTGGACATGGGGCAGAACATGAGGCAGGACATGAGGCAAGATATACGACAGGACATGGGGCAGGACATGGGGAAGGACATAGGGCAGTACATGGGTTAGGACATGCGACAAGTTATTGGGCAGGACATGGGGCAGGACATGGGCAGGATATGGGGCTGGACAAGGGGCAAGACATGGGACAGGAGGTTGGCCAGGACATGAGGCAGGACATAGGGCAAGACATGGGGCAGAACATGAAGCAGGACATGAACCATGACATAAGCCAGACCATGGGGCAGGACATGGTACAGTCCTGCCCCATGGGGCAGGACGTGGGTTAGGACATGCAACAGGACATCGGGCAGGACTTTAAGCATTACAAAGGGCAAAACAAGGGGCAGGACTTGGGACAGGACATGGGTCAGGACACGGGATAGGATATGGGGCAGAAAATGGGGCAGGACATTAGGAAGGACCTGAAACAGGACATGGGGCAGGAGGTGATGCATTAAATGGGGCAGGACATGCTACAGGACATGGGGCAGGACATGCGGCAGGACATGGGGCAGGGCATAGGGCAGGACATGCGGCAGGACATAGAGCAGGAAATGTGGTAGGACACGGGGCAGGACATGGGGTAGGATATGAGGCAGAACGTGGTGCAGGACATGGGACCATACACAGGACAGGACATTGGGCAGGACCTGGGGAAGGACATGGGACAGAACATAGGTCATGGGCAGGACATGGGGCAGGACGTGGGTCAGGACATGGGGCAGGACATGGGGCAGGACATGGGGCAGGATATGGGAGAGGCCGTAGGGCAGGACATGGGACAAAACATGGGAAAGGACATTGGGCAGGACATGAGCAGGAGATAGGACAGGACAAAGGTCATGGGGCAGGACATGGGGCATGAACGTGGAGCAGGACATGCATCAGGACATGGGGCCGGATATAGGTTAGGACATGGGGCAGGACATGGGACAGGACATAGGGCAGGACATGAGGCATGACATGAAGCGAAACATAGGGCAGGAAATGGGGTAGGACATGGGGCAGGACATGGGGTAGGACACTGGACTGGACATGGAGCAGGACATTGGACAGGATATGGGGTAGGAAATGCGACAAGACATTTGGCAGGACTATGGGCAAGACATGGGGCAGGACATGGGCAGAATATGGGGCTGGACAAGAAGCAAGACATGCGACTGGACATGGGGAAGGACATTGGGAAGGACATGAGCCATGACATGAAGCGAAACATAGGGCAGGAAATGGGGTAGGACATGGGGCAGGACATGGGGTAGGACACTGGACTGGACATGGAGCAGGACATTGGACAGGACATAGCACATGGGGCAGGACATGGGCCAGAACGTGGTGCAGGACATAAGAAAGGACATAGAACAGGACATTGGGCAGGAAATGGGGGACATGGGACAGGACATAGGTCATGGGCAGGATATGGGGCAGGATTTTGGTCAGGAAATGGGGTAGGACATTGGGCATGTTATAGGGCAAGACATAGGACAGGACATGGGGCAGGACATGGGACAGGACAAAGGTCAGGACATGGGATAGTACATGAAGCAGAAAAAAAGGCAAGACATGGGGCAGGACCTGGAACAGCACATGGGGCAGAACATGAGGCAGGACATGAGGCAAGATATACGACAGGACACGGGGCAGGACATGGGGCAGGACATAGGGCAGGATATGGGGTAGGAAATGCGACAAGACATTTGGCAGGACTATGGGCAAGACATGGGGCAGGACATGGGCAGAATATGGGGCTGGACAAGAAGCAAGACATGCGACTGGACATGGGGAAGGACTTAGGATAGGACATGGGGCTGAAAATAAGGGCAGGACATGGGGCAGGATCTGGAACAGGACATGGGGCAGGACAAGTGGCAGGACATGGGACAGGCCGTAGGGCAGGACATGGGACATAACATGGGAAAGGATATTGGGCAGGACATGGGTCGCTACATGGGATAGGACATGAGGGCAGAAAGTAGGGCAGGACATAGGGCAGGACCTGGAACAGGACATAGGGCAGGACATGGGGCAGGACATGGGGCAGGACATTGGGCAGGACATATGCAGGACATGAGGCAGGACATGGGACTGCACATGAGGCACGCCGTGAGGCAGGATATGGGACATAACATGGGAAAGGACATGGGGCAGGACATGATAATAAGATGGGACAGGACATAGGTCATGGGTCAGTACAAGGGGCATGGACGTGGAGAAGAAATGCATAAGGACATGGGGCTGGACATAGGTTAGGACATGGGGCAGGACATGGGACAGGACATGGGGCAGGACATGGGGCAGGACATGGGACAGGACATGGGGCAGGACATAGGGCAGGTCATGTTACATAACATAGAAAGGACAAGAAGAAGGACGTGAGCCGGACTTGGGACAAGGCACGGGTTAGGACATCGGATAGAACATGGGGCAGAAAATAGAGTAGGACATGGGGCAACACCTGAAACAGGACATTGGGAAGGAGATGTGGCAGGAAAATAGGCAGGACATGCGACAAGACATGGGGTTGAATGTGGTGCAGGAGTGAGGACGGAATACAGGACAGGACATTGGGCAGGAAAAGGGGCAGGACATGGGACAGGACTTGGGACAGAACCCTTGGCAGGACATGGGGCAGGACATGCAAAGGGACATTAAGCAGGACTCTTGGTAAGTAATGGGGCAGGACATCGGCAGGACATCAGGCAGTACATTTGACAGGACATAGGTCATGGGGCAGGACATGGGGTAAGGACGTGGAGCAGGACATGCATAAGGACTTATCGCAGGACAAAGGTTAGGACATGAGGCAGGACATGGGACAGGACATAGGTCATGGGCAGGACATGGGGCAGGACATTGGGCAGAAAATGGGGCAGGACATTAGGCAGGACTTAAAACAGGACATAGGGCAGGAAGTGTGGCGGGTTATGGGGCAGGACATGCGACAGGCCATGGGGCAGGACATGCGGCAGGACATGGGGCAGGACAAAGGTTAGGACATGCAACAGGACATCGGGCAGGACATAGGGCAATACAAATGGCAAAACATGGCGCAGGACTTGGGACAGGACATGGGTCAGGACATGGGATAGGTCATGGGGCAGAAAATGGGAAAGAACATTAGGCAGGACCTGAAACAGGACATGGGGCAGGAGGTGATGCAGGAAATGGGGCAGGACATGCGACAGGACATGGGGCAGGACATGCGGCAGGACATCGAGCAGTACTTGGGACAAGACATAAAGCAGGACATGGGGCAGAAAATAGGCCGGACATGGGGCAGGACCTGGAACAGGAAATGGGGCAGGACATGGGGCAGGACATGGGGCAGGGCATAGGGCAGGACATGCGGCAGGACATAGAGCAGGAAATGTGGTAGGACACGGGGCAGGACATGGGGTAGGACCTTGGGAAGGACATGGGACAGAACATAGGTCATGGGCAGGACCTGGGGCAGGACGCGGGTCCGGACATGGGGCAGGACATGGGGCAGGACATGGGGCAGGATATAGGAGAGGCCGTAGGGCAGGACATGGGACATAACATGGGAAAGGACATTGGGAAGGACATGAGCCATGACATGAAGCGAAACATAGGGCAGGAAATGGGGTAGGACATGGGGCAGGACATGGGGTAGGACACTGGACTGGACATGGAGCAGGACATTGGACAGGACATAGCACATGGGGCAGGACATGGGGCAGAACGTGGTGCAGGACATAAGAAAGGACATAGAACAGGACATTGGGCAGGAAATGGGGGACATGGGACAGGACATAGGTCATGGGCAGGATATGGGGCAGGATGTTGGTCAGGAAATGGGGTAGGACATTGGGCATGTTATAGGGCAAAACATAGGACAGGACATGGGGCAGGACATGGGACAGGACAAAGGTCAGGACATGGGATAGTACATGAAGCAGAAAAAAAGGCAAGACATGGGGCAGGACCTGGAACAGCACATGGGGCAGAACATGAGGCAGGACATGAGGCAAGATAGACGACAGGACACGGGGCAGGACATGGGGCAGGACATAGGGCAGGATATGGGGTAGGAAATGCGACAAGACATTTGGCAGGACTAGGGGCAAGACATGGGGCAGGACATGGGCAGAATATGGGGCTGGACAAGAAGCAAGACATGCGACTGGACATGGGGAAGGACTTAGGATAGGACATGGGGCTGAAAATAAGGGCAGGACATGGGGCAGGATCTGGAACAGGACATGGGGCAGGACAAGTGGCAGGACATGGGACAGGCCGTAGGGCAGGACATGGGACATAACATGGGAAAGGATATTGGGCAGGACATGGGTCGCTACATGGGATAGGACATGAGGGCAGAAAGTAGGGCAGGACATGGGGCAGGACCTGGAACAGGACATAGGGCAGGACATGGGGCAGGACATGGGGCAGGACATTGGGCAGGACATATGCAGGTCATGAGGCAGGACATGGGACTGCACATGAGGCAGGCCGTGAGGCAGGATATGGGACATAACATGGGAAAGGACATGGGGCAGGACATGACAATAAGATGGGACAGGACATAGGTCATGGGTCAGTACAAGTGGCATGGACGTGGAGAAGAAATGCATAAGGACATGGGGCTGGACATAGGTTAGGACATGGGGCAGGACATGGGACAGGACATGGGGCAGGACATGGGGCAGGACATAGGTCAGGACATGGGGCAGGACATAGGGCAGGACATGGGACAGAACTAAGGTCATGAGCAGGACAAAGGCCAAAACATGGGGCAAAACATGAGCAGGACATGAGGCAGGAGATGGGACAGAAAATGAGGCAGGCCGTGGGGTAGGACATTGGACATAACATGGGAAAGGACATGGGGCAGGACATGAAAAGGATATGGGGCAGGACATAGGACGTGGGCAGGACATGGGGCAGGACATGGGGCAGGACATGGGGAAGGACATAGGGCAGGTCATGGTTCATAACATGGAAAGGACAAGAAGAAGGACATGAGCCGGACATGGGACAAGGCACGGGTTAGGACATCGGATAGAACATGGGGCAGAAAAAAAGGGTAGGACATGGGGCAACACCTGAAACAGGACATGGGGAAGGAGATGTGGCAGGAAAATAGGCAGGACATGCGACAAGACATGGGGTTGAACGTGGTGCAGGAGTTAGGACGGGACACAGGTCAGGACATTGGGCAAGACATGGGGCAGGACATGGGACAGGACTTGGGACAGAACCCTTGGCAGGACATGGGGCAGGACATGCGACGGGACATTAAGCAGGACTCTGGGTAAGTATTGGGGCAGGACATCGGCAGGACATCAGGCAGTTTATATGACTGGACATAGGTCATGTGGCAGGACATGGGGCAAGGACGTGGAGCAGGACATGCATAAGGACTAATGGCAGGACAAAGATTAGGACATGAGGCAGGACATGGGACAGGACATAGGTCATGGGCAGGACATGGGGCAGGTTATTGGGCAGAAAATGGGGCAGGACATTAGGCAGGACCTGAAACAGGACATAGGGCAGGAAGTGTGGCAGGTTATGGGGCAGGACATTCGACAGGCCATGGGGCAGGACATGCGGCAGGACATGGGGCAGGCCATGGGTTAGGACATGCAACAGGACATCGGGCAGGACTTGGGGCAATACAAAGGGCATAACATGGGGCAGGAATGGGACAGGACATGGGTCAGGACATGGGATAGGACATGGGGCAGAAAATGGGGCAGGACATTAGGCAGGACCTGAAACAGGACATCTGGCAGGAGGTGATGCAGGAAATAGGGCCGGACATGCGACAGGACATGGGGCAGGACTTGGGACAAGACATGGGGCAGGACATGGGGCAGAAAATAGCCCGGACATGGGGCAGGACCTGGAACAGGAAATGGGGCAGGACATGGTGCAGGACATGGGGCAGGGCATAGGGTAGGAAATGCGGTAGGACATAGAGCAGGAAATGGGGTAAGATAAGGGGCAGGACATGGGGTAGGATATGGGGCAGAACGTGGTGCAGGACATGGGACAGGACACAGGACAAGACATTGGGCAGGAACTGGGGAAGGACATGGGACAGAACATAGGTCATGTGCAGGACATGAGGCAGGACGTGGGTCAGGACATGGGGCAGGACATGGGGCAGGACATAGGGCAGGATATGGGACATAACATGGGAAAGGACATTAGGCAGGACATGAGTAGGAGATTGGACAGGACAAAGGTCATGGGGCAGGACATGGGGCATGGACGTGGAGCAGGACATCCGTCAGGACATGGGGCCGGACATAGGTTAGGACATGGGGCAGGACATGGGACAGAACATAGGGCAGGACATGAGTCATGACATGAAGCAAAACATAGGGCAGGAAATGGGGTAGGACATGGGGCAGGACATGGGGTAGGACACTGGACTGGACATGGAGCAGGACATTGGACAGGACATAGGACATGGGGCAGGACATGGGGCAGAACGTTGGTCAGGAAATGGGGTAGGACATTGGGCATGTTATAGGGCAAGACATAGGACAGGACATGGGGCAGGACATGGGAAAGTACATAGGTCAGGACATGGGATAGGACAAGGGGCAAAAAATAAGGCAGGACATGGGGCAGGACCTGGAACAGCACATGGGGCAGAACATGAGGCAGGACATGAGGCAAGATATACGACAGGACATGGGGCAGGACATGGGGAAGGACATAGGGCAGGACATGGGTTAGGACATGCGACAAGACATTGGGCAGGACTATGGGCAAGACATGGGGCAGGACATGGGCAGGATATGGGGCTGGACAAGGGGCAAGACATGGGACAGGAGGTTGGCCAGGACATGGTGCAGGATATTGGGCATGACATGGGGCAGGACATGAGCAGGCCTTTGGGCGGAGCATAGAACAAAACATGGGAAAGGACATGAGGCAGGACATAGGGCAAGACATGGGGCAGAACATGTAGCAGGACATGAACCATGACATAAGCCAAACCATGGGGCAGGACATGGTACAGAACATGGTTTAGGACATGGGGGAGGACATTGGGCATGACATAGGGCTAGCTATGGGGCAGGACATGGAGCACGAAATGACTCAGGACATGGGTCGCTCGATGGGATAGGAAATGAGGGCAGAAAATTGGGCAGGACATGGGGCAGGACCTGGAACAGGACATGGTGCAAGATATGGGGCAGGACTTGGGGCAGGACACACTGCAGGACATGGGGGAGGACATAAGGCATGACGTAGGGCAAGACATGGGCAGGACATGAGACAGGACATGGGTCAGGACCTGAAAGAGCACATGGGGCAGAACATGAGGCAGGACATGAGGCAAGATATACGACAGGACATGGGGCAGGACATGGGGCAGGACATAGGGCAAGACATGGGGTAGGACATGCGACAAGACATTTGACAGGACTAGGGGCAAGACATGGGGCAGGACATGGGCAGGATATGGGGCTGGACATGGGGCAAGACATGCGACTGGACATGGGGAAGGACTTTGGGCAAGACATGGGGCAGGACATGGGCAGGACATGAGACAGGTCATGGTTCAGGACATAGGATAGGACATGGGGCAGAAAATGGGGCAGGACATGGGGCAGGACCTGGAACAGGACATAGGGCAGTACATGTGGCAGGACATGGGGCAGGACATTGGGCAGGACATATGCAGGACATGAGGCACGACATGGGACTGGACATGAGGCAGGCCGTGAGGCAGGACATGGGACATAACATGGGAAAGGACATGGGGCAGGACATGACAATAAGATGGGACAGGACATAGGTCATGGGTCAGTACAAGGGGCATGGACGTGGAGTAGGAAATGCATAAAAACATGGGGCAGGACATAGGTAAGGACATGGGGCAGGACATGGGACAGGACATGGAGCAGGACATGGGGCAGGACATAAGTCAGGACATGGGGCAGGACATAGGCAGGACATGGGACAGAACTAAGGTCATGGGCATTACAAAGGCCAAAACATGGGGCAAAACATGAGCAGGACATGAGGCAGGAGATGGGACAGAAAATGAGGCAAGCCGTGGGGTAGGACATTGGAGATAACATGGGAAAGGACATGGGGCAGGACATGATAAGGATATGGGGCAGGACATAGGACGTGGACAGGACATGGGGCAGGACGTAGGGCAAGACATGGGGCAGGACATAGGGCAGGTCATGGTACATAACATGGAAAGGACAAGAAAAATGACGTGAGCCGGACATGGGATAAGGCACGGGGTTGAACGTGGTGCAGGAGTTAGGACGGGACACAAAACAGGACATTGGGCAAGACATGGGGCAGGACATGGGACAGGACTTGGGACGGAACCCTTGGCAGGACATGGGGCAGGACATGCGACGGGACATTAAGCACGACTCTGGGTAAGTAATTGGGCAGGACATCGGCAGAACATCAGGCATTACATATGACTGGACATAGGTCATGGGGCAGGACATGGGGCAAGGACGTGGAGCAGGACATGCATAAGGACTTATGGCAGGACAATAGTTAGGACATGATTCAGGACATGGGACAGGACATAGGTCATGGGCAGGACATGGGGCAGGACATTGGGCAGAAAATGGGGCAGGACATTAGGCAGGACCTGAAACAGGACATGGGGCAGGAAGTGTGGCAGGTTATGGGGCAGTACATTCGACAGGCCATGGGGCAGGACATGCGGCAGGACATGGGGCAGGCCATGGGTTAGGACATGCATAGGGACATAAGGCAGGACTTGGGTCAAGACATAGGGCAGAACATGGGGCAGGACTTGGGACAAGACATGGGGCAGGACATGGTGAAGAAAATAGGCCGGACATGGGGCAGGACCTGAAACAGGACATGGGGCAGGACAAGGGGCAGGACATGGGGCAGGGCATTGGGCAGAACATGCGGCTGGACATAGAGCAGGAAATGGGGTAACACATGGGGCAGGACATGGGGTAGGACCTTGGGAAGGACATGGGACAGAACATAGGTCATGGGCAGGACCTGGGGCAGGACGCGGGTCCGGACATGGGGCAGGACATGGGGCAGGACATGGGGCAGGATATAGGAGAGGCCGTAGGGCAGGACATGGGACATAACATGGGAAAGGACATTGGGAAGGACATGAGCCATGACATGAAGCGAAACATAGGGCAGGAAATGGGGTAGGACATGGGGCAGGACATGGGGTAGGACACTGGACTGGACATGGAGCAGGACATTGGACAGGACATAGCACATGGGGCAGGACATGGGGCAGAACGTGGTGCAGGACATAAGAAAGGACATAGAACAGGACATTGGGCAGGAAATGGGGGACATGGGACAGGACATAGGTCATGGGCAGGATATGGGGCAGGATGTTGGTCAGGAAATGGGGTAGGACATTGGGCATGTTATAGGGCAAAACATAGGACAGGACATGGGGCAGGACATGGGACAGGACAAAGGTCAGGACATGGGATAGTACATGAAGCAGAAAAAAAGGCAAGACATGGGGCAGGACCTGGAACAGCACATGGGGCAGAACATGAGGCAGGACATGAGGCAAGATAGACGACAGGACACGGGGCAGGACATGGGGCAGGACATAGGGCAGGATATGGGGTAGGAAATGCGACAAGACATTTGGCAGGACTAGGGGCAAGACATGGGGCAGGACATGGGCAGAATATGGGGCTGGACAAGAAGCAAGACATGCGACTGGACATGGGGAAGGACTTAGGATAGGACATGGGGCTGAAAATAAGGGCAGGACATGGGGCAGGATCTGGAACAGGACATGGGGCAGGACAAGTGGCAGGACATGGGACAGGCCGTAGGGCAGGACATGGGACATAACATGGGAAAGGATATTGGGCAGGACATGGGTCGCTACATGGGATAGGACATGAGGGCAGAAAGTAGGGCAGGACATGGGGCAGGACCTGGAACAGGACATAGGGCAGGACATGGGGCAGGACATGGGGCAGGACATTGGGCAGGACATATGCAGGTCATGAGGCAGGACATGGGACTGCACATGAGGCAGGCCGTGAGGCAGGATATGGGACATAACATGGGAAAGGACATGGGGCAGGACATGACAATAAGATGGGACAGGACATAGGTCATGGGTCAGTACAAGTGGCATGGACGTGGAGAAGAAATGCATAAGGACATGGGGCTGGACATAGGTTAGGACATGGGGCAGGACATGGGACAGGACATGGGGCAGGACATGGGGCAGGACATAGGTCAGGACATGGGGCAGGACATAGGGCAGGACATGGGACAGAACTAAGGTCATGAGCAGGACAAAGGCCAAAACATGGGGCAAAACATGAGCAGGACATGAGGCAGGAGATGGGACAGAAAATGAGGCAGGCCGTGGGGTAGGACATTGGACATAACATGGGAAAGGACATGGGGCAGGACATGAAAAGGATATGGGGCAGGACATAGGACGTGGGCAGGACATGGGGCAGGACATGGGGCAGGACATGGGGAAGGACATAGGGCAGGTCATGGTTCATAACATGGAAAGGACAAGAAGAAGGACATGAGCCGGACATGGGACAAGGCACGGGTTAGGACATCGGATAGAACATGGGGCAGAAAAAAAGGGTAGGACATGGGGCAACACCTGAAACAGGACATGGGGAAGGAGATGTGGCAGGAAAATAGGCAGGACATGCGACAAGACATGGGGTTGAACGTGGTGCAGGAGTTAGGACGGGACACAGGTCAGGACATTGGGCAAGACATGGGGCAGGACATGGGACAGGACTTGGGACAGAACCCTTGGCAGGACATGGGGCAGGACATGCGACGGGACATTAAGCAGGACTCTGGGTAAGTATTGGGGCAGGACATCGGCAGGACATCAGGCAGTTTATATGACTGGACATAGGTCATGTGGCAGGACATGGGGCAAGGACGTGGAGCAGGACATGCATAAGGACTAATGGCAGGACAAAGATTAGGACATGAGGCAGGACATGGGACAGGACATAGGTCATGGGCAGGACATGGGGCAGGTTATTGGGCAGAAAATGGGGCAGGACATTAGGCAGGACCTGAAACAGGACATAGGGCAGGAAGTGTGGCAGGTTATGGGGCAGGACATTCGACAGGCCATGGGGCAGGACATGCGGCAGGACATGGGGCAGGCCATGGGTTAGGACATGCAACAGGACATCGGGCAGGACTTGGGGCAATACAAAGGGCATAACATGGGGCAGGAATGGGACAGGACATGGGTCAGGACATGGGATAGGACATGGGGCAGAAAATGGGGCAGGACATTAGGCAGGACCTGAAACAGGACATCTGGCAGGAGGTGATGCAGGAAATAGGGCCGGACATGCGACAGGACATGGGGCAGGACTTGGGACAAGACATGGGGCAGGACATGGGGCAGAAAATAGCCCGGACATGGGGCAGGACCTGGAACAGGAAATGGGGCAGGACATGGTGCAGGACATGGGGCAGGGCATAGGGTAGGAAATGCGGTAGGACATAGAGCAGGAAATGGGGTAAGATAAGGGGCAGGACATGGGGTAGGATATGGGGCAGAACGTGGTGCAGGACATGGGACAGGACACAGGACAAGACATTGGGCAGGAACTGGGGAAGGACATGGGACAGAACATAGGTCATGTGCAGGACATGAGGCAGGACGTGGGTCAGGACATGGGGCAGGACATGGGGCAGGACATAGGGCAGGATATGGGACATAACATGGGAAAGGACATTAGGCAGGACATGAGTAGGAGATTGGACAGGACAAAGGTCATGGGGCAGGACATGGGGCATGGACGTGGAGCAGGACATCCGTCAGGACATGGGGCCGGACATAGGTTAGGACATGGGGCAGGACATGGGACAGAACATAGGGCAGGACATGAGTCATGACATGAAGCAAAACATAGGGCAGGAAATGGGGTAGGACATGGGGCAGGACATGGGGTAGGACACTGGACTGGACATGGAGCAGGACATTGGACAGGACATAGGACATGGGGCAGGACATGGGGCAGAACGTTGGTCAGGAAATGGGGTAGGACATTGGGCATGTTATAGGGCAAGACATAGGACAGGACATGGGGCAGGACATGGGAAAGTACATAGGTCAGGACATGGGATAGGACAAGGGGCAAAAAATAAGGCAGGACATGGGGCAGGACCTGGAACAGCACATGGGGCAGAACATGAGGCAGGACATGAGGCAAGATATACGACAGGACATGGGGCAGGACATGGGGAAGGACATAGGGCAGGACATGGGTTAGGACATGCGACAAGACATTGGGCAGGACTATGGGCAAGACATGGGGCAGGACATGGGCAGGATATGGGGCTGGACAAGGGGCAAGACATGGGACAGGAGGTTGGCCAGGACATGGTGCAGGATATTGGGCATGACATGGGGCAGGACATGAGCAGGCCTTTGGGCGGAGCATAGAACAAAACATGGGAAAGGACATGAGGCAGGACATAGGGCAAGACATGGGGCAGAACATGTAGCAGGACATGAACCATGACATAAGCCAAACCATGGGGCAGGACATGGTACAGAACATGGTTTAGGACATGGGGGAGGACATTGGGCATGACATAGGGCTAGCTATGGGGCAGGACATGGAGCACGAAATGACTCAGGACATGGGTCGCTCGATGGGATAGGAAATGAGGGCAGAAAATTGGGCAGGACATGGGGCAGGACCTGGAACAGGACATGGTGCAAGATATGGGGCAGGACTTGGGGCAGGACACACTGCAGGACATGGGGGAGGACATAAGGCATGACGTAGGGCAAGACATGGGCAGGACATGAGACAGGACATGGGTCAGGACCTGAAAGAGCACATGGGGCAGAACATGAGGCAGGACATGAGGCAAGATATACGACAGGACATGGGGCAGGACATGGGGCAGGACATAGGGCAAGACATGGGGTAGGACATGCGACAAGACATTTGACAGGACTAGGGGCAAGACATGGGGCAGGACATGGGCAGGATATGGGGCTGGACATGGGGCAAGACATGCGACTGGACATGGGGAAGGACTTTGGGCAAGACATGGGGCAGGACATGGGCAGGACATGAGACAGGTCATGGTTCAGGACATAGGATAGGACATGGGGCAGAAAATGGGGCAGGACATGGGGCAGGACCTGGAACAGGACATAGGGCAGTACATGTGGCAGGACATGGGGCAGGACATTGGGCAGGACATATGCAGGACATGAGGCACGACATGGGACTGGACATGAGGCAGGCCGTGAGGCAGGACATGGGACATAACATGGGAAAGGACATGGGGCAGGACATGACAATAAGATGGGACAGGACATAGGTCATGGGTCAGTACAAGGGGCATGGACGTGGAGTAGGAAATGCATAAAAACATGGGGCAGGACATAGGTAAGGACATGGGGCAGGACATGGGACAGGACATGGAGCAGGACATGGGGCAGGACATAAGTCAGGACATGGGGCAGGACATAGGCAGGACATGGGACAGAACTAAGGTCATGGGCATTACAAAGGCCAAAACATGGGGCAAAACATGAGCAGGACATGAGGCAGGAGATGGGACAGAAAATGAGGCAAGCCGTGGGGTAGGACATTGGAGATAACATGGGAAAGGACATGGGGCAGGACATGATAAGGATATGGGGCAGGACATAGGACGTGGACAGGACATGGGGCAGGACGTAGGGCAAGACATGGGGCAGGACATAGGGCAGGTCATGGTACATAACATGGAAAGGACAAGAAAAATGACGTGAGCCGGACATGGGATAAGGCACGGGGTTGAACGTGGTGCAGGAGTTAGGACGGGACACAAAACAGGACATTGGGCAAGACATGGGGCAGGACATGGGACAGGACTTGGGACGGAACCCTTGGCAGGACATGGGGCAGGACATGCGACGGGACATTAAGCACGACTCTGGGTAAGTAATTGGGCAGGACATCGGCAGAACATCAGGCATTACATATGACTGGACATAGGTCATGGGGCAGGACATGGGGCAAGGACGTGGAGCAGGACATGCATAAGGACTTATGGCAGGACAATAGTTAGGACATGATTCAGGACATGGGACAGGACATAGGTCATGGGCAGGACATGGGGCAGGACATTGGGCAGAAAATGGGGCAGGACATTAGGCAGGACCTGAAACAGGACATGGGGCAGGAAGTGTGGCAGGTTATGGGGCAGTACATTCGACAGGCCATGGGGCAGGACATGCGGCAGGACATGGGGCAGGCCATGGGTTAGGACATGCATAGGGACATAAGGCAGGACTTGGGTCAAGACATAGGGCAGAACATGGGGCAGGACTTGGGACAAGACATGGGGCAGGACATGGTGAAGAAAATAGGCCGGACATGGGGCAGGACCTGAAACAGGACATGGGGCAGGACAAGGGGCAGGACATGGGGCAGGGCATTGGGCAGAACATGCGGCTGGACATAGAGCAGGAAATGGGGTAACACATGGGGCAGGACATGGGGTAGGATATGGGGCAGAACGTGCTGCAGGACATGGGACAGGACACAGGACAGGACATTAGGCAGGACCTGGGGAAGGACATGGGAAAGAACATAGGTCATGTGCAGGACATGAGACAGGACGTGGGTCAGGATATGGGGCAGGACATGGGGCAGGACATAGGGCAGGACATGGGACAGGACATTGGGCAGGACATGGGACAGGACATGGGTCAGGACATGGGATATGACATGGGGCAAAAAATAGTGCAGGACATGGGGCAGGACCTGGAACAGGACATGGGGCAGGACATGGGGCAGGACATGTGACAAGACATTGGGCAGGATTGGGGCAAGACATGGGGTGGAAAAGGGGCAGGACCTGAGGCAGGACATGGGACAGGACATGGGGCAGGAAATGGGGCAGGACATGGGGCAGGACATTGGGCGGAACATGTGACGGAACATGGGGCACAACGTAAGTCAAGACATGGGGCAGGACATGAGCAGGCCTTAGGGCAATACATGGGACATAACATGGGGAAGGGCATGGGGCAGGACATGAGCAGGACATAGGACATGTTGCAGGACATGGGGCAGGACACGCGGCAGAACATGGGGGAGGACATTGGGCATGAAATAGGGCAAAACATGGGGCAAGACATGAAGCAGGACATGAAGCAGGACATGGGGCAGGACATAGGGCAGGACATGGGGCAGGACATGGGGCGGGACATGAGGCATGCCGTGGGGTAGGACATGGGACATAACATTTGAAAGGACCTGGAGCAGGACATGAGCAGGACATGGTTTAGAACATGGGGCGAAACATGGGGCAGGACACGCGACAGGACATAAGGGAGGAAAATAGGCATGACATAGGCTAAGACAAAGGGTAGGACATAAGACAGGACCTGGAACAGGACATGAGGCAGGACATGGGGCAGGACATGAGCAGGACATTGGACAGGACAAAGGTCATGAGGCAGGATATGCATATCGACATGGGGCAGGACATAGGTTAGGACATGGGGCAGGACATGGGATTGGACATGGGGCAGAAAATTGGGCAAGACATGGGTCAGGACCTGGAACAGGACATAGGACTTGGGGCAGGACATGGGACAGGATATGGGGCTGAACATGGGGCAGGACATACGACGGGATATGGGGCAGGACTAGGGGCAAGACATGGAGTAGGAACTAGGCAGGACATGAGGCAGGACATGGGGCAGGACATAAGACAGGATATGGGGCAGGACTTGGGGCAAGACATATGTTAGGTAAGGGGCAGGACATGGGACAGGACATGGGGCAGGACATAGGCCGGACATGGGGCAGGACATGGGGCAGGACATGCGACGGGACATGGGACTGGACATAAGGCAGGCTGTGGGGAAGACATGGGACATAACATTGGAATGGACATGGAGCAGGACATGCATAAGGACATAGTGCAGGAAACGGGACAGCACATGGGGCAGGACATGGGACAGGACATGAGACAAGACATGGGTCAGGACACAAGCAGAAACTGTTATAAGACATATTGCAGGACATATAGCAGGACACGCGACAGGACATGGGGAAGGACATTGGGCATGACATTGGGCAAGACATTTTGCAGGACATGGGCAGGACATGAGACAGGGCATGGGTCAGAACATGGGATAGGACATGGCGCAGGGAATAGGGCAGAACGGGGTGCAGGACATGGGAAAGGACATAGAACAGGACATTGGGCAAGAAAAGGGGGAACATGAGACAGGACATAGGTCATGGGCAGGACATGGGGCAGGACGTTGGTCAGGACATGGGGCAGGACATTGGGCATGACATTGTGCAAGACATGGGACATGACATGGCGCAGGACATGGGAAAGGACATGGATCAGGACATGGGATTGGACATGGTATAGAAAATGGGTATGAACATGGGGCAGGACCTGGAACAGGACATAGGCCGGACATGGGGCAGGACATGGGGCAGGACATGCAACAGGACATGGGGCAGGACATGGGGCTGGACATGGGGCAGGACATGGGGCAGGATATGGGGCGAGACATGTGACGGGACATGGGGCAGGACACGTGGCAGGTTATGGGAAAGGACATTAAACATGACACAAGGCAAGACATGGGACAGGACCTGGGCAGGATATGAGACAGGACATGGGTCAGGACATAAGAAAGGACATAGGGCAGAAAATGGAGCAGGACATGGGGCAGGACCTGGAACAGGACATGGGGTAGGACATGGGGCAGGACATGAGGAAGGAAAAAGGGCAGGACATGAGGCAGGACATGAGCAGGCCGTGGGGCAATACATGGGACTCAACATGGGAAAGGGCATGGGGCAGGACATGAGCAGGACATGGTTTAGGACATGTTGAAGGACATGGGGCAGTACACGCGGCAGGACATTGGGGAGGACATTGGGCATGAAATAGGGCAAGACATGGGGCAAGACATGAAGCAGGACATGAAGCAGGACATGGGACAGGACATGGGGAAGGACATGGGGCAGGACATGCGATAGGACATAATGCAGGACATGGGGCAGGACATGGGGCAGGACATGGGGCGGGACATGAGGCAGGCCGTGGGCTAGGACATGGAACATAACATTTGAAAGGACGTGGAGCAGGACATGAGCAGGACATGGTTAAGGACATGGGGCAAAACATGGGGCAGGACACGCTACAGGACATAAGGGAGGACAATGGGCATGACATAGGGCAAGACAAGGGGCAGGACATGGGGCAGGACATGGCTAAGGACATGGGTCACTAAATGGGATAGGACATGGGGCAGAAATTAGGGCAGGACATGGGGCAGGACCTGGAACAGGACATGAGGCAGGACATGGGGCAGGACATGAGCAGGACATTGGACAGGACAAAGGTCATGAGGCAGGACATGCAAATGGATATGGGCAGGACATAGGTTAGGACATAGGGCAGGACATGGGGGAAGACATTGGGCATGACATAGGGCTAGACATGGGGCAGGACATTAAGCAGGACATGAACCAGGACATAAGCAAGACCATGGGGCAGGTTATGGTACAGAACATGGTTTAGGACATGTGGGAGGACATTGGTCATGACATAGGGCTAGACATGGGACAGGACATGGAGCACGACATGTCTTAAGACATGGGTCGCTACATGGGATAGAAAAAGAGGGCAGAAAATAGGGCAGGACATGGGTCAGGATATGGGGTGGGACTTGGGGCAGGACACTGCAGGACATGGTGGAAGACATAAGACATGACATAGAGCAAGATATGGGCAGGACATAAGGCAGGACATGGGTCAGGACATAAGCAGAAAATGTTATAAGACATGTTGCAGGACATGGGGCTGGACCCGCGGCAGGACAGGGGGGAGGACATCGGGCATTACAAAGGGCAAGACATGGGGCAGGACATGGGCAGGACATGAGACAGGACATGGGTCAGGACATGGGATAGGACATAAGGCAGGAAATAGGGCAGGACATGGGGCAGGACATGGGGCAGGACACACTGAAGGACATGGTGGAAGACATAAGGCATGACATAGGGCAAGATATGGGCAAGACATGAGACAGGACATGGGTCAGGACATAAACAGAAAATGTTATAAGACATGTTGCAGGACATGGGGCTGGACCCGCGGCAGGACAGGGGGAAGGACATCGGGCATTACAAAGGGCAAGACATGGGGCAGGACATGGGCAGGACATGAGACAGGACATGGGTCAGGACATGGGATAGGACATGGGGCAGGGAATAGGGCAGGACATGGGGCAGGACAAGGGGCAGAACGAGGTGCAGGACATGGGAAAGGACATATAACAGGACATTCGGCAAGAAAAGGGGGAACATGAGACAGGACATAGGCCATGGGCAGGACATGGGGCAGGACGTTGGTCAGGACATGGGGCAGGACATTGGGCATGATATAGGGCAAGACATAGGACAGGACATGGGGCAGGACCTGGAACATGACATGGAGCAGGACATGTGGCAGGACAAAGGGGCGAAACATGCGAAGGGACATGGGGAAAGACAAAAGGCAAGAAATGGGGCGGAACATAGGGAGGACATGAGACAGGACATGGGTTAGGACATAAGCAGACATGGTTGAGGACATGTTGCAGGACATGGGGGAGGACATTGGGCATGACATAAGGCAAGACATGGGGCAGGACATAGAGCAGGACATGAACCAGGACATAAGCAAGACCATGGGGCAGGACATGGTACAGAACATGGTTTAGGACATGGGGGAGGACATTGGGCATGACATAGGGCTAGACATGGGACAGGACATGGAGTACGACATGGGAATAGACATGGGTCAAGACATGGGTTTGGACATGGTGCAGAAAATGGGGCAGAACATGGGATAGGACCTGGAACAGGACATAGGCCGGACATGGGGCAGGACATGGGGCAGAACACACTGCAGGACATGGGGGAGGACATAAGGCATGACATAGGGCAAGACATAGGCAGGACATGGGCAGGACATGAGACAGGACATTGGTCATGACATGGGATAGGAGATGGGGCAGGGACGAGGGCAGGACATGGGGCAGGACATGGGGCAGAACGGGGTGCAGGACATGTGATAGGACATATAACAGGATATTGGGCAAGAAAAGGGGGAAGTTGAGACAGGACATAGGTCATGGGCAGGACTTGGGGCAGGACGTTGGTCAGGACATGGTGCAGGACATTGGGCATGACAAAGGGCAAGGGATGGGACAGGACATGGCGCAGGACATGGGAAAGGACATGGGTCAGGACATGGGATTGGACATGGTGCAGAAAATGGGGAAGGACATGGGGCAGGACATGAATCACGACATAGGCCGGACATGGGGCAGGACATGGGGCAAGACATGGGGCTGGACATAGGGCAGGACATGGGGCAGGATATGGGGCGGGACATGTGACGGGACATGGGGCAGGACTTAAGGCAAGACATGGGGCAGGATATGGGCAGGACATTAGACAGGACATGGGGCAGGTCATAAGCAGAAAATGGTTTAATACATGTTGCAGGACATGGGCCAGGCCACGCGGCAGGACATGGGGGAGGACATTAAACATGACAGGGGGCAAGAAATGGGGCAGGACATGGGCAGGACATGAGACATGACATGGGTAGGGACAAAAGATAGGACATGGGGCAGAAAATGTGGCAGGACATGGGGCAGGACCTGGAACAGGATATGGGGCAGGACATGGGCAGGACATGAAGAAGGAAATAGGGCAGGACATGGGGCAGGACCTGGAACAGGACATAGGCCGGACATGGGGCAGGATATGGGTCAGGTCATGCAACAGGACATGAGGCAAGACATGGGGCTGGACATGGGGCTGGACATGGGGCAGGACATGGGGCAGGATATGGGGCGGGACATGTGACGGGACATGCGGCAGGACACGGGGCAGAACGAGGTGCAGGACATGGGAAAGGACATATAACAGGACATTGGGCAAGAAAAGGGCGAACATGAGACAGGACATAGGTCATGGGCAGGACATGGGGCAGGACGTTGGTCAGGACATGGGGCAGGACATTGGGCATGATATAGGGCAAGACATAGGACAGGACATGGGGCAGGACCTGGAACATGACATGGAGCAGGACATGTGGCAGGACAAAGGGGCGAAATATGCGAAGGGACATGGGGAAAGACAAAAGGCAAGAAATGGGGCGGAACATGGGGAGGACATGAGACAGGACATGGGTCAGGACATAAGCAGACATGGTTGAGGACATGTTGCAGGACATGGGGGAGGACATTGGGCATGACATAAGGCAAGACATGGGGCAGGACATGGAGCAGGACATGAACCAGGACATAAGCAAGACCATGGGGCAGGACATGGTACAGAACATGGTTTAGGACATGGGGGAGGACATTGGGCATGACATAGGGCTAGACATGGGACAGGACATGGAGTACGACATGGGAATAGACATGGGTCAAGACATGGGTTTGGACATGGTGCAGAAAATGGGGCAGAACATGGGATAGGACCTGGAACAGGACATAGGCCGGACATGGGGCAGGTCATGGGGCAGGACACACTGCAGGACATGGGGGAGGACATAAGGCATGACATAGGGCAACACATAGGCAGGACATGGGCAGGACATGAGACAGGACATGGGTCATGACATGGGATAGGAGATGGGGCAGGGAAGAGGGCAGGACATGCGGCAGGATATGGGGCAGAACGGGGTGCAGGACATGGGATAGGACATATAACAGGATATTGGGCAAGAAAAGGGGGAAGTTGAGACAGGACATAGGTCATGGGCAGGACTTGGGGCAGGACGTTGGTCAGGACATGGTGCAGGACATAGGGCATGACAAAGGGCAAGGGATGGGACAGGACATGGCGCAGGACATGGGAAAGGACATGGGTAAGGACATGGGATTGGACATGGTGCAGAAAATGGGGCAGGACATGGGGCAGGACCTGAATCAGGACATAGGCCGGAAATGGGGCAGGACATGGGGCAGAACATGCAACAGGACATGGGGCAAGACATGGGGCTTGTCATAGGGCAGGACATGGGGCAGGATATGGGGCGGGACATGTGACGGGACATGGGGCAGGACTTAAGGCAAGACATGGGGCAGGATATGGGCAGGACATTAGACAGGACATGGGGCAGGTCATAAGCAGAAAATGGTTTAATACATGTTGCAGGACATGGGCCAGGCCACGCGGCAGGACATGGGGGAGGACATAAAACATGACAGGGGGCAAGAAATGGGGCAGGACATGGGCAGGACATGAGACATGACATGGGTAGGGACAAAAGATCGGACATGGGGCAGAAAATGTGGCAGGACATGGGGCAGGACCTGGAACAGGACATGGGGCAGGACATGGGCAGGACATGAAGAAGGAAATAGGGCAGGACATGGGGCAGGACCTGGAACAGGACATAGGCCGGACATGGGGCAGGATATGGGGCAGGTCATGCAACAGGACATGAGGCAAGACATGGGGTTGGACATGGGGCAGGACATGGGGCAGGATATGGGGCGGGACATGTGACGGGACATGGGGCAGGACACGGGGCAGAACGAGGTGCAGGACATGGGAAAGGACATATAACAGGACATTGGGCAAGAAAAGGGGGAACATGAGACAGGACATAGGTCATGGGCAGGACATGGGGCAGGACGTTGGTCAGGACATGGGGCAGGACATTGGGCATGATATAGGGCAAGACATAGGACAGGACATGGGGCAGGACCTGTAACATGACATGGAGCAGGACATGTGGCAGGACAAAGGGGCGAAACATGCGAAGGGACATGGGGAAAGACAAAAGGCAAGAAATGGGGCGGAACATGGGGAGGACATGAGACAGGACATGGGTCAGGACATAAGCAGACATGGTTGAGGACATGTTGCAGGACATGGGGGAGGACATTGGGCATGACATAAGGCAAGACATGGGGCAGGACATGGAGCAGGACATGAACCAGGACATAAGCAAGACCATGGGGCAGGACATGGTACAGAACATGGTTTAGGACATGGGGGAGGACATTGGGCATGACATAGGGCTAGACATGGGACAGGACATGGAGTACGACATGGGAATAGACATGGGTCAAGACATGGGTTTGGACATGGTGCAGAAAATGGCGCAGAACATGGGATAGGACCTGGAACAGGACATAGGCCGGACATGGGGCAGGACATGGGGCAGGACACACTGCAGGACATGGGGGAGGACATAAGGCATGACATAGGGCAAGACATAGGCAGGACATGGGCAGGACATGAGACAGGACATGGGTCATGACATGGGATAGGAGATGGGGCAGGGAAGAGGGCAGGACATGGGGCAGGATATGGGGCAGAACGGGGTGCAGGACATGTGATAGGACATATAACAGGATATTGGGCAAGAAAAGGGGGAAGTTGAGACAGGACATAGGTCATGGGCAGGACTTGGGGCAGGACGTTGGTCAGGTCATGGTGCAGGACGTTGGGCATGACAAAGGGCAAGGGATGGGACAGGACATGGCGCAGGACATGGGAAAGGACATGGGTAAGGACATGGGATTGGACTTGGTGCAGAAAATGGGGCAGGACATGGGGCAGGACCTGAATCAGGACATAGGCCGGACATGGGGCAGGACATGGGGCAGAACATGCAACAGGACATGGGGCAAGACATGGGGCTGGACATAGGGCAGGACATGGGGCAGGATATGGGGCGGGACATGTGACGGGACATGGGGCAGGACTTAAGGCAAGACATGGGGCAGGATATGGGCAGGACATTAGACAGGACATGGGGCAGGTCATAAGCAGAAAATGGTTTAATACATGTTGCAGGACATGGGCCAGGCCACGCGGCAGGACATGGGGGAGGACATTAAACATGACAGGGGGCAAGAAATGGGGCAGGACCTGGGCAGGACAGGAGACATGACATGGGTAGGGACAAAAGATAGGACATGGGGCAGAAAATGTGGCAGGACATGGGGCAGGACCTGGAACAGGACATGGGGCAGGACATGGGCAGGACATGAAGAAGGAAATAGGGCAGGACATGGGGCAGGACCTGGAACAGGACATAGGCCAGACATGGGGCAGGATATGGGGCAGGTCATGCAACAGGACATGAGGCAAGACATGGGGCTGGACATGGGGCAGGACATGGGGCAGGATATGGGGCGGGACATGTGACGGGACATGGGGCAGGATATGGGCAGGACATGGGACAGGATATGGGGCTGAACATGGGGCAGGACATACGACGGGATATCAGGCAGGACTAGGGGCAAGACATGGGGCAGGAACTTGGCAGGACATGAGGCAGGACATGGGTTAGGACATAGGGCAGAACATCGGGATGGACATTGGGCAGGACATCGTACAGGACATATAGCTTAGGGCAGGACATGGGGCAGAACATGGGGCAGGACATAAGACAGGATTTGGGGCAGAACATGGGGCAGGATATGGGGCAGGTCATGCAACAGGACATGGGGCAAGACATGGGGCTAGACATGGGGCAGGACCCTAAGCAGGATATGGGGTGGGATATGTGACGGGACATGGGGCAGTATATGGGGCGGGACATGGGGAGGGATATGGGCAGGACATGAGACAGGACATGGGGCAGGACTTAAGCAGAAAATGGTTTAAGACATGTTGCAGGACATGGGGCAGGACACGCGGCAGGACATGGGGGAGGACATTAAACATGACACAGGGCAAAATATGGGGCAGGACATGGGCAGGACATGAGACATGACCTGGAACAGGACATGGGGCAGGACATGAGAAAAGAAATAGGGCAGGACATGGGGCAGGAGATGGGGCAGAACGTGGTCCAGGATATAGGAAAGGACATAGAACAGGACATTGGGCAGGACATGGGGGAGGACATTAAACATGACAGGGGGCAAGAAATGGGGCAGGACATGGGCAGGACATGAGACATGACATGGGTAGGGACAAAAGATAGGACATGGGGCAGAAAATGTGGCAGGACATGGGGCAGGACCTGGAACAGGACATGGGGCAGGACATGGGCAGGACATGAAGAAGGAAATAGGGCAGGACATGGGGCAGGACCTGGAACAGGACATAGGCCGGACATGGGGCAGGATATGGGTCAGGTCATGCAACAGGACATGAGGCAAGACATGGGGCTGGACATGGGGCTGGACATGGGGCAGGACATGGGGCAGGATATGGGGCGGGACATGTGACGGGACATGGGGCAGGACACGGGGCAGAACGAGGTGCAGGACATGGGAAAGGACATATAACAGGACATTGGGCAAGAAAAGGGGGAACATGAGACAGGACATAGGTCATGGGCAGGACATGGGGCAGGACGTTGGTCAGGACATGGGGCAGGACATTGGGCATGATATAGGGCAAGACATAGGACAGGACATGGGGCAGGACCTGGAACATGACATGGAGCAGGACATGTGGCAGGACAAAGGGGCGAAACATGCGAAGGGACATGGGGAAAGACAAAAGGCAAGAAATGGGGCGGAACATGGGGAGGACATGAGACAGGACATGGGTCAGGACATAAGCAGACATGGTTGAGGACATGTTGCAGGACATGGGGGAGGACATTGGGCATGACATAAGGCAAGACATGGGGCAGGACATGGAGCAGGACATGAACCAGGACATAAGCAAGACCATGGGGCAGGACATGGTACAGAACATGGTTTAGGACATGGGGGAGGACATTGGGCATGACATAGGGCTAGACATGGGACAGGACATGGAGTAGGACATGGGAATAGACATGGGTCAAGACATGGGTTTGGACATGGTGCAGAAAATGGGGCAGAACATGGGATAGGACCTGGAACAGGACATAGGCCGGACATGGGGCAGGACATGGGGCAGGACACACTGCAGGACATGGGGGAGGACATTAGACCGTCGTGAGACAGGTTAGTTTTACCCTACTGATGACAAACGTTATTGCGGGAGTAATCCTGCCCAGTACGAGAGGAACTGCAGGTTCGGACATTTGGTTCATGCACTCGATCGATCGATCGTTGGTGCGAAGCTACCATCCGAGGGATTACGCCTGAACGCCTCTAAGGCCTCTAACGTCTCGGTTACATCTGCGTTAAAAAAATTAGAAGTAGGCAAGATGGCGGCCAGAGATGGTGACACGCGACCTGGTCCTAAAAGAAACGTTTATTGCAAGTATAATAAGTGCGGCAGGAAAGTTACGAACGGTGTATACTGTTTTAGTGTGAGTCTGGTTTTCATTACGCGTGTGCACAGCCTGTGGTGTCGGCCGAGGAGGCTAGAAACAACGATCTAGTGTGGGCTTGTAGCCGCTGTCAAGCAGTCAGTGATGGCGGACAACATGACGAACTGCCAAAACCAGGTGAGGCCTTAAATGCACAGGAGGAAGTGGCTATGCTGAAGCGTGAAAACACCATCCTCACAAAATTAGTGCAAAGTCTAGAAGCATCAAATAATCTCAAGAACGAAAAAATTGTGTGGCTAGAGTCAAAAATGTCACTCCGTGAGGACCTAGACACTGTAGAGCAGATACGCCCCCCAGTTGTTATGCAATCCAGCTACTCACAAGCCCTTGGGCACCATAGCAGAATGACTGAACTCATCACGATAACAGCGAAAACAGCCGAACTAGACAAGGATGCTATGAAACGAGACGTCACATCGCGGATCGACCCTGCCAAATTGCCGGTCGGGATCACTAACATTCGTCAAAACAAACATGGTGACTTACTAATCAATTGCACTAACAAGAACTCCGCGGCATCGCTGCTTAACGAGGTCAACCAGGTTCTAGGCGACAAATACAACACTGCCATCGCCCCTAAATTTAATCCAAGGTTAAAAATAATGAAAATTGAGTGGGAAAAAGACGACGATGATGAGGTCAAACGACTGGCGATAATTAAGCAAAATCAGCTAGACGCGGAAGCGACAAAATTCTCGCTCAAAATCATAGCAACGATTGAGCGAAAAAGTGGGTTATCATTCACGGTCATTGAGGTTGACCCCCGAACACGTCTGCAATTGTTAAAAGAGGGCAAAATAAACATACGTTGGCGGCGCTATCGCATTTTCGACCATGTGCATATATTGCAGTGCCATAAGTGCGCTGGTTTCAACCATCGGGCCCGGGACTGCACAAGAACGCAAATATGTCATAAATGTGGCGGAGATCACCTCGAAACCACATGCAAAGCCTTGGATCTCAAATGCATCAATTGCGCGAAATCGAACTCACAGACAAACCAAAATATACGCCATGATGCCCGAAGCTTTGATTGCCCGACAAGGAATCGATTCCTGTCTGAAATGAGGCAACGAATTGACCATGATACGAGCTATTAGCAATTAATACCACCAGTAGATCATCCAGGGAATCGTCTCAAGTACTTGGTTCTTTCTGACCACGGATTACCATGGACTGTCGGCGAACACCCGTATCAACAAACGCAGTACCAAGGCTCCTCTCTGGAGCCTTCGCCGCTAACAAACTCTTTCAAGAAAGGTCCAGAGTACGCTCCCAAGAAACACTATATATCAAAAAGCAGCGTCATCTACTTCCTCAACATTCAATGCTTGAGCAACAAAATAGATGAACTGGAAGCTTTTTTAACCATACAGCAACCGGACATCTTATGTATCTCCGAACTTTGGCTTCGTGACGATAGTCTCCACATTGTTAATCTGCTGAATTATGTCTGGATAAGCTCATTCTGCCGCAGCACTCGCATTCATGGTGGGGTCGCAATTCTAACTAAACCCGACCTCAGAATTAAGCAGCATATTGTTCGCCACTGTCTAGAACTTCACTTTGAGTGTGCTGCAGTTAAATGGTCTCTCAATGACTTTACGCTTTACGTGATCACGGTCTACCGATCTCCTTCGGGAGATTTCCGCAGTTTTCTTCAATATCTGGAAGAGGTTATAACGCAAGTATCTTCGATTGACACACACGCCAACGTGGTAATCGGTGGTGACTTTAACGTGGACATGCTTTCTGACAGCGTGTACCGAACTGCATTGACTGACGTTATGAATTCGTACAACCTTGTATCGATGTTAACAGCGCCGACGAGAACTACCTCTACCTCGAGCACGCAGATCGACAACATCTGGACTAATGCTGGTAATCTGGTATCTCAATGCTGCGTCGACGAAATCGGATTATCTGATCACCATGGCTTGAAACTCACTCTGATGGTTCCTGCTATCGAGCCGACTATACCGATGAAGAAACCCAGGGTCTTACGAAGGTCTTTCAACCAAGCTAATATGGAATACTTTTGCCTGTTACTCAGCGGCGCATGCTGGAATGATGTGTACTCGTTTCAGTCGGTTAATAGTCAATATGGTGCCTTCTTGCATCGTTTTCTGCATCATTTCAACATTGCCTTTCCACTTCGGACATCAGTAGTGAATTTGCATCGCCGCAACACTTGGATGACCCAGGACTTGATTCACATGTCAACTGAACTACGCGCAGCTCGTCTAAAATTAAAATACGAACCACGTTCATCAAAAAACTACGCTCTGTACCGTGAGAAGATGAAGCAATACAAGCACGACTTTCAAGCGGCAAAGAAAGAAGACCATGCACGTAAACTCAGGTACGCAAATCCACAAGATAGAGGGAAAGTCACGTGGAATCTAATCAACAAGGTAACGAAAAACAAAAATAAATTATCTAATAGTGAGATTGCTTTAAATTGCAACGGATCACAGGTAACCGACGCTACTGAAATAGCTAACATTTTTAACAACTACTTCACGGATCACATATCAGATCTTTTGGCCTTACGCAAGCCTTTGCCTCCACGTACGGATAAGCCAACGGACCCAGTACCACATCTTCGCACGCACAAGCGGTTCTTCCTATTTCCCGCAACGGAACGTGAAGTTTTTGACGTCATCGCAGGTTTAAAGAATAAGCACTCAGCAGGGCTTGACGAAGTACCGTGTTCAGTCCTTCGTGGTTGCGCTCTCCAAATAGCAACCCCCCTCACTCACGTGATTAACCAGTCTTTTGTCGATGGAATTTTTCCGGACGGTTTGAAGAAATCCAAAATTATACCTCTGCACAAAAAAGGATCCAAACTCTCCCCTGATAACTACCGACCAATTTCATTGTTGTCGACTTTTTCGAAGATCCTAGAAACTCTAATCCATCGAAGGCTGACTGACTACCTGAAGAAATTCGGACTGCTCTCGCCTTCCCAATTTGGCTTTATTGCCGGAAGATCTACATCGTCGGCCATCTTCAATTTCCTCACCAAGCTTTACTCATCGTTGGATGAAAGGCTGGATTGTATCGGTATCTATTACGATCTGTCGAAAGCGTTCGATACAATAGACCACGTTAAAATGCTAAGGAAGCTACAGACAATAGGTCTAGAAGGAATACCGCTTAAGTGGATCAAGTCTTACCTGTCCGGAAGATCTCAAATTGTTCAGTTAAGGACACTTAACTCACAGGGCGACTACCACTATGTAAAGTCCCAGTCCAGAAGAATTACTCTCGGCGTACCACAAGGGTCTGTACTGGGGCCCTTACTCTTTCTAATCTATATAAACGACCTACCGGAAGCCCTACCATGTGGCGCAGTAACTTCATTCGCAGATGACACCACCCAGCTGCTTAGCGCCACTTCCACAAACACCCTAGGCTGGCTGTGCAACCAAGCGACAATGGAAATGGCCCAATACTGCAACGACAACCACTTGGTCATCGATGAAAAGAAAACCATACATATTCAATTCCACCCTTTCTGGAAGCCACCAGACTCAAGTGCTTTGGTCAAATTGGGTAACAGAACGGTGAAGAGAGAAGTTAGCACTAAATTTCTTGGACTAACGCTCTCTGAAACTCTTAGTTGGGAACCCCACATCAAAATTATTAGCTCAGCGCTAGGGACTGCAATATTTATGATAACCATTGTAAAAAGGGTCGCTGGCTCTCACGCAGCTCTGCTGGTGTATTATTCGCAAATCTATTCCAGACTAAGCTATGGCATTTTATTTTGGGGTTGTGATCCGCTAACGAGAAGAGTTCTCATTCTTCAGAAAAGGGCCGTACGGAAATTGGCTGGAGTTCCCCGACGCCACCCATGTCGAGATCTTTTTATAAAACTGAAGATTTTAACTCTAATCAATATATACATTTTAGAAGCAGCTCTCTTTGTAAATAACAATCGAGTTCTTTTCCCTCTAGTCTCACAAAGACACAACTACTTTACACGATCAGAAAATAAAATATTTTTACCTTCTACGAACCTTAGTTTTTCAGAAAAAAAACCCTAAATACATGTGTTCTTTAATTTTTAATAAACTATCTGAATGTACGCCAAGGGGGCCAACTTCAAATAACTTTAAAAGTATTGTTAAGTCATTTTTACTTAATCACCCATTTTATACCATTAGAGAATTTCTTGAGCTCTAAATTTATAATTTATCTTTGATTTACATATATTTTATACCTTACTATTTTATACTTTTTTTTTGACATGTTCCATACTATATTGTATAGTGTTACGGAATAAAGAATATGAATATGAATATGAATAAGGCATGACATAGGGCAAGACATAGGCAGGACATGGGCAGGACATGAGACAGGACATGGGTCATGACATGGGATAGGAGATGGGGCAGGGAAGAGGGCAGGACATGGGGCAGGATATGGGGCAGAACGGGGTGCAGGACATGGGATAGGACATATAACAGGATATTGGGCAAGAAAAGGGGGAAGTTGAGACAGGACATAGGTCATGGGCAGGACTTGGGGCAGGACGTTGGTCAGGACATGGTGCAGGACATAGGGCATGACAAAGGGCAAGGGATGGGACAGGACATGGCGCAGGACATGGGAAAGGACATGGGTAAGGACATGGGATTGGACATGGTGCAGAAAATGGGGCAGGACATGGGGCAGGACCTGAATCAGGACAAAGGCCGGACATGGGGCAGGACATGGGGCAGAACATGCAACAGGACATGGGGCAAGACATGGGGCTGGACATAGGGCA
Organism: Protonemura montana; assembly: GCA_947568835.1. Lineage (NCBI taxonomy): Eukaryota > Metazoa > Arthropoda > Insecta > Plecoptera > Nemouridae > Protonemura > Protonemura montana. The sequence continues at coordinate 21,643,582 of OX387604.1, read as the reverse complement.
GGACATGGGGCAGGATAAGGGGCGGGACATGTGACGGGACATGGGGCAGGACTTAAGGCAAGACATGGGGCAGGATATGGGCAGGACATTAGACAGGACATGGGGCAGGTCATAAGCAGAAAATGGTTTAATACATGTTGCAGGACATGGGCCAGGCCACGCGGCAGGACATGGGGGAGGACATAAAACATGACAGGGGGCAAGAAATGGGGCAGGACATGGGCAGGACATGAGACATGACATGGGTAGGGACAAAAGATAGGACATGGGGCAGAAAATGTGGCAGGACATGGGGCAGGACCTGGAACAGGACATGGGGCAGGACATGGGCAGGACATGAAGAACAAATAGGGCAGGACATGGGGCAGGACCTGGAACAGGACATAGGCCGGACATGGGGCAGGATATGGGGCAGGTCATGCAACAGGACATGAGGCAAGACATGGGGCTGGACATGGGGCAGGACATGGGGCAGGATATGGGGCGGGACATGTGACGGGACATGGGGCAGGACACGGGGCAGAACGAGGTGCAGGACATGGGAAAGGACATATAACAGGACATTGGGCAAAAAAAGGGGGAACATGAGACAGGACATAGGTCATGGGCAGGACATGGGGCAGGACGTTGGTCAGGACATGGGGCAGGACATTGGGCATGATATAGGGCAAGACATAGGAAAGGACATGGGGCAGGACCTGGAACATGACATGGAGCAGGACGTGTGGCAGGACAAAGGGGCGAAACATGCGAAGGGACATGGGGAAAGACAAAAGGCAAGAAATGGGGCGGAACATGGGGAGGACATGAGACAGGACATGGGTCAGGACATAAGCAGACATGGTTGAGGACATGTTGCAGGACATGGGGGAGGACATTGGGCATGACATAAGGCAAGACATGGGGCAGGACATGGAGCAGGACATGAACCAGGACATAAGCAAGACCATGGGGCAGGACATGGTACAGAACATGGTTTAGGACATGGGGGAGGACATTGGGCATGACATAGGGCTAGACATGGGACAGGACATGGAGTACGACATGGGAATAGACATGGGTCAAGACATGGGTTTGGACATGGTGCAGAAAATGGGGCAGAACATGGGATAGGACCTGGAACAGGACATAGGCCAGACATGGGGCAGGATATGGGGCAGGTCATGCAACAGGACATGAGGCAAGACATGGGGCTGGACATGGGGCAGGACATGGGGCAGGATATGGGGCGGGACATGTGACGGGACATGGGGCAGGATATGGGCAGGACATGAGACAGGTCGTGGGGAAGAGATGGGGCGGGACATTGTGCATGACATAGGGCAAGACATGAGACAGGACATAGGGAAGGACATGGGACAGGACATGGGTCAGGACATAGGATAGGACATAGGGCAGAAAATTGGGCAAGACATGGGTCAGGACCTGGAACAGGACATAGGACTTGGGGCAGGACATGGGACAGGATATGGGGCTGAACATGGGGCAGGACATACGACGGGATATCAGGCAGGACTAGTGGCAAGACATGGGGCAGGAACTTGGCAGGACATGAGGCAGAACATGGGTTAGGACATAGGGCAGAACATCGGGATGGACATTGGGCAGGACATCGTACAGGACATATAGCTTAGGGCAGGACATGGGGCAGAACATGGGGCAGGACATACGACGGGACATGGGGCAGGATATGGGGCAGGTCATGCAACAGGACATGGGGCAAGACATGGGGCTAGACATGGGGCAGGACCCTAAGCAGGATATGGGGTGGGACATGTGACGGGACATGGGGCAGTATATGGGGCGGGACATGGGGAGGGATATGGGCAGGACATGAGACAGGACATGGGGCAGGACTTAAGCAGAAAATGGTTTAAGACATGTTGCAGGACATGGGGCAGGACACGCGGCAGGACATGGGGGAGGACATTAAACATGACACAGGGCAAAATATGGGGCAGGACATGGGCAGGACATGAGACATGACCTGGAACAGGACATGGGGCAGGACATGAGGAAAGAAATAGGGCAGGACATGGGACAGGACATGGGTCAGGACATGGGATAGGACATGGGGCAGGACATGGGGCAGATCATGGGGCAGGACATGGGACAGGACATGGGTCAGGACATGGGATAGGACTTGGGGCAGAAAAATTGGCAGGACATGGGGCTGGACCTGGAACAGGCCATGGGGCAGGACATGAGGCAGGAAATGGTGCAGGGAATAGGGCAGGACATGGGGCAAGACATGGGGCAAAACGTGTTGCAGGACATGGGCAAGGACATAGAAGAGGACATTGGGCAGGACTTGGGGTACATGGGACAGGACATAGGTCATGAGCAGGACATGGGGCAGGACGTCGGTCAGGTTAGGTGCAAGACATGATAAGGACTTTGGGCATAACATAGGACATAACATGGGAAAAGACATAGGGCAGGACATAAGCAGACATGGTTGAGGACATGTTGCAGGACATGGGGGAGGACATTGTACATGACATAGGGCAAGACTTGGGGCAGGACATGAAGCAGGACATGAACCAGGACATAAGCAAGACCATGGGGCAGGACATGGTTAAGAACATGGTTTACGACATGGGGGAGGACATTGGGCATTATATAAGCCTAGACATGGAGCACGACATGTCTCAAGACATTGGTCGCTATATGGGATAGGAAATGAGGGCAGAAAATAGGGCAGGACATAGGGCAGGACCTGGAACAGGACATGGGGCAGGATATGGGGCAGGACTTGGGGTAGGACACACTGCAGGACATAGGGGAGGACATACGGCATGACATAGGGCAAGACATGGGCAGGACATGAGACAGGTCATGGGGCAGAAAATGCAGCAGGACATGGGGCAGAGCATGGGTTCGGAAATGCCATTGAACATTAGGCAGGACCTTGAACAGGACATGGGGCAGGACATGTGGCAGGACATTGGGCAGGACTTGGGGCAGGACATGGGGCAGGACATGGGGCAGGATATGGGACATGACATATGCAAGAAAAGGGGCAAGACATAGGGCAAGACATGGGACAGGACATGGGGCAGGACATGGCTTAGGACATTGGACAGGACATAGAACATGGGGCAGGACATGGAGCAGAACGTGGTGCAGGACATAGAACAGGACATGGGATGGGACATGGGGTAGACAATGGGATAGGACATGGGGCAGGACATGGCTCAGGACCTGGCTCGCTACATGGATAGGACATGAGGGCAGAAAATAGTGCAGAACATGGGGCAGAATCTGGAACAGGACATGGGGCAGGACATGGGGCAGGACATGGGGCAGGACATGGGGCAGGACATGGGGCAGGACATGGGACAGGACATGAGACAGGACATGGGGCAGAAAATGCAGCAGGACATGGGGCAGGGCATGGGTTCGGACGTGACACTGAACATTGGGCAGGACTTGGAGCAAGACATGAGGCACGACATGGGCAGGACATTAGGCAGGGCATAGGGCAGGACATGAAGCTGGACATAAGACAGGACATGGGGCAGGACATGGTACAGAACATCGTGCAGGACATAGGGAAGGACATAAGGCATGACATAGGGCAAGACATGGGACAGGACATGGGGCAGGACATGGCTCAGGACCTGGCTCGCTACATGGATAGGACATGAGGGCAGAAAAAATTGCAGAACATGGGGCAGAATCTGGAACAGGACATGGGGCAGGACATGGGGCAGGACATGGGACAGGACATGCGACAGGACATGGGGCATAAAATGCAGCAGGACATGGGGCAGGGCATGGGTTCGGACATGCCATTAAACATTGGGCAGGACATGGGGCAGGACATAGGGCAGGAAATGGGGTCGGAAACTTGGCAGGACATGGGGTAGGACATGGGACTTGACATAGGCAGGACATCGGAAAGGACATGAGACATGGGGCAGGATATGGGGCAGAACGTGGTGCAAGACATGGGACAGGACATAGAACAGGACATTGGGCAGGAATTGTGGGACATGAGACAGGACATAGGTCAAGGGCAGGACATGGGGCAGGACATGGGGCAGGACATGGGACAAGACATGGGTCAAGACATGGGATAGGACACGGGACAGAAAGTTGGGCAGGACATGAGGCAGGACCTGGAACAGGACATGGGGCAGGACATGAGATAGGACATGAGGCAGGCTGTGGGGCAGGACATGGCACAGAACATGGGAAAGGACATTGGGCAGGACATGAGCAGGACATGGGACAGGACATAGGTCATGGAGCAGGCCATGGGGCATGGACGTGGTGCAGGACATGCATAAGGACATGGGTGAGAACATAGGCTAGGACATGGGGCAGGACATGAGACAGGCCATGGGGCAGGACATGGGGCATGATATGGGACAGGAAAAAGGACTTGGGGCAGGACTTGGTGCAGGACAAGGGTCAGGACATGGGGCAGGACATGGGGCAGGACATGCGACGGGACATGGGGCAGGACTTAGGGCAAGACATGGGGCAGGACATAAAAAAGGACATGGGGCAGGACATAAGACGTGGGCAGGACATAAACAGGACACGAAGCAGGAAATGAGGCAGGACATGGGTTAAAATAGTGCAGAAAATGGGGAAGAAAAATGGGGCAGTACACCAGACAGGACAGAGGACTTGGGGCAGGACATGGTGCAGAACATAGGGCAAAACATGGGACAGGACATAGGGCAGGACATGGGGCAGGACATGGGGCAAGACATGGGGTAGGACACTGGACTGGACATGGAGCAGAACATTGGACAGGACATAGGACATGGGGCAGGACATGAGGCAGAACGTGGTGCAGGACATAGGAAAGGACATAGAACAGTACATTGGGCAGGAAATGGGGGACATGGGACAGGACATAGGTCATGGGCAGGACATGGGGCAGGACATGGGGCAGGACATGGGACAAGACATGGGTCAAGACATGGGATAGGACACGGGACAGAAAATTGGGCAGGACATGAGGCAGGACCTGGAACAGGACATGGGGCAGGACATGAGATAGGACATGAGGCAGGCTGTGGGGCAGGACATGGCACAGAACATGGGAAAGGACATTGGGCAGGACATGAGCAGGACATGGGACAGGACATAGGTCATGGAGCAGGCCATGGGGCATTGACGTGGAGCAGGACATGCATAAGGACATGGGTTAGGACATAGGCTAGGACATGGGGCAGGACATGAGACAGGCCATGGGGCAGGACATGGGGCAGGATATGGGACAGGAAAAAGGACTTGGGGCAGGACTTGGTGCAGGACTTGGTGCAGGACAAGGGGCAGGGCATGGGGCAGGACATGGGGCAGGACATGTGACGGGACATGGGGCAGGACTTAGGGCAAGACATGGGGCAGGACATAAAAAAGGACATGGGTCAGGACAAAGGACGTGGGCAGGACATAAAGCAGGACATGAAGCAGGAAATGAGGCAGGACATGGGTTAAAATAGTGCAGAAAATGGGGAAGAAAAATGGGGCAGTACACCAGACAGGACAGAGGACTTGGGGCAGGACATGGTGCAGAACATAGGGCAAAACATGGGACAGGACATAGGGCAGGACATGGGGCAGGACATGGGGCAGGACATGGGGTAGGACACTGGACTGGACATGGAGCAGGACATTGGACAGGACATAGGACATGGGGCAGGACATGAGGCAGAACGTGGTGCAGGACATGCATAAGGACATGGGACCGGACATAGGTCAGGAAACGGGGCAGGACATGGGACAGGACATAGGGCAAGACATGAGGCATGACATGAAGCAAGACATGGGGCAGGAAACGGGGTAGGACATGGGGCAGGACATGGGGTAGGAAACTGGACTGGACATGGAGCAGTACAATGGAACGGACATAGGACATAGGGCAGGACATGAGGCAGAACGTGGTGCAGGACATACAAAAGGACATAGAACAGGACATTGGGCAGGAAATGGGGGGCATGGGACAGGACATAGGTCATGGGCAGGACATGGAGCAGGACGTTGGTCAGGAAATGGGGCAGGTCATAGGGCATAAAATGGGGCTTGACATGGGGCAGAACATGGGGTAGAACATGGGACTGGACATGGGGCAGAACATGAGGCAGGACATGAGGCAAGATATACGACAGGACATGGGGCAGGACATGGGGAAGGACATAGGGCAGTACATGGGTTAGGACATGCGACAAGTTATTGGGCAGGACATGGGGCAGGACATGGGCAGGATATGGGGCTGGACAAGGGGCAAGACATGGGACAGGAGGTTGGCCAGGACATGAGGCAGGACATAGGGCAAGACATGGGGCAGAACATGAAGCAGGACATGAACCATGACATAAGCCAGACCATGGGGCAGGACATGGTACAGTCCTGCCCCATGGGGCAGGACGTGGGTTAGGACATGCAACAGGACATCGGGCAGGACTTTAAGCATTACAAAGGGCAAAACAAGGGGCAGGACTTGGGACAGGACATGGGTCAGGACACGGGATAGGATATGGGGCAGAAAATGGGGCAGGACATTAGGAAGGACCTGAAACAGGACATGGGGCAGGAGGTGATGCATTAAATGGGGCAGGACATGCTACAGGACATGGGGCAGGACATGCGGCAGGACATGGGGCAGGGCATAGGGCAGGACATGCGGCAGGACATAGAGCAGGAAATGTGGTAGGACACGGGGCAGGACATGGGGTAGGATATGAGGCAGAACGTGGTGCAGGACATGGGACCATACACAGGACAGGACATTGGGCAGGACCTGGGGAAGGACATGGGACAGAACATAGGTCATGGGCAGGACATGGGGCAGGACGTGGGTCAGGACATGGGGCAGGACATGGGGCAGGACATGGGGCAGGATATGGGAGAGGCCGTAGGGCAGGACATGGGACAAAACATGGGAAAGGACATTGGGCAGGACATGAGCAGGAGATAGGACAGGACAAAGGTCATGGGGCAGGACATGGGGCATGAACGTGGAGCAGGACATGCATCAGGACATGGGGCCGGATATAGGTTAGGACATGGGGCAGGACATGGGACAGGACATAGGGCAGGACATGAGGCATGACATGAAGCGAAACATAGGGCAGGAAATGGGGTAGGACATGGGGCAGGACATGGGGTAGGACACTGGACTGGACATGGAGCAGGACATTGGACAGGATATGGGGTAGGAAATGCGACAAGACATTTGGCAGGACTATGGGCAAGACATGGGGCAGGACATGGGCAGAATATGGGGCTGGACAAGAAGCAAGACATGCGACTGGACATGGGGAAGGACATTGGGAAGGACATGAGCCATGACATGAAGCGAAACATAGGGCAGGAAATGGGGTAGGACATGGGGCAGGACATGGGGTAGGACACTGGACTGGACATGGAGCAGGACATTGGACAGGACATAGCACATGGGGCAGGACATGGGCCAGAACGTGGTGCAGGACATAAGAAAGGACATAGAACAGGACATTGGGCAGGAAATGGGGGACATGGGACAGGACATAGGTCATGGGCAGGATATGGGGCAGGATTTTGGTCAGGAAATGGGGTAGGACATTGGGCATGTTATAGGGCAAGACATAGGACAGGACATGGGGCAGGACATGGGACAGGACAAAGGTCAGGACATGGGATAGTACATGAAGCAGAAAAAAAGGCAAGACATGGGGCAGGACCTGGAACAGCACATGGGGCAGAACATGAGGCAGGACATGAGGCAAGATATACGACAGGACACGGGGCAGGACATGGGGCAGGACATAGGGCAGGATATGGGGTAGGAAATGCGACAAGACATTTGGCAGGACTATGGGCAAGACATGGGGCAGGACATGGGCAGAATATGGGGCTGGACAAGAAGCAAGACATGCGACTGGACATGGGGAAGGACTTAGGATAGGACATGGGGCTGAAAATAAGGGCAGGACATGGGGCAGGATCTGGAACAGGACATGGGGCAGGACAAGTGGCAGGACATGGGACAGGCCGTAGGGCAGGACATGGGACATAACATGGGAAAGGATATTGGGCAGGACATGGGTCGCTACATGGGATAGGACATGAGGGCAGAAAGTAGGGCAGGACATAGGGCAGGACCTGGAACAGGACATAGGGCAGGACATGGGGCAGGACATGGGGCAGGACATTGGGCAGGACATATGCAGGACATGAGGCAGGACATGGGACTGCACATGAGGCACGCCGTGAGGCAGGATATGGGACATAACATGGGAAAGGACATGGGGCAGGACATGATAATAAGATGGGACAGGACATAGGTCATGGGTCAGTACAAGGGGCATGGACGTGGAGAAGAAATGCATAAGGACATGGGGCTGGACATAGGTTAGGACATGGGGCAGGACATGGGACAGGACATGGGGCAGGACATGGGGCAGGACATGGGACAGGACATGGGGCAGGACATAGGGCAGGTCATGTTACATAACATAGAAAGGACAAGAAGAAGGACGTGAGCCGGACTTGGGACAAGGCACGGGTTAGGACATCGGATAGAACATGGGGCAGAAAATAGAGTAGGACATGGGGCAACACCTGAAACAGGACATTGGGAAGGAGATGTGGCAGGAAAATAGGCAGGACATGCGACAAGACATGGGGTTGAATGTGGTGCAGGAGTGAGGACGGAATACAGGACAGGACATTGGGCAGGAAAAGGGGCAGGACATGGGACAGGACTTGGGACAGAACCCTTGGCAGGACATGGGGCAGGACATGCAAAGGGACATTAAGCAGGACTCTTGGTAAGTAATGGGGCAGGACATCGGCAGGACATCAGGCAGTACATTTGACAGGACATAGGTCATGGGGCAGGACATGGGGTAAGGACGTGGAGCAGGACATGCATAAGGACTTATCGCAGGACAAAGGTTAGGACATGAGGCAGGACATGGGACAGGACATAGGTCATGGGCAGGACATGGGGCAGGACATTGGGCAGAAAATGGGGCAGGACATTAGGCAGGACTTAAAACAGGACATAGGGCAGGAAGTGTGGCGGGTTATGGGGCAGGACATGCGACAGGCCATGGGGCAGGACATGCGGCAGGACATGGGGCAGGACAAAGGTTAGGACATGCAACAGGACATCGGGCAGGACATAGGGCAATACAAATGGCAAAACATGGCGCAGGACTTGGGACAGGACATGGGTCAGGACATGGGATAGGTCATGGGGCAGAAAATGGGAAAGAACATTAGGCAGGACCTGAAACAGGACATGGGGCAGGAGGTGATGCAGGAAATGGGGCAGGACATGCGACAGGACATGGGGCAGGACATGCGGCAGGACATCGAGCAGTACTTGGGACAAGACATAAAGCAGGACATGGGGCAGAAAATAGGCCGGACATGGGGCAGGACCTGGAACAGGAAATGGGGCAGGACATGGGGCAGGACATGGGGCAGGGCATAGGGCAGGACATGCGGCAGGACATAGAGCAGGAAATGTGGTAGGACACGGGGCAGGACATGGGGTAGGACCTTGGGAAGGACATGGGACAGAACATAGGTCATGGGCAGGACCTGGGGCAGGACGCGGGTCCGGACATGGGGCAGGACATGGGGCAGGACATGGGGCAGGATATAGGAGAGGCCGTAGGGCAGGACATGGGACATAACATGGGAAAGGACATTGGGAAGGACATGAGCCATGACATGAAGCGAAACATAGGGCAGGAAATGGGGTAGGACATGGGGCAGGACATGGGGTAGGACACTGGACTGGACATGGAGCAGGACATTGGACAGGACATAGCACATGGGGCAGGACATGGGGCAGAACGTGGTGCAGGACATAAGAAAGGACATAGAACAGGACATTGGGCAGGAAATGGGGGACATGGGACAGGACATAGGTCATGGGCAGGATATGGGGCAGGATGTTGGTCAGGAAATGGGGTAGGACATTGGGCATGTTATAGGGCAAAACATAGGACAGGACATGGGGCAGGACATGGGACAGGACAAAGGTCAGGACATGGGATAGTACATGAAGCAGAAAAAAAGGCAAGACATGGGGCAGGACCTGGAACAGCACATGGGGCAGAACATGAGGCAGGACATGAGGCAAGATAGACGACAGGACACGGGGCAGGACATGGGGCAGGACATAGGGCAGGATATGGGGTAGGAAATGCGACAAGACATTTGGCAGGACTAGGGGCAAGACATGGGGCAGGACATGGGCAGAATATGGGGCTGGACAAGAAGCAAGACATGCGACTGGACATGGGGAAGGACTTAGGATAGGACATGGGGCTGAAAATAAGGGCAGGACATGGGGCAGGATCTGGAACAGGACATGGGGCAGGACAAGTGGCAGGACATGGGACAGGCCGTAGGGCAGGACATGGGACATAACATGGGAAAGGATATTGGGCAGGACATGGGTCGCTACATGGGATAGGACATGAGGGCAGAAAGTAGGGCAGGACATGGGGCAGGACCTGGAACAGGACATAGGGCAGGACATGGGGCAGGACATGGGGCAGGACATTGGGCAGGACATATGCAGGTCATGAGGCAGGACATGGGACTGCACATGAGGCAGGCCGTGAGGCAGGATATGGGACATAACATGGGAAAGGACATGGGGCAGGACATGACAATAAGATGGGACAGGACATAGGTCATGGGTCAGTACAAGTGGCATGGACGTGGAGAAGAAATGCATAAGGACATGGGGCTGGACATAGGTTAGGACATGGGGCAGGACATGGGACAGGACATGGGGCAGGACATGGGGCAGGACATAGGTCAGGACATGGGGCAGGACATAGGGCAGGACATGGGACAGAACTAAGGTCATGAGCAGGACAAAGGCCAAAACATGGGGCAAAACATGAGCAGGACATGAGGCAGGAGATGGGACAGAAAATGAGGCAGGCCGTGGGGTAGGACATTGGACATAACATGGGAAAGGACATGGGGCAGGACATGAAAAGGATATGGGGCAGGACATAGGACGTGGGCAGGACATGGGGCAGGACATGGGGCAGGACATGGGGAAGGACATAGGGCAGGTCATGGTTCATAACATGGAAAGGACAAGAAGAAGGACATGAGCCGGACATGGGACAAGGCACGGGTTAGGACATCGGATAGAACATGGGGCAGAAAAAAAGGGTAGGACATGGGGCAACACCTGAAACAGGACATGGGGAAGGAGATGTGGCAGGAAAATAGGCAGGACATGCGACAAGACATGGGGTTGAACGTGGTGCAGGAGTTAGGACGGGACACAGGTCAGGACATTGGGCAAGACATGGGGCAGGACATGGGACAGGACTTGGGACAGAACCCTTGGCAGGACATGGGGCAGGACATGCGACGGGACATTAAGCAGGACTCTGGGTAAGTATTGGGGCAGGACATCGGCAGGACATCAGGCAGTTTATATGACTGGACATAGGTCATGTGGCAGGACATGGGGCAAGGACGTGGAGCAGGACATGCATAAGGACTAATGGCAGGACAAAGATTAGGACATGAGGCAGGACATGGGACAGGACATAGGTCATGGGCAGGACATGGGGCAGGTTATTGGGCAGAAAATGGGGCAGGACATTAGGCAGGACCTGAAACAGGACATAGGGCAGGAAGTGTGGCAGGTTATGGGGCAGGACATTCGACAGGCCATGGGGCAGGACATGCGGCAGGACATGGGGCAGGCCATGGGTTAGGACATGCAACAGGACATCGGGCAGGACTTGGGGCAATACAAAGGGCATAACATGGGGCAGGAATGGGACAGGACATGGGTCAGGACATGGGATAGGACATGGGGCAGAAAATGGGGCAGGACATTAGGCAGGACCTGAAACAGGACATCTGGCAGGAGGTGATGCAGGAAATAGGGCCGGACATGCGACAGGACATGGGGCAGGACTTGGGACAAGACATGGGGCAGGACATGGGGCAGAAAATAGCCCGGACATGGGGCAGGACCTGGAACAGGAAATGGGGCAGGACATGGTGCAGGACATGGGGCAGGGCATAGGGTAGGAAATGCGGTAGGACATAGAGCAGGAAATGGGGTAAGATAAGGGGCAGGACATGGGGTAGGATATGGGGCAGAACGTGGTGCAGGACATGGGACAGGACACAGGACAAGACATTGGGCAGGAACTGGGGAAGGACATGGGACAGAACATAGGTCATGTGCAGGACATGAGGCAGGACGTGGGTCAGGACATGGGGCAGGACATGGGGCAGGACATAGGGCAGGATATGGGACATAACATGGGAAAGGACATTAGGCAGGACATGAGTAGGAGATTGGACAGGACAAAGGTCATGGGGCAGGACATGGGGCATGGACGTGGAGCAGGACATCCGTCAGGACATGGGGCCGGACATAGGTTAGGACATGGGGCAGGACATGGGACAGAACATAGGGCAGGACATGAGTCATGACATGAAGCAAAACATAGGGCAGGAAATGGGGTAGGACATGGGGCAGGACATGGGGTAGGACACTGGACTGGACATGGAGCAGGACATTGGACAGGACATAGGACATGGGGCAGGACATGGGGCAGAACGTTGGTCAGGAAATGGGGTAGGACATTGGGCATGTTATAGGGCAAGACATAGGACAGGACATGGGGCAGGACATGGGAAAGTACATAGGTCAGGACATGGGATAGGACAAGGGGCAAAAAATAAGGCAGGACATGGGGCAGGACCTGGAACAGCACATGGGGCAGAACATGAGGCAGGACATGAGGCAAGATATACGACAGGACATGGGGCAGGACATGGGGAAGGACATAGGGCAGGACATGGGTTAGGACATGCGACAAGACATTGGGCAGGACTATGGGCAAGACATGGGGCAGGACATGGGCAGGATATGGGGCTGGACAAGGGGCAAGACATGGGACAGGAGGTTGGCCAGGACATGGTGCAGGATATTGGGCATGACATGGGGCAGGACATGAGCAGGCCTTTGGGCGGAGCATAGAACAAAACATGGGAAAGGACATGAGGCAGGACATAGGGCAAGACATGGGGCAGAACATGTAGCAGGACATGAACCATGACATAAGCCAAACCATGGGGCAGGACATGGTACAGAACATGGTTTAGGACATGGGGGAGGACATTGGGCATGACATAGGGCTAGCTATGGGGCAGGACATGGAGCACGAAATGACTCAGGACATGGGTCGCTCGATGGGATAGGAAATGAGGGCAGAAAATTGGGCAGGACATGGGGCAGGACCTGGAACAGGACATGGTGCAAGATATGGGGCAGGACTTGGGGCAGGACACACTGCAGGACATGGGGGAGGACATAAGGCATGACGTAGGGCAAGACATGGGCAGGACATGAGACAGGACATGGGTCAGGACCTGAAAGAGCACATGGGGCAGAACATGAGGCAGGACATGAGGCAAGATATACGACAGGACATGGGGCAGGACATGGGGCAGGACATAGGGCAAGACATGGGGTAGGACATGCGACAAGACATTTGACAGGACTAGGGGCAAGACATGGGGCAGGACATGGGCAGGATATGGGGCTGGACATGGGGCAAGACATGCGACTGGACATGGGGAAGGACTTTGGGCAAGACATGGGGCAGGACATGGGCAGGACATGAGACAGGTCATGGTTCAGGACATAGGATAGGACATGGGGCAGAAAATGGGGCAGGACATGGGGCAGGACCTGGAACAGGACATAGGGCAGTACATGTGGCAGGACATGGGGCAGGACATTGGGCAGGACATATGCAGGACATGAGGCACGACATGGGACTGGACATGAGGCAGGCCGTGAGGCAGGACATGGGACATAACATGGGAAAGGACATGGGGCAGGACATGACAATAAGATGGGACAGGACATAGGTCATGGGTCAGTACAAGGGGCATGGACGTGGAGTAGGAAATGCATAAAAACATGGGGCAGGACATAGGTAAGGACATGGGGCAGGACATGGGACAGGACATGGAGCAGGACATGGGGCAGGACATAAGTCAGGACATGGGGCAGGACATAGGCAGGACATGGGACAGAACTAAGGTCATGGGCATTACAAAGGCCAAAACATGGGGCAAAACATGAGCAGGACATGAGGCAGGAGATGGGACAGAAAATGAGGCAAGCCGTGGGGTAGGACATTGGAGATAACATGGGAAAGGACATGGGGCAGGACATGATAAGGATATGGGGCAGGACATAGGACGTGGACAGGACATGGGGCAGGACGTAGGGCAAGACATGGGGCAGGACATAGGGCAGGTCATGGTACATAACATGGAAAGGACAAGAAAAATGACGTGAGCCGGACATGGGATAAGGCACGGGGTTGAACGTGGTGCAGGAGTTAGGACGGGACACAAAACAGGACATTGGGCAAGACATGGGGCAGGACATGGGACAGGACTTGGGACGGAACCCTTGGCAGGACATGGGGCAGGACATGCGACGGGACATTAAGCACGACTCTGGGTAAGTAATTGGGCAGGACATCGGCAGAACATCAGGCATTACATATGACTGGACATAGGTCATGGGGCAGGACATGGGGCAAGGACGTGGAGCAGGACATGCATAAGGACTTATGGCAGGACAATAGTTAGGACATGATTCAGGACATGGGACAGGACATAGGTCATGTGCAGGACATGGGGCAGGACATTGGGCAGAAAATGGGGCAGGACATTAGGCAGGACCTGAAACAGGACATGGGGCAGGAAGTGTGGCAGGTTATGGGGCAGTACATTCGACAGGCCATGGGGCAGGACATGCGGCAGGACATGGGGCAGGCCATGGGTTAGGACATGCATAGGGACATAAGGCAGGACTTGGGTCAAGACATAGGGCAGAACATGGGGCAGGACTTGGGACAAGACATGGGGCAGGACATGGTGAAGAAAATAGGCCGGACATGGGGCAGGACCTGAAACAGGACATGGGGCAGGACAAGGGGCAGGACATGGGGCAGGGCATTGGGCAGAACATGCGGCTGGACATAGAGCAGGAAATGGGGTAACACATGGGGCAGGACATGGGGTAGGATATGGGGCAGAACGTGCTGCAGGACATGGGACAGGACACAGGACAGGACATTAGGCAGGACCTGGGGAAGGACATGGGAAAGAACATAGGTCATGTGCAGGACATGAGACAGGACGTGGGTCAGGATATGGGGCAGGACATGGGGCAGGACATAGGGCAGGACATGGGACAGGACATTGGGCAGGACATGGGACAGGACATGGGTCAGGACATGGGATATGACATGGGGCAAAAAATAGTGCAGGACATGGGGCAGGACCTGGAACAGGACATGGGGCAGGACATGGGGCAGGACATGTGACAAGACATTGGGCAGGATTGGGGCAAGACATGGGGTGGAAAAGGGGCAGGACCTGAGGCAGGACATGGGACAGGACATGGGGCAGGAAATGGGGCAGGACATGGGGCAGGACATTGGGCGGAACATGTGACGGAACATGGGGCACAACGTAAGTCAAGACATGGGGCAGGACATGAGCAGGCCTTAGGGCAATACATGGGACATAACATGGGGAAGGGCATGGGGCAGGACATGAGCAGGACATAGGACATGTTGCAGGACATGGGGCAGGACACGCGGCAGAACATGGGGGAGGACATTGGGCATGAAATAGGGCAAAACATGGGGCAAGACATGAAGCAGGACATGAAGCAGGACATGGGGCAGGACATAGGGCAGGACATGGGGCAGGACATGGGGCGGGACATGAGGCATGCCGTGGGGTAGGACATGGGACATAACATTTGAAAGGACCTGGAGCAGGACATGAGCAGGACATGGTTTAGAACATGGGGCGAAACATGGGGCAGGACACGCGACAGGACATAAGGGAGGAAAATAGGCATGACATAGGCTAAGACAAAGGGTAGGACATAAGACAGGACCTGGAACAGGACATGAGGCAGGACATGGGGCAGGACATGAGCAGGACATTGGACAGGACAAAGGTCATGAGGCAGGATATGCATATCGACATGGGGCAGGACATAGGTTAGGACATGGGGCAGGACATGGGATTGGACATGGGGCAGAAAATTGGGCAAGACATGGGTCAGGACCTGGAACAGGACATAGGACTTGGGGCAGGACATGGGACAGGATATGGGGCTGAACATGGGGCAGGACATACGACGGGATATGGGGCAGGACTAGGGGCAAGACATGGAGTAGGAACTAGGCAGGACATGAGGCAGGACATGGGGCAGGACATAAGACAGGATATGGGGCAGGACTTGGGGCAAGACATATGTTAGGTAAGGGGCAGGACATGGGACAGGACATGGGGCAGGACATAGGCCGGACATGGGGCAGGACATGGGGCAGGACATGCGACGGGACATGGGACTGGACATAAGGCAGGCTGTGGGGAAGACATGGGACATAACATTGGAATGGACATGGAGCAGGACATGCATAAGGACATAGTGCAGGAAACGGGACAGCACATGGGGCAGGACATGGGACAGGACATAGGGCACGCCATGTCTCAGGACATGGGTCGCTACATGGGATAGGACATGAGGGCAGAAAATAGGGCAGGACATGGGGCAGGACCTGGAAAAAGGACATTGGGCAGACATGGGGCAGGACATTGGGCAGAGAATAGGGCAGGACAGGGGGCAGGACATTGGGCAAAACGTGGTGCAGGACATGGGCAAGGACATAGAACAGGACATTGGGAAGGACTTGGGGTAGATGGGACAGGACATAGGTCATGAGCAAGACATGGGGCAGGATGTTGGTCAGGACATGTTGCAAGACATTGGGCATGACATAAGGCAGGACATGGGCAGGACATGAGACAAGACATGGGTCAGGACACAAGCAGAAACTGTTATAAGACATATTGCAGGACATATAGCAGGACACGCGACAGGACATGGGGAAGGACATTGGGCATGACATTGGGCAAGACATTTTGCAGGACATGGGCAGGACATGAGACAGGGCATGGGTCAGAACATGGGATAGGACATGGCGCAGGGAATAGGGCAGAACGGGGTGCAGGACATGGGAAAGGACATAGAACAGGACATTGGGCAAGAAAAGGGGGAACATGAGACAGGACATAGGTCATGGGCAGGACATGGGGCAGGACGTTGGTCAGGACATGGGGCAGGACATTGGGCATGACATTGTGCAAGACATGGGACATGACATGGCGCAGGACATGGGAAAGGACATGGATCAGGACATGGGATTGGACATGGTATAGAAAATGGGTATGAACATGGGGCAGGACCTGGAACAGGACATAGGCCGGACATGGGGCAGGACATGGGGCAGGACATGCAACAGGACATGGGGCAGGACATGGGGCTGGACATGGGGCAGGACATGGGGCAGGATATGGGGCGAGACATGTGACGGGACATGGGGCAGGACA
This sequence comes from Protonemura montana, assembly GCA_947568835.1. Taxonomy (NCBI): domain Eukaryota; kingdom Metazoa; phylum Arthropoda; class Insecta; order Plecoptera; family Nemouridae; genus Protonemura; species Protonemura montana. Next base: position 21,626,128 of record OX387604.1, on the reverse strand, counting down.
CGTGGCAGGTTATGGGAAAGGACATTAAACATGACACAAGGCAAGACATGGGACAGGACCTGGGCAGGATATGAGACAGGACATGGGTCAGGACATAAGAAAGGACATAGGGCAGAAAATGGAGCAGGACATGGGGCAGGACCTGGAACAGGACATGGGGTAGGACATGGGGCAGGACATGAGGAAGGAAAAAGGGCAGGACATGAGGCAGGACATGAGCAGGCCGTGGGGCAATACATGGGACTCAACATGGGAAAGGGCATGGGGCAGGACATGAGCAGGACATGGTTTAGGACATGTTGAAGGACATGGGGCAGTACACGCGGCAGGACATTGGGGAGGACATTGGGCATGAAATAGGGCAAGACATGGGGCAAGACATGAAGCAGGACATGAAGCAGGACATGGGACAGGACATGGGGAAGGACATGGGGCAGGACATGCGATAGGACATAATGCAGGACATGGGGCAGGACATGGGGCAGGACATGGGGCGGGACATGAGGCAGGCCGTGGGCTAGGACATGGAACATAACATTTGAAAGGACGTGGAGCAGGACATGAGCAGGACATGGTTAAGGACATGGGGCAAAACATGGGGCAGGACACGCTACAGGACATAAGGGAGGACAATGGGCATGACATAGGGCAAGACAAGGGGCAGGACATGGGGCAGGACATGGCTAAGGACATGGGTCACTAAATGGGATAGGACATGGGGCAGAAATTAGGGCAGGACATGGGGCAGGACCTGGAACAGGACATGAGGCAGGACATGGGGCAGGACATGAGCAGGACATTGGACAGGACAAAGGTCATGAGGCAGGACATGCAAATGGATATGGGCAGGACATAGGTTAGGACATAGGGCAGGACATGGGGGAAGACATTGGGCATGACATAGGGCTAGACATGGGGCAGGACATTAAGCAGGACATGAACCAGGACATAAGCAAGACCATGGGGCAGGTTATGGTACAGAACATGGTTTAGGACATGTGGGAGGACATTGGTCATGACATAGGGCTAGACATGGGACAGGACATGGAGCACGACATGTCTTAAGACATGGGTCGCTACATGGGATAGAAAAAGAGGGCAGAAAATAGGGCAGGACATGGGTCAGGATATGGGGTGGGACTTGGGGCAGGACACTGCAGGACATGGTGGAAGACATAAGACATGACATAGAGCAAGATATGGGCAGGACATAAGGCAGGACATGGGTCAGGACATAAGCAGAAAATGTTATAAGACATGTTGCAGGACATGGGGCTGGACCCGCGGCAGGACAGGGGGGAGGACATCGGGCATTACAAAGGGCAAGACATGGGGCAGGACATGGGCAGGACATGAGACAGGACATGGGTCAGGACATGGGATAGGACATAAGGCAGGAAATAGGGCAGGACATGGGGCAGGACATGGGGCAGGACACACTGAAGGACATGGTGGAAGACATAAGGCATGACATAGGGCAAGATATGGGCAAGACATGAGACAGGACATGGGTCAGGACATAAACAGAAAATGTTATAAGACATGTTGCAGGACATGGGGCTGGACCCGCGGCAGGACAGGGGGAAGGACATCGGGCATTACAAAGGGCAAGACATGGGGCAGGACATGGGCAGGACATGAGACAGGACATGGGTCAGGACATGGGATAGGACATGGGGCAGGGAATAGGGCAGGACATGGGGCAGGACAAGGGGCAGAACGAGGTGCAGGACATGGGAAAGGACATATAACAGGACATTCGGCAAGAAAAGGGGGAACATGAGACAGGACATAGGCCATGGGCAGGACATGGGGCAGGACGTTGGTCAGGACATGGGGCAGGACATTGGGCATGATATAGGGCAAGACATAGGACAGGACATGGGGCAGGACCTGGAACATGACATGGAGCAGGACATGTGGCAGGACAAAGGGGCGAAACATGCGAAGGGACATGGGGAAAGACAAAAGGCAAGAAATGGGGCGGAACATAGGGAGGACATGAGACAGGACATGGGTTAGGACATAAGCAGACATGGTTGAGGACATGTTGCAGGACATGGGGGAGGACATTGGGCATGACATAAGGCAAGACATGGGGCAGGACATAGAGCAGGACATGAACCAGGACATAAGCAAGACCATGGGGCAGGACATGGTACAGAACATGGTTTAGGACATGGGGGAGGACATTGGGCATGACATAGGGCTAGACATGGGACAGGACATGGAGTACGACATGGGAATAGACATGGGTCAAGACATGGGTTTGGACATGGTGCAGAAAATGGGGCAGAACATGGGATAGGACCTGGAACAGGACATAGGCCGGACATGGGGCAGGACATGGGGCAGAACACACTGCAGGACATGGGGGAGGACATAAGGCATGACATAGGGCAAGACATAGGCAGGACATGGGCAGGACATGAGACAGGACATTGGTCATGACATGGGATAGGAGATGGGGCAGGGACGAGGGCAGGACATGGGGCAGGACATGGGGCAGAACGGGGTGCAGGACATGTGATAGGACATATAACAGGATATTGGGCAAGAAAAGGGGGAAGTTGAGACAGGACATAGGTCATGGGCAGGACTTGGGGCAGGACGTTGGTCAGGACATGGTGCAGGACATTGGGCATGACAAAGGGCAAGGGATGGGACAGGACATGGCGCAGGACATGGGAAAGGACATGGGTCAGGACATGGGATTGGACATGGTGCAGAAAATGGGGAAGGACATGGGGCAGGACATGAATCACGACATAGGCCGGACATGGGGCAGGACATGGGGCAAGACATGGGGCTGGACATAGGGCAGGACATGGGGCAGGATATGGGGCGGGACATGTGACGGGACATGGGGCAGGACTTAAGGCAAGACATGGGGCAGGATATGGGCAGGACATTAGACAGGACATGGGGCAGGTCATAAGCAGAAAATGGTTTAATACATGTTGCAGGACATGGGCCAGGCCACGCGGCAGGACATGGGGGAGGACATTAAACATGACAGGGGGCAAGAAATGGGGCAGGACATGGGCAGGACATGAGACATGACATGGGTAGGGACAAAAGATAGGACATGGGGCAGAAAATGTGGCAGGACATGGGGCAGGACCTGGAACAGGATATGGGGCAGGACATGGGCAGGACATGAAGAAGGAAATAGGGCAGGACATGGGGCAGGACCTGGAACAGGACATAGGCCGGACATGGGGCAGGATATGGGTCAGGTCATGCAACAGGACATGAGGCAAGACATGGGGCTGGACATGGGGCTGGACATGGGGCAGGACATGGGGCAGGATATGGGGCGGGACATGTGACGGGACATGCGGCAGGACACGGGGCAGAACGAGGTGCAGGACATGGGAAAGGACATATAACAGGACATTGGGCAAGAAAAGGGCGAACATGAGACAGGACATAGGTCATGGGCAGGACATGGGGCAGGACGTTGGTCAGGACATGGGGCAGGACATTGGGCATGATATAGGGCAAGACATAGGACAGGACATGGGGCAGGACCTGGAACATGACATGGAGCAGGACATGTGGCAGGACAAAGGGGCGAAATATGCGAAGGGACATGGGGAAAGACAAAAGGCAAGAAATGGGGCGGAACATGGGGAGGACATGAGACAGGACATGGGTCAGGACATAAGCAGACATGGTTGAGGACATGTTGCAGGACATGGGGGAGGACATTGGGCATGACATAAGGCAAGACATGGGGCAGGACATGGAGCAGGACATGAACCAGGACATAAGCAAGACCATGGGGCAGGACATGGTACAGAACATGGTTTAGGACATGGGGGAGGACATTGGGCATGACATAGGGCTAGACATGGGACAGGACATGGAGTACGACATGGGAATAGACATGGGTCAAGACATGGGTTTGGACATGGTGCAGAAAATGGGGCAGAACATGGGATAGGACCTGGAACAGGACATAGGCCGGACATGGGGCAGGTCATGGGGCAGGACACACTGCAGGACATGGGGGAGGACATAAGGCATGACATAGGGCAACACATAGGCAGGACATGGGCAGGACATGAGACAGGACATGGGTCATGACATGGGATAGGAGATGGGGCAGGGAAGAGGGCAGGACATGCGGCAGGATATGGGGCAGAACGGGGTGCAGGACATGGGATAGGACATATAACAGGATATTGGGCAAGAAAAGGGGGAAGTTGAGACAGGACATAGGTCATGGGCAGGACTTGGGGCAGGACGTTGGTCAGGACATGGTGCAGGACATAGGGCATGACAAAGGGCAAGGGATGGGACAGGACATGGCGCAGGACATGGGAAAGGACATGGGTAAGGACATGGGATTGGACATGGTGCAGAAAATGGGGCAGGACATGGGGCAGGACCTGAATCAGGACATAGGCCGGAAATGGGGCAGGACATGGGGCAGAACATGCAACAGGACATGGGGCAAGACATGGGGCTTGTCATAGGGCAGGACATGGGGCAGGATATGGGGCGGGACATGTGACGGGACATGGGGCAGGACTTAAGGCAAGACATGGGGCAGGATATGGGCAGGACATTAGACAGGACATGGGGCAGGTCATAAGCAGAAAATGGTTTAATACATGTTGCAGGACATGGGCCAGGCCACGCGGCAGGACATGGGGGAGGACATAAAACATGACAGGGGGCAAGAAATGGGGCAGGACATGGGCAGGACATGAGACATGACATGGGTAGGGACAAAAGATCGGACATGGGGCAGAAAATGTGGCAGGACATGGGGCAGGACCTGGAACAGGACATGGGGCAGGACATGGGCAGGACATGAAGAAGGAAATAGGGCAGGACATGGGGCAGGACCTGGAACAGGACATAGGCCGGACATGGGGCAGGATATGGGGCAGGTCATGCAACAGGACATGAGGCAAGACATGGGGTTGGACATGGGGCAGGACATGGGGCAGGATATGGGGCGGGACATGTGACGGGACATGGGGCAGGACACGGGGCAGAACGAGGTGCAGGACATGGGAAAGGACATATAACAGGACATTGGGCAAGAAAAGGGGGAACATGAGACAGGACATAGGTCATGGGCAGGACATGGGGCAGGACGTTGGTCAGGACATGGGGCAGGACATTGGGCATGATATAGGGCAAGACATAGGACAGGACATGGGGCAGGACCTGTAACATGACATGGAGCAGGACATGTGGCAGGACAAAGGGGCGAAACATGCGAAGGGACATGGGGAAAGACAAAAGGCAAGAAATGGGGCGGAACATGGGGAGGACATGAGACAGGACATGGGTCAGGACATAAGCAGACATGGTTGAGGACATGTTGCAGGACATGGGGGAGGACATTGGGCATGACATAAGGCAAGACATGGGGCAGGACATGGAGCAGGACATGAACCAGGACATAAGCAAGACCATGGGGCAGGACATGGTACAGAACATGGTTTAGGACATGGGGGAGGACATTGGGCATGACATAGGGCTAGACATGGGACAGGACATGGAGTACGACATGGGAATAGACATGGGTCAAGACATGGGTTTGGACATGGTGCAGAAAATGGCGCAGAACATGGGATAGGACCTGGAACAGGACATAGGCCGGACATGGGGCAGGACATGGGGCAGGACACACTGCAGGACATGGGGGAGGACATAAGGCATGACATAGGGCAAGACATAGGCAGGACATGGGCAGGACATGAGACAGGACATGGGTCATGACATGGGATAGGAGATGGGGCAGGGAAGAGGGCAGGACATGGGGCAGGATATGGGGCAGAACGGGGTGCAGGACATGTGATAGGACATATAACAGGATATTGGGCAAGAAAAGGGGGAAGTTGAGACAGGACATAGGTCATGGGCAGGACTTGGGGCAGGACGTTGGTCAGGTCATGGTGCAGGACGTTGGGCATGACAAAGGGCAAGGGATGGGACAGGACATGGCGCAGGACATGGGAAAGGACATGGGTAAGGACATGGGATTGGACTTGGTGCAGAAAATGGGGCAGGACATGGGGCAGGACCTGAATCAGGACATAGGCCGGACATGGGGCAGGACATGGGGCAGAACATGCAACAGGACATGGGGCAAGACATGGGGCTGGACATAGGGCAGGACATGGGGCAGGATATGGGGCGGGACATGTGACGGGACATGGGGCAGGACTTAAGGCAAGACATGGGGCAGGATATGGGCAGGACATTAGACAGGACATGGGGCAGGTCATAAGCAGAAAATGGTTTAATACATGTTGCAGGACATGGGCCAGGCCACGCGGCAGGACATGGGGGAGGACATTAAACATGACAGGGGGCAAGAAATGGGGCAGGACCTGGGCAGGACAGGAGACATGACATGGGTAGGGACAAAAGATAGGACATGGGGCAGAAAATGTGGCAGGACATGGGGCAGGACCTGGTACAGGACATGGGGCAGGACATGGGCAGGACATGAAGAAGGAAATAGGGCAGGACATGGGGCAGGACCTGGAACAGGACATAGGCCAGACATGGGGCAGGATATGGGGCAGGTCATGCAACAGGACATGAGGCAAGACATGGGGCTGGACATGGGGCAGGACATGGGGCAGGATATGGGGCGGGACATGTGACGGGACATGGGGCAGGATATGGGCAGGACATGGGACAGGATATGGGGCTGAACATGGGGCAGGACATACGACGGGATATCAGGCAGGACTAGGGGCAAGACATGGGGCAGGAACTTGGCAGGACATGAGGCAGGACATGGGTTAGGACATAGGGCAGAACATCGGGATGGACATTGGGCAGGACATCGTACAGGACATATAGCTTAGGGCAGGACATGGGGCAGAACATGGGGCAGGACATAAGACAGGATTTGGGGCAGAACATGGGGCAGGATATGGGGCAGGTCATGCAACAGGACATGGGGCAAGACATGGGGCTAGACATGGGGCAGGACCCTAAGCAGGATATGGGGTGGGATATGTGACGGGACATGGGGCAGTATATGGGGCGGGACATGGGGAGGGATATGGGCAGGACATGAGACAGGACATGGGGCAGGACTTAAGCAGAAAATGGTTTAAGACATGTTGCAGGACATGGGGCAGGACACGCGGCAGGACATGGGGGAGGACATTAAACATGACACAGGGCAAAATATGGGGCAGGACATGGGCAGGACATGAGACATGACCTGGAACAGGACATGGGGCAGGACATGAGAAAAGAAATAGGGCAGGACATGGGGCAGGAGATGGGGCAGAACGTGGTCCAGGATATAGGAAAGGACATAGAACAGGACATTGGGCAGGACATGGGGGAGGACATTAAACATGACAGGGGGCAAGAAATGGGGCAGGACATGGGCAGGACATGAGACATGACATGGGTAGGGACAAAAGATAGGACATGGGGCAGAAAATGTGGCAGGACATGGGGCAGGACCTGGAACAGGACATGGGGCAGGACATGGGCAGGACATGAAGAAGGAAATAGGGCAGGACATGGGGCAGGACCTGGAACAGGACATAGGCCGGACATGGGGCAGGATATGGGTCAGGTCATGCAACAGGACATGAGGCAAGACATGGGGCTGGACATGGGGCTGGACATGGGGCAGGACATGGGGCAGGATATGGGGCGGGACATGTGACGGGACATGGGGCAGGACACGGGGCAGAACGAGGTGCAGGACATGGGAAAGGACATATAACAGGACATTGGGCAAGAAAAGGGGGAACATGAGACAGGACATAGGTCATGGGCAGGACATGGGGCAGGACGTTGGTCAGGACATGGGGCAGGACATTGGGCATGATATAGGGCAAGACATAGGACAGGACATGGGGCAGGACCTGGAACATGACATGGAGCAGGACATGTGGCAGGACAAAGGGGCGAAACATGCGAAGGGACATGGGGAAAGACAAAAGGCAAGAAATGGGGCGGAACATGGGGAGGACATGAGACAGGACATGGGTCAGGACATAAGCAGACATGGTTGAGGACATGTTGCAGGACATGGGGGAGGACATTGGGCATGACATAAGGCAAGACATGGGGCAGGACATGGAGCAGGACATGAACCAGGACATAAGCAAGACCATGGGGCAGGACATGGTACAGAACATGGTTTAGGACATGGGGGAGGACATTGGGCATGACATAGGGCTAGACATGGGACAGGACATGGAGTAGGACATGGGAATAGACATGGGTCAAGACATGGGTTTGGACATGGTGCAGAAAATGGGGCAGAACATGGGATAGGACCTGGAACAGGACATAGGCCGGACATGGGGCAGGACATGGGGCAGGACACACTGCAGGACATGGGGGAGGACATTAGACCGTCGTGAGACAGGTTAGTTTTACCCTACTGATGACAAACGTTATTGCGGGAGTAATCCTGCCCAGTACGAGAGGAACTGCAGGTTCGGACATTTGGTTCATGCACTCGATCGATCGATCGTTGGTGCGAAGCTACCATCCGAGGGATTACGCCTGAACGCCTCTAAGGCCTCTAACGTCTCGGTTACATCTGCGTTAAAAAAATTAGAAGTAGGCAAGATGGCGGCCAGAGATGGTGACACGCGACCTGGTCCTAAAAGAAACGTTTATTGCAAGTATAATAAGTGCGGCAGGAAAGTTACGAACGGTGTATACTGTTTTAGTGTGAGTCTGGTTTTCATTACGCGTGTGCACAGCCTGTGGTGTCGGCCGAGGAGGCTAGAAACAACGATCTAGTGTGGGCTTGTAGCCGCTGTCAAGCAGTCAGTGATGGCGGACAACATGACGAACTGCCAAAACCAGGTGAGGCCTTAAATGCACAGGAGGAAGTGGCTATGCTGAAGCGTGAAAACACCATCCTCACAAAATTAGTGCAAAGTCTAGAAGCATCAAATAATCTCAAGAACGAAAAAATTGTGTGGCTAGAGTCAAAAATGTCACTCCGTGAGGACCTAGACACTGTAGAGCAGATACGCCCCCCAGTTGTTATGCAATCCAGCTACTCACAAGCCCTTGGGCACCATAGCAGAATGACTGAACTCATCACGATAACAGCGAAAACAGCCGAACTAGACAAGGATGCTATGAAACGAGACGTCACATCGCGGATCGACCCTGCCAAATTGCCGGTCGGGATCACTAACATTCGTCAAAACAAACATGGTGACTTACTAATCAATTGCACTAACAAGAACTCCGCGGCATCGCTGCTTAACGAGGTCAACCAGGTTCTAGGCGACAAATACAACACTGCCATCGCCCCTAAATTTAATCCAAGGTTAAAAATAATGAAAATTGAGTGGGAAAAAGACGACGATGATGAGGTCAAACGACTGGCGATAATTAAGCAAAATCAGCTAGACGCGGAAGCGACAAAATTCTCGCTCAAAATCATAGCAACGATTGAGCGAAAAAGTGGGTTATCATTCACGGTCATTGAGGTTGACCCCCGAACACGTCTGCAATTGTTAAAAGAGGGCAAAATAAACATACGTTGGCGGCGCTATCGCATTTTCGACCATGTGCATATATTGCAGTGCCATAAGTGCGCTGGTTTCAACCATCGGGCCCGGGACTGCACAAGAACGCAAATATGTCATAAATGTGGCGGAGATCACCTCGAAACCACATGCAAAGCCTTGGATCTCAAATGCATCAATTGCGCGAAATCGAACTCACAGACAAACCAAAATATACGCCATGATGCCCGAAGCTTTGATTGCCCGACAAGGAATCGATTCCTGTCTGAAATGAGGCAACGAATTGACCATGATACGAGCTATTAGCAATTAATACCACCAGTAGATCATCCAGGGAATCGTCTCAAGTACTTGGTTCTTTCTGACCACGGATTACCATGGACTGTCGGCGAACACCCGTATCAACAAACGCAGTACCAAGGCTCCTCTCTGGAGCCTTCGCCGCTAACAAACTCTTTCAAGAAAGGTCCAGAGTACGCTCCCAAGAAACACTATATATCAAAAAGCAGCGTCATCTACTTCCTCAACATTCAATGCTTGAGCAACAAAATAGATGAACTGGAAGCTTTTTTAACCATACAGCAACCGGACATCTTATGTATCTCCGAACTTTGGCTTCGTGACGATAGTCTCCACATTGTTAATCTGCTGAATTATGTCTGGATAAGCTCATTCTGCCGCAGCACTCGCATTCATGGTGGGGTCGCAATTCTAACTAAACCCGACCTCAGAATTAAGCAGCATATTGTTCGCCACTGTCTAGAACTTCACTTTGAGTGTGCTGCAGTTAAATGGTCTCTCAATGACTTTACGCTTTACGTGATCACGGTCTACCGATCTCCTTCGGGAGATTTCCGCAGTTTTCTTCAATATCTGGAAGAGGTTATAACGCAAGTATCTTCGATTGACACACACGCCAACGTGGTAATCGGTGGTGACTTTAACGTGGACATGCTTTCTGACAGCGTGTACCGAACTGCATTGACTGACGTTATGAATTCGTACAACCTTGTATCGATGTTAACAGCGCCGACGAGAACTACCTCTACCTCGAGCACGCAGATCGACAACATCTGGACTAATGCTGGTAATCTGGTATCTCAATGCTGCGTCGACGAAATCGGATTATCTGATCACCATGGCTTGAAACTCACTCTGATGGTTCCTGCTATCGAGCCGACTATACCGATGAAGAAACCCAGGGTCTTACGAAGGTCTTTCAACCAAGCTAATATGGAATACTTTTGCCTGTTACTCAGCGGCGCATGCTGGAATGATGTGTACTCGTTTCAGTCGGTTAATAGTCAATATGGTGCCTTCTTGCATCGTTTTCTGCATCATTTCAACATTGCCTTTCCACTTCGGACATCAGTAGTGAATTTGCATCGCCGCAACACTTGGATGACCCAGGACTTGATTCACATGTCAACTGAACTACGCGCAGCTCGTCTAAAATTAAAATACGAACCACGTTCATCAAAAAACTACGCTCTGTACCGTGAGAAGATGAAGCAATACAAGCACGACTTTCAAGCGGCAAAGAAAGAAGACCATGCACGTAAACTCAGGTACGCAAATCCACAAGATAGAGGGAAAGTCACGTGGAATCTAATCAACAAGGTAACGAAAAACAAAAATAAATTATCTAATAGTGAGATTGCTTTAAATTGCAACGGATCACAGGTAACCGACGCTACTGAAATAGCTAACATTTTTAACAACTACTTCACGGATCACATATCAGATCTTTTGGCCTTACGCAAGCCTTTGCCTCCACGTACGGATAAGCCAACGGACCCAGTACCACATCTTCGCACGCACAAGCGGTTCTTCCTATTTCCCGCAACGGAACGTGAAGTTTTTGACGTCATCGCAGGTTTAAAGAATAAGCACTCAGCAGGGCTTGACGAAGTACCGTGTTCAGTCCTTCGTGGTTGCGCTCTCCAAATAGCAACCCCCCTCACTCACGTGATTAACCAGTCTTTTGTCGATGGAATTTTTCCGGACGGTTTGAAGAAATCCAAAATTATACCTCTGCACAAAAAAGGATCCAAACTCTCCCCTGATAACTACCGACCAATTTCATTGTTGTCGACTTTTTCGAAGATCCTAGAAACTCTAATCCATCGAAGGCTGACTGACTACCTGAAGAAATTCGGACTGCTCTCGCCTTCCCAATTTGGCTTTATTGCCGGAAGATCTACATCGTCGGCCATCTTCAATTTCCTCACCAAGCTTTACTCATCGTTGGATGAAAGGCTGGATTGTATCGGTATCTATTACGATCTGTCGAAAGCGTTCGATACAATAGACCACGTTAAAATGCTAAGGAAGCTACAGACAATAGGTCTAGAAGGAATACCGCTTAAGTGGATCAAGTCTTACCTGTCCGGAAGATCTCAAATTGTTCAGTTAAGGACACTTAACTCACAGGGCGACTACCACTATGTAAAGTCCCAGTCCAGAAGAATTACTCTCGGCGTACCACAAGGGTCTGTACTGGGGCCCTTACTCTTTCTAATCTATATAAACGACCTACCGGAAGCCCTACCATGTGGCGCAGTAACTTCATTCGCAGATGACACCACCCAGCTGCTTAGCGCCACTTCCACAAACACCCTAGGCTGGCTGTGCAACCAAGCGACAATGGAAATGGCCCAATACTGCAACGACAACCACTTGGTCATCGATGAAAAGAAAACCATACATATTCAATTCCACCCTTTCTGGAAGCCACCAGACTCAAGTGCTTTGGTCAAATTGGGTAACAGAACGGTGAAGAGAGAAGTTAGCACTAAATTTCTTGGACTAACGCTCTCTGAAACTCTTAGTTGGGAACCCCACATCAAAATTATTAGCTCAGCGCTAGGGACTGCAATATTTATGATAACCATTGTAAAAAGGGTCGCTGGCTCTCACGCAGCTCTGCTGGTGTATTATTCGCAAATCTATTCCAGACTAAGCTATGGCATTTTATTTTGGGGTTGTGATCCGCTAACGAGAAGAGTTCTCATTCTTCAGAAAAGGGCCGTACGGAAATTGGCTGGAGTTCCCCGACGCCACCCATGTCGAGATCTTTTTATAAAACTGAAGATTTTAACTCTAATCAATATATACATTTTAGAAGCAGCTCTCTTTGTAAATAACAATCGAGTTCTTTTCCCTCTAGTCTCACAAAGACACAACTACTTTACACGATCAGAAAATAAAATATTTTTACCTTCTACGAACCTTAGTTTTTCAGAAAAAAAACCCTAAATACATGTGTTCTTTAATTTTTAATAAACTATCTGAATGTACGCCAAGGGGGCCAACTTCAAATAACTTTAAAAGTATTGTTAAGTCATTTTTACTTAATCACCCATTTTATACCATTAGAGAATTTCTTGAGCTCTAAATTTATAATTTATCTTTGATTTACATATATTTTATACCTTACTATTTTATACTTTTTTTTTGACATGTTCCATACTATATTGTATAGTGTTACGGAATAAAGAATATGAATATGAATATGAATAAGGCATGACATAGGGCAAGACATAGGCAGGACATGGGCAGGACATGAGACAGGACATGGGTCATGACATGGGATAGGAGATGGGGCAGGGAAGAGGGCAGGACATGGGGCAGGATATGGGGCAGAACGGGGTGCAGGACATGGGATAGGACATATAACAGGATATTGGGCAAGAAAAGGGGGAAGTTGAGACAGGACATAGGTCATGGGCAGGACTTGGGGCAGGACGTTGGTCAGGACATGGTGCAGGACATAGGGCATGACAAAGGGCAAGGGATGGGACAGGACATGGCGCAGGACATGGGAAAGGACATGGGTAAGGACATGGGATTGGACATGGTGCAGAAAATGGGGCAGGACATGGGGCAGGACCTGAATCAGGACAAAGGCCGGACATGGGGCAGGACATGGGGCAGAACATGCAACAGGACATGGGGCAAGACATGGGGCTGGACATAGGGCAGGACATGGGGCAGGATAAGGGGCGGGACATGTGACGGGACATGGGGCAGGACTTAAGGCAAGACATGGGGCAGGATATGGGCAGGACATTAGACAGGACATGGGGCAGGTCATAAGCAGAAAATGGTTTAATACATGTTGCAGGACATGGGCCAGGCCACGCGGCAGGACATGGGGGAGGACATAAAACATGACAGGGGGCAAGAAATGGGGCAGGACATGGGCAGGACATGAGACATGACATGGGTAGGGACAAAAGATAGGACATGGGGCAGAAAATGTGGCAGGACATGGGGCAGGACCTGGAACAGGACATGGGGCAGGACATGGGCAGGACATGAAGAACAAATAGGGCAGGACATGGGGCAGGACCTGGAACAGGACATAGGCCGGACATGGGGCAGGATATGGGGCAGGTCATGCAACAGGACATGAGGCAAGACATGGGGCTGGACATGGGGCAGGACATGGGGCAGGATATGGGGCGGGACATGTGACGGGACATGGGGCAGGACACGGGGCAGAACGAGGTGCAGGACATGGGAAAGGACATATAACAGGACATTGGGCAAAAAAAGGGGGAACATGAGACAGGACATAGGTCATGGGCAGGACATGGGGCAGGACGTTGGTCAGGACATGGGGCAGGACATTGGGCATGATATAGGGCAAGACATAGGAAAGGACATGGGGCAGGACCTGGAACATGACATGGAGCAGGACGTGTGGCAGGACAAAGGGGCGAAACATGCGAAGGGACATGGGGAAAGACAAAAGGCAAGAAATGGGGCGGAACATGGGGAGGACATGAGACAGGACATGGGTCAGGACATAAGCAGACATGGTTGAGGACATGTTGCAGGACATGGGGGAGGACATTGGGCATGACATAAGGCAAGACATGGGGCAGGACATGGAGCAGGACATGAACCAGGACATAAGCAAGACCATGGGGCAGGACATGGTACAGAACATGGTTTAGGACATGGGGGAGGACATTGGGCATGACATAGGGCTAGACATGGGACAGGACATGGAGTACGACATGGGAATAGACATGGGTCAAGACATGGGTTTGGACATGGTGCAGAAAATGGGGCAGAACATGGGATAGGACCTGGAACAGGACATAGGCCAGACATGGGGCAGGATATGGGGCAGGTCATGCAACAGGACATGAGGCAAGACATGGGGCTGGACATGGGGCAGGACATGGGGCAGGATATGGGGCGGGACATGTGACGGGACATGGGGCAGGATATGGGCAGGACATGAGACAGGTCGTGGGGAAGAGATGGGGCGGGACATTGTGCATGACATAGGGCAAGACATGAGACAGGACATAGGGAAGGACATGGGACAGGACATGGGTCAGGACATAGGATAGGACATAGGGCAGAAAATTGGGCAAGACATGGGTCAGGACCTGGAACAGGACATAGGACTTGGGGCAGGACATGGGACAGGATATGGGGCTGAACATGGGGCAGGACATACGACGGGATATCAGGCAGGACTAGTGGCAAGACATGGGGCAGGAACTTGGCAGGACATGAGGCAGAACATGGGTTAGGACATAGGGCAGAACATCGGGATGGACATTGGGCAGGACATCGTACAGGACATATAGCTTAGGGCAGGACATGGGGCAGAACATGGGGCAGGACATACGACGGGACATGGGGCAGGATATGGGGCAGGTCATGCAACAGGACATGGGGCAAGACATGGGGCTAGACATGGGGCAGGACCCTAAGCAGGATATGGGGTGGGACATGTGACGGGACATGGGGCAGTATATGGGGCGGGACATGGGGAGGGATATGGGCAGGACATGAGACAGGACATGGGGCAGGACTTAAGCAGAAAATGGTTTAAGACATGTTGCAGGACATGGGGCAGGACACGCGGCAGGACATGGGGGAGGACATTAAACATGACACAGGGCAAAATATGGGGCAGGACATGGGCAGGACATGAGACATGACCTGGAACAGGACATGGGGCAGGACATGAGGAAAGAAATAGGGCAGGACATGGGACAGGACATGGGTCAGGACATGGGATAGGACATGGGGCAGGACATGGGGCAGATCATGGGGCAGGACATGGGACAGGACATGGGTCAGGACATGGGATAGGACTTGGGGCAGAAAAATTGGCAGGACATGGGGCTGGACCTGGAACAGGCCATGGGGCAGGACATGAGGCAGGAAATGGTGCAGGGAATAGGGCAGGACATGGGGCAAGACATGGGGCAAAACGTGTTGCAGGACATGGGCAAGGACATAGAAGAGGACATTGGGCAGGACTTGGGGTACATGGGACAGGACATAGGTCATGAGCAGGACATGGGGCAGGACGTCGGTCAGGTTAGGTGCAAGACATGATAAGGACTTTGGGCATAACATAGGACATAACATGGGAAAAGACATAGGGCAGGACATAAGCAGACATGGTTGAGGACATGTTGCAGGACATGGGGGAGGACATTGTACATGACATAGGGCAAGACTTGGGGCAGGACATGAAGCAGGACATGAACCAGGACATAAGCAAGACCATGGGGCAGGACATGGTTAAGAACATGGTTTACGACATGGGGGAGGACATTGGGCATTATATAAGCCTAGACATGGAGCACGACATGTCTCAAGACATTGGTCGCTATATGGGATAGGAAATGAGGGCAGAAAATAGGGCAGGACATAGGGCAGGACCTGGAACAGGACATGGGGCAGGATATGGGGCAGGACTTGGGGTAGGACACACTGCAGGACATAGGGGAGGACATACGGCATGACATAGGGCAAGACATGGGCAGGACATGAGACAGGTCATGGGTCAGGACATAAGCTGAAAATGTTACAAGACATGTTGCAGGACATGAGACAGGACATGGGTCAGGACATAAGCTGAAAATGTTACAAGACATGTTGCAGGACATGGGGCAGGACCCGCGGCAGGACATGGGGGAGGACAAGGGTCAGGACATGGGTTTGGACATGGTGCAGAAAATGGGGCAGGACATGGGGCAGGACCTGGAAAAGGACATAGGCCGGACATGGGGCAGGACATGGGACAGGACCTGCAACAGGACATGGGTCAGGACAAAAGCAGAAAATGTTATAAGACATGTTGCAGGACATGGGGTAGGACCCGCGGCAGGACATGGGGGAGGACTTCGGGCATGACAAAGGGCAAGACATGAGGCAGAACATGGGCAGGACATGAGACAAGACACAAGTCAGGACATGGGACAGGACATTGGGCATGACATAGGGCAAGACATGGGACAGGACATGGCGCAGGACATGGGAATGGACATGGGTCAGGACATGGAATAGGACATTGGGCAGGACACCATACAGGACATGGGGCAGGACATGGGGCAGGACATACGACGGGACATGAGGCAGGACATGGGACAGGACATGAGGCAGGCCGTGGGGGAGACATGGGACATAACATTGGAAAGGACATGGAGCAGGACATGCATAAGGACATAGGGCAGGACATAGGTTAGGACATGTGGCAGGACATAGGGCAGGAAATGGGGCAGAACATGAGGCAGGACATGGGACAGGACATAGGGCACGACATGTCTCAGGACATGGGTCGCTACATGGGATAGGACATGGGGCAGGATATGAGGCAGGACTTCGGGCAGGACACACTGCAGGACATGGTGGAAGACATAAGGAATGACATAGGGCAAGATATGGGCAGAACATGAGACAGGACATCGGTCAGGACATAAGCAGAAAATGTTATAAGACATGTTGCAGGACATGGGGCAGGACCCGCGGGAGGACAAGGGGGAGGACATCGGGCATTACAAAGGGCAAGACATGGGGCAGGACATGGGCAGGACATGAGACAGGACATGGGTCAGGATATGGGATAGGACATGGGGCAGGGAGACGGGCAGGACATGGGGCAGGACATGGGGCAGAACGGGGTGCAGGACATGGGAAAGGACATATAACAGGACATTTGGCAAGAAAAGGGGGAACATGAGACAGGACATAGGTCATGGGCAGGACATGGGGCAAGACGTTGGTCAGGACATGGGGCAGGACATTGGGCATGATATAGGGCAAGACATGGGACAGGACATGGCGCAGGACATGGGGCAGGACATAGGGCAGGAAATGGGGAAGGACATTGTGCAGGACATCGTACAGGACATGGGGCAGGACATGGGGCAGGACATGCGACGGGACATGGGGCAGAAATTCGGGCAAGGCATGGGGTTGGACATGGGCAGGACAAGAGGCAGGACAGGGGACAGGACATGATACAGGCCGTGGGGAAGACATGGGACATAACATTTGAAAGGGCATGGAGCAGGACATGCATAAGGACATAAGGCAGGACATATGTTATCACATGTGGCAGAACATAGGGCAGGAAATGGGGCAGAACATGGGGCACGACATGTCTCAGGACATGTGTCGCTAAATGGGATAGGACATGAGGGCAGAAAATAGGGCAGGACATGGTGCAGGACACTCGGCAGGACATAGGGGAGGACATAAGGCCTGACATAGGGCAAGACATAGGATAAGCCATGGGGCAGAAAATAGGGCAGGACATGGGGCAGGACCTGGAACAGGACATGGATCAGGACATGGGGCAGGACAAGAGGCAGGACATGCGACGGGACATGGGGAAAGACAAAGGGCAAGAAATGGGGCAGGACATGGGCAGGACATGAGACAGGACATGGGTCAGGACATGGGATAGGACTTGGGGCAGAAAATGAGGCAGGACATGGGGCAGGACCTGGAATAGGTCATGGGGCATAACATGACGCAGGACATGGGGCAGGGAAGAAGGCAGGACATGGGGCAGGACATGGGGCAAAACGTGGTGCAGGACATGGGCAAGGACATAGAACAGGACATTGGGCAGGACATGGGGCAGGATATGGGGCAGGACATGAAACAGGACATGGGGCAAGACCATGGGGCAGGACATGGGGCAGGACATGGGGCAGGACATGAAACAGGACATGGGGCAGACATGGGGCAGGACATGGGCTAGGATATGTGGCGGGACATGTGACGGGACATGGGGAAGGACTTAAGGCAAGACATAGGGCAGGATATAAGCAGAAAATGGTTTAAGACATGTTGCAGGACATGGGCCAGGCCACGCGGCAGGACATGGGGGAGGACATTAAACATGACACAGGGCAAGACATGGGGCAGGACATGGGTAGGGACAAAAGATAGGCCATATGGCAGAAAATGGGGCAGGACATGGGGCATGACCTAGAACAGAACGTGGTCCAGGATATAGGAAAGGACATAGAATAGGAAATTGGGCAGGACATGAAGGACATGGGGAAGGACATAGGTCATGGGCAGGACATAGGGCAAGACATG
The DNA here is from genome assembly GCA_947568835.1 of Protonemura montana. Classification (NCBI taxonomy): domain Eukaryota; kingdom Metazoa; phylum Arthropoda; class Insecta; order Plecoptera; family Nemouridae; genus Protonemura; species Protonemura montana. The sequence continues at coordinate 21,607,247 of OX387604.1, read as the reverse complement.
GGACAGGACATGGGGCAGGACATTTGACAGGACATGGGTCAGAAAATGGGGCAGGACATGGGGCAGGACCTGGAACAGGACATGGGGAAGGACATGGGGCAGGACATGGGGCAGGACATGCGACAGGACATGGGGCAGGACATGGTGCAGGACATGGGGCAGGACATGGGGCTGGACCTAGAACAGGACATAGGCCGGACATGGGGCAGGACATGGGGCAGGACATGCAACAGGACATGGGGCAAGACATGGGGCTGGACATGGGGCAGGACATGGGGCAGGATATGGGGCGGGACATGTGACGGGACATGGGGCAGGATTAAGGTCAAGACATGGGGCAGGGTATAAGCAGGACATGAAAAAGGACATAGGGCAGGACATAGGCAGAAAATGGTTTAAAACATGTTGCAGGACATGGGCCAGGCCACGCGGCAGGACATGGGGGAGGACATTAAACATGACACAGGGCAAGACATGGGGCAGGACATGGGCAGGACATGAGACATGACATGGGTAGGGACAAAAGATAGGACATGGGGCAGGACCTGGAACACGACATGGGGCAGGACATGGGGCAGGACATGAAGAAGGAAATAGGGCAGGACATGGGGCAGAACGTGGTCCAGGCTATAGGAAAGGACATTTGACACGACATGGCTCAGGACATGGGATCGGACATGGGGCAGAAAATGGGGCAGGACCTGGAACAGGACATGGGGCAGGACATGGGGCAGGACATGGGGCAGGATATGCTACAGGACATGGGGCAGGACATGGGGGAGGACATTTAACATGACACAGGGCAAGATATGGGGCAGGACATGGGCAGGACATGAGACATGACCTGGAACAGGACATGGGGCAGGACATGAGGAAGGAAATAGGGCAGGACATAGGGCAGGACATGGGGCAGAACGTGGCCTAGGATATAGGAAAGGACATAGAACAGGACATTGGGCAGGACATGGGGGACATGGGGAAGGACATAGGTCATGGGCAGGACATAGGGCAGGACGTTGGTCAGGACATGGGGCAGGATATTGGGCATGACATAGGGCAAGACATGAGACAGGACATGGGGCAGGACATGGGACAGGAAATGGGTCAGGACATGGGATAGGACATGGGGCAGAAAATGGGGCAGGACATGGGGCAGGACCTGGAACAGGTCATGGGGCAGGACATGGGGCTGAACATGGTGCGGGACATGTGACGGAACATGGGGCAGAACTTAAGGCAAGACATGGGGCAGGGCATGAGCAGGACATAAGACAGGACATGGGACAGGACATGAGCAGGACAATGTTTAGGACATGTTAAAGGACATGGTGCAGGACACGCGGCAGGACATGGGGGAGGACATTGGGCATGAAATAGGGCAAGACATGGGACAAGACATGAAGCAGGACATGGGACAGGACATGGGTAAGGACATGGGATAGGAAATGGGGCAGAAAATGGTGCAGGACATGGGGCAGGACCTGGAACAGGACATGGGGCTGGACCTGGAACAGGTCATGGGGTAGGACATGAGGCAAGACATGGGGCAGGGAATAGGGCAGGACATGGGGCAGGACATGGTGCAAAACGTGGTGCAGGACATGTTCAAGGACATAGAACAGTACATTAAGCAGGACTTGGGGTACATGGGACAGGATATAGGTCAAGAGCAGGACATGGGGCAGGACGTTGGTCAGGACATGTTGCAAGACATTGGGCATGACATTGGGCAGGACATGATAAGGCCTTTGGGCAGAACATAGGACATAACATGGGAAAGGACATGGGGCAAGACATAAGCAGATATGGTTGAGGAAATGTTGCAGGACATGGGGGAGGACATTGGGCATGACATAGGGCAAGACTTGGGGCAGGACATGATGCAGGACATGAACCAGGTCATAAGCAAGCCCATGGGGCAGGACATGGTACAGAACATGGTTTAGGACATGGGGGAGAACATTGGGCATGATATAATCCTAGACATGGGACAGGACATGGAGCACGACATGTCTCAAGACATTGGTCGCTACATGGGATAGGAAATGAGGGCAGAAAATAGGGCAGGACATGGGGCAGGACCTAGAACAGGACATGGGGCAGGATATGGGGCAGGACTTGGGGTAGGACACACACTGCAGGACATGGGGGAGGACATAAGGCATGACATAGGGCAAGACATGGGCAGGACATGAGACAGGACATGGGTCAGGACATAAGCAGAAAAAGTTATAAGACATGTTGCAGGACATGGGGTAGGGAAAAGGGCAGGACATGGGGCAGGACGTTGGTCAGGACATGGGGCAGGACATTGGGCATGACATAGGGCAAGACATGGGAGAGGACATGGCGCAGGACATGGGAAAGGACATGGGTCAGGACATAAGATTGGACATGGTGCAGAAAATGGGGCAGGACATGGGCAGGACATGAGACATGACCTGGAACAGGACATGGGGCAGGACATGAGGAAGGAAATAGGGCAGGACATAGGGCAGGACATGGGGCAGAACGTGGCCTAGGATATAGGAAAGGACATAGAACAGGACATTGGGCAGGACATGGGGGACATGGGGAAGGACATAGGTCATGGGCAGGACATAGGGCAGGACGTTGGTCAGGACATGGGGCAGGATATTGGGCATGACATAGGGCAAGACATGAGACAGGACATGGGGCAGGACATGGGACAGGACATGGGTCAGGACATGGGATAGGACATGGGGCAGAAAATGGGGCAGGACATGGGGCAGGACCTGGAACAGGTCATGGGGCAGGACATGGGGCTGAACATGGGGCGGGACATGTGACGGAACATGGGGCAGAACTTAAGGCAAGACATGGGGCAGGACATGAGCAGGACATAAGACAGGACATGGGACAGGACATGAGCAGGACAATGTTTAGGACATGTTAAAGGACATGGTGCAGGACACGCGGCAGGACATGGGGGAGGACATTGGGCATGAAATAGGGCAAGACATGGGACAAGACATGAAGCAGGACATGGGACAGGACATGGGTAAGGACATGGGATAGGAAATGGGGCAGAAAATGGTGCAGGACATGGGGCAGGACCTGGAACAGGACATGGGGCTGGACCTGGAACAGGTCATGGGGTAGGACATGAGGCAAGACATGGGGCAGGGAATAGGGCAGGACATGGGGCAGGACATGGTGCAAAACGTGGTGCAGGACATGTTCAAGGACATAGAACAGGACATTAAGCAGGACTTGGGGTACATGGGACAGGATATAGGTCAAGAGCAGGACATGGGGCAGGACGTTGGTCAGGACATGTTGCAAGACATTGGGCATGACATTGGGCAGGACATGATAAGGCCTTTGGGCAGAACATAGCAGGGACCCGAACCGGAACCGAAACCGGAACCGGAACCCGAAAAAACCCGTATTTTCTTGGAACCGAAACCGGAACCAGAACCGTTATTATTAATTTCCAAGAACCGGAACCGGAACCGGAACCCTTATTAAATCATGGGTTCTTTTCGGTTCCTTAAAGGTTCCATAAAGGTTCCGAAGTTATATTGAGATTTCAGAAATTCAGATTAAAATTATTTGCTTATTATGTTTACAACTTTTTTGTTTTTAATTTTTCCACACGAAAAAAAAATGTTTCACTGGTTTGTTCCGAAAACATCCATTGACTCATCTTGTATCCACAATTTTGTTTGGGGAAAACACAAGGCATTTTCGAGAGTATTTCTTTATAAATGACCACACCGCTCTGAGAAGCGTTCTTTGGTGGTGCCCTAGCAGCCAGCTACTTTGTTTTATATCTGATAAGCTATAATCCTCGTATCCTGCCGACTCGACTCACTCGTGGGCCAGCGCGGGTAATAGCTTGTTTCATAATATGCTAGCGTATGTTAGATTGTATAACGAACAGATCCGAGCGACCAGCCAGTTTGGTCGAGTTTTCGCTATTTCTGGAATTTGTCCTGTTTCATAATGTCCGTAAGATGTGTCTTAACTCATAAGAGACCTCATAAAGGAGGCATAGTTGGGGAAGATCGTTTTGAAATCGATCTTTTAAAAAGATCAAGATCGTCTTCAAAAAACGATCGCGATCGAAGATCGAAGTTCGCGATCGTTTTTTTTTTACGGTCATATTCAAATTCGTTTCTATAAAAGATCAAGATCGTTTTCGAAAAAAAATCTTGTGATCAATTAGGTAGAGAAACAAAGTTAATGTTACAGTCTCTGCGTGAAAGATGGCCGCCAAATGGCCACCTTACCGACAAAAATGCAGATTATCGGAACATCACGTTAAGTGGAGCCACTGTCGTATGAAATTTCATTTCGATATTTATCGTGGTTACTCGCTTTTGAATATCGTTACATGTATATCAATCGTTGAGGTTAACATTGATGAAGATTTTTTTGAGCTTGTAAGGTCTAAAAAGCGAGATTGTGCACGCATATCGGCGTGCAATGGTGTTTCCTACGTTTAATCGCGAATGCTGTAAGTGTCAAACTATTTCAAACCTCGGGGAACTAGAAGGTACGTTGAAAACACCGATTGGGTCCCACGAAGAGTTCATAATGTTCATATCGTTACCTACCGTTTATCGGAAAAAGTTTAGGATGTATTGTTAAAATGCTCTGGCCATTCACTCTTACCTTCATGTACCTTTTCAAATTTGAAGAGCTGGTGCTGTTAGCTGCAATTTCCTTATGCACCGGCATCCACAATAAACACTTTACTTTGAAAACCACCCCGAGATCGGGAACATTTCCCTCGTGGAGAAAAAAGAATTTCTTTAAATTTTCCCACGGCAGAGCATTGGTCTCCGTGGCCGCGAAATCGTGATTGACCACTTTGTCTCCGTCACCCGAATCAATCGAACTCATTAAATTAAAAAAAAAATAAATAAACACGGCTTGCTTCGACCAAGCGGGAGCAACGAGTGGGTGGAAATTCTCAGTGGTACAACCGTGCCTTATTCGATGAAATTAAAAGTAAGTTAAGAACACCTTATATACGAAAAATGTGAGAAATATTATCTATGGTTGACATCGGTGATAGAGAAATGTTATGAAATTTCAGCAGAAAACTCAACCTGCGAACTTGTAACGTTAGGTCGTTAGCTTGGCTAGCAGCGTATTCGTAGGTTCTCTTGAATATCCATAGAGCTCGGAGTACCATCGACTCGCTTATCGCGCTTCTACCCTTTGTCGGTCAGCGCCGACAAAGCAACGCGACAGTATGGAACAAAGACAACCACGTAAAGGGTGGATTTTTTCTAGTTACTGAATGAGAAATTGTAGGCAAAATAGAACATTTACGACGAATTTTATGCTTGATGGAATGTATTGCCGTTTAGGATTTTTGGCATAAAATCCCCCCCCCCCCCCTCACCGCCTACCAACAAGGGCCCATTGGAAAGGTTTGCTGACAGCCTTTTGAGTCTTAGATCCGCCCCTGAGCGCACACACAGCTCATTCCGAATGAGTCAATCACCAATATCCAGCTAAAGCTCGATTCGAAAATGCAAACACATCTCTTACTGCTAAGTGCTAATACCCGTGTTAGTATCTTTTCGAAATAAGAACTGCTAGACTCAATATTTTCGATCGTCGCCTACGATTTACATGGAAAGGATGAGAGAGTTGAGGCTAATGGGTTTCCAGCGTACATTTTTGTCCAACAACCCAGCAAGAAATGATTATGGAAATGAAACGATCGTGCTCAAATTTCAATTGCCAAGTGTTGTTCAACTATAAACATAAAAAAGGAACGACTGTGCAAACGATCTTGATCTTTTAAAACGATCTTTTAAAATGATCTTTTGAAAGATCGTAAAAAATTCGATCGCGATCAAATTAAAAGATCGTGTTACACAAAAAAGATCGCGATCAGTTCGAAGATCACTTAAAAAAGGATCGCGATCGCACGATCGCGATCCTTTTAAAAGATCCTTCCCCAACTATGAAAGGAGGGATGCAAATCATACTCGTTGAGACTTTAGCTCAGTGTTGGCGAAATCGTGGTTACAATAATAATTATAATAATAATGTTTTTTATTCCGTTTAAACACATCGTGCCATTTGGAAAGTTCAAAGTATTACATTTAGGTGACCAACAATTTAACAACATATACGTCTTATGTATCCATAGCAACATTTTTAGGTACTATAATATTTACATTTACACTACAATTTTTCATTGTCTCTACCTTATACAATAAAAAATCTTTTATAGTCTAAAAACATTTTTTAAGTAGAAAATTCTTGAGCACAATTTTGAATTTCTTGTCCTTTTTGATTTGAAGATCCGCCGGCAATGCCCTATAAAGCTCACAACCCGCATAGGTGGGCCCCCTTTTATAATTTTGAAAAGTTGGTTTATCCATGGTTTTTAGACTCATGTCTATTTAATTTATCCTTAGCACAAGTTTTTAGAAAAACTAATTGAACTGGGTTTTGAATGCTAAGTAAAGGGCTACTAAATTTCCCGACGTTTCGCAACATATACTAGTTACTTCTTCAGAGGTTTGAGCAGTCCTGACAATTTTCCGATAATATCCAGTTTATAGTTAATTTTATGTCTAGTGTTAAATAACCCTTTGCCTGTCCCCATCAGAGTGTAACCGTAAATCCATTTCTTTACATTTTTTACTTGATAGCCTCAAACAAACTAACCCCTTGTCGAGCATGCTTTGTCTTATAGAGATGGACTAGCCTGCCTTTTTTACTCCGTACATAGTAGTACTGTGTAACTCTACTGGTGCAGAGAAATTGAATCAAAAAAATTACTACGACTTCGTTACACTCCTATCTTTTATGCAACTGGCTTCGTGTGCTTTGAAACCCAATGTAAGGTAAAAGACCTGTCCCTGGCAGATGGAAAAACAAAACTAAGTGTCACTAATAACCACTAAAACTTGAACCTGTACAACAGCAAAATTTAAAAAAAATAACGCTTTATTTATTAAGTGGAACCGGAATCTTTTTATAATTAAAGCCGGAATCAGAACCCTTATTTGAGAAAATTAGGAACCGGAACCGGAACCCCTCTTCACAATATGGAACCGGAACCGAAACCGGAACCTTTAAAAACGTAAAACCGGAACCAGAACCAGAACCCTAATTTGAAAAAATTAGGAACCGGAACCGGAACCAGAACCTTTAATCATTTCGGTTCGGGTCCCTGGAACATAGGACATAACATGGGAAAGGACATGGGGCAAGACATAAGCAGATATGGTTGAGGAAATGTTGCAGGACATGGGGGAGGACATTGGGCATGACATAGGGCAAGACTTGGGGCAGGACATGATGCAGGACATGAACCAGGTCATAAGCAAGCCCATGGGGCAGGACATGGTACAGAACATGGTTTAGGACATGGGGGAGAACATTGGGCATGATATAATCCTAGACATGGGACAGGACATGGAGCACGACATGTCTCAAGACATTGGTCGCTACATGGGATAGGAAATGAGGGCAGAAAATAGGGCAGGACATGGGGCAGGACCTAGAACAGGACATGGGGCAGGATATGGGGCAGGACTTGGGGTAGGACACACACTGCAGGACATGGGGGAGGACATAAGGCATGACATAGGGCAAGACATGGGCAGGACATGAGACAGGACATGGGTCAGGACATAAGCAGAAAAAGTTATAAGACATGTTGCAGGACATGGGGTAGGGAAAAGGGCAGGACATGGGGCAGGACGTTGGTCAGGACATGGGGCAGGACATTGGGCATGACATAGGGCAAGACATGGGAGAGGACATGGCGCAGGACATGGGAAAGGACATGGGTCAGGACATAAGATTGGACATGGTGCAGAAAATGGGGCAGGACATGGGCAGGACATGAGACATGACCTGGAACAGGACATGGGGCAGGACATGAGGAAGGAAATAGGGCAGGACATAGGGCAGGACATGGGGCAGAACGTGGCCTAGGATATAGGAAAGGACATAGAACAGGACATTGGGCAGGACATGGGGGACATGGGGAAGGACATAGGTCATGGGCAGGACATAGGGCAGGACGTTGGTCAGGACATGGGGCAGGATATTGGGCATGACATAGGGCAAGACATGAGACAGGACATGGGGCAGGACATGGGACAGGACATGGGTCAGGACATGGGATAGGACATGGGGCAGAAAATGGGGCAGGACATGGGGCAGGACCTGGAACAGGTCATGGGGCAGGACATGGGGCTGAACATGGGGCGGGAAATGTGACGGAACATGGGGCAGAACTTAAGGCAAGACATGGGGCAGGACATGAGCAGGACATAAGACAGGACATGGGACAGGACATAAGCAGGACAATGTTTAGGACATGTTAAAGGACATGGTGCAGGACACGCGGCAGGACATGGGGGAGGACATTGGGCATGAAATAGGGCAAGACATGGGACAAGACATGAAGCAGGACATGGGACAGGACATGGGTAAGGACATGGGATAGGAAATGGGGCAGAAAATGGTGCAGGACATGGGGCAGGACCTGGAACAGGACATGGGGCTGGACCTGGAACAGGTCATGGGGTAGGACATGAGGCAAGACATGGGGCAGGGAATAGGGCAGGACATGGGGCAGGACATGGGGCAAAACGTGGTGCAGGACATGGGCAAGGACATAGAACAGGACATTGGGCACGACTTGGGGTACATGGGACAGGACATACGTCATGAGCAGGACATGGGGCAGAACGTTGGTCAGGACATGGTGCAAGACATTGGGCATGAAATGGGGCAGGACATGATTAGGCCTTTGGGCAGAACATTGGACATAGCATGGGAAAGGACATGGGGCAGGACATAAGCAGAAATGGTTGAGGAAATGTTGCAGGACATGGGGGAGGACTTTGGGCATGACATAGGGCAAGACTTGGGGCAGGACATGAAGCAGGACATGAACCAGGTCATAAGCAAGACCATGGGGCAGGACATGGTACAGAACATTGTTTAGGACATGGGGACATAGGACATTAGGACATTGGGCATGATATAAGCCTAGACATGGGACAGGACATGGAGCACGACATGTCTCAAGACATTGGTCGCTACATGGGATAGGAAATAAGGGCAGAAAATAGGGCAGGACATGGGGCAGGACCTGGAACAGGACATGGGGCAGGATATGGGGCAGGACTTAGGGTAGGACACACTGCAGGACATGGGGGAGGTCATAAGGCATGACATAGGGCAAGACATGGGCAGGACATGAGACAGGACATGGGTCAGGACATGGGGCAGGACATTGGGCATGACATAGGCCAAGACATGGGACAGGACATTGCGCAGGACATGGGAAAGGACATGGGTCAGGACATAGGATTGGACATGGTGCAGAAAATGGGGCAGGACATGGGGCAGGACCTGGAACAGGACATAGGCCGGACAGGGGGCAGGATATGGGGCAGGACATGCAACAGGACATGGGGCAAGACCATGGGGCAGGACATGGTACAGAACATGGTTTAGGACATGGGGGAGGACATTGGGCAGGACATGCACCAGGACATGGGGTAAGACATGGGGCTGGACATGGGGCAGGACATGGGGCAGGACATGAAACAGGACATGGGGCAAGACATGGGGCTGGACATGGGGCAGGACATGGGGCAGGATATGGGGCGGGACATGTGACGGGACATGGGGCAGGACTTAAGGCAAGACATGGGGCAGGATATAAGCAGGACATGAAAAAGGACATGGGGCAGGACATAAGCAGAAAATGGTTTAAGACATGTTGCAGGACATGGGCCAGGCCACGCGGCAGGACATGGGGGAGGACATTAAACATGACACAGGGCAAGACATGGGGCAGGACATGGGCAGGACATGAGACATGACATGGGTAGGGACAAAAGATAGGACATGGGGCAGAAAATGGGGCAGGACATGGGGCAGGACCTGGAACAGGACATGGGGCAGGACATATGGCAGGACATGAAGAAGGAAATGGGGCAGGACATGGGGCAGGACATGAAACAGAACGTGGTCCAGGATATAGGAAAGGACATAGAATAGGAAATCGGGCAGGACATGGGGGACATGGAGAAGGACATAGGTCATGGGCAGGACATAGGGCAAGACATGGGACAGGACATGGGGCAGGACAATTGACAGAAAATGGGTCAGGACATGGGATAGGACATGGGGCAGAAAATGGGGCAGGACCCAGAACAGGACATAGGCCGGACATGGGGCAGGACATGGGGCAGGACATGCAACAGGACATGAAGCAAGACATGGGGCTGGACATGGGGCAGGACATGGGGCAGGATATGGGGCGGGACATGTGACGGGACATGGGGCAGGATTTAAGGCAAGACATGGGGCAGGGTATAAGCAGGACATGAAAAAAAACATGGGGCAGGACATAAGCAGAAAATGGTTTAAGACATGTTGCAGGACATGGGCCAGGCCACGCGTCAGGACATGGGGGAGGACATTTAACATGACACAGGGCAAGACATGGGGTAGGACATGGGCAGGACATGAGACATGACATGGGTAGGGACAAAAGATAGGACATGGGGCAGGACCTGGAACACGACTTGGGGCAGGATATAGTGCAGGACATGAAGAAGGAAATAGGGCAGGACATGGGGCAGAACGTGGTCCAGGATATAGGAAAGGACATGGAATAGGACATTGGGCAGGACATGGGGGACATGGGGAAGGACATAGGTCATGGGCAGGACATAGGGCAGGACGTTGGTCAGGACATGGGGCAGAAAATTGGGCATGACATAGTGCAAGACATGGGACAGGACATGGGGCAGGACATTTGACAGGACATGGGTCAGGACATGGGATCGGACATTGGGCAGAAAATGGGGCAGGACATGGGGCAGGACCTGGAACAGGACATGGGGCAGGATATAGGAAAGGACATAGAACAGGACATTGGGCAGGACATGGGGAAGGACATAGGTCATGGGCAGGACATAGGGCAGGACGTTGGTCAGGACATGGGGCAGGATATTGGGCAAAACATAGGGCAAGACATGAGACAGGACATGGGGCAGGACATGGGACAGGTCATGGGTCAGGACATGGGATAGGACATGGGGCAGAAAATGGGGCAGGACATGGGGCAGGACCTGGAACAGGACATGGGGCAGGACATGGGGCTGAAAATGGGGTGGGACATGTAACGGAACATGGGGCAGAACTTAAGGCAAGACATGGGGCAGGACATGAGCATGACATAAGACAGGACATGGGACAGGACATGAGCAGGACATGGTTTAGGACTTGTTAAAGGACATGGTGCAGGACACGCGGCAGCACATGGGGGAGGACATTGGGCATGAAATAGGGCAAGACATGGGACAAGACATGAAGCAGGACATGGGACAGGACATGGGTAAGGACATGGGATAGGACAAGGGGCAGAAAATGGTGCAGGACATGGGGCAGGACCTGGAACAGGACATGGGGCTGGACCTGGAACAGGTCATGTGGTAGGACATGAGGCAGGACATGGGGCAGGACATGGGGCAGGACGTTGGTCAGGACATGGTGCAAGACATTGGGCATGACATTGGGCAGGACATGATTAGGCCTTTGGGCAGAACATAGGACATAACATGGGAAAGGACATGGGGCAGGACATAAGCAGATATGGTTGAGGAAATGTTGCAGGACATGGGGGAGGACATTGGGCATGACATAGGGCAAGACTTGGGGCAGGACATGAAGCAGGACATGAACCAGGTCATAAGCAAGACCATGGGGCAGGACATGGTACAGAACATTGTTTAGGACATGGGGGAGAACATTGGGCATGATATAAGCCTAGACATGGGACAGGACATGGAGCACGACATGTCTCAAGACATTGGTCGCTACATGGGATAGGAAATGAGGGCAGAAAATAGGGCAGGACATGGGGCAGGACCTGGAACAGGACATGGGGCAGCATATAGGGCACGACTTGGGGTAGGACACACTGCAGGACATGGGGGAGGAAATAAGGCATGACATAGGGCAAGACATGTTGCAGGACATGGGGTAGGGAAAAGGGCAGGACATGGGGCAGGACGTTGGTCAGGACATGGGGCAGGACATTGGGCATGACATAGGGCAAGACATGGGACAGGACATGGCGCAGGACATGGGAAAGGACATGGGTCAGGACATAGGATTGGACATGGTGCAGAAAATGGGGCACGACATGGGGCAGGACCTGGAACAGGACATAGGCCGGACATGGGGCAGGATATGGGGCAGGACATGCAACAGGACATGGGGCAAGACCATGGGGCAGGACATGGTACAGAACATGGTTTAGGACATGGGGGAGGACATTGGGCAGGACATGCAACAGGACATGGGGTAAGACATGGGGCTGGACATATGGCAGGACATGGGGCAGGACATGAAACAGGACATGTTGCAAGACATGGGGCTGGACATGGGGCAGGACATGGGGCAGGATATGGGGCAAGACATGTGACGGGACATGGGGCAGGACTTAAGGCAAGACATGGGGCAGGATATAAGCAGGACATGAAAAAGGACATGGAGCAGGACATAAGCAGAAAATGGTTTAAGACATGTTGCAGGACATGGGCCAGGCCACGCGGCAGGAAATGGGGGAGGACATTTAACATGACACGGGGCAAGACATGGGGCAGGACATGGGCAGGACATGAGACATGACATGGGTAGGGACAAAAGATAGGACATGGGGCAGAAAATGGGGCAGGACATGGGGCAGGACCTGGAACAGGACATGGGGCAGGACATATGGCAGGACATGAAGAAGGAAATAGGGCAGGACATGGGGCAGGACATGGAACAGAACGTGGTCCAGGATATAGGAAAGAACATAGAATAGGAAATCGGGCAGGACATGGGGGACATGAGGAAGGTCATGGGGCAGGACATTTGACAGGACATGGGTCAGGACATGGGATAGAACATGGGGCAGAAAATGGGGCAGGACATGGGGCAGGACCTGGAACAGGACATGGGGCAGGACATGGGGCAGGACATGGAACAGGTTATGCAACAGGACATGGGGCAGGACATGGGGCAGGACATGGGGCAGGACATGGGGCTGGACCTAGAACAGGACATAGGCCGGACATGGGGCAGGACATGGGGCAGGACATGCAACAGGACATGGGGCAAGACATGGGGCTGGACATGGGGCAGGACATGGGGCAGGATATGGGGCGGGACATGTGACGGGACATGGGGCAGGATTTAAGGCAAGACATGGGGCAGGGTATAAGCAGGACATGAAAAAGGACATGGGGCAGGACATAAGCAGAAAATGGTTTTAGACATGTTGCAGGACATGGGCCAGTCCACGCGGCAGGACATGGGGGAGGACATTAAACATGACACAGGGCAAGACATGGGGCAGGACATGGGCAGGACATGAGACATGACATGGGTAGGGACAAAAGATAGGACATGGGGCAGGACCTGGAACACGACATGGGGCAGGACATGGGGCAGGACATGAAGAAGGAAATAGGGCAGGACATTGGGCAGAACGTGGTCCAGGATATAGAAAAGGACATAGAATAGGACATTGGGCAGGACATGGGGGACATAGGGAAGGACATAGGTCATGGGCAGGACATAGGTCAGGACGTTGGTCAGGACATGGGGCAGAACATTGGGCATGACAAAGTGCAAGACATGTGACAGGACATGGGTCAGGACATGGGATCGGACATGGGGCAGAAAATGGGGCAGGACATGGGGCAGGACCTGGAACAGGACATGGGGCAGGACATGGGGCAGGACATGGGGGGGAACATTAAACATGACACAGGGCAGGATATGGGGCAGGACATGGGCAGGAAATGAGACATGACCTGGAACAGGACATGGGGCAGGACATGGGGCAGGACATGGGGCAGAACGTGGTCCAGGATATAGGAAAGGACATAGAACAGGACATTGGGCAGGACATGGGGGACATGGGGAAGGACATAGGTCATGGGCAGGACATAGGGCAGAACGTTGGTCAGGACATGGGGCAGGATATTGGGCATGACATAGGGCAAGACATGAGACAGGACATGGTGCAGGACATGGGACAGGACATGGGTCAGGACATGGGATAGGACACGGTTCAGAAAATGGGGCAGGTCATGGGGCAAAACCTGGAACAGGACATGGGGCAGGACATGGGGCTGATTATGAGCAGGACATAAGACAGGACATGGGACAGGACATGAGCAGGACATGGTTTAGGACATGTTAAATGACATGTTGCAGGACACGCGGCAGGACATAGGGGAGGACATTGGGCATGAAATAGGGCAAGACATGGGGCAAGACATGAAGCAGGACATGGGACAGGACATTGGTAAGGACATGGGATAGGACATGGCGCAGAAAATAGTGCAGGACATGGGGCAGGACCTGGAACAGGACATGGGGCTGGACCTGGAACAGGTCATGGGGCAGGACATGAGGCAGGACATGGGGCAGGGAATAGGGCAGGACATGGGGCAGGACATGGGGCAAAACGTGGTGCAGGACATGGGCAAGGACATAGAACAGGACATTGGGCACGACTTGGGGTACATGGGACAGGACATAGGTCATGAGCAGGACATGGGGCAGAACGTTGGTCAGGACATGGTGCAAGACATTGGGCATGAAATGGGGCAGGACATGATTAGGCCTTTGGGCAGAACATTGGACATAGCATGGGAAAGGACATGGGGCAGGACATAAGCAGATTTGGTTGAGGAAATGTTGCAGGACATGGGGGAGGACTTTAGGCATGACATAGGGCAAGACTTGGGGCAGGACATGAAGCAGGACATGAACCAGGTCATAAGCAAGACCATGGGGCAGGACATGGTACAGAACATTGTTTAGGACATGGGGGAGAACATTGGGCATGATATAAGCCTAGACATGGGACAGGACATGGAGCACGACATGTCTCAAGACATTGGTCGCTACATGGGATAGGAAATGAGGGCAGAAAATAGGGCAGGACATGTGGCAGGACCTGGAACAGGACATGGGGCAGGATATGGGGCAGGACTTAGGGTAGGACACACTGCAGGACATGGGGGAGGTCATAAGGCATGACATAGGGCAAGACATGGGCAGGACATGAGACAGGACATGGGTCAGGACATAAGCAGAAAAAGTTATAAGACATGTTGCAGGACATGGGGTAGGGAAAAGGGCAGGACATGGGGCAGGACGTTGGTCAGGACATGGGGCAGGACATTGGGCATGACATAGGCCAAGACATGGGACAGGACATGGCGCAGGACATGGGAAAGGACATGGGTCAGGACATAGGATTGGACATGGTGCAGAAAATGGGGCAGGACATGGGGCAGGACCTAGAACAGGACATAGGCCGGACAGGGGGCAGGATATGGGGCAGGACATGCAACAGGACATGGGGCAAGACCATGGGGCAGGACATGGTACAGAACATGGTTTAGGACATGGGGGAGGACATTGGGCTGGACATGGGGCAGGACATGGGCCAGACCACGCGGCAGGACATGGGGGAGGACATTAAACATGACACAGGGCTAGACATGGGGCAAAACATGGGCAGGACATGAGACATGACATGGGTAGGGACAAAAGATAGGACATGGGGCAGGACCTGGAACACGACTTGGGGCAGGATATAGTGCAGGACATGGAGAAGGAAATAGGGCAGGACATGGGGCAGAACGTGGTCCAGGATATAGGAAAGGACATAGAATAGGACATTGGGCAGGACATGGGGGACATGGGGAAGGACATAGGTCATGGGCAGGACATAGGGCAGGACGTTGGTCAGGACATGGGGCAGAAAATTGGGCATGACATAGTGCAAGACATGGGACAGGACATGGGGCAGGACATTTGACAGGACATGGGTCAGGACATGGGATCGGACATTGGGCAGAAAATGGGGCAGGACATGGGGCAGGACCTGGAACAGGACATGGGGCAGGATATAGGAAAGGACATAGAACAGGACATTGGGCAGGACATGGGGAAGGACATAGGTCATGGGCAGGACATAGGGCAGGACGTTGGTCAGGACATGGGGCAGGATATTGGGCAAAACATAGGGCAAGACATGAGACAGGACATGGGGCAGGACATGGGACAGGTCATGGGTCAGGACATGAGATAGGACATGGGGCAGAAAATGGGGCAGGACATGGGGCAGGACCTGGAACAGGACATGGGGCAGGACATGGGGCTGAACATGGGGTGGGACATGTAACGGAACATGGGGCAGAACTTAAGGCAAGACATGGGGCAGGACATGAGCATGACATAAGACAGGACATGGGACAGGACATGAGCAGGACATGGTTTAGGACTTGTTAAAGGACATGGTGCTGGACACGCGGCAGGACATGGGGGAGGACATTGGGCATGAAATAGGGCAAGACATGGGACAAGACATGATGCAGGACATGGGACAGGACATGGGTAAGGACATGGGATAGGACAAGGGGCAGAAAATGGTGCAGGACGTGGGGCAGGACCTGGAACAGGACATGGGGCTGGACCTGGAACAGGTCATGGGGTAGGACATGAGGCAGGACATGGGGCAGGGAATAGGGCAGGACATGGGGCAGGACATGGAGCAAAACGTGGTGCAGGACATGGGCAAGGACATAGAACAGGACATTGGGCAGGACTCGGGGTACATGGGACAGGACATAGGTCAAGAGCAGGACATGGGGCAGGACGTTGGTCAGGACATGGTGCAAGACATTGGGCATGACATTGGGCAGGACATGATTAGGCCTTTGGGCAGAACAAAGGACATAACATGGGAAAGGACATGGGGCAGGACATAAGCAGATATGGTTGAGGAAATGTTGCAGGACATGGGGGAGGACATTGGGCATGACATAGGGCAAGACTTGGGGCAGGACATGATGCAGGACATTAACCAGGTCATAAGCAAGACCATGGGGCAGGACATGGTACAGAACATGGTTGAGGACATGGGGGAGAACATTGGGCATGATATAAGGCTAGACATGGGACAGGACATGTAGCAAGACATGTCTCAAGACATTGGTCGCTACATAGGATAGGAAATGAGGGCAGAAAATAGGGCAGGACATGGGGCAGGACCTGGAACAGGACATGGGGCAGCATATAGAGCACGACTTGGGGTAGGACACACTGCAGGACATGGGGGAGGAAATAAGGCATGACATAGGGCAAGACATGTTGCAGGACATGGGGTAGGGAAAAGGGCAGGACATGGGGCAGGACGTTGGTCAGGACATGGGGCAGGACATTGGGCATGACATAGGGCAAGACATGGGACAGGACATGGCGCAGGACATGAAAAAGGACATGGGTCAGGACATAGGATTGGACATGGTGCAGAAAATGGGGCAGGACATGGGGCAGGACCTGGAACAGGACATAGGCCGGACATGGGGCAGGATATGGGGCAGGACATGCAACAGGACATGGGGCAAGACCATGGGGCAGGACATGGTACAGAACATGGTTTAGGACATGGGGGAGGACATGGGGCAGGACATGAAACAGGACATGAAAAAGGACATGGAGCAGGACATAAGCAGAAAATGGTTTAAGACATGTTGCAGGACATGGGCCAGGCCACGCGGCAGGAAATGGGGGAGGACATTTAACATGACACAGGGCAAGACATGGGGCAGGACATGGGCAGGACATAAGACATGACATAGGTAGGGACAAAAGATAGGACATGGGGCAGAAAATGGGGCAGGACATGGGGCAGGACCTGGAACAGGACATGGGGCAGGACATATGGCAGGACATGAAGAAGGAAATAGGGCAGGACATGGGGCAGGACATGGAACAGAACGTGGTCCAGGATATAGGAAAGAACATAAAATAGGAAATCGGGCAGGACATGGGGGACATGAGGAAGGTCATGGGGCAGGACATTTGACAGGACATGGGTCAGGACATGGGATAGAACATGGGGCAGAAAATGGGGCAGGACATGGGGCAGGACCTGGAACAGGACATGGGGCAGGACATAGAACAGGTTATGCAACAGGACATGGGGCAGGACATGGGGCAGGACATGGGGCAGGACATGGGGCTGGACCTAGAACAGGACATAGGCCGGACATGGGGCAGGACATGGGGCAGGACATGCAACAGGACATGGGGCAAGACATGGGGCTGGACATGGGGCAGGACATGGGGCAGGATATGGGGCGGGACATGTGACGGGACATGGGGCAGGATTTAAGGCAAGACATGGGGCAGGGTATAAGCAGGACATGAAAAAGGACATGGGGCAGGACATAAGCAGAAAATGGTTTTAGACATGTTGCAGGACATGGGCCAGTCCACGCGGCAGGACATGGGGGAGGACATTAAACATGACACAGGGCAAGACATGGGGCAGGACATGGGCAGGACATGAGACATGACATGGGTAGGGACAAAAGATAGGACATGGGGCAGGACCTGGAACACGACATGGGGCAGGACATGGGGCAGGACATGAAGAAGGAAATAGGGCAGGACATTGGGCAGAACGTGGTCCAGGATATAGAAAAGGACATAGAATAGGACATTGGGCAGGACATGGGGGACATAGGGAAGGACATAGGTCATGGGCAGGACATAGGTCAGGACGTTGGTCAGGACATGGGGCAGAACATTTGGCATGACAAAGTGCAAGACATGGGACAGGACATGGGTCAGGACATGGGATCGGACATGGGGCAGAAAATGGGGCAGGACATGGGGCAGGACCTGGAACAGGACATGGGGCAGGACATGGGGCAGGACATGGGGGGGAACATTAAACATGACACAGGGCAGGATATGGGGCAGGACATGGGCAGGACATGAGACATGACCTGGAACAGGACATGGGGCAGGACATGAGGAAGGAAATAGGGCAGGACATGGGGCAGGACATGGGGCAGAACGTGGTCCAGGATATAGGAAAGGACATAGAACAGGACATTGGGCAGGACATGGGGGACATGGGGAAGGACATAGGTCATGGGCAGGACATAGGGCAGGACGTTGGTCAGGACATGGGGCATGACATAGGGCATGACATAGGGCAAGACATGAGACAGGACATGGGGCAGGACATAGGACAAGACATGGGTCAGGACATGGGATAGGACATGGGGCAGAAAATGGGGCAGGACATGGGGCAGGACCTGGAACAGGACATGGGGCAGGACATGAGGCTGAACATGGGACGGGACATGTGACGGAACATGGGGCAGGACATGAGCAGGACATAAGACAGGACATGGGACAGGACAGGAGCAGAACATGGTGCAGGACACGCGGCAGGACATGGGGGAGGACATTGGGCATGAAATAGGGCAAGACATGGGACAAGACATGAAGCAGGACATGGGACAGGACATGGGTAAGGACATGGGATAGGACATGGGGCAGAAAATGGTGCAGGACATGGGGCAGGACATGGAACAGGACATGGGGCTGGACCTGGAACAGGTCATGGGGTAAGACATGAGGCAGGACATGGGGCAGGACATTGGGCATGACATAGGGCAAGACATGGGGCAGGACATGGAGCAGGACATGAACCAGGACATAAGCAAGACCATGGGGCAGGACATGGTACAGAACATGGGTTAGGACATGGGGGAGGACATTGGGCATGACATAGAAATAGACATGGGACAGGACATGGAGCACGACATGTCTCAAGACATGGGTCGCTACATGGGATAGGAAATGAGGGCAGAAAATAGGGCAGGACGTTGGGCAGGACCTGGAACAGGACATGGGGCAGGATATGGGGCAGGACTTGGGGCAGGACACACTGCAGGACATGGGGGAAGACATAAAGCATGACATAGGGCAAGACATAGGCAGGACATGGGCAGGACATGAGACAGGACATGGGTCATGATATGGGACAGGACATGGGGCAGGGAAAAGGGCAGGACATGGGGCAGGGCATGGGGCAGAACGGGGTGCAGGACATGGGATAGGACATATAACAGGACATTGGACAAGAAAAGGGGGAAGAAGAGACAGGACATTGGTCATGGGCAGGACATGGGGCAGGACGTTGGTCAGGACATGGGGCAGGACATTGGGCATGACATAGGGCAAGGGATGGGACAGGACATGGCGCAGGACATGGGAAAGGACATGGGTCAGGACATGGGATTGGACATGGTGCAGAAAATGGGGCAGGACATGGGGTAGGACCTAGAACAGGACTTAGGCCGGACATGGGGCAGGACATAGGCCGGACATGCAACAGGACATGGGGCAAGACATGGGGCTGGACATGGGGCAGGACATGGGGCAGGATAAAAGCAGGACATGAAAAAGGACATGGGGCAGGACATAAGCAGAAAATGGTTTAAGACATGTTGCAGGACATGGGCCAGGCCACGCGGCAGGACACGGGGGAGGACATTAAACATGACACAGGGCAAGACATGGGGCAGGACATGGGCAGGACATGAGACATGACATGGGTAGGGACAAAAGATAGGACATGGGGCAGAAAATGGGGCAGGACATGGGGCAGGACCTGGAACAGGACATGGGGCAGTACATGGGGCAGAACGTGGTCCAGGATATAGGAAAGGACATAGAATAGAACAATGGGCAGGACATGGGAGACATGGGGAAGGACATAGGTCATGGGCAGGACATAGGGCAGGACGTTGGTCAGGACATGGGGCAGAACATTGGGCATGACATAGGGCAAGACATGGGACAGGACATGGGGCAGGACATCTGACAGGACATGGGTCAGGACATGGGATAGGACATGGGGCAGAAAATGGGGCAGAACATGGGGCAGGACCTGGAACAGGACATGGGGCAGGACATAGGGCAGGACATGGGGCAGGACATGCGACAGGACATGGGGCAGGACATAGGGGAGGACATTAAACATGACACAGGGCAAGATATGGGGCAGGACATGGGGCAGAACGTGGTCCAGGATATAGGAAAGGACATAGAACAGGACATTGGGCAGGACATGGGGGACATGGGGAAGGGCATAGGTCATGGGCAGGACATAAGGCAGGACGTTGGTCAGGACATGGGGCAGGATATTGGGCATGACATAGGGCAAGACATGAGACAGGACATGGGGCAGGACATGGAACAGGACATGGGTCAGGACATGGGATAGGACATGGGGCAGAAAATGGGGCAGGACATGGGGCAGGACCTGGAACAGGACATGGGGCAGGACATGGGGCTGAACATGGGGCGGGACATGTGACTGAACATGTGGCAGAACTTAAGGCAAGACATGGGGCAGGACATGAGCAGGATATAAGACAGGACATGGGCCAGGACATGAGCAGGACATGGTTTAGGACATGTAAAAGGACATGGTGCAGGACACGCGGCAGGACATGGGGGAGGACATTGGGCATGAAATAGGGCAAGACATGGGGCAAGACATGAAGCAGGACATGGGACAGGACATGGGGCAGGACCTGGAACAGGACATGGGGCTGGACCTGGAACAGGTCATGGGGCAGGACATAAGGCAGGACATGGGGCAGGGAATAGGGCAGGACATGGGCCAGGACAAGGGGCAAAACGTGGTGCAGGACATGGGCAAGGACATAAAACAGGACATTGGGCAGGACTTGGGGTACATGGGACAGGACATAGGTCATGAGCAGGACATGGGGCAGGACGTTGGTCAGGACATGGTGAAAGACATTGGGCATGACATGGGGCAGGACATGATTAGGCCTTTGGGCAGAACATAGGACATAACATGGGAAAGGACATGGGGCAGGACATAAGCAGATATGGTTGAGGACATGTTGCAGGACATGGGGGAGGACATTGGGCATGACATAGGGCAAGAATAGGGGCAGGACATGAAGCAGGACATGAACCAGGACATAAGCAAGACCATGGGGCAGGACATGGTACAGAACATGGTTTAGGACATGGGGGAGGACATTGGGCATGACATAGAAATAGACATGGGACAGGACATGGAGCACGACATGTCTCAAGACATGGGTCGCTACATGGGATAGGAAATGAGGGCAGAAAATAGGGCAGGACATTGGGCAGGACCTGGAACAGGACATGGGGCAGGATATGGGGCAGGATTTGGGGCAGCCGCAGGACACACTGCAGGACATGGGGGAGGACATAAGGCATGACATAGGGCAAGACATAGACAGGACATGGGTCATGAAATGGGATAGGACATTGGGCAGGGAAAAGGGCAGGACATGGGGCAGGGCATGGGGCAGAACGGGGTGCAGGACATGGGATAGGACATATAACAGGACATAAGCTGGACATGGGGCAGGACATGGGGCAGGACATGCAACAGGACATGGGGCAAGACATGGGGCTGGACATGAGCAGGACATAAGACAGGACTTGGGACAGGACATGAGCAGGACATGGTTTAGGACATGTTAAAGGACATGGTGCAGAACACGCGGCAGGACATGGGGGAGGACATTGGGCATAAAATAGGGCAAGACATGGGGCAAGACATGAAGCAGGACATGGGACAGGACATGGGTAAGGACATGGGATAGGACATGGGGCAGAAAATGGTGCAGGACATGGGGCAGGACCTGGAACCGGACATGGGGCTGGACCTGGAACAGGTCATGGGGCAGGACATGAGGCAGGACATGGGGCAGGGAATAGGGCAGGACATGGGGCAGGACATGGGGCAAAACGTGGTGCAGGACATGGGCAAGGACATAGAACAGGACATTGGGCAGGACTTGGGGTACATGGGACAGGACATAGGTCAAGAGCAGGACATGGGGCAGGACGTTGGTCAGGACATGGTGCAAGACATTGGGCATGACATGGGGCAGGACATGATTAGGCCTTTGGGCAGAACATAGGACATAACATGGGAAAGGACATGGGGCAGGACATAAGCAGATATGGTTGAAGACATGTTGCAGGACATGGGGGAGGACATTGGGCATGACATAGGCCAAGACTTGTAGCAGGACATGAAGCAGGACATGAACCAGGACATAAGCAAAACCATGGGGCAGGACATGGTACACAGACCATGGTTTAGGACATGGGGGAGGACATTGGGCATGATATAAGCCTAGACATGGGACAGGACATGGAGCACGACATGTCTCAAGACATTGGTCGCTACATGGGATAGGAAAAAAGGGTGCAGAAAATAGGGCAGGACATGGGGCAGGACCTGGAACAGGACATGGGGCAGGATATGGGGCAGGACTTGGGGTAGGACATACTGCAGGACATGGGGGAGGCCATAAGGCATGACATAGGGCAAGACATGGGCAGGACATGAGACAGGACATGGGGCAGGACCTGCGGCAGGACATGGGGGAGGACATCGGGCATGACAAAGGGCAAGACATGTGGCAGGACATGGGCAGGACATAAGACAGGACATGGGTCAGGACACGGGATGGTACATGGGGCAGGGAATAGGGCAGGACATGGGGCAGGACATGGGGCAGAACGGGGTGCAGGACATGGGAAAGGACATAGTACAGGACATTGGGCGAGAAAAGGGGGATCATGAGACAGGACATAGGTCATGGGCAGGACATGGGGCAGGACGTTGGTCAGGACATGGGGCAGGACATTGGGCAAGACATAGGGCAAGACATGGGACAGGACCTGGAACAGGACATGGGGCAGGATATGGGGCAGGACTTGGGGTAGGACACACTGCAGGACATGGGGGAGGACATAAGGCATGACATAGGGCAAAACATGGGCAGGACATGAGACAGGACATGGGTCAGGACATAAGCAGAAAATGTTATAAGACATGTTGCAGGACATGGGGCAGGACCCGCGGCAGGACATGGGTAGGACATCGGGCATGACAAAGGGCAAGACATGGGGCAGGACATGGGCAGGACATGAGACAGGACCTGGAACAGGACATGGGGCAGGACATGGGGCAGGACATGAGGAAGGAAATAGGGCAGGACATGGGGCAGGACATGGGCCAGAACGTGGTCCAGGATATAGGAAAGGATATAGAACAGGACATTGGGCAGGACATGGGGGACATGGGGAAGGACATAGGTCATTGGCAGGACATAGGGCAGGACGTTGGTCAGGACATGGGGCAGGATATTGGGCATGACATAGGGCAAGACATGAGACAGGACATGGGGCAGGACATGGGACAGGACATGGGTCAGGACATGGGATAGGACATGGGGCAGAAAATGGGGCAGGACATGGGGCAGGACCTGGAACAGGACATGGGGCAGGACATGGGACATAACATGGGAAAGGGCATGGGGCAGGACATGAGATGGACATGGTTTAGGACATGATTTAGGACATGGGGCAGGACACGCGGCAGGACATGGGGGAGGACATTGGGCATGAAATAGGGCAAGACGTGGGGCAAGACATGAAGCAGGACATGAAGCAGGACATGGGACAGGACATGGCTCAGGACATGGGTCATTAAATGGGAAAGGACATGGGGCAGAAAACATGGGGTAGGACCTGGAACAGGACATGAGGCAGGACATGAGCAGGACATTGGACAGGACAAAGGTCATGAGGCAGGACATGCATATTGACATGGGGCAGGACATAGGTTAGGACATGGGGCAGGACATGGGATTGGACATGGGGCAGGACATGAGGCATGTCGTGGGGAAGGACATGGCGTAGGACATTGGGCATGACATAGGGCAAGACATGGGACAGGACATAGGCTAGGACATGGGACAGGACATAGGTCAGGACATGGGATAGGACATGGGGCAAAAAAATTGGGCAGGACATGGGTCAGGACCTGGGACAGGACATGGGGCAGAACATGGGGCAGGACATGGGTTAGGACATAGGGCAGAAAATCGGGAAGGACATTAGGCAGGACATCGTAGAGGACATATAGCTTAGGGCAGGACATGGGGCAGAACATGGGGCAGGACATAAGACAGGATATGGGGCAGAACATGGGGCAGGACATGAGGCGGGACATGGGGCAGGACTTCAGGTTAGACATGGGGCAGGACATGGTAGAACGTAAAGCAACACATGGGACAGGACATGAGCAGGCCGTGGGGCTGTACATAGGACATAACATGTGAAAGGACATCGGGCGGGACATGGGGCAGGACATGGGGCAGGTCATGAGCAGGACATTGGACAGGACAAAGGTCATGGGGCAGGACATGCATAAGGACATGGGGCAGGACATAGGTTAGGACATGGGGCAGGACATGGGATATGACATGGGGCAGGACATGGGGCAGGACATGGGGCAGGACATAGGGCAGAAAATGGGGTAGGACATTGGGCAGGACATGGGGTAGGACATGCGACGTTACATGGGGCAGGACTTTGGGCAAGGCATGGGGTTGGACATGGGCAGGACATTAGGCAGGCCGTGGGGTATGACATGGGACATAACATGGGAAATGACATGGGGCAGGACATGCATAAGGACATAGGGCAGGACATATGTTGGGACATGGATCAGGACATAGGGCGGGAAATTGGGCAGAACATAGGTTAGGACAAAGGGCAGAAAATGGGGAAGGACATTGGGCAGGACATCGTACAGGACATAGAGCTTAGGGCAGGACATGGGGCAGAACATGGGGCAGGACATAAGACAGGATATGGGGCAGAAGATGGGGCAGGACATACGACGGGACATGGGGCAGGACATGGGGCAAGACATGAGGCAGGTCGTGGGGTATGACATGGGACATAACATGGGAAATGACATGGGGCAGGTAATGAGCAGGACATGAGGCAGGACATGGGACAGGACATGAGGCAGGCCGCGGGGTAGGACATGGGACATATCATTGGAAAGGACATGGAGCAGGACATGCATAAGGACATGGGGCAGGACATAGGTTAGGTTAAGGGCAGGACATGGGACAGGACATGGGGCAGGATATGTGGCAGGACATGGGGCAGGACAAAGGGCAGGAAATGGGGTAGGACATGGGGCAGGACATCGGACAGGACATAGGACATGGGGCAGGACATGAGGCGGGACATGGGGCAGGACTTCAGGCAAGACATGGGGCAGGACATGGGCAGGACATGAGGCAAGACATGGGACAGGACATGAGCAGGCCGTGGGGCAGGACATGGGACATAACATGTGAAAGGACATGTGGCAGGACATGTATAAGGACATAGGGCAGGACATATGTTAAGACATGGGGCAGGACATAGGGCAGGAAATGGGGCAGAACATGGGGCAGGACATGGGACAGGACATGAGCAGGCCGTGGGGCAGGACATGGGACATAACATGTGAAAGGACATGGGGCAGGACATGAGCACGACATGGTTAAGGACATGGGGTGGGACATGGGGCAGGACACGCTGCAGGACATAAGGGAGGACATTGTGCATGACATAGGGCAAAACATGGGACAGGACATGGGGCAGGACATGGCTCAAGACATGGGTCACTACATGGGATAGGACATGGGGCAGAAAATAGGGCAGGACATGGGGCAGGACCTGGAACAGGACATGAGGCAGGACATGGGGCAGGACATGCGCAGGACATTGGACAGGACAAAGGTCATGGGGCAGGACATGCATTAGGACATGGGGCAGGACATAGGTTAGGACATGGGGCAGGGCATGGGATAGGACATGGGGCAGGACATGGGGCAGGACATGGGGCAGGACATAGGGCAGGAAATCGGGTAGGACATTGGGCAGGACATCGTACAGGACATAGAACTTGGGGCAGGACATGGGGCAGAACACGGGCAGGACATGGGACAGGACATGGGGCAGGACATGGGAGTAGGGTATTATTGCCGGTTCTAGATCAGAAGGGAAGGAAGTCATTGTCCTCTGGGGGATAACTGCTGACACCCGGAAAATTCCTAGCGTCTTGGACGGTACGAAATAAAATGCAGATTTAGCAGAAATTTGAGATGTGCGCGTGCCAATTTTTACTGTTAGCTAAGGTGATTATAACATTTGAAGATAACTTTAGTCGATTCATTTTGAGATGACCTCCTGCATATAATCATGCATCTATACGTGCATGTTAAGGTGCACTTCTTACGTGATTTCTTAAAATAAATGTACTTTAGATGTTTAAGAAATATAAATGCAGCAACCTAATCTAATTTCCCACGATCAACTGTCACTGTATCAATTGACAAGTACCTACAGTCTGTTCATTCTACATAAATAATCATACATCTGACACTCAACTGCATACAACTATATGCATTTCTGGTGTACTACCGTAAATGAACTGTACTATAGCTTCTTACAAAAATATTATTGCAATGCCGATGTAACATTTTCCCAGATTTTCCCAGTGTGGCCCTCGTATTGCTTGGTAGATTCATCGATCAATCGCTGATTTGACAAAATCAGATTTCATTGTACCAAATAACAAGTACTTCTATAGTAGGTTTCTTCCTAAGAAACGTCATCTGTTTGCATTATATGCCTGTGTAATTATACACGACTACTGCCCAGAGTTTAGATGGTTATACATTACAATAACCGTACTTTAGATAATATGTTAGTGGTCAATAATTGCAAATCAGCAAAATGTTAGGACAATGAACTGTTCGACGTTCTGTTCTCACCGACATCATCATTCGATTCAAAGTTATCAGAGAAGCAACAGCAAGAGCAATAGTTTCGGTAACAGCAGGAGTAACAGAAACAACTGCAAGAAAGTAAGTAGTATAATTATATTTTTATAAGGTTATTAGAGACTCTAATAACCTTATATTTTTATTAAAATATCCTTGATGATTTGATACTTTCTGTCACAGAAGTATTTCTGCAAATCTAGAATTAAATTTTTTTACATCTAATATAAAATATACTACTTCAGTTTTTCCTATTTTTCTTTGTTATCAGATGGACTTCCTTAACCAACTTGGGAGCTGCAAGGCAGTTGAGTTCGGAAAGATAGATGAACTCCCAGAACATATAGCTTTTCTAATCGATGAGTGGGCGGCGATCACAACAAGAAACGGTCGTCAAATTCAAATCACCGTTAACGGTGTGAAATATTTTCTCCCCGCTAGATTTAATAAAATTACCGATTTAGATTTAACTTCTTTCAATCTTAATCAGATCACTATAACCTTTAAAGGCACCAAAAAATTTGGGGTGTACCCACCAACTGGAATTTTAGAATTTAACGATATTTAAAATTTGCTGACGGATTGAAAAAAAAAAATTAAAAAACTGAACTGTATTCACAAATAAAAGAAAAAATTTTGTTTTAAAACTGAATTCACTGAGAGTATTTATTGAGCAAAAACCTTTTATAACATTACCAATTCCAGAAACTAGATCCATGTCTACATCCATAATCCGTTTTTATTCACGAAAATATCATATAAAGTATTGATTGAATAAGTCTTTGAAAATTACCGATGTTGAATAAATATAAATATCAAGGTGAGTTGAAGAATCGAATACGTTTGGTAGAATTTGATAGTTATCTCAGTTACAGATATTGAAACTTCTCCATTTATCCTATCGTATGCAGATTTCAGATTTGTTTCTGACACCTTTTTCCACAGCAAACAAGTGTCGATCACGTTTGATCTTGTTCAGTCAGGCAATAAATTTTATTTTAAATATATAAGGAGACAGGAAAAAGATGCTTGCAGGTTTTATGAATAACTCAGAATCCCAAATTGACATACATTTATTAAAATCTCATCATATAAAGTGGATTACATTCACGACTACAACAAGTTTGATTGTTCATACATTTTCGGATAGGAGTAAAACAAGTTTTGAATTTTTCTTGAAACAATGAACGTGCGAGTTGATCATTTTCATCACAAGTTCTATTATTAAAGAAATACATGAATTCTTGCATGCTAAGATCTCGAGATCGATGCGCGAGAAATAATGCTGCCCATTCACCACAGACATCAGATGTTGGACTTTGAAGCTGTTTTTCGTTGTATGTGCATGTAGTACACTGACGACTCATAAATTCGTGATGCATTTTTACAATTGGTGGGATTCCATAAGAATCAAAAAATTCACCTCGTCCGAATTCGTCGATGTGAAAAGCAACCCAATGCGAGCCAGGTTTGTTACTAGGATCTGTGTTCGCTATTAGTACACACGGATGTTGCACAATTCGAGGCAGATTGTTTGCAGCGAATACTCCACGAAATAACGGACTTGTGAACTTGTCACATAGCATAACTTCTTCAAGATGTAGTGAATTCATGACTTTGAATCGTCTTCTGCAATGCGTTGACTCAAAGTGATTTTATTTCTATCCCAAATCGTTATTATAGCAGTCACCGTCATCAATAACTTAGTAAAGTAGTGGAGGGGGTGAAAAATAATTCTAGTTTTCTAAATATCATCTTCTTTTTTATATTAAAAATCTGTGATTACATTTCTATCTCTAGTTATTTCCATTAAACTATCATTTTCGGAATATAAAATCATATCTACA
Source organism: Protonemura montana (assembly GCA_947568835.1). Classification (NCBI taxonomy): domain Eukaryota; kingdom Metazoa; phylum Arthropoda; class Insecta; order Plecoptera; family Nemouridae; genus Protonemura; species Protonemura montana. The sequence goes on along the minus strand of OX387604.1, from coordinate 21,577,825 downwards.
GGACCTGTTAAGGTAACGTTGAATCGAACTTCAATTCGAAATGACCCGTTTCGCTGTATAGACCAATGATTTGAGCTCGCCGACTGATCAGCAGTAAGATCAAAAACAGTAAGAAAATATCCATGAGCGTATTCCTCGCGAGATATATCATTTCCAACGTCTTGATGATTAATGCCTGTCCCTTCAAACAATGTCCTATATGCAGGAATGAATAGATTATTCTTGAAATCAGGCTGAAGAGCTGTGGTAGGAATTTGTTGTGAATCTACATACAATTGTAGAAAATTCAAATCATGATTTTCAAAGAAAAAAGGATTTTTCCCAAAATCTCCATTGAACGCAGCATTTGAAACAAATCCAATCGCAACTCGTTTAGGTAACGTCCCTAAATATAAATTATCAATAGTTCTAGATATGACCCCCGCAGGGATTGTAATATTTTTAATTTCTACTCGATTCAATGGATACTTCAGATTCGATCGTTCGAGTGCTCGCGAGTATCCCAAATGCAGCTCAGGTTTGATTCTGACTTTCCTCACAAACAACGTCGCATCAAGAATGTGCGTCTTTACCGAAGTATCTTCTGACATTAAATGAAATGCGTCTTTATTTAAATGAAATTTTAATCGCATTTCAACACCGTTAATAAGCAGCTTACCAGATGCAAACAGCTCATGATGGATACTAGACATTAGATCCACAGTTTTACTACCTTTTATGAAGCTTGACCTCTTAACAAGTCCATCATTATCCTTGAAATCGTTGAATTTACCTGCAGTATCTTTATACCACAGTCTGGAAGTTAAATGCGTTTTTTTAGCTGATGAACCAAAGTTCAGTAAAGTTTCAATATATGCTCGATAACCATAAGTGTGTGAAGGCGATGATATCAGTTTACCATTCAATGAGACCTCCACTTGCGAAAACAAACTATGCATCCAGTTATTGACCGGTCCGGTCACAACTTTATCATCAGCAATTAAATTAGTACCATCTGCTTTGGTAATTTTTGCTGTTAAAAGGAGCTCTGTGTATGCAAGATCAATGAACTCATTGCCATTCTAAGTGATGGCCATCACTCAGACGTCTTCATTGACGGCTGTATGGACTCTTTCTAAGTGATGGCCATCACTCAGACGTCTTCATTGACGGCTGTTTGCCATTCTAAGTGATGGCCATCACTCAGACGTCTTCATTGACGGCTGTATGGACTCTTTCTAAGTGATGGCCATCACTCAGACGTCTTCATTGACGGCTGTATGGACTCTCTAAGGATTACAAGAACGAACTTCGTGACGTCACAGCACGATCTTAAAACTATAGCTTCTGTATGTCGGAGAGCTTTGAAACCTCTTTCAATCGATTTGTTGGAAAAAACCAATCGAAAGATGTAGACGGTGACATTCGCCTAACTATCGTATTTCCCCGTTTAAAAGCCAATATAGCTCCGAAAAATACCAAATCGTAACATTTCAACTTTTTGTTCTTGTCGTTATTGTTCTTTGCCACAAGTCCTGACTGCGCATGCTCGCTGCGTGGAATTCCTCAACTCGAGTATTTAACATTTAATATCAATTTATTGGAGCTTTTTGAAAGTTGGATGAAGCCAAAATTGGAAATATATATGTAGCGTGTAATAAATTAATACACTTTTATAAGGGATGCATTCACCCTCAGTAGCCAGTGGCCAGTATTCAGTGATAGCTTAGGTTCATGCTAGTATTTGATTAATTATTTCCAGTCGTAGCCATGGATGACAGGTAGTCTAGTGGATAGCGTACGAAGCCAGCTAGCCCAGATCCATTGCAAATAACGTGATGCGCGGTTCGTATCGCAGAGCACGAAAATATTTTGCATTTTCAGTTTTAAACTGTATGAACAGTGAATGTCTAATTTGATACAACTAGTAAATTTATTTATTTATTTATTTAATGCTACGTACAATTACAGAGTATTTGTGTGAGCCTAATTGTTAAGGAACTTTTATCATCAATTTAGTTCCATATTTAACTTTTAATTGTATTTAAATATTCTTCTATTGAATAGTACGGATTTTGGATTAAGAAAGCTTTGAGAGTAGTGTTAAAGATGGTACGGGTTGGCAAATTAGTGATGGATGTTGGGAGATGGTTATAAATTGTTGTGCAGAGGTAATGTGGGCTGTGTTCAAAGAGGGAATGGGAGTGAGTGCAAAAATATGCAAAAATTGAATTTCCAGAAGTAACCACCCTTTAGCAAAAAGAATTGAAATAACCATAAAAAAAACGAACCAATTCGTTTAAAAAAAGACGACGTCTTCATTGATTGAGTGTACCAATAGGTACGAAATGAAGCCACAATAAACTTTGTAAATAATTGCCAGAACTGAAAACATGTAGCGTTCAAAAGAATTGAAATATACGTAAATGCAGACGTCTATCCCCTCCCTCCCCCCCTCTCCCAGCCCATCGCACGATATCGTCACCCCATCCCCATGCATAAATTAGGACAATAGCCAAAGGTAATAATCACTTTGCGCTTACGAGACTATGATTTCGGCTATGGCCATTAGCATTGCTCTTATGGAACTAACAATTCGTCCAAGTCAAATAGTAGACGAGCACGTTGCCTCGGCCGGGGAGTGCGTGCACGACCGCACTTTGACAAATCACCAGCAATTTAACATTGCTCTTATGGGAGAATGGACTCCCGGGAAACAAGGATTGAAACCGAACGGTTTGGCGTGTTGGAAACACCGGTTCTCGTTGGATCACCGAAGTTAAGCAACACTGCGCTGAGTCAGGTATTGGATGGGTGACCACCATACACATGACCAGTTCTGTTTGGGAGAGAGGTTGGAGGGATGAAAGTTAGTGCAGCAACTTCACTCGCCTTGCTTATCAGCCTCTCGACAGCATGGATTTGTGGAGGAATCCTGTTGTTCACGTTGTACCGTCCTTCGGAAGGGACGTTAAGCCGGTGGTCCCCTTGGTGCTCTTCGACAGGAGTACGCTACGTGCCGGCACCGGGCTTCCCGTCTTCCCTTCTAGGCTATGTTAGGTTCATCATCCCCCTCATCGTCATCCACTCATCCACCGACGCCATTTGACCAGTGCCAGATGTCAAAACAGTGCGTCGTTAAACACCACAAATCAATCAATCAACAAGGATTGAAATTTCAAAGTGCATGGGCTGGGGGTGGGGGGGGGGGGAGGGAGGGGATAGACGTCTGCATTTACGTATATTTCAATTCTTTTGAACGCTACATGTTTCCAGTTCTGGCAATTATTTACAAAGTTTATTGTGGCTTCATTTCGTTCCTATTGGTACACTCAATCAATGAAGACGTCGTCTTTTTTTAAACGAATTGGTTCGTTTTTTTTATGGTTTTATTATTTACAACAAACTCGAATTGTGAATTTCCTTCCAAAGACACAATAGGTTTATATGCTGCTTTGTATCCATATTCGATGGCTGCTTGTGTTAAAGGTGTTGTGAAAAGATCGAGCTCAGATTTCATAGCCTCCATCGAATTGCTATGTATAACAGACATTTTCACTTTTCAAAAATATCTCGCACTCTTCTCGATAACTTGATCTTCTTGGTGGTTTTCTTGCGTTGATGACTCGAAGATTGTCTCTTCTTCTTTTTAACAACAACAGCCTTCCTACCACGGTTGCCCGGCACCAACTGAAGTGATTGGCAGCTTTTCAATCGTTTAAGACCAGAGCCCTTCATAAGAGTAAGTTTATCTTCAGCTTTTCGTTTAAGATTCGAACCAGCTTCCTTCAATCTATTTTCAAACGATTGTTTCACATTTTTTCTTTCCATTAAATCATTTGCAAAATTTACTCCAGTCATGAGTCCTTCTTGAGCAAGAGATCGAGCTCCACTTTTAAATATCGGTACTGCTAATCGCCACATATTTTTAAAAAATGACGCTAGTCCACAACCACGCTGAAATTTGCTACCGTGATATATATTCATTCCCGATCCACATTGATTTTGGAAATAATCAATGTATCGATCATGATAGTTACTGCTTTTACACATTTTAAATCTAGTTACGACGACGTCGGAAATGTAGTACAACGCTTAGAACATCAGAATCGAATGAGATTGAATCACCAAATGCATCTCTTATATCTATAGTAATCGATGAAAACTCTTGTTTAGCTACCGGAAAATACATTGGTGGATTGAAAGACTGTGAATGATTTCTTCCATATTTTTCCTTGTACCAGAGAGTATCTATGCTAATCATTCGTGCAAGTGGCGCAAATATATCGCCCACTACGTGTGATTCAATAACATCACAATAAACAAGAAGCTGCTTTTGAAACCCTACATTCAAGCGGGATTTGTGTGGAGACGTTTTATCAGCAACAATATTCATACCGGGTTCGAATCCCAATTGTAATCCTAGATTGTCAGATAAAACTACAGATTTAATCACACTATCTTCTGCAATATCTACTCTCGTGAATGAATTAGCTTCGGTAAGTAAAATCTTTAGGTCTCCCGTCACGTTTGCGAGGACACTATTTACTGCGTGATGAATTGCTGACACAGAATTATAGAAGCCAGGCTGAATTTCAATCGTCTTGGTTATGACATCTTCTTTATCAGCTGTTTTTACACTGTAGGTCACTTTTTTTGCATTTATCAATACGTTATTAATAAAAGGATAATGGATTTCAAATAAAGCACATTCCATATCATCTTGTAATTCTATGCGTTGTGGTAATTGAGTCACAAAGCGAGTTGCCGTATTCTTCGGATAGTAAGACGCCGAACTATTGCTCAAAAGGGTTAAATAAAATTCTTTGCTACTTTGAATCATTTTAAATTAATAATTTCTGATTTCTTAACCCAAGAATTTTGAGATGATGGGTATCCGTACCACTTGACCAATACTTTCGAACTGCGTCCTTTCCCCTTCGTGGCGATGATTTTATCGATTTTAAATTCAGTAGATTTTCGAATTTGTACTCGTTTTAACTCGATTTCGTAAAAAGTTCCATCGATAGGTGTATTACTTAAATCTTCTATTCTATAAACAGTTAAATGACGTCTTGGAAGAACTTCCGAAATAATAAATATCTCGTCCGTCCAATTTCTTTCGAAACCTTTCTCGAACTGCTCTTTCTCTTTAGAAATTCGTACATGATCACCAACTGAGAACTTATCCTTTTTTAATTTTTTGAAGGGCACTCGATCGTTTAGCGTTCGCCATACTTGTAGCATGTTATCAATCGTCACATGAACTGGTGCGATTTTTATTGTCTGGTGAACAGTGTTATTATATGCTTGAAGAAGATCGGGAAGAACCTCAATGTAACGATAAGATGATGAATAGGTAAAATATCGCCACAACTTAGTTTTTAATGTTTTATTAAACCGTTCAACAACAGCTGCTTTGATATCCGGATTTGTAGCATAGTAATAATTAATGTTCCTCGCTGTTAGAAACGCTTGAAATTTTTTATTTTTGAATTCCTTGCCCTTGTCCATATTTAAATTTGTGGGTTTACGATTGGAGGACTTAAATATTTCCTGGAAACCTCTTATTACTTCCAAACTTGTTTTATTGTGCAAAGGTATCGCCCATGCAAATTTACTGAAAATGTCAATTACAGTCAACAAATATTTATAATTATCATTATATTTACTAAGAGATTGAAGATCACACAAGTCTGACTGCCAAACATCATCAATATAGTTAACAATATATCTATTTCTTTCGAAACGTTTCCTCAATGGACGATGTAATGTGTACGCGTCTTGAGATTCTAGCCACTGCTGCACGAGCATCTTAGGTATTTTCTTCTCAGCTGCCTTCCATAATTGACCTGTCGTTGAAAATCCTGCAGGGTGTGATGGGTCAAAATATATTTTCTGCAATATTTTTCTTGATTTAGCGTTCATGACAGCTGCTAAAAGTGAAATCGTTTCCAGTTTGGAGCCAACACACGAGCACTTCTACGCTTTACATGCGTAACTTCCTGAGAAGGTGTCTGATCGTCAATTTTACGTTTCTTTCTTTTCTCTGTACTTGAAGTAGGAGAACTCACCACCAGGGACCCGAACCGGAACCGGAACCGGAACCGGAACCCGAAAAAACCCGTATTTTCTTGGAACCGAAACCGGAACCAGAACCGTTATTATTAATTTCCAAGAACCGGAACCAGAACCGGAACCCTTATTAAATTATGGGTTCTTTTCGGTTCCTTAAAGGTTCCATAAAGGTTCCGAAGTTATATTGAGATTTCAGAAATTCAGATTAAAATTATTTGCTTATTATGTTTACAACTTTTTTGTTTTTAATTTTTCCACACGAAAAAAAATGTTTCACTGGTTTGTTCCGAAAACATCCATTGACTCATCTTGTATCCACGATTTTGTTTGGGGAAAACACAAGGCATTTTAAACAACAAATACGTCTTATGTATCTATAGCAATATTTTTAGGTACTATAATATTTACATTTACACTACAATTTTTCATTGTCTCTACCTTATACAATAAAAAATCTTTTACAGTAGAAAAACATTTTTCAAGTAGAAAATTCTTGAGCACAATTTTGAATTTCTTGTCCTTTTTGATTTGAAGATCCGCCGGCAATGCCCTATAAAGCTCACAACCCGCATAGGTGGGCCCCCTTTGATAATTTTGAAAAGCTGGTTCATCCAGTTTATAGTTAATTTTATGTCTAGTGTTAAATAACCCTTTGCCTGTCCCCATCAGAGTGTAACCGTAAATCCATTTCTTTACATTTTTTACTTGAAAGCCTCAAACAAACTAACCCCTTGTCGTGCATGCTTTGTCTTATAGAGAAGGACTAGCCTGCCTTTTTTACTCCGAACATAGTAGTACTCTGTAACTCTACTGGTGCAGAGAAATTGGATCAAAAAAATGATTACGACTTCGTTACACCCCTATCTTTTATGCAACTGGCTTCGTGTGCTTTGAAACCCAATGTGAGGAAAAAGACCTGTCCCTGGCAGATGGAAAAACAAAACTAAGTGTCACTAAAAACCACTAAAACTTGAACCTGTACAACAGCAAAATTTTAAAAAATAACGCTTTATTTATCAAGTGGAACCGGAACCTTTTTAAACTTAAAGCCGGAATCAGAACCCTTATTTGAGAAAATTAGGAACCGGAACCGGAACCGGAACCCCTCTTCACAATATGGAACCGGAACCGAAACCGGAACCTTTAAAAACGTAAAACCGGAACCAGAACCAGAACCCTAATTTGAAAAAATTGGGAACCGGAACCGGAACCAGAACCTTTAATCATTTCGGTTCGGGTCCCTGCTCACCACCTCACTATGAAATGAACGAATGCATTTTTTACGACGAATGTTTGATATATATTTCATCGGGATTTTCAGTTCTTCCAAAATAGTTAAAAATTCTTTCCAACCCGTGGGATTGGAATCTTGTCGGTTAATCAGAACATCGGATATTAAATCAATAATGTTTGAGTTATCGATATTATTTCTTTTAATTCGTACTAGGCCGGTCGAACTATTCCAGTCAATAAGTTTGCTGTCGTAAAGAAGAGTATAAAGTTCTTTTGCAGCAACTTGTTTCTTTTCAGGTACAGACTGCAATAGCTTGACTTGCAATAAATTGATATCATCTTCGACTTCGGACTTTTCGTCGTCTTCACTATTCACATTTGCAGCTAAGATATCTGATGATGTATTCAACGGTTTCATTTCTTTTTGGTCATCAATAATCTCTTGCTTAAACTCTGTAGGAATTAATTTCTCTTCAAATTGTGGTTGAAATGTTTCACTGGATCTGTTGTTATTTTTTGAAGATACAGAAATAAAATGTAGATAGCGTCGCAAGGTTTCTTGATATCGTGAAGGTTTCTCATTGGCATCCATACTTTTCATTCGAAGAATTTGCTTCATTTCATTTCTCAAAGCGATAATCATGTTCTTGATTGGATTTGTTGTCGACGCTGTATTTTTTAATTTGTTGACTTGTAAACTATTAACTGGTGTCTTACCAAGTCGATCGAGTGTTTGTTGATCAATTAAAACCATCTTCTTGCAATTATTCATCATGTCATAAATCCCGAAATTACACCACTCAGAATTGGTCCCAACAATAAGGGAATCAGAGACCCACCTCTCTGAAGAATTTTCTTTTTTTTTCTGCCAAGTATCACCTCTCTTTATCAATTTTCTGAGCGTGTGCTTGTGTCGAGAGAGTCGGGTTTTATGACCAGGTTTCAGGGGAACATTCCCTAAAATACAGTTTTGAATGCACTCCAATATCGACTTGATTAGATTTCTATCAGCGACTTTCAAAATGGCTTTGCGCATTTTTGGTCCGCCTTTGTTTAAAACCTTAAGGAGGTCCATTTCTTTGATAACTGAAGCACTCATGATGAGAGAATGATAAAAGAGAGTCGCATCATCACTTATTTATAATAATTTAGGAATATAAACAAAATGGTTTACATCGTCTGGAAAAATTGATGTTCGAATGCGTAGATTTTCATCAGTTGTCTGGTGACAGTCAACAAGTAGGTATCCGTATGGTAATTTAGTGGCATCTTCATAGGCTTCTTCCAAAAATTGTATATTTCGCGGACTTATTTGCTTAGCTAAAAATGAAAACTGTTTCCGATCTCGTGGGTTGCGGAAGCAGACGATATAATGAGAATTCAGAGATACGTCACCATTTCATCATTTTAATACTACACCATTTATTTGGATCCTGAGTAAACATTCATGAATTATAATAAGTTGTAGTATGGCAGTAAAGGATGAGGAGGTGTGATAGGAATTCAAAATTAATCAGTTATTTATGTACATGTTTATTTATTTTTTATTATACAGCCAACACCTGGTTGATTCATTAACTAATTGCAATCATCTGAATCGCGATCCAGTTCATCAATATCAATAATATTACAATGACCATGGGCAAGTGTATGATATCCATCGTCTAATACATATCTTTTATCGTCGAATGGTGATAGTGTGATCTTTCGTTGAGTTATTGTATATAAGTTATGATTAAAACTTCGAATGCTAGACATAGATGCACTTTGAATAACTTTTTGAAAAATCGATTTCTTGTAATCATCGTGTTTAATTACTTTTTCTAAGACAAATCTCAAAACTCCTTTTCCTACTTTCTTAAATTTTCCATTAGCTTCTAAAATGGAATACATCTTAGCCCTCAATCCTACAAATTCTTTTATGACAGCACCAGCGGTTTCATCTGTCATTTTACCTGGAACTTTCATATTGACATTGCTGTACAGATGATGTGTGCTTGGGTAATTTGAAGTGTCGAATAGATTCATATGAGCTTTCATATCACAATATATATCTTCGGTTTTGATATGATATGTAAGGCTATCGGTGTCGGTGAAAAGTAAGGTGGCATTATTTCCATACTTATTATTCACAAAGTTGTAATGGAAATCATAAACAAATCCCTTGCTTAGCTCTAATATTGCGAACCCTGCGTAAATTGGCCGATTGAGAATGAGACATTTCTTTTTGGATTGCACGGCTACAAGATCATTTGAAAAAATTGTGAAACTCTCAAACGAAGGAGCCGCTACAACTTTTAATAGCCTCTTTTCTACGTTCACTAATTCAATGTTAACTCTGTTACGAAGGTTTTCCATAGTCTTACCAAAAACAGCATTGTTCATTAGCTTGAAGAAATCTTTTTCAAAAGAGTTGGTCGCCTGTTTACGCTGCAATGTGTTAAATTCTATATATTCTTTTAACCAAGAGCTTTGCTTAAATTTAAGAACTCGATGAATTTTAAGAAGTTTTAATCCCAAGTCAAGATATTGTTGCAAATTTCTATAATGAATTATGTAGTTGGTTTTATTGTTTAGGTTTGGTACTAGTTTTCTGACATTTTTTGCAGGTTTAAAGTTCAAGTCTTCCAACAGTTTCTTACTGTAAGGAGAAATCATCTCTTCAGTAACGTTTATATTCTCCGGAGCCACAGGATAATCATTGTGCAATTCATGCAGATTATGTGAATATTCCAAATCGACCTCTAAAATGTATCCAAATTCAGAGTCTTGTGAAATATTATGAATATTAAACTGACTTATTACATCCTCATTCATCCATTCAAAATGACTGATAGGTAATTTTTGAGACATCGCTTGCCCGTATAGATTGTTCACATCCCAATAAATAATATACGACGATTCAGCGTTCTTATCGAAGTCATCTACGTACTTGTTATTCGCTGATGCGTAACGGGTTGAGATCATTGCAACTCCGCCTCGTATTCCCTGCTCCATGAATAAGTACATATCAGGATCCGTAAGTAATTCGAGGTGGCAGCCGCTCATCTTAAGAAATGATTGCCAGCTGTAAACTGGCAATGTATACGTCTGCAAGGGATCAAGTTTATAATGTTTCATAGATATTTCTCGGAAGCTTTCAAAAATATCTGCTAGCAATAGAACATCTGTTTTGACATATAAATCCTGATATTCGCCTAAATTTTGGATTTTGAATAGACTTCAAACCTTTTTAGCATGTTCATAATCTTCGTCACTAATATGTTCATCGCGAATCGTGTTATAAAAAGCTGCTTTAGAAGGTAGTTTTGTCTCGTCAAATTTTGATTGTGAATCCATGTAGTCATATGGAAAAACGCCCTTACGGAGAAGATGTGTAAATTCTTCCTTGTTTTCAAAGTTCTGTTTGGTAATTTTAAATTTATCCTCTCCATAGCTTAACAAATTTTTAGTGAGTGTTTCAAGAGATGTATTCAAAAATTGAAGAGAGTCGAGAAAACGCAAAGAATTAATCTGGAATGCAACATATTTTTCAGTGTTGTTTGGGATACACGTGATTTTACAAAATTTGAATTTTCAAGTTCCTGCATAATAATATGACTATCATAATTTTTTAAATTGTGAAACAAGACTGAAATATGTTTAGCCTGTTTGAAGTTGAGATTACACGAGGAATGAGCTGCTCCTCTGTAAAGTCCAGACATGTGACAATGATCGCGTACCCTAAATTCATCGAGATCCTTCGAGCAAATAAAACATTCTTTTGAATTCAGAAAGCTCTGCTCCTCTTTCGGAGTAATTATTATCGGATTATTTTCATTCATTAGCTTTTGCAACTCTTCTTCCTCTTTTAAAATGCTTTTAAGGAAGTGAGTGATTGCATCTGATCCTCTATACACAACTAAAGGTTTGTGCATTTCACCCTTTGCATTTATCACAACATATGAATATCCTGAACACATATGTTGTGTTGTTTTCAAAGTGTGCGAGAAATCATCATTCGGAGAGCATCCACTTATTTTCAGGTTTAAACTTTCAAAATCTGCGTAAATTGTGAAAGGTACTTTCAACATGAAATGATAATTTTTGAATCGCATTATATTATCAGATGGCATTTTTATTTTCTGTGGTTCGTTTTTATTGCAATACTTCGAATGATCATCAAGGAGTGATTGTCTTAAAAATCTATGTATGCAAAAATGACAGTAAAATGATCGGTGTTCGTGATGAGTTAGTGAACCTAGCAAGCGACTTAAACTGCTTATCAAGCAAAAGTGATTCGTCGTTTCGTTTGATAAATACAATAAATTTATATGAGTATCGGAAGAAAATTTTGTGATTCGGAGCGGAAAAACTTCACATTCATATCCAAACACGTTTACAGATATATTGTTCTGTTTCTCAAAACGAGATAATTTTGAAATTTGGACGGGGTATTCAATACCTGACATATTCAAGTGTGACTCGTATCGCTTGTATGCATGTATACGATTTCGATTGTGACAGGGTTCATATAAATGTGCTAACACAGACCAAAGGAAGCATTTTTGGTCGTTGTTTTGAATATTTACAACCGCTCTTTTTTTTACTAATTTTTTTGGTAAGGGAATGTAACTACTTGCAGCTAAGGGAACATATTTGGCGATGTTAAGTTCAAATCTTAGAATTCTTTCAAAATTCCAATTACTACCTTCCCTCTGAAAATTTGATTTTGCCTTTGCAATCGACTCAAAAGCTTGATTAAATTGTTTATTAAACTCAAAATGTTGTAATAGTGTGAAGTTGCAACTTCTGAAGCATGGTGTTGACTCACTTTGCTTGTCTGCCACAATTTTGGTGAAGAGTGGATAAATTGTCAGGTACCATTTAACGCCGTGGGATTTAGAAATATTCTTCATTAATTGAATTTCAATATCATTTTTGTTATCAGCCAAATATGTTAAAACATCAATACGATCATCTGGAATTTTGAACGCGTAAGTTTTAACGCTCCTGTTTAGCGCAGATTTTGAAAGTTTTCCCCTACCGATTTGATTTAAGCTTTGTAGAGAATGTTGTTGATTTGAAGATGGTATTTCTGTCGAAGTCGACGGGTTTTGACGATTACCAACGTTATCATGGCTGGCATGATGAGTCAGCATCTTCTTTTCATTCAAGAAAAATTTTGAACACACGCTACACTGAAAGTGTTTTAAACTGCGATGTTTTTTGAAATTGTCTTTTCTAGAAAATGTTGATCCGCAGAGCTCGCAAGGTCCGAAGAATGGTCTTACTGTTGGGACTTCAGTAGGACTGTAAATAAAAATAAAAATAAATAAGTTGAACGTATTAATCGAATGTTTTGTAAAATGAATCTACAAAGAATGCGTACCTGTCATCTGATGCTGCTGGTGAATTTGTCACCATTGCTAAAATAGCATCACATGCATTCTCTAGATCCCTACAAGAATGAACACAGAGATCTTGAAAACATCTTTTAGACAATTAACAAATCCAATTTAAATGAAAAGTAATATTCGAATTTATTAAATAGGTATACTCACATTAAATTTTGTATTGCATTGTTTGAATCCGTTCTTGCTGATAATGATGATGATGGTGATGATAAGAAGTTATTTTAAGTAATTTCTATATATTTTTATTATTCTAATCAGTTCGTTTTTTTTTTTTAAATTTTAGGAAAATAAGATTTTATGCCGAGGCAGCAATATCAAAATATTTCGAGTAGTATCATTGCTGCAGTCAATGTGCGAGGCGTAGTTGCCACAACTAAGTTGTGGCGATATTTTACCTATTCATCATCTTATCGTTACATTGAGGTTCTTCCCGATCTTCTTCAAGCATATAATAACACTGTTCACCAGACAATAAAAATCGCACCAGTTCATGTGACGATTGATAACATGCTACAAGTATGGCGAACGCTAAACGATCGAGTGCCCTTCAAAAAATTAAAAAAGGATAAGTTCTCAGTTGGTGATCATGTACGAATTTCTAAAGAGAAAGAGCAGTTCGAGAAAGGTTTCGAAAGAAATTGGACGGACGAGATATTTATTATTTCGGAAGTTCTTCCAAGACGTCATTTAACTGTTTATAGAATAGAAGATTTAAGTAATACACCTATCGATGGAACTTTTTACGAAATCGAGTTAAAACGAGTACAAATTCGAAAATCTACTGAATTTAAAATCGATAAAATCATCGCCACGAAGGGGAAAGGACGCAGTTCGAAAGTATTGGTCAAGTGGTACGGATACCCATCATCTCAAAATTCTTGGGTTAAGAAATCAGAAATTATTAATTTAAAATGATTCAAAGTAGCAAAGAATTTTATTTAACCCTTTTGAGCAATAGTTCGGCGTCTTACTATCCGAAGAATACGGCAACTCGCTTTGTGACTCAATTACCACAACGCATAGAATTACAAGATGATATGGAATGTGCTTTATTTGAAATCCATTATCCTTTTATTAATAACGTATTGATAAATGCAAAAAAAGTGACCTACAGTGTAAAAACAGCTGATAAAGAAGATGTCATAACCAAGACGATTGAAATTCAGCCTGGCTTCTATAATTCTGTGTCAGCAATTCATCACGCAGTAAATAGTGTCCTCGCAAACGTGACGGGAGACCTAAAGATTTTACTTACCGAAGCTAATTCATTCACGAGAGTAGATATTGCAGAAGATAGTGTGATTAAATCTGTAGTTTTATCTGACAATCTAGGATTACAATTGGGATTCGAACCCGGTATGAATATTGTTGCTGATAAAACGTCTCCACACAAATCCCGCTTGAATGTAGGGTTTCAAAAGCAGCTTCTTGTTTATTGTGATGTTATTGAATCACACGTAGTGGGCGATATATTTGCGCCACTTGCACGAATGATTAGCATAGATACTCTCTGGTACAAGGAAAAATATGGAAGAAATCATTCACAGTCTTTCAATCCACCAATGTATTTTCCGGTAGCTAAACGAGAGTTTTCATCGATTACTATAGATATAAGAGATGCATTTGGTGATTCAATCTCATTCGATTCTGATGTTCTAAGCGTTGTACTACATTTCCGACGTCGTCGTAACTAGATTTAAAATGTGTAAAAGCAGTAACTATCATGATCGATACATTGATTATTTCCAAAATCAATGTGGATCGGGAATGAATATATATCACGGTAGCAAATTTCAGCGTGGTTGTGGACTAGCGTCATTTTTTAAAAATATGTGGCGATTAGCAGTACCGATATTTAAAAGTGGAGCTCGATCTCTTGCTCAAGAAGGACTCATGACTGGAGTAAATTTTGCAAATGATTTAATGGAAAGAAAAAATGTGAAACAATCGTTTGAAAATAGATTGAAGGAAGCTGGTTCGAATCTTAAACGAAAAGCTGAAGATAAACTTACTCTTATGAAGGGCTCTGGTCTTAAACGATTGAAAAGCTGCCAATCACTTCAGTTGGTGCCGGGCAACCGTGGTAGGAAGGCTGTTGTTGTTAAAAAGAAGAAGAGACAATCTTCGAGTCATCAACGCAAGAAAACCACCAAGAAGATCAAGTTATCGAGAAGAGTGCGAGATATTTTTGAAAAGTGAAAATGTCTGTTATACATAGCAATTCGATGGAGGCTATGAAATCTGAGCTCGATCTTTTCACAACACCTTTAACACAAGCAGCCATCGAATATGGATACAAAGCAGCATATAAACCTATTGTGTCTTTGGAAGGAAATTCACAATTCGAGTTTGTTGTAAATAATAAAACCATAAAAAAAACGAACCAATTCGTTTAAAAAAAGACGACGTCTTCATTGATTGAGTGTACCAATAGGAACGAAATGAAGCCACAATAAACTTTGTAAATAATTGCCAGAACTGGAAACATGTAGCGTTCAAAAGAATTGAAATATACGTAAATGCAGACGTCTATCCCCTCCCTCCCCCCCCCCCACCCCCAGCCCATGCACTTTGAAATTTCAATCCTTGTTGATTGATTGATTTGTGGTGTTTAACGACGCACTGTTTTGACATCTGGCACTGGTCAAATGGCGTCGGTGGATGAGTGGATGACGATGAGGGGGATGATGAACCTAACATAGCCTAGAAGGGAAGACGGGAAGCCCGGTGCCGGCACGTAGCGTACTCCTGTCGAAGAGCACCAAGGGGACCACCGGCTTAACGTCCCTTCCGAAGGACGGTACAACGTGAACAACAGGATTCCTCCACAAATCCATGCTGTCGAGAGGCTGATAAGCAAGGCGAGTGAAGTTGCTGCACTAACTTTCATCCCTCCAACCTCTCTCCCAAACAGAACTGGTCATGTGTATGGTGGTCACCCATCCAATACCTGACTCAGCGCAGTGTTGCTTAACTTCGGTGATCCAACGAGAACCGGTGTTTCCAACACGCCAAACCGTTCGGTTTCAATCCTTGTTTCCCGGGAGTCCATTCTCCCATAAGAGCAATGTTAAATTGCTGGTGATTTGTCAAAGTGCGGTCGTGCACGCACTCCCCGGCCGAGGCAACGTGCTCGTCTACTATTTGACTTGGACGAATTGTTAGTTCCATAAGAGCAATGCTAATGGCCATAGCCGAAATCATAGTCTCGTAAGCGCAAAGTGATTATTACCTTTGGCTATTGTCCTAATTTATGCATGGGGATGGGGTGACGATATCGTGCGATGGGCTGGGAGAGGGGGGGAGGGAGGGGATAGACGTCTGCATTTACGTATATTTCAATTCTTTTGAACGCTACATGTTTTCAGTTCTGGCAATTATTTACAAAGTTTATTGTGGCTTCATTTCGTACCTATTGGTACACTCAATCAATGAAGACGTCGTCTTTTTTTAAACGAATTGGTTCGTTTTTTTTATGGTTATTTCAATTCTTTTTGCTAAAGGGTGGTTACTTCTGGAAATTCAATTTTTGCATATTTTTGCACTCACTCCCATTCCCTCTTTGAACACAGCCCACATTACCTCTGCACAACAATTTATAACCATCTCCCAACATCCATCACTAATTTGCCAACCCGTACCATCTTTAACACTACTCTCAAAGCTTTCTTAATCCAAAATCCGTACTATTCAATAGAAGAATATTTAAATACAATTAAAAGTTAAATATGGAACTAAATTGATGATAAAAGTTCCTTAACAATTAGGCTCACACAAATACTCTGTAATTGTACGTAGCATTAAATAAATAAATAAATAAATTTACTAGTTGTATCAAATTAGACATTCACTGTTCATACAGTTTAAAACTGAAAATGCAAAATATTTTCGTGCTCTGCGATACGAACCGCGCATCACGTTATTTGCAATGGATCTGGGCTAGCTGGCTTCGTACGCTATCCACTAGACTACCTGTCATCCATGGCTACGACTGGAAATAATTAATCAAATACTAGCATGAACCTAAGCTATCACTGAATACTGGCCACTGGCTACTGAGGGTGAATGCATCCCTTATAAAAGTGTATTAATTTATTACACGCTACATATATATTTCCAATTTTGGCTTCATCCAACTTTCAAAAAGCTCCAATAAATTGATATTAAATGTTAAATACTCGAGTTGAGGAATTCCACGCAGCGAGCATGCGCAGTCAGGACTTGTGGCAAAGAACAATAACGACAAGAACAAAAAGTTGAAATGTTACGATTTGGTATTTTTCGGAGCTATATTGGCTTTTAAACGGGGAAATACGATAGTTAGGCGAATGTCACCGTCTACATCTTTCGATTGGTTTTTTCCAACAAATCGATTGAAAGAGGTTTCAAAGCTCTCCGACATACAGAAGCTATAGTTTTAAGATCGTGCTGTGACGTCACGAAGTTCGTTCTTGTAATCCTTAGAGAGTCCATACAGCCGTCAATGAAGACGTCTGAGTGATGGCCATCACTTAGAAAGAGTCCATACAGCCGTCAATGAAGACGTCTGAGTGATGGCCATCACTTAGAATGGCAAACAGCCGTCAATGAAGACGTCTGAGTGATGGCCATCACTTAGAAAGAGTCCATACAGCCGTCAATGAAGACGTCTGAGTGATGGCCATCACTTAGAATGGCAATGAGTTCATTGATCTTGCATACACAGAGCTCCTTTTAACAGCAAAAATTACCAAAGCAGATGGTACTAATTTAATTGCTGATGATAAAGTTGTGACCGGACCGGTCAATAACTGGATGCATAGTTTGTTTTCGCAAGTGGAGGTCTCATTGAATGGTAAACTGATATCATCGCCTTCACACACTTATGGTTATCGAGCATATATTGAAACTTTACTGAACTTTGGTTCATCAGCTAAAAAAACGCATTTAACTTCCAGACTGTGGTATAAAGATACTGCAGGTAAATTCAACGATTTCAAGGATAATGATGGACTTGTTAAGAGGTCAAGCTTCATAAAAGGTAGTAAAACTGTGGATCTAATGTCTAGTATCCATCATGAGCTGTTTGCATCTGGTAAGCTGCTTATTAACGGTGTTGAAATGCGATTAAAATTTCATTTAAATAAAGACGCATTTCATTTAATGTCAGAAGATACTTCGGTAAAGACGCACATTCTTGATGCGACGTTGTTTGTGAGGAAAGTCAGAATCAAACCTGAGCTGCATTTGGGATACTCGCGAGCACTCGAACGATCGAATCTGAAGTATCCATTGAATCGAGTAGAAATTAAAAATATTACAATCCCTGCGGGGGTCATATCTAGAACTATTGATAATTTATATTTAGGGACGTTACCTAAACGAGTTGCGATTGGATTTGTTTCAAATGCTGCGTTCAATGGAGATTTTGGGAAAAATCCTTTTTTCTTTGAAAATCATGATTTGAATTTTCTACAATTGTATGTAGATTCACAACAAATTCCTACCACAGCTCTTCAGCCTGATTTCAAGAATAATCTATTCATTCCTGCATATAGGACATTGTTTGAAGGGACAGGCATTAATCATCAAGACGTTGGAAATGATATATCTCGCGAGGAATACGCTCATGGATATTTTCTTACTGTTTTTGATCTTACTGCTGATCAGTCGGCGAGCTCAAATCATTGGTCTATACAGCGAAACGGGTCATTTCGAATTGAAGTTCGATTCAACGTTACCTTAACAGGTCCTGTAGATATGATTTTATATTCCGAAAATGATAGTTTAATGGAAATAACTAGAGATAGAAATGTAATCACAGATTTTTAATATAAAAAAGAAGATGATATTTAGAAAACTAGAATTATTTTTCACCCCCTCCACTACTTTACTAAGTTATTGATGACGGTGACTGCTATAATAACGATTTGGGATAGAAATAAAATCACTTTGAGTCAACGCATTGCAGAAGACGATTCAAAGTCATGAATTCACTACATCTTGAAGAAGTTATGCTATGTGACAAGTTCACAAGTCCGTTATTTCGTGGAGTATTCGCTGCAAACAATCTGCCTCGAATTGTGCAACATCCGTGTGTACTAATAGCGAACACAGATCCTAGTAACAAACCTGGCTCGCATTGGGTTGCTTTTCACATCGACGAATTCGGACGAGGTGAATTTTTTGATTCTTATGGAATCCCACCAATTGTAAAAATGCATCACGAATTTATGAGTCGTCAGTGTACTACATGCACATACAACGAAAAACAGCTTCAAAGTCCAACATCTGATGTCTGTGGTGAATGGGCAGCATTATTTCTCGCGCATCGATCTCGAGATCTTAGCATGCAAGAATTCATGTATTTCTTTAATAATAGAACTTGTGATGAAAATGATCAACTCGCACGTTCATTGTTTCAAGAAAAATTCAAAACTTGTTTTACTCCTATCCGAAAATGTATGAACAATCAAACTTGTTGTAGTCGTGAATGTAATCCACTTTATATGATGAGATTTTAATAAATGTATGTCAATTTGGGATTCTGAGTTATTCATAAAACCTGCAAGCATCTTTTTCCTGTCTCCTTATATATTTAAAATAAAATTTATTGCCTGACTGAACAAGATCAAACGTGATCGACACTTGTTTGCTGTGGAAAAAGGTGTCAGAAACAAATCTGAAATCTGCATACGATAGGATAAATGGAGAAGTTTCAATATCTGTAACTGAGATAACTATCAAATTCTACCAAACGTATTCGATTCTTCAACTCACCTTGATATTTATATTTATTCAACATCGGTAATTTTCAAAGACTTATTCAATCAATACTTTATATGATATTTTCGTGAATAAAAACGGATTATGGATGTAGACATGGATCTAGTTTCTGGAATTGGTAATGTTATAAAAGGTTTTTGCTCAATAAATACTCTCAGTGAATTCAGTTTTAAAACAAAATTTTTTCTTTTATTTGTGAATACAGTTCAGTTTTTTAATTTTTTTTTTTCAATCCGTCAGCAAATTTTAAATATCGTTAAATTCTAAAATTCCAGTTGGTGGGTACACCCCAAATTTTTTGGTGCCTTTAAAGGTTATAGTGATCTGATTAAGATTGAAAGAAGTTAAATCTAAATCGGTAATTTTATTAAATCTAGCGGGGAGAAAATATTTCACACCGTTAACGGTGATTTGAATTTGACGACCGTTTCTTGTTGTGATCGCCGCCCACTCATCGATTAGAAAAGCTATATGTTCTGGGAGTTCATCTATCTTTCCGAACTCAACTGCCTTGCAGCTCCCAAGTTGGTTAAGGAAGTCCATCTGATAACAAAGAAAAATAGGAAAAACTGAAGTAGTATATTTTATATTAGATGTAAAAAAATTTAATTCTAGATTTGCAGAAATACTTCTGTGACAGAAAGTATCAAATCATCAAGGATATTTTAATAAAAATATAAGGTTATTAGAGTCTCTAATAACCTTATAAAAATATAATTATACTACTTACTTTCTTGCAGTTGTTTCTGTTACTCCTGCTGTTACCGAAACTATTGCTCTTGCTGTTGCTTCTCTGATAACTTTGAATCGAATGATGATGTCGGTGAGAACAGAACGTCGAACAGTTCATTGTCCTAACATTTTGCTGATTTGCAATTATTGACCACTAACATATTATCTAAAGTACGTTTATTGTAATGTATAACCATCTAAACTCTGGGCAGTAATCGTGTATAATTACACAGGCATATAATGCAAACAGATGACGTTTCTTAGGAAGAAACCTACTATAGAAGTACTTGTTATTTGGTACAATGAAATCTGATTTTGTCAAATCAGCGATTGATCGATGAATCTACCAAGCAATACGAGGGTCACGCTGGGAAAATCTGGGAAAATGTTACATCGGCATTGCAATAATATTTTTGTAGGAAGCTATAGTACAGTTCATTTAAGGTAGTACACCAGAAATGCATACATGCAGTTGAGTGTCAGATGTATGATTATTTATGTAGAATGAACAGACTGTAGGTACTTGTCATTTGGTACAGTGACATCTGATCGTGGGAAATTAGATTAGGTTGCTGCATTTATATTTCTTAAACATCTAAAGTACATTTATTTTAAGAAATCACGTAAGAAGTGCACCTTAACATGCACGTATACATGCAAGATTATATGCAGGAGGTCATCTCAATATGAGTCGACTATAGTTATCTTCAAATGTTATATCACCTTACACTACAAGCTAACAGTAAAAATGCGCACGCGCACATCTCAAATTTCTGCTGAATCTGCATTTTATTTCGTACCGTCCAAGACGCTAGGAATTTTCCGGGCGTCAGCAGTTTTCCCACAGAGGTCAATGACTTCCTTCCCTTCTGATCTAGAACCGGCGTTTCTAATCTACTTGTGGGTTTACGATTGGAGGACTTAAATATTTCCTGGAAACCTCTTATTACTTCCAAACTTGTTTTATTGTGCAAAGGTATCGCCCATGCAAATTTACTGAAAATGTCAATTACAGTCAACAAATATTTATAATTATCATTATATTTACTAAGAGATTGAAGATCACACAAGTCTGACTGCCAAACATCATCAATATAGTTAACAATATATCTATTTCTTTCGAAACGTTTCCTCAATGGACGATGTAATGTGTACGCGTCTTGAGATTCTAGCCACTGCTGCACGAGCATCTTAGGTATTTTCTTCTCAGCTGCCTTCCATAATTGACCTGTCGTTGAAAATCCTGCAGGGTGTGATGGGTCAAAATATATTTTCTGCAATATTTTTCTTGATTTAGCGTTCATGACAGCTGCTAAAAGTGAAATCGTTTCCAGTTTGGAGCCAACACACGAGCACTTCTACGCTTTACATGCGTAACTTCCTGAGAAGGTGTCTGATCGTCAATTTTACGTTTCTTTCTTTTCTCTGTACTTGAAGTAGGAGAACTCACCACCTCACTATGAAATGAACGAATGAATTTTTTACGACGAATGTTTGATATATATTTCATCGGGATTTTCAGTTCTTCCAAAATAGTTAAAAATTCTTTCCAACCCGTGGGATTGGAATCTTGTCGGTTAATCAGAACATCGGATATTAAATCAATAATGTTTGAGTTATCGATATTATTTCTTTTAATTCGTACTAGGCCGGTCGAACTATTCCAGTCAATAAGTTTGCTGTCGTAAATAAAGTTCTTTTGCAGCAACTTGTTTCTTTTCAGGTACAGACTGCAATAGCTTGACTTGCAATAAATTGCTATCATCTTCGACTTCGGACTTTTCGTCGTCTTCACTATTCACATTTGCAGCTAAGATATCTGATGATGTATTCAACGGTTTCATTTCTTGTTGGTCATCAATAATCTCTTGCTTAAACTCTGAAGAAATTAATTTCTCTTCAAATTGTGGTTGAAATATATCCCACTGGATCTGTTGTTAATTTTTGAAGATACAGAAATAAAATGTAGATAGCGTCGCAAGGTTTCTTGATATCGTGAAAGTTTCTCATTGGCATCCATACTTTTCATTCGAAGAATTTGCTTCATTTCATTTCTCAAAGCGATAATCATGTTCTTGATTGGATTTGTTGTCGACGCTTTATTTTTTAATTTGTTGACTTGTAAACTATTAACTGGTGTCTTACCAAGTCGATCGAGTGTTTGTTGATCAATTAAAACCATCTTTTTGCAATTATTCATCACGTCATCAATCCCGAAATTACACCACTCAGAATTGGTCCCAACAATAAGGGAATCAGAGACCCACCTCTCTGAAGAATTTTCTTTTTTTTCTGCCAAGTATCACCTTTCTTTATCAATTTTCTGAGCGTGTGCTTGTGTCGAGAGAGTCGACTTTTATGACCAGGTTTCAGAGGAACATTCCCTAAAATACAGTTTTGTATGCACTCCAATATCGATTTGATTAGATTTCTATCGGCGACTTTCAAAATGGCTTTGCGAATTTTTGGTCCGCCTTTGTTTAAAACCTTAAGGAGGTCCATTTCTTTGATAACTGAAGCACTCATGATGAGAGAATGATAAAAGAGAGTCGCATCATCACTTATTTATAATAATTTAGGAATATAAACAAAATGGTTTACATCGTCTGGAAAAATTGATGTTCGAATGCGTAGATTTTCATCAGTTGTCTGGTGACAGTCAACAAGTAGGTATCCGTATGGTAATTTAGTGGCATCTTCATAGGCTTCTTCCAAAAATTTTACATTTCGCGGACTTATTTGCTTAGCTAAAAATGAAAACTGTTTCCGATCTCGTGGGTTGCGGAAGCAGACGATATAATGAGAATTCAGAGATACGTCTCGCATTCCTTTACCTTTATGAAATAAATTTTGTGTAATGAAAAAAACTGAAATATTTTTGTGATGTGAATATTTCGTGAACAAGTCGATTACTCTTTTGTCCATTTCTGACATCATATCATCTATAATTATTAGTTTTCCACCACTTTCTGCACTAAAATCATCGATATTCGGTATACCTTTGTGAAATGTAACGCGAGAATCAGTAATGGAATCGTGAAAATCTTGCATTTCTGAGTAGCACCAAATGATTTTATTGATGTGTGTATCAGTCATTTCATCTAGATTCGATATAAATTGTCTAACAAATGTAGTTTTTCCACAACCTGTACTTCCAGCTAAAAGACTAGTGAATGGTACCTTCCACCTCACTTCCATAATGAAGACTGGTGGTAACTAGTAGATACTACACCATTTATTTGGATCCTGAGTAAACATTCATGAATTATAATAAGTTGTAGTATGGCAGTAAAGGATGAGGAGGTGTGATAGGAATTCAAAATTAATCAGTTATTTATGTACATGTTTATTTATTTTTTATTATACAGCCAACACCTGGTTGATTCATTAACTAATTGCAATCATCTGAATCGCGATCCAGTTCATCAATATCAATAATATTACAATGACCATGGGCAAGTGTATGATATCCATCGTCTAATACATATCTTTTATCGTCGAATGGTGATAGTGTGATCTTTCGTTGAGTTATTATATATAAGTTATGATTAAAACTTCGAATGCTAGACATAGATGCACTTTGAATAACTTTTTGAAAAATCGATTTCTTGTAATCATCGTGTTTAATTACTTTTTCTAAGACAAATCTCAAAACTCCTTTTCCTACTTTCTTAAATTTTCCATTAGCTTCTAAAATGGAATACATCTTAGCCCTCAATCCTACAAATTCTTTTATGACAGCACCAGCGGTTTCATCTGTCATTTTACCTGGAACTTTCATATTGACATTGCTGTACAGATGATGTGTGCTTGGGTAATTTGAAGTGTCGAATAGATTCATATGAGCTTTCATATCACAATATATATCTTCGGTTTTGATATGATATGTAAGGCTATCGGTGTCGGTGAAAAGTAAGGTGGCATTATTTCCATACTTATTATTTACAAAGTTGTAATGGAAATCATAAACAAATCCCTTGCTTAGCTCTAATATTGCGAACCCTGCGTAAATTGGCCGATTGAGAATGAGACATTTCTTTTTGGATTGCACGGCTACAAGATCATTTGAAAAAATTGTGAAACTCTCAAACGAAGGAGCCGCTACAACTTTTAATAGCCTCTTTTCTACGTTCACTAATTCAATGTTAACTCTGTTACGAAGGTTTTCCATAGTCTTACCAAAAACAGCATTGTTCATTAGCTTGAAGAAATCTTTTTCAAAAGAGTTGGTGACCTGTTTACGCTGCGATGTGTTAAATTCTATATATTCTCTTAACCAAGAGCTTTGCTTAAATTTAAGAACTCGATGAATTTTAAGAAGTTTTAATCCCAAGTCAAGATATTGTTGCAAATTTCTATAATGAATTATGTAGTTGGTTTTATCGTTTAGGTTTGGTACTAGTTTTCTGACAGTTTTTGCAGGTTTAAAGTTCAAGTCTTCCAACAGTTTCTTACTGTAAGGAGAAATCATCTCTCTTTAGTAACGTTTATATTCTCCGGAGCCACAGGATAATCATTGTGCAATTCATGCAGATTATGTGAATATTCCAAATCGACCTCTGAAATGTATCCAAATTCAGAGTCTTGTGAAATATTATGAATATTAAACTGACTTATTACATCCTCATTCATCCATTCAAAATGACTGATAGGTAATTTTTGAGACATCGCTTGCCCGTATAGATTGTTCACATCCCAATAAATAATATACGACGATTCAGCGTTCTTATCGAAGTCATCTACGTACTTGTTATTCGCTGATGCTTAACGGGTTGAGATCATTGCAACTCCGCCTCGTATTCCCTGCTCCATGAATAAGTACATATCAGGATCCGTAAGTAATTCGAGGTGGCAGCCGCTCATCTTAAGAAATGATTGCCAGCTGTAAACTGGCAATGTATACGTCTGCAAGGGATCAAGTTTATAATGTTTCATAGATATTTCTCGGAAGCTTTCAAAAATATCTGCTAGCAATAGCACATCTGTTTTGACATAAAAATCCTGATATTCGCCTAAATTTTGGATTTTGAATAGACTTCAAACCTTTTTAGCATGTTCATAATCTTCGTCACTAATATGTTCATCGCGAATCGTGTTATAAAAAGCTGCTTTAGAAGGTAGTTTTGTCTCGTCAAATTTTGATTGTGAATCCATGTAGTCATATGGAAAAACGCCCTTACGGAGAAGATGTGTAAATTCTTCCTTGTTTTCAAAGTTCTGTTTGGTAATTTTAAATTTATCCTCTCCATAGCTTAACAAATTTTTAGTGAGTGTTTCAAGAGATGTATTCAAAAATTGAAGAGAGTCGAGAAAACGCAAAGAATTGATCTGGAATGCAACATATTTTTCAGTGTTGTTTGGGATACACGTGATTTTACAAAATTTGAATTTTCAAGTTCCTGCATAATAATATGACTATCATAATTTTTTAAATTGTGAAACAAGACTGAAATATGTTTAGCCTGTTTGAAGTTGAGATTACACGAGGAATGAGCTGCTGTGACAATGATCGCGTACCCTAAATTCATCGAGATCCTTCGAGCAAATAAAACATTCTTTTGAATTCAGAAAGCTCTGCTCCTCTTCCGGAGTAATTATTATCGGATTATTTTCATTCATTAGCTTTTGCAATTCTTCTTCCTCTTTTAAAATGCTTTTAAGGAAGTGAGTGATTGCATCTGGTCCTCTATACACAACTAAAGGTTTGTGCATTTCACCCTTTGCATTTATCACAACATATGAATATCCTGAACACATATGTTGTGTTGTTTTCAAAGTGTGCGAGAAATCATCATTCGGAGAGCATCCACTTATTTTCAGGTTTAAACTTTCAAAATCTGCGTAAATTGTGAAAGGTACTTTCAACATGAAATGATAATTTTTGAATCGCATCATAATATCAGATGGCATTTTTATTTTCTGTGGTTCGTTTTTATTGCAATACTTCGAATGATCATCAAGGAGCGATTGTCTTGAAAATCTATGTAAGCAAAAATGACAGTAAAATGATCGGTGTTCGTGATGAGTTAGTGAACCTAGCAAGCGACTTAAACTGCTTATCAAGCAAAAGTGATTCGTCGTTTCGTTTGATAAATACAATAAATTTATATGAGTATCGGAAGAAAATTTTGTGATTCGGAGCGGAAAAACTTCACATTCATATCCAAACACGTTTACAGATATATTGTTCTGTTTCTCAAAACGAGATAATTTTGAAATTTGGACGGGGTATTCAATACCTGACATATTCAAGTGTGACTCGTATTGCTTGTATGCATGTATACGATTTCGATTGTGACAGAATTCATATAAATGTGCTAACACAGACCAAAGGAAGCATTTTTGGTCGTTGTTTTGAATATTTACAACCGCTCTTTTTTTTACTAATTTTTTTGGTAAGGGAATGTAACTACTTGCAGCTAAGGGAACATATTTGGCGATGTTAAGTTCAAATCTTAGAATTCTTTCAAAATTCCAATTACTACCTTCCCTCTGAAAATTTGATTTTGCCTTTGCAATCGACTCAAAAGCTTGATTAAATTGTTTGTTAAACTCAAAATGTTGTAAGAGTGTGAAGTTGCAACTTCTGAAGCATGGTGTTGACTCGCTTTGCTTGTCGGCCACAATTTTGGTGAAGAGTGGATAAATTGTCAGTGGGAGTCATTATTTTATTTTTCAAAATTCTTTCAAAATTCCAATTACTACCTTCCCTCTGAAAATTTGATTTTGCCTTTGCAATCGACTCAAAAGCTTGATTAAATTGTTTGTTAAACTCAAAATGTTGTAAGAGTGTGAAGTTGCAACTTCTGAAGCATGGTGTTGACTCGCTTTGCTTGTCGGCCACAATTTTGGTGAAGAGTGGATAAATTGTCAGTGGGAGTCATTATTTTATTTTTAGTCATAGGAACTGCTTTTATAGGATACGTTTTACCTCGAGGACAAATATCTTTTTGAGGAGCAACAGTAATTACCAATTTACTTTCTGCAGTCCCTTACCTGGGAGTAGACCTTGTACAGTGAGTCTGAGGAGGATTCGCAGTTGATAACGCAACCCTCACGCGTTTTTTCACATTTCATTTTCTTTTACCTTTTATGGTAGCTGCAGCAACTATATTTCACTTATTATTCTTGCATCAAACAGGTTCAAATAACCCCTTAGGTGTTAATAGTGACACAGATAAAATTCCTTTTCACCCCTATTTTACTTTTAAGGATATTGTAGGTTTCCTAGTCTTGGTAATAATTTTAACGGTCCTTACTCTACTAGACCCTTATTTATTGGGAGATCCCGATAATTTCACTCCAGCAAACCCCCTAGTCACCCCTGTTCATATTCAGCCAGAATGGTACTTCTTATTCGCCTACGCAATCCTACGATCAATTCCGAATAAATTGGGGGGAGTTATTGCTCTTGTTTTATCAATCGCGATTCTAATAATTTTACCCTTTACAAATAAAAGAAATTTCCGAGGAACACAATTCTACCCAATCAATCAAATCATATTTTGATCACTTTTAGTAATTGTAATTCTTTTAACATGAATTGGAGCACGCCCTGTAGAAGATCCTTATGTCTTAGTAGGGCAAGTTCTAACTGTTTTATACTTTTTATATTACATTTTAAATCCACTAATTTTTAAGATTTGAGATAAACTTCTTAATTAGTTAAAAAGCTTAAAGTTAAGCATATGTTTTGAAAACATAAGACAGAAGTTTGATTCTTCTATTAACTTTCAATAGTACTTAAAACTATGCACTAAATTAAAATTGAAGCGAAAAATAAGTTTAAACCCCCAAATAAAAACAAATAATTTAAAGACAAAGGTAAAAAACTCTTTCACGCCAAATACATTAACTTATCATACCGAAAACGCGACAATGTCCCTCGGGCTCAAATAAATATAAAAGCTACAAATCTAAGCTTGAAATAAAAAAACAGACTATACACATCACAACCCAAAAAAATCACACAAAATAATATACTTATAAATAAAATACTGGCGTATTCAGCTAAAAAAATTAAAGCAAATCCATCTCTTCTGTATTCAACGTTAAACCCCGAAACTAATTCAGATTCCCCTTCCGCAAAATCAAAAGGAGTACGATTCGTTTCAGCCAAACATGATGCAAACCAACTCAAGGCCAGAGGAAAGGTCAAAAAAACAAATCAAATTATTTCTTGGTAATATCTAAATATATTTAGAGAATACCCACCAATTAAAAACACAAAAGATAATAAAATCAAAGCTAAACTTACTTCGTAAGAAATAGTTTGTGCCACAGCGCGCAATCCCCCTAATAAAGCATAATTTGAATTTGAAGATCAACCAGCGATTATAACAGTATAAACCCCTAATCTCGTACAGGCTAAAAAAAAAATAAACCTAAATTAAATGTGTATAAACCCGTTCTATACGGCATAGTTATCCACACTTATAAAGATAAAAATAAACTAAACACAGGAGAAAAATAGTAAGGCAAGTAATTAGATAAAACAGGGTAAGTTTGCTCCTTCGTAAACAACTTAATCGCATCACAAAAAGGCTGAGGAATCCCAGCAAACCCAACCTTATTGGGACCCTTACGAATTCTAAGTGATGGCCATCACTCAGACGTCTTCATTAACGGCTGTATGGACTCTCTTAGGATTACAAGAACGAACTTCGTGACGTCACAGCACGATCTTAAAACTATAGCTTCTGTATGTCGGAGAGCTTTGAAACCTCTTCCAATCGAAACCAATCGAAGGATGTAGACGGTGACATTCGCCTAACTATCGTATTTCCCCGTTTAAAAGCCAATATAGCTCCGAAAAATACCAAATCGTAACATTTCAACATTTTGTTCTTGTCGTTATTGTTCTTCGCCACAAGTCCTGACTGCGCATGCTCGCTGCGTGGAATTCCTCAACTCGAGTATTTAACATTTAATATCAATTTATTGGAGCTTTTTGTAAGTTGGATGAAGCCAAAATTGGAAATATATATGTAGCGTGTAATAAATTAATACACTTTTATAAGGGATGCATTCACCCTCAGTAGCCAGTGGCCAGTATTCAGTGATAGCTTAGGTTCATGCTAGTATTTGATTAATTATTTCCAGTCGTAGCCATGGATGACAGGTAGTCTAGTGGATAGCGTACGAAGCCAGCTAGCCCAGAACCATTGCAAATAACGTGATGCGCGGTTCGTATCGCAGAGCACGAAAATATTTTGCATTTTCAGTTTTAAACTGTATGAACAGTGAATGTCTAATTTGATACAACCAGTAAATGAACATAAAATATGTGTAAATAAATAAACATTATTATTTTATTGACACGTCGTCACATGTTCGATCGGGTTTATTTATTTATTTAATGCTACCTACAATTACAGAGTATTTGTGTGAGCCTAATTGTTAAGGAACTTTTATCATCAATTTAGTTCCATATTTAACTTTTAATTGTATTTAAATATTCTTCTATTGAATAGTACGGATTTTGGATTAAGAAAGCTTTGAGAGTAGTGTTAAAGATGGTACGGGTTGGCAAATTAGTGATGGATGTTGGGAGATGGTTATAAATTGTTGTGCAGAGGTAATGTGGGCTGTGTTCAAAGAGGGAATGGGAGTGAGTGCAAAAATATGCAAAAATTGAATTTCCAGAAGTAACCACCCTTTAGCAAAAAGAATTGAAATAACCATAAAAAAAACGAACCAATTCGTTTAAAAAAAGACGACGTCTTCATTGATTGAGTGTACCAATAGGTACGAAATGAAGCCACAATAAACTTTGTAAATAATTGCCAGAACTGAAAACATGTAGCGTTCAAAAGAATTGAAATATACGTAAATGCAGACGTCTATCCCCTCCCTCCCCCCCTCTCCCAGCCCATCGCACGATATCGTCACCCCATCCCCATGCATAAATTAGGACAATAGCCAAAGGTAATAATCACTTTGCGCTTACGAGACTATGATTTCGGCTATGGCCATTAGCATTGCTCTTATGGAACTAACAATTCGTCCAAGTCAAATAGTAGACGAGCACGTTGCCTCGGCCGGGGAGTGCGTGCACGACCGCACTTTGACAAATCACCAGCAATTTAACATTGCTCTTATGGGAGAATGGACTCCCGGGAAACAAGGATTGAAACCGAACGGTTTGGCGTGTTGGAAACACCGGTTCTCGTTGGATCACCGAAGTAGTGAATTCCTGCTGTTCGAGTTGTACCGTCCTTCGGAAGGGACGTTAAGCCGGTGGTCCCCTTACTCTTCGACAGGAGTACGCTACGTGCCGGCACCGGGCTTCCCGTCTTCCCTTCTAGGCTATGTTAGGTTCATCAACACCCTCATCGTCATCCACTCATCCACCGACGCCATTAGACCAGTGCCACATGACCAGATGTCAAAACAGTGCGTCGTTAAACACCACAAATCAATCAATCAACAAGGATTGAAATTTCAAAGTGCATGGGCTCGGGGAGGGGGGGAGGGTGGGGATTGACGTCTGCATTTACGTATATTTCAATTCTTTTGAACGTTACATGTTTCCAGTTCTGGCAATTAGTTACAAAGTTTATTGTGGCTTCATTTCGTACCTATTGGTACACTCAATCAATGAAGACGTCGTCTTTTTTTCAACGAATTGGTTCGTTTTTTTTATGGTTTTTGGATATACCCTAAAACTTTACGCTCTAAAAGAGTCAAAAAAGCCACTCCCACCAAAACACAAATAACCAAAATTAATCTACTCACTAACGGAAGTAAAGAATCATATATAAACAAGTTCTATCTGTAAAATTTGTTTACATAAATGAATTCTTAATTCATTACACTTATCTGCCAAAATAGAAAAGTTAATATTAATCAACAAAATAGAAAAAAATTTTCCCAATACTTGGTCCTTTCGTTCTAAAGTATCATTATCAATTTAAGGATAGAAACCGACCTGGCTTACACCGGTCTGAACTCAGATTATGTAAGGATTTAAAGGTCGAACAGACCTAAACTTTGAACATCTACACCCCAAATTACCCTTAATCCAACATCGAGGTCGCAACCCTTTTTGTCGATAAGAACTCTCGAAAAAGATTACGCTGTTATCCCTAAGGTAACTTAGTCTTATAATCAATAATAATGGATCAACAATTCATACATCAATGTTTTTAAACTAAAAAGAGTTTTTCTTATCTTCTTGTCACCCCAACAAAATATTTCTTTTAATATTGTAATAATTGTTAAATTCTAATATCAATCACACCGAGACAGTCAGTACCTCGTCCAACCATTCATTCTAGCCTTCAATTAAAAGACTAATGATTATGCTACCTTTGCACGGTCAAAATACCGCGGCCCTTCAAATATAAAATTCAGTTCATTAAAGTTTTATAAAATATAAAATTATAATCAAGAAGACATGTTTTTGTTAAACAGGCGAGTACTAATTTGCCTAATTCCTTAATGTAACCTCACATTTTTTTAATAAATCAAACAATTTTTATACTAATTTTATCATTATCTCAAGTAACTAAAAATTTATTACATTGTTCCGATATAAAACTTAAATTTTAAGAAAATTAAACTCACAAAAAATTAAATTATAACATCCTTTAATAGGTGGCTAATTCTAAGCCTACTAAATCTTTTAAAGCCTTATTAATTATAAAACCTACCCTAAAGCTTATCATTAGCTTAAAAAAATGATTTATTTAATCAATTAAATTACACTTTTTTAAAGCCTGAATTAAATTCATTTCTCGGAAAACCAGAAATCTTAAAGAACGGATAACGTTTCATTACTAAATAAATGTTATTAATAATTATTCTACATTAACAAACACATTTATTTAGCTCTCTTCAAATCGTGAAAAAACAAATAATTGCCATTTTTTAATAAACCCTGATACACAAGGTACGATCAAAAATCTACTTTTATAAAAATATATTTTCAAACTATTTCAAGCAACCTCTCACGATACAATTAACCTACCACTCAAAAAATTTTATCTATATTCTATACAAAAACTCAACCTATTTAAAATAATTTAAATAAAAATTTTATTAAATAATTGTATTAATTATATTTTATTAAAAATAACTAACAAACAAAGTAAGTTAAAATTTATCAGAATAAACTGAATTGCACAGTGTATTTTCAGTGTAAATGAAATGCTTAACTAATCAAGCTCTATTCTGACTTTCCAGGTGCACCTTCCGGTACACCTACTATGTTACGACTTATCTCGCCTTAATTAACGAGAGCGACGGGCGATGTGTGCATGTTTTAGAGCTAAAATCAAATTAATTTAATTAAGTTAATTACCGTCAAATCCACCTTCAAAAGTTTATTTCAAAACTTTATCCGTTATAAATAAATTTATTGTAACCCATCACCACTTATTCGTAAGCTACACCTTGACCTGACATCATTTTTAATAAAAATGTAAGAAAATTAAACCCTTCTTAGGACATTCTGACGACGGCGGTATACAAGCTGATAGCAAAAATAAGTAAGGTTTAACGTGGAATATCGATTACGGGACAGGTTCCTCTGAACAGACTAAAACACCGCCAAATTCTTTGAGTTTCAAGAACATAACTACTACTACTCAAGTTTACATAATTTACGTTTAAAATAATAGGGTATCTAATCCTAGTTTACAATTTAAATTTCTCAGCTTCTATATTATTTATAAAATTATTTAAATTTAAAATTTCACTTAACAAATTTAATATTAATTTTAAAATCCTAACATATAACCACATATAACTACAAACTAATAAGATTTACTTGCTCCCCTCCGTGTAACCGCGGCGGCTGGCACGACTTTTGCCGGAACTAAAAAATATTGCAATTTCTAAATTTCTTTAATTAATAATATTAAACACTGTGAATTAAATTAAATACAAAAACCCTTAAGATTTTTACATAATCACGCAAAAACCTACATGTGAACCAAAAATTAAGTAAATTATTAAGCAAGAATAAAACTTTCAAATATGAAATTAAAAATATTCTGAATTAATTAATAAATTTATAATCAGCATTTTTAGAAATAAAAAAAGTAAACATAATAAAATACTTGCCCCTACACAGATAAAAACAGGTTTACTAAAAAACAGGAGCCATGAGTAATTTCCTCCCTGTTTTTTTATTGTATTTTTTTTTTGAGCTATTTGGCTAACTCTAAAATGAACAAAGTACTTTTTTAATTATTTGGCTAACTAAAAATTATATTAAATGTAAGAAAAATGAAGTGCCTGATTAAAGGATTACCTTGATAGGGTAAATCAAGTAGCTTTGGTTACCTTCATTATAATTAATAGAATTGAACTATCTCTAAACATTTGTGCTCCATACACTAAATTCTATAATTCCACTAGAAAGATAAGCTAATTAAGCTACTGGGTTCATACCCCATTTATAGGGGTTTAACCCCCTTCTCTCTAATGATTAACAATCCCACTAAATTTTTATTTTTATTAACATTAATAAGCGGTACTTTAATTTCTACTTCTGCTAACTCATGATTTGGCGCATGAATAGGCTTAGAAATCAATTTACTTTCTTTTATCCCTTTAATAACTAATTCAAAAAATTTATTTTCAACTGAAGCATCGTTAAAGTACTTTTTAGTGCAAGCTCTTGGTTCTGCAACCTTATTACTCTCAGTAATTTTGGGGTCTTTATTATTTAACCCGTCTGTCCCTAATTCCCCGGACTTAACCATTATAAATACACTTATCAGAAGCTCCCTTCTATTAAAGATAGGAGCCGCTCCTTTTCATTTTTGATTCCCAGGAGTTATAGAAGACCTTCACTGAATAAATAGCCTCATACTATTAACGTGACAAAAAATCGCCCCCCTTATACTTATTTCTTACACATTTCAGTTAGATGTTTTCTTTTCAATAAGAATTTTATGAATGCAATTCAGTATACCTATAAACCATAAAAAAAACGAACCAATTCGTTTAAAAAAAGACGACGTCTTCATTGATTGAGTGTACCAATAGGTACGAAATGAAGCCACAATAAACTTTGTAAATAATTGCCAGAACTGGAAACATGTAGCGTTCAAAAGAATTGAAATATACGTAAATGCAGACGTCTATCCCCTCCCTCCACCCCGCCCCCAGCCCATCGCACGATATCGCACTAGCACTAGAACTAGCACTAGCACTTGCACTAGCACTAGCACTGGAACAAGCACTAACACTACTAGAACTAGCACTAGCACAACTAAAACAAGCACTTGCACTTGCACTAGCACTAGGAATACTAGAACTAGCACTAGCACTAGCACTTGCACTAGCACCTGCTCAAGCACAAGCACTAGCATCACTACTAACAATGGCACTGGCACCAGCACTAGAACAAGCACTAGCACTAGCACAAGCACTTGCACTAGCACTACTAGAACTAGCACTAGCACTAGCACGAGCACGAGCACGAGCGCTAGCACCAGCACTTGCACTAGCACCAGCACTAGCACTAGCACTAACACTAGCACTAGCATCACTACTGGCACAAGCACAAGCACTAGCACTAGCACTACAAGAACTAGAACTACCACTAGCACTAGCACTAGCACTAGCACTAGACTACTCGAACTAGCACTAGCACTAGCACTAGCAATAGCATTACTACTAGCACGAGCACTAGCATCACTACTAGAACAAGCACTAGCACTACCACTAGCACTAGCACTAGCACTACTTTAAACTAGCACTAGCACTAGCACTAGCACTAGCACAAGCACCAGCACTAGCCTCACGTCTAGCACTAGCACAAGCATCACTACTAGCACCAGCACTAGCATCAGTACTAGCACTAGCACAAGCATCACTACTAGCACTAGCACTAGCACTAGCACTGGCACTTACATCACTACTAGCACTAGCACTAGCACTAGCACTACTAGAACTAGCACTAGCACTAGCACTAGCACAAGCACTACTAGAACTAGCACTAGCACTATACCAGTGTAAGCACTAGCACTAACACTAGCACAAGCACTAGCACTAGCACTATCACCAGCACTTGCATCACTACTAGCACTTGCACTAGCACTAGCTCTACTAGAACTAGTACTAGCACTAGCACTAGCACAAGCACTACTAGAACTAGCACTAGCACTAGCACTATACCAGTGTAAGCACTAGCACTAACACTAGCACAAGCACTAGCACTAGCACTATCACTAGCACTTGCATCAATACTAGCACTAGCACTAGCACTACTAGAACAAGCACAAGCAGTAGCACTAGCACTAGCCCTACTAGGACAAGCACTAGCACTAGCACTAGCACTAGCACTAGCACTAGCACTAGCACTAGCACTAGCACATGCACTTACACTTGCACTTATACTAGCACTAGCATCACAACTAGCACTAGCACTTACACTTGCACTTATACAAGCACTAGCATCACAACTAGCACTAGCACTAGCACTAGCGCTAGCACTGGCACTAGCACTCCTAGAACTAGCACCAGCAATAGCAAAAGCACAAGCAATACTAGAACTTGCACAAGCACTAGCACTTGCACTAGCACAAGCACTAGCATTAACACTTGCACAAGCACTAGCACTAGCACTAGCACTAGCATTAGCACTAGCATCACTACAAGCACTAACACTAGCACTAGCATCAGTACTAGCACTAGCACTAGGACGAGCACGAGCACGAGCCCTAGCACAAGCACTAGCACCTAGCACCTAGCACCTAGCACCAGCACTAGCACTAGCACTAACACTAATACTAGCACAAGCATCACAACTAGCACTAGCACAAGCACTTGCACTAGCACTACTAGAACTAGCACCAGCACTAGCACAAGCACTAGCGCTAGCACAAGCACTAGCACTAACACTCTCACAAGCACTAGCACTAGCATCACTACTTGTACTAACACTAGCACAAGCATCACTACTAGCACTAGCACTAGCACGAGCACGAGCACGAGCGCTAGCACCAGCACTTGCACTAGCACTAGCACTAGCACTAGCACTAGCAATAGCATTACTACTAGCACGAGCACTAGCATCACTACTAGAACAAGCACTAGCACTAGCACTAGCACTAGCACTAGCACTAGCACTAGCACAAGCACCAGCACTAGCCTCACGTCTAGCACGAGCACAAGCATCACTACTAGCACCAGCACTAGCATCAGTACTAGCACTAGCACAAGCATCACTACTAGCACTAGCACTAGCACAAGCACTAGCACTAGCACTAGCACTAGCACAAGTACTAGCACTAGCACTAGCACTAGCACTAGCACTAGCACTGGCACTTACATCACTACTAGCACTAGCACTAGCACTAGCACTACTAGAACTAGCACTAGCACTAGCACTAGCACAAGCACTACTAGAACTAGCACTAGCACTATACCAGTGTAAGCACTAGCACTAACACTAGCACAAGCACTAGCACTAGCACTATCACCAGCACTAGCCTCACGTCTAGCACTAGCACAAGCATCACTACTAGCACCAGCACTAGCATCAGTACTAGCACTAGCACAAGCATCACTACTAGCACTAGCACTAGCACTAGCACTGGCACTTACATCACTACTAGCACTAGCACTAGCACTAGCACTACTAGAACTAGCACTAGCACTAGCACTAGCACAAGCACTACTAGAACTAGCACTAGCACTATACCAGTGTAAGCACTAGCACTAACACTAGCACAAGCACTAGCACTAGCACTATCACCAGCACTTGCATCACTACTAGCACTTGCACTAGCACTAGCTCTACTAGAACTAGTACTAGCACTAGCACTAGCACAAGCACTACTAGAACTAGCACTAGCACTAGCACTATACCAGTGTAAGCACTAGCACTAACACTAGCACAAGCACTAGCACTAGCACTATCACTAGCACTTGCATCAATACTAGCACTAGCACTAGCACTACTAGAACAAGCACAAGCAGTAGCACTAGCACTAGCCCTACTAGGACAAGCACTAGCACTAGCACTAGCACTAGCACTAGCACTAGCACTAGCACTAGCACTAGCACATGCACTTACACTTGCACTTATACTAGCACTAGCATCACAACTAGCACTAGCACTTACACTTGCACTTATACAAGCACTAGCATCACAACTAGCACTAGCACTAGCACTAGCGCTAGCACTGGCACTAGCACTCCTAGAACTAGCACCAGCAATAGCAAAAGCACAAGCAATACTAGAACTTGCACAAGCACTAGCACTTGCACTAGCACAAGCACTAGCATTAACACTTGCACAAGCACTAGCACTAGCACTAGCACTAGCATTAGCACTAGCATCACTACAAGCACTAACACTAGCACTAGCATCAGTACTAGCACTAGCACTAGGACGAGCACGAGCACGAGCCCTAGCACAAGCACTAGCACCTAGCACCTAGCACCTAGCACCAGCACTAGCACTAGCACTAACACTAATACTAGCACAAGCATCACAACTAGCACTAGCACAAGCACTTGCACTAGCACTACTAGAACTAGCACCAGCACTAGCACAAGCACTAGCGCTAGCACAAGCACTAGCACTAACACTCTCACAAGCACTAGCACTAGCATCACTACTTGTACTAACACTAGCACAAGCATCACTACTAGCACTAGCACTAGCACGAGCACGAGCACGAGCGCTAGCACCAGCACTTGCACTAGCACTAGCACTAGCACTAGCACTAGCAATAGCATTACTACTAGCACGAGCACTAGCATCACTACTAGAACAAGCACTAGCACTAGCACTAGCACTAGCACTAGCACTAGCACTAGCACAAGCACCAGCACTAGCCTCACGTCTAGCACGAGCACAAGCATCACTACTAGCACCAGCACTAGCATCAGTACTAGCACTAGCACAAGCATCACTACTAGCACTAGCACTAGCACAAGCACTAGCACTAGCACTAGCACTAGCACAAGTACTAGCACTAGCACTAGCACTAGCACTAGCACTAGCACTGGCACTTACATCACTACTAGCACTAGCACTAGCACTAGCACTACTAGAACTAGCACTAGCACTAGCACTAGCACAAGCACTACTAGAACTAGCACTAGCACTATACCAGTGTAAGCACTAGCACTAACACTAGCACAAGCACTAGCACTAGCACTATCACCAGCACTTGCATCACTACTAGCACTTGCACTAGCACTAGCTCTACTAGAACTAGTACTAGCACTAGCACTAGCACAAGCACTACTAGAACTAGCACTAGCACTAGCACTATACCAGTGTAAGCACTAGCACTATCACTAGCACTTGCATCAATACTAGCACTAGCACTAGCACTACTAGAACAAGCACAAGCAGTAGCACTAGCACTACCCTGCTGAAAATTCTTAGCAAGATCTTGCAAGATCTTGCAAGATCTTGGCAAGATCTTGGCAAGAAGCAAGATCTTGCCAATTTCTTGGCAAGATCTTGAAAACATCTAAGATTTTTCCCTTCAGACAAGATTTGTTCAAGATCTTGGTAAGAAATTGACAAGATCTTGACACGGTCCCGTGGGATCTTACATGGCTGCAAGATTTTTGGAATCTTGGCAAGGAAACGATATCTTGGCAAGTTCTTAGCAAGTTCTTGAAATAATTTTTTTGTGTTGCGATTCTTGAAAGATCTTGCACGCAGAATTCTGCGTTTCCGACTTTAAAGTCTTCTAAAATAATAATTGATAACTGCAATATCTTGCTCGGTGCGAAAATGCACTTGTGAATGGAGAGCACACAAATGAGATTAATGTTTGTCATGTTGAATGCTCTGGTTCTGGATCTGATCCCTCTGATTCTGAGTTTCTGGACAACTGGACCATGATCCAGTTGTAACTTTTTCTGCGGAAAGGTTTACAACGTCATTATACTTAGGGGTCGTTGTGACAACGATACTTCGTAAAACTGTGAAATTTAACGACGCATTGTTTCTATAACCTCTCTCCGGTACAGAACTGTGTGTGATGGTCACTCATATAATACCCAGCGCGTGTTGCTTGACTTCGGTGTTCTCACGAGGACCGGTGTTTCCAACATGCCAAATCGTTCGGTGATAAGCTGAATGTCGGTTTAATGTGAATATATGATGCGATTCTCCATTCGGGCTCTATAGTATTGCAACATATCTATTTTTCATTCTAAATGATAAATACTCATGCTAAGTTTTGTTTAGTAGGTATGTGGCAATTGTTGGACTGGGACCGAATGTTGGCCTTTCAACTGATATTTAATATTTCTACTAATAAATTTACATTTTTTTATTTTCTCACAGAGTCGTACATTTTGTACCACAAGATGCACATTATTGTAAATGTTTAATTATATTTATTTCAATCCGAGGTTTGAACGGAATTATTTGAAACCCACAGGAATTTTGCATTGCATTCAGCAATGCACGACCTTTTCAATCCTAAGTTACAATAAACACCATCATCATCCACTGATTTACCGACGTCTTTAGGCCGCTGACAACGATGGTTGTTAGCAAAATAGTGCGTCGTTGAACACGTTGATCAATCAACTGTGTTATTATGCAACTATAGCAAATATCACGGAAGGTATTGTTCTCAAAAATGCCTCGTGTGCTTTTCTCTACGTGGATGAGAGCTTTATCAAACATTGGTGCTGGGCCCTCTGTGATTTCCGAAGAATTAAACTCCCAAATTCGAAGAATTAGCTTGATGTACAAGCGTACTTTCTTCTGTGTTTTCGACCAACGAAGACTTTCGAATTCACAAGTAAGTACGAAACAAACTTATAGTCAATACGGTACCTACATTTACTTTGTAGAATTTGCACTCAAGATTTTCTTTTGGCGAACCTATACAATATTGGTTATTTTGTGTATACGTTTCGCTGTTATGCAAGTTGTTATTTTGGCAAGAACAAATACCCTCGATTATCTCTGAAAACGCTCTTATAATCACAGTGAATTTACTGTGTTTTTTCATTCACAGTGAATCTCAGGTATAAACAAAACAAAAGACTGGATTCCAATTTAACGCTCGGCTATAATAATTGTCATTTTATAATCATAACATGGTCATTGGTGATAGGTGATAGGTGACATGTGTGTGAAACATTCGGCTGACAAAGAGTGGCGCGATGGACCAATACCTTGTTATAGTTCTTTCATTTATCTCAACAGCAATTCTTTACTTTTCTGTCAAGAGAAAAAATGTGCTGATGCTGAAATGTAGTGCGTCTACTCAAGTTGAACTCATACTCGAGTTGCTGTTGCAGATAAGAAAACTAGACTCCAACGACTCATTCTTTATTAGCCGGGCTATATATGCATTTTAGCAGACTTGCAAAATGATACTCATAGCGAGCAGCGTTCCTCAGTATGAACTAGATTTCGACTGGTGGGGATGTGTCGCGTCGCGTTGCGTTGCTTTGTTTAGTCTCTAATTGCACAAATTATTTGTCTTTTTCGGCAATGTGATTGTTAGAAATAGGAAGTCATTTTTACCGTCTGCATTGTGGCATTTTTTTTCTTCGGGGTTTGAAGTTAATAGGGGAGACCTTTCAATTGATTTGTTTCGTGTAATTTGAAGGTACGCATCACTGTTACATTCAAACGCATCACTTCTTGAATATCGTTTGTCTAGAAGCAAATTGGAAACATCACCTTATCAACATGCTTCCTACTTTTTCAGTCTTGGAGCTCAAAACGTTGCTGCGTTCATCAGTACTGAATTGGAAGACAGATGCTCCACTTTATTCCCTGACAAGCTGCCCTTGTCCACAGTAGAAGCAGCTATATCGCTTGAAGATAGCGTTGCGATGTCAACGGACAATTTCACAACTCTTGGTAAGTTTGCTAGGATGCAACTACAATAATCAATTAATTTTCAGAAACCTATGGTGGCATTTATTGATCAGGAGGTGCTAGTACAAATGATGCTTGTTTCCATGTGTTTAAAACCGCACATTTTTTATTGTAGTGCTGTGAATCTCTCCTGGCTGGTGGCAACAACCTCTGAGATTCCATGCCCATGGTGTGATGTCCCAACTTATTTCTGCCCTCCATTCCAAGCTCCATTGGAAGAAAAATGATTATGGTAAGTTAATTTGAATTTTCCTCCAAAATCTATGTTCGTACTATCTATTTAAATAGCATTTGTTAACATATGCGATTTCTTAGACGCAAATTTTTTTAAAGTCTTTTAATGCAGTCTCATTGATTGATATTCCTCACGTAATATACAAGTACTCCAAAAAAACTACTTGGTGGGCCCCTTTAACTGCTTTACCAACATTTTGTAACCTTTGCTAGTTGCTTTCTCAAGGTAAAATGTTTGATGGATTTGACAGCATAAACAAAATATCAAGAAGAAATTATATATTTGCCAAGGATTCCTAGAATCAAAATAGTTCTATAATTAATCCAGCTAAATGAGGCTTTTTGAAGAAAAAATCCCAAAACCACAAAAAATGGCATATCTAAATCCATTTACTTACCACCTCTGTTATTATTCTGTGATAGTACAACAAAAACAAATTTGTTTACTCTGTAAAATCAGTGATTCATTGAAAAAAAAGTATATCACAGATTTAAAAAATTTAGAAAACAGATGCTCTTATTTATTTGTTTTGGCTGTTATTTGTCTGGCGACAAAGCTTTTACACATTTACTTTTTTTTACAGATACAGTAAGACATCCTAATTGACAGAGGGTGCACTGCACTTCCTGGCCGGCTGTTCCTCTCTTCTCTTCATGTTCATTAAGTACCTTGTTTGAATTTTGTGCTGATTTAGGTTATTATTTTTGCATACTTATTATATTTCTCAATCAGAGTTTCTTACAGGGTTCTTTTTTACAATTTTTATCTTAATATTGTTTAAAATATTTATTGTTATATGAGGCATTCATTATTTTTATTTGCCAAGTTTTAAAGTATATTATTTTTATTTTTGGGAACACCTATATAGGTATATTGAATTGCATTCATAAAATTCTTATACTATATTTTTCAATTAATAGAGCTTTGATTCTATTTGACAATTTTTTTTTAAATTTTATTTCATGTTAACATCCTACAAAAGATAGGGCATTGATAGTTTGTATTTGCCGATTTTCAATTCTTATTTGATTTTTGTTTGTTTTGTTTTGAAGCTGTTTTGAAGTTGTTGGAAAGAAGAAAGTATATCTAGACTGCAATTTCTGTAATTTGTTATACAGTGCACACAGTTTTGCAATTTTAAAATAAATTTGGTAGCATCTCTAATATGCATTCATTTTTTTGTAAACCTACTTTGCCTTTCCGTGCCATTTTACAGTGAATCTTAGGAAATCTTGCAAGATATTCAAACAAGATCTTATCAGATCGTAGTAAGATTTCATGAGATCGTGGCAAGATCTTATAAGAACTTGGTAAGATCCTAAACAATCGTGGCAAGTTCTTGGCAAGATCTTACAAGATCTTGTAAGAACTTGGCAAGATCTTACACAATCGTGGCAAGTTCTTGGCAAGATCTTGTAAGATCTTGACTCAAGATCTTGCAAGATCTTATAAGATCTTGTCACAAGATCTTGCAAGTTTTTCTTGACAAGATCTTGGTAAGATCTTGGCAGGGTAGCCCTACTAGGACAAGCACTAGCACTAGCACTAGCACTAGCACAAGCACTAGCACTAGCACATGCACTTACACTTGCACTTATACTAGCACTAGCATCACTACTAGCACTAGCACTTACACTTGCACTTATACTAGCACTAGCATCACAACTAGCAATAGCACTAGCACTAGCGCTAGCACTGGCACTAGCACTCCTAGAACTAGCACCAGCAATAGCAAAAGCACAAGCAATACTAGAACTTGCACAAGCACTAGCACTTGCACTAGCACAAGCACTAGCATTAACACTTGCACAAGCACTAGCACTAGCACTAGCACTAGCATTAGCACTAGCATCACAACAAGCACTAACACTAGCACTAGCATCAGTACTAGCACTAGCACTAGGACGAGCACGAGCACGAGCCCTAGCACAAGCACTAGCACCTAGCACCTAGCACCAGCACTAGCACTAGCACTGGCACTAGCACTAGCTCTAGCACTAGCACAAGCACTAGCACTAGCACTTGCAATTCTACTTATACTAGCACTTACAAGCACACTAGTACCAGCCCTAGCTTTAGCACTAGCACAAGCACTAGCACTAACACAAGCACTAGCACTAGCACAAGCACAAGCATCACTACTAAAAGTAGCACTAACACTAACATTAGCACTAGCACTAGCACTCGCACTAGCACTTGCATCACTACTTACACAAGCACAAACACTAACACTAGCACTTGCACTAGCAAAAGCACATGCACGAGCACTAGCACTATCATTTGCACTAGCGCTTGCTCTAGCACTTGCACAAGCACTTGCACTAGCACTAGCACTAGCACCAGCACTAGCACTAGCATCACAACTTACACAAGCACTAACACTAGCACTAACACTAGCACCAGCACTATCACTAGCACTAGCATCACTACTAACACTAACACTAACATAAGCACTAGCACTAGCAATAGCACTAGCACAAGCACTAGCACAAGTAACTGGCACAAGCACAAGCACGAGCACTTGCAATTCTACTAACACTAGCACTAACACTAACACTAGCACTAGTACTAGCACTACCACTAGCAATAGCACTAGCACTAGCTCTAGCACTAGCAGCAGCACAAGCACTAGCACTAGCACTAGCAGTAGCATCACTACTATCACAAGCACTACCACTTACACTAGCACTTGCGAAAGCACTCGCACTAGCACTAGCATCACTACTAACACTAGCATTAACACGGACACTAGCATCACTACTAGCTCTGGCACTAGCACAAGCACTAGCACTAGCATCACTACTTACACAAGCACTAACACTAACACTAGCATGAGCACA
Organism: Protonemura montana; assembly: GCA_947568835.1. NCBI lineage: Eukaryota > Metazoa > Arthropoda > Insecta > Plecoptera > Nemouridae > Protonemura > Protonemura montana. Next base: position 21,533,731 of record OX387604.1, on the reverse strand, counting down.
AGCACTAGCACTTACACTAGCACAAGCACTAGCACTAGCATCACTACTTACACAAGCACTAACACTAACACTAGCATGAGCACTAGCACTAGCACTTACACTAGCACTAGCACTTACACTAGCACAAACACTAGCACAAGCACTAGCACTAGCACTGGCACTAGCACAAGCATCACTACTTACACTAGCACTAACACAAGCAGTAGCACTAGCACCAGCACGAGCACTAGCACTAGCATCACTACTAACACTAGCACTAACATCAGCACTAGCACTAGGACTAGCACTAGCACTAGCACTAGCACTAGCAATAGCACTAGCACTAGCACAAGCACTGGCACAAGCACAAGCACTAGCACTAGCAATAGTAATTGCCCTTCAACTAACACTAGCACTAACACTTACACTAGCACTAGCACTAGCACTAGCATCAATTCTAACACTAGCACTCACACTTAAACTTTCACTAGCACTTGCACTAGCACTAGAACTAGCATCACTACTAACACTAGCACCAACGCTAACACTAGCATCACTTCTTGCTCTAGCATAAGCAGTAGCACTAGCTTTAGCACAAGCAATAGCACTAGCACTAGCATCACTACTAACACAAACACTAGCACTAGCACAAGCACTAGCACTAGCACTAGCACTAGCACTAGCACAAGCATTAGCACTAGCATCACTACAAGCACTAACACTGGCACTAGCATCACTTCAAGCTCTAGCACTAGCACAAGCACTAGCACTAGCACTAACACTAGCATTTGAACAGAGCACTAGCACTAACACTAGCACTAGCACTTACACTTGCGCAAGAACGAACACTAGCACTAGCACAAGCACTAGCACTAGGACAAGCACTAGCACTAGCACTAGCACTTGCACTTGCTCTAAAACTAGCACAAGCACTAGCAATAGCACTAGCAATAGCATCACTACTCACAATAACACTAACACTAACTCTATCATTAGCACTTGTACTAGCACTAGCACTAGCATCACTTCTTACACAAGCACTAATTCTTACACTAGCACTAGCCCTAGCACTAGCACTAGCACTAGCACATGCACTAACACTAACATAAGCACAAGCACTAGCACTTAAACTAGCACTAGCATCAATACTCACACTAGCACTAGCATCAGCAATAGCACTAGCACTAGCACTAGAACGATTTCTATCACGAGCACGAGCACTTGCACAAGCACTAGCACTAGCACCAGAACTAGCATTAGCACTAGGACGAGCACGAGCACGAGCCTTAGCACAAGCACTAGCACCTAGCACCTAGCACCAGCACTAGCACTAGCACTAATACTAGCACAAGCATCACAACTAGCACTAGCACAAGCACTTGCACTAGCACTGTCACTAGCACTAGCTCTAGCACTAGCACAAGCACTAGCACTAGCACTTGCAATTCTACTTATACTAGCACTTACACTCACACTAGTACCAGCACTAGCTTTAGCACTAGCACAAGCACTAGCACTAGCACAAGCACTAGCACTAGCACAAGCACTAGCATCACTACTAAAAGTAGCACTAACACTTACATTAGCACTAGCACTAGCACTCGCACTAGCACTTGCATCACTACTTACACTAGCACAAACACTAACACAAGCACTTGCACTAGCAAAAGCACATGCACTAGCACTAGCACTATCATTTGCACTAGCGCTTGCACTAGCACTTGCACAAGCACTTGCACTAGCACTAGCACTAGCACCAGCACAAGCACTAGCATCACAACTTACACAAGCACTAACACTAGCACTAGCACTAGCACCAGCACTATCACTAGCACTAGCACTAGCACCAGCACTATCACTAGCACTAGCATCACTACTAACACTAGCACTAACATAAGCACTAGCAATAGCACTAGCACAAGCACTAGCACAAGTAACTGGCACAAGCACAAGCACGAGCACTTGCTAATCTACTAACACTAGCACTAACACTAACACTAGCACTAGTACTAGCACTACCACTAGCATTAGCACAAGCACTAGCACTAGCACTAGCAGTAGCATCACTACTATCACTAGCACTACCACTTACACTAGCACTTGCAAAAGCACTCGCACTAGCACTAGCATCACTACTAACACTAGCACTAACACGGACACTAGCATCACTACTAGCTCTAGCACTAGCACAAGCACTAGCACTAGCATCACTACTTACACAAGCACTAACACTAACACTAGCATGAGCACTAGCACTAGCACAAGCACTAGCACAAGCATCACTACTTACACAAGCACTAACACTAACACTAGCATGAGCACTAGCACTAGCACTTACACTAGCACTAGCACTTACACCAGCACAAGCACGAGCACAAGCACTAGCACTAGCACTAGCACTAGCACTAGCATCACTACTTACACTAGCACTAACACAAGCAGTAGCACTAGCACCAGCACGGGCACTAGCACTAGCATCACTACTTACACTAGCACTAACATCAGCACTAGCACTAGCACTAGCACTAGCACTAGCACAAGCACTGGCACTAGCACAAGCACTAGCACTTGCAATAGTAATTGCCCTTCAACTAACACTAGCACTAACACTTACACTAGCACTAGCACTAGCACTAGCATCACTTCAAACACGAGCACTCACACTTAAACTATCACTAGCACTTGCACTAGCACTAGAACTAGCATCACTACTAACACTAGCACTAACACTAACACTAGCATCACTTCTTGCTCTAGCATAAGCAGTAGCACTAGCTCTAGCACTAGCATCACTACTAAGCATTAACTAAGCACTAGCATTAACACAAGCACTAGCACAGGCACTCGCACTAGTACTAGCACTTGCACTTGCACTAGAACTAGCACAAGCACTAGCAATATCACTAGCACTAGCATCACTACTCACAATAACACTAACACTAACACTAGCATTACCACTTGTACTAGCACTAGCACTAGCATCACTACTAACACTAGCACTAACACTTACACTAGCATCACTACTAGCTCTTGCAATAGCACTAGCACTAGCACTAGCACTAGCACTAGCATCACTACTAACACAAGCACTAGCACTAGCACTAGCACTAGCACTAGCACTAGCACTAGCACAAGCATTAGCACTAGCATCACTACTAACACAAGCACTAACACGGACACTAGCATCACTACTAGCTCTAGCACTAGCACAAGCACTAGCACTAGCATCACTACTTACACAAGCACTAACACTAACACTAGCATGAGCACTAGCACTAGCACAAGCACTAGCACAAGCATCACTACTTACACAAGCACTAACACTAACACTAGCATGAGCACTAGCACTAGCACTTACACTAGCACTAGCACTTACACCAGCACAAGCACTAGCACAAGCACTAGCACTAGCACTAGCACTAGCACTAGCATCACTACTTACACTAGCACTAACACAAGCAGTAGCACTAGCACCAGCACGGGCACTAGCACTAGCATCACTACTTACACTAGCACTAACATCAGCACTAGCACAAGCACTAGCACTAGCACTAGCACTAGCACTAGCACTAGCACAAGCACTGGCACTAGCACAAGCACTAGCACTTGCAATAGTAATTGCCCTTCAACTAACACTAGCACTAACACTTACACTAGCACTAGCACTAGCACTAGCATCACTTCAAACACTAGCACTCACACTTAAACTATCACTAGCACTTGCACTAGCACTAGAACTAGCATCACTACTAACACTAGCACTAACACTAACACTAGCATCACTTCTTGCTCTAGCATAAGCAGTAGCACTAGCTCTAGCACTAGCATCACTACTAAGCATTAACTAAGCACTAGCATTAACACAAGCACTAGCACAGGCACTCGCACTAGTACTAGCACTTGCACTTGCACTAGAACTAGCACAAGCACTAGCAATATCACTAGCACTAGCATCACTACTCACAATAACACTAACACTAACACTAGCATTACCACTTGTACTAGCACTAGCACTAGCATCACTACTAACACTAGCACTAACACTTACACTAGCATCACTACTAGCTCTTGCAGTAGCACTAGCACTAGCACTAGCACTAGCACTAGCATCACTACTAACACAAGCACTAGCACTAGCACTAGCACTAGCACTAGCACTAGCACTAGCACTAGCACAAGCATTAGCACTAGCATCACTACAAGCACTAACACTGGCACTAGCATCACTTCAAGCTCTAGCATTTGAACAAGCACTAGCACTAACACTAGCACTAGCACTTACACGTGCGCAAGAACGAACACTAGCACTAGCACAAGCACTAGCACTAGGACAAGCACTAGCACTAGCACTAGCACTTGCACTTGCTCTAAAACTAGCACAAGCACTAGCAATAGCACTTGCAATTGCATCACTACTCACAATAACACTAACACTAACACTAGCATTAGCACTTGTACCAGCACTAGCACTAGCATCACTACTTACACAAGCACTAACTCTTACCCTAGCACTAGCCCTAGCACTAGCACTAGCACATGCACTAACACTAACATAAGCACAAGCACTAGCACATAAACTAGCACTAGCATCACTCCTCACACTAGCACTAGCATCAGCAATAGCACTAGCACTAGCACTAGAACGATTTCTAGCACGAGCACGAGCACTTGCACAAGCACTAGCACTAGCACCAGCACTAGCATTAGCACTAGCATCACTACAAGCACTAACACTAGCACTAGCATCAGTACTAGCACTAGCACTAAGACAAGCACGAGCACGAGCCCTAGCACAAGCACTAGCACCTAGCACCTAGCACCAGCACTAGCACTAGCACTTACACTAATACTAGCACAAGCATCACAACTAGCACTAGCACAAGCACTTGCACTAGCACTGACACTAGCACTAGCTCTAGCACTAGCACAAGCACTAGCACTAGCACTTGCAATTCTACTTATACTAGCACTTACACTCACACTAGTACCAGCACTAGCTTTAGCACTAGCACAAGCACTAGCACTAGCACTCGCACTAGCACTTGCATCACTACTTACACTAGCACAAACACTAACACAAGCACTTGCACTAGCAAAAGCACATGCACTAGCACTAGCACTATCATTTGCACTAGCGCTTGCACTAGCACTTGCACAAGCACTTGCACTAGCACTAGCACTAGCACCAGCACTAGCACTAGCATCACAACTTACACAAGCACTAACACTAGCACTAGCACTAGCACCAGCACTATAACTAGCACTAGCACTAGCACCGGCACTATCACTAGCACTAGCATCACTACTAACACTAGCACTAACATAAGCACTAGCACTAGCAATAGCACTAGCACAAGCACTAGCACAAGTAACTGGCACAAGCACAAGCACAAACACTTGCAATTCTACTAACATTAGCACTAACACTAACACTAGCACTAGTACTAGCACTACCACTAGCAATAGCACTAGCACTAGCTCTAGCACTAGCAGTAGCACAAGCACTAGCACTAGCACTAGCACTAGCATCACTACTATCACTTGAACTACCATCTACACTAGCACTTGCACTAGCATCACTACTTACACAAGCACTAACACTAACACTAGCATGAGCACTAACACTAGCACTTACACTAGCACTAGCACTTACACTAGCACAAGCACTAGCACAAGCACTAGCACTAGCGCTAGCACTAGCACTAGCACTAGCAATAGCATCACTACTTACACTAGCACTAACACAAGCAGTAGCACTAGCGCCAGCACGAGCACAAGCACTAGCATCACTACTAACACTAGCACTAACATCAGCACTAGCACTAACACTAGCTCTAGCACAAGCACTAGCACTAGCACTAGCACTAGCACTAGCTCAAGCACTGGCACTAGCACAAGCAGTAGCACTAGCAATAGTAATTGCCCTTCAACTAACACTAGCACTTACACTTACACTAGCACTAGCACTAGCACTAGCATCACTTCTAGCACTAGCACTCACACTAAAACTATCACTATCCTTTGCACTAGCACTTGAACTAGCAATACTACTAACACTAGCACTAACACTAACACTAGCATCACTTCCTGCTCTAGCATAAGCAGTAGCACTAGCTCTAGCACTAGCATCACTACTAAGCATTAACTAAGCACTAGCAATAACACAAGCACTAGCACAGGCACTCGCACTAGTACTAGCACTTGCACTTGCACTAGAACTAGCACAAGCACTAGCAATATCACTATCACTAGCATCACTACTCACAATAACACTAACACTAACACTAGCATTAGCACTTGTACTAGCACTAGCACTAGCATCACTACTTACACTAGCACTTACACTTACACTTGCATCACTACTAGCACTAGCATTAGCACTAGCACTAGCACTAGCACTAGCACTAGCATCACTACTAACACAAGCACTAGCACTAGCACTAGCACTAGCACTAGCACTAGCACTAGCACTAGCACAAGCATTAGCACTAGCATCACTACAAGCACTAACACTGGCACTAGCATCACTTCAAGCTCTAGCACTAGCACAAGCACTAGCACTAGCACTAACACTAGCATTTGAACAAGCACTAGCACTAACACTAGCACTAGCACTTACACTTGCGCAAGAACGAGCACTAGCACTAGCACAAGCACTAGCACTAGGACAAGCACTAGCACTAGCACTAGCACTAGCACTAGCAATTGCACTTGCTCTTAAACTAGCACAAGCACTAGCACAAACACTAACACTAGCACAAGCATCACTACTAGCAATAGCACTAGCACTAGCACTAGCACTAGCCCAAGCACTAGAAGTAGCACTAGCACTAGCTCTAGCACTAGCACTACTAGAACTTGCACTATCATAAGCACTAGCAATAACACTACTAGAACTAGCACTAGCACTAGCACTAGCACTATTTGAACTAGCACTAGCACTCACACTAAAACTATCAATAGCACTTGCACTAGCACTAGCAATAGCATCACTTCTAACACAAGCACTAACACTAACAATAGCACTAGCACTAGCACTAGCACTAGCACTAGCATCACTTCTAGCTCTAGCACTAGCACTAGCACTAGCACTAGCACTAGCACTAGCAATAGCACTAGCAATAGCACTAGCACTAGCACTAGCACAAGCATCACTACTTGCACTAGCACTAGCACTTGCACTAGCACTAGCATTATTTCTAACACTTCCACTTACACTTACACTTGCACTGGCACTAGCACAAGCACTAGCACTAGCACTAGCATCACGACTAACACTAGCACTAACACTTGCACTAGCACTAGCACTCGCACTAGCACTAGCATCACTACTAACACAAGCACTAACACAAACACTAGCTTAACTACTAGCTCTAACACTAGCACTAGCATCACTACTAGCACTAGCACTAGCACTAGCACTAGCACTAGCCCAAGCACTAGCAGTAGCACTAGCACTAGCTCAAGCACTAGCACTACTAGAACCTACACTAGCATAAGCACTAGCAATAACAATACTAGATCTAGCACTAGCACTAGCACTTTTCAAACTAGCACTAGCTCTAGCACTAGCTCTTACACTAGCAGTAGCGCTTACACTTGCACAAGCAGTTTCACTAGCACTAGCATAAGCACTAGCACTAGCACAAGCATCTGCACAAGCACTAGCACTAGCATCACAACTAACACTAGCACTAACACTAGCACTAGCACTAGCACCAGCAATAGCACTTTCACTTGCACTAGCACTAGCACCAGCACTAGCACTAGCACAAGCATCACTACTAACACTAGCACTTACATAAGCACTAGCAATAGCTATAGCACTAGCACTAGCACTAGCAATAGTAATTGCCCTTCTACTAACACCAGCACCTACACTTACACTAGCACCAGCACTAGCACAAGCACAAGCACAAGCACTAGCACTAGCACTTGCACAAGCACTAGCAATAGCACTAGCACTAGCATCAGTACTATCACTTGCACTAACACTAACACAAGCATTAGCACTTGCACTAGCACTAGCACTAGGATCACTACTTACACTAGCACTAACACTAACACTAGCATCACTACTAGCTCTAGCATTAGCACTAGCACTAGCACTAGCACTAGCCATGGCATCACTTCTTACACAAGCACTAACTCTAACACTAGCACTAGCCCTAGCACTAGCACTTGCACTAGCACATGCACTAACACTAACACAAGCACAAGCACAATCACAAGTACTAGCACTTAAACTAGCACTAGCATCAGAACTAGCACTTGCACTAGCATCAGAACTAGCACTAGCACTAGCACTAGAACGAGCACTAGCACGAGCACGAGCACTAGCACCAGCACTAGCACTAGCACAAACACTAACACTAGCACTAGCATCAATATTTGCACTTGCAATAGCACTAGCACAAGCACTAGCAGTAGCACTAGCACTAGCTCTAGCACTAGCACTAGCTCTAGCACTAGCACTAGCACTACTGGAACTAGCACATGCACTAGCACTTGCACTTTTCGAACTAGCACTAGCACTAGCACTAGGCCTAGCACTAGCACTAGCTCTAGCACCTTCACAAGCACTAGCACTAGCACCAGCACTAGTACTAGCACTAGCACTTGCATCACTACTAGCACTAGCTCTAGCACTAGCACTAGCACTACTAGAACTAGCACTAGCAGTAGCACAAGCACTAGCACAAGCACTAGCACTAGCACTTGACTAGCACTGATACTATTGCTAGCATCATAACAAGCACTAGCACTAGCAGAAGCACAAGAACTTGCACTAGCAATAGTAATTGCCCCTCTACTAACACCAGCACTTACACTTACACTAGCACCAGCACTAGCACAAGCACAAGCACAAGCACTAGCACTTGCACAAGCACTAGCAATAGCACTAGCACTAGCATCAGTACTATCACTTGCACTAACACTAACACAAGCATTAGCACTTGCACTAGCACTAGCACTAGGATCACTACTTACACTAGCACTAACACTAACACTAGCATCACTACTAGCTCTAGCATTAGCACTAGCACTAGCACTAGCCATGGCATCACTTCTTACACAAGCACTAACTCTAACACTAGCACTAGCCCTAGCACTAGCACTTGCACTAGCACATGCACTAACACTAACACAAGCACAAGCACAAGCACAATCACAAGTACTAGCACTAAAACTAGCACTAGCATCAGAACTAGCACTAGCACTAGCATCAGAACTAGCACTAGCACTAGCAGTAGAACGAGCACTAGCACGAGCACGAGCACTAGCACAAGCACTAGCACTAGCACCAGCACTAGCACTAGCACAAACACTAACACTAGCACTAGCATCAATACTTGCACTTGCAATAGCACTAGCACAAGCACTAGCAGTAGCACTAGCACTAGCTCTAGCACTAGCACTAGCTCTAGCACTAGCACTACTAGAACTTGCACTAGCATAAGCACTAGCAATAGCACTACTGGAACTAGCACATGCACTAGCACTAGCACTTTTCGAACTAGCACTAGCACTAGCACTAGGCCTAGCAGTAGCACTAGCTCTAGCACCTTCACAAGCACTAGCACTAGCACCAGCACTAGTACTAGCACTAGCTCTAGCACTAGCACTACTTGAACTAGCTCTAGCACTAGCACTAGCACTACTAGAACTAGCACTAGCAGTAGCACAAGCACTAGCACAAGCACTAGCACTAGCACTAGACCAGCACTGATACTAGCGCTAGCATCATAACAAGCACTAGCACTAGCAGAAGCACAAGAACTTGCACTAGGACAAGCACTAGCACTATTACTAGCACTTGCACTTGCTCTAAAACTAGCACAAGCACTAGCAATAGCACTAGCAATAGCATCACTACTCACAATTACACTAACACTAACACAAGCATTAGCACTTGTACTAGCACTAGCACTAGCATCACTTCTTACACAAGCACTAACTCTAACACTAGCACTAGCCTTATCACTAGCACTAGCACAAGCACATGCACTAACACTAACATAAGCACAAGCACTAGCACTTAAACTAGCACAAGCATCACTACTCACACTAGCACTAGCATCAGCACGAGCACTAGCACAAGCACTAGCACAAGCACTAGCACTAGCACCAGCACTAGCACAAGCACAAGCACAAGCACAAGCACTAGCACTAAAACTAGCACTAGCATCACTACTCACACTAGCACTAGCATCAGGACTAGCACTAGCACTAGCACTAGAACGAGCACTAGCACTAGGCCTAGCACTAGCACTAGCTCTTGCACCTTCACAAGCACAAGCACTAGCACCAGCACTAGCACTAGCACTAGCACTTCCATCACTACTAGCACTAGTTCTAGCACTAGCACTAGCACTTTTTTGATCTAGCTCTAGCACTAGCACTAGCACTACTAGAACTAGCACTAGCAGTAGCCCAAGCACTAGCACAAGCACTAGCATTAGCACTAGACTAGCACTGATACTAGCGCTAGCATCATAACAAGCACTAGCACTAGCAGAAGCACAAGAACTTGCACTAGCACTACTAGAACTAGCACTAGCACAACGAGAACTAGCACTAGCACTTGCTTTAACACTAGCAATACTAGTACTAGCAAAAGCACTTGCACTAGCACCAGCTCTAGCATCACTACTAACAATGGCACTAGCACTAGCACTGGCACTAGCACCAACACAAGCTCTAGCACTAGCACTGTCACTAGCACTAGCACAAGTACTGGCACTAGCACTACTAGCACTAGCACTTGCACCAGCACTAGCACTAGCACAAGCACAAGCAATTCAAGCACTAGCACTTACACTTACATCACTACTAGTACTAGCACTATTAGTACTAGCACCAGCACTAGCACTAGCACTTGTGTAAGCACTAGCACTTTTACTAGAATTAGAACCAGCACTAGCACTATCACTTGCATTACTACTAGCATTAGCACTGCGTCACAATAATGGACGGGACTCAAACTGGTCGCATTGTCCGACTCATTTCAGTCTCGGCCTTTGACCCGTGATGCGAATCTTGCATCTGACATCAGCAGCGAAGCACATTACTGCACTTGACCACAGGGACCGCAATCGCATGGAGAGAAACTCCCCCACTGACCATATTTTTAAATATGACATTTATCTGTAAGGTTTTACCGAAAGCGCAGTCGTGTCAAGAGACCCAGTGCAACTTGTCGGCAGAATCTGGCATTCACAGCAACTTAGTTCGACGATTTGCCACCAGAGCGACTCGAGCTTGACATAGCCAAAAAGCTACCCAGGCCGGGATCAATCGCAACCCGTCTACATAACTAGCAAGGTCGCTAACAACAGGGCTACGTCCTGTCAAAATAAATGTGTGCTTATTAAGGCACAAGTAAATAAGGAAGATGTAATCAAGAATGATATTTACATCAAGAATCCTTACATTTCATATATGTCTAAGCAACAAAGTCGCTCACAGGATCACGGTTAGTAATTTATTCCAGACCAAAAAAGTTCTTCTAAATCGGGATGCGCACCCAGACCCACTGCGATCAAAAGCAACGACTCTACCAACTTGGCCACCAAGCGCTCGTTGATTCCTGTATATTATGGCTACTTATTGGTACGTGACAATGCCAGCCTGCGACAGCTGATTGAGTAGTTATCCTGTTACCAACCCAATACTAATCGAACAAGTTCGTTTGATACCCAACATTTTTCATACGTCACGTGTCTAATACTTGAGACGTAGCGCCTGGGTACAAATCAGCCTTATCTCAAGAAGACGCCGCGAGCGATACGCTGACGTCATCACCAGCTGTACTCTAACCTGCAATCGAAAATCAATTTTCAAATGGCGTTGCGACGTCGACGGTGGCGCCACCTGCGAGCTAGGCTGGAACCAACCAGGACCGGAAAAATTTATTTGTATATAAAAAGATAAATCATAGAAAGACAAAAATGATTGTGGCCGACAAAAGTATAAACAATAAGCACACCGCGGCGAGAATCGAACTAAGTACCTTCTCCACAACAGTCAGTCACTCTGACCGCTCGAATACTCGAACCGCTATAAAGTATGATGGTTTTTTGGGATAAATAAACGCCATGGATAATCAAATTGTCATTAAAAACAACCATGCGTCAAAATAATGGACGGGACTCGAACTAGTCGCATTGGCCGACTCATTTGAGTCTCGGCCTTTTGCCTGTGATGGGAATCTTGCCCCCGACGTCAGCAGCGTAGAACATCACTGCACTTCACCACATGGACTGCGAACGCATAGAAAGAAACTCCCCCACTGGCCTTTTTTATTTTATTTATTTTTTTTTTTTTTTGATAGCCGTGGCCCCCATCCCGCCACGGCTGCATGGCGATCAGGGACCCGAACCAGAACCGAAACCGGAACCGGAACCCGAAAAAACCCGTATTTTCTTGGAACCGAAACCGGAAGCAGAACCGTTATTATTAATTTCCAAGAACCGGAACCGGAACCGGAACCCTTATTAAATCATGGGTTCTTTTCGGTTCCTTAAAGGTTCCATAAAGGTTCCGAAGTTATATTGAGATTTCAGAAATTCAGATTAAAATTATTTGCTTATTATGTTTACAACTTTTTTGTTTTTAATTTTTCCACACGAAAAAAAAATGTTTCACTGGTTTGTTCCGAAAACATCCATTGACTCATCTTGTATCCACAATTTTGTTTGGGGAAAACACAAGGCATTTTCGAGAGTATTTCTTTATAAATGACCACACCGCTCTGAGAAGCGTTCTTTGGTGGTGCCCTAGCAGCCAGCTACTTTGTTTTATATCTGATAAGCTATAATCCTCGTATCCTGCCGACTCGACTCACTCGTGGGCCAGCGCGGGTAATAGCTTGTTTCATAATATGCTAGCGTATGTTAGATTGTATAACGAACAGATCCGAGCGACCAGCCAGTTTGGTCGAGTTTTCGCTATTTCTGGAATTTGTCCTGTTTCATAATGTCCGTAAGATGTGTCTTAACTCATAAGAGACCTCATAAAGGAGGCATAGTTGGGGAAGATCGTTTTGAAATCGATCTTTTAAAAAGATCAAGATCGTCTTCAAAAAACGATCGCGATCGAAGATCGAAGTTCGCGATCGTTTTTTTTTTACGATCAAATTCAAATTCGTTTCTATAAAAGATCAAGATCGTTTTCGAAAAAAAATCTTGTGATCAATTAGGTAGAGAAACAAAGTTAATGTTACAGTCTCTGCGTGAAAGATGGCCGCCAAATGGCCACCTTACCGACAAAAATGCAGATTATCGGAACATCACGTTAAGTGGAGCCACTGTCGTATGAAATTTCATTTCGATATTTATCGTGGTTACTCGCTTTTTAATATCGTTACATGTATATCAATCGTTGAGGTTAACATTGATGAAGATTTTTTTGAGCTTGTAAGGTCTAAAAAGCGAGATTGTGCACGCATATCGGCGTGCAATGGTGTTTCCTACGTTTAATCGCGAATGCTGTAAGTGTCAAACTATTTCAAACCTCGGGGAACTAGAAGGTACGTTGAAAACACCGATTGGGTCCCACGAAGAGTTCATAATGTTCATATCGTTACCTACCGTTTATCGGAAAAAGTTTAGGATGTATTGTTAAAATGCTCTGGCCATTCACTCTTACCTTCATGTACCTTTTCAAATTTGAAGAGCTGGTGCTGTTAGCTGCAATTTCCTTATGCACCGGCATCCACAATAAACACTTTACTTTGAAAACCACCCCGAGATCGGGAACATTTCCCTCGTGGAGAAAAAAGAATTTCTTTAAATTTTCCCACGGCAGAGCATTGGTCTCCGTGGCCGCGAAATCGTGATTGACCACTTTGTCTCCGTCACCCGAATCAATCGAACTCATTAAATTAAAAAAAAAATAAATAAACACGGCTTGCTTCGACCAAGCGGGAGCAACGAGTGGGTGGAAATTCTCAGTGGTACAACCGTGCCTTATTCGATGAAATTAAAAGTAAGTTAAGAACACCTTATATACCTATATATCTACACCTTATACACCTTATATCTATGGTTGACATCGGTGATAGAGAAATGTTATGAAATTTCAGCAGAAAACTCAACCTGCGAACTGTAACTTGTAACGTTAGCAGCGTATTTGTAGGTTCTCTTGAATATCCATAGAGCTCGGAGTACCATCGACTCGCTTATCGCGCTTCTACCCTTTGTCGGTCAGCGCCGACAAAGCAACGCGACAGTATGGAACAAAGACAACTACGTATAGGGTGGATTTTTTCTAGTTACTGAATGAGAAATTGTAGGCAAAATAGAACATTTACGACGAATTTTATGCTTGATGGAATGTATTGCCGTTTAGGATTTTTGGCATAAAATCCCCCCCCCCCCCCCCCCCTCACCGCCTAACAACAAGGGCCCATTGGAAAGGTTTGCTGACAGCCTTTTGAGTCTTAGATCCGCCCCTGAGCGCACACACAGCTGATTCCGAATGAGTCAATCACCAATATCCAGCTAAAGCTCGATTCGAAAATGCAAACACATCTCTTACTGCTAAGTGCTAATACCCGTGTTAGTATCTTTTCGAAATAAGAACTGCTAGACTCAATATTTTCGATCGTCGCCTACGATTTACATGGAAAGGATGAGAGAGTTGAGGCTAATGGGTTTCCAGCGTACATTTTTGTCCAACAACCCAGCAAGAAATGATTATGGAAATGAAACGATCGTGCTCAAATTTCAATTGCCAAGTGTTGTTCAACTATAAACATAAAAAAGGAACGACTGTGCAAACGATCTTGATCTTTTAAAACGATCTTATAAAATTATCTTTTGAAAGATCGTAAAAAATTCGATCGCGATCAAATTAAAAGATCGTGTTACACAAAAAAGATCGCGATCAGTTCGAAGATCACTAAAAAAGGATCGCGATCGCACGATCGCGATCCTTTAAAAAGATCCTTCCCCAACTATGAAAGGAGGGATGCAAATCATACTCGTTGAGACTTTAGCTCAGTGTTGGCGAAATCGTGGTTACAATAATAATTATAATAATAATGTTTTTTATTCCGTTTAAACACATCGTGCCATTTGGAAAGTTCAAAGTATTACATTTAGCCTTTAGGTGACCAACAATTAAACAACATATACGTCTTATGTATCCATAGCAACATTTTTAGGTACTATAATATTTACATTTACACTACAATTTTTCATTGTCTCTACCTTATACAATAAAAAATCTTTTATAGTATAAAAACATTTTTTAAGTAGAAAATTCTTGAGCACAATTTTGAATTTCTTGTCCCTTTTGATTTGAAGATCCGCCGGCAATGCCCTATAAAGCTCACAACCCGCATAGGTGGGCCCCCTTTTATAATTTTGAAAAGTTGGTTTATCCATGGTTTTTAGACTCATGTCTATTTAATTTATCCTTAGCACAAGTTTTTAGAAAAACTATTTGAACTGGGTTTTGAATGCTAAGTAAAGGGCTACTAAATTTCCCGACGTTTCGCAACATATACTAGTTACTTCTTCAGAGGTTTGAGCAGTCCTGACAATTTTCCGATAATATCCAGTTTATAGTTAATTTTATGTCTAGTGTTAAATAACCCTTTGCCTGTCCCCATCAGAGTGTAACCGTAAATCCATTTCTCTACATTTTTTACTTGATAGCCTCAAACAAACTAACCCCTTGTCGTGCATGCTTTGTCTTATAGAGATGGACTAGCCTGCCTTTTTTACTCCGTACATAGTAGTACTCTGAAACTCTACTGGAGCAGAGAAATTGAATCAAAAAAATTACTACGACTTCGTTACACCCCTATCTTTTATGCAACTGGCTTCGTGTGCTTTGAAACCCAATGTGAGGTAAAAGACCTGTCCCTGGCAGATGGAAAAACAAAACTAAGTGTCACTAAAAACCACTAAAACTTGAACCTGTACAACAGCAAAATTTAAAAAAAATAACGCTTTATTTATTAAGTGGAACCGGAACCTTTTTATAATTAAAGCCGGAATCAGAACCCTTATTTGAGAAAATTAGGAACCGGAACCGGAACCCCTCTTCACAATATGGAACCGGAACCGAAACCGGAACCTTTAAAAACGTAAAACCGGAACCAGAACCAGAACCCTAATTTGAAAAAATTAGGAACCGGAACCGGAACCAGAACTTTTAATCATTTCGGTTCGGGTCCCTGATGGCGATCGCTTCACACTACATCGCCTCTGCCTTACACTACCAAAGATTGTGCAGCCCGTTGCAAGCAACAGGAATCTCTAATGTGCGGACATGCAAGGATTCATGCAAGGATCAACAATGTCGGAGAGGTAGAATGCATTGTTCAGCTTTTCGGCTGGTGTAATGCTGTCATGCTTGGTTGTTAGTTGGTTTGACATTCCAAGATGGAATCGAGAAGAGAGAGAGGCAGTAAAAAGACCGGCACGAAAGTAAGATTGTGACGATCAAAAACTCTGCCGTGACATGCAGATAGAGAAGAGCAGGTTGCATCCCCACTAGAAGTGAGTTTGCTAAATCTGCGATAGGGCTATCAATTTAGTCTACGAGGGGGTAGGAATTGAATTAGATGCATGAGTTTCTAGCTCTGGGAGGAGCATTTCCGTTAGAATGTCCACATGAGAGAGCAATGGTCGTACAGATTATTAAAAGGGCTATCTGGCGTCGGTCGCTGCGTACCTGCAGCAGAATAGCGTAACAGAATTGTGAAATATGCTAATTTAGGTTCCTACCCGCCGTGTTAGCCACGGTTTCTGGTTTTTCCCTACCTAGCCTGTCTGAATTTACTTTCCTAGAACTCCTTTTTCTATTTGAAGTATAGGGGATCGTATTGTGTGGTGAAGATGGCCTTCGGCCGTTTATGTTTAGTTTTTCTGTGTTCATTGTACTGTCCTAGTGTTTGTATTAGTGGATTAGGTGAATCTAAAGTTTTGTCGTAAAATTTATTTGCAAGTTTTTGAGCGAATATTATTGGTGGATCTATTTCTAGTTCCTCGTGTAGTGTGTCATTACGGGTGCCCCTGGGGGCTTAAGTGATGATTCTAAGGCATTTATTTTGAACAATCTGAAGTTTACGGATGTGTTGTTTGTCAGCCCCACCCCACACAGCTGATGAATATGACATCACAGGCCTAATTAATGTCTTGTAGAGCAGAAGGCTTAGGGCTGAATTTTGATTTAGGAGGGGGTAAAGCTCGGCAAGTCTGCCATATGCTCTACCTCGCATTTTGTTGGCGTGTTCAACAAACGTCAATCTAGTATCAAGATGAACTCCCAGATACCTGACGACAGGTTTCCAGTCTATTTTTACTGCAAATAGGTGAGGCCGGGTGGTGGGTTTACTGGTACCCGGTCGGCGGCCAGTAAACAAAATAGCTTCGGACTTAGTTACGTTAATTTTAACCCTCCATTTGCGATACCAGTCTTGTAGATCGTCTAGTCCTTCCTGAAGACAGCGCGTGAGGCACGTTATCGACGGGGAGGTTCTATAGATCACTGTGTCGTCAGCGTAGATGCCAATCTCGGCGTTACTGGGTTTTGGAATGTCGTTAATGAAGATATTGAATAGGACTGGAGCCAGTATAGCGCCTTGAGGCACACCTTCCGTGATGGGACGGATCGACGAGAGTTCGTTTTTAACGTTGACCACGAAGGATCTGTTAGTTAGGTATGATTTTATGAGGTGCACGTACCGGGCCGGAAGTAGAGTGTCAATCAACTTGAATAACAAACCCTCGTGCCAGACCCTGTCGAAAGCTTTCTCGACATCTAAAAACACGGCACTGGTGACATGTCCCCGGCCGAAGCCTTTGGTGATGTGTTCTGTGAATCTGATGAGTTGGTGGTCTGTGCTGTGTTTAGTTTAAATCCAAATTGTTCATGTCTGATACTGTTATGATTATTAAAGTGTTCAAGCAGCCGTGCTTGTATTACTTTCTCTGTTATTTTACTAATAGAGCTGAGAAGGCTGATTGGGCGGTGATTGCCCGGAAGTTTATGGTCTTTATTAGGTTCAGGAACAGCTAGTATTTTGGCAAGTTTAAATGCACTGGGAAAGTGCATTAGAATTATTATATTATTAATTATGTATGCAATGAATTTTACGGCCCTATCTGGAAGGTTAGAAATTGCTATGTTGGAGATGTTGTCGAGCCCGGGGGCCTTTTTAGGGTGTAGTTGTTTTATGATGTTTTTTATTTCGGCGGTGTTTGTTTTGCGAAAGTCGCTGTCTACTGGTTTAAGCAAGAAGTTTTGTACTTTATTATTAACAATGTTTATTTGTGTATCGCATTTAGGCTCTTCGTTCGGCTGAAACGTCTGCTCAAGGGTGTCAGCTAGCACGTTAGCTTTATCGCTGTCTGTGTATGCGATCCCATTTACACCTTGCAGTGGTGGGATAGCACGCGCCTTTCGCGTCAAGGCACCCGTGAGTCTCCATAACGACCGATCTTGAGGGTTGATTTGACTGATTTTATGTTCCCATTGAGTGTGATTGTGTTGGGCAACGTCGGTTTTAATTTGTTTAACTAGGCGGTTTACCATTGTTTTAAGAACTGGTTTTCTGACTTTTAGGTACAGTTTCCTGCATTGATCTTTAAGTTTGATATTATCCAGGATTTCCTGGGGTAATTTATTATTAAAGAATTTTGGTTTATTTAGTGGAATATTATTATTCATGGCTGTCTGCAAGACTGCCGTGAAGCGATTTACATGTGAATCTAGATCTGCTGTGTTTTTAATAACTTCAAAGTTGTCCAGCTCGCTGTTGATCTCGGTTCTGTACGAGTCCCAGTTTGCTTTCTTATAATTGAAGGTAGGTCTAGGTTTATTGTGAGTTGTGAGTGCGTCGAAGTCAATCAAGACTGGGACGTGGTCTGAATTTAGTTTAGTGAGAGTTTTCATGTCAAATGTGAGTTGGATGATTTTCACAAGGGCAACGTCAAGTACATCCGGCTTAACTCCAAAGGTTGTGAGAGTAAAAGGTAGGATTACAACAATGACAGAATAGGATCTTTTGTTGGAGTGGCAAGAAGGGTTTTTCCGTTGGTATTGTTGAGACGACTGTGCCAGACGTTGAGTTTGCAGTTTAGATTTCCCGCAATAACGATTCTCTTGCCCAGCTTGAGCAAAAGGTCGATATCCTGAGTGACTAGCTTGACTTGTGGTGATTTATAAGCCGCAATTAGCGTTGTGAATTTTCCGTTTAGCTTGGTTTGAATTCCCGTGGCTTCTAGCGACTTAAGTGGTGGTATTATTATTTCGTGATGTGTAATGTTTTGTTTAATTAGGATGGCTGTGCCGCCTGCTACTTTTTTATTTTTAGGTCTGTCTGATCTGTAGGTTATGTATTGACTGATTTTAAGTTTTGATTTAGGCCCTAGGTGTGTTTCGTTTAGTAGTGCTATACCTATGTCCTCATTTAGCAGAAGGAGCTCTAGTTCAGCTTTTTGAGCTGTTACCCCATTACAATTCCAAAATATTAATCTACCGGCGGCCGGTGAGGAGGGGTGTGGAGGGGGGTTCACACCAGCACTTGGACTGCCTCAACTACAAACTGTAGCGTGGCCATTTCTAATGCTTGATTATCGGATGTGGAGGTGGATCGGAGTTTCATTTGGAGTAGTTCCAGCCCCCTCTTGATGAGAGAGGAGATGGCGGAGGATGAGATCGGGTTTGTGGAGGTTGAGGGAGCCGAGTCGGGTTCGCTGGCATCGCTTCGTAGGAAGGAGGTGTTTGGAGTCTGGTTCACGATGGGCTTAGGAGCAGCCTTCTCGCGCCGTGGTTTCGGAGTCGGGATGGGTCGAAGGTTTGGCTGGTGTTTGGGTTGGCTTTGCCGCTGTCGGTTTGGCTTCCTTTATAGCTTGGGTTGGCTTCGCCGTTGGGATTTGGGCAGGGACGACATTTTTGGCCTCCTTGTCGGCCGCGTGCTTGTCCCACACGTTGTGTAAGGGCAACGGCGCTTGGATAAACTTTGGGGCCTTAGCCGGCGCATCTGCTGGCGTGGCCTTTTCAGTTCTCGACTTGGTGCCTTGAAGTCGGGCTTTGTGGGAAATGGCGGCGGCTTTGAAAACCTGGCACCCCCGGTAGGAAGCTGTGTGCCTCTCGTGACAATTTGCACACGTAGCAAGGATGGTGGTGTCGGATTTTGTGCAAGTGGAGGTGTGGTGAGCACCTGCGCACTTAACATAGCAGGGAAGGGCACTGCAGCCGCTGGTCACGTGACCGAATCGGCAACAGTTGTGGCACTGTCGTGGACCGTTGTGACCGCGGTATGCCTCCACCTCTACTCTCATGTGAAGCAGAGTCCGGAGCTTGTAAATCTACGGTGTGGATTGGCAATCCCGCAGTTCAACGAGGAACATAGGGTTGGGCATCTTTCGGTAGTTTCGCATTGCTGCAACGCTCACTACCTCGTGCCCTATGGAGACAAGCTCTGACTGAATCTCCTCGGTGGGTGTCAATTCCATTAAGTTGCGGAAAACATCTATCACGGTCTTGTCGGAAAGAGTACGGAAGACAAAAAATTCTATGCCTTCCGCCTTAAGGCAGTTGGAAGTAGAGTTGAAATCTACTTCCGAGGTGGTCTGGATGGCAGAAACTCCCCCACTGACCGTATTTTTTTTTAAATATGACTCTTATCTGTAAGGTTTCACCGAACGCGAAGTCGTGTTAAGAGACCCAGTGCAACCTGTCGGCAGTATCTGGCATTCACAGCAACTTAGTTCGACGATTTGCCACGAGAGCGACTCGAGCTTGACATACACAAAAAGCTACCCAGGCCGGGATCAAACGCAACCCGTCTACATTACTAGCAAGGTCGCTAACCACAGGGCTACGTCCTCTCGAAATAATTATGTGCTAATTAAGGCACAAGTACATAAGGAAGATGTAATAAAGAAAGATGTTCACATCAAGAATCCTAACATTTCATATATGTCTTAGCAACAAAGTCGCTCACAGGATCACGGTTAGTTATTTATTCCAGACCAAAAAAGTTCTCTTAAATCGTAACACGCACCCAGACCCACTGCGATCAGATGCAAAAACTCTACCAACATGGCCACCAAGCGCTCTTTGATTCCTGTATTGTATGGCTACTAATTGGTACGTGACAATGCCAGCCTACGACAGCCGATTGAGTAGTAATCCTGTTACCAACCCAATACTAATCGATCAAGTTTGTTTGATACCCAACAGGTATCAGACGTCACATGTCTAATACTTGAGACGTAGCGCCTGGGGAAAAAGCAGCCTTATCTCACGAAGACGCCGCAAACGATACGCTGACGTCATCACCAGCTGTACTCAAACCAGCAATAAAAAAAAAAATTTCAAATGGCGTTGCGACGTCGACGGTGGCGCCACCTGCGAGCCAGGCTGGAACCAACCAGGACTGGGAAAATTATTTGAAAATAAAAAGATAAAGCATAGAAAGACAAAATTGATTGTGGACGACAAAAGTATATAAAAAAAAGCACATTGCGACGAGAATCGAACTCAGTACCTTCTGCACAACAGTGAGTAACTCTAACCACTCGACCACTCGAACCACTATAAAGTATGATGGTTTTTTGGGATTAATGAACGCAATTTGTCATTTAACACAACCATGCGTCAAAATAATGGACGGGACTCGAACTGGTTGCATTGGCCGACTCATTGGAGTCTCAGCTTTTGACCCGTGATGCGAATCTTGCCGCTGACGTCAGCAGCGAAGCACATCACTGCAGTACACCACACGGACCTCGATCGCATGGGGAAAAACTACCCCACAGACAATATTTTTAAATATGACGCTTTTCTGTAATGTTTCACCGAACACGCAGTCGTGTTAAGAGACCCAGCGCAACCTGTTGGCAGAATCTGACACTCAAACCAACTTAGTTTGACGATTTGCCACCAGAGCGACTCGAGCTTGACATAGCCAAAAAGCTACCCAGGCCGGGATCGAACGCAACCCGTCTACATTACTAGCAAGATCGCTAATCACAGGGCTACGTACTCTCGAAATAATTATGTGTTAATTTATGCACAAGAACATAAAGACGATGATTTCAAGGAAGATATTCACATATAGAAACATTACATTTTATGTATGTCTTAGGAACATAGTAGCTCACAGGATCACGGTTAGTAATTTATTCTAGACCAAAAAAGTTCTCCTACACCGGGATGCGAACACAGACCCACTGCGATCAGAAGCAACGACTCTTCTAACTTGGCCACTAAGAGCTCGACTATTCCTGTTTTTTTATGGCTACTAATTGGTACGTGACAATGCCTGCCTGCGACAGCCGATTGAGTAGTTATCCTGTTACCAACCCAATACTAATTGATCATGTTTGTTTGATTCCCAACAGGTATCTGACGTCACATGTCTAATACTTGAGACGTAGTGCCTGGGGACAAAGCAGCCTTATCTTAAGGAGACAACGCGAGCTATACGCTGACGTCATCACCAGCTGTACTCAAACCTGCGATCAAAAAAAATTTTCAAATAACGTTGCGAGGTCGACCGTGGCGCCACCTGCGAGCCAGGTTGGAACCAACCAGGACTGGTGAAATTATTTGAAAATAAAAAGATAAATCATAGAAAGGCAAAAATGATTGTGGCCGACAAAAGTATAACCAAAAAGCAAACCGCGAAGAGAATCGAACTCAGTACTTTCTGCACATCAGGCAGTCTCTCTAACCGCTCGTCCACTTGAACCGCTATACAGTATGATGGTTTTTTGGGATCAATAAATGCCATGGATGAACAAACTGTCATTCAACACAACCATGCGTCCAAATAATGGACGGGACTCGAACTGGTCGCATTGGCTGACTCATTTGAGTCTCGGCCTTTGATCCGTGATGCGAATTTTGCCGCTGACGTATGCAGCGAAGCACATCACTGCACTTCAACACATGGACCTCGATCGCAAGGAGAGAAAATCCCCCACTGGCCCTATTTTTAAATATGACTGTTATCTGTAAGGTTATACCGAACGCGAAGTCGTGTTAAGAGACCCAGAGCAACCTGTCGGCAGAATCTGGCACCCACAGCAACCTATTTTGACGATTTGCCAACAGAGCGACTCGAGCTTGACATAGCCAAAAAGTTACCCAGGTCGGGATCGAACTCAACCCGTCTACATTACTAGCAAGCTCGCTAATCACAGGGCTACGTACTCTCGAAATAATTGTGTGTTAATTTATGCACAAGAACATAAAGAAGATGATTTCAAGGAAGATATTCACATCAAGAATCATTACATTTCATATATGTCTTAGGAACATAGTAGCTCACAGGATCACGGTTAGTAATTTATTACAGACCAAAAAAGTTCTCCTACACCGGGATGTGAACCCAGACCAACTGCGATCAGAAGCAACGACTTAACCAACTTGGCCACCATGAGCTTGTTGATTCCTGTTTTTTATGGTTACTTATTGGTACGTGACAATGCCTGCCTACGACAGCCGATAAAGTAGTAATCCTGTTACCAACCCAATACTAATTGTTCAAGTTGGTTTGATATCCAACAGGTATCTGACGTCACCTTTTTTTATTCTTGAGACGTAGCGCCCTGGGACAAAGCAGCCTTATCTCAAGAAGACGCCGCGAGCGATACGCTGACGTCATCACCAGCCGTACTCAAACCTGCAATCGAAAATAAATTTTCAAATGGCGTTGCGACGTCGAAGGTGGCACTACCTGCGAGCCAGGCTGGAACCAACCAGGACTGGGAAAAGAATTTGGAAATAAAAAGAAAAATCATAGAAAGACAAAAATGATTGTGGCCGACAAAAGTTTAAACAAAAGGCACACCGAGACGAGAATCGAACTCAGTACCTTCTGCACATTAGTCAGTCACTCTAACAGACCGACCACTCTAACCGCTATACTGTATGATTGTTTTTTGGGATTAATAAATGCCATGGATGAACACACTGCAATTCAAGACAGCCATGCGTCCAAATAATGGACGGGATTTGAACTGGTCGCATTGGCCGACTCATTTGAGTCTCGGCCTTTGATCCGTGATGCGAATTTTGCCGCTGACGTAAGCAGCGAAGCACATTACTGCACTTCACCACATGGACCTCGATCGCATAGGGAGAAACTCCCCCACTGACCCTATTTTTAAATATGACTGTTATCTGTAAGGTTTCACCGAACGCGCAGTCGTGTTAAGAGACCCAGAGCAACCTGTCGGCAGAATCTGGCACTCACACCAACTTATTTTGACGATTTGCCACCAGAGCGACTCGAGCTTGACATAGCCAAAAAGCTACCCTGGCCGGGATCGAACGCAACCCGTCTACATTACTAGCAAGATCGCTAATCACAGGGCTACGTACTCTCGAAATAATTGTGTGTTAATTTATGCACAAGAACATAAAGAAGATTTATTTATTTATCTATTTTTCATTTAAGTCAAAAAGTTCTCATACTGTAGGCATACCTATGCAGCAGAACGTACAGACTATTTTTAAGAATTAAAACTAAGTACTATACTAAAACACAATGACATACAATGTTGACATTCTTATGAACTAATAATAATAATAATAAAGATAGTAATAATAATAATACTACTGATATAATAATGATAAAAATAAAAACGAAAATAATGATAGAAATAACAACACTTTTTTACAACTTTACATTTGGACATCTAATTGCTGATTTGAATTCGTCCACAGTATAAAACACATTTTTTACGAGGAACTTTTTTAATCTAGATTTGAACTTATTTACAGCTAATTGTTTAATATCTTTAGGTAATAGATTAAATAAAAGCAGGCCTGTCGGTTTCACTTGTTTTTTTATTACAGTTAATTTTTCTCGAGGTAGTTTGAAGTTGTTTTTATTTCTAGTCCTATGGTTATGGCCATGTGCAGAAAAATGGTCCTGATTAGTTTTTATAAAGGTAAGAAGTTGATAAATAAAAAGATTAGGCATTGTCATTATCTGTAGTAATTCAAAATATTTGCGACAGGATTTTTTAGGTTTTAAATTTAGCATAGTACGGATTACTTTTTTTTGGAGTGTGAATATTTTTTTTGTGATTTTGAGAATTACCCCAGAACATTATACCATATCTCATATGGGACTCAAATAGGCCATGGTATGTCATTTTAAGGGTTTTTTTAGGAACTATTTTTTTGAGTATTCGGATTGCATAAATTTGTTTAGAGAGTTTATTTTGAAGTGATTCTAGGAAGATATTCACATCAAGAATCATTACATTTTATATATGTCTTAGGAACATAGTAGCTCACAGGATCACGGTTAGTAATTTATTCCAGACCAAAAGAGTTCTCCTACACCGGGATGCGAACACAGACCAACTGCGATCAGAAGCAATGACTCTACTAACTTGGCCACTAAGAGCTCGTCTATTCCTGTTTTTTTATGGCTACTAATTGGTACGTGACAATGCCTGCCTGCGACAGCCGATTGAGTAGTTATCCTGTTACCAACCCAATACTAATTGATCATGTTTGTTTGATTCCCAACAGGTATCTGACGTCACATGTCTAATACTTGAGACGTAGTGCCTGGGGGGAGAGCGTAAAGTGCGCCTCTGTTTTCTGCGCCTCAACGAGTGTTTTGTGCGGCTCTGTTTTGTGCGGCCCTGCAAACTGCTCCCCAAGTGGAAACTGCAGCTGTGTATACTGCGCCTCAACTAGCGACCGATGTTTTTGGGACGGGCTTAATATTCTCCTCCCCTACCATGGTACGTCACATGTTGTTAGTTAGGCAACCCATTCAACTTCAACGTCTTGCTGGGGAGTGTTAACAAGGCGTTTGCAATTAAAGCTATCAAGTGACAGATTGACGACGCATTGACGCGACTTAGGGATAAGGGTTGGAAAGAAAAGCTTCGAAAAGTAAATTTACACTCGTTGACTAATTGTGATTCGAATTGTGATGTTTAACGAACGCACTGTTTTAATAACTGGGATTGTTGCACTGGGCTCATGGTGTCGGTGAATGAATGGATGATATTGAGCCTATAATGTGATATGTAAGACTTTATTCCCATATTGGAGCGCCCTCTGGTAGCAAACAATAAGATAATGCAAAATATATTTCTAATTGAATGAGCGAGGGAAGCGAGCAAAATCCTCTCTATTACACTGCTCCAAAAATCACTTGTCTGTGTGCGTGTGTGACTGTTTAGAGCAACAAAACATTTCAACACAAGGAATATACATTTGCGGCCCCAAAATTGCGTCGAAAAACGCATCTATTGTTGATTGGTAACAACTCAAATCAAAAACTCATCTTAAATCGCTCATCCTTACTACGCGAAAAGGCGATCGAAGCGTTTATTGGTTGGTGTAGATAATGTGACAATGTTGCCAGAACGGGGTACTCTTTTTCTTACAACAAAACAATTGCATAATTTCTGTCTCTAGCATGTCACAAAGCAACCTTCACAACGCAAATGTCGATGTAATGCTGCAGCTAAATAAGTGCATAATCTCCTTCGTTTGTTTTTAGCCAATGTTCTGAGAAAGTAATTATATTTACATCCAAGCACAGATTGATCCAAGTTTAAGTTTTTTTTGCTATATATAATTCATTGATTTTAGAACGTATTAAACGGTACATTGATATACAATTATACATTTATGGTAGTTAATTTTCCTCACAGTCGTGTTTGAGTGAATTTTTTTGAGATTGTTATCTATCCACTGCGGTGAACAAAGTGCGCTCTTTAGGGGAAGGTACTGTCATTGTCATTGAATCTTTAAAGAGCGCACTGCAGGTCGGAAGGCCCTAACTAAAATACCTGCTCCCTAATATCGTTTGGCGGCATCATCCGGCCGATTGGTCAAACAATCTTTGGTCGATCCCACTCCTCGAAGCCTGTCAATCTTTTGCAGGTGTTACTCCGTGTCGCCGTTGATTCATAACGGTATCTATGATATATCTATCTGCTTCTTTACTTTTTCAAATCTCACCATGGAAACAGCCACAAAGAATCGATGTGACAGTTTTTTAAAGTGCCACGGAAATGTGTATCATAAACAAATAAAATCACAAAGAACTCTGATTTAAAAAGGTCCAGCGAACTTGACATAAAAACTTATATCTTTTGCCTGTTGTCATTACGATATAAAGATTATATTGGGTACTCTATATACAAACCGAACGGTTGGAAATACCGGTCCTCGTGGGATGAAAGTTAAGTAACACTGCGCTGGGTCGGGTATTGGATGGGTGACCATCATACACATGACCAGTTCTGTTCGGAAGAGAGGTTGGAGGGATGAAAGTTAAGCAACACTGCGCTGGGTCAGGTATTGGATGGGTGACCATCATACACATGACCAGTTCTGTTTGGGAGAGTGGTTGGAGGGATGAAAGTTAAGCAACACTGCGCTGGGCCAGGTATTGGATGGGTGACCATCATACACATGACCAGTTCTGTTCGGGAGAGAGGTTGGAGGGATGAAAGTTAAGCAACACTGCGCTGGGTCAGGTATTGGATGGGTGACCATTATACACATGACCAGTTCTGTTCGGGAGAGAGGTTGGAGGGATGAAAGTTAAGCAACACTGCGCTGGGTCAGGTATTGGATGGGTGTCATACACCCATCAGGAGAGTGGTAAAAGGGGTGAGGTTAACCCTGTTGTCGGTCGTCGAGGTGCAATAATAACAATTAACGTGTATTTTTCGCCTGCAAATCCATGGAATAAGCTATCAGGATGTACCGGTTACCGAAGAAGATCATATCATTTTAATTGCATCGGGAAATTTGCCAAACATGGGTCACATTTTTTTCAAGTCTGGTCAAGACTGTTTGTTTGTTTGTTTGCAATGTTTGTTGTCCAGGGAATGCATGTTTCAAAGTCCGGTAACTGTAATCTGTAATATGGGCAGTGATGAGGTCCAGCTTGGGATAGAATTTTAATTCGTTATAAGGATGCTCGATATAAGGATTCTTCTCATGGCCATGAGAAGAAATCATCGATATGCAAGTGACGATGTGTTTTGATCAATATTGCCATCGTATTGAAGACTTCTTGATTGATTGATTTGATTGATTTAATTGATTGATTGATTGATTGATTGATAGCTGGTGCCTATTGTATTTTTGACAGAGAGCTCGCAAGCTTGCTATGTAGCTTGGCCGAGATTACCGCAGGTGCAAACAACATAATACGACCTCACTTATGTTCTTTGAGATTTTGAAACCTCTCAAACCCATGGCTTTTTTTCAATCTAATTTTGTGAGACACTCGAAGAAGCAAGACTTCTTTCAACACCGTTGGTCAAGCATTCTTTCTACGATAAGATGATTATTTTTGCGCAAGTTTAGCCATAGAACAGGGGTTTTACTATTTCCGATATTTGAGAATAGTTGGGTGTTATCGTCCATGGCCTCTTACGCGGTAAAACCAAAAATAATATGTCGTTGTCTATAGTCAAATTTTACTAGCGAGGCTGCTTGCAGCGCGGTGAACAAAGGTTTCGCTCATCCAGCACAATGTCTCGTCTGATCAAACAGAAACATAGTTTTGGATTAATTGTGAAAATTAGGAAAGGAACTATTTCAGAGGAGACAATCACCTTTTCTGAAATTTGTCGCCCGCAGCGGCAGCCTAGTTCATGCCTATGCCTCTGGGGCATGGTACGCTGATATGTTGATCATATTCTACCGCGAATCCTAGTAAATGCCCAAATGTAGCCAAGGACATTATCGGCGTCGCGGCAACAAAGGGTTGGTCGAACAACCCAATCAGTGAAACCACTGATAGTGGCGGGAAAACTATTTTGGCTGCGAGAGTTGTTTTTTTATATAGCTACAAAGAATTGCTGTAATTGTGTAAACATAGTAACCTATGTTACTTGTTACTTGTTACGAAATATTGATTATGGAATATGGTAAGTGTTATATAATGACATAGGTGGGCCACAATAGCCGTTTATTTCTACGCTAGGTTTGATAGTAGTTCACCGGAAAATTTGGTTCACCCTCACCCTTAGGTCATCATTTTTGTCTTGAATAGTTCAAGTTTCAGTAGCCGTGGCAACAGCTGTACAGAAACAGAATCCTTACCATAAAACTCATCAAGAAATTATTTAAAAGTATTTGGTCCCATAAATTGCGACAATGCCTTATGAAGACCTACTATTTGAGGATGACATTATTATTCTCCACATGTGGATTATGATGCTTGGAATTGATATGATTGCAAATATCTACCAATACTCTAACCTCAAAACTGTCAACCCTAGTCACTTGGACCTGCCTACATTCTATGCGCCTATAATATCTAACTTACATTCGATTGTCTTGCATTGGAATTCTTTTGCAACTATATGTATTGTGTGGAGAGTAAAAATCTTGGTAATTTTCTAACTAGGTCTTTTAGAACTCCAAACAGGCAATGGGACGTTCGTCCTAACAACAAAAGACGGGATCAATGCATTTTTGGAATAAATACAAGGATAGGGCTCCACTAGCGAAATTGAAATTTCGTCGCTGTTTCTGTCGTCATCTGGGTCGTCATCTTCGAATTCCACCTTATCATTAAAAATAAAATCTTCCATCTTTTGATCTTGAGAGTGTTTGATTTGACTTGGAAGAAAATACCCCAAAACACATAAATGCTAGTCATTTGACATCATTAGTAACCAGTGTTGTGACTTATCTAGATACAAGTATCTAGATACTCAATCTAGATACAATTTGAGTATCTTGTATCTTATCTAGATATGTTTTATGAAGTGTATCTTGTATCTTATCTAGATACATAGTTTCTGTATCTTGTATCTACATTTTGGGCTTAAGATACAAGATTGAAAATATCCTTTTGTGTTCCACGGTTCCACATTCTGTATTTTCATGATTGATTTCAAATATCGCGCAAGGAAAATATTACAATTTTACGCCACTAGGTGGGGTACCACTACCAGTAAACACAGATGTTCTTTGCCTGAGCGAGCCTGCACTAGCAGCGTCTAGCAATAGCAGGCTGAAAATGGCGCTATCAAAATCGGACGCGGGTTCTGTTTCGGATAATGTATTAGAAGAATCAGTGGTAGGAATACTAACAGATGGTGGCGGGATGCGAACTGTGGACGGGCCAGAAGATTCATGTTCAAGAACTTTATATCCTGCTATCCTAGATGGAAAGTTTTTTAAAGTTACAAAGCTGGATGGGTCAAGGGTACAAGCGACGTGCTGTTTGTGTTTGCCTGTCAAAACTCTCCGGGGGTCTACAACATCGACTGGGAACTTTTTAGTTCACTACAAGGTATGTAGAGGTTTCAAAAATTAGCATTGTTCTATTTAGAATTTAGAATTGTAACTTCAAGATTATTTATGATACAAATCATGAACTCCTTTAGAATGTACCACATACCATTTCTTAAATTAACCAAGGTTATCTTTTCAGAGAGTTCATGGGCATGCATTAAATCGCTTAAAAAATCATATCAAGGAAAAGAAGGTTGCTGCTCCAGTCTCTTCAGGGAGCATGTCCTCGTCGAGAGATACCTCGTCGTCATCTGCACTTGGGCGAACCCTAACACCATTTGAAAATGCTACTGCCAATGCAAACCGTAAGAAAAATAACAGTAACACTACTTCACTGACAGTTACGCAAGAAGAGGTGGAAGATTTAATTTTGGACTGTATTATCGAAGAGATGAGACCTATTTCATCTGTTGAGAAACCATCTTTTAAAAGGCTCGTCCTGGGATTGGCAAAAACAGACAAAATCCATGTACCTTGCCGGCGGACGATACAAAAACGACTTAAACACAAATCAGTCCTCATGAAAACAGCCATTGTAAGGAATTTTGCGGATAGAAAGTATGTTTGTACTACTGCTGATATTTGGTCGAGTCACAATAAAAGTTTTATGGGCATGACTGGCCATTGCATTAACCCTGAAACATTGGTGAGAGAATCATTTGCATTGGCATGCAATCGCTTCAAATTTTCTCATACGTACGATCGGATAGCATCCACTGTAATGGACATTCACATGGAGTATGGGTTAGGGACAGACAAGCTGACCAATACAGTGACTGATAATGCCTCAAATTTTGGCAAAGCGTTCAGAATGTTTCCAGCAAAAGCAAATACTATTCAAGGGAACCAATTCATAGATAACAATAACATTGTGGAGTTTTCTAATGATACAGATTCAGACGATGACGAAGATGAAAGTGAAAATGAGGAAGTGGCAGTTTCTGAAAACATCTTAGAGGACAACGACACTGACTTGTTTGAATTGCCCCCCCAAACGTGCTGCGCATCTCATACGTTGAGCTTGCTTGGCACAACGGACGCAGCAAAAGCTTTGCTGGATCCCCGATATGACAAAGCGTATAACTCTGCTTTTAAGAAATGTAATAGACTATGGAAAAAGGTTTCTAGAAGCACTCTGAAATCTGATCAGGTAGCAGATATTTGCAAGACGAAGTTCGTTATACCTGTGGTGACGAGATGGAACTCATATTATGATGCAGTTAAGAAAGTTGTTGCAGAAAAGCTTTTGTTAAATTCTGTTTCGGATAAACTTGGTTTGCCACGATTTTCAAAATTTGATCTTGATTTTCTTGAAGAGTATTTGCTAGTAATGGAACCGCTTGCCACTATCTTGGATGCTCTTCAAGGTGATAAGCAGTGCTTCTTGGGCTTTGTTTTGCCTGGTCTCAAATCAATACAAATTCGACTAGGAAAGTTAAGCCATCTCGTCTTTTGTGCTCCCCTGAAACAAAGTCTCTTGCGAGAGTTGATGTCTGATCGACGCTTTGGAAAGATTCTAGATTTTAATTCAATGCATAGCAAACAATACATTCTAGCCACTGTCAGTCATCCTAAATTTAAACTTTATTGGGTGACAGGTGATGAATTAGATGTTTGCAAAGGTCTTTTTTTGGCTGAATGCGAAACTATTTATGCCAAGCTCAATCGCTATGGGGAGGACCAAGCAGAATCTGCACACTCTGATTCAGATGACATATTTCAATGCGTTGTTGGTAATGGTGATGATGAGAATGTAACTAACAGTAAGTCTGAAACTGCAAACTCATCTGCAGTAGAGGCATTGTCTTATTTAAAGGATAAGTCCAGACAGATTGAAGTCCTTCAAAAATACCCCACAGTAAAAGAAGTCTTTTTGAAGCATAACACAACAATACCATCATCTGCGCCAGTGGAACGAATGTTTAGTTCAGGCTCTCAAATACTGGTACCCAGAAGATGCAATTTATCAGATGACACCTTTCAATTGCTTCTCTTGTTAAAAAGTAATGCTCATTCATTCCACATTCTCCCCTGATAAATTGTACCATATATGTAGAGGGTGCAATAGTCGATTTTGTCATGTCTATACAGTTTACAACGACGTTGCCAGTTAAGCGTGTTTTTTGTTAACTCATTTGAGCAGGGAGTAATTCATTTATTTTCATTTTTTATGTGTTGTAATGAATAAAGCATCAGTTAAAATCATTTTTGTGTTTTTATAAATTTAACCCAAATTTCCTTATTTTCCTGTTTGCCCTGAAAAAATATCTACATATCTTTTTGTATATCTAGATACATTTTAGAGTATCTTGTATCTTTATCTAGATATATTTAAAATCCATTATCTTATCTTGTATCTAGATACAATATTTCTGAAGTATCTTATCTTGTATCTAGATGCTATTAAAAAGTATCTGGTCACAACACTGTTAGTAACGTCACCCGATTGGTCAGAATTTTGCTGTTATAAGAAATAGTCATAAGAAATGGATTT
The DNA here is from genome assembly GCA_947568835.1 of Protonemura montana. Taxonomy (NCBI): domain Eukaryota; kingdom Metazoa; phylum Arthropoda; class Insecta; order Plecoptera; family Nemouridae; genus Protonemura; species Protonemura montana. The sequence continues at coordinate 21,500,979 of OX387604.1, read as the reverse complement.
AATTCATTTCTTATTCCATAAACCAAATCACTACACCACATTTTCTCATTGTGAATGGTGAACAGGAATGCCATTATCCATTTCGCTTACACACTATACCATATTCCATAATCAATATTTCAATTGTGAACCGGCCTTTACTACGTTTGAACATTTCCATGTTTGGAGTTTTTGGACCGGTAATAATGAAATGGGCGACGCATGTTATCATAAACTCCGTTGTCATACACTTTAAAAACATTGCTTGCATGATTTCAATCTTTGAGGTGTTCTTCGCCTTGTCGTACAGCTCTTCATTCAATAGCAGTTCTGATTCATATCCGCCTAACAACAGGACAATGAACTTGTCAAACTAGAGTTATTAACAGTGCCATGCGTATAAAATCGCAGCCCCAAATTGTTAGTTTTGATGAAAATAACATTTCGACCAATTGTTACAAGTGCTATAAAACCAGCTGGTTTACGACTAAGTTTGAAAGAAAATAACCTGCCAAACGATTTTGAACGATGTAGACACCGTTTATCTGAGATCACCGAAGTTAAGCAACACTGCTCTGGGCCAGGTATTGGATGGGTTACCATCATACACATGACCAGTTCTGTTTGGGAGAGAGGTTAGAGGGATGAAAGTTAAGCAACACTGCTCTGGGCCAGGTATTGGATGGGTTACCATCATACACATGTAAGTGCGGGAGCGAGGTTGGAGAGACCTTACGTATTAACAACTTTGTTCCACTTTTTTTTCAACCCCTTGTCAGATTAGTGGAGTTGCTCGAGTTCTACCAGTACTTGGGACTTAAAGCCGTTGGTTTCTTAATGCTCTATGACAGAAGTAGGCAAAGGGCAACCCAATACTAATTGATCATGTTTGTTTGATTCCCAACAGGTATCTGACGTCACATGTCTAATACTTGAGACGTAGTGCCTGGGGACAAAGCAGCCTTATCTCAAGGAGACAACGCGAGCTATACGCTGACGTCATCACCAGCTGTACTCAAACCTGCGATCAAAAAAAAATTTCAAATAACGTTGCGAGGTCGACCGTGGCGCCACCTGCGAGCCAGGTTGGAACCAACCAGGACTGGTGAAATTATTTGAAAATAAAAAGATAAATCATAGAAAGGCAAAAATGATTGTGGCCGACAAAAGTATAACCAAAAAGCAAACCGCGAAGAGAATCGAACTCAGTACTTTCTGCACATCAGGCAGTCTCTCTAACCGCTCGTCCACTTGAACCGCTGTACAGTATGATGGTTTTTTGGGATCAATAAACGCCATGGATGAACAAACTGTCATTCAACACAACCATGCGTCCAAATAATGGACGGGACTCGAACTGGTCGCATTGTCTGACTCATTTGAGTCTCGGCCTTTGATCCGTGATGCGAATCTTGCCGCTGACGCCAAAAGCGAAGCACATCACTGCACTTCAACACATGGACCTCGATCGCCAGGAGAAAAACTCCTTCACTGGCCCTATTTTTAAATATGACTCTTATCTATATGGTTTCACCTAACGCGCAGTCGTGTTAAGAGACCCAGCGCAACCTGTCGGCAGAATCTGGCACTCACAGCAACTTAGTTTGACGATATGCCACCAGAGCGAATCAAGCTTGAAATAGCCAAAAAAATACCCAGGCCGGGATCGAACGCAACCCGTCTACATTACTTGAAAGCTCGCTAACCACAGGGCAACGTACTCTCGAAATAATTGTGTGTTAATGTATGCACAAGTACATAAAGAAGATGAATTCAAGGAAGATATTCACATCAAGAATCCTTACATTTCATATATGTCTTAGCAACAAAGTCGCTAACAGGATCACGGTTATTAATATTTTCCAGACCAGAAAAGTTCTCCTACACTAAGATGTGAACTCAGACCAATTGCGATCAATGAAACGACTCTATCAACTTGGCCACAAAGCGTATGTTGATTCCTGTTGTTTTATGGCTACTTATTGGTTCGTGACAATGCCAGCCTGTGACAGCCGATTGATTAGTAATCCTGTTACCAACCCAATACTAATTGATCTAGTACGTTTGATACCCTAAAGGTATCCGACGTCACCTTTTTTTATTCTTGAGACGTAGCGCCTGGGGACAAATCAGCCTTATCACAAGAAGACGCCGCGAGCGATACGCTGAAGTCATCACCAGCCGTACTCAATCCTGCAATCGAAAAAAAAATTTTTAAATGGCGTTGCGACGTCTACGGTGGCACTACCTGCGAGCCAGGCTGGAACCCACCATGACTGGGAAAAGTATTTGGAAATAAAAAGAAAAATCATAGAAAGACAAAAATGATTGTGGCCGACAAAAGTTTAAACAAAAGGCACACCGAGACGAGAATCGAACTCAGTACCTTCTGCACATCAGCCAGTCACTCTAACAGATCGACCACTCTAACCGCTATACTGTGTGATTGTTTTTGGGATTAATAAATGCAATGGATGAACACACTGTAATTCACGACAGCCATGCGTCCAAATAATGGACGGGATTTGAACTGGTTGCATTGGCCGATTTATTTGAGTCTAATCCTTTGACCCGTGATGCGAATTTTGCCGCTGACGTCAGCAGCGAAGCACATAACTGCTTTTTACCACGCGGACCGCGATCGCATGGAGAAAAAATCCCCCACTGGCCCTGTTTTTTAAATATGAATCTTATCTGTAAGGTTTCACCGAACGCCCAGTCGTGTTAAGAGACCCAGCGCAACCTGTCGGCAGAATCGGGCACTCACAGCAACTTAGGTTAATTATTTGCCACCAGAGCGAATCGAGCTTGCCATAGCCAAAAAACTACCCAGGCCGGGATCGAACGCAACCCGTCTACATTATAAGCAAGCTCGTTAACCACAGGGCAACGTACTCTCGAATTAAGTGTGTGTTAAAATATGCCCAAGTCCATAAGGAAAATGAATTCAAGGAAGAAATTCACATCAAGAATCCATACATTTCATATATATCTTAGCAACAAAGTCGCTCACAGGATCACGGTTAGTAATATATTCAAGACCAAAAAAGTTCTCCTATTCCGGGATGCGAACGCAGACCAACTGCGATCAGAAGCAACGACTTAACCAACTTGGTCACCATGCGGTCGTTGATCCCTTTTTTTATGGCTACTAATTAGTACGTGACAATGCCAGCCTGCGACAGCTGATTGAGTAGTAATCCTGTTAGCAACCAAATACTAATTGATCATGTTTGTTTGATACCCAACAGGTATCTGACGTCACATGTCCAATACTTGAGACGTAGCGTCTGGGGACAAAGCAGCCTTATCTCAAGAAGACAACGCGAGCGAAACGCTGAAGGCATTACCAGCTGTAATCAAACCTGCGATCGAAAAAAAATTTCAAATAACGTTGCGACGTCGACCGTGGCGCCACTTGCGTGCCAGGCTGGAACCAACCAGGACTGGTAAGATTATTTAAAAATAAAAAGATTAATCATAGAAATGCAAAAATGATTGTGGCCGACAAAAGTATAAACAAAAAGCAATCCGCGACGAGAATCGAACTCAGTACCTTCTGCACATCAGTCAGTCTCTCCAACCGCTCGACCACTCGAACCGCTATATAGTATGCTGTATTTTTAGGATTAATAAGCGCCATGGATGAACAAACTGTCATTTAAGACAACCATGCATATAATTAATGGACGGGACTCGTACTGGTTGCATTGGCCGACTCATTTGAGTCTCGGCTTTTGACCAATGATGCGAATCTTGCCGCTGACGTCAGCAGCAAAGCACATCACTGCACTTCACCACATGGACCTCGATCGCATGGGGAGAAACTCCCCCACTGACCCTATTTTGTAATATGACTCTTACTGAAAGGTTTCACCGAACGCGCAGTCGTGTTAAGAGACCCGGCGCAACCTATCGGCAGAATCAGGCACTCACAGCAACTGAGTATGACGATTTGCCACCAGAGCGACTCGAGCTAGACATAGCCAAAAAGCTAACAAGGCTGAAATCGAACGCAACCCGTCTATAATACTAGCAAGCTCGCTAACCACAGGGCTACGTTCTCTCGAAATAATTCTGTGCTAATTTATGCACAAGTACATAAAGAAGATAAATTCAAGAAAGATATTCACATCAAGAATCTTTACATTTTATATATGTCTTAGGAACAAAGTCTCTCACAGGATCACGGTTAGTAATTTATTCCAGACTAAAAAATTTCTCCTACACCGGGATGCGAACCCAGACCCACTCCAATCAGAAGCAACGACTCTTCTAACTTGGCCACCAAACGCTCGTTAAATCCTGTTTTTTCATGGCTACTTGTTGGTACGTGACAATGCCAGCCTGCTACATCCGATTTAGTAGTTATCCTGTTACCAACCCAATACTAATTGATCATGTTCGTTTGATACCCAACAGGTATCTGAAGTCACATGTCTAATACTTGAGACGTAGCGCCTGGGGACAAAGCAGCTTTTTCTCAAGATGACGCCGCGAGCGATTCGCTGACGTCATCACGAGCTGTACTCAAAACTGCAATCGAAAAGAAAATTTCAAATAACGTTGCGACGTCGACGGTGGCGCCACCTGCGAGCCAGGTTGAAACCAACCAGGACTGGAAAAACTATTTGAATATAAAAAGATAAATCATAGAAAGGCAAAAATGATTGTGGCCGACAAAAGTATAAACAAAAAGCAAACCGCAACGAGAATCGAACTCAGTACCTTCTGCAGTCGTGTTAAGAGACCCAGCGCAACCTGTCGGCAGAATCTGGCACTCACAGCAACATAGTTTGACGATTTGCCACCAGAGCGACTTGAGCTAGACATAGCCAAAAAGCTACCAAGGCTGGGATCGAACGCAACCCGCTATAATACTAGCAAGCTCGCTAACCACAGGGCTACGTACTCTCGAAATAATTGTGTGCTAATTTATGCACAAGTACATAAAGAAGATAAATTCAAGAAAGATATTTACATCAAGAATCCTTACATTTTATATATGTCTTAGGAACATAGTCTCTCACAGGATCACGGTTAGTAATTTATTCCAGACTAAAAAAGTTCTCCATGCGAACCCAGATTCACTCCAATCAGAAGCAACGACTCTTCTAACTTGGCCACCAAACGCTCGTTGAATCCTGTTTTTTTTGACAATGCCAGCCTGCTACATCCGAGTTAGTAGTTATCCTGTTACCAACCCAATACTAATTGATTATGTTCGTTTAATACCTGTTAGGCCCTCAGCCTAACTTAGTCTTAGTCTTAGTATAGGCCTTCAGCCAGCTTAGTGTAAATTAGTCTTTATCTTAGTATAGGCCTTTAGCCAGCTAAGTGTAAATTAGTCTTTATCTTAGTATAGGCCTTCAGCCAGCTTAGTGTATATTCTTCTTGTGTTAGAGTGTTGTTTTTAAACTGTACCTGTTTAGGGGTAATATATTTAGGTACCGTTAGCCTGGCGGTCGACGGGAGTCGCACGGAGTCAGTGCGAAGAGTGTGTTGGGAGCGAACGGAAGGTAAAAAGATTGTGTGCTGATTATGATCGATCGTGTGAAGATTAAAGAGCGTTCATAACGTGAGCCGTGTTTGTTTTCATTGATAGGAACCCTAGAACCTATTAATTGTGGGCTCGTCCAAAGCTGTTTGTAGAATTAATGTTTTGAGTGTTGTGTTTGTAGTATTAGTGTTTTGTGCGTCGGTGGACGGTGTGTTTGTGCGTCGGTGGACGGTGTGTTTGTGCGTCGGTGGACGGTGCGTTTGTGCGTCGGTGGACGGTGTGTTTGTACGTCGGTGGACGGTGTGTTTGTGCGTCGGTGGACGGTGCGTTTGTGCGTCGGTGGACGGTGTGTTTGTACGTCGGTGGACGGTGTGTTTGTGCGTCGGTGGACGGTGTGTTTGTACGTCGGTGGACGGTGCTTTTTTGCGTCGGTGGACGGTTAATGTGCGTCGGTGTTCCGTGTTCACCATGAAACGAGCGAGGGCCTCCGCCCGCAGGGCGAAGATCGCCACCGTGTCAGAGGAAGCCCTCAGGACACCATTGCCCACAGAGGAGGTTTCACCAGGGTACGCTTCGGCCGAGGCGATCGACGGGTTGGCGGCAAAAATCGTCGGAATGCTGCGTGCCGAGCGTAATATGTCCGCGGGCGAGAACCGGGCTGTGCGAGCCCTAAACATTTCCCTCGCCACGTACGAGGGTAGGGCTGCCGCGTTGTCGCCTGAACAATACATCGCTCAGGTAGAGCGGTATGCGATGGCGACGCGAGAGCCGCTGGACGTCATCCTGCGAGACGTCGTGCCAGTCGCGCTGGTAGGCGATGCTAGGCTCTGGTGGGACTCCCGCGGTGGGTACACCGACTGGCAAGCCTTTTGCAAGGACTTGCAAGGACTTGCACGATGCTTTTGGGTGCCATGACCGCAAGCGTCGCTTGCAGCTGGACCTAGCTCAGCGATACCAGCACGAGGAGGAGAACTTTGCATCGTTTGTCCGCGCGATAAATGAATTATATAGGCGTATCGGCGACCCTGCGGAGGAGTCCGACAAAATTAGATGCGTCATAGAGCATGCCACCCCATTCGCGAGGCGGGTACTACTTGGCCGCCACTTCACCTCCATGCGTAACCTCGAAGACGTCAGCTCGGAGATGGTAGAGCTAGCATACTACGATCGTGAATGGCGAGCGCCCCCTACCAGGGATCGCGCATACGAAAAAGATCTCGCGTATGTTCCGTCGCTCGCAACGTCGTATGTCCATCCGCCACGCCGCGGTGGAGCCTGCTTCCGCTGTGGCAGCGGCGAGCACTATGCGAACCAATGTTGTGTCCCGCCTAAACAGCCGACGTTGAGTCAGCCTGCAGTCCCAAATAACCCGGGAAACGAGCGGAAGTGAGGCGTGCCCCTGCTGGGCTTCACACCGCTGCTACTATGCAGGTTGGGACTCAAGACATTCGCGCACCCACCCTTCTCTTGAAGATTGGAAAGCTGGAAATGCCCGCACTGCTCGACACAGGCGCATCAATAAGTCTGCTGGGATCCGCGGGACTCCAGGCTGCCATGGACGCGGGCGCTAAGCCGTGGCCGGTGCAGCGGAATCTTGGACTTGCGTCGGGAACGGCGACAGCAACGCGGCGAGTGCGCGTCCCAGTGGCATGGCCAGGCGGCAGACGGAGACAGAGCTTCCTCCATCTGCCAGGAATGTCAATGCCGGTCATCCTTGGGAGAGACTTTCTCGGCGCAACAGGCATATCGTTACATGTGTCCGAGGGAGGCTGGACGCTCGGAACGGCGCCACAGCGCCTAATTCCGTTCCACACAACCCGATTACGACACAACACAACGCCGCAAAGCGCAATGGATAGCGACGAAACCCTTCATATCGACCGTCTCTTCGCTCAACCGGTCTGCACGCCCCTCGACGCTGAGCACGCTCCAACTGTGCCGCGCACCGACGCTGCTGTGCGAGCGCCAACTGTGCCGCGCACCGACGCTGCTGTGCAAGCACCAACTGCGCCGCGCACCGACGCTGCTGTGCGAGCGCCAACTGTGCCGCGCACCGACGCTGCTGTGCGAGCGCCAACTGTGCCGCGCACCGACGCTGCTGTGCGAGCGCCAACTGCGCCGAGCACCGACGCTGCTGTGCGAGCGCCAACTGTGCCGCGCACCGACGCTGCTGTGCGAGCGCCAACTGTGCCGTGCACCGACGCTGCTGTGCGAGCGCCAACTGTGCCGCGCACCGACGCTGCTGTGCGAGCGCCAACTGCGCCGCGCACCGACGCTGCTGTGCGAGCGCCAACTGCGCCGCGCACCGACGCTGCTGGGCGAGCGCCAACTGCGCCGCGCACCGACGCTGCTGCGCGCGCTCCAACTGGGCCGCGCTCTGTCGCTGAAAAGTCTGCGCGCTAATACGTCACCGGTCAGACAGCTGCACATCGACTCGGGCGAAACGCACGGCCGCTCCAGGCCGGGGCGGTGATCGAAATCAATGGAGACATCTTTGCCGCGCCGAGCGGCGTGTCGCTGGCACACTGCGTCGCGGCAGACTTCCGCATGTCGCAAGGCATCGCGAAGGTCTTCAGAACACGATTTGGCCGAGTGTCGGAGCTGCGCGCGCAGAGGAAAGGAGTAGGAGAGGTCGCTGTTCTTCAAGATGGTGAGAGATTTATATTCTACCTCGTCCCACCACAAGCCTAGGCTCGCCTCGCTGCGCAAATGCCTCGAATCGCTGCGGACGCTCTGCTGCGTTAGCGGGATAACAGACATCGCGATGCCGCGTATCGGCACAGGTCTCGACAACCTTACGTGGGCTGCTGTGAAAATTTTGCTTCTTGAGACCTTTTCCCCGGAGCAAGTCGCAATCAAGGTTTATGAGCTACCAAGCTCGGCCAACGTTAACAACCAGCCCGGCCCAACCCAAAGTATTACAGCAATGGTCGCCCTGGAGACCGCGTCCCACCCACTGCACGACGACGTCACGGCTAGCTGCCCGAGTGAAATAAAGGACTCATTGGACAAGCTACTGGTCGAGTTCACGGGGCTGTTTTCGCTGAAACCTGGGTCTACGAACCGCGTAGTCCACCGAATTGAAACGGGAGCGCAAAGCCCCTACCGTTGTAAACTGAGACAAGTCAACCAGAAAAAACCGGGTGTAGCTGTATCTTATTGATACGGCCGAGATTTAAGCGTGACTACGTTCAACTACCGCGTAGGTACGTAGGTCAACTACAGTACTGACCAAACTTCACATGCAAGTTTTACGTCTCTCTTTATTTGGGTTGTGTTTTCATATCTAATTTACATGCTGAAAGACTTTACAGATTGGGATGGAAGTGTCATCTTGCGATATATATATTATTTTTTTCCATTATTCTAATGACGAGTGCTAAAAACGCCGCCTCCTATCACGCCTCCAATATTTATTTTATCGAAAATAAAAAAAAAGTACTTCTAGAGAATTATTTGAACTATTGAATGATAATAAACCACATTCTGTCCTTTGTTTCCTGTAGGTTGTAGGGGTTGTTACACATTTGCCATTTTGCGTAATTTAACATTGGTCTTATGGAGAGCATTAAAACGCCAACCCCTCTAACGCCTCCAATATTTAGTTTATCGAAAATAAAAAAAAAGTACTTCTAGAGAATTATTTGAACTATTGAATGATAATAAACCACATTCTGCCCTTTGTTTCCTGTAGGTTGTAGGGGTTGTTACACATTTGCCATTTTGCGTAATTTAACATTGGTCTTATGGAGAGCATTAAAACGCCAACCCCTCTAACGCCTCCAATATTTAGTTTATCGAAAATAAAAAAAAAAGTACTTTTAGAGAATTGTCTGAACTATTGAATGATAATAAGTCGCATTCTGTCCTTTGTTTCCTGTAGGCTGTAGGGCTTGTTACACATTTGCCATTTTGCGTAATTTAACATTGGTCTTATGGAGAACATCAAAAACGCCAACCCCTCTAACGCCTCCAATATTTATTTTATCGAAAATCAAAAAAAAAGCTTTTAGAGAATTGTCTGAACTATTGAATGATAATAAACCACATTCTGTCCTTTGTTTCCTGTAGGCTGTAGAGCTTGTTACACATCGGCTATTTTGGAGAGCAAATCCGTACATGCCTCCCTATATAATGTGCTTTAAGACGTAGTCACGTCAAAAACGAATCATCGTCGATGAAATGCTGGACAAGCTGTTGGACGAGAACATAATTGAGCCGTCTCAGAGTAACTGGGCCTCGTGCCCTGTTATCGTAGCCAAGAAACCTGCAGGCTGTGGGTACAGGATGACTATCGACTACAGGGCTGTGAACCAACGGACGACGGTGCCAAGCTATCCTATGCCAACGACGAAATGGGTCTTTGCGCAGCTCGGCAATGCGCAGTGGTTTTCTTCACTGGACCTCTCCCAAGGCTTTCATCAAATCCAGGTCGCAGCAGAAGACAGACCCAAGACAGCATTCATATGCCATCGGGGCCTCTTCCAGTACACCAGAATGCCCTTCGGGCTGGCTGGGGCCCCGGCCCGATTTCAAGAGCTCATGGACGACATACTGCGAGAAATCAAGTACGTATGCGCCATGCCGTTCCTTGACGACATTGTGGTGTTCTCGGCTTCGGCGGAAGAGCATGTGCGCGATCTCGGCGAGGTCATGGGACGCCTACAAGCGGCAGGCCTCACCGTAAATCCTCAGAAAATCCAGCTGTTCCGAAAATCGCTGAAATTTCTCGGTCATGTCATAAGCCCAGGGAAGTGTAGCCCCAACCCGGAGAAAGTAGCCGCCGTCCGAAACTACAAGCCTCCCACTAAAGTGAAAGAGCTGCAACAGTTCCTTGGTCTCGTGGGCTACTACAGATCCTTTCTTCCCGATATGGCGATACTCTCGCTGCCGTTAACGCAACTCACCCGGAAGAATGTGCGCTGGACCTGGGGCTAAGCCGAAGAGTCGGCATTTCGCGCCCTTATCGATGGACTCACGGCTGCGACGTCGCTGGCCCTTCCAGATCTGAACAGGCCCTTCGCAGTCGAAACCGACGCCAGTGGCCTTGGAATCGGCGCCGTGCTCCTACAAGACCATGAAGGTATACCCCGGCCGGTCGAGTTCATCAGCCGCCAGCTCACCAAGCACGAGGCGAACTATACGGTTCAAGAGTTAGAATGTCTCGCCGCGGTCTGGGCATTAGACAAGTTTAGGCCGTACATCGAGTACACACACGTTGACTTGTACAGCGACCATGCCTCTCTGTCTTGGATGTTCTCCACAGAGGTTACCTCGAGCCGCGTGCGACGTTGGGTGCTGCGCATGCAGGGTTATCAGTGCACCGTGCATTATAGAAAGGGAGCCGCCAACCAGTCGGCCGACGCCCTCAGCCGCGCACCTGTGGGCTCATCGTCAGACGAGCCACTACCATCGGTGGCCGAGACGCTGCTGCCCATCACCTTGGACGACCCGGCGCAGACGGTGCAGTTTGAGCAAGCCATGGTGTGCTTTGCTACTGGCCAGGACGGCCGACTTGACGTGTCGACATTGACCGACGTACCATCGCTCGTCGGCCACCAGCGCGCCGACGAGGAGCTTGCAGCGCTCGCACTCTACCTTCAGGAAGGGGAGCTTCCAGCGGAAGATCGCTGCACGGCGGCGTGGATCAAGGCGGTCGCAGAGGACAGCGCGATCACGGAGGATGGCCTGCTGGTGCGCAGAATCCCCGGAAAACCAGGTACGGAAGAACAATCGTTCCGGAAAATTTGGCTGCCCAAGTCACTGAGGGCATGCGTCCTGTCAGCGGTACACTGTCACCCTTTGGGTGGACACGGAGGCTATCGGCGGACCCTACATAAGGTTCAGAGAAAATATGTATGGAAAGGGATGAAACCGGACGTAGAATCCTTCGTACGATCGTGCGTCTCCTGTCAGACAATCAAGCCTATCAGACAGAAGCCTGCCGGCAAAATGGACACAAGACGCCCCGGTCTACCGTTCGTAGAGCTCAGCGTAGACCTCATTGGCCCATTGCTCACGTCTAAAAAGGGGTTCACTAATCTCTTGGTGGTAGTGGACAAATATACAAAATACTTGGAAATCTTCGCACTTCGCAAAGCAACCACAGCGGCTATCATTCCCTGCATGATGGAGGTATTCGGGAGTCACGGCTTTCCGCGTAGCGTGTCCAGCGACAACGGAAAACCGTTCGTCAGCGACATGTGGAAGGGGGTGATGAAGGCTATGGGCATCATCGAGCGCCACACCGTCCCCTACCGCCCATGCGGCCAAACCGTCGAGCGCCACAACGCCACCTTGAAACAGACGCTGATGGCGTACTGTGAGTCGCACCGCGACTGGGACTCCAGGCTGCTGGAGGTTAAGTTTGCCCTCTGAACGGCTCCAAGCGTGGTGACGGGGCTATCCCCGGCATTCCTAGCCTACGGCCGGGAGCTCCGAGCTCCTTGGGACCCCAACGAAGACGATGACGCAACGGTCGACGAGACCAACGTGGAAGCAGTCCACGAATATGCGGCAGACCTCCAAGCACGGCTCACTTTAGCCCACGAATTTGTTGCAAAGCGCACAGAGAAATTGCACCTCGCGGACAAGGCGCGTTATGATAAAGGGAGAAAGGACATCACATTCGACGTGAACGACTTAGTTTGGCGACAGCGACACGTGCTGAGCGACGCCAGCAAGGGAATTGCGGCCAGCCTAGCACCAAAAAGAAGCGGCCCCTACCGAGTTGTACGCCGCATTGGAAGGAATGTGTACACGTTCCTTCCAATGCGATCTGGTAGACGCCGACTCGAATCAGCCGGCAACAGGGCAAACGTAGACCAGCTACTGAAATTCGTGCCCATACCAGACTGGGAGACGGGAGCCGACCCCACACCTGCGCCTAAACTACGCCCAGCGCCACCACCTCCAACAGGACTGCACGACTATAACCTCCGGCCTCGTCGAGTGTCGACGCCGTAGCTTGCTTTCTGGGGGGGGGAATTGTTAGGCCCTCAGCCTAACTTAGTCTTAGTCTTAGTATAGGCCTTCAGCCAGCTTAGTGTAAATTAGTCTTTATCTTAGTATAGGCCTTCAGCCAGCTAAGTGTAAATTAGTCTTTATCTTAGTATAGGCCTTCAGCCAGCTTAGCTTAGTGTATATTCTTCTTGTGTTAGAGTTAGACTGTACCTGTTTAGGGGTAATATATTTAGGTACCGTTAGCCTGGCGGTCGACGGGAGTCGCAGGGAGTCAGTGCGAAGAGTGTGTTGGGAGCGAACGGAAGGTAAAAAGATTGTGTGCTGATTATGATCGATCGTGTGAAGATTAAAGAGCGTTCATAACGTGAGCCGTGTTTGTTTTCATTGATAGGAACCCTCGAACCTATTATACCCAACAGGTATCTGAAGTCACATGTCTGATACTTGAGACGTAGCGCCTGGGGACAAAGCAGCCTTATCTCAAGAAGACAACGCGAGCGATACGCTGACGTCATCACCAGCCGTACTCAAACCTGCAATCGAAAATAAATTTTTAAATGGCGTTGCGACGTCGAAGGTAGCAGTTCCTGCGAACCAGGCTGGAACCAACCAGGACTGGGAAAAGTATTTGGAAATAAAAAGGAAAAATAAAAAAAAAATTATTGTGGCCGAAAAAAGTTTAAGCAAAAGGCACACCGAGACAAAAATCGAACTCAGTACCTTCTGCACATCAGTCAGTCACTCTAACCGCTCGACCACTCGAACCGCTATAAAGTTTAATGTATTTGTAAAATTAATAAACGCCATTGATGAACAAACTGTCATTTAAGACAACCATGCATCTTATTAATGGACGGGACCCGTACTGGTTGCATTGGCCGACTCATTTAAGTCTCAGCTTTTCACCCGTGATGCGAATCTTGCCGCTGACATCAGCAGCGAAGCACATCAATGCACTTCACCACATGGACCTCGATCGCATAGGGAGAAACTCCCCCACTGACCCTATTTTTAAATGTGACTCTAACTGTAAGGTTTCACCGATCGCGCAGTCGTGTTAAGAGACCCAGCGCAACGTGCCGGCAGAATCTGTCACTCACAGCAACATAGTTCGACGATTAGCCACCAGAGCGACTCGAGCTTGACATAGCCAAAAAGCTTCCCAGGCCGAGATCAAACGCATCCCCTCTACCTTACTAGCAAGCTCGCTAACCACAGGGCTTCGTCCTCTCAAAATATGTCTGTGTTAATTTATGCACAAGTACATTAAGAAGAAGAATTCAAGGAAGATATTCACATCAAGAATCCTTACATTTCATAGATGTCTTAGCAACAAAGTCGCTCACAGGATCACGGTTACTAATATTTTCCAGACCAAAAAAGTTCTCCTACACCGGGATGCGATCCCAGACCCACTGCGATCAGAAGCAACGACATAACCAACTTGGCCACCATGCGCTTTATGATACCTGTTTTTTTATGGCTACTTATTGGTACGTGACAATGCCAACCTGCGACAGCCGATTGAGTAGTAATCCTGTTACGAACCCAATACTAATTAATCATGTTCGTTGGATACCCAACAGGTATCTGACGTCACATGTCTAATACTTGAAACGAAGTGCCTGGGGACAAAGCAGTCTTCTCTCAAGAAGACACCACGAGCGAAACGCTGACGTCATCACCAGCTGAACTCAAACATGCAAGCGAAAAAAAATTCAAATAACGTTGCGTCGTCGACGGTGGCGCCACCTGCGAGCCAGGCTGGAACCAACCAGGACTGGCAAAATTATTTGAAAATAAAAAGATAACTCATAGAAAGGCAAAAATGAGTGTGGCCGACAAAAGTATATACTAAAAGCACACAGCGACGAGAATCGAACTCAGTACCTTCTGCACATCAGGCAGTCACTCTAACAGATATACCACTCTAACCGCTATACTATATGATTGGTTTTTTTTTGGATTAATAAATGCCATGGATGAACACACTGTAATTGAAGACAGCCATGCGTCCAAATAATGGACGGGACTCGAACTGGTTGCATTGGCCGACTTATTTGAGTCTCAGCCTTTGACCCATGATGCAAATCTTGCCGCTGACGTCAGCAGCTAAGCACATAACTGTTTTCACCACACGGACCGGGTTCGCATGGAGAAAAACTCCCCCACTGGCCCTATTTTTAAATATGACTCTTATCTGTAAGGTTTCACCGAACGCGCAGTCGTGTTAAGATACCCGGTGCAACCTATCGGCAGAATCTGGCACTCACAGCAACTGAGTTCGACGATTTGCCACCAGAGCGACTCGAGCTTGAAATAGCCAAAAAGCTACCCAGGCTGGGATCAAACGCAACCCGCCTACTATACTAGCAAGCTCGCTAACCACAGGGCTACGTCCTCTCGAAATAATTGTGTGCTAATTTATGCACAAGTACATAAAGAAGATGAATTCAAGGAAGATATTGACATCAAGAATCCTTACATTTCATATATGTCTTAGGAACATAGTCTCTCACAGGATCATGGTTAGTAATTTATTCCAGACTAAAAAAGTTCTCCTACACCGGGATGCGAACCCAGACTCACTCCGAACAGAAGCACGACTCTTCTAACTTGGCCACCAAACGCTCGTTGATTCCTGTTTTTTTATGGCTACTAATTGGTACGTGACAATGCCAGCCTGCTACATCCGATTTTGAAGTTATCCTGTTACCAACCCAATACTAATTGATCATGTTCGTTTGATACCCAACAGGTATCTGAAGTCACATGTCTAATACTTGAGACGTAGCGCCTGGGGACAAAGCAGCTTTTTCTCAAGAAGACGCCGCGAGCGATTCGCTGACGTCATCACGAGCTGTACTCAAAACTGCAATCGAAAAGAAAATTTCAAATAACGTTGCGACGTCGACGGTGGCGCCACCTGCGAGCCAGGTTGAAACCAACCAGGACTGGAAAAACTATTTGAAAATAAAAAGATAAATCATAGAAAGGCAAAAATGATTGTGGCCGACAATAGTATAAACAAAAAGCAAACCGCAACGAGAATCAAACTCAGTACCTTCTGCACATCAGGCAGTCACTCTAACCCTTCGACCACTCGAACAGCTATACAGATTGATGGTTTTTTGGGATTAATAAACGCCATGGATAATCAAACTGTCATTCAACACAACCATGCGTCCAAAAATGGACGGGACTCGGAACTGGTCGCATTGTCTGACTCATTTGAGTCTCGGCCTTTGATCCGTGATGCGAATCTTGCCGCTGACGCCAAAAGCGAAGCACATCACTGCACTTCAACACATGGACCTCGATCGCCAGGAGAAAAACCCCCCACTGGCCCTATTTTTAAATGACTCTTATCTGTATGGTTTCACCGAACGCGCAGTCGTGTTAAGAGACCCACCGCAACCTGTCGGCAGAATCTGGCACTCACAGCAACTTAGTTTGACGATATGCCACCAGAGCGAATCGAGCTTGACATAGCCAAAAAAATACCCAGGCCGGGATCGAACGCAACCCATCTACATTACTAGTAAGCTCGCTAACCACAGGGCTAAAATCTCTCGATATAAGTATGTTTTAATTCAGGCACAAGTAAATAAGAAAGATGGATTCAAGATTGATATTCACATCAAAAATCGTTACATTTCATATTAGTCTAAGCAACAAAACGCTCACAGGATCACGGTTAGTAATTTATTCTAGACCAAAAAAGTTTTACTACACCGGGAGACGAACCCAGACCCACTGCGATCAGAAGCAATGACTCTCCCAACTTGGCCACCAAGCGCTCGTTGATTCCGGTTTTTTATGGCTACTAATTAATACGTGACAATGCCAGCCTGCGACAGCCGATTGAGTAGTTATCCTGTTACCAACCCAATACTAATTAATCATGTTCGTTTGATACCCAACATTTTTCTGACGTCACATGTCTAATACTTGAGACGTAGCGCCTGGGGACAAATCAGCCTTATCTCAAGAAGCCGCCACGAGCAAAACGCTGATGGCATCACCAGCTGTACTCGAACCTGCAATCGAAAATAAATTTTCAAATGGCGTTGCGACTTCGACGGTGACGCCACCTGCGAGATAGGCTAGAACCAACCAGGACTGGGAAAACTATATGAAAATAAAAAGATAAATCATAGAAAGACAAAAATGATTGTGGCCTACAAAAGTATAAACTAAAAGCACACAGCGACGAGAATCGAACTCAGTACCTTCTGCACATCAGGCAGTCACTCTAACAGATATACCACTCTAACCGCTATACAGTGAGATGGTTTTTTGGGACTAATAAAAGCCATGGATGCACTAGCACTAGCCACTAGCACTAGCATTTGCACTAACACTAGCACTAGCACTTGCACTAGCACTAATACTAGCACTAGCATCACTACTAGCTTTAGCACTAGCACTAGCACTTACACTACTAGTACTAGCACTAGCACTAGCACTAGCACTAGCACTAGCACTAGCACTAGCACTAGCAATACTATAACTAGCACTAGAACTTGCACTTGCACTAGCACAAGCACTAGCACTAGCACTAGCACTAGCACTAGCACTAGCACTAGCACTACTAGAACTAGCACTAGCTTTAGCACTAGCACTTGCACTAGCACTAGCATCACTACTAACACTAGAACTAGCACCAGCACTAGCACTAGCACCAGCACTAGCTCTAGCACCATCACAAGCTCTAGCACTAGCACTAGCACTTTCACTAGCACTAGCACTAGCACAAGCGCTTGCACTAGCACTAGCACTGGCACTAGGCACTAGCACTACTAGAACTAGCACTAGCACTAGCACTAGCACTAGCACTTGCACTAGCACTACTAGAACTAGCACTAGCACTAGCACTAGCACTAGCAATACTAGAACTAGCACTAGCACTAGCATTTGCACTAGCACAAGCACAAGCACTAGCACTAGCACTTGCACTTGCACTAGCATCACTACTAGCACTAACACTAGCACTAGCATCACTACTAGCACTAGCACTTGCACTAGCACTACTAGAACGAGCACTAGCACTACCACTAGCACTAGCAATACTTGAACTAGCACTAGCACTAGCACTAGCACTGGCACTAGCACAAGCACTAGCCCTTACACTAGCACAAGCACTAGCACTAGCAATAGCACTAGCACTAGCACTAGCACTAGCACTTACATCACTACTAGCACTAGCACTAGCACTAGCACTACTAGAACTAGCACTAGCACTAGCACTTGCACTAGCACTACTAGAACTAGCACTAGCACTAGCACTAGCACTAGCACTAGCAAAAGCACTAGCACTAACACTTGCACTTGAACATAAAGAACAAGCATTAAGAACAATTTGGCCATTAAGGACACCGGATTACACTGTATTTATAAGATATTTGTTATTTATTTATTTATTTAATGCTGCATATAATTACATAGTAGTTGTGTGATCCTAAGTGCTTAGGAACATGTGCCATAGAGATTCTAAGTGATGGCCATCACTCAGACGTCTTCATTGACGGCTGTATGGACTCTCTTAGGATTACAAGAACGAACTTCGTGACGTCACAGCACGATCTTAAAACTATAGCTTCTGTATGTCGGAGAGCTTTGAAACCTCTTCCAATCGATTTGTTGGAAAAAACCAATCGAAAGATGTCGACGGTGACATTCGCCTAACTATCGTATTTCCCCGTTTAAAAGCCAATATAGCTCCGAAAAATACCAAATCGTAACATTTCAACTTTTTGTTCTTGTCGTTATTGTTCTTTGCCACAAGTCCTGACTGCGCATGCTCGCTGCGTGGAATTCCTCAACTCGAGTATTTAACATTTAATATCATTTTATTGGAGCTTTTTGAAAGTTGGATGAAGCCAAAATTGGAAATATATATGTAGCGTGTAATAAATTAATACACTTTTATAAGGGATGCATTCACCCTCAGTAGCCAGTGGCCAGTATTCAGTGATAGCTTAGGTTCATGCTAGTATTTGATTAATTATTTCCAGTGATAGCCATGGATGACAGGTGGTCTAGTGGATAGCGTACGAAGCCAGATAGCTCAGATCCCTCGCAAATAACGTGATGCCCGGTTTGTATCGGAGAACACGTAAATATTTTGCTTTTTCAGTTTTAAACTGTATGAACAGTGAATAACTAATTTGATACAACCAGTAAATTTATTTATTTATTTATTTAATGCTACGTACAATTACAGAGTATTTGTGTGAGCCTAATTGTTAAGGAACTTATATCATCAATTTAGTTCCATATTTAACTTTTAATTGTATTTAAATATTCCTCTATTGAATAATAGTACGGATTTTGGATTAAGAAAGCTTTGAGAGTAGTGTTAAAGATGGTACGGGTTGGCAAATTAGTGATGGATGTTGGGAGATGGTTATAAATTGTTGTGCAGAGGTAATGTGGGCTGTGTTCAAAGAGGGAATGCGAGGGAGTGCAAAAATATGCAAAAATTGAATTTCCAGAAGTAACCACCCTTTAGCAAAAAGAATTGAAATAACCATCAAAAAAACGAACCAATTCGTTTAAAAAAATACGACGTCTTCATTGATTGAGTGTACCAATAGGTACGAAATGAAGCCACAATAAACTTTGTAAATAATTGCCCGAACTGGAAACATGTAGCGTTCAAAAGAATTGAAATATACGTAAATGCAGACGTCTATCCCCTCCCTCCCCCCCTCCCCAAGCCCATGCACTTTGAAATTTCAATCCTTGTTGATTGATTGATTTGTGGTGTTTAACGACGCACTGTTTTGACATCTGGTCATGTGGCACTGGTCTAATGGCGTCGGTGGAGGAGTGGATGACGATGAGGGTGATGATGAACCTTACATAGCCTAGAAGGGAAGACGGGAAGCCCGGTGCCGGCACGTAGCGTACTCCTGTCGAAGAACACCAAGTGGACCACCGGCTTAACGTCCCTTCCGAAGGACGGTACAACTCGAACAGCAGGAATTCTCCACAAATCCATGCTGTCGAGAGGTTAATAAGCAAGGCGAATGAAGTTGCTGCACTAACTTTCATCCCTCCAACCTCTCTCCCAAACAGAACTGGTCATGTGTATGGTGGTCACCCATCCAATACCTGACTCAGCGCAGTGTTCCTTAACTTCGGTGATCCAACGAGAACCGGTGTTTCCAACACGCCAAACCGTTCGGTTTCAATCCTTTTTTCCCGGGAGTCCATTCTCCCATAAGAGCAATGTTAAATTGCTGGTGATTTGTCAAAGTGCGGTCGTGCACGCACTCCCCGGCCGAGGCAACGTGCTCGTCTACTATTTGACTTGGACGAATTGTTAGTTCCATAAGAGCAATGCTAATGGCCATAGCCGAAATCGTAGTCTCGTAAGCGCAAAGTGATTATTACCTTTGGCTATTGTCCTAATTTATGCATGGGGATGGGGTGACGATATCGTGCGATGGGCTGGGGGAGGGGGGGAGGGGGGGAGGGGGGGAGGGGGGGAGGGAGGGGATAGACGTCTGCATTCACGTATATTTCAATTCTTTTGAACGCTACATGTTTCCAGTTCTGGCAATTATTTACAAAGTTTATTGTGGCTTCATTTCGTACCTATTGGTACACTCAATCAATGAAGACGTCGTCTTTTTTTAAACGAATTGGTTCGTTTTTTTGATGGTTTTGCTATTTACTGCAAAGATCTTATTATAAGAAAGGGTAAAACTGTGGTAAACCGCCACACCCGCGACCTGAAAATTTCAAGGTGAAATGAAAAAAAACAGCGTTTTCTGACCCTGTTTTTGAAAACATTAGAAAAGATAAGAAGAGAAAAGAAAATAGAAAAGAAAAGCTACTTTTTCGAAGATATTTCAGGGAAAAAAT
This sequence comes from Protonemura montana, assembly GCA_947568835.1. Lineage (NCBI taxonomy): Eukaryota > Metazoa > Arthropoda > Insecta > Plecoptera > Nemouridae > Protonemura > Protonemura montana. The sequence goes on along the minus strand of OX387604.1, from coordinate 21,480,662 downwards.
TGAATTCTATGACATTCCACCAAATCTGGCCGCCATCTTTTCGAAATAGTCGTTTCTCAGGAACACCAATTAAAAATTCCCCAACAACAAAAACAGAGTGCGGCCTCACATAAAATTCATGCCCGGCCTCGCTCGACTCATACGGGGTAGGTGCCCGTGAGCGTTGGGTGCCATATCGGTACCGACACCTTATCGTCCGCCCTGACCTAGTTTCAACAAGGGTTTGGCCGGGACAATTTTTTCTTACTCCGCACTCTTGTCTCGTGAAGTTCGACATTCAGGGAATTCACCAAACAGTTGGCATCTCTGTTCACGAAACCATAACAAACGACCACCTGACAAATAGCCACCATTATGAACAGTGCAACCCGACGAAAAACGCAAGAAACCATCAACTTCAAACAGCAACTACATCCAAAAAAGGCGTCGCCGGACATGTCTCCTAACCGATATTGACTTAAAATTGAACAAGGAATCCAAATATACCAACAAAAAAGCAATCCGACCAGGATTAGTCGTGTGGCGGTATACCACATAATTACCACCGGCGAGAATCCAAACAGCCAGCAAAAAGGAGAGACAAAATTTGCTCGAGAATGTTGTTGCAGTCTTGTCAAATCAAGGTAAAATTTCCTTGCATTACTTTCAATGGCCATATATTCAGTATATTCGAATTATTAATCAACTCATCTGGCTTGAAATTCACCCTATATATTTTTTTTCTTAGAAATCACAGCAAGCATCATTCAAGGAGCGTGTAAAGTTTTGCAATACACAGTGCCCCGGTATCGGGACTCGGCATCACAATCTTATGTGCAAAATGCAATCGATGCTCTGCTTTCCCAGCACAGAGAATGGACCATAAAGCATCTGGCCGCTGTTTTGGGTGAAATTGCGGCCACCCACATCAATGTGGTTCCAACGTATGTAAATCCTCGATATCAGACCTGTGCCATTTACTACCATCGCTACCGTAGATAAAGGATAGGTTTCTGCCTTTGTTTTATCTTAGAATAAAGATTAAGAAAGTAAGTTTATTCTATGGTTCACTGCCAAAATGATTTATAAACATTTAATATCTAAAGACATAGAAATATTTTGGAATTGATTATATATATGATCCCAGGCTCTAATGCTACAACAGACAAAATATGTCACTATTTACACGATTAATTTACAAGGTTCCCTACAGGCAGGGGCGGCTCGTGAGGGAGGGCTGCGGGGCGGCTGCCCTCCCTAGCATTTTCGACAGAATAAAAGTATAATTGTTATTATTATAATAATTACAAGTGTTATTACTATTATTATTGTTCTACGCGTTTTGTGTGTTTTAAAATGGGTGCTACTTTCGAAATGCGAAAAAACGCGCTATTTGCATCGCGCCGACAGCATGAGCTGCCGACTGCAACGAGACGATCCAGTAGGCGGTTGTCTGCTGCCTATAGAGTCTGAACGCCGCCGCTTGCTCTCTTTGGGGCAGCGAGCGCTGCCGTCCTCCCTGCTCAGCTATGGGTGACGTCTTTCTCAGCCCCTGTTTATTCAGCCCTCAGGTAGTCGTCCCCTGTTTTCTCTGCCCGAGTTTTGTTCGTCGGCTGTGGTCGGCTGTATTTTCAGCCCGAGTTTTACCTGCCCGTGTATAATCGGCCTCCGGTCAGCCTGCGAACTATCGGCCCACAACGGAAACACGCGTTCCGGACTCAATCGGTAAGTCGGCGATCTTGAAGGTGTTTAAGTTCGTCGACTTGCCGAGTGAGGTCGGCACACGTATTTTGTACCTTGCTATCATCACCATAAACTACGTAGCTGCGTTTTATATAATTAATAAATAGAAATACATTGCCGTCATTGCCGTCATTTCACTTCACATTGTCATGGACCAACTAGCAAAACATGAAGCGACTACAAAATAATGCCATGCGAGGCATTCTGAGATGTAAAAGGAAACCCCTCTAGTGAGGAAACCCCTCTAGAGGCTTGGGGCAGGATGCTGTCATCAAAATTAACGCATGAAATTAACCGCGACGTTGGCGGCGACGGCTTGAGGTGGTCGGGCGACGGCGACGGGTGGTCGGGCGACGGCGACGGCGAATTTGTGGAAAGAGGAAATGCACACCGCGTCCCGTATCACTCCCCTGGATACGTTTAACACTGCCCTATTACAGGGGATGAACTTAAAATTTAAAGGTGTAACAGGTCCTTAAGATTGATCTCTGCACTGTGATTAGCACTGATCTTGGTTTGCTATTTTGCTTCCAATCAGTTTAGTTTAAAAAATGCATTTTTTAAAGCGATTAATTCCAGTTGTCTCCAACGGAAATACAGGTCACACCGTGAGAGTGAACATCACGTGTAGAGATTGATTAAAGTTGAAAGCCTTGACACGGTCCCGTGGGATCTTACATGGCTGCAAGATTCAAAAATCTTGGCAAGGAGACGATATCTTGTCAAGTTCTTAGCAAGTTCTTGAAATCATTTTTTTTTGTGTTTCAATTCTTGAAAGATCTTGCATTCTGTGTTTCTGACTTTGAAGTCTGCTCAAGAAATAATTGATATCTGCAAGATCATGCTCGGTGCGAAAACCCACTTGTGAATGGAGAACTTCGGTGTTCTCACGAGGACCGGTGTTTCCAACACGGCAAACCGTTCGATGATAAGCTGAATGTCGGTTTAATGTGAGTACAGGATGCGATTCTCCATTCAGGCTCTATAGTAGTGCAATAGATCTGTTTTTTATTCTAGCTGATAAATACGATTCACTGACACTTAGGCGACGGACAGTTAGGCGAAAAAAACTCCGGATTTAAAAACGTGTGGACACTTAGGCGAAAAAAAAAACGGACACTTAGGCGACAAAATTTGTTCAAATTATAAATTATGTAGCTTTTGGGCAACCGTTAAAATAAAGAATAACTTAACAAATAAAATTGATGTACTAAAAATATAAATCCGCTATTTTACAGCATTTTTTGTGACTTTACACATTTTTCATCCGATTTCGCCAAAGTGTCCTGTTTTGATGTATGTTGAAAGCATATACTTGCCTATCATGAAGATTTCGTTAAAATGATATATATTTATGATAACCAATTCAATATGATTGTAAGCAATTTAATTGCACGTTTTTCAAATTTGCAGGAAAATTTAGAATTTACATGACATATAGGCTGAGATTATTTGATATGCACAATATTCTAGAATGCTAGAATACCCCCAAGACGCACGTGTTTCTTAATCCCTTACAACATGCATATTTATCAAACACTCCCCCCCCCCCCCCCCTGCTTGGTACTTCCATCATCACAGGTGTGGGGGATGAAAACACAGATGATAATCATCAACGATAGGGAAGTCAAAGATTTGTTTCAATGGTTTTATGTACTTACACTAAAGAAAAAAAGTGTTCAACAATAACTTGGATAAACAAATCCTCGTGTTGCAAACGAGCACAACCACTGTGCTAATCAAACTGCCATATCGTGTGCCAAATCAGTGAATACGGTGAAAAGTGCGGGGAAGAATACCAAGGACAAGCCATCAGTAATCGGTATAGGTGTCGCCTATAACATTAGGCATAGGTGTAGGCTAAAAGTGTACAAAATGTGACGAAGATGATACTTCATTAAAAATATAAAACATATTATTGAGTAAGAGCTTTACTGTATCTTGTATCTTGTATCTAGCCCTGTATCTTTCTACTGTATCTCTAACATTTAAAAAAAAATTTCCGTCGCCTATGTGTCCGTCGCCTATGTGTCTGTCGCCTTAACGTCTCTCGCCTAAGTGTCCGTATACCGATAAATACGCATGCTAAGTTTAGTTTAGTGTGTGGCAATTTGTGGGACCGAATTTTGGCCTTTTAAGTTTTTAACTGATATTTAATCTTTACATTTTATTATTTTCTCACAGAGTCGTACATTTTGTACCACAAGATGCACATTATTGGAAAAGTTTAATTATATTTAATTTAAATCCGAGGTTTGCACGAAATTGTCTTAAACTCCACAGGAATTTTGCATTGTATTCAGCAATGCACGACCTTTTCAATCCTAAGTTACAATATGCACTAAAAATGTTAGGTTCGTCAGAATCCTTATCATCATCATCATCCACTGATTTACCGACTTGTTTAGACCGCTGACAACGAAGGCTGTTGGCAAAATAGTGCGTCGTTGAACACGTTGAATCAATCAACTGCGTTATTATGCAACTATAGCAAATATCACGGAAGGTCTTGTTCTCAATAATGTCTTGTGTGCTTTTCTCTACGTGGATGAGAGCTTTATCAAACATTGGTGCTGGGCCCTCTGTGATTGCCAAAGAATTACACTCCCATAATCGCAGAGTTAGCTTGTACGTTTACAAGCATGTTTCTTCTGTGTAAGATTTTTCAGCAGGGTTTTTAGCCAATGTTCCGAGAAACATCCCAGTTTCAGTTTTTAATTGGTTGAAATAATTCATTGCTTTCAGAACGGATTGAACGGTTTCATTGATTAAAAAAAATAGTAATGGCATGGTATCTAATTTTCCTCACAATCGAGATTTTTTCACAGTCGAGAATATTTCTGAGATTGTTATCTATTCACTAGCTCTAAGAGAGCTCTTTAGGGGAAGGTACAGTCATTGTCATCTTATCTTTAAAATACCTGCTTCCTGAAGTCTTTTGGCGGCATCGTTCGGCCAGTTGGTCCAACAATCTTTGGTCTTTCCCACGCCTCGAAGCCTGTCACTCTTTCGCAGATGTTCGGCACCAATGATACATCTACCTGCTTCTTTAGTGCTATTAATTCTGACCATGGAAACACCCACCACGAATCGATGTAACAGTATTTTCAACAGCCACGGAAATATGTATCATAAACAAATAAAATCATAAATAATTCTGATTTCAAGAGGTCCAGCGAACTTGACATCACATCTTTAATCTTTTGCCTGTTGTCATTTCGTTGTAAAGATAACATTGACGATAACGCCCCATTGACCGGCAACGGGCGCGCACATCCCCCTGCGGTTCACCCGCGGCGCGTCAAGAGCGGTAATACACGAAAATATGCAACATGCTAATTACATACCTGCGATAATTTACTTACCGTGGCTAACGGAATAATTGTATCATGCAGCCAAATTATTTCCACACAGAGGAAGGATGGAGGACTATGCTCAAATTATTTGAATTTTATCTGATGAGAGGTTTGTCCAGGTGCTAGGGATCGAAAAAGCTCTACTAGTTATTTCTTGTGGGAGTTCGTTTGGTTCGTTTTGTTTAGTTCGACGTTGGCAATTTCTGCACTGACGGCCGTTGACACAAGAGTTTTTTTTTTATAGTCCAAATCCCATTATTAAATCATCCAAATCAATGATAAAAATTAAATTTTAAAGGGTTACCATCCCTTTGGATGGTAGTCCGAAAGTGGACGGAGCGAAGAGCAAAGAACGAAGATTCGGGTCGACATCCGGAGAGTGGAAAGAGAGGTGTCCACACCGGCTCAGTGGGAGAGCATTCTCTACGTCATACATGCGAGAGCAATCTCAACTGTCCGAGACCGTGCGGCCACGCGCGCGAGTCGCACGCCGACGTCTTTGGACGACGTATGCCGACGCTTCCAGGCCGGAGGCTAACTCGTGGGTGTACGAACAGGCACAAGACGGACGTCGACTCACCGCAATACTATTCTGCCCCAAAACCGGCGTCGTCGCCCGCCCGTCGCCGTCGCCGTCTATTACATTCGTGTGTTTTTTTTGACGCCCACTTACGTAGGCCAGACGTCTTGTATTGTTTTATTATATTGTTATTTTATTTCATTGTAACAGTTGAAAAAATTGAATATACAATTATAAACATTGGCAATTTTGTGCTTTCCTTAGGACAATTGCTGAAACAGATGAAGAAGATATTAAAAAAAACACACACACACACATTTCGACCAATTATTCTAAACAATTATTATGAACAGTTTGTTGTGTTGGAAACACCGGTTCCCGTGAGATCACCGAAGTTAAGCAACACTGCGCTGGGTCAGGTATTGGATGGGTAACTATCATACACATGACCAGTTCTGTTCGGGAGAGAGGTTGGAGGGATGAAAGTTAAGCAACACTGCGCTGGGTCAGGTAGTGGATGGGTGACCGTCATACACATGACCAGTTCTGTTCGGGAGAGAGGTTGGAGGGATGAAAGTTAGTACAGCAAATTCACTCGCCTTGCTTATCAACCTCTCGACAGCATGGATTTGTGGAGGAATCCTGCTGTTCGAGTTGTACCGTCCTTCGGAAGGGCCGTTAAGCCAGTGGTCCCCTTGCTCTTCAACAGAAGTAGGCTACGTGCCGGCACCGAGTTTCCCCTCCTCCCTTCTAGGCTATGTTAGATTCATCATCATCCTCATCATCATCCACTCATTCACCGACGCCATTAGACCAGTGCCGCAGGGCCAGATGTCAAAGCAGTGCATCGTTAAACACTACAAATCAATCTTAAACAATTATAATCCAGAATTACTCCCCATAAGACGCACATTACGCACGGGTGTTTGCATGTTTTGTGGTCATGTTTTGCTAGTTGGTCCATGACAATGTGAAGTGAAATGACGGCAATGACGGCAATGTATTTCTATTTATTAATTATATAAAACGCAGCTACGTAGTTTATGGTGATGATAGCAAGGTACAAAATACGTGTGCCGACCTCACTCGGCAAGTCGACGAACTTAAACACCTTCAAGATCGCCGACTTACCGATTGAGTCCGGAACGCGTGTTTCCGTTGTGGGCCGATAGTTCGCAGGCTGACCGGAGGCCGATTATACACGGGCAGGTAAAACTCGGGCTGAAAATACAGCCGACCACAGCCGACCACAGCCGACGAACAAAACTCGGGCAGAGAAAACAGGGGACGACTACCTGAGGGCTGAATAAACAGGGGCAGTATAAACGGTCACCCCTCAGCTATGAGTGCGTGGAAATGGCCTTGAACGTGAGTCGCCTGTCGTCGCTCGCAAGCCCAGCGAGGGCAGCAGAAAACCCGCCCTCGGCCAGCCTCGGCCAGCCGCCGGGCTGAGCTAGCAGCGAGAGCGAGTGAGACTGAACGATACACACGATCGCACATATTTTCCACGGCAATTAATAGTTTCAAAATAAGAGTACTACCGTTTACTAGCCTGAATTTCTGTCCCACCTAGTTTCACATACTGTGTACGTTTTTGTCCAATGAAAATTAATCCAATGTGTGACTTGACAGCTAGAATTCAATGATAACTTTCTTTTAAATATCACATGTTGTATTTTAATGTTGCAATATTGAAATCCTACTACAGTGTTCATTACTTATGGTGCTGGTGGTGAGGGGGGGGGGGGTTTACTGCCGCCCCTCCAAGAAAAACAGTCACGAGCTGCCACTGCCTATAGGAGAGAATTTCTGCTGTCAGGTTTGCTTGATAATATTGCTAATCAACTGCAGTTACAAACTTGATGCACTTGATTTAAGTGCTTCTACTTCAAGGCTAGTCTATTTATCTCTGTAGGGCTACATAATGGGTACCCTGTTTGCTTATCGATAAAGACCTCATGTTCTCAAAAATGCCTACAAAATCAATAACTAGCTTTAAACCATCACACACTTCTAAAACAATGAATGGCATTTTTATTGTTAGGAACACTAATGACCTCTAAAAAAGTAATGTTTGTAGTGATAAAATACTAAAAGCATTTGAAATTGAAAACAAATTTCACGAATATCAATGTGTTCTTTTCTGACAAGGTTTGCACTTTCAGTGACTTCACATCGCAAAGTGGACTCTACGCCCTGGTTTGGTCGTGCTCGTTAGTAAAAAGCTGCCTGACAAAATGTTCGGATGCCTCCAACTGCGAACTCCAACGTCTGGTCAACAACCAAGCCATGTTGCTCACCATCGTGATGGCGGCGGAGAACCGCAAGTAAACCACATAGACATACAAGACGTTGTTGAACATGTGGGGTTCCGCCAAGGGAACCGAGGAAACTTTCGGCAAGATTTTGCTTTCCAACGAGCCTGGTAAGCACGTCGTGATAATGGGGTCGTACTTCCTGCGGTACTTGACCGAGCTGAAGCGTAATGATTTGGTGGCCACATACAAGTGACTGCTGCTAGACGCGTTCATCAAAGTGGCCGTCAGCTGCAAGAACAAGCCTCCGGTCTACATCATCAAGGAATCCAGTCACCTGCTCCGGCATGTCACGCACAAAGAGTTCCAGCAGCTGCTCTTGCCGGCATTGCAGAAGGCGATGCTACGGAACCCGGAACTGATCCTGGAAACCTGCGGCCATGGTAAGGAATCTGACGACCGAATTTTCTCTGTGTTGTCAATGACTACGACTTAACTATTATTATTTTTGTTTAATAATAGCTGCAGAAATAAACATTTTTATGGCTATGCATTTTTGTGCATTGTACATATTTTATTCTTATTGACCTGTTACTATGTGATCAATTATGGGCGCTATATCCTGTCAACGTTGTGTTAAAATATCTAATGGTAACAAATAACTAAACACAGATTACCTCCTTTACAGATTATATTATATTGTCAAAGGTCTTGCAATCACAAAATAAAGTCAACTCTGGTGCTGGGATGTCATTCCAGAGTGAAATCACTCTGCCCAGCACTGAGTGAAGTTTGATATCCCTGGTTAGTTCAGTGGTCAAGGTATCAATCGGTAGCATCTCTGCCAGAAAATAGCGTTTTCTTATTTGGCGTAATGTCCTTAAATTTATATGAATCTTAGTTAGCCTCCAGATCAGTGTTGCCTTGTACTGGGTAATGCAAAGTGTGACGTCGGCGTCTGTTTTCCAGTCGTGTCCGGGCTCTCGCTGGATCTAAGCCGCTACGCCGAGGAGCTCGGCAAGAACCTGGCCGCGAACGTGCACTCAAAGGATGACCTTGCACGAGACGAGGCGGTGGCCGCTTGCCGTGCGATGGCAGCGCAGTGCACAGACGCGGCCGCCATCGAGAGTTTACTGCAACGTCTCTTTAACATTTATCTCGGCTCGGAGGGCAAACTCACGGTCACCATGCACAAGATCAGCCTGCTCCAGGTCAGTTGCTTTTCCCAGGCACACACAACCCTAGACTAGGGTTGCCATAATACAAATTTCGGAAGGCGGGAAATATTTTAACAAACGAAAAGTAGTTTGGCCAGAGGCTCGGGGTACAGACACGGCCCCCCAAAAAATAAGGGTGTGGATGTGGGAACAGGATTTGACGGCCATTTTCAGCAAATTTACGTGTTTTAGATATATTAAGGTTTTTCTTGGCACTTGAAATCCTTAGTCATATTTATGCATCAACTTTCAATTTCACTTTCAGGAAATTTAGGTAAAATTTGCATAACTATTTAAAAAATATCTATATTTTATCATAGATTTTTAAACTTTTCTATTTGTGACAGTTCACATACAATCATCTCAAATAACCTCAAATAACCTGGATAGAGTATAGGATCCAGCCAGCTGATCTCAAATAACCTGGATAGAGTATAGGATCCGGCCAGCTGATCTCAAATAACCTGGATAGAGTGTAGGATCCAGCCAGCTGATCTTAAATAACCTGGATAGAGTATAGGATCCGGCCAGCTGATCTTAAATAACCTGGATAGAGTATAGGATCCAGCCAGCTGATCTCAAATAACCTGGATAGAGCATAGGTAGAGCCACGATTATATGGTGATGCGCGAAATCGCGAATTGTTCTTATCTCTTGTTATTCTTACAAATGAGTGCGATTCATTGAATTCCCAACTCAAATATGTAAGAAGCTCATCGCGACATAACGCGAAATTCACGAAAAATCATCCATAACAACGAAATCAACTATTTCCCGCGACGCGAAATGAGCCTTTTCCCATCCAACTATCTTAAATTTCAGATAATCTGTTGTTTTTTTCATTTTTATCAAATCATATTTCACGAAAATAAATAAACAAACAAAATAACCCATTTGTTTTTATGCTAAATTGAGAGATAATGGAGCTATTTCACTACAATAGGTGTATTTTGCAAAATAGCCTCTTATTTCCATGCAAAAATGTAAAATTTTGATGTTATCTCTATAAACACACATTTCCATGGATTTGTCATATTCAGGTCTGTTTCTCATCAAATGCTGTCAACATTCCTAAGTTTAGGGGGTAGAAGCAGTGGGGCAAAATGTTTGCTGTAGGAAACTATTGCCATTGGTTGGCAAAATCTTCCCCTCCTTGCCATGTGAGCACCAGCAGTGTATATAGAGATTAGCTGGGATTTCAAATTTCAATAGGGTGTAATAAATCTTTGACTTTTGAGGATCAAACAAAGCAACTCTTTGTGAGTGATGGATATATTTTGATGTGTGGAATCTGGAACACCAGACTTGTCTGGGAGAAAAAAGACAATCTTGCAAAGTATGTTAGTACCAGGCAGTGGGTCTAATTCAAATTCTAATGGATATAAAAATCTCAAACCCCTCATTTGCAGTTCTGAATTAGCAAACTATTTGAGCCCCTGTGAACAGTGTTGATGCAGAGAGGTTTTTTAGTCAATAAAACCTTGTGCTGACTGACAAAGAAACAAGAATGAAGGAAGCTACCATTGAAACTTGTTCAATGTTAAGTTTTAACAAGTAGTAGGTGTCGCTCATACTGCCATACAATGTATTTCATAGTAGCATTTATGTAAAATATTTATATGTGCTATTAATTTTGTTCCAAGTCCCTTACAAATACTGATGTTGAGGACCTACACTAAATATTTGCTTTATTGTAATTATTATTGATCACTTCTTTATTAGAGATCCCAGTGCTTACCCTAAATCTTCATTCCTTTCGAATGTAGATCGCAAAAGCTCTTTTTTTTCTATTTAGCTATAAACGCTAAAATTCAAATAATTAGCACTAAAATTTCGATAAAACTTATGCTAAAAACACGTACCTTCTTTTTTCGTCACCTATGTCTGAAATCTGCTATAGACATGAAATTCTGTACTTTTTCCATAACACCGCCATAACACCGAAATCCAAAAAGCTTACCACAAAATTATCGAAATCATAACACCATAAAATCTTGGCTCTAAACATAGGATCCAGCCAGCTAATCTCAAATAACATGGATAGAGCATAGGATCCAGCCAGCTAATCTCAAATAACATGGATAGAGCATGTAGAGCCAAGATTTTACGGTGATATGATTTCGATAATTTTGTGGTAAGCTTTTTGGATTTCGGTGTTATGGCGGTGTTATGGAAAAAGTACAGAATTTCATGTCTATAACAGATTTCAGACATAGGTGATGAAAAAAAGAAAAAACGTGTTTTTTTATTTGAATTTTAGCGTTTATAGCTAAATAGAAAAAAGGGGTTTTGCGATCTTCATTCGAAAGGAATGAAGATTTAGGGTAAGCACTGGGATCTTTAATAAAGAAGTGATCAATAATAATTACAATAAAGCAAATATTTAGTGTAGGTCCTCAACATCGGTATTTGTTAGGGACTTGGAACAAAATTAATAGCACAAATAAATATTTTACATAAATGCCACCATGAAATACAATGTATGGCAGTGTGAGCGACACCTAGTACTTGTTAAAACTTAACATTGAACAAGTTTCAATGGTAGCTTCCCTAAAAAACCTCTCTGCATCAACACTGTTCACTGTGGCCCAAATAGTTTGCTAAGTCAGAACTGCAAATGAGGGGTTTGAGATTTTTATATCCATTAGAATTTGAATTAGACCCACTGCCTGGTACTAACAACATACTTTGCAGGATTGTCTTTTTTCTCCTAGACAAGTCGGTGATCCAGATTCCACACATCAAAATAGATCCATCACTAACAAAGAGTTGCTTTGCTTGATCCTCAAAAGTCAAAGATTTATTACATCCCATTGAAATTTGAATTCCAGCTAATCTCTATATAGACTGAATGCATGTGGTGCATGTGAATGCATGTGCTCACATGGCAAGGAGGGGAAGATTCAGCCAACCAATGGCAATGGTTTCCTACAGCAAACATTTTGCCCCACTACTTCTACCCCCTAAGCTTAGGAATGTTGACAGCATTTGAAGAGAAACAGACCTGAATATGACAAATTCATGGAAATGTGTAAATAATAAATAATAATAAATAAATAATAATAAATAATAAAATAAACATTTTAAATATTTTGTATGGAAATAAGTGGCTATTTCGCAAAATACACATATTTCAGTGAAATAGCTTCATTATCTCTTAGTTTAGCATAAAAACAAAGGGGTTATTTTATTTGTTTATTTATTTTCTGTGAAATATAGTTTGATAAAAATGAAAAAAAAACGATTATCTGAAATTTATGATAATTGGATGGGAAAAGGCTCATTTCGCGATGATTTCGCGGAAAATAGTTGATTTCGTTCTTATGGTTGATTTTTCGTGAATTTCGCGTTTTGTCGCGATGAGCTTCTTACATATTTGAGTTGGGAATTCAATGAATGGCACTCATTTGTAAGAAAAACAAGAGATAAGAACAATTCGCGATTTCGCGCATCACCATATAATCGTGGCTCTAAGCATAGGATCCAGCCAGCTAATCTCAAATAACCTGGCTAGAGCATAGGATCCAACCAGCTGATCTCAAATTACCTGCATAGAGTATAGGATCCAGCCAGCTTGTCTGAAATAACCTGGATAGAGCATAGGATCTAGCCAGCTGATCTCAAATAACCTGGATAGAGTATAGGATCCAGCCAGCTGATCTCAAATAACCTGGATAGATCATAGGATTTAGCCAGCTGATCTATACTGGTGAGTGTTTACTGTTTAGTTGGTTCATGTTTCATTCATAATTGCCTTCATCATAATTTCATTATGCAAAAAAAGTACAGAGAGGTAAGGTTATTTGATAACTGATTAGAATTGCAAATACTTGCATTGTGAAAAGCATTTTATTATTAGGAACACTAATAGCCTCTCAATAATTGATACCCAACTTAAATTCGAACCCCGATCTGCACCTGCGTCTGAATTTCGCTGTTGAAAGAAATGAAAGGATGCAGGATGCTTATGTATCAAGTTAATGAATTAGTTTTTGATGGTTGGTACTAGAGATCTAATAGAAGATAGCATTGTACTGGTCCTAGTCTAGAATTGTTTATTCTATGGTAGTCATAGTTACTCTCTCTTAATATTAAAATGTTTATAAATTGGTTTGTTCTCTTCACCAGGACACCTGCTCCTGTCTAAGTGTTACTGGATGGAACTTTTAACAAGAGCATCGACGTCATCTCCCTGCAACATCAACACATAGCGTGAAGTCACCTGCTGGCTCCTAGTTATGTGAAATCACAGCCGTTGCATTGGTACCACTCAACTATAGGACCTAGGTTACACTTGAAATACAATTGTTGGCTGGATTTGTTGCAAGTTGGAATAAAACAAGTCTTTGCAGGAGTATTTTTGCTGCTGCAAGCATCTGTCAAGTTCAACGCCCTTCTTACCAGTTGAATCATGTCCATTTTTTCTATCTGTTGGATGAGCCTACAAAGTAAACCCTTCCTATGTTCAATAAATAATAATTCTCGATGCAATTAATGGACAGTGATTTTTATTCTTTGTTGCAGCAAACCCAGCCTTAGGATGGCTTCTAGCAGCACCAACAAGAAAGTCACATTGTTGGGAGCATTGTTATTAGTCTTGAATTCTTTCCTTCCAGATTGCTGCCAATGCAGACAACGTTGCTGACCAAGATTGCTTCCTTGTTGCCATTGACAACCTGGTCAGCGCTGATGAAGACAAGGACGATGATGACGGCGCCGGGAAAGATGACCTTGCCTCGAAGTCTGACTCGGATTCCAGTCTTCGGTCGCTCTCAGAGGGAGCCGACTCAGATGCATACAAAGCTTTGTTCTTTGATTGAAGTTTGCATCGGTCTCCATTCGATGGCCACGTGCTGTTGTTTGCTCCCAGAGGTCAACAGGGTACACAAGGATTCCAAGGAACTGGTGTCATGTGTAGAAATACAAATATTAATACATTGTCTTACACAATTCTGTAGTTCTACAAAGTTAATCTGCAACTTCTACAAAGTTTTGTTACCTGTCTTCAAGTTTGCCTGAAATCTACTGAGATTTATTTAATTTAATTTATTCATTAGAACCAGATTGATGATATTATTGAAATATTGGTCAAGTCGGTTGTTGATAAATTCTTGTTTAGAGTAAAAGCTGTTTTTTGATAAAAATCTTGTCAGTGCTATTGAAAACCTTGTTTGTCTGATAATAGTATCTTTGGTCGTTCCTTTCTTGGTGTTTGTTGTTGTACAACACTTGACAATTGAAATTTGAATGTGGCAAAAGAAAAATTTTCCATAGCTTTCAATTTCCTTCAAAACCCTGAAAGCGTTTCCAGGATTCCAAATACCTAGTTATTAGTTTTACTTTTATTAGTTTTATTGATGCGTGTGCAAATGCTGCCTAGTATGACCGCCGTGCCTGTCCACGACCACAGCTTTTCTCAAATTGGGTCATCGAGATTCGAGGCCCTCTTTCTGTTCTGTTCCACTGACCACTGTCCGTTGTAGACAAAATTCAAGGCATTTTTGTTCCTGTTAAGTGTTTAAAGGCTGTTAATTTTCTTCTTGTATTCTTGACTATTATAAATCATAGTCCTCGTCGCATTGTGTTCCTACTATTTCTATATTAATATAGCAACAGTAATATCTTGGAATGAGTGTGATTGGACTGTATCTTTTTGAAACTATTCTCCTCAACTAATTTTGCCATGAGAAATGTAGAAATGTATTTCTCTGAGCTGCATTTTGAATACTTTTGGTGTAACCAGTGATATTGTCACAACCCTATCTTTGACCTGCCCTTGAAGGATCACACACTGGCCTAGTCGAGGCCTAATAGATCTTAATTAATCATCTTCTTTATTGATTGATTTATTTACAGGTCGCTGTTGGATTCATTCATGAAACAGAGCACAAGGATCAGTGACTTCTTCTCAAGCTGGCCTCCTCCGTTCTCTGTCACCAACTCATACCCTGATGTCATGCAATGCATGTTCTTCTGGTGAAGTATTTGACATATCATAGCTGTATTGTTATTGCTGATCATTGCTGAATTCAGCTATAGCAGTGCTACTATATCTATATATACTATCTTCTTTCTGTTGTTAGCTTTAACTGTGAAGTATTTGACATATCATAGCTGTATTGTTATTGCTGATCATTGCTGAATTCAGCTATAGCAGCGCTACTTTAGCCATATATACTATCTTCTTTCTGTTGTTAGCTTTAACTGTAAAGATAATCAAAAAATTACAGTTGCATTTTGTTAAAGAACTGATAAAGTTTTTCTGAAAGTTTTGTGATAAAGTTTGGGCCAGTTAGGAGATAAAAAAGGTTTTATCTCAATTACATCTGAAAATCAGAAAAGCACATAATGTTAACTCCTGATCTTTAAGACTTGCTGCTCGTGCTAAAAGATGAAAAAATGCTTTTTAGAAATTTGTCTAGTAGCAATATGAAGCCTCTCAGAAACGTTTGGGTTTGACAGTAACAGTTGCATTTTTTTCCCAGTCTGGCAGATGAAGTTGGACGTCTTCTTCCGTTGGTGAAATCTTGTTCTTCGCTGAAGAAGCTGGGCCTGGCTGCTTGTCGTGGAGCTAATGATGCAGACCTCCTGCAGTTGGTCCAAAGTGCATCCTCCCTACAACAGCTGGACTTGACAGGTATCAATGGTAGGGGTAAGTGTAAGCCAAGCCAATCCTAGCCAAGCCAAGCCAATCCTAGCCAAGCCAAGCCAAGCCAAGCTAAGCTAAGCCAAGCCAATCCTAGCCAAGCCAAGCCAATTCCCTGATGAAAATTCTAGTTACCATTTCTAGTGCCAGACTAAGCTAGACCTTACTAGACTAGACCTTGCCAGAAAATCGGGTTTTAAGGCGCCTTGTAGCTAGAACTAGGGTTGACTAGATTTCACTGGAGTTGCATGGAGCACCATGGAAACAGCCAGACTTAGCTAGGGTTTAGTGGTACTAGACAGATTTAGCTAGCCCTAGCTAGCCTAGACGTTGCTAGACGTTGCTAGGGATGGATGGAGCTTCATAGGTGTTGCTAGCCCTAGCTAGCCTAGACGATGCTAGACGATGCTGGACGTTGCTAGGGATGGATGCTAGACGTTGCTAGACGTTGCTAGACGTTGCCAGACGTTGCTAGACGTTGCTAGACGTTGCTAGACGTTGCTAGACGTTGCTAGACGTTGCTAGACGTTGCTAGACGTTGCTAGGGATGGATGCTAGACGTTGCCAGACGTTGCTAGACGTTGCTAGACGTTGCCAGACGTTGCTAGACGTTGCTAGACGTTGCTAGGGATGGACGCTAGACGTTGCTAGACGTTGCTAGACGTTGCTAGACGTTGCTAGACGTTGCTAGACGTTGCTAGACGTTGCTAGACGTTGCTAGACGTTGCTAGACGTTGCTAGACGTTGCTAGACGTTGCTAGACGTTGCTAGGGATGGATGCTAGACGTTGCTAGACGTTGCTAGACGTTGCTAGACGTTGCTAGGGATGGATGCTAGACGTTGCTAGACGTTGCTAGACGTTCCTAGGGATGGATGCTAGACGTTGCTAGACGTTGCTAGACGTTCCTAGGGATGGATGCTAGACGTTGCTAGACGTTGCTAGACGTTGCTAGACGTTCCTAGGGATGGATGCTAGACGTTGCTAGACGTTGCTAGACGTTGCTAGACGTTGCTAGACGTTGCTAGACGATGCTAGACGTTGCTAGGGATGGATGCTAGACGTTGCTAGACGTTGCTAGACGTTGCTAGATGTTGCTAGACGTTGCTAGACGTTGCTAGACGTTGCTAGACGATGCTAGACGTTGCTAGGGATGGATGCTAGACGTTGCTAGACGTTGCTAGACGTTGCTAGACGTTGCTAGACGTTGCTAGGGATGGATGCTAGACGTTGCTAGACGTTGCTAGACGTTGCTAGACGATGCTAGACGTTGCTAGGGATGGATGCTAGACGTTGCTAGACGTTGCTAGGCGTTGCTAGGGATGGATGCTAGACGTTGCTAGACGTTGCTAGACGTTGCTAGACGTTGCTAGGGATGGATGCTAGACGTTGCTAGGGATGGATGCTAGACGTTGCTAGACGTTGCTAGACGTTGCTAGACGTTGCTAGGGATGGATGCTAGACGTTGCTAGACGTTGCTAGGGATGGATGCTAGACGTTGCTAGACGATGCTAGACGATGGATGGAGCTTTATAGGTGTTATTAACTGTGGAAGAATAGCTTAAAAATGTATGTAGTTTTATTCAAAATGATTTGATTTGAAACAAATAAGTATTTAGACAACGACAACGACTTGTTGTTCGGAGGCCTCTTGGCCAGTGACCTCTTGGCCAGTGACCTCCTTCGCGGCGGCTTTGGCAGAGGCTCTGTCTTGTTTTAGGATATCCTGAATTTTTGAGGTCAGGCGCTCGTTCGTCTTTGCCAATTGGAATTCTATGTCCCAAGCGTTGTATTTTAGAGGCCTCCTCTCCATCCACCTTCGAAAGTGATCTATGAAGAGAGAGGAAGTATCAGAATAACTGCCTTGGAATGGAGAAATTTAGAAAATTGATATAGATTGATATTGATTGGTATTTCGATAATTTGATATTTACGAATTACGAGCAAAATGTTGAAACAAATGCCAAAGCATATCATTTATCTTCCCAATTGAAACAAAATATTATTTACAATTGAACAAGAACATGAAAAGAGAGTTTACGATCCGTAGTTGACAGCTTGGCCGCCAATGTGAAGGCATTTTGTGCATTTATTTATACGGCAGTGATCTTCATGAAAACACCTTAGGTCTGAAAAAAAATGAACAAACCGGGTTTGAAACGCTAAAAATGTTTTACTTTATTTGCTAAACGTTTCAAATACAGTTCCGTATTCTTGGTCAGTAGCTGATGAAGAATTCGAAACTGTATTTGAAACGTTTAGCCGTTGAGTGCAGGTTATAGGTAGAGTTTCAACGTCAATGTTACAGTCTCTGCGTGAAAGATGACCGCCAAATGACTACCTTACCGACAAAAATGCAGAGTACCAGAACATCACGTTGAGTGGAGCCACTGTCGTATGAATTTTAATTTCGATATTTCTCGTAGGTTACTCGCTTTTGTGACTTTTCATGCTCAAAAAATCTGCATCAATGTTTACCTCAACGATTGATAAACACGTAACGATATTCAAAAGCGAGTTAACCTACGAGAAATATCGAAATTAAATTTCATACGACAGTGGCTCCACTTAACGTGATGTTCCGGTACTCTGCATTTTTGTCGGTAAGGTAGTAATTTGGCGGCCATCTTTCACGCAGAGACTGTAACATTGACGTTGTTTCTCTACCTAGAACCTGCACTCAACGGTTTAGCAAATTAAGTGAAACATTTTTAGCATTTCAGACCCGGTTTGTTCAGGTTTTTACAAACTATTGCTAAAATTAGGGTAGCATTTAGACATGAGTCTAAGAAGTTCAAGTAAAATAGTATTTTTATTATCTTACCACAAAATTTTGGAAACAAATAAATACAATATTGCATTCGTACCTGAAAGGGCGTTCACCTTCAGTGGGGATAGACAGGGCTTAGTCAATTTATTTCGCCGGACTTTTCCCTTCACAGATTTAAGGGCCAGCGTTCCCCGCCCCCAAATTGCCAGAGCCAAATCCCGGACGAAGATCGACTCTGATGAAGAGCCCTCGAGAGCGTCCGCTTTCCCCTTCATTACCCACACATTATACCCCAGATGGATCTGAAACATTAAAAACACCAGTCAGGTTTTGTTGAATGTGATAAAATAGTCACTAGATTCACCTCACTTCGTGGATTATGGAACACGGCAGTTAATCGTTTATTGTCCGGGCAATTACAATCCGTTCGCAGAGGCATTATAAATGCTATACGAGGTAGAAAAAGAATGTCTAAGCAATGCATGTCACATCTTAGAATATATTCGGTTGTTTGGATGATCTTTGTCGAAGTCTAACATATATGCTCTATAATATGCTCACCTTGTCGTCCAGCTCTTGTAAGAGGGGAGGGTAAGCAGACTCTGGTGCCGAAGTTTGCTGGGTACTAGATATGGTATTAGCGGCCGATGATGTTGCTGGAAGAAATAAGTTTAATTACAACAGGAATTTAAGTAGATAAATAGTATTTGCCAACACGAAAAGTAAATTTTAATAATGACATACGTATGGCTTGAACACCAGTGAAGATATCCTCAAGTAACTGCCTTGTTTCTTTGTTGTGTGATTGGCGTTCCCAGTTCCCAGAGCTCCTTGTTCACTCGCTCCAGCTCTGTTTCTAAAATTAATATTTTTTTTTCTGCCTCGTGGCAGATCTGGCACGGTCCCGGTGGCAGTACGGGTACTGAACGTTCAGCTGCCACACTGGTGCTGGTGGCAGAGGCGAAATTTTGTGTCGCGTTTTCCAGCTTACGCTTTTTTAACTTGCCGCTAATGATCTCGCGGAGATGGTCTTCGCGGTTGATCTTCTGAATTAAGATAACATTAAAATCGCATAAACATAACATGCTCTCAAACTAATACATGTTAGTAGAGACGAAATTGTAAATGGAAATCATCTTCCTACCATGGCCGACGCCCTGTCGGGACTAGACCCCTTCTTTTCGCTTTCCCCTTCAGATAGCAATGAAGATGACGAGTCCGACTCGGCGGTCTCCAATGCATTCGATGGCTTCGTGCGGATCCTTGGTCCTAAAGAACTACCAAAATATGGCATATCCAACTGTCGTTTCGCTTCCACCAGTTTCTTCTGATCTGGAAAAAAAAAGAAACCTACATCAGAGCTGATCTAGTGCGTGCACCAGCTACCGAGACGCAAGACAGTGTGCAAAATAAACTTTCAATTTGAGTTACAATTAATCAATAGGCTTCGAAGGCTAAACTTTTAACTCCAACAACGTCTAGCAACGTCTAGCAGGGGCGCCGACTTTTGAAAAGTCCGAGGGGTGCCCATTAAAAAATTGCAAACCTGGGGGGGGGGGTTTAAAAACACATATGTAGGTATTTTTGTAATGTTTGCAAGTAACGTTTCATTTACTTTTACTTGATTTTTAAAATATATAATGGCGGTGAATAGTTCTGCACAATCGCAAATTCAATCAAGCTTGCAGATCAACACTGTGACGAAGATTGTGTCGTATATATTGTTGCCTGATAGCTAAAATATCTACTAGAAGCTTCAACACATGTCAATTGTTAGTATGTCAATATAGAGTCCGAGATGAACCAGTGGCTCGATGTCTGTACATATCACAGATAGTACATATAGTAATTTGCGACTAACAGCGCCAAGTAAACATGAAAAAATCTAAAAAGTAAAAAATATAACCAAAAATCCGAGGGGTGCGCAGCACCCCTCGGATTTTTTCGAGGGGTGCTCTAGCTAGTGTTGTGAAGCTGAAATTTTCATTTGAAAATTTTCAGTTGAAATTTTCAAGAAAAAATTTTTCAATGGAAAAAAAAAACTCTTCAAAACTTATTTAATTCCACTAAGAATTCAACTGTGGATATTGTAGGGTACTTTAACTTTATAGCTTGGCACCCTTGCTGTGTGAACAGCTGATTAGATAGTCTAAAATTTTTTGATGAAATGGGGAAGAAATTGAAGTCACTTTTAGCACACTTAAACCATATTAGTGAAAATGGAGACAAAAAGAACGTTGTGTTTGGATGTAAATTTTGCAATAGGAAAACAGTCGTCAACTCTACTCAAATGCTGCAGCATATTTCAAATAAATGTTGGCACTGTCCTGGCATTGTTAAGCATGGGGCCACTAGCATGGTAAAAAATAAGTGTTTGTACATAATATTATCTATCTACAAATCACTTATTATAGTCATCCATTCAAGCCAGGTATAATTAGAACACAAACATTGTTCTCTAGTGCATTTCACTCTTATTTATGACATTTTTTAGGAAGAAATCGATACTTTATTTTCCCTAGCAGTGTATTCGAGTGGATCATCGCTCTGGCTGGTTGAAAATAGACACTGGGAAGAGTTTTAATAAAATACGTCCATCATAGAAAGTATTGTCCCGGCATTATTGTGGCTGCAATTGCCCACCAGATTCAATTAATCTAGTTGAATTCATTGAAAATCTAATTATTTGAGGAATCAGCTCTTATCCATATTTAGTTGTAAAAAAACAGAATTTTTTCCAAAATTTCCAAAATTTTCAAGAAAATTGAAAATTTTCATGAAAATTTTCAATAAAAAAATTTTCATGAAAATTTACAACACTAGCCCTAGCACCCGGGCACCCACGGAGTCGGCGCCCCTGACGTCTAGCATCGTCTAGGCTAGCAAGGGCTAGCAACACCTATGAAGCTCCATCCATCCCTAGCAACGTAGCTAGCAATGTTTCATGGCTAGCCCACGACACCTAATGAATAATGCTATTGACATTTGAATTCTGTGGCGAGATGCTATGAGCATTCTTGGAAATATTGCTGGTGCAGTACATTTTTTTAGGAATTCAATTTCATTTCTCACTTAACTAGCGTAGTTCCGAATAATAATAATAATAGTATGCTCAAAAATACGTTACTTTTATGGTACCATGCATTTCACAGGCAACGGTGAGTTGAAAACAATTTTGAATGCTGGCTAAACCGTTCAAGATAACCTATTACAGCAAGCGAGAGAGATATAGATAAAAGAGTAACTTATAGGTTTGGCTGGCTCGCGTTTTGATATTTTTGTCAAGAAAGCCAAAAAAATGATCACAAAAATGTTGAATTGAATTGAGTTGACTTTAGCTAGGTATATTAAATTATTTTAACAGGCAAAGGAAAGCAAATTTTAAAACACGACAAGCCGAAGCGATGTAGCTAAGTTTTGTTTCCAACCTAAATAATAGCCAGGCCTGAGTGGTCAAGATCAGCTTGACGTAATTCACAATATCAGCTATCAAACTTTTGGGTTTCATAACGAAAATAAAGTGTCAATAATTTGACACATAAACTGTTCGACAGCTACAAAAAACCACCAAACACGCTTTGATTGCTTAGATTTAAAAAAGTACCGTCTTTGTAACAGAGAGGTAATAAAACAATGTTCTGTTTAAGGGACATCAAGTATAGGAAGCTCTAAACTTAATAAATAACATATGTTAACACTTACGGCCAAGTTGAATGATTGAAGCTTTGTAGTAATGCCCGTCCTCTTGGAAAAGAACTCGAAATCGTTGAGAGAATGCTTTTTCTCTTACAAATTTCTTAATGGAGAGCACGTTAACAACAGCAGTTGTCTTGTCGACAGTAAACTTCACGAGAGCATATTCTTCTTCGGCCATCGCGCACAGAATTCACTTCTACTACAATATCACCCAACTCACAACCAAAACTCACAACTCACAAGTCAGAGAAACTGTTAGTTTAGAGCGCACCACGTCCGTCTTGTGCGTTACAACACTGAATGACGACTGAAGACTGCGCTTGCCGACTCGCCGCCCAAAACGAAACTTTGAAACGGCGAGCCTATAGCATGAAAGTTGGTTCTTTAAAACTACGTATAAATGCGCGCAACATTTTTAACGTGGGGGTTTTGAACCCGAACGACAACATTTTGGCCCATCTTGTGTGAAATTTTTGGTCGAAAGTGACTATGGGAATTCTCCTCTACTTATTTATTTATTTATTTTTTTTCCGTCGCACAGTGTTCAAGTACATAATATTTTAGCATACATGTTTGGCTCACTCCATAATGGTTTTATTTTTAAAATAAAGCCGGAGTCTTCGAAATAGTCCGGTTATAAAATCATATCATAAAATACAATAAAATGTTTTAGTTTACAGTATAGTTATTCATTAGGTAGTTTTTTATTTTACATTTGTACACATCTCTGCTTACATCTAGAGTTTTGAGATGATTCGGGAGACCGTTGTATATATGGACTCCAATTCTGGAGGGAAAATTATTTTAAATTATTTTATATTTTAACGTTTCAATGTGTTCTCATTGATATATGAACGCATGTTATTTTTTCTCTCACTCGTCCACGATGAGCTTTAAGTCGAACTATATCCGCCTTTAATTTGGGAATTATTTCGGCGGACGAAAACAACCCGCTGTATTCCGAGGTACGACTCTGACGTCACACGCCGATTATCAGCACGTTGAAATATTCTCACTTTTAAAAGTAACAATTATGCTCAGGAAAAATCGTACCGACAAAAATAAGACATTTTCGTGATCCAGATCAAGTACATACAACGCGATTTAAACCATGAAGATCTTGCCTATTATAATAAATATATGTTTTTGAAGTAAACAATATAAGATTCGAACATCTGAGAAACCTTCAACATCTCTGTACTTCATGTTTTTGAGCACAATACTTTAATTTTTTTGAAATTGAAATTTCCGTAAAGTTTCCTTTTTGTCACTTATTATACCGTTTCATTTGACTTCAACATCGTTGGCGAAAATTGATATGTAGCTCCTATTGGGCCATTTTCGAGGTATGTAAATTACACTTGAGACGTCTTCGGGATCCATTATGAAAATATTTGCAGCTTGTTCTTCTTCGTTGCAAAGGAACATATTCGATAGTTCAATTTCACCCATGATTACTGGCAATGTCTCTATTTTTGTTCCTAATAAACAAATCGATGAAATCCCATCAGTCGTCCTCTCAATGATATATTTGATTCTTCCAAAATGTCCGTTGCCTGATCGGACATATGAATCATCTGATTTCAATGACCTCTCGTACGAGCTTGTGCGAAGTATTCTCCCATTAACGCTTACTCCCGCGTACTGGCAAAGCTCATTAGGCTCAGCACCAAGAAGTTCGTAAATCATCTTTTGGTTACACGGAAATCCACTTCCGATTGCACAGACACGTTCGTTCCTTCGCCTCGTTAGTCCCGAAATCTTTTCGATGGATGCTTCTACCTTGTTACTGATGTTAAGTTTCGCAACCAATGTGGGAAGAGCACTCTTCACGATTGCATTCTTAGCTATCTGCTTAATAACTGCTTTGGGACCTTTGACGAACTTGGTTATGAAGTGAATTCCCGCCTCAAAAGGGAAGGCCGAGGTCGCCCAAAGAGGTCCCAGCTTCCGTACTGACGTAGGTATGTGGCTTAATAAATGTATATTGTAATTCATAAATTCAGCACCATAATAAATTTCCATTTCACCCACGAATTGCAGCAGCAGTTCTTCAGCTCTGTCGATGCACCCAGGAGTGATGTTCGTTTGCATAAGCAAGAATATCCCTTCGCAAAGGAGTGCAAGGTGGTTGAGATATTTATTTGCTAACACACCCTTAAGGCAAGGGATGCTGTAATGCAGAAGCCACATCCTGTACTCAGTGGCTTTCCAATCTTTCCTCTCGTTGATCAATCGTGGAGTACGATGGACCGAGGATGGTGGTCGAGTGCCAGTCAATCGTTCGTTGATAATACGAAGGTTTCCCGGTGAGCCAATGTAGTAAGGTGCTTTAGGAGTTCTCAGATAAATGTCTAGTAGAAGTTTGGTGGCACCCTGCAGGACAGAATGCATATAATCAGGAGAAAACCCCCACACAAGGTCAAACGACGGTAACCTGGTCAGGGGTGAAAGGCCTTTCACCCCTCGCACTTTAGTTTTCGTGGCCTCGGCTTCTTCCATGTCTTCGCGAATTTGGTGATCTTCACGATCGTCGTAATCAGGCACATCATTCACCCATTTAACTGTTCCGTTCACTGAGACCCCACGATGAACGCAATAAGAACACCCAAAATATCCGTTAAACTGTGTCGTAAATTGTAGTAGAGAACGCGCAACGGTATCTACGGCGCAGCAGAATGGTATAAATGTTGACCTGATAATATCATTGCCGCGCCGCCACAAAACGCCTTCAAAATAGAGCTTCCTCATCTGGTCAACAAACTTCTTTAAAAATATGCTCATAATAGGCTCAAATTTTGCAAACCATATCCCGACCAAAATCGGATTGTTGAATCTTGCTTTAGGGGCAAGCTCGTTAACATGCAGCTGTATGGGCCACATGGTGTTTTTTGACGATTTGAAAACCTTAGCTCTATCTGTATTAAAGTTGTACGTGAAATTCTGTCCGTTGTGCAGAGGCTGGCCAGGTTGTTGTAGCGACTTATAGATTATCGAATCGAACACGTCAAGCATAATGTCAGTACGATTGGGTGGATCAAGTATAAGCTGTTCGGAAATATCCTTCCGTTCCAAAAATTCCTTCAATGAATGTTTAACGTTCATTATAGCAAAGAAGTTTTTACCATTAAAAGAAGTGCTTATCATTTTCCTACATGACTCACAGAGCACCGCTTTTTGACGTACTGTGGTCAACACGCCTTTTACTGAGTGTACGATAGTCTTACACTGCATGCAAAAAAATGGAAAACTACGCCGTTAAACACACCACTGAAAATTTTTTCAATTAGATATTTTGATGGTTTCAATACCTCGAGGCCAGCAATGGTATTAATTAGAATGACAAGATCAACTTTGGCCTTAGAAGTTAACGAAACATGGCGAATAACAAACGTTAGTATTAGTAACAACACTTCGCCTTTTGTGACTCCATTCTCGTTAATCGGAACTCTTAAGTTTTCAACATTCTCAAACGGATCATAGTTGTCTTCTTCATCTTCATCTTCGTTTGAGCTTTCACTGTCGGTGTCGAATTCCGAATCCGATGATGAGCTTTCTTCAGATTCGGAGTCGATGATGTTGTGAACGGCGTCTCCCTCGTGAACGGCGTCTCCCTCGTGAACGGCTTCTCCCTCGTGAACGGCGTCTCCCTCGTGAACGGCGTCTCCCCTCGTGAACGGCGTCTCCCAAGTGAACGGCGTCTCCCAAGTGAACGGCGTCTCCCAAGTGAACGGCGTCTCCCAAGTGAACGGCGTCTCCCTCGTGAACGGCGTCTCCCTCGTGAACGGCGTCTCCCAAGTGAACGGCGTCTCCCAAGTGAACGGCGTCTCCCAAGTGAACGACGTCTCCCAAGTGAACGGCGTCTCCCAAGTGAACGGCGTCTCCCAAGTGAACGACATCTCCCAAGTGAACGACGTCTCCCAAGTGAACGGCGTCTCCCAAGTGAACGACGTCTCCCAAGTGAACGGCGTCTCCCAAGTGAACGGCGTCGTGCTCCGCGTTGAGACGTTTCCTTTGATTCCACCTTGCAAGCGTCCTTTTCGGAACGGATTCTACCCCCGAATCGGGGTCCAAATACAACTTCCGTCGTTTTTTTTCACTCATGGCGAAATTTTATAACAGAATTTTAATTCCTGATTTCACTCGAAAGCTTGATTCGCACCAGCGTAGCCCGTTCTATTCACTTCACTTTTTTCGATATCAGGATAACATATTGCCGAGGAAAAATAAAATCGGACTAGTCCGTAGCAGATCTTACGGCGTACTGACAGTTTCGTAAAGGGATTTAGAATAACGACGATCATGATGGTAGGGGTAGGGTAGGGGTAGGTGGCAGTCAGTGGTTAATTTGTAACGATCAAGGTGGGTACGCTCTCAATTGAATTCCGGTGCTGTTCTAGATCGTGTGTTTTCTTGGGAAGCGGGCAAGGAAGCTGTGCAAAAGGGCGAAAAACATTCTCAACCCCTTTCTATGAATGAAATGTTATCTTATCTCCTATTTAGAGGAATATGTTATCAACGCCACTAAAATTTAATCAGCCGAAACTATGTGCGTATTCTTCTTATTCCAAGCATCACATAATGCTACTGCAAGCATTTTGGTCACGTGTTGGCATTCTGAGAGTTATTTATAAAACTAACATGAATGCAGCTGACCATGGAGGCTGGCTTTTTGCATTGTTGATGTTCATACCGAAATCGTCGCCATGCGACTTGACTTTTTGACGCATTTGATTGATGCTTGAGTGTGTTCTACCAAACACAAACCCATCCGCATTACATTGTCGACAACTATCGTGATAGAAATTTCAAAAAAATATTTTTGTTAAACTACCCTTTCAATTGTGTCGATGTCGCAGGTGTGTATCATTATATTCAGTGAAGCTCAGGTACCAAATACCAGTATTCGGCAACCTCTAATTAAATGTGTGGGTATACTGCATGAAAGAGAGGATTAACACTTGTTTCCTGCCCTTTTCATTTTAAAGTGGTGTTTGTGAGAAAATAGGTAAAATGTTCGTACAATGCCTCAAAGAGACCGAAAAAAAAACTTGCTAGCAATTTACTGTAAGCAAACATTCGGACCGTGGCTTTGCGAACGCTATTTGCCCGCCAAAAATCCCTACCCGTGGACTCAAAAATATTTGAATATAATAGATTTCTGGTTTTAATTTTCTTGTAAGCACTATCCATATGTTCTATCTCGTTGTTGTAGTGCTTCATGAATATAACCTTAATTTCGCCATCGTCCTGTACACCTTCCTGGCAGACGGCTGCGTAACGATATTCGGTACCCATTATCGATATTTTAACCCATCACATGCACCTGGTGTTCTGTGCTGAAGATTGGTCCAAGCCAAACAAAAGACCGAACAGTTTTGATTTGATTCTAGATTTTGAATAGTTACCATGTTTCACCAATCAAATAAATATCCACGGCGTCCTAAGTCGATGAAAGACATCTGTCAAATGTTTTTCTTTGATATGTCACTCTAAATCTAGTTTTGGCAAAATTATTGATAATAGACTGTTTTGGGTTATAAAAAACCCTATTTTCAGTCTTGAAAGTTTGCAAAGTAAGATAAAATTATTGGTATTTTGCATAAAAGTCACAAATAACACTGCTCTCGGAATCAACTGCGTGATCTTGACTAGGATGGGGATGGAGAAAAATTGTCGTCTTTTGACCAATTTCTCACTTATTGAGCATTAAATCGGTGAGTTTCTAGAACGTATATTATCGCAGTGACACCGCGGTATACGGGCACTTAGGCGAGAGACGTTTAGGCGACGGACACATAGGCGATCTACTTTACTCCACTTTATCAACTTCTCGATGCAATAAATTGAACTAATTAACGGAGTAACTAATAATGAAATTTTACAACAAAGCAGGGAACAAGAAATCACCCTTTATATATATGTACTTATTACTACTTCTTATTGATTTCTTATTGAACCACGCAGCACCAAAACTGTATGCACATGGCTCTAATGAAAGACCGGCAATTTGAATAGTCTAACAGGCCGAAAGTCCAAACGTTTTCATTGGATTTTACGTATCATGACGACATTAGGCATAAAGTTAGTAATTGAACAGACGCTAAATTTTGCCGATGATATTTCTCAAGACTCGGGCAGCCTCTGAATCTGGAAGGATTGAAGGTGTTGCTCGCTCAGTCACTGCAGTCGCTCGGCAATTATTATAATCCTGAGCTATTTCCGTCTTGCGCTAGGAATTCGAATGCGATAACGCTGCTTCGACAGCCGCGAGAGGGAAAAACTAGCAGTTTTTGGACAGAGAATTGCATCGATTCACTTCTGTGTTTACAATTAGGTATTACACGTGTACCGCCTAGCTCATTAAAGATATAGCGTTCGTGATTTTTTTCAAAACAATTATTTACATTATCTAATTGCTAATTCTAGTTTCAATACGAAGTTTCCGCTCCAAAAAAAGATATCAGCAATTTTGGTAAAAAAATATAAAATGCATTTATGTGGGAACCAAATCGAATTTCGAAAAAGTCGTGGATGTGCAACATGGTTTTTGTGTCAACAACGTAAGTGTTTAATTTCAAGTTTGCAGCTCAAGTCGTTTCGTGGCAATCTTTGCTTGAGCTTCGGTCAATTGCTTAAAGAATATTGAGTGGAATCGATTGAAACGTACAGGGCGGTAGGAGAACACATGCACCTACCCAAATAATTTTGAATCATATTTTTAGGCCAAACGATACGGCAGCTATTAACAAAAGAAGTTAAATTGTAGCGAAATGATGCATTGTGAATCGACGGAGAGGATTAGATGATTACAATAAAAAAATAATCGCTGTAGCATATCCTTAAGGATAGCTGAACACTTTTGGTTTCTCAAAACACAACGCCATCTAATTATTGTTGAACACTCTTTTTCTTTAGTGTAAGTACATAAAACCATTGAAACAAATCTTTGACAATTCCCTTTCGTTGATGATTATCATCTGTGTTTTCATCCCCTACGAGAGCGAATTTCGCACACCCCTTCGAAAAGCCTCCATGCCAAGCACTCTTAAAACAAATAGAAATAGAAAAGTTATAATCGGATTATAAAAAAAAAAAAATTCAGATTAAATTTTGAATGCGTATTTAAGTCGAGCTCCAAACTCCAAGTCTAGCAAAGTCTGGCAACGTCTGGCAAAGTCTGGCAACGTCTGGTAAAGTCTGGCAAGGTCTGGCAACGTCTGGTAAAGTCTGGATAGGTCTAGCTCCAGTGAACTCCACTCAAGTCTAGTAGAAATACTGAGTCTGGCAAAGTCTAGCTTGGTCTAGCATCTTCCATGTCTAGCAAACTCTAGTAACCTCTGTCTAGCATGCAAGTCTGGCAAAGTCTGGCAAAGTCTGGCAAGGTCTAGCTCCAGTGAACTCCACTCAAGTCTAGTAGAAATACTGAGTCTGGCAAAGTCTAGCTTGGTCTAGCATCTTCCATGTCTAGCAAACTCTAGTAACCTCTGTCTAGCATGCAAGTCTGGCAAAGTCTGGCAACGTCTGGTAAAGTCTAGCTCCAGTCATCTCTATGTTTATACAGCTAACTCCATTTACTTCTAGTCTTGTCCAGTATGTTCTGGTAATCGCTAGTGACGATTTAGACGCTCACTTGGTTTTCTGGTTATGCCTAGTGCCAATCTAGTTAAGTCTAGTTTTAGTTTGCTAGCTGGTTCTAGCTTGAAGAATTTCCTCCAGTAAGATCTGGCAATATCTAGTTGAAACGTAGCTAGATTGTTACTAGACTTAGCTAGAATTTTCATCAGGGAAGCCAATCCTAGCCTAGCCAAGCCAATCCTAGCCAAGCCAAGCCAAGCCTAGCCAAGCCAAGCCAAGACAATCCTAGCCAAGCCAAGCCAAGCCAAGCCAAGTCAAGCCAAGCCAATCCTAGCCAAGCCAAGCCAAGCCAATCCTAGCAAGTCACCCTCAAAGTCAATATTCCTATTCTCTACCAATCCTGGAGAGATCTCCCTTGCAGTCCGCTTCCTCTAAAACAAACACTCCAGGGACCTCGACCTTTTCCCACCAAACTCAAACAGGCTCTCATCATCCCAATCCACAAGAAGAGAATAAATTCCAACGTTGACAACTATAGGCCCATCTCCTACCTCTCCACATTGTCCAGACTCATCGAATAAATCATGCTCTCCCGGCTGCTTTCCTTGCTAAACACCCACAACATCCTTCCAGACTGCAAACACAGCTCCAGAAGAATAAATTCACCGTCACAGCCATCTTGCAATTCCTCTCTACCATCCACACTGCCCTGGACAAAGATGATCAGGCATTGGGACTCTTGTGATCTCAGCATAGTCTTGGACACAATCAACCACACCCTCCTCCTCCCCAATCTCCAGTCTCAAGGAACCAGAGGAACCCATGACAAGTGGATTGCCTCATTACTCTCTGACCACTCCCAAGTTGTTTGTATTAACTCTTCAACCCCCGGAAAACCCCCCTCCGTATCTACCCCCCTCATCTGAGTCAACTGCAAAGTAACTCCAAGTGCCAACTCGACTAAATTCCTTGGCATCCACATCACCCCTAACCTAGACTGGACACTTCATGTTCAAAAAACTCTCTCCAAAATCAAAACCACCGGCTTCCTCCTCCGTCGACTAGACAAGGTAGTCAACCCCCACTCTGTCAAACTAGTTTATCATGCACACCTACACTCACACATATCCTACAACCTCCTTTTCTGGGGCACCTCCCCCCAAGCAAAAAGTATCTTTACTGCCCAAAAACAAGCGGTCTGCATTATTGCAGGAGCATCCTGCCGTGAGACATGCAAACCCCTCTTCATAACTCTCAAAATCCTTACCCTCACCTGCACCCTCGTTCAAATTGCAAGCACCCTAGTCAGATCCCACCCTGACCTATTACCACCTGACTCCTCCGTTCACTCTCACGCAACGAGGAGAAGTCAGGAAATCCGAGCCCTCCCCCACAAAACCACACTTTTCAAACACAACCCCCGATACCTTTGTACCAAAATCCACAATCACCTTCCTGCCCTCGTCAAAGACTCCCCTAACTGCAGCTGCTTTGACTTTAAACTGCGTATCTTCCTTCTCAACAACCACTTCTACTCCCTTCATGAATATTAAAACCTTTCTAACAATTTGCATAACTGTCATCTGTAAATATGTTAATATCTTGGAACAAAACTAATTGTTATTATTGTTTTTTCTATTTTACTTTACCCCTATCAATATTATATGCCTATATTATAGCTGACCTGACTTTGCCCACACTGGTACACTATACTTGTCAGGGACAAAAATAAATATATTACAATGCAATACAATACAACATACATCCTCTTTATCAGTATAACAACATTGGTCAGACAGTTAACATTTCTTTCACTGGATAAAAGCAGTTGTCAATCTAAAGCACAAACAAACTACTTTTAAAACTGTCATCAGACATTTCTTAAAGCCAAGTTGGTAGTGCGTTGAAGAATACAATTCCAGCTTAAGTAGGACCTTTATTGTACATACTAGCAGTACCCGCTGCCTACGGCCGCTTTATATTTTGAGAAAGAGGGCATTTTGGTTTCAAATGTAAAGCCTCTAATGGGACCACAACCAAAAGTACCCCCATTTATTTTATTTGAAATTTGCCGCTTATGTCACTCGGGTCACTGCATTGTGGAAACTCTGTGAATTTCAAAGTGACCACGATGACAATTTCGAAAACAAACGACGTTGGCTGTCAAAAGATTTCCGTGTATGATTTCTTGAAATATTTCTTAGAGAGTGAAACTTGTGTAATACCTTTTACATCTCCACCAGATCTTACCAAGAACATGTTTAATGAACGGATAAGGACCTAAAATTGACAAAATGTAAGTTTCTTCGGTAATTAAGTTGTTTGACATTGTTTGAGAACTGTCAAAACCTTTCCTTGCCAGCCAGTTTTAAATAAAATTCATTATGAAAATCCCATCAAATCAGCGTAGAACTGTCGTGTTGGGTCGAGCTCTGAAGTCATGTAAAATTTAAAATTATTCCCAGCAATGTTTGACCGGTTTCTTAAAAGTATTTGACGTTCTAATCCCGTTTGACGTTTGAATATCCTGAATGCACTGCCGCAAAGATAAGCTTAAGAATTCGTTCACCCTGCAGTGGTCAAAAAACCAAACAAATGAATGCATCTGTCACTCTTTTTGCAAAATTATTTCTATTTCACGTAAAACGAACGTAAATAACAGCGTTTGGGCTCAATTTCTTTAATAACTTTCATAGGCATGCATGAACAGTATTACCGAGCTGCTGCGGGTGAGTAAAAGGCATGTTTTGAATCAAATAAAAATCGAACTGTGAGACATGGCTCCAATTTTCCTAGGCAGGAAATTTCAAACTTAATCATCAATATTTAACCAAAAAAATGCTTTCAAATCACCCTCAAAGTATCTAAATAGGATAGAGATTTTAATTTTAAACAAATATAACCCAATTGCACACGTTTTTAACCAAATTTTGCAATTTCTATCAACATGTACAGAAAAAATGTTACCCCAGCCATCAGCCAGCAGCCAGAGACAGCTATGCTTTGCTATGATATGCTATGCTATGCTTTGCTATGCTTTGCTATGATATGCTATGCAATACTATGCTATACTATGCTTTGCTTTGCAATGCTATGCTATGCTATGCTATGCAATGCTATGCTATGCTATGCTTTGCTATTCAATGCTATGCTATGCAATGCTATGCTATGCTATGCTATGCTATGCTATGCTTTGCTATGATATGCTATGCAATGCTATGCTATGCTTTGCTTTGCTATGATATGCTATGCAATGCTATGCTATGCTATGCTTTGCTTTGCTATGCTATGCTATGCTATGCTATGCTATGCTATGCAATGCTATGCTATGCTATGCTATGCAATGCTATGCTATGCTATGCTATGCTATGCTATGCTTTGCTATGCAATGCTACGCTATGCAATGCAATGCTACGCTATGCAATGCAATGCTACGCTATGCAATGCTACGCTATGCAATGCTATGCTACGCTATGCTATGCTATGCTATGCAATGCAATGCTTTGCTATGCTATGCTATGCTATGCTTTGCTATGCTGTGCAATGCTATGCTATGCTATGCTATGCAACGCTATGCTATGCAATGCTATGCTATGCTATGCAATGCTATGCTATGCTATGCTATTCAATGCAATGCTATGCTTTGCTATGCTATGCTATGCTATGCTTTGCTCTGCTTTGCTATGCTTTGCTATGCTTTGCTCTGCTTTGCTATGCTTTGCTATGCTTTGCTATGCTTTGCTATGCTTTGCTATGCAATGCTATGCTATGCTATGCAATGCTATGCTATGCTTTGCTATGCTTTTCTGTGCTATGCTATGCTATGCATTGCTATGCAATGCAATGCTATGCTATGCAATGTTATGCTATGCTATGCAATGTTATGCTATGCTATGCTATGCTTTGCTGTGCTATGCTATGCAATGCAATGCAATGCTATGCAATGCTATGCTATGCTATGCTATGCCATGCTGTGCTTTGCTATGCAAAGCTATGCTATGCTATGCAATGCTATGCTATGCTATGCTATGCAATGCTATGCCATGCTTTGCTATGCTATGCTATGCTTTGCTATGCTATGCTATGCTTTGCTATGCAATGCTATGCTATGCTTTGCTATGCAATGCTATGCTATGCTATGCAATGCTTTGCTATGCAATGCTATGCTATGCTATGCTATGCTTTGCGTCGCTCTGCTTTGCTATGCTTTGCTAGCTTTTGGGCTTGGATTGCTTATTTGGATCAGATTTGTTAAAACTGCACTCTGTAATTAATGACGTTTTGAATTTAAATACCTGTTGAAAGATCACGGCATTCTCGAAAATAAAATAAATATCCACGGCGTCCTGATTCGATAGAAGACATCTGTCAAATGTTTATCTTTGATCTGTCAGTGTCACTCTAAATCTAGTTTTGGCAAAATTATCAATAAAAAACTATTCAAGTGTGTTTTGTTTGTTAAAAAACCCTATTGAATGTTTTAAAGACCTGCAAAGATATTAAGGATTGTTATTGATTTGCATAATTATCACAAATATCAATGATCGCTTGGAATCAACTATGTGTTCTTGTCCAGGCTTGGGATGGAGAAAAATCGTCGTATTTTCACGACATTTATTGTCTATCGTTTACTATTAACAATAAATCTATTTAAATATATTTACAATAGATTCCAATAGTTAAGTTAATAGATTGTTTATTTTTCCAAACCTTTTTGACGTGTAAATAACCTACACAAGAATGCCACGGGCTTGTCAAGTGGCTCTTTTTCATCATGCTAGCCAAGACACCAACAATATTTTTGATACTTTACTATAATTACACTTCAAATCTTCGTGAAAAAGACTAAGCAGGATGTAAACCTGAATTATGAACCAATATAAGTCAATTTAACACGTTTTTCCTTCAGTTTTAGAGATTTTGAAAATAATTTGACATTGACGTTGACATTTGAATAGCCTAGGTTCACTGCCGAAAAGATACCTTCAAAAATTTGTTCGCCTTGCAGTGATCAAAAAACCAAACAAATGAATGAATCTGTCACTCGTTTTGCAAAATTATTTCTATTTTACGTAAAACGATCGCAAATTAAAGCGTTTGCGCTCAATTTCTTCATTAACTTCATAAGGAATGCATGAAAAATATAACCGAGATGCTGCGGGTGAGTAATAGGCAAGTTTTGCAACATTTAAAATTCGAGCTGCATCGCCTGGCTCTGAGATATCTTGCCGTCATATTTAGCAACTTTTCACCATGAAAACGCTTTTAAATCGCTGTGAAAATGACGCGTAGCAATGTAAAAGTTAATTCTGAAGAATTCAAGCCCATTTCCGTGCGTTTTTAGTCGAATTTCGCAATTTCTATCAACATTTTAGCTCAATGTCACATACATCCCAGCCAGATACAAACTAAAAAGTTGAACATAGCAATTTTTAAGCTTTTATATAAGGTTAACTAGCAGAACCCGCTGCCTACGGCCGCTTTATATTTTGAGAAAGTGGGCATTTTGGTTTCAAATGTAAAGCCTCTAATGGGACCACAGCCAAAAGTACCCCCATTAATTGAATTTGAAATTTTCCGCTTAAGTCACTCGGGGTCACTGCATTGTGGAAACTCTGTGAATTCCAAAGTGACCACGATGACAATTTCGAAAACAAACGACGTTGGCTGTCAAAAGATTTCCGTGTATGATTTCTTGAAATTTTTCTTAGAGAGTGAAATTTGTGAAATACCTTTTACATCTTTACCAGATCTTACTAAAAACATGTTTAATGAACGGATAAGCACCTAAAATTTACGAAATGTAAGTTACTTTGGTTATTAAGTTGTTTGACATTGATTGAGAACTGTCAAAATCTTTCCTAGCCACCCAGTTTTAAATAAAATTCATAATGAAAATCCCATCAAATCAGCGTAGAAATGTTGCGTTAGGTCGTGCTCTGAAGTAATGTACAATTTAAAATTATTTCCAGCAATGTTTGACCGGTTTCTTAAAAGTATTTGACGTTCTAATCCCGTTTGACGTTTAAATATCCTAAATTCACTGCCGCAAAGATAAGTTGAAGAATTCGTTCACTTTGCTAAGGTCAAAAAACCAAACAAATGAATGCATCTGTCAAACTTTTTGCAAAATTATTTCTATTTCACGTAAAACGAACTTAAACAACAGCGTTTGCGCTCAATTTCTTCAACAACTTCCATAGGCATGCATGAACAGTATTACCGAGATGCTGCAGGTCATTTAAAGGCAAGTTTTGAATCAAATAAAAATCGAGCTGTCAGACATGGCTTTAAATCGCCTCGCCAGCCATGATGCAAACACAATTTCAATTATCAATGATGGTTTTTAGACTCATGTCTACTTGATTTATCGTTAGCACAAGTTTTTAGAAAAACTATTTGAACTGGGTTTTGAATGCTAAGTAAAGGGCTACTAAATTTCCCGACGTTTCGTAACATATACTAGTTACTTCTTCAGAGGTTTGAGCAGTCCTGACAATTTTCCGATAACAAAAGAACCACATAAAATTATAACAATTACCTAGTTCGAGCATCCTAAATGAAACTATCGAAGAAATGGATTCAGCTTATCAGGCAAGTAGTTTGTTTCTTCAGCAGCTAATTTCGGCGCGTTGTTTATAGCGCGAGGGAGGTGGAAACTTGACTAGGTGAACCTAACCTGCAATTTGTTGAAAACAAAATATGTGAGGTGTCTAATATTTTCTCATCTTCTCATTTAGACGAGAACAATTTACGTTGGTCTTTAGTACACGGATATGCAGCTGGAATTTTCCGTATGGAAAGCCAGCTGGCCCTGTCCGCTTCTCATGGAATTTGACGACATTTGACAGACTAGAATCGCCTGAAAAAGCAAAGAGAAAAAGTGATACGACGGAAGATCGCTACGACATTTTACAAAAAAAATATTCTGAACTTTCAAAGAAGTATGCTCATCTCGAGAAACGAGTCGTGGACCTAGAAGGTTTGCAAGGTCAGATATCGTTTTCACTCTTGGATAAAAACGATGAAGCAATCAGGATGTACACAGGCAGGTGTAATTGATCACTTTGAAGTTATTTTTTACTTAGCTTTTAACGCACATTTTGATTCCTGGTTGTTGAAACCCTTTATCATTCATCACGAACGACAAGCATTTTAAAGAATACAAGACTGAAATCAACTCTCTTGCCTGCAGGACAGGGCTCATACTCCGCTCAAAGTTAATTGTAGGAACTACTACCTAGTAAAAAAAAATGTTTAATCAATTTCAATTATTATTTTTTTATTTTAACAGGAGTTATTTTACAATCAGTGATTAAGCTATAATGCAATTAATACAAATAACCAGTGATTTATTAAAAATTAATATTTGTGGTGTTTAACGACGGACTGTTTTGACATCTGACCATGTGGCGCTGGTCTAATGGCGTCGGTGAATAAGTAGAAGTTGATAAATCTAGCCTAACCTAACCTAGCCTAGAAAGAAGGAAAGGAATCCCGGTACCGGCACGTAGCCTACGCCTGTCGAAAAGCACCAAGGGGACCACCGGCTTAACGTCCCTTCCGAAGGACGGTACAACGCGAACAACAGAATTCCTCCACAAATCCGTCGAGAGGTTGATCAGCATGGCGAGCGAAGTTTCTGTACTAACTTTCATCCCTCCAACCTCTCTCCCGAACAGAACTGGTCATGTGTATGATGGTCACCCATCCAATACCTGACTCAGCGCAGTGTTGCTTAACTTTCATTCCTCCAACCTCTCTCCCGAACAGAACTGGTATGTGTATGATGGTCACCCATCCAATACCTGACTCAGCGCAGTGTTGCTTCAATTTCATCCCTCCAACCTTTCTCCCGAACAGAACTGGTCATGTGTATGATGGTCACCCATCCAATACCTGACTCAGCGCAGTGTTGCTTAACTTTCATCCCTCCAACCTCTCTCCCGAACAGAACTAGTCATGTGTATGATGGTCACCCATTCAATACCTGACCCAGCACAGTGTTGCTCAACTTTCATCCCTCCAACCTCTCTCCCGAACAGAACTGGTCATGTGTATGATGGTCACCCATCCAATACCTGACCCAGCGCAGTGTTGCTTAACTTTCATCCCTCCAACCTCTCTCCCGAACAGAACTGGCCATGTGTACACGTGTCAAGTCTACAACTGCTACAACCGTCTAGTTACTTTTATACATTATGACAAAGTCTTCCGTTTTCATTTTATATACCTAATAAATACAGTGATATGAACAAGCTTTCATTTTCTTTTTCCTTCATTGTAGGATTCCCCAGTGCAAAACATTTCCAAACAATGGCGGCATTTTTGGGACGTTCTAAAATTAAATGGGTAGAATGGACAGCGAAGAACGTTTCTCTCGAAGACCAACTCCTCATCACAACGATGAAACTAAAGTTAAATGTTCCGCTTCAAGACTTGGCCCTGCGCTTTGGAAAGTCGGAACGAACAATATGCAACATCTTTTTAACTATACTGGATGCTCTTTATTTGTTGCTGGTGAAGAACACGATGAAGAAAGTTCCTTCGCGGCAAAAAAACATTCCTAGTCTGCCCGAAGAATTTAAGAAATTTAATTCTTGTCGAATAATTTTGGATGCCACTGAGGTTTTAATAGAGAAGCCAAAGAACATGGCTCATCAAAATATTACATATAGTAACTACAAGTCCCGCAACACCTTTAAAGCGTTAATTGGTGTGGCACCAAATGGATTTGTAACATATTGTAGTTCTCTCTACCCGGGAAGTACGTCGGATAAAGCCCTTGTCAAGCATTGCCAAGTCTTGAACCATATGGTTCCTGGCGACATGCTAATGGCGGACAAGGGTTTTGTCCTGTTTGACATTTTACCACCGGGCGTCACCCTCAACATTCCCCCATTTTTACGAAGATCTCAGTTCACCCCGGAGGAAGTGCAACAGACATTAAGTATTGCACGCGCCAGAATTAATGTTGAACGGGCAATTCAACGTGTCAAAATGTATCGCATCCTCGATTGCATTTCACACTGGAATCGTTCTAGCGCATCGACAATTTTCCAAGTATGCGCTGCACTTACCCTTTTCCAACAACCTATCATCAACAACCTACGCTCATGAACGATCAACTAGGCTGAAGGCAGGATCTTTGGCAGTAAGTAGGATATAAAAAACTCCCTTAGCTTTGGCACATTTGTTTCCCTCCATTCATCTGAAACAAAAATGCGTTCGGTGATAACCGTTTCCTTGGTGGTCCAAACAACCATATCACACCAAGCTCTTTTAGTCACGAAGAGTTGCCCCTGAATTTGGTCGAAATACACATGATCTCTCTTCAGTGCATATCCATAATCGGTTTTTGCCAAGTAAAATTTCTTGTCGTTGGCTATAGCCTCTTCGATTGTGCTATCTCGATGGCTTCCACCAGGCCATCGTCACCTGGTGAAATTTGAAGGAAAGGTGTAAGTTGCGACACAGCTCAGAACACTTATTACTGGGATAACACTAGGATAGCTTTTCTATCAAAAACCGCTTAGCCAATACAAAAACGCGAGCCTCACCAACGAGTCCGTCTGGTGACCCACCAAGCATTCCATCTTCGGAAAGCCAGATCCCAATAGGTGTAACTTCCACCTGGCTGCCACCAGCATACATCATCAATGCCCCAATTGGTGGCTGCTCCAGCACAATTGTGGCTATAACCTCCTAACAAGGTTTTAAACAATGATGGGCAGTAACTGAAACAGATTTTCTTTATTTATACTTAAGCACAAGTTTTTTTAGTTTAATGTATAGTTTGGCTGTAGTCTAACTCTATGTAACAATCTATAGCTCTGAGTAAATTATTTAAGTCACACAGGTGATTGGCTGTTTCTCCTTACCTGTATTAAACTCATAGCCACATTGAAAGAAACGTAATAAATATGTCAGCATGTAACATACTTGTTCCTTCTCACAGCACTGAAAACCTTCCCAAAATTGCTGCATGTCAGTCGTTGCAGCCGATGAAGAGACCACAACGGATTGCTTCTCTGGCCAATTGTGGCAGATGCCAAATTAACAATATCAACCCAGTTGATCTTCAGGGATTCGATAAATTCTTCTTGGGAATTGTTGGGGCCAAACGCTGACAGCAGGGACTACATCGTGTAGGGATTGAAATCTAAGTACCAATAATATAAAATTGTATATTACCTAATCTAATTCAGTAGATATAAAATTGTATTAACAGTTAACACCTAACCTGGCATTGGTTCGGGAGACAATAACCAGACCACTCCCAATGTTGGATCAAGTGCTTCGAACTGCACTCGTAGCCAGTCAAAATCTTCATCAGTTGGCTCTCGGTCGAGGCTGAATCCTGAGCGACCCTCAGCTTGCGGCCAGAGAGATTCTGTGGTAGTGGTGGAAGTTGTGGCTGATTTACTTGGTTTACTCCATGTGCATGGTACATCTGTTTTAGCGTTGAGTGGAGGTTATAGGTAGAGTTTCAACTTCAATGTTAAAGTCTCTGCGTGAAAAATGACTACCTTACCGACAAAAATGCAGAGTACCGGACAATCACGTTAAGTGGAGCCACTGTCGTCTGAATTTTAATTTGGATATTTCTCGTAGGTTAACTCACTTTTGAAACTTTTCATGCTCAAAAAATATTCATCAATGTTTACCTCAACGATTGATACACATGTAACGATATTCATAAGCGAGTAACCTACTATAAATATCGAAATTAAATTTCATGTTACAGTGGCTCCACTTAACGTGAACTTCCGGTACTCTGCATTTTTGTCGGTAAGGTAGGCATTTTTCACGCAGAGACTGTAACATTGACGTTGAAACTCTACCTATAACCTACACTCAACGGTTTTAGAGAACTTCTCAAGGGCGCACAGTAACACAGCTGCCATGTGGTGGCACCGCAATTGACCTCTTGGGCACTCGCACAAGGCAGTAACTACCCTGTTATTCTCTACTTTAATCTGGAAAGCAAATATTAAACCCAGTTAAGTAGCGCAACAGGATTAAAGCTTTGGAATGCTTAAAGTAAACTAAATTCAAACTTAACCTAACTTACTTGTACGTGGTAGCTCTTCTTCTTCATGCTGGATTGCACTACACCAGTTATGGTGTGCATTACACCTTTAACGCACAGATCGCAGCTATCTACGTGATTGCTGGTGATAGAATTTCTGCCTCGGTCAACTAAGTTAGGTTCCTCTTTGAAGAATTCAAAAATAGTTGAAAGTAAAATAGCCATAATTCTCGGTTATTACAGGAGATGTGTCACACTTGTCAGACTGGCGTATGTACGCCAGTTTGACACATCTTCTCCCTCCGCACAATTTGGCAACGTCACAAGTGTAGTTCCCCGACGAAAAGCGATTTATTTTAAATCTTTTAGTTCCTAGGTTCAAAAACTTTGCCGCAAAACACTAAAATAAGATTGATGAAGCGTGTGGTGGTCTTTGTTTGATTCTCAGACATGTTTTAAGGTAGATACAACTGTGTAAAGTTGACCCCTGTGTATTCCGCCATAAGCTAGTCCAGTCTCGCCCTCCGAAACCTTTCGCGCGCTGCTACTTCGGTGCCCTATTTAGGTCAGTTATGTTGCTGCTGAAATAATTACCGTGTGTTCCTAGGAAGGGTGTAAGAGCTGGGGTTGTTTGTTTTCAGTCTGTCTTGGCCTGTTGGATACGTTATAATATGCCGTGAGATCTTACTTCAATTCCAAATGCTTGCAACGGGCAAAGTATTTTATTACTAGGGCCAGCCATGCGTCTGGCGCACGTGGTCGAATTCAGATGAGTAGAAGAGGGGAAGGGGGGGGGGGGGGGGGCGGGGGCTACGTTATAAATGTTCGTATCTTATTTATTTATTAATTTAAAACCCAGGACAATTATATAGTAACTAAATAATAATTAAGTAAGTATGTATCAGTAAATATTATATAATGTTCATCAATAGCTCAGGTACAGTATTGTAACAGTCCCCATGCTTTATGACAACGCCGGTCGTCTTTACCTGCCGTCCATGGTTCATACCAAAGTCCATACCTAGTTGCTGCCAGTCATACTTCAGTAGTTGCGCCTTACGCCTCGTGAATGTGTGAGTTTGTGCGAGTGCATCTCTGCACTGTGAGTGCATTAAGTGCATTGAGTGCAGTGACAATGACTTTGTTCTTTGTCTAATTACACGGGACCAGACCTCTTCAAAAGTGAGCTAAAATCTCTGTTAATTCATGCGTGCGCATGTTTCCTAGTTACAATAACTCGGCTCGTGGTCGAAGTCTTCATCAATCGTGGTTTTATAACTCCAGTAGATCGGTATGATATCATGTTTGAATTTGTTGGACGTTTGAAATGCAATTCTTGACTAGTGAAGCAAATATCCTCGATATGTTTCGCTTCCAATATCCCTTGGAGGTCAGCTGGCGTTGAGCTTGGTCGACCCAAAGCAACCCTAGACTCACTCGGGTCACTGACTCTGTAAGCCTGAATTACATCGCAGACAACGACGAGGCAAATAGTTATTGCTACAATTTAACCCACCACGTGAATCTCAAAGCCGCACCGTTATATTATTTTAGAGCCAGTGTAATTCGGTAAAAAGTTGGTGATAAAATGACTCAGATTTAAATTTAATTACATATTTTTTGTGTGACACAGAAACTTATTCCCATTACATTTTCTTCACGAATCTCCTTATTTTAATCGTATTGACACTTTGTTGTTGTCGAATATTTTCAAATATTTTGTCAATTTTGAAGATGAATGCACGTTTCTCTATTTTTACATTTTAAGCGCATATTTTGCCTCTTTTTAGTATAAAATAACTTCCCTCGCAAGGATCAAGATATTTTTTCTAGAAATGCAGAAAGATTGAATGTCCATGTACGAAATGGTAAAAAAAATGTAATGAAAAGAAGGTATGAGGCAGCTAGGTTTGTGACTTCCTCGTAGTTCGGGGC
This sequence comes from Protonemura montana, assembly GCA_947568835.1. NCBI lineage: Eukaryota > Metazoa > Arthropoda > Insecta > Plecoptera > Nemouridae > Protonemura > Protonemura montana. The sequence continues at coordinate 21,437,937 of OX387604.1, read as the reverse complement.
AAGGTTAAGCATCTAATCAGCATCTAATTGGAAGACCAGACTTCAGTGTCTTAATCCTCAAAGGAGCGCTATTTGTGCAAAGAATTCATCCCAGTGAGCTGCAGGAATGTGCTGTCAATCACGGGGGTAGTGGTGTGAGAGGGTTTCAAAACCCATTTCCCAAAAACCGGGTGCATTGCATTTAAACTTGATAACTTGAAAACGTGGATAGCAGCGAATTGCATTTAAACTTTGTACACATGCTACACTACTGTACTACACACAGCCCCTGACAACCTAGACTAGCCATGTAACACTACTGTACTAAACAGCCCCTGACAACCTAGACTAGCCATACTACACTACTGTACTACACACGGCCCCTGACAACCTAGACTAGCCACGCTAAACTACTGTACTACACAAAAAGCCCCTACTAGCCATGCTACACTACTGACCTACACACACAGCCCCTGACAACCAAGACTAGCCATGCTACACTACTGTACTTCACACACAGCCCCTGAAAACCTAGACTAGCCATGCTACACTACTGTACTTAACACACAGCCCCTGAAAACCTAGACTAGCCATGCAACACTACTGTACTACACAGCCCATGACAACCTAGACTAGCCATGCTACACTACTGTACTACATACACAGACCCTGACAACCTAGACTAGCCATGCTACACTATTAAACTACACACATAGCCCCTGACAACCAAGACTAGCCATGCTACACTACTGTACTACACACACAGCCCCTGACAACCTAGATAAGCCATGCTACACTACTGTACTACACAAACAGCCCCTGACAATCTAGACTAGCCATGCTACACAACTTTACTAAACACAGTCCCTGACAACCTAGACTAGCCATGCTAAACAACTGAACTACACACACAGCCCCTGACAACCTAGACAAGCCATGCTTAAATACTGTACTACATACACAGTTCCTGACAACCAAGACTAGCCATGCTACACTACTGTACTACACACACAGCCCCTGACAACCTAAACTAGCCATGCTGCACTACTGTACTACACACACAGCCCCTGAAAACCTAGACTAGCCATGCTACACTACTGTACTAAACACACAGCCCCTGACAACCTAGACTAGCCATGCTACACTATTGAACTACACACATAGCCACTGACAAACTAGACTAGCCATGCTACCCTACTGTACTACACAGCCCCTGACAACCTAGAGTAGCCATAATACACTACTGTATTACACACACAGCCTCTGACAACCTAGAGTAGCTATGCTACACTACTGTACTACACAAACAGCCCCTGACAATCTAGACTAGCCATGCTATACTACTGTACTACACACAGCCCCTGACGACCTTGACTAGCCATGCTACACTACTGTACTAAACACAGCCCCTAACAACCTTGACTAGCCATGCTACACTACTGTACTACACACACAGCCCTTGACAACCTAGACTAGCCATGCTACACTACTGTAGTACACACAGCCCCTGACAACCTAGACTAGCTATGCTACACTACTGTACTACACACACAGCCCCTGCCAACCTAGACTTGCCATGCTTCACTACTGTACGACACACACAGCCCCTGACAACCTAGACAAGCCATGCTACACTACTGTACTACACACAGCCCCTGACAACCTAGACTAGCCATGCTACACTGCTGTACTACACGGCCCCTGACAACCTAGACTAGCCATGCTACACTACTGTACTACACACACAGCCCCTGACAACCTAGACTAGCCATGCAACACTATTAAACTACACACATAGCCCCTGACAACCTAGACTAGCCATGCTACCCTACTGTACTACACAGCCCCTGACAACCTAGAGTAGCCATAAAACACTACTGTACTACACACACAGCCCCTGACAACCAAGACTAGCCATGCTACACTACTGTACTACACACACAGCCCCTGACAACCTAGACTAGCCATACTACACAACTGTACTACACACGGCCCCTGACAACCTAGACTAGCCATGCTACACTTCTGTTCCCCACACACAGCCCCTGACAACTTAGAGTAGCCACGCTACACTACTGTTCTACACACACAGCCCCTGACAACCTAGACTAGCCATGCTACACTACTGTACTACACACACAGCCCCTGACTACCAAGACTAGCCATGCTTCACTACTGTACTAAACAGCCCCTGACAACCTAGACTAGCCATACTACACTACTGTACTACACACGGCCCCTGACAACCTAGACTAGCCACGCTAAACTACTGTACTACACAAAAAGCCCCTACTAGCCATGCTACACTACTGACCTACACACACAGCCCCTGACAACCAAGACTACCCATGTAACAATACTGTACTACACAGCCCCTGACAACCTAGACTAGCCATGCAACACTACTGTACTACACACAGCCCCTGACAACCTAGTCCAGCCATGCAACACTAATACTACACAGACAGCCCCTGACAATCTAGACTAGCCATGCTACACTATTGAACTACACACATAGCCCCTGACAACCTAGACTAGCCATGCTACCCTACTGTACAACACAGCCCCTGACAACCTAGAGTAGCCATAATACACTACTGTACTACATACACAGCCTCTGACAACCTAGAGAAGCAATAATACAATACTGTACTACACACACAGCCCCTGACAACCTAGACTAGCCATGCTACACTATTAAACTACACACATAGCCACTGACAACCTAGACTAGCCATGCTACCCTACTGTACTACACAGCCCCTGACAACCTAGAGTAGCCATAATACACTACTGTACTACACACACAGCCTCTGACAATCTTGAGTAGCCATGCTTCACAACTGTACTACACACACAGCCCCTGACAACCTAGAGTAACCATGCTACACTACTGTACTACACACACAGCCCCTGACAACCAAGACTTGCCATGCTACACTTCTGTACTACACACACAGCCCCTGACAACCTAGACTAGCCATGTTAAACTACTGTACTACACAGCCCCTGACAACCTAGAGTAGCCATGCTACACTTCTGTTCCCCACACACAGCCCCTGACAACTTAGAGTAGCCACGCTACACTACTGTACTACACACACAGCCCCTGACAACCTAGACTAGCCATGCTAAACTACTGTACTACACACACAGCCCCTGACAACTAAGACTAGCCATGCTTCACTACTGTACTAAACAGCCCCTGACAACCTAGACTAGCCATACTACACAACTGTACTACACACGGCCCCTGACAACCTAGACTAGCCACGCTAAACTACTGTACTACACAAAAAGCCCCTACTAGCCATGCTACACTACTGACCTACACACACAGCCCCTGACAACCAAGACTTCCCATGTTACAATACTGTACTTCACAGCCCCTGACAACCTAGACTAGCCATGCAACACTACTGTACTACACACAGCCCCTGACAACCTAGTCCAGCCATGCAACACTACTGTACTACACAGACAGCCCCTGACAATCTAGACTAGCCATGCTACACTATTGAACTACACACATAGCCCCTGACAATCTAGACTAGCCATGCTACCCTACTGTACAACACAGCCCCTGACAACCTAGAGTAGCCATAATACACTACTGTACTACACACACAGCCTCTGACAACCTAGAGAAGCAATAATACAATACTGTACTACACACACTGTCCCTGACAACCTAGAGTAGCCATGCTACACTATTGTACTACACACACAGCCCCTGACAACCTAGAGTAGCCATGCTACACTACTGTACTACACATACAGCCCCTGACAACCAAGACTAGCCATGCTACACTACTGTACTTCACACACAGCCCCTGAAAGCCTAGACTAGCCATGCAACACTACTGTACTACACAGCCCCTGACAACCTTGACTAGCCATGCTACACTACTGTACTACATACACAGACCCTGACAACCTAGACTAGCCATGCTACACTATTAAACTACACACATAGCCCCTGACAACCAAGACTAGCCATGCTACACTACTGTACTACACACACAGCCTCTGACAACCTAGATAAGCCATGCTACACTACTGTACTACACAAACAGCCCCTGACAATCTAGACTAGCCATGCTACACAACTTTACTAAACACAGTCCCAGACAACCTAGACTAGCCATGCTAAACAACTGTACTACACACACAGCCCCTGACAACCTAGACAAGCTTTGCTTAAATACTGTACTACATACACAGTTCCTGACAACCAAGACAAGCCATGCTACACTACTGTACTACACACACAGCCCCTGACAACCTAGACTAGCCATGCTACACTACTGTACTACACACACAGCCCCTGAAAACTTAGACTAGCCATGCTACACTACTGTACTACACACACAGCCCCTGACAACCTAGACTAGCCATGCTACCCTACTGTACTACACAGCCCCTGAAAACCTAGAGTAGCCATAATACACTACTGTATTACACACACAGCCTCTGTCAACCTAGAGTAGCCATGCTACACTACTGTACTACACAAACAGCCCCTGACAATCTAGACTAGCCATGCTATACTACTGTACTACACACAGCCCCTGACGACCTTGACTAGCCATGCTACACTACTGTACTAAACACAGCCCCTGAAAACCTTGACTAGCCATGCTACACTACTGTACTACACACAGAGCCCTTGACAACCTAGACTAGCCATGCTACACTACTGTACTACACACAGCCCCTGACAACCTAGACTAGCTATGCTACACTACTGTACTACACACACAGCCCCTGCCAACGTAGACTTGCCATGCTTCACTACTGTACGACACACACAGCCCCTGACAACCTAGACAAGCCATGCTACACTACTGTACTACACACAGCCCCTGACAACCTAGACTAGCCATGCTACACTACTGTACTACACGGCCCCTGACAACCTAGACTAGCCATGCTACACTACTGTACTACACACACAGCCCCTGACAACCTAGACTAGCCATGCTACACTATTAAACTACACACATAGCCCCTGACAACCTAGACTAGCCATGCTACCCTACTGTACTACACAGCCCCTGACAACCTAGAGTAGCCATAATACACTACCGTACTACACACACAGCCTCTGACAACCTTGAGTAGCAATAATACAATACTGTTCTACACACACAGTCCCTGACAACCTAGAGTAGCCATGCTACACAATTGTACTACACACACAGCCCCTGACAACCAAGAGTAGCCATGCTACACTACTGTACTACACATACAGCCCCTGACAACCAAGACTAGCCATGCTACACTACTGTACTTCACACACAGCCCCTGAAAACCTAGACTAGCCATGCTACACTACTGTACTTCACACACAGCCCCTGAAAACCTAGACTAGCCATGCAACACTACTGTACTACACAGCCCCTGACAACCTAGACTAGCCATGCTACACTACTGTACTACATACACAGACCCTGACAACCTAGACTAGCCATGCTACACTATTAAACTACACACATAGCCCCTGACAACCAAGACTAGCCATGCTACACTACTGTACTACACACACAGCCCCTGACAACCTAGATTAGTCATGCTACACTACTGTACTACACAAACAGCCCCTGACAATCTAGACTAGCCATGCTACACAACTTTACTAAACACAGTCCCTGACAACCTAGACTAGCCATGCTAAACAACTGAACTACACACACAGCCCCTGACAACCTAGACAAGCCATGCTTAAATACTGTACTACATACACAGTTCCTGACAACCAAGACTAGCCATGCTACACTACTGTACTACACACACAGCCCCTGACAACCTAGACTAGCCATGCTACACAACTGTACTACACACACAGCCCCTGAAAACCTAGACTAGCCATGCTACACTACTGTACTAAACACACAGCCCCTGACAACCTAGACTAGCCATGCTACACTATTGAACTACACACATAGCCCCTGACAACCTAGACTAGCCATGCTACCCTACTGTACTACACAGCCCCTGACAACCTAGAGTAGCCATAATACACTACTGTATTACACACACAGCCTCTGACAACCTAGAGTAGCCATGCTACACTACTGTACTACACAAACAGCACCTGACAATCTAGACTAGCCATGCTATACTACTGTACTACACACAGCCCCTGACGACCTTGACTAGCCATGCTACACTACTGTACTAAACACAGCCCCTAACAACCTTGACTAGCCATGCTACACTACTGTACTACACACACAGCCCTTGACAACCTAGACTAGCCATGCTACACTACTGTACTACACACGGCCCCTGACAACCTAGACTAGCCACGCTAAACTACTGTACTACACAAAAAGCCCCTACTAGCCATGCTACACTACTGACCTACACACACAGCCCCTGACAACCAAGACTACCCATGTAACAATACTGTACCACACAGCCCCTGACAACCTAGACTAGCCATGCAACACTACTGTACTACACACAGCCCCTGACAACCTAGTCCAGCCATGCAACACTACTGTACTACACAGACAGCCCCTGACAATCTAGACTAGCCATGCTACACTATTGAACTACACACATAGCCCCTGACAACCTAGACTAGCCATGCTACCCTACTGTACAACACAGCCCCTGACAACCTAGAGTAGCCATAATACACTACTGTACTACATACACAGCCTCTGACAACCTAGAGAAGCAATAATACAATACTGTACTACACACACAGCCCCTGACAACCTAGACTAGCCATGCTACACTATTAAACTACACACATAGCCCCTGACAACCTAGACTAGCCATGCTACCCTACTGTACTACACAGCCCCTGACAACCTAGAGTAGCCATAAAACACTACTGTACTACACACACAACCTCTGACAATCTTGAGTAGCCATGCTTCACAACTGTACTACACACACAGCCCCTGACAACCTAGAGTAACCATGCTACACTACTGTACTACACACACAGCCCCTGACAACCAAGACTTGCCATGCTACACTACTGTACTACACACACAGCCCCTGACAACCTAGACTAGCCATGTTAAACTACTGTACTACACAGCCCCTGACAACCTAGAGTAGCCATGCTACACTTCTGTTCCCCACACACAGCCCCTGACAACTTAGAGTAGCCACGCTACACTACTGTACTACACACACAGCCCCTGACAACCTAGACTAGCCATGCTAAACTACTGTACTACACACACAGCCCCTGACAACTAAGACTAGCCATGCTTCACTACTGTACTAAACAGCCCCTGACAACCTAGACTAGCCATACTACACAACTGTACTACACACGCCCCCTGACAACCTAGACTAGCCACGCTAAACTACTGTACTACACAAAAAGCCCCTACTAGCCATGCTACACTACTGACCTACACACACAGCCCCTGACAACCAAGACTTCCCATGTTACAATACTGTACTTCACAGCCCCTGACAACCTAGACTAGCCATGCAACACTACTGTACTACACACAGCCCCTGACAACCTAGTCCAGCCATGCAACACTACTGTACTACACAGACAGCCCCTGACAATCTAGACTAGCCATGCTACACTATTGAACTACACACATAGCCCCTGACAACCTAGACTAGCCATGCTACCCTACTGTACAACACAGCCCCTGACAACCTAGAGTAGCCATAATACACTACTGTACTACACACACAGCCTCTGACAACCAAGAGAAGCAATAATACAATACTGTACTACACACACAGTCCCTGACAACCTAGAGTAGCCATGCTACACTATTGTACTACACACACAGCCCCTGACAACCTAGAGTAGCCATGCTACACTACTGTACTACACATACAGCCCCTGACAACCAAGACTAGCCATGCTACACTACTGTACTTCACACACAGCCCCTGAAAACCTAGACTAGCCATGCAACACTACTGTACTACACAGCACCTGACAACCTAGACTAGCCATGCTACACTACTGTACTACATACACAGACCCTGACAACCTAGACTAGCCATGCTACACTATTAAACTACACACATAGCCCCTGACAACCAAGACTAGCCATGCTACACTACTGTACTACACACACAGCCCCTGACAACCTAGATTAGTCATGCTACACTACTGTACTACACAAACAGCCCCTGACAATCTAGACTAGCCATGCTACACAACTTTACTAAACACAGTCCCTGACAACCTAGACTAGCCATGCTAAACAACTGAACTACACACACAGCCCCTGACAACCTAGACAAGCCATGCTTAAATACTGTACTACATACACAGTTCCTGACAACCAAGACTAGCCATGCTACACTACTGTACTACACACACAGCCCCTGACAACCTAGACTAGCCATGCTACACAACTGTACTACACACACAGCCCCTGAAAACCTAGACTAGCCATGCTACACTACTGTACTAAACACACAGCCCCTGACAACCTAGACTAGCCATGCTACACTATTGAACTACACACATAGCCCCTGACAACCTAGACTAGCCATGCTACCCTACTGTACTACACAGCCCCTGACAACCTAGAGTAGCCATAATACACTACTGTATTACACACACAGCCTCTGACAACCTAGAGTAGCCATGCTACACTACTGTACTACACAAACAGCCCCTGACAATCTAGACTAGCCATGCTATACTACTGTACTACACACAGCCCCTGACGACCTTGACTAGCCATGCTACACTACTGTACTAAACACAGCCCCTAACAACCTTGACTAGCCATGCTACACTACTGTACTACACACACAGCCCTTGACAACCTAGACTAGCCATGCTACACTACTGTACTACACACGGCCCCTGACAACCTAGACTAGCCACGCTAAACTACTGTACTACACAAAAAGCCCCTACTAGCCATGCTACACTACTGACCTACACACACAGCCCCTGACAACCAAGACTACCCATGTAACAATACTGTACCACACAGCCCCTGACAACCTAGACTAGCCATGCAACACTACTGTACTACACACAGCCCCTGACAACCTAGTCCAGCCATGCAACACTACTGTACTACACAGACAGCCCCTGACAATCTAGACTAGCCATGCTACACTATTGAACTACACACATAGCCCCTGACAACCTAGACTAGCCATGCTACCCTACTGTACAACACAGCCCCTGACAACCTAGAGTAGCCATAATACACTACTGTACTACATACACAGCCTCTGACAACCTAGAGAAGCAATAATACAATACTGTACTACACACACAGCCCCTGACAACCTAGACTAGCCATGCTACACTATTAAACTACACACATAGCCCCTGACAACCTAGACTAGCCATGCTACCCTACTGTACTACACAGCCCCTGACAACCTAGAGTAGCCATAAAACACTACTGTACTACACACACAGCCTCTGACAATCTTGAGTAGCCATGCTTCACAACTGTACTACACACACAGCCCCTGACAACCTAGAGTAACCATGCTACACTACTGTACTACACACACAGCCCCTGACAACCAAGACTTGCCATGCTACACTACTGTACTACACACACAGCCCCTGACAACCTAGACTAGCCATGTTAAACTACTGTACTACACAGCCCCTGACAACCTAGAGTAGCCATGCTACACTTCTGTTCCCCACACACAGCCCCTGACAACTTAGAGTAGCCACGCTACACTACTGTACTACACACACAGCCCCTGACAACCTAGACTAGCCATGCTAAACTACTGTACTACACACACAGCCCCTGACAACTAAGACTAGCCATGCTTCACTACTGTACTAAACAGCCCCTGACAACCTAGACTAGCCATACTACACAACTGTACTACACACGCCCCCTGACAACCTAGACTAGCCACGCTAAACTACTGTACTACACAAAAAGCCCCTACTAGCCATGCTACACTACTGACCTACACACACAGCCCCTGACAACCAAGACTTCCCATGTTACAATACTGTACTTCACAGCCCCTGACAACCTAGACTAGCCATGCAACACTACTGTACTACACACAGCCCCTGACAACCTAGTCCAGCCATGCAACACTACTGTACTACACAGACAGCCCCTGACAATCTAGACTAGCCATGCTACACTATTGAACTACACACATAGCCCCTGACAACCTAGACTAGCCATGCTACCCTACTGTACAACACAGCCCCTGACAACCTAGAGTAGCCATAATACACTACTGTACTACACACACAGCCTCTGACAACCAAGAGAAGCAATAATACAATACTGTACTACACACACAGTCCCTGACAACCTAGAGTAGCCATGCTACACTATTGTACTACACACACAGCCCCTGACAACCTAGAGTAGCCATGCTACACTACTGTACTACACATACAGCCCCTGACAACCAAGACTAGCCATGCTACACTACTGTTCTTCACACACAGCCCCTGAAAACCTAGACTAGCCATGCAACACTACTGTACTACACAGCACCTGACAACCTAGACTAGCCATGCTACACTACTGTACTACATACACAGACCCTGACAACCTAGACTAGCCATGCTACACTATTAAACTACACACATAGCCCCTGACAACCAAGACTAGCCATGCTACACTACTGTACTACACACACAGACTCTGACAACCTAGATAAGCCATGCTACACTACTGTACTACACAAACAGCCCCTGACAATCTAGACTAGCCATGCTACACAACTTTACTAAACACAGTCCCAGACAACCTAGACTAGCCATGCTAAACAACTGTACTACACACACAGCCCCTGACAACCTAGACAAGCATTGCTTAAATACTGTACTACATACACAGTTCCTGACAACCAAGACTAGCCATGCTACACTACTGTACTACACACACAGCCCCTGACAACCTAGACTAGCCATGCTACACTACTGTACTACACACACAGCCCCTGAAAACCTAGACTAGCCATGCTACACTACTGTACTACACACACAGCCCCTGACAACCTAGACTAGCCATGCTACACTATTGAACTACACACATAGCCCCTGACAACCTAGACTAGCCATGCTACCCTACTGTACTACACAGCCCCTGAAAACCTAGAGTAGCCATAATACACTACTGTATTACACACACAGCCTCTGTCAACCTAGAGTAGCCATGCTACACTACTGTACTACACAAACAGCCCCTGACAATCTAGACTAGCCATGCTATACTACTGTACTACACACAGCCCCTGACGACCTTGACTAGCCATGCTACACTACTGTTCCAAAAACAGCCCCTGAAAACCTTGACTAGCCATGCTACACTACTGTACTACACACACAGCCCTTGACAACCTAGACTAGCCATGCTTCACTACTGTACTACACACAGCCCCTGACAACCTAGACTAGCTATGCTACACTACTGTACTACACACACAGCCCCTGCCAACGTAGACTTGCCATGCTTCACTACTGTACGACACACACAGCCCCTGACAACCTAGACAAGCCATGCTACACTACTGTACTACACACAGCCCCTGACAACCTAGACTAGCCATGCTACACTACTGTACTACACGGCCCCTGACAACCTAGACTAGCCATGCTACACTACTGTACTACACACACAGCCCCTGACAACCTAGACTAGCCATGCTACACTATTAAACTACACACATAGCCCCTGACAACCTAGACTAGCCATGCTACCCTACTGTACTACACAGCCCCTGACAACCTAGAGTAGCCATAATACACTACTGTACTACACACACAGCCTCTGACAACCTTGAGTAGCAATAATACAATACTGTACTACACACACAGTCCCTGACAACCTAGAGTAGCCATGCTACACTATTGTACTACACACACAGCCCCTGACAACCAAGAGTAGCCATGCTACACTACTGTACTACACATACAGCCCCTGACAACCAAGACTAGCCATGCTACACTACTGTACTTCACACACAGCCCCTGAAAACCTAGACTAGCCATGCTACACTACTGTACTTCACACACAGCCCCTGAAAACCTAGACTAGCCATGCAACACTTCTGTACTACACAGCCCCTGACAACCTAGACTAGCCATGCTACACTACTGTACTACATACACAGACCCTGACAATCAGACTAGCCATGCTACACTATCAAACTACACACATAGCCCCTGAAAACCAAGACTAGCCATGCTACACTACTGTACTACACACACAGCCCCTGACAACCTAGATAAGCCATGCTACACTACTGTACTACACTAACAGCCCCTGACAATCTAGACTAGCCATGTTACACAACTTTACTAAACACAGTCCCTGACAACCTAGACTAGCCATGCTAAACAACTGAACTACACACACAGCCCCTGACAACCTAGACAAGCCATGCTTAAATACTGTACTACATACACAGTACCTGACAACCAAGACTAGCCATGCTACACTACTGTACTACACACACAGCCCCTGACAACCTAGACTAGCCATGCTACACAACTGTACTACACACACAGCCCCTGAAAACCTAGACTAGCCATGCTACACTACTGTACTAAACACACAGCCCCTGACAACCTAGACTAGCCATGCTACACTATTGAACTACACACATAGCCCCTGACAACCTAGACTAGCCATGCTACCCTACTGTACTACACAGCCCCTGACAACCTAGAGTAGCCATAATACACTACTGTATTACACACACAGCCTCTGACAACCTAGAGTAGCCATGCTACACTACTGTACTACACAAACAGCCCCTGACAATCTAGACTAGCCATGCTATACTACTGTACTACACACAGCCCCTGACGACCTTGACTAGCCATGCTACACTACTGTACTAAACACAGCCCCTAACAACCTTGACTAGCCATGCTACACTACTGTACTACACACACAGCCCTTGACAACCTAGACTAGCCATGCTACACTACTGTACTACACACGGCCCCTGACAACCTAGACTAGCCACGCTAAACTACTGTACTACACAAAAAGCCCCTACTAGCCATGCTACACTACTGACCTACACACACAGCCCCTGACAACCAAGACTACCCATGTAACAATACTGTACCACACAGCCCCTGACAACCTAGACTAGCCATGCAACACTACTGTACTACACACAGCCCCTGACAACCTAGTCCAGCCATGCAACACTACTGTACTACACAGACAGCCCCTGACAATCTAGACTAGCCATGCTACACTATTGAACTACACACATAGCCCCTGACAACCTAGACTAGCCATGCTACCCTACTGTACAACACAGCCCCTGACAACCTAGAGTAGCCATAATACACTACTGTACTACACACACAGCCTCTGACAACCTAGAGAAGCAATAATACAATACTGTACTACACACACAGCCCCTGACAACCTAGACTAGCCATGCTACACTATTAAACTACACACATAGCCCCTGACAACCTAGACTAGCCATGCTACCCTACTGTACTACACAGCCCCTGACAACCTAGAGTAGCCATAAAACACTACTGTACTACACACACAGCCTCTGACAATCTTGAGTAGCCATGCTTCACAACTGTACTACACACACAGCCCCTGACAACCTAGAGTAACCATGCTACACTACTGTACTACACACACAGCCCCTGACAACCAAGACTTGCCATGCTACACTACTGTACTACACACACAGCCCCTGACAACCTAGACTAGCCATGTAAAACTACTGTACTACACAGCCCCTGACAACCTAGAGTAGCCATGCTACACTTCTGTTCCCCACACACAGCCCCTGACAACTTAGAGTAGCCACGCTACACTACTGTACTACACACACAGCCCCTGACAACCTAGACTAGCCATGCTAAACTACTGTACTACACACACAGCCCCTGACAACTAAGACTAGCCATGCTTCACTACTGTACTAAACAGCCCCTGACAACCTAGACTAGCCATACTACACAACTGTACTACACACGGCCCCTGACAACCTAGACTAGCCACGCTAAACTACTGTACTACACAAAAAGCCCCTACTAGCCATGCTACACTACTGACCTACACACGCAGCCCCTGACAACCAAGACTTCCCATGTTACAATACTGTACTTCACAGCCCCTGACAACCTAGACTAGCCATGCAACACTACTGTACTACACACAGCCCCTGACAACCTAGTCCAGCCATGCAACACTACTGTACTACACAGACAGCCCCTGACAATCTAGACTAGCCATGCTACACTATTGAACTACACACATAGCCCCTGACAACCTAGACTAGCCATGCTACCCTACTGTACAACACAGCCCCTGACAACCTAGACTAGCCATGCTACCCTACTGTACAACACAGCCCCTGACAACCTAGACTAGCCATGTTAAACTACTGTACAACACAGCCCCTGACAACCTAGAGTAGCCATGCTACACTTCTGTTCCCCACACACAGCCCCTGACAACTTAGAGTAGCCACGCTACACTACTGTACTACACACACAGCCCCTGACAACCTAGACTAGCCATGCTAATCTACTGTACTACACACACAGCCCCTGACAACTAAGACTAGCCATGCTTCACTACTGTACTAAACAGCCCCTGACAACCTAGACTAGCCATACTACACAACTGTACTACACACGGCCCCTGACAACCTAGACTAGCCACGCTAAACTACTGTACTACACAAAAAGCCCCTACTAGCCATGCTACACTACTGACCTACACACACAGCCCCTGACAACCAAGACTTCCCATGTTACAATACTGTACTTCACAGCCCCTGACAACCTAGACTAGCCATGCAACACTTCTGTACTACACACAGCCCCTGACAACCTAGTCCAGCCATGCAACACTACTGTACTACACAGACAGCCCCTGAAAATCTAGACTAGCCATGCTACACTATTGAACTACACACATAGCCCCTGACAACCTAGACTAGCCATGCTACCCTACTGTACAACACAGCCCCTGACAACCTAGAGTAGCCATAATACACTACTGTACTACACACACAGCCTCTGACAACCTAGAGAAGCAATAATACAATACTGCACTACACACACAGTCCCTGACAACCTAGAGTAGCCATGCTACACTATTAAACTACACACATAGCCCCTGACAACCAAGACTAGCCATGCTACACTACTGTACTACACAAACAGCCCCTGACAATCTAGACTAGCCATGCTACACAACTTTACTAAACACAGTCCCAGACAACCTAGACTAGCCATGCTAAACAACTGTACTACACACACAGCCCCTGACAACCTAGACAAGCTTTGCTTAAATACTGTACTACATACACAGTTCCTGACAACCAAGACTAGCCATGCTAAACTACTGTACTACACACACAGCCCCTGACAACCTAGACTAGCCATGCTACACTACTGTACTACACACACAGCCCCTGAAAACCTAGACTAACCATGCTACACTACTGTACTACACACACAGCCCCCGAAAACCTAGACTAGCCATGCTACACTATTAAACTACACACATAGCCCCTGACAACCTAGACTAGCCATGCTACCCTACTGTACTACACAGCCCCTGAAAACCTAGAGTAGCCATAATACACTACTGTATTACACACACAGCCTCTGTCAACCTAGAGTAGCCATGCTACACTACTGTACTAAACAAACAGCCCCTGACAATCTAGACTAGCCATGCTATACTACTGTACTACAAACAGCCCCTGACGACCTTGACTAGCCATGCTACACTACTGTACTAAACACAGCCCCTGAAAACCTTGACTAGCCATGCTACACTACTGTACTACACACACAGCCCTTGACAACCTAGACTAGCCATGCTACACTACTGTACTACACACAGCCCCTGACAACCTAGACTAGCTATGCTACACTACTGTACTACACACACAGCCCCTGCCAACGTAGACTTGCCATGCTTCACTACTGTACGACACACACAGCCCCTGACAACCTAGACAAGCCATGCTACACTACTGTACTACACACAGCCCCTGACAACCTAGACTAGCCATGCTACACTACTGTACTACACGGCCCCTGACAACCTAGACTAGCCATGCTACACTACTGTACTACACACACAGCCCCTGACAACCTAGACTAGCCATGCTACACTATTAAACTACACACATAGCCCCTGACAACCTAGATTAGCCATGCTACCCTACTGTACTACACAGCCCCTGACAACCTAGAGTAGCCATAATACACTACTGTACTACACACACAGCCTCTGACAACCTTGAGTAGCAATAATACAATATTGTACTACACACACAGTCCCTGACAACCTAGAGTAGCCATGCTACACTATTGTACTACACACACAGCCCCTAACAACCAAGAGTAGCCATGCTACACTACTGTACTACACATACAGCCCCTGACAACCAAGACTAGCCATGCTACACTACTGTACTTCACACACAGCCCCTGAAAACCTAGACTAGCCATGCTACACTACTGTACTTCACACACAGCCCCTGAAAACCTAGACTAGCCATGCAACACTACTGTACTACACAGCCCCTGACAACCTAGACTAGCCATGCTACACTACTGTACTACATACACAGACCCTGACAACCTAGACTAGCTATGCTACACTATTAAACTACACACATAGCCCCTGACAACCAAGACTAGCCATGCTACACTACTGTACTACACACACAGCCCCTGACTACCAAGATAAGCCATGCTACACTACTGTACTACACAAACAGCTCCTGACAATCTAGACTAGCCATGCTACACAACTTTACTAAACACAGTCCCTGACAACCTAGACTGGCCATGCTAAACAACTGAACTACACACACAGCCCCTACAACCTAGACAAGCCATGCTTAAATACTGTACTACATACACAGTTCCTGACAACCAAGACTAGCCATGCTACACTACTGTACTACACACACAGCCCCTGACAACCTAGACTAGCCATGCTACACAACTGTACTACACACACAGCCCCTGAAAACTAAGACTAGCCATGCTATACTACTGTACTAAACACACAGCCCCTGACAACCCAGACTAGCCATGCTACACTATTGAACTACACACATAGCCCCTGACAACCTAGACTAGCCATGCTACCCTACTGTACTACACAGCCCCTGACAACCTAGGGTAGCCATAATACACTACAGTATTACACACACAGCCTCTGACAACCTAGAGTAGCCATGCTACACTACTGTACTACACACACAGCCCTTGACAACCTAGACTAGCCATGCTACACTACTGTACTACACACAGCCCCTGACAACCTAGACTAGCTATGCTACACTACTGTACTACACACACAGCCCCTGCCAACGTAGACTTGCCATGCTTCACTACTGTACGACACACACAGCCCCTGACAACCTAGACAAGCCATGCTACACTTCTGTACTACACACAGCCCCTGACAACCTAGACTAGCCATGCTACACTACTGTACTACACGGCCCCTGACAACCTAGACTAGCCATGCTACACTACTGTACTACACACACAGCCCCTGACAACCTAGACTAGCCATGCTACACTATTAAACTACACACATAGCCCTTGACAACCTAGATTAGCCATGCTACCCTACTGTACTACACAGCCCCTGACAACCTAGAGTAGCCATAATACACTACTGTACTACACACACAGCCTCTGACAACCTTGAGTAGCAATAATACAATACTGTACTACACACACAGTCCCTGACAACCTAGAGTAGCCATGCTACACTATTGTACTACACACACAGCCCCTGACAACCAAGAGTAGCCATGCTACACTACTGTACTACACATACAGCCCCTGACAACCAAGACTAGCCATGCTACACTACTGTACTTCACACACAGCCCCTGAAAACCTAGACTAGCCATGCTACACTACTGTACTTCACACACAGCCCCTGAAAACCTAGACTAGCCATGCAACACTACTGTACTACACAGCCCCTGACAACCTAGACTAGCCATGCTACACTACTGTACTACATACACAGACCCTGACAACCTAGACTAGCTATGCTACACTATTAAACTACACACATAGCCCCTGACAACCAAGACTAGCCATGCTACACTACTGTACTACACACACAGCCCCTGACAACCAAGATAAGCCATGCTACACTACTGTACTACACAAACAGCCCCTGACAATCTAGACTAGCCATGCTACACAACTTTACTAAACACAGTCCCTGACAACCTAGACTAGCCATGCTAAACAACTGAACTACACACACAGCCCCTACAACCTAGACAAGCCATGCTTAAATACTGTACTACATACACAGTTCCTGACAACCAAGACAAGCCATGATACACTACTGTACTACACACACAGCCCCTGACAACCTAGACTAGCCATGCTACACAACTGTACTACACACACAGCCCCTGAAAACTAAGACTAGCCATGCTACACTACTGTACTAAACACACAGCCCCTGACAACCTAGACTAGCCATGCTACACTATTGAACTACACACATAGCCCCTGACAACCTAGACTAGCCATGCTACCCTACTGTACTACACAGCCCCTGACAACCTAGAGTAGCCATAATACACTACAGTATTACACACACAGCCTCTGACAACCTAGAGTAGCCATGCTACACTACTGTACTACACAAACAGCCCCTGACAATCTAGACTTGCCATGCTATACTACTGTACTACACACAGCCCCTGCCGACCTTGACTAGCCATGCTACACTACTGTACTAAACACAGCCCCTAACAACCTTGACTAGCCATGCTACACTACTGTACTACACACACAGCCCTTGACAACCTAGACTAGCCATGCTACACTACTGTACTACACACAGCCCCTGACAACCTAGACTAGCTATGCTACACTACTGTACTACACACACAGCCCCTGACAACCTAGACTAGCCATGCTACACAACTGTACTACACACACAGCCCCTGAAAACTAAGACTAGCCATGCTATACTACTGTACTAAACACACAGCCCCTGACAACCCAGACTAGCCATGCTACACTATTGAACTACACACATAGCCCCTGACAACCTAGACTAGCCATGCTACCCTACTGTACTACACAGCCCCTGACAACCTAGGGTAGCCATAATACACTACAGTATTACACACACAGCCTCTGACAACCTAGAGTAGCCATGCTACACTACTGTACTACACACACAGCCCTTGACAACCTAGACTAGCCATGCTACACTACTGTACTACACACAGCCCCTGACAACCTAGACTAGCTATGCTACACTACTGTACTACACACACAGCCCCTGCCAACGTAGACTTGCCATGCTTCACTACTGTACGACACACACAGCCCCTGACAACCTAGACAAGCCATGCTACACTTCTGTACTACACACAGCCCCTGACAACCTAGACTAGCCATGCTACACTACTGTACTACACGGCCCCTGACAACCTAGACTAGCCATGCTACACTACTGTACTACACACACAGCCCCTGACAACCTAGACTAGCCATGCTACACTATTAAACTACACACATAGCCCTTGACAACCTAGATTAGCCATGCTACCCTACTGTACTACACAGCCCCTGACAACCTAGAGTAGCCATAATACACTACTGTACTACACACACAGCCTCTGACAACCTTGAGTAGCAATAATACAATACTGTACTACACACACAGTCCCTGACAACCTAGAGTAGCCATGCTACACTATTGTACTACACACACAGCCCCTGACAACCAAGAGTAGCCATGCTACACTACTGTACTACACATACAGCCCCTGACAACCAAGACTAGCCATGCTACACTACTGTACTTCACACACAGCCCCTGAAAACCTAGACTAGCCATGCTACACTACTGTACTTCACACACAGCCCCTGAAAACCTAGACTAGCCATGCAACACTACTGTACTACACAGCCCCTGACAACCTAGACTAGCCATGCTACACTACTGTACTACATACACAGACCCTGACAACCTAGACTAGCTATGCTACACTATTAAACTACACACATAGCCCCTGACAACCAAGACTAGCCATGCTACACTACTGTACTACACACACAGCCCCTGACAACCAAGATAAGCCATGCTACACTACTGTACTACACAAACAGCCCCTGACAATCTAGACTAGCCATGCTACACAACTTTACTAAACACAGTCCCTGACAACCTAGACTAGCCATGCTAAACAACTGAACTACACACACAGCCCCTACAACCTAGACAAGCCATGCTTAAATACTGTACTACATACACAGTTCCTGACAACCAAGACAAGCCATGATACACTACTGTACTACACACACAGCCCCTGACAACCTAGACTAGCCATGCTACACAACTGTACTACACACACAGCCCCTGAAAACTAAGACTAGCCATGCTACACTACTGTACTAAACACACAGCCCCTGACAACCTAGACTAGCCATGCTACACTATTGAACTACACACATAGCCCCTGACAACCTAGACTAGCCATGCTACCCTACTGTACTACACAGCCCCTGACAACCTAGAGTAGCCATAATACACTACAGTATTACACACACAGCCTCTGACAACCTAGAGTAGCCATGCTACACTACTGTACTACACAAACAGCCCCTGACAATCTAGACTTGCCATGCTATACTACTGTACTACACACAGCCCCTGCCGACCTTGACTAGCCATGCTACACTACTGTACTAAACACAGCCCCTAACAACCTTGACTAGCCATGCTACACTACTGTACTACACACACAGCCCTTGACAACCTAGACTAGCCATGCTACACTACTGTACTACACACAGCCCCTGACAACCTAGACTAGCTATGCTACACTACTGTACTACACACACAGCCCCTGCCAACCTAGACTTGCCATGCTTCACTACTGTACGACACACACAGCCCCTGACAACCTAGACAAGCCATGCTACACTACTGTACTACACACAGCCCCTGACAACCTAGACTAGCCATGCTACACTACTGTACTACACGGCCCCTGACAACCTAGACTAGCCATGCTACACTACTGTACTACATACACAGCCCCTGACAACCTAGACTAGCCATGCTACACAATTAAACTACACACATAGCCCCTGACAACCTAGACTAGCCATGCTACCCTACTGTACTACACAGCCCCTGACAACCTAGAGTAGCCATAAATCACAATTGTACTACACACACAGCCTCTGACAACCTTGAGTAGCCATGCTTCACTACTGTACTACACAAACAGCCCCTGACAACCTAGAGTAACCATGCTACACTACTGTACTACACACACAGCCCCTGAAAACCAAGACTAGCCATGCTACACTACTGTACTACACACACAGCCCCTGACAACCTAGACTAGCCATACTACACTACTGTACTACACACGGCCCCTGACAACCTAGACTAGCCATGCTACACTTCTGTTCCCCACACACAGCCCCTGAAAACTTAGAGTAGCCACGCTACACTACTGTACTACACACACAGCCCCTGACAACCAAGACTAGCCATGCTTCACTACTGTACTAAACAGCCCCTGACAACCTAGACTAGCCATACTACACTACTGTACTACACACGGCCCCTGCCAACCTAGACTAGCCACGCTAAACTACTGTACTACACAAAAAGCCCCTTCTAGCCATGCTACACTACTGACCTACACACACAGCCCCTGACAACCAAGACTACCCATGTTACACTACTGTACTACACAGCCCCTGACAACCTAGACTAGCCATGCAACACTACTGTACTACACACAGCCCCTGACAACCTAGTCCAGCCATGCAAAACTACTGTACTACACAGACAGCCCCTGACAATCTAGACTAGCCATGCTACACTATTGAACTACACACATAGCCCCTGACAACCTAGAATAGCCATGCTACCCTACTGTACAACACAGCCCCTGACAACCTAGAGTAGCCATAATACACTACAGTACTACATACACAGCCTCTGACAACCTAGAGAAGCAATAATACAATACTGTTCTACACACACAGCCCCTGACAACCTAGACTAGCCATGCTACACTATTAAACTACACGCATAGCCCCTGACAACCTAGACTAGCCATGCTACCCTACTGTACTACACAGCCCCCGACAACCTAGAGTAGCCATAATACACTACTGTCCTACACACACAGCCTCTGACAACCTTGAGTAGCCATGCTTCACTACTGTACTACACACACAGTCCCTGACAACCTAGGGTAACCATGTTACACTACTGTACTACTCACACAGCCCCTGACAACCAAGACTAGCCATGCTACACTATTGAACTACACACATAGCCCCTGACAACCTAGACTAGCCATGCTACCCTACTGTACAACACAGCCCCTGACACTATAGAGTAGCCATAAAACACTACTGTACTACACACACAGCCTCTGACAACGTAGAGAAACAATAATACAATACTGTACTACACACACAGTCCCTGACAACCAAGACTAGCCATGCTACACTATTAAACTACACACATAGCCCCTGACAACCAAGACTAGCCATGCTACACTACTGTACTACACACACTGCCTCTGACAACCTAGATAAGCCATGCTACACTACTGTACAACACAAACAGCCCCTGACAATCTAGACTAGCCATGCTACACAACTTTACTAAACACAGTCCCTGACAGCCTAGACTAGCCATGCTAAACAACTGTACTACACACACAGCCCCTGACAACCAAGACAAGCTATGCTTAAATACTGTACTACATACACAGTTCCTGACAACCAAGACTAGCCATGCTACACTACTGTACTACACACACAGCCCCTGACAACCTAGACTAGCCATGCTATACTACTGTACTACACACACAGCCCCTGAAAACCTAGACTAGCCATGCTACACTACTGTACTACACACACAGCCCCTGACAACCTAGACTAGCCATGCTACACTATTGAACTACACACATAGCCCCTGACAACCTAGACTAGCCATGCTACCCTACTGTACTACACAGCCCCTGACAACCTAGAGTAGCCATAATACACTACTGTATTACACACACAGCCTCTGCCAACCTAGAGTAGCCATGCTACACTACTGTACTACACAAACAGCCCCTGACAATCTAGACTAGCCATGCTATACTACTGTACTACACACAGCCCCTGACGACCTTGACTAGCCATGCTACACTACTGTACTAAACACAGCCCCTGAAAACCTTGACTAGCCATGCTACACTACTGTACTACACACACAGCCCTTGACAACCTAGACTAGCCATGCTTCACTACTGTACTACAAACAGCCCCTGACAACCTAGACTAGCTATGCTACACTACTGTACTACACACACAGCCCCTGCCAACGTAGACTTGCCATGCTTCACTACTGTACGACACACAGCCCCTGACAACCTAGACTAGCCATGCTACACTACTGTACTACACGGCCCCTGACAACCTAGACTAGCCATGCTACACTACTGTACTACACAAACAGCCCCTGACAACCTAGACTAGCCATGCTACACTATTAAACTACACACATAGCCCCTGACAACCTAGACTAGCCATGCTACCCTACTGTACTACACAGCCCCTGACAACCTAGAGTAGCCATAATACACTACTGTACTACACACACAGCCTCTGACAACCTTGAGTAGCAATAATACAATACTGTACTACACACACAGTCCCTGACAACCTAGAGTAGCCATGCTACACTATTGTACTACACACACAGCCCCTGACAACTTAGAGTAGCCATGCTACACTACTGTACTACACATACAGCCCCTGACAACAAAGACTAGCCATGCTACACTACTGTACTTCACACACAGCCCCTAAAAACCTAGACTAGCCATGCTACACTACTGTACTTCACACACAGCCCCTGAAAACCTAGACTATCCATGCAACACTACTGTACTACACAGCCCCCGACAACCTAGACTAGCCATGCTACACTACTGTACTACATACACAGCCCCTACAACCTAGACAAGCCATGCTTAAATACTGTACTACATACACAGTTCCTGACAACCAAGACAAGCCATGATACACTACTGTACTACACACACAGCCCCTGACAACCTAGACTAGCCATGCTACACAACTTTACTACACACACAGCCCCTGAAAACTAAGACTAGCCATGCTACACTACTGTACTAAACACACAGCCCCTGACAACCTAGACTAGCCATGCTACACTATTGAACTACACACATAGCCCCTGACAACCTAGACTAGCCATGCTACCCTACTGTACTACACAGCCCCTGACAACCTAGAGTAGCCATAATACACTACAGTATTACACACACAGCCTCTGACAACCTAGAGTAGCCATGCTACACTACTGTACTACACAAACAGCCCCTGACAATCTAGACTTGCCATGCTATACTACTGTACTACACACAGCCCCTGCCGACCTTGACTAGCCATGCTACACTACTGTACTAAACACAGCCCCTAACAACCTTGACTAGCCATGCTACACTACTGTACTACACACACAGCCCTTGACAACCTAGACTAGCCATGCTACACTACTGTACTACACACAGCCCCTGACAACCTAGACTAGCTATGCTACACTACTGTACTACACACACAGCCCCTGCCAACCTAGACTTGCCATGCTTCACTACTGTACGACACACACAGCCCCTGACAACCTAGACAAGCCATGCTACACTACTGTACTACACACAGCCCCTGACAACCTAGACTAGCCATGCTACACTACTGTACTACACGGCCCCTGACAACCTAGACTAGCCATGCTACACTACTGTACTACATACACAGCCCCTGACAACCTAGACTAGCCATGCTTCACAATTAAACTACACACATAACCCCTGACAACCTAGACTAGCCATGCTACCCTACTGTACTACACAGCCCCTGACAACCTAGAGTAGCCATAAAACACAATTGTACTACACACACAGCCTCTGACAACCTTGAGTAGCCATGCTTCACTACTGTACTACACAAACAGCCCCTGACAACCTAGAGTAACCATGCTACACTACTGTACTACACACACAGCCCCTGAAAACCAAGACTAGCCATGCTACACTACTGTACTACACACACAGCCCCTGACAACCTAGACTAGCCATACTACACTACTGTACTACACACGGCCCCTGACAACCTAGACTAGCCATGCTACACTTCTGTTCCCCACACACAGCCCCTGAAAACTTAGAGTAGCCACGCTACACTTCTGTACTACACACACAGCCCCTGACAACCAAGACTAGCCATGCTTCACTACTGTACTAAACAGCCCCTGACAACCTAGACAAGCCATACTACACTACTGTACTACACACGGCCCCTGCCAACCTAGACTAGCCACGCTAAACTACTGTACTACACAAAAAGCCCCTACTAGCCATGCTACACTACTGACCTACACACACAGCCCCTGACAACCAAGACTACCCATGTTACACTACTGTACTACACAGCCCCTGACAACCTAGACTAGCCATGCAACACTACTGTACTACACACAGCCCCTGACAACCTAGTCCAGCCATGCAAAACTACTGTACTACACAGACAGCCCCTGACAATCTAGACTAGCCATGCTACACTATTGAACTACACACATAGCCCCTGACAACCTAGAATAGCCATGCTACCCTACTGTACAACACAGCCCCTGACAACCTAGAGTAGCCATAATACACTACAGTACTACATACACAGCCTCTGACAACCTAGAGAAGCAATAATACAATACTGTTCTACACACACAGCCCCTGACAACCTAGACTAGCCATGCTACACTATTAAACTACACGCATAGCCCCTGACAACCTAGACTAGCCATGCTACCCTACTGTACTACACAGCCCCCGACAACCTAGAGTAGCCATAATACACTACTGTCCTACACACACAGCCTCTGACAACCTTGAGTAGCCATGCTTCACTACTGTACTACACACACAGTCCCTGACAACCTAGGGTAACCATGTTACACTACTGTACTACTCACACAGCCCCTGACAACCAAGACTAGCCATGCTACACTATTGAACTACACACATAGCCCCTGACAACCTAGACTAGCCATGCTACCCTACTGTACAACACAGCCCCTGACACTGTAGAGTAGCCATAAAACACTACTGTACTACACACACAGCCTCTGACAACCTAGAGAAGCAATAATACAATACTGTACTACACACACAGTCCCTGACAACCAAGACTAGCCATGCTACACTATTAAACTACACACATAGCCCCTGACAACCAAGACTAGCCATGCTACACTACTGTACTACACACACTGCCTCTGACAACCTAGATAAGCCATGCTACACTACTGTACTACACAAACAGCCCCTGACAATCTAGACTAGCCATGCTACACAACTTTACTAAACACAGTCCCTGACAGCCTAGACTAGCCATGCTAAACAACTGTACTACACACACAGCCCCTGACAACCAAGACAAGCTATGCTTAAATACTGTACTACATACACAGTTCCTGACAACCAAGACTAGCCATGCTACACTACTGTACTACACACACAGCCCCTGACAACCTAGACTAGCCATGCTATACTACTGTACTACACACACAGCCCCTGAAAACCTAGACTAGCCATGCTACACTACTGTACTACACACACAGCCCCTGACAACCTAGACTAGCCATGCTACACTATTGAACTACACACATAGCCCCTGACAACCTAGACTAGCCATGCTACCCTACTGTACTACACAGCCCCTGACAACCTAGAGTAGCCATAATACACTACTGTATTACACACACAGCCTCTGCCAACCTAGAGTAGCCATGCTACACTACTGTACTACACAAACAGCCCCTGACAATCTAGACTAGCCATGCTATACTACTGTACTACACACAGCCCCTGACGACCTAGACTAGCCATGCTACACTACTGTACTAAACACAGCCCCTGAAAACCTTGACTAGCCATGCTACACTACTGTACTACACACACAGCCCTTGACAACCTAGACTAGCCATGCTTCACTACTGTACTACACACAGCCCCTGACAACCTAGACTAGCTATGCTACACTACTGTACTACACACACAGCCCCTGCCAACGTAGACCTGCCATGCTTCACTACTGTACGACACACAGCCCCTGACAACCTAGACAAGCCATGCTACACTACTGTACTACACACAGCCCCTGACAACCTAGACTAGCCATGCTACACTACTGTACTACACGGCCCCTGACAACCTGGACTAGCCATGCTACACTACTGTACTACACAAACAGCCCCTGACAACCTAGACTAGCCATGCTACACTATTAAACTACACACATAGCCCCTGACAACCTAGACTAGCCATGCTACCCTACTGTACTACACAGCCCCTGACAACCTAGAGTAGCCATAATACACTACTGTACTACACACACAGCCTCTGACAACCTTGAGTAGCAATAATACAATACTGTACTACACACACAGTCCCTGACAACCTAGAGTAGCCATGCTACACTATTGTACTACACACACAGCCCCTGACAACTTAGAGTAGCCATGCTACACTACTGTACTACACATACAGCCCCTGACAACAAAGACTAGCCATGCTACACTACTGTACTTCACACACAGCCCCTAAAAACCTAGACTAGCCATGCTACACTACTGTACTTCACACACAGCCCCTGAAAACCTAGACTATCCATGCAACACTACTGTACTACACAGCCCCCGACAACCTAGACTAGCCATGCTACACTACTGTACTACATACACAGACCCTGACAACCTAGACTAGCCATGCTACACTATTAAACTACACACATAGCCCCTGACAACCAAGACTAGCCATGCTACACTACTGTACTACACACACAGCCCCTGACAACCTAGATAAGCCATGCTACACTACTGTACTACACAAACAGCCCCTGACAATCTAGACTAGCCATGCTACACAACTTTACTAAACACAGTCCCTGACAACCTAGACTAGCCATGCTAAACAACTGAACTACACACACAGCCCCTGACAACCTAGACAAGCCATGCTTAAATACTGTACTACATACACAGTTCCTGACAACCAAGACTAGCCATGCTACACTACTGTACTACACACACAGCCCCTGACAACCTAAACTAGCCATGCTACACTACTGTACTTCACACACAGCCCCTGAAAACCTAGACTAGCCATGCTACACTACTGTACTTAACACACAGCCCCTGACAACCTAGACTTGCCATGCTACACTATTAAACTACACACATAGCCACTGACAACCTAGACTAGCTATGCTACCCTACTGTACTACACAGCCCCTGACAACCTAGAGTAGCCATAATACACTACTGTATTACACACACAGCCTCTGACAACCTAGAGTAGCCATGCTACACTACTGTACTACACAAACAGCCCCTGACAATCTAGACTAGCCATGCTATACTACTGTACTACACACAGCCCCTGACGACCTTGACTAGCCATGCTACACTACTGTACTAAACACAGCCCCTAACAACCTTGACTAGCCATGCTTCACTACTGTACTACACACACAGCCCTTGACAACCTAGACTAGCCATGCTACACTACTGTACTACACACGGCCCCTGACAACCTAGACTAGCCACGCTAAACTACTGTACTACACAAAAAGCCCCTACTAGCCATGCTACACTACTGACCTACACACACAGCCCCTGACAACCAAGACTACCCATGTAACAATACTGTACTACACAGCCCCTGACAACCTAGACTTGCCATGCAACACTACTGTACTACACAGACAGCCCCTGACAATCTAGACTAGCCATGCTACTCTATTGAACTACACACATAGCCCCTGACAACCAAGACTAGCCATGCTACCCTACTGTACAACACAGCCCCTGACAACCTAGAGTAGCCATAATACACTACTGTACTACATACACAGCCCTGACAACCTAGAGAAGCAATAATACAATACTGTACTACACACACAGCCCCTGACAACCTAGACTAGCCATGCTACACTATTAAACTACACACATAGCCCCTGACAACCTAGACTAGCCATGCTACCCTACTGTACTACACAGCCCCTGACAACCTAGAGTAGCCATAATACACTACTGTACCACACACACAGCCTCTGACAATCTTGAGTAGCCATGCTTCACAACTGTACTACACACACAGCCCCTGACAACCTAGAGTAACCATGCTACACTTCTGTACTACACACACAGCCCCTGACAACCAAGACTTGCCATGCTACACTACTGTACTACACACACAGCCCCTGACAACCTAGACTAGCCATGTTAAACTACTGTACTACACAGCCCCTGACAACCTAGAGTAGCCATGCTACACTTCTGTTCCCCACACACAGCCCCTGACAACTTAGAGTAGCCACGCTACACTACTGTACTACACAGACAGCCCCTGACAACCTAGACTAGCCATGCTAAACTACTGTACTACACACACAACCCCTGACAACTAAGACTAGCCATGCTTCACTACTGTACTAAACAGCCCCTGACAACCTAGACTAGCCATACTACACAACTGTACTACACACGGCCCCTGACAACCTAGACTAGCCACGCTAAACTACTGTACTACACAAAAAGCCCCTACTAGCCATGCTACACTACTGACCTACACACACAGCCCCTGACAACCAAGACTTCCCATGTTACAATACTGTACTTCACAGCCCCTGACAACCTAGACTAGCCATGCAACACTACTGTACTACACACAGCCCCTGACAACCTAGTCCAGCAATGCAACACTACTGTACTACACAGACAGCCCCTGACAATCTAGACTAGCCATGCTACACTATTGAACTACACACATAGCCCCTGACAACCTAGACTAGCCATGCTACCCTACTGTACAACACAGCCCCTGACAACCTAGTGTAGCCATAATACACTACTGTACTTCACACACAGCCTCTGACAACCTAGAGAAGCAATAATACAATACTGTACTACACACACAGTCCCTGACAACCTAGAGTAGCCATGCTACACTATTGTACTACACACACAGCCCCTGACAACCTAGAGTAGCCATGCTACACTACTGTACTACACACACAGCCCCTGAAAACCTAGACTAGCCATGCAACACTACTGTACAACACAGCCCCTGACAACCTAGACTAGCCATGCTACACTACTGTACTACATACACAGACCCTGACAACCTAGACTAGCCATGCTACACTATTAAACTACACACATAGCCCCTGACAACCAAGACTAGCCATGCTACACTACTGTACTACACACACAGCCTCTGACAACCTAGATAAGCCATGCTACACTACTGTACTACACAAACAGCCCCTGACAATCTAGACTAGCCATGCTACACAACTTTACTAAACACAGTCCCCGACAACCTAGACTAGCCATGCTAAACAACTGTACTACACACACAGCCCCTGACAACCTAGACAAGCTTTGCCTTAATACTGTACTACATACACAGTTCCTGACAACCAAGACTAGCCATGCTACACTACTGTACTACACACACAGCCCCTGACAACCTAGACTAGCCATGCTACACTACTGTACTACACACACAGCCCCTGAAAACCTAGACTAGCCATGCTACACTACTGTACTACACACACAGCCCCTGACAACCTAGACTAGCCATGCTACACTATTGAACTACACACATAGCCCCTGACAACCTAGACTAGCCATGCTACCCTACTGTACTACACAGCCCCTGAAAACCTAGAGTTGCCATAATACACTACTGTATTACACACACAGCCTCTGTCAACCTAGAGTAGCCATGCTACACTACTGTACTACACAAACAGCCCCTGACAATCTAGACTAGCCATGCTATACTACTGTACTACACACAGCCCCTGACGACCTTGACTAGCCATGCTACACTACTGTACTACACACACAGCCCTTGACAACCTAGACTAGCCATGCTACACTACTGTACTACACACAGCCCCTGACAACCTAGACTAGCTATGCTTCACTACTGTACTACACACACAGCCCCTGCCAACGTAGACTTGCCATGCTTCACTACTGTACGACACACACAGCCCCTGACAACCTAGACAAGCCATGCTACACTACTGTACTACACACAGCCCCTGACAACCTAGACTAGCCATGCTACACTACTGTACTACACGGCCCCTGACAACCTAGACTAGCCATGCTACACTACTGTACTACATACTCAGACCCTGACAACCTAGACTAGCCATGCTACACTATTAAACTACACACATAGCCCCTGACAACCAAGACTAGCCATGCTACACTACTGTACTACACACACAGCCCCTGACAACCTAGATAAGCCATGCTACACTACTGTACTACACAAACAGCCCCTGACAATCTAGACTAGCCATGCTACACAACTTTACTAAACACAGTCCCTGACAACCTAGACTAGCCATGCTAATCAACTGAACTACACACACAGCCCCTGACAACCTAGACAAGCCATGCTTAAATACTGTACTACATACACAGTTCCTGACAACCAAGACTAGCCATGCTACACTACTGTACTACACACACAGCCCCTGACAACCTAGACTAGCCATGCTACACAACTGTACTACACACACAGCCCCTGAAAACCTAGACTAGCCATGCTACACTACTGTACTAAACACACAGCCCCTGACAACCTAGACTAGCCATGCTACACTATTGAACTACACACATAGCCCCTGACAACCTAGACCAGCCATGCTACCCTACTGTACTACACAGCCCCTGACAACCTAGAGTAGCCATAATACACTACTGTATTACACACACAGCCTCTGACAACCTAGAGTAGCCATGCTACACTACTGTACTACACAAACAGCCCCTGACAATCTAGACTAGCCATGCTATACTACTGTACTACACACAGCCCCTGACGATCTTGACTAGCCATGCTACACTACTGTACTAAACACAGCCCCTAACAACCTTGACTAGCCATGCAACACTACTGTACTACACACACAGCCCTTGACAACCTAGACTAGCCATGCTACACTACTGTACTACACACAGCCCCTGACAACCTAGACTAAATATGCTACACTACTGTACTACACACACAGCCCCTGCCAACCTAGACTTGCCATGCTTCACTACTGTACGACACACACAGCCCCTGACAACCTAGACAAGCCATGCTACACTACTGTACTACACACAGCCCCTGACAACCTAGACTAGCCATGCTACACTACTGTACTACACACACAGCCCCTGACAAACTAGACAAGCCATGCTACACTATTAAACTACACACATAGCCCCTGACAACCTAGACTAGCCATGCTACCCTACTGTACTACACAGCCCCTGACAACCAAGAGTAGCCATAAAACACTACTGTACTACACACACAGCCTCTGACAACCTTGAGTAGCCATGCTTCACTACTGTACTACACAAACAGCCCCTGACAACCTAGAGTAACCATGCTACACTACTGTACTACACACACAGCCCCTGACAACCAAGACTAGCCATGCTTCACTACTGTACTACACACACAGCCCCTGACAACCTAGACTAGCCATACTACACTACTGTACTACACACGGCCCCTGACAACCTAGACTAGCCATGCTACACTATTAAACTACACACATAGCCCCTGACAACCTAGACAAGCCATGCTTAAATACTGTACTACATACACAGTTCCTGACAACCAAGACTAGCCATGCTACACTACTGTACTACACACACAGCCCCTGACAACCTAAACTAGCCATGCTACACTACTGTACTTCACACACAGCCCCTGAAAACCTAGACTAGCCATGCTACACTACTGTACTAAACACACAGCCCCTGACAACCTAGACTAGCCATGCTACACTATTAAACTACACACATAGCCACTGACAACCTAGACTAGCTATGCTACCCTACTGTACTACACAGCCCCTGACAACCTAGAGTAGCCATAATACACTAATGTATTACACACACAGCCTCTGACAACCTAGAGTAGCCATGCTACACTACTAAACTACACAAACAGCCCCTGACAATCTAGACTAGCCATGCTATACTACTGTACTACACACAGCCCCTGACGACCTTGACTAGCCATGCTACACTACTGTACTAAACACAGCCCCTTACAACCTTGACTAGCCATGCTTCACTACTGTACTACACACACAGCCCTTGACAACCTAGACTAGCCATGCTACACTACTGTACTACACACGGCCCCTGACAACCTAGACTAGCCACGCTAAACTACTGTACTACACAAAAAGCCCCTACTAGCCATGCTACACTACTGACCTACACACACAGCCCCTGACAACCAAGACTACCCATGTAACAATACTGTACTTCACAGCCCCTGACAACCTAGACTAGCCATGCAACACTACTGTACTACACAGACAGCCCCTGACAATCTAGACTAGCCATGCTACTCTATTGAACTACACACATAGCCCCTGACAACCAAGACTAGCCATGCTACCCTACTGTACAACACAGCCCCTGACAACCTAGAGTAGCCATAATACACTACTGTACTACATACACAGCCTCTGACAACCTAGAGAAGCAATAATACAATACTGTACTACACACACAGCCCCTGACAACCTAGACTAGCCATGCTACACTATTTAACTACACACATAGCCCCTGACAACCTAGACTAGCCATGCTACCCTACTGTACTACACAGCCCCTGACAACCTAGAGTAGCCATAATACACTACTGTACCACACACACAGCCTCTGACAATCTTGAGTAGCCATGCTTCACAACTGTACTACACACACAGCCCCTGACAACCTAGAGTAACCATGCTACACTACTGTACTACACACACAGCCCCTGACAACCAAGACTTGCCATGCTACACTACTGTACTACACACACAGCCCCTGACAACCTAGACTAGCCATGTTAAACTACTGTACTACACAGCCCCTGACAACCTAGAGTAGCCGTGCTACACGACTGTTCCCCACACACAGCCCCTGACAACTTAGAGTAGCCACGCTACTCTACTGTACTACACAGACAGCCCCTGACAACCTAGACTAGCCATGCTAAACTACTGTACTACACACACAACCCCTGACAACTAAGACTAGCCATGCTTCACTACTGTACTAAACAGCCCCTGACAACCTAGACTAGCCATACTACACAACTGTACTACACACGGCCCCTGACAACCTAGACTAGCCACGCTAAACTACTGTACTACACAAAAAGCCCCTACTAGCCATGCTACACTACTGACCTACACACACAGCCCCTGACAACCAAGACTTCCCATGTTACAATACTGTACTTCACAGCCCCTGACAACCTAGACTAGCCATGCAACACTACTGTACTACACACAGCCCCTGACAACCTAGTCCAGCCATGCAACACTACTGTACTACACAGACAGCCCCTGACAATCTAGACTAGCCATGCTACCCAACTGTACAACACAGCCCCTGACAACCTAGTGTAGCCATAATACACTACTGTACTTCACACACAGCCTCTGACAACCTAGAGAAGCAATAATACAATACTGTACTACACACACAGTCCCTGACAACCTAGAGTAGCCATGCTACACTATTGTACTACACACACAGCCCCTGACAACCTAGAGTAGCCATGCTACACTACTGTACTACACACACAGCCCCTGAAAACCTAGACTAGCCATGCAACACTACTGTACTACACAGCCCCTGACAACCTAGACTAGCCATGCTACACTACTGTACTACATACACAGACCCTGACAACCTAGACTAGCCATGCTACACTATTAAACTACACACATTGCCCCTGACAACCAAGACTAGCCATGCTACACTACTGTACTACACACACAGCCTCTGACAACCTAGATAAGCCATGCTACACTACTGTACTACACAAACAGCCCCCGACAACCTAGACTAGCCATGCTAAACAACTGTACTACACACACAGCCCCTGACAACCTAGACAAGCTTTGCCTTAATACTGTACTACATACACAGTTCCTGACAACCAAGACTAGCCATGCTACACTACTGTACTACACACACAGCCCCTGACAACCTAGACTAGCCATGCTACACTACTGTACTACACACACAGCCCCTGAAAACCTAGACTAGCCATGCAACACTACTGTACTACACACACAGCCCCTGACAACCTAGACTAGCCATGCTACACTATTGAACTACACACATAGCCCCTGACAACCTAGACTAGCCATTCTACCCTACTGTACTACACAGCCCCTGAAAACCTAGAGTTGCCATAATACACTACTGTATTACACACACAGCCTCTGTCAACCTAGAGTAGCCATGCTACACTACTGTACTACACAAACAGCCCCTGACAATCTAGACTAGCCATGCTATACTACTGTACTACACACAGCCCCTGACGACCTTGACTAGCCATGCTACACTACTGTACTACACACACAGCCCTTGACAACCTAGACTAGCCATGCTACACTTCTGTACTACACACAGCCCCTGACAACCTAGACTAGCTATGCTACACAACTGTACTACACACACAGCCCCTGCCAACGTAGACTTGCCATGCTTCACTTCTGTACGACACACACAGCCCCTGACAACCTAGACAAGCCATGCTACACTACTGTACTACACACAGCCCCTGACAACCTAGACTAGCCATGCTACACTACTGTACTACACGGCCCCTGACAACCTAGACTAGCCATGCTACACTACTGTACTACACACACAGCCCCTGACAACCTAGACTAGCCATGCTACACTATTAAACTACACACATAGCCCCTGACAACCTAGACTAGCCATGCTACCCTACTGTACTACACAGCCCCTGACAACCTAGAGTAGCCATAAAACACTACTGTACTACACACACAGCCTCTGACAACCTTGAGTAGCAATAATACAATACTGTACTACACACACAGTCCCTGACAACCTAGAGTAGCCATGCTACACTATTGTACTACACACACAGCCCCTGACAACCAAGAGTAGCCATGCTACACTACTGTACTACACATACAGCCCCTGACAACCGAGACTAGCCATGCTACACTACTGTACTTCACACACAGCCCCTGAAAACCTAGACTAGCCATGCAACACTACTGTACTACACAGCCCCTGACAACCTAGACTAGCCATGCTACACTACTGTACTACATACTCAGACCCTGACAACCTAGACTAGCCATGCTACACTATTAAACTACACACATAGCCCCTGACAACCAAGACTAGCCATGCTACACTACTGTACTACACACACAGCCCCTGACAACCTAGATAAGCCATGCTACACTACTGTACTACACAAACAGCCCCTGACAATCTATACTAGCCATGCTACACAACTTTACTAAACACAGTCCCTGACAACCTAGACTAGCCATGCTCATCAACTGAACTACACACACAGCCCCTTACAACCTAGACAAGCCATGCTTAAATACTGTACTACATACACAGTTCCTGACAACCAAGACTAGCCATGCTACACTACTGTACTACACACACAGCCCCTGACAACCTAGACTAGCCATGCTACACAACTGTACTACACACACAGCCCCTGAAAACCTAGACTAGCCATGCTACACTACTGTACTAAACACACAGCCCCTGACAACCTAGACTAGCCATGCTACACTATTGAACTACACACATAGCCCCTGACAACCTAGACCAGCCATGCTACCCTACTGTACTACACAGCCCCTGACAACCTAGAGTAGCCATAATACACTACTGTATTACACACACAGCCTCTGACAACCTAGAGTAGCCATGCTACACTACTGTACTACACAAACAGCCCCTGACAATCTAGACTAGCCATGCTATACTACTGTACTACACACAGCCCCTGACGATCTTGACTAGCCATGCTACACTACTGTACTAAACACAGCCCCTAACAACCTTGACTAGCCATGCAACACTACTGTACTACACACACAGCCCTTGACAACCTAGACTAGCCATGCTACACTACTGTACTACACACAGCCCCTGACAACCTAGACTAAATATGCTACACTACTGTACTACACACACAGCCCCTGCCAACCTAGACTTGCCATGCTTCCCTTCTGTACGACACACACAGCCCCTGACAACCTAGACAAGCCATGCTACACTACTGTACTACACACAGCCCCTGACAACCTAGACTAGCCATGCTACACTACTGTACTACACACACAGCCCCTGACAACCTAGACAAGCCATGCTACACTATTAAACTACACACATAGCCCCTGACAACCTAGACTAGCCATGCTACCCTACTGTACTACACAGCCCCTGACAACCAAGAGTAGCCATAAAACACTACTGTACTACACACACAGCCTCTGACAACCTTGAGTAGCCATGCTTCACTACTGTACTACACAAACAGCCCCTGACAACCTAGAGTAACCATGCTACACTACTGTACTACACACACAGCCCCTGACAACCAAGACTAGCCATGCTTCACTACTGTACTACACACACAGCCCCTGACAACCTAGACTAGCCATACTACACTACTGTACTACATACGGCCCCTGACAACCAAGACTAGCCATGCTACACTTCTGTTTCCCACACACAGCCCCTGACAACTTAGAGTAGCCACGCTACACTACTGTACTACACACAAAGCCCCTGACAACCTAGACTAGCCATGCTACACTACTGTACTACACACACAGCCCCTGACAACCAAGACTAGCCATGCTTCACTACTGTACTAAACAGCCCCTGACAACCTAGACTAGCCATACTACACTACTGTACTACACACGGCCCCTGGCAACCAAGACTAGCCACGCTAAACTACTGTACTACACAAAAAGCCCCTACTAGCCATGCTACACTACTGACCTACACACACAGCCCCTGACAACCAAGACTACCCATGTTACAATACTGTACTACACAGCCCCTGACAACCTAGACTAGCCATGCAACACTACTGTACTACACACAGCCCCTGACAACCTAGTCCAGCCATGCAACACTACTGTACTACACAGACAGCCCCTGACAATCTAGACTAGCCATGCTACACTATTGAACTACACACATAGCCCCTGACAACCTAGACTAGCCATGCTACCCCACTGTACAACACAGCCCCTGACAACCTAGAGTAGCCATAATACACTACTGTACTACATACACAGCCTCTGACAACCTAGAGAAGCAATAATACAATACTGTACTACACACACAGCCCCTGACAACCTTGACTAGCCATGCTACACTATTAAACTACACACATAGCCCCTGACAACCTAGACTAGCCATGCTACCCTACTGTACTACACAGCCCCCGACAACCTAGAGTAGCCATAATACACTACTGTACTACACACACAGCCTCTGACAACCTTGAGTAGCCATGCTTCACTACTGTACTACACACACAGTCCCTGACAACCTAGGGTAACCATGCTACACTACTGTACTACACACACAGCCCCTGACAACCAAGACTAGCCATGCTACACTACTGTACTACACCCACAGCCCCTGACAACCTAGACTAGCCATACTACACTTCTGTACTACACACGGCCCCTGACAACCTAGACTAGCCATGCTACACTCCTGTTCCCCACACACAGCCCCTGACAACTTAGAGTAGCCACGCTACACTACTGTACTACACACACAGCCCCTGACAACCTAGACTAGCCATACTAAACTACTGTACTACACAAAAAGCCCCTACTAGCCATGCTACACTACTGACCTACACACAGAGCCCCTGACAACCAAGACTTCCCATGTTACAATACTGTACTTCACAGCCCCTGACAACCAAGACTAGCCATGCAACACTACTGTACTACACACAGCCCCTGACAACCTAGTCCAGCCATGCAACACTACTGTACTACACAGACAGCCCCTGACAATCTAGACTAGCCATGCTACACTATTGAACTACACACATAGCCCCTGACAACCTAGACTAGCCATGCTACCCTACTGTACAACACAGCCCCTGACAACCTAGAGTAGCCATAATACACTACTGTACTACACACACAGCCTCTGACAACCTAGAGAAGAAATAATACAATACTGTACTACACACACAGTCCCTAACAACCTAGAGTAGCCATGCTACACTATTGTACTACACACACAGCCCCTGAAAACCTAGAGTAGCCATGCTACACTACTGTACTACACACACAGCCTCTGAAAACCAAGACTAGCCATGCAACACTACTGTACTACACAGCCCCTGACAACCTAGACTAGCCATGCTACACTACTGTACTACATACACAGACCCTGACAACCTAGACTAGCCATGCTACACTATTAAACTACACACATAGCCCCTGACAACCAAGACTAGCCATGCTACACTACTGTACTACACACACAGCCCCTGACAACCTAGATAAGCCATGCTACACTACTGTACTACACAAACAGCCCCTGACAATCTAGATTAGCCATGCTACACAACTTTACTAAACACAGTCCCTGACAACCTAGACTAGCCATGCTAATCAACTGAACTACACACACAGCCCCTGACAACCTAGACTAGCCATGCTACACTATTGAACTACACACATAGCCCCTGACAACCTAGACTAGCCATGCTACCCTACTGTACTACACAGCCCCTGACAACCTAGAGTAGCCATAATACACTACTGTATTACACACACAGCCTCTGACAACCTAGAGTAGCCATGCTACACTACTGTACTACACAAACAGCCCCTGACAACCTAGACTAGCCATGCTACACTACTGTACTACACACAGCCCCTGACAACCTAGACTAAATATGCTACACTACTGTACTACACACACAGCCCCTGCCAACCTAGACTTGCCATGCTTCACTACTGTACGACACACACAGCCCCTGACAACCTAGACAAGCCATGCTACACTACTGTACTACACACAGCCCCTGACAACCTAGACTAGCCATGCTACACTACTGTACTACACACACAGCCCCTGACAACCTAGACAAGCCATGCTACACTATTAAACTACACACATAGCCCCTGACAACCTAGACTAGCCATGCTACCCTACTGTACTACACAGCCCCTGACAACCAAGAGTAGCCATAAAACACTACTGTACTACACACACAGCCTCTGACAACCTTGAGTAGCCATGCTTCACTACTGTACTACACAAACAGCCCCTGACAACCTAGAGTAACCATGCTACACTACTGTACTACACACACAGCCCCTAACAACCAAGACTAGCCATGCTTCACTACTGTACTACACACACAGCCCCTGACAACCTAGACTAGCCATACTACACTACTGTACTACATACGGCCCCTGACAACCAAGACTAGCCATGCTACACTTCTGTTTCCCACACACAGCCCCTGACAACTTAGAGTAGCCACGCTACACTACTGTACTACACACACAGCCCCTGACAACCTAGACTAGCC
The DNA here is from genome assembly GCA_947568835.1 of Protonemura montana. Taxonomy (NCBI): domain Eukaryota; kingdom Metazoa; phylum Arthropoda; class Insecta; order Plecoptera; family Nemouridae; genus Protonemura; species Protonemura montana. The sequence continues at coordinate 21,397,440 of OX387604.1, read as the reverse complement.
ATGCTACACTACTGTACTACACACACAGCCCCTGACAACCAAGACTAGCCATGCTTCACTACTGTACTAAACAGCCCCTGACAACCTAGACTAGCCATACTACACTACTGTACTACACACGGCCCCTGGCAACCAAGACTAGCCACGCTAAACTACTGTACTACACAAAAAGCCCCTACTAGCCATGCTACACTACTGACCTACACACACAGCCCCTGACAACCAAGACTACCCATGTTACAATACTGTACTACACAGCCCCTGACAACCTAGACTAGCCATGCAACACTACTGTACTACACACAGCCCCTGACAACCTAGTCCAGCCATGCAACACTACTGTACTACACAGACAGCCCCTGACAATCTAGACTAGCCATGCTACACTATTGAACTACAAACATAGCCCCTGACAACCTAGACTAGCCATGCTACCCCACTGTACAACACAGCCCCTGACAACCTAGAGTAGCCATAATACACTACTGTACTACATACACAGCCTCTGACAACCTAGAGAAGCAATAATACAATACTGTACTACACACACAGCCCCTGACAACCTTGACTAGCCATGCTACACTATTAAACTACACACATAGCCCCTGACAACCTAGACTAGCCATGCTACCCTACTGTACTACACAGCCCCCGACAACCTAGAGTAGCCATAATACACTACTGTACTACACACACAGCCTCTGACAACCTTGAGTAGCCATGCTTCACTACTGTACTACACACACAGTCCCTGACAACCTAGGGTAACCATGCTACACTACTGTACTACACACACAGCCCCTGACAACCAAGACTAGCCATGCTACACTACTGTACTACACACACAGCCCCTGACAACCTAGACTAGCCATACTACACTTCTGTACTACACACGGCCCCTGACAACCTAGACTAGCCATGCTACACTCCTGTTCCCCACACACAGCCCCTGACAACTTAGAGTAGCCACGCTACACTACTGTACTACACACACAGCCCCTGACAACCTAGACAAGCCATGCTACACTACTGTACTACACACAGCCCCTGACAACCTAGACTAGCCATGCTACACTACTGTACTACACACACAGCCCCTGACAACCTAGACAAGCCATGCTACACTATTAAACTACACACATAGCCCCTGACAACCTAGACTAGCCATGCTACCCTACTGTACTACACAGCCCCTGACAACCAAGAGTAGCCATAAAACACTACTGTACTACACACACAGCCTCTGACAACCTTGAGTAGCCATGCTTCACTACTGTACTACACAAACAGCCCCTGACAACCTAGAGTAACCATGCTACACTACTGTACTACACACACAGCCCCTGACAACCAAGACTAGCCATGCTTCACTACTGTACTACACACACAGCCCCTGACAACCTAGACTAGCCATACTACACTACTGTACTACATACGGCCCCTGACAACCAAGACTAGCCATGCTACACTTCTGTTTCCCACACACAGCCCCTGACAACTTAGAGTAGCCACGCTACACTACTGTACTACACACACAGCCCCTGACAACCTAGACTAGCCATGCTACACTACTGTACTACACACACAGCCCCTGACAACCAAGACTAGCCATGCTTCACTACTGTACTAAACAGCCCCTGACAACCTAGACTAGCCATACTACACTACTGTACTACACACGGCCCCTGGCAACCAAGACTAGCCACGCTAAACTACTGTACTACACAAAAAGCCCCTACTAGCCATGCTACACTACTGACCTACACACACAGCCCCTGACAACCAAGACTACCCATGTTACAATACTGTACTACACAGCCCCTGACAACCTAGACTAGCCATGCAACACTACTGTACTACACACAGCCCCTGACAACCTAGTCCAGCCATGCAACACTACTGTACTACACAGACAGCCCCTGACAATCTAGACTAGCCATGCTACACTATTGAACTACACACATAGCCCCTGACAACCTAGACAAGCCATGCTACCCCACTGTACAACACAGCCCCTGACAACCTAGAGTAGCCATAATACACTACTGTACTACATACACAGCCTCTGACAACCTAGAGAAGCAATAATACAATACTGTACTACACACACAGCCCCTGACAACCTTGACTAGCCATGCTACACTATTAAACTACACACATAGCCCCTGACAACCTAGACTAGCCATGCTACCCTACTGTACTACACAGCCCCCGACAACCTAGAGTAGCCATAATACACTACTGTACTACACACACAGCCTCTGACAACCTTGAGTAGCCATGCTTCACTACTGTACTACACACACAGTCCCTGACAACCTAGGGTAACCATGCTACACTACTGTACTACACACACAGCCCCTGACAACCAAGACTAGCCATGCTACACTACTGTACTACACACACAGCCCCTGACAACCTAGACTAGCCATACTACACTTCTGTACTACACACGGCCCCTGACAACCTAGACTAGCCATGCTACACTCCTGTTCCCCACACACAGCCCCTGACATCTTAGAGTAGCCACGCTACACTACTGTACTACACACACAGCCCCTGACAACCTAGACTAGCCATACTTAACTACTGTACTACACAAAAAGCCCCTACTAGCCATGCTACACTACTGACCTACACACAGAGCCCCTGACAACCAAGACTTCCCATGTTACAATACTGTACTTCACAGCCCCTGACAACCAAGACTAGCCATGCAACACTACTGTACTACACACAGCCCCTGACAACCTAGTCCAGCCATGCAACACTACTGTACTACACAGACAGCCCCTGACAATCTAGACTAGCCATGCTACACTATTGAACTACACACATAGCCCCTGACAACCTAGACTAGCCATGCTACCCTACTGTACAACACAGCCCCTGACAACCTAGAGTAGCCATAATACACTACTGTACTACACACACAGCCTCTGACAACCTAGAGAAGAAATAATACAATACTGTACTACACACACAGTCCCTAACAACCTAGAGTAGCCATGCTACACTATTGTACTACACACACAGCCCCTGAAAACCTAGAGTAGCCATGCTACACTACTGTACTACACACACAGCCTCTGAAAACCAAGACTAGCCATGCAACACTACTGTACTACACAGCCCCTGACAACCTAGACTAGCCATGCTACACTACTGTACTACATACACAGACCCTGACAACCTAGACTAGCCATGCTACACTATTAAACTACACACATAGCCCCTGACAACCAAGACTAGCCATGCTACACTACTGTACTACACACACAGCCCCTGACAACCTAGATAAGCCATGCTACACTACTGTACTACACAAACAGCCCCTGACAATCTAGATTAGCCATGCTACACAACTTTACTAAACACAGTCCCTGACAACCTAGACTAGCCATGCTAATCAACTGAACTACACACACAGCCCCTGACAACCTAGACTAGCCATGCTACACTATTGAACTACACACATAGCCCCTGACAACCTAGACTAGCCATGCCACCCTACTGTACTACACAGCCCCTGACAACCTAGAGTAGCCATAATACACTACTGTATTACACACACAGCCTCTGACAACCTAGAGTAGCCATGCTACACTACTGTACTACACAAACAGCCCCTGACAATCTAGACTAGCCATGCTATACTACTGTACTACACACAGCCCCTGACGATCTTGACTAGCCATGCTACACTACTGTACTAAACACAGCCCCTAACAACCTTGACTAGCCATGCTACACTACTGTCCAAACACACAGCCCTTGACAACCTAGACTAGCCATGCTACACTACTGTACTACACACAGCCCCTGACAACCTAGACTAAATATGCTACACTACTGTACTACACACACAGCCCCTGCCAACCTAGACTTGCCATGCTTCACTACTGTACGACACACACAGCCCCTGACAACCTAGACAAGCCATGCTACACTACTGTACTACACACAGCCCCTGACAACCTAGAGTAGCCATGCTACACTACTGTACTACACGGCCCCTGACAACCTAGACTAGCCATGCTACACTACTGTACTACACACACAGCCCCTGACAACCTAGACAAGCCATGCTACACTATTAAACTACACACATAGCCCCTGACAACCTAGACTAGCCATGCTACCCTACTGTACTACACAGCCCCTGACAACCTAGAGTAGCCATAAAACACTACTGTACTACACACACAGCCTCTGACAACCTTGAGTAGCCATGCTTCACTACTGTACTACACAAACAGCCCCTGACAACCTAGAGTAACCATGCTACACTACTGTACTACACACACAGCCCCTGACAACCAAGACTAGCCATGCTTCACTACTGTACTACACACACAGCCCCTGACAACCTAGACTAGCCATACTACACTACTGTACTACACACACAGCCCCTGACAACCTAGACTAGCCATGCTACACTACTGTACTACACACACAGCCCATGACAACCAAGACTAGCCATGCTTCACTACTGTACTAAACAGCCCCTGACAACCTAGACTAGCCATACTACACTACTGTACTACACACGGCCCCTGCCAACCAAGACTAGCCACGCTAAACTACTGTACTACACAAAAAGCCCCTACTAGCCATGCTACACTACTGACCTACACACACAGCCCCTGACAACCAAGACTACCCATGTTACAATACTGTACTACACAGCCCCTGACAACCTAGACTAGCCATGCAACACTACTGTACTACACACAGCCCCTGACAACCTAGTCCAGCCATGCAACACTACTGTACTACACAGACAGCCCCTGACAATCTAGACTAGCCATGCTACACTATTGAACTACACACATAGCCCCTGACAACCTAGACTAGCCATGCTACCCTACTGTACAACACAGCCCCTGACAACCTAGAGTAGCCATAATACACTACTGTACTACATACACAGCCTCTGACAACCTAGAGAAGCAATAATACAATACTGTACTACACACACAGCCCCTGACAACCTTGACTAGCCATGCTACACTATTAAACTACACACATAGCCCCTGACAACCTAGACTAGCCATGCTACCCTACTGTACTACACAGCCCCCGACAACCTAGAGTAGCCATAATACACTACTGTACTACACACACAGCCTCTGACAACCTTGAGTAGCCATGCTTCACTACTGTACTACACACACAGTCCCTTACAACCTAGGGTAACCATGCTACACTACTGTACTACACACACAGCCCCTGACAACCAAGACTAGCCATGCTACACTACTGTACTACACACACAGCCCCTGACAACCTAGACTAGCCATACTACACTTCTGTACTACACACGGCCCCTGACAACCTAGACTAGCCATGCTACACTTCTGTTCCCCACACACAGCCCCTGACAACTTAGAGTAGCCACGCTACACTACTGTACTACACACACAGCCCCTGACAACCTAGACTAGCCATACTAAACTACTGTACTACACAAAAAGCCCCTACTAGCCATGCTACACTACTGACCTACACACAGAGCCCCTGACAACCAAGACTTCCCATGTTACTATACTGTACTTCACTGCCCCTGACAACCAAGACTAGCCATGCAACACTACTGTACTACACACAGCCCCTGACAACCTAGTCCAGCTATGCAACACTACTGTACTACACAGACAGCCCCTGACAATCTAGACTAGCCATGCTACACTATTGAACTACACACATAGCCCCTGACAACCTAGACTAGCCATGCTACCCTACTGTACAACACAGCCCCTGACAACCTAGAGTAGCCATAATACACTACTGTACTACACACACAGCCTCTGACAACCTAGAGAAGAAATAATACAATACTGTACTACACACACAGTCCCTGACAACCTAGAGTAGCCATGCTACACTATTGTACTACACACACAGCCCCTGACAACCTAGAGTAGCCATGCTACACTACTGTACTACACACACAGCCTCTGAAAACCAAGACTAGCCATGCAACACTTCTGTACTACACAGCCCCTGACAACCTAGACTAGCCATGCTACACTACTGTACTACATACACAGACCCTGACAACCTAGACTAGCCATGCTACACTACTGTACTACACACACAGCCCCTGACAACCTAGACTAGCCATACTACACTTCTTTACTACACACGGCCCCTGACAACCTAGACTAGCCATGCTACACTTCTGTTCCCCACACACAGCCCCTGACAACTTAGAGTAGCCACGCTACACTACTGTACTACACACACAGCCCCTGACAACCTAGACTAGCCATACTAAACTACTGTACTACACAAAAAGCCCCTACTAGCCATGCTACACTACTGACCTACACACAGAGCCCCTGACAACCAAGACTTCCCATGTTACAATACTGTACTTCACAGCCCCTGACAACCAAGACTAGCCATGCAACACTACTGTACTACACACAGCCCCTGACAACCTAGTCCAGCCATGCAACACTACTGTACTACACAGACAGCCCCTGACAATCTAGACTAGCCATGCTACACTATTGAATTACACACATAGCCCCTGACAACCTAGAGTAGCCATAATACACTACTGTACTACACACACAGCCTCTGACAACCTAGAGAAGAAATAATACAATACTGTACTACACACACAGTCCCTGACAACCTAGAGAAGCCATGCTACACTATTGTACTACACACACAGCCCCTGACAACCTAGAGTAGCCATGCTACACTACTGTACTACACACACAGCCTCTGAAAACCAAGACTAGCCATGCAACACTACTGTACTACACAGCCCCTGACAACCTAGACAAGCCATGCTACACTACTGTACTACATACACAGACCCTGACAACCTAGACTAGCCATGCTACACTATTAAACTACACACATAGCCCCTGACAACCAAGACTAGCCATGCTACACTACTGTACTACACACACAGCCCCTGACAACCTAGATAAGCCATGTTACAATACTGTACTACACAGCCCCTGACAATCAAGACTAGCCATGCTACACTACTGTACTACACACAGCCCCTGACAACCTAGTCCAGCCATGCAACACTACTGTACTACACAGACAGCCCCTGACAATCTAGACTAGCCATGCTACACTATTGAACTACACACATAGCCCCTGACAACCTAGACTAGCCATGCTACCCTACTGTACAACACAGCCCCTGACAACCTAGAGTAGCCATAAAACACTACTGTACTACATACACAGCCTCTGACAACCTAGAGAAGCAATAATACAATACTGTACTACACACACAGCCCCTGACAACCTTGACTAGCCATGCTACACTATTAAACTACACACATAGCCCCTGACAACCTAGACTAGCCATGCTACCCTACTGTACTACACAGCCCCCGACAACCTAGAGTAGCCATAATACACTACTGTACTACACACACAGCCTCTGACAACCTTGAGTAGCCATGCTTCACTACTGTACTACACACACAGTCCCTGACAACCTAGGGTAACCATGCTACACTACTGTACTACACACACAGCCCCTGACAACCAAGACTAGCCATGCTACACTACTGTACTACACACACAGCCCCTGACAACCTAGACTAGCCATACTACACTTCTGTACTACACACGGCCCCTGACAACCTAGACTAGCCATGCTACACTTCTGTTCCCCACACACAGCCCCTGACAACTTAGAGTAGCCACGCTACACTACTGTACTACACACACAGCCCCTGACAACCTAGACTAGCCATACTAAACTACTGTACTACACAAAAAGCCCCTACTAGCCATGCTACACTACTGACCTACACACAGAGCCCCTGACAACCAAGACTTCCCATGTTACAATACTGTACTTCACAGCCCCTGACAACCAAGACTAGCCATGCAACACTACTGTACTACACACAGCCCCTGACAACCTAGTCCAGCCATGCAACACTACTGTACTACACACACAGCCCCTGAAAACCTAGACTAGCCATGCTACACTACTGTACTAAACACACAGCCCCTGACAACCTAGACTAGCCATGCTACACTATTGAACTACACACATAGCCCCTGACAACCTAGACTAGCCATGCTACCCTACTGTACTACACAGCCCCTGACGATCTTGACTAGCCATGCTACACTACTGTACTAAACACAGCCCCTAACAACCTTGACTAGCCATGCTACACTACTGTACTACACACACAGCCCTTGACAACCTAGACTAGCCATGCTACACTACTGTACTACACACAGCCCCTGACAACCTAGACTAAATATGCTACACTACTGTACTACACACACAGCCCCTGCCAACCTAGACTTGCCATGCTTCACTACTGTACGACACACACAGCCCCTGACAACCTAGACAAGCCATGCTACACTACTGTACTACACACAGCCCCTGACAACATAGACTTGCCATGCTACACTACTGTACTACACGGCCCCTGACAACCTAGACTAGCCATGCTACACTACTGTACTACACACACAGCCCCTGACAACCTAGACAAGCCATGCTACACTATTAAACTACACACATAGCCCCTGACAACCTAGACTAGCCATGCTACCCTACTGTACTACACAGCCCCTGACAACCTAGAGTAGCCATAAAACACTACTGTACTACACACACAGCCTCTGACAACCTTGAGTAGCCATGCTTCACTACTGTACTACACAAACAGCCCCTGACAACCTAGAGTAACCATGCTACACTACTGTACTACACACACAGCCCCTGACAACCAAGACTAGCCATGCTTCACTACTGTACTACACACACAGCCCCTGACAACCTAGACTAGCCATACTACACTACTGTACTACACACACAGCCCCTGACAACCTAGAATAGCCATGCTACACTACTGTACTACACACACAGCCCATGACAACCAAGACTAGCCATGCTTCACTACTGTACTAAACAGCCCCTGACAACCTAGACTAGCCATACTACACTACTGTACTACACACGGCCCCTGCCAACCAAGACTAGCCACGCTAAACTACTGTACGACACAAAAAGCCCCTACTAGCCATGCTACACTACTGACCTACACACACAGCCCCTGACAACCAAGACTACCCATGTTACAATACTGTACTACACAGCCCCTGACAACCTAGACTAGCCATGCAACACTACTGTACTACACACAGCCCCTGACAACCTAGTCCAGCCATGCAACACTACTGTACTACACAGACAGCCCCTGACAACCTAGACTAGCCATGCTACCCTACTGTACAACACAGCCCCTGACAACCTAGAGTAGCCATAATACACTACTGTACTACATACACAGCCTCTGACAACCTAGAGAAGCAATAATACAATACTGTACTACACACACAGCCCCTGACAACCTTGACTAGCCATGCTACACTATTAAACTACACACATAGCCCCTGACAACCTAGACTAGCCATGCTACCCTACTGTACTACACAGCCCCCGACAACCTAGAGTAGCCATAATACACTACTGTACTACACACACAGCCTCTGACAACCTTGAGTAGCCATGCTTCACTACTGTACTACACACACAGTCCCTGACAACCTAGGGTAACCATGCTACACTACTGTACTACACACACAGCCCCTGACAACCAAGACTAGCCATGCTACACTACTGTACTACACACACAGCCCCTGACAACCTAGACTAGCCATACTACACTTCTGTACTACACACGGCCCCTGACAACCTAGACTAGCCATGCTACACTTCTGTTCCCCACACACAGCCCCTGACAACTTAGAGTAGCCACGCTACACTACTGTACTACACACACAGCCCCTGACAACCTAGACTAGCCATACTAAACTACTGTACTACACAAAAAGCCCCTACTAGCCATGCTACACTACTGACCTACACACAGAGCCCCTGACAACCAAGACTTCCCATGTTACAATACTGTACTTCACAGCCCCTGACAACTAAGACTAGTCATGCAACACTACTGTACTACACACAGCCCCTGACAACCTAGTCCAGCCATGCAACACTACTGTACTACACAGACAGCCCCTGACAATCTAGACTAGCCATGCTACACTATTGAACTACACACATAGCCCCTGACAACCTAGACTAGCCATGCTACCCTACTGTACAACACAGCCCCTGACAACCTAGAGTAGCCATAATACACTACTGTACTACACACACAGCCTCTGACAACCTAGAGAAGAAATAATACAATACTGTACTACACACACAGTCCCTGACAACCTAGAGTAGCCATGCTACACTATTGTACTACACACACAGCCCCTGACAACCTAGAGTAGCCATGCTACACTACTGTACTACACACACAGCCTCTGAAAACCAAGACTAGCCATGCAACACTACTGTACTACACAGCCCCTGACAACCTAGACTAGCCATGCTACACTACTGTACTACATACACAGACCCTGACAACCTAGACTAGCCATGCTACACTATTAAACTACACACATAGCCCCTGACAACCAAGACTAGCCATGCTACACTACTGTACTACACACACAGCCCCTGACAACCTAGATAAGCCATGCTACACTACTGTACTACACAAACAGCCCCTGACAATCAAGACTAGCCATGCTACACAACTTTACTAAACACAGTCCCTGACAACCTAGACTAGCCATGCTAAACAACTGTACTACACACACAGCCCCTGACAACCTAGACAAGCCATGCTGAAATACTGTACTACATACACAGTTCCGACAACCAAGACTAGCCATGCTACACTACTGTACTACACACAAAGCCCCTGACAACCTAGACTAGCCATGCTACACTACTGTACTACACACACAGCCCCTGAAAACCTAGACTAGCCATGCTACACTACTGTACTAAACACACAGCATCTGACAACCTAGACTAGCCATGCTACACTATTGAACTACACACATAGCCCCTGACAACCTAGACTAGCCATGCTACCCTTCTGTACTACACAGCCCCTGACAACCTAGAGTAGCCATAATACACTACTGTATTACACACACAGCCTCTGACAACCTAGAGTAGCCATGCTACACTTCTGTACTACACAAACAGCCCCTGACAATCTAGACTAGCTATGCTATACTACTGTACTACACACAGCCCCTGACAACCAAGAGTAGCCATAATACACTACTGTACTACACACACAGCCTCTGACAACCTTGAGTAGCCATAATACAATACTGTACTACACACACAGCCCCTGACAACCTAGAGTAACCATGCTACACTACTGTACTACACACACAGGTTCTGACAACCTTGAGTAGCCATGCTTCACTACTGTACTACACACACAGCCCCTGACAATCTAGACTAGCCATGCTACACTATTGAACTACACACATAGCCCCTGACAACCTAGACTAGCCATGCTACCCTACTGTACAACACAGCCCCTGACAACCTAGAGTAGCCATAATACACTACTGTACTACACACACAGCCTCTGACAACCTAGAGAAGCAATAATACAATACTGTACTACACACACAGTCCCTGACAACCTAGAGTAGCCATGCTACACTATTGTACTACACACACAGCCCCTGACAACCTAGAGTAGCCATGCTACACTACTGTACTACACACACAGCCCCTGAAAACCAAGACTAGCCATGCAACACTACTGTACTACACAGCCCCTGACAACCTAGACTAGCCATGCTACACTACTGTACTACATACACAGACCCTGACAACCTAGACTAGCCATGCTACACTATTAAACTACACACATAGCCCCTGACAACCAAGACTAGCCATGCTACACTACTGTACTACACACACAGCCCCTGACAACCTAGATAAGCCATGCTACACTATTGTACTACACAAACAGCCCCTGACAATCTAGACTAGCCATGCTACACAACTTTACTAAACACAGTCCCTGACAACCTAGACTAGCCATGCTAAACAACTGTACTACACACACAGCCCCTGACAACCTAGACAAGCCATGCTTAAATACTGTACTACATACACAGTTCCTGACAACCAAGACTAGCCATGCTACACTACTGTACTACACACACAGCCCCTGACAACCTAGACTAGCCATGCTACACTATTGTACTACACACACAGCCCCTGACAACCTAGAGTAGCCATGCTACACTACTGTACTACACACACAGCCTCTGAAAACCAAGACTAGCCATGCAACACTACTGTACTACACAGCCCCTGACAACCTAGACTAGCCATGCTACACTACTGTACTACATACACAGACCCTGACAACCTAGACTAGCCATGCTACACTATTAAACTACACACATAGCCCCTGACAACCAAGACTAGCCATGCTACACTACTGTACTACACACACAGCCCCTGACAACCTAGATAAGCCATGCTACACTACTGTACTACACAAACAGCCCCTGACAATCAAGACTAGCCATGCTACACAACTTTACTAAACACAGTCCCTGACAACCTAGACTAGCCATGCTAAACAACTGTACTACACACACAGCCCCTGACAACCTAGACAAGCCATGCTGAAATACTGTACTACATACACAGTTCCGACAACCAAGACTAGCCATGCTACACTACTGTACTACACACAAAGCCCCTGACAACCTAGACTAGCCATGCTACACTACTGTACTACACACACAGCCCCTGAAAACCTAGACTAGCCATGCTACACTACTGTACTAAACACACAGCATCTGACAACCTAGACTAGCCATGCTACACTATTGAACTACACACATAGCCCCTGACAACCTAGACTAGCCATGCTACCCTTCTGTACTACACAGCCCCTGACAACCTAGAGTAGCCATAATACACTACTGTATTACACACACAGCCTCTGACAACCTAGAGTAGCCATGCTACACTTCTGTACTACACAAACAGCCCCTGACAATCTAGACTAGCTATGCTATACTACTGTACTACACACAGCCCCTGACAACCAAGAGTAGCCATAATACACTACTGTACTACACACACAGCCTCTGACAACCTTGAGTAGCCATAATACAATACTGTACTACACACACAGCCCCTGACAACCTAGAGTAACCATGCTACACTACTGTACTACACACACAGGTTCTGACAACCTTGAGTAGCCATGCTTCACTACTGTACTACACACACAGCCCCTGACAATCTAGACTAGCCATGCTACACTATTGAACTACACACATAGCCCCTGACAACCTAGACTAGCCATGCTACCCTACTGTACAACACAGCCCCTGACAACCTAGAGTAGCCATAATACACTACTGTACTACACACACAGCCTCTGACAACCTAGAGAAGCAATAATACAATACTGTACTACACACACAGTCCCTGACAACCTAGAGTAGCCATGCTACACTATTGTACTACACACACAGCCCCTGACAACCTAGAGTAGCCATGCTACACTACTGTACTACACACACAGCCCCTGAAAACCAAGACTAGCCATGCAACACTACTGTACTACACAGCCCCTGACAACCTAGACTAGCCATGCTACACTACTGTACTACATACACAGACCCTGACAACCTAGACTAGCCATGCTACACTATTAAACTACACACATAGCCCCTGACAACCAAGACTAGCCATGCTACACTACTGTACTACACACACAGCCCCTGACAACCTAGATAAGCCATGCTACACTATTGTACTACACAAACAGCCCCTGACAATCTAGACTAGCCATGCTACACAACTTTACTAAACACAGTCCCTGACAACCTAGACTAGCCATGCTAAACAACTGTACTACACACACAGCCCCTGACAACCTAGACAAGCCATGCTTAAATACTGTACTACATACACAGTTCCTGACAACCAAGACTAGCCATGCTACACTACTGTACTACACACACAGCCCCTGACAACCTAGACTAGCCATGCTACACTACTGTACTACACACACAGCCCCTGAAAACCTAGACTAGCCATGCTACACTACTGTACTAAACACACAGCATCTGACAACCTAGACTAGCCATGCTACACTATTGAACTACACACATAGCCCCTGACAACCTAGACTAGCCATGCTACCCTACTGTACTACACAGCCCCTGACAACCTAGAGTAGCCATAATACACTACTGTATTACACACACAGCCTCTGGCAACCTAGAGTAGCCATGCTACACTACTGTTCTACACAAACAGCCCCTGACAATCTAGACTAGCCATGCTATACTACTGTACTACACACAGCCCCTGACGACCTTGACTAGCCATGCTACACTACTGTACTAAACACAGCCCCTATCAACCTTGACTAGCCATGCTACACTACTGTACTACACACACAGCCCTTGACAACGTAGACTAGCCATGCTACACTACTGTACTACACACAGCCCCTGACAACCTAGACTAGCTATGCTACACTACTGTACTACACACACAGCCCCTGCCAACCTAGACTTGCCATGCTTCATTACTGTACGACACACACAGCCCCTGACAACCTAGACAAGCCATGCTACACTACTGTACTACACACAGCCCCTGACAACCTAGACTAGCCATGCTACACTACTGTACTACACGGCGTCTGACAACCTAGACTAGCCATGCTACACTACTGTACTACACACACAGCCCCTGACAACCTAGACTAGCCATGCTACACTATTTAACTACACACATAGCCCCTGACAACCTAGACTAGCCATGCTACCCTACTGTACTACACAGCCCCTGACAACCTAGAGTAGCCATAAAACACTACTGTACTACACACACAGCCTCTGACAACCTTGAGTAGCCATGCTTCACTACTGTACTACACACACAGCCCCTTACAACCTAGAGTAACCATGCTACACTACTGTACTACACACACATCCCCTGACAACCAAGACTAGCCATGCTACACTACTGTACTACACACACAGCCCCTGACAACCTAGACTAGCCATACTACACTACTGTACTACACACGGCCCCTGACAACCTAGACTAGCCATGCTACATTTCTGTTCCCCACACACAGCCCCTGACAACTTAGAAAAGCCTCGCTACACTACTGTACTACACACACAGCCCCTGACAACCTAGACTAGCCATGCTTCACTACTGTACTACACACACAGCCCCTGACAACCAAGACTAGCCATGCTTCACTACTGTACTAAAAATCCCCTGACAACCTAGACTAGCCATACTACACTACTGTACAACACACGGCCCCTGACAACCTAGACTAGCCACGCTAAACTACTGTACTACACAAAAAGCCCCTACTAGCCATGCTACACTACTGACCTACACACACAGCCCCTGACAACCAAGACTACCCATGTTACAATACTGTACTACACAGCCCCTGACAACCTAGACTAGCCATGCAACACTACTGTACTACACACAGCCCCTGACAACCTAGTCCAGCCATGCAACACTACTGTACTACACAGACAGCCCCTGACAATCTAGACTAGCCATGCTACACTATTGAACTACACACATAGCCCCTGACAACCTAGACTAGCTATGCTACCCTACTGTACAACACAGCCCCTGACAACCTAGAGTAGCCATAATACACTACTGTACTACATACACAGCCTCTGACAACCTAGAGAAGCAAAAATACAATACTGTACTACACACACAGCCCCTGACAACCTAGACTAGCCATGCTACACTATTAAACTACACACATAGCCCCTGACAACCTAGACTAGCCATGCTACCCTACTGTACTACACAGCCCCCGACAACCTAGAGTAGCCATAATACACTACTGTACTACACACACAGCCTCTGACAACCTTGAGTAGCCATGCTTCACTACTGTACTACACACACAGCCCCTGACAACCTAGAGTAACCATGCTACACTACCGTACTACACACACAGCCCCTGACAACCAAGACTAGCCATGCTACACTACTGTACTACACACACAGCCCCTGACAACCTAGACTAGCCATGTTAAACTACTGTACTACACAGCCCCTGACAACCTAGACTAGCCATGCTAAACTACTGTACTACACACACAGCCCCTGACAACCAAGACTAGCCATGCTTCACTACTGTACTACACACGGCCCCTGACAACCTAGACAAGCCACGCTAAACTACTGTACTACACAAAAAGCCCCTACTAGCCATGCTTCACTACTGACCTACACACACAGCCCCTGACAACCAGGACTACCCATGTTACAATACTGTACTTCACAGCCCCTGACAACCTAGACTAGCCATGCTACACTTCTGTACTACATACACAGACCCTGACAACCTAGACTAGCCATGCTACACTATTAAACTACACACATAGCCCCTGACAACCAAGACTAGTTATGCTACACAACTTTACTAAACACAGTCCCTGACAACCTAGACTAGCCATGCTACACTACTGTACTACACACACAGCCCCTGAAAACCTAGAGTAGCCATAATACACTACTGTATTTTACACACAGCCTCTGTCAACCTAGAGTAGCCATGCTTCACTACTGTACTACACAAACAGCCCCTGACAATCAAGACTAGCCATGCTATACTACTGTACTACACACAGCCCCTGACGACCTTGACTAGCCATGCTACACTACTGTACTAAACACAGCCCCTGAAAACCTTGACTAGCCATGCTACACTACTGTACTACACACACAGCCCTTGACAACCTAGACTAGCCATGCTACACTACTGTACTACACACAGCCCCTGACAACCTAGACTAGCTATGCTACACTACTGTACTACACACACAGCCCCTGCCAACGTAGACTTGCCATGCTTCACTACTGTACGACACACACAGCCCCTGACAACCTAGACAAGCCATGCTACACTACTGTACTACACACAGCCCCTGACAACCTAGACTAGCCATGCTACACTACTGTACTACACGGCCCCTGACAACCTAGACTAGCCATGCTACACTACTGTACTACACACACAGCCCCTGACAACCTAGACTAGCCATGCTACACTATTAAACTACACACATAGCCTCTGACAACCTAGACTAGCCATGCTACCCTACTGTACTACACAGCCCCTGACAACCTAGAGTAGCCATCACACACTACTGTACTACACACACAGCCTCTGACAACCTTGAGTAGCATTAATACAATACTGTACTACACACACAGCCCCTGACAACCTAGAGTAACCATGCTACACTACTGTACTACACACACAGCCCCTGACAACCAAGACTAGCCATGCTTCAATACTGTACTACACACACAGCCCCTGACAACCTAGTCCAGCCATTCAACACTACTGTACTACACAGACAGCCCCTGACAATCTAGACTAGCCATGCTACCCTACTGTACTACACAGCCCCTGACAACCTAGAGTAGCCATAATACACTACTGTACTACACACACAGCCTCTTAAAACCTAGAGAAGCCATAATACACTACTGTACTACACACACAGCCCCTGACAACCTAGAGTAGCCATGCTACACTATTGTACTACACACACTGCCCCTGACAACCTAGAGTTGCCATGCTACACTACTGTACTACACATACAGCCCCTGACAACCAAGACTAGCCATGCTACACTACTGTACTACACACACAGCCCCTGAAAACCTAGACTAGCCATGCTACACTACTGTACTACACAGCCCCTGACAACCTAGACTAGCCATGCTACACTACTGTACTACACACACAGCCCCTGACAACCTAGACTAGCCATGTTAAACTACTGTACTACACAGCCCCTGACAACCTAGAGTAGCCATGCTACACTTCTGTTCCCCACACACAGCCCCTGACAACTTAGAGTAGCCACGCTACACTACTGTACTAAACACACAGCCCCTGACAACCTAGACTAGCCATGCTAAACTACTGTACTACACACACAGCCCCTGACAACCAAGACTAGCCATGCTTCACTACTGTACTACACACGGCCCCTGACAACCTAGACTAGCCACGCTAAACTACTGTACTACACAAAAAGCCCCTACTAGCCATGCTACACTACTGACCTACACACACAGCCCCTGACAACCAAGACTACCCATGTTACAATACTGTACTTCACAGCCCCTGACAACCTAGACTAGCCATGCAACACTACTGTACTACACACAGCCCCTGACAACCTTGTCCAGCCATGCAACACTACTGTACTACACACACAGCCCCTGACAATCTAGACTAGACATGCTACACTATTGAACTACACACAAAGCCCCTGACAACCTAGACTAGCCATGCTACCCTTCTGTACAACACAGCCCCTGACAACCTAGAGTAGCCATAATACACTACTGTACTACACACACAGCCTCTGACAACCTAGAGAAGCAATAATAGAATACTGTACTACACACACAGTCCCTGACAACCTAGAGTTGCCATGCTACACTATTGTACTACACACACAGCCCCTGACAACCTAGAGTAGCCATGCTACACTACTGTACTACACATACAGCCCCTGACAACCAAGACTAGCCATGCTACACTACTGTACTTCACACACAGCCCCTGAAAACCTAGACTAGCCATGCAACACAACTGTACTACACAGCCCCTGACAACCTAGACTAGCCATGCTACACTTCTGTACTACATACACAGACCCTGACAACCTAGACTAGCCATGCTACACTATTAAACTACACACATAGCCCCTGACAACCAAGACTAGTTATGCTACACAACTTTACTAAACACAGTCCCTGACAACCTAGACTAGCCATGCTAAACAACTGTACTACACACACAGCCCCTGACAACCTAGACTAGCCATGCTACACTACTGTACTACACACACAGCCCCTGAAAACCTAGAGTAGCCATAATACACTACTGTATTTTACACACAGCCTCTGTCAACCTAGAGTAGCCATGCTTCACTACTGTACTACACAAACAGCCCCTGACAATCTAGACTAGCCATGCTACACTACTGTACTAAACACAGCCCCTGAAAACCTTGACTAGCCATGCTACACTACTGTACTACACACAGCCCCTGACAACCTAGACTAGCCATGCTACACTACTGTACTACACGGCCCCTGACAACCTAGACTAGCCATGCTACACTACTGTACTACACACACAGCCCCTGACAACCTAGACTAGCCATGCTACACTATTAAACTACACACATAGCCCCTGACAACCTAGACTAGCCATGCTACCCTACTGTACTACACAGCCCCTGACAACCTAGAGTAGCCATAATACACTACTGTACTACACACACAGCCTCTGACAACCTTGAGTAGCAATAATACAATACTGTACTACACACACAGCCCCTGACAACCTAGAGTAACCATGCTACACTACTGTACTACACACACAGCCCCTGACAACCAAGACTAGCCATGCTTCAATACTGTACTACACACACAGCCCCTGACAATCTAGACTAGCCATGCTACCCTACTGTACTACACAGCCCCTGACAACCTAGAGTAGCCATAATACACTACTGTACTACACACACAGCCCCTGACAACCTAGAGTAGCCATGCTACACTATTGTACTACACACACAGCCCCTGACAACCTAGAGTTGCCATGCTACACTACTGTACTACACATACAGCCCCTGACAACCAAGACTAGCCATGCTTCACTACTGTACTACACACACAGCCCCTGAAAACCTAGACTAGCCATGCAACACTACTGTACTACACAGCCCCTGACAACCTAGACTAGCCATGCTACACTACTGTACTACACGCAGCCCCTGACAACCTAGACTAGCCATGCTACACTATTTAACTACACACATAGCCCCTGACAAACTAGACTAGCTATGCTACCATACTGTACTACACAGCAGGGACCTGAACCGAAATGATTAAAGGTTCTGGTTCCGGTTCCGGTTCCTAATTTTTTCAAATTAGGGTTCTGGTTCTGGTTCTGGTTTTACCTTTTTAAAGGTTCCGGTTTCGGTTCCGGTTCCATATTGTGAAGAGGGGTTCCGGTTCCGGTTCTGGTTCCTAATTTTTTCAAATAAGGGTTCTGATTCCGGCTTTAAGTTTAAAAAGGTTCCGGTTCCACTTGATAAATAAAGAGTTATTTTTTAAAATTTTGCTGTTGTACAGGTTCAAGTTTTAGTTGGTTTTAGTGACACTTAGTTTTGTTTTTCCATCTGCCAGGGACAGGTTTTTTTCCTCACATTGGGTTTCAAAGCACACGAAGCCAGTTGCATAAAAGATAGGGGTGTAACGAAGTCGTAATAATTTGTTTGATTCAATTTCTCTGCACCAGTAGAGTTTCAGAGTACTACTATGTACGGAGTAAAAAAGACAGGCTAGTCCATCTCTATAAGACAAAGCATGCACGACAAGGGATTAGTTTGTTTGAGGCTTTCAAGTAAAAAATGTAAAGAAATGGATTTATGGTTACACTCAGATGGGGACAGGCAAAGGGTTATTTAACACTAGACATAAAATTAACTATAAACTGGATAAACCAGCTTTTCAAAATTATAAAAGGGGGCCCACCTATGCGGGTTGTGAGCTTTATAGGGCATTGCCGGCGGATCTTCAAATCAAAAAGGACAAGAAATTCAAAATTGTGCTCAAGAATTTTCTATTTGCAAAATGTTTTTATACTGTAAAAGATTTTTTATTGTATAAGGTAGAGACAATGAAAAATTGTAGTGTAAATGTAAATATTATAGTACCTAAAAATGTTGCTATGGATACATAAGACGTATATGTTGTTTAAAATGCCTTGTGTTTTCCCCAAACAAAATCGTGGATACAAGATGAGTCAATGGATGTTTTCGGAACAAACCAGTGAAACATTTTTTTTCGTGTGGAAAAATTAAAAACAAAAAAGTTGTGAACATAAAAAGCAAATAATTTTAATCTAAATTTCTGAAATTTCAATATAACTTCGGAACCTTTATGGAATCTTTAAGGAACCGAAAAGAACCCATGATTTAATAAGGGTTCCGGTTCCGGTTCCGGTTCTTGGAAATTAATAATAACGGTTCTGGTTCCGGTTTCGGTTCCAAGAAAATACGGGTTTTTTCGGGTTCCGGTTCCGGCTTCGGTTCCGGTTCGGGTCCCTGCTACACAGCCCCTGACAACCTAGAGTAGCCATAATACACTACTGTACTACACACACAGCCTCTGACAACTTAGATTAGCCATGCTACACTTCTGTTCCTTACACACAGCCCCTGACAACTAAAGTAGCCATGCTACACTACTGTACTACACCCACAGCCCCTGACAACCTAGACTAGCCATGCTACACTACTGGACTACACACACAGCCCCTGACAACCAAGACTAGCCATGCTACACTACTGTACTACACACACAGCCCCTGACAACCTAGACTAGCCATGTTAAACTACTGTTCTACACAGCCCCTGACAGCCTAGAGTAGCCATGCTACACAACTGTACTACACACAGCCCCTGACAACCTAGACTAGCCATACTACACTACTGTACTACACACACAGCCCCTAACAACCAAGATTAGCCATGCTTTACTACTGTACTACACAGCCCCTGACAACCTAGAGTTGCCATAATACACTACTGTATTACACACACAGCCCCTGACAACCTAGACGAGCCATGCTACACTACTGTACTACACGGCCCCTGACAACCTTGACTAGCCATGCTACACTACTGTACTACACACACAGCCCTTGACAACCTAGACTAGCCATGCTACACTACTGTTCTACAAACAGCCCCTGACAACCTAGACTAGCTATGCTACACTACTGTACTTCACACACAGCCCCTGCCAACGAAGACTTGCCATGCTTCACTACTGTACGACACACACAGCCCCTGACAACCTAGACAAGCCATGCTTCACTACTCTACTACACACAGCCC
Source organism: Protonemura montana (assembly GCA_947568835.1). Taxonomy (NCBI): domain Eukaryota; kingdom Metazoa; phylum Arthropoda; class Insecta; order Plecoptera; family Nemouridae; genus Protonemura; species Protonemura montana. The sequence continues at coordinate 21,375,576 of OX387604.1, read as the reverse complement.
CTGACAACCTAGACGAGCCATGCTACACTACTGTACTACACGGCCCCTGACAACCTTGACTAGCCATGCTACACTACTGTACTACACACACAGCCCCTGACAACCTAGACTAGCCATGCTACACTATTAAGCTACACACATAGCCCCTGACAACCTAGACTAGCCATGCTACACTACTGTACTACACACACAGTCCCTGACAACCTAGACTAGCCATGCTACACTATTGAACTACACACACAGCCCCTGACAACCTAGAGTTGCCATAATACACTACTGTATTACACACACAGCCTCTGACAACCTAGAGTAGCCATGCTACACTACTCTACTACACACAGCCCCTGACAACCTAGACGAGCCATGCTACACTACTGTACTACACGGCCCCTGACAACCTTGACTAGCCATGCTACACTACTGTACTACACACACAGCCCCTGACAACCTAGACTAGCCATGCTACACTATTAAGCTACAAACATAGCCCCTGACAACCTAGACTAGCCATGCTACCCTACTGTACTACATACAGCCCCTGACAACCTAGACTAGCCATGCTACACTACTGTACTACACACAGCCCCTGACAACCTAGACTAGCCATGCTACACTACTGTACTACACACAGCCCCTGACAACCTAGACTAGCCATGCAACACTACTGTACTACACAGCCCCTGACAACCTAGACTAGCCATGCTACACTACTGTACTACACACACAGCCCCTGACAACCTAGACTAGCCATGCTACACTATTGAACTACACACATAGCCCCTGACAACCTAGACTAGCTATGCTAACCTACTGTACTACACAGCCCCTGACAACCTAGAGTAGCCATGCTAAACTACTGTACTACACACACAGCCCCTGACAACCTAGAGTAGCCATGCTACACTACTGTACTACACACACAGCCCCTGACAACCTAGAGTAACAATGCTACACAACTGTACTACACACACAGCCCCTGACAACCTAGACTAGCCATGCTTAACAACTGTACTACACACACAGCCCCTGACAACCTAGACTAGCCATGCTTAAATACTGTACTTCACACACAGTTCCTGTCTACCAAGATTAGCCATGCTACACTACTGTACTACACACACAGCCCCTGACATCCTAGACTTGCCATGCTACACTACTGTACTACACAGCCCCTTACAACCTAGAGTAGCCATAAAACACTACTGTACTACACACACAGCCCCTGACAACCTAGAGTAGCCATGATACACTACTGTACTATACACACAGCAACTGACAACCATGACTTGCCATGCTCCACTTCTGTACTACACAGACAGCTCCTGACAACCTAGACTAGCTATGTTAAACTACTGTACTACACAGCCCCTGACAACCTAGAGTAGCTATGCTACACTATTGTACTACACACACAGCCCCTGACAACCTAGAGTAGCCATGCTACACTACTGTACTACACATACAGCCCCTGACAACCAAGACTAGCCATGCTACACTACTGTACTTCACACACAGCCCCTGAAAACCTAGACTAGCCATGCAACACTACTGTACTACACAGCCCCTGACAACCTAGACTAGCCATGCTACACTACTGTACTACATTCACAGACCCTGACAACCTAGACTAGCCATGCTACACTATTAAACTACACAAATAGCCCCTGACAACCAAGACTAGCCATGCTACACTACTGTACTACACACACAGCCCCTGACAAACTAGATAAGCCATGCTACACTACTGTACTACACAAACAGGCCCTGACAATCTAGACTAGCCATGCTACACAACTTTACTAAACACAGTCCCTGACAACCTAGACTAGCTATGCTTAACTACTGTACTACACACACAGCCCCTGACAACCTAGACAAGCTATGCTTAAATACTGTACTACATACACAGTTCCTGACAACCAAGACTAGCCATGCTACACTTCTGTACTACACACACAGCCCCTGACAACCTAGACTAGCCATGCTACACTACTGTACTACACACACAGCCCCTAAAAACCTAGACTAGCCATGCTTCACTACTGTACTTCACACACAGCCCCTGACAACCTAGACTAGCCATGCTACACTATTGAACTACACACATAGCCCCTGACAACCTAGACTAGCCATGCTACCCTATTGTACTACACAGCCCCTGACATTCTAGAGTAGCCATAATACACTACTGTATTACACACACAGCCTCTGACAACCTAGAGTAGCCATGCTACACTACTGTACTACACAAACAGCCCCTGACAATCTAGACTAGCCATGCTATACTACTGTACTACACACAGCCCCTGACGACCTTGACTAGCCATGCTACCCTACTGTACTAAACAAAGCCCCTGAAAACCTTGACTAGCCATGCTACACTACTGTACTACACACACAGCCCTTGACAACCTAGACTAGCCATGCTACACTACTGTACTACAAACAGCCCCTGATAACCTAGACAAGCTATGCTACACTACTGTACTTCACACACAGCCCCTGCCAACGTAGACTTGCCATGCTTCACTACTGTACGACACACACAGCCCCTGACAACCTAGACAAGCCATGCTACACTACTCTACTACACACAGCCCCTGACAACCTAGACGAGCCATGCTACACTACTGTACTACACGGCCCCTGACAACCTAGAATAGCCATGCTACACTACTGTACTACACACACAGCCCCTGACAACCTAGACTAGCCATGCTACACTATTAAGATACACACATAGCCCCTGACAACCTAGACTAGCCATGCTACCCTACTGTACTACACAGCCCCTGACAACCTAGAGTAGCCATAATACACTACTGTAGTACACACACACCCTCTGACAACCTTGAGTAGCCATGCTTCACTACTGTACTACACACACAGCCCCTGACAACCTAGAGTAACCATGCTACACTACTGTACTACACACACAGCCCCTGACAACCAAGACTAGCCATGCTTCAATACTGTACTACACACACAGCCCCTGACAACCTAGAGTAACCATGCTACACTACTGTACTACACACACAGCCCCTGACAACCAAGACTAGCCATGCTTCAATACTGTATTACACACACAGCCCCAGACAACCTAGTCCAGCCATGCAACACTACTGTACTACACAGACAGCCCCTGACAATCTAGATTAGCCATGCTACCCTTCTGTACTACACAGCCCCTGACAACCTAGAGTAGCCATAATACACTACTGTACTACACACACAGCCACTGACAAACTAGAGAAGCCATAATACAATACTGTACTACACACACAGCCCCTGACAACCTAGAGTAGCCATGCTACACTATTGTACTACACACACAGCCCCTGACAACCTAGAGTAGCCATGCTACACTACTGTACTACACATACAGCCCCTGACAACCAAGACTAGCCATGCTACACTTTTGTACTTCACACACAGCCCCTGAAAACCAAGACTAGCCATGCTACACTACTGTACTACACACACAGCCCCTGACAACCTAGATAAGCCATGCTACACTACTGTACTACACAAACAGCCCCTGACAATCAAGTCTAGCCATGCTACACAACTTTACTAAACACAGTCCCTGACAACCTAGACTAGCTATGCTAAACAACTGTACTACACACACAGCCCCTGACAACCTAGACTAGCCATGCTACACTACTGTACTACACACACAGCCCCTGAAAACCTAGACTAGCCATGCTACACTATTGAACTACACACATAGCCCCTGACAACCTAGACTAGCCATGCTACCCTACTGTACTACACAGCCCCTGACAACCTAGAGTTGCCATAATACACTACTGTATTACACACACAGCCTCTGACAACCTAGAGTAGCCATGCTACACTACTGTACTACACAAACAGCCCCTGACAATCTAGACTTGCCATGCTATACTACTGTACTAAACAAAGCCCCTGAAAACCTTGACTAGCCATGCTACACTACTGTACTACACACACAGCCCTTGACAACCTAGACTAGCCATGCTACACTACTGTACTAAAAACAGCCCCTGACAACCTAGACTAGATATGCTACACTACTGAACTTCACACACAGCCCCTGCCAACGTAGACTTGCCATGCTTCACTACTGTACGACACACACAGCCCCTGACAACCTAAACAAGCCATGCTACACTACTCTACTACACACAGCCCCTGACAACCTAGACGAGCCATGCTACACTACTGTACTACACGGCCCCTGACAACCTAGACTAGCCATGCTACACTACTGTACTACACACATAGCCCCTGACAACCTAGACTAGCCATGCTACCCTACTGTACTACACAGCCCCTGACAACCTAGAGTAGCCATAATACACTACTGTACTACACACACAGCCTCTGACAACCTTGAGTAGCCATGCTTCACTACTGTACTACACACACAGCTCCTGACAACCTAGAGTAGCCATAATACACTACTGTTCAACACAAACAGCCCCTGACAATCTAGACTAGCCATGCTACACTACTGTACTACATACAGCCCCTGACGACCTTGACTAGCCATGCTACACTACTGTACTAAACACAGCCCCTGACAACCTAGACAAGCAATGCTTCACTACTGTACTACACACACAGCCCTTGACAACCTAGACTAGCCATGCTACACTACTGTACTACACACAGCCCCTGACAACCCAGACTAGCCATGCTACACTACTGTACTAAACACACAGTTCTGCCAACCTAGACTTGCCATGCTTCACTACTGTACGACACACACAGCCCCTGACAACCTAGACTAGCCATGCTACACTACTGTTCTACACACAGCCCCTGACAACCTAGACTAGCCATGCTACACTACTGTACTACACACACAGCCCCTGACAACCTAGACTAGCCATGCTACACTATTGAACTACACACATAGCCCCTGACAACCTAGAGTAGCCATGCTACACTACTGTACTACACATACAGCCCCTGACAACCAAGACTAGCCATGCTACACTTTTGTACTTCACACACAGCCCCTGAAAACCAAGACTAGCCATGCTACACTACTGTACTACACACACAGCCCCTGACAACCTAGATAAGCCATGCTACACTACTGTACTACACAAACAGCCCCTGACAATCTAGTCTAGCCATGCTACACAACTTTACTAAACACAGGCCCTGACAACCCAGACTAGCTATGCTAAACAACTGTACTACACACACAGCCCCTGACAACCTAGACTAGCCATGCTACACTACTGTACTACACACACAGCCCCTGAAAACCTAGACTAGCCATGCTACACTATTGAACTACACACATAGCCCCTGACAACCTAGACTAGCCATGCTACCCTACTGTACTACACAGCCCCTGACAACCTAGAGTTGCCATAATACACTACTGTATTACACACACAGCCTCTGACAACCTAGAGTAGCCATGCTACACTACTGTACTACACAAACAGCCCCTGACAATCTAGACTTGCCATGCTATACTACTGTACTAAACAAAGCCCCTGAAAACCTTGACTAGCCATGCTACACTACTGTACTACACACACAGCCCTTGACAACCTAGACTAGCCATGCTACACTACTGTACTAAAAACAGCCCCTGACAACCTAGACTAGATATGCTACACTACTGAACTTCACACACAGCCCCTGCCAACGTAGACTTGCCATGCTTCACTACTGTACGACACACACAGCCCCTGACAACCTAGACAAGCCATGCTACACTACTCTACTACACACAGCCCCTGACAACCTAGACGAGCCATGCTACACTACTGTACTACACGGCCCCTGACAACCTAGACTAGCCATGCTACACTACTGTACTACACACATAGCCCCTGACAACCTAGACGAGCCATGCTACACTACTGTACTACACGGCCCCTGACAACCTTGACTAGCCATGCTACACTACTGTACTACACACACATCCCTTGACAACCTAGACTAGCCATGCTACACTACTGTTCTACAAACAGCCCCTGACAACCTAGACTAGCTATGCTACACTACTGTACTTCACACACAGCCCCTGCCAACGAAGACTTGCCATGCTTCACTACTGTACGACACACACAGCCCCTGACAACCTAGACAAGCCATGCTTCACTACTCTACTACACACAGCCCCTGACAACCTAGACGAGCCATGCTACACTACTGTACTACACGGCCCCTGACAACCTTGACTAGCCATGCTACACTACTGTACTACACACACAGCCCCTGACAACCTAGACTAGCCATGCTACACTATTAAGCTACACACATAGCCCCTGACAACCTAGACTAGCCATGCTACACTACTGTACTACACACACAGTCCCTGACAACCTAGACTAGCCATGCTACACTATTGAACTACACACACAGCCCCTGACAACCTAGAGTTGCCATAATACACTACTGTATTACACACACAGCCTCTGACAACCTAGAGTAGCCATGCTACACTACTCTACTACACACAGCCCCTGACAACCTAGACGAGCCATGCTACACTACTGTACTACACGGCCCCTGACAACCTTGACTAGCCATGCTACACTACTGTACTACACACACAGCCCCTGACAACCTAGACTAGCCATGCTACACTATTAAGCTACAAACATAGCCCCTGACAACCTAGACTAGCCATGCTACCCTACTGTACTACATACAGCCCCTGACAACCTAGACTAGCCATGCTACACTACTGTTCTACACACACAGTTCTGCCAACCTAGACTTGCCATGCTACACTACTGTACTACACACAGCCCCTGACAACCTAGACTAGCCATGCTAAACTACTGTACTACACACACAGTTCTGCCAACCTAGACTTGCCATGCTTCACTACTGTACGACACACACAGCCCCTGACAACCTAGACTAGCCATGCTACACTGCTGTACTACACACAGCCCCTGACAACCTAGACTAGCCATGCAACACTACTGTACTACACAGCCCCTGACAACCTAGACTAGCCATGCTACACTACTGTACTACACACACAGCCCCTGACAACCTAGACTAGCCATGCTACACTATTGAACTACACACATAGCCCCTGACAACCTAGACTAGCTATGCTAACCTACTGTACTACACAGCCCCTGACAACCTAGAGTAGCCATGCTACACTACTGTACTACACACACAGCCCCTGACAACCTAGAGTAACAATGCTACACAACTGTACTACACACACAGCCCCTGACAACCTAGACTAGCCATGCTTAACAACTGTACTACACACACAGCCCCTGACAACCTAGACTAGCCATGCTTAAATACTGTACTTCACACACAGTTCCTGTCTACCAAGATTAGCCATGCTACACTACTGTACTACACACACAGCCCCTGACATCCTAGACTTGCCATGCTACACTACTGTACTACACAGCCCCTTACAACCTAGAGTAGCCATAAAACACTACTGTACTACACACACAGCCCCTGACAACCTAGAGTAGCCATGATACACTACTGTACTATACACACAGCAACTGACAACCATGACTTGCCATGCTCCACTTCTGTACTACACAGACAGCTCCTGACAACCTAGACTAGCTATGTTAAACTACTGTACTACACAGCCCCTGACAACCTAGAGTAGCTATGCTACACTATTGTACTACACACACAGCCCCTGACAACCTAGAGTAGCCATGCTACACTACTGTACTACACATACAGCCCCTGACAACCAAGACTAGCCATGCTACACTACTGTACTTCACACACAGCCCCTGAAAACCTAGACTAGCCATGCAACACTACTGTACTACACAGCCCCTGACAACCTAGACTAGCCATGCTACACTACTGTACTACAAACACAGCCCCTGACAACCTAGACAAGCAATGCTTCACTACTGTACTACACACACAGCCCTTGACAACCTAGACTAGCCATGCTACACTACTGTACTACACACAGCCCCTGACAACCCAGACTAGCCATGCTACACTACTGTACTAAACACACAGTTCTGCCAACCTAGACTTGCCATGCTTCACTACTGTACGACACACACAGCCCCTGACAACCTAGACTAGCCATGCTACACTACTGTTCTACACACAGCCCCTGACAACCTAGACTAGCCATGCTACACTACTGTACTACACACACAGCCCCTGACAACCTAGACTAGCCATGCTACACTATTGAACTACACACATAGCCCCTGACAACCTAGAGTAGCCATGCTACACTACTGTACTACACATACAGCCCCTGACAACCAAGACTAGCCATGCTACACTTTTGTACTTCACACACAGCCCCTGAAAACCAAGACTAGCCATGCTACACTACTGTACTACACACACAGCCCCTGACAACCTAGATAAGCCATGCTACACTACTGTACTACACAAACAGCCCCTGACAATCTAGTCTAGCCATGCTACACAACTTTACTAAACACAGGCCCTGACAACCCAGACTAGCTATGCTAAACAACTGTACTACACACACAGCCCCTGACAACCTAGACTAGCCATGCTACACTACTGTACTACACACACAGCCCCTGAAAACCTAGACTAGCCATGCTACACTATTGAACTACACACATAGCCCCTGACAACCTAGACTAGCCATGCTACCCTACTGTACTACACAGCCCCTGACAACCTAGAGTTGCCATAATACACTACTGTATTACACACACAGCCTCTGACAACCTAGAGTAGCCATGCTACACTACTGTACTACACAAACAGCCCCTGACAATCTAGACTTGCCATGCTATACTACTGTACTAAACAAAGCCCCTGAAAACCTTGACTAGCCATGCTACACTACTGTACTACACACACAGCCCTTGACAACCTAGACTAGCCATGCTACACTACTGTACTAAAAACAGCCCCTGACAACCTAGACTAGATATGCTACACTACTGAACTTCACACACAGCCCCTGCCAACGTAGACTTGCCATGCTTCACTACTGTACGACACACACAGCCCCTGACAACCTAGACAAGCCATGCTACACTACTCTACTACACACAGCCCCTGACAACCTAGACGAGCCATGCTACACTACTGTACTACACGGCCCCTGACAACCTAGACTAGCCATGCTACACTACTGTACTACACACATAGCCCCTGACAACCTAGACGAGCCATGCTACACTACTGTACTACACGGCCCCTGACAACCTTGACTAGCCATGCTACACTACTGTACTACACACACAGCCCTTGACAACCTAGACTAGCCATGCTACACTACTGTTCTACAAACAGCCCCTGACAACCTAGACTAGCTATGCTACACTACTGTACTTCACACACAGCCCCTGCCAACGAAGACTTGCCATGCTTCACTACTGTACGACACACACAGCCCCTGACAACCTAGACAAGCCATGCTTCACTACTCTACTACACACAGCCCCTGACAACCTAGACGAGCCATGCTACACTACTGTACTACACGGCCCCTGACAACCTTGACTAGCCATGCTACACTACTGTACTACACACACAGCCCCTGACAACCTAGACTAGCCATGCTACACTATTAAGCTACACACATAGCCCCTGACAACCTAGACTAGCCATGCTACACTACTGTACTACACACACAGTCCCTGACAACCTAGACTAGCCATGCTACACTATTGAACTACACACACAGCCCCTGACAACCTAGAGTTGCCATAATACACTACTGTATTACACACACAGCCTCTGACAACCTAGAGTAGCCATGCTACACTACTCTACTACACACAGCCCCTGACAACCTAGACGAGCCATGCTACACTACTGTACTACACGGCCCCTGACAACCTTGACTAGCCATGCTACACTACTGTACTACACACACAGCCCCTGACAACCTAGACTAGCCATGCTACACTATTAAGCTACAAACATAGCCCCTGACAACCTAGACTAGCCATGCTACCCTACTGTACTACATACAGCCCCTGACAACCTAGACTAGCCATGCTACACTACTGTTCTACACACACAGTTCTGCCAACCTAGACTTGCCATGCTACACTACTGTACTACACACAGCCCCTGACAACCTAGACTAGCCATGCTAAACTACTGTACTACACACACAGTTCTGCCAACCTAGACTTGCCATGCTTCACTACTGTACGACACACACAGCCCCTGACAACCTAGACTAGCCATGCTACACTGCTGTACTACACACAGCCCCTGACAACCTAGACTAGCCATGCAACACTACTGTACTACACAGCCCCTGACAACCTAGACTAGCCATGCTACACTACTGTACTACACACACAGCCCCTGACAACCTAGACTAGCCATGCTACACTATTGAACTACACACATAGCCCCTGACAACCTAGACTAGCTATGCTAACCTACTGTACTACACAGCCCCTGACAACCTAGAGTAGCCATGCTACACTACTGTACTACACACACAGCCCCTGACAACCTAGAGTAACAATGCTACACAACTGTACTACACACACAGCCCCTGACAACCTAGACTAGCCATGCTTAACAACTGTACTACACACACAGCCCCTGACAACCTAGACTAGCCATGCTTAAATACTGTACTTCACACACAGTTCCTGTCTACCAAGATTAGCCATGCTACACTACTGTACTACACACACAGCCCCTGACATCCTAGACTTGCCATGCTACACTACTGTACTACACAGCCCCTTACAACCTAGAGTAGCCATAAAACACTACTGTACTACACACACAGCCCCTGACAACCTAGAGTAGCCATGATACACTACTGTACTATACACACAGCAACTGACAACCATGACTTGCCATGCTCCACTTCTGTACTACACAGACAGCTCCTGACAACCTAGACTAGCTATGTTAAACTACTGTACTACACAGCCCCTGACAACCTAGAGTAGCTATGCTACACTATTGTACTACACACACAGCCCCTGACAACCTAGAGTAGCCATGCTACACTACTGTACTACACATACAGCCCCTGACAACCAAGACTAGCCATGCTACACTACTGTACTTCACACACAGCCCCTGAAAACCTAGACTAGCCATGCAACACTACTGTACTACACAGCCCCTGACAACCTAGACTAGCCATGCTACACTACTGTACTACAAACACAGACCCTGACAACCTAGACTAGCCATGCTACACTATTAAACTACACACATAGCCCCTGACAACCAAGACTAGCCATGCTACACTACTGTACTACACACACAGCCCCTGACAAACTAGATAAGCCATGCTACACTACTGTACTACACAAACAGGCCCTGACAATCTAGACTAGCCATGCTACACAACTTTACTAAACACAGTCCCTGACAACCTAGACTAGCTATGCTTAACTACTGTACTACACACACAGCCCCTGACAACCTAGACAAGCTATGCTTAAATACTGTACTACATACACAGTTCCTGACAACCAAGACTAGCCATGCTACACTTCTGTACTACACACACAGCCCCTGACAACCTAGACTAGCCATGCTACACTACTGTACTACACACACAGCCCCTAAAAACCTAGACTAGCCATGCTTCACTACTGTACTTCACACACAGCCCCTGACAACCAAGACTAGCCATGCTACACTACTGTACTACACAAACAGCCCCTGACAATCTAGACTAGCCATGCTATACTACTGTACTAAACAAAGCCCCTGAAAACCTTGACTAGCCATGCTACACTACTGTACTACACACACAGCCCTTGACATTCAGACTAGCCATGCTACACTACTGTACTACAAACAGCCCCTGACAACCTAGACAAGCTATGCTACACTACTGTACTTCACACACAGCCCCTGCCAACGTAGACTTGCCATGCTTCACTACTGTACGACACACACAGCCCCTGACAACCTAGACAAGCCATGCTACACTACTCTACTACACACAGCCCCTGACAACCTAGACGAGCCATGCTACACTACTGTACTACACGGCCCCTGACAACCTAGAATAGCCATGCTACACTACTGTACTACACACACAGCCCCTGACAACCTAGACTAGCCATGCTACACTATTAAGATACACACATAGCCCCTGACAACCTAGACTAGCCATGCTACCCTACTGTACTACACAGCCCCTGACAACCTAGAGTAGCCATAATACACTACTGTACTACAAACACAGCCCCTGACAACCTAGACAAGCAATGCTTCACTACTGTACTACACACACAGCCCTTGACAACCTAGACTAGCCATGCTACACTACTGTACTACACACAGCCCCTGACAACCCAGACTAGCCATGCTACACTACTGTACTAAACACACAGTTCTGCCAACCTAGACTTGCCATGCTTCACTACTGTACGACACACACAGCCCCTGACAACCTAGACTAGCCATGCTACACTACTGTTCTACACACAGCCCCTGACAACCTAGACTAGCCATGCTACACTACTGTACTACACACACAGCCCCTGACAACCTAGACTAGCCATGCTACACTATTGAACTACACACATAGCCCCTGACAACCTAGAGTAGCCATGCTACACTACTGTACTACACATACAGCCCCTGACAACCAAGACTAGCCATGCTACACTTTTGTACTTCACACACAGCCCCTGAAAACCAAGACTAGCCATGCTACACTACTGTACTACACACACAGCCCCTGACAACCTAGATAAGCCATGCTACACTACTGTACTACACAAACAGCCCCTGACAATCTAGTCTAGCCATGCTACACAACTTTACTAAACACAGGCCCTGACAACCCAGACTAGCTATGCTAAACAACTGTACTACACACACAGCCCCTGACAACCTAGACTAGCCATGCTACACTACTGTACTACACACACAGCCCCTGAAAACCTAGACTAGCCATGCTACACTATTGAACTACACACATAGCCCCTGACAACCTAGACTAGCCATGCTACCCTACTGTACTACACAGCCCCTGACAACCTAGAGTTGCCATAATACACTACTGTATTACACACACAGCCTCTGACAACCTAGAGTAGCCATGCTACACTACTGTACTACACAAACAGCCCCTGACAATCTAGACTTGCCATGCTATACTACTGTACTAAACAAAGCCCCTGAAAACCTTGACTAGCCATGCTACACTACTGTACTACACACACAGCCCTTGACAACCTAGACTAGCCATGCTACACTACTGTACTAAAAACAGCCCCTGACAACCTAGACTAGATATGCTACACTACTGAACTTCACACACAGCCCCTGCCAACGTAGACTTGCCATGCTTCACTACTGTACGACACACACAGCCCCTGACAACCTAGACAAGCCATGCTACACTACTCTACTACACACAGCCCCTGACAACCTAGACGAGCCATGCTACACTACTGTACTACACGGCCCCTGACAACCTAGACTAGCCATGCTACACTACTGTACTACACACATAGCCCCTGACAACCTAGACGAGCCATGCTACACTACTGTACTACACGGCCCCTGACAACCTTGACTAGCCATGCTACACTACTGTACTACACACACAGCCCTTGACAACCTAGACTAGCCATGCTACACTACTGTTCTACAAACAGCCCCTGACAACCTAGACTAGCTATGCTACACTACTGTACTTCACACACAGCCCCTGCCAACGAAGACTTGCCATGCTTCACTACTGTACGACACACACAGCCCCTGACAACCTAGACAAGCCATGCTTCACTACTCTACTACACACAGCCCCTGACAACCTAGACGAGCCATGCTACACTACTGTACTACACGGCCCCTGACAACCTTGACTAGCCATGCTACACTACTGTACTACACACACAGCCCCTGACAACCTAGACTAGCCATGCTACACTATTAAGCTACACACATAGCCCCTGACAACCTAGACTAGCCATGCTACACTACTGTACTACACACACAGTCCCTGACAACCTAGACTAGCCATGCTACACTATTGAACTACACACACAGCCCCTGACAACCTAGAGTTGCCATAATACACTACTGTATTACACACACAGCCTCTGACAACCTAGAGTAGCCATGCTACACTACTCTACTACACACAGCCCCTGACAACCTAGACGAGCCATGCTACACTACTGTACTACACGGCCCCTGACAACCTTGACTAGCCATGCTACACTACTGTACTACACACACAGCCCCTGACAACCTAGACTAGCCATGCTACACTATTAAGCTACAAACATAGCCCCTGACAACCTAGACTAGCCATGCTACCCTACTGTACTACATACAGCCCCTGACAACCTAGACTAGCCATGCTACACTACTGTTCTACACACACAGTTCTGCCAACCTAGACTTGCCATGCTACACTACTGTACTACACACAGCCCCTGACAACCTAGACTAGCCATGCTAAACTACTGTACTACACACACAGTTCTGCCAACCTAGACTTGCCATGCTTCACTACTGTACGACACACACAGCCCCTGACAACCTAGACTAGCCATGCTACACTGCTGTACTACACACAGCCCCTGACAACCTAGACTAGCCATGCAACACTACTGTACTACACAGCCCCTGACAACCTAGACTAGCCATGCTACACTACTGTACTACACACACAGCCCCTGACAACCTAGACTAGCCATGCTACACTATTGAACTACACACATAGCCCCTGACAACCTAGACTAGCTATGCTAACCTACTGTACTACACAGCCCCTGACAACCTAGAGTAGCCATGCTACACTACTGTACTACACACACAGCCCCTGACAACCTAGAGTAACAATGCTACACAACTGTACTACACACACAGCCCCTGACAACCTAGACTAGCCATGCTTAACAACTGTACTACACACACAGCCCCTGACAACCTAGACTAGCCATGCTTAAATACTGTACTTCACACACAGTTCCTGTCTACCAAGATTAGCCATGCTACACTACTGTACTACACACACAGCCCCTGACATCCTAGACTTGCCATGCTACACTACTGTACTACACAGCCCCTTACAACCTAGAGTAGCCATAAAACACTACTGTACTACACACACAGCCCCTGACAACCTAGAGTAGCCATGATACACTACTGTACTATACACACAGCAACTGACAACCATGACTTGCCATGCTCCACTTCTGTACTACACAGACAGCTCCTGACAACCTAGACTAGCTATGTTAAACTACTGTACTACACAGCCCCTGACAACCTAGAGTAGCTATGCTACACTATTGTACTACACACACAGCCCCTGACAACCTAGAGTAGCCATGCTACACTACTGTACTACACATACAGCCCCTGACAACCAAGACTAGCCATGCTACACTACTGTACTTCACACACAGCCCCTGAAAACCTAGACTAGCCATGCAACACTACTGTACTACACAGCCCCTGACAACCTAGACTAGCCATGCTACACTACTGTACTACAAACACAGACCCTGACAACCTAGACTAGCCATGCTACACTATTAAACTACACACATAGCCCCTGACAACCAAGACTAGCCATGCTACACTACTGTACTACACACACAGCCCCTGACAAACTAGATAAGCCATGCTACACTACTGTACTACACAAACAGGCCCTGACAATCTAGACTAGCCATGCTACACAACTTTACTAAACACAGTCACTGACAACCTAGACTAGCTATGCTTAACTACTGTACTACACACACAGCCCCTGACAACCTAGACAAGCTATGCTTAAATACTGTACTACATACACAGTTCCTGACAACCAAGACTAGCCATGCTACACTTCTGTACTACACACACAGCCCCTGACAACCTAGACTAGCCATGCTACACTACTGTACTACACACACAGCCCCTAAAAACCTAGACTAGCCATGCTTCACTACTGTACTTCACACACAGCCCCTGACAACCAAGACTAGCCATGCTACACTATTGAACTACACACATAGCCCCTGACAACCTAGACTAGCCATGCTACCCTATTGTACTACACAGCCCCTGACATTCTAGAGTAGCCATAATACACTACTGTATTACACACACAGCCTCTGACAACCTAGAGTAGCCATGCTACACTACTGTACTACACAAACAGCCCCTGACAATCTAGACTAGCCATGCTATACTACTGTACTACACACAGCCCCTGACGACCTTGACTAGCCATGCTACCCTACTGTACTAAACAAAGCCCCTGAAAACCTAGAGTAGCCATGCTACACTACTGTACTACACATACAGCCCCTGACAACCAAGACTAGCCATGCTACACTTTTGTACTTCACACACAGCCCCTGAAAACCAAGACTAGCCATGCTACACTACTGTACTACACACACAGCCCCTGACAACCTAGATAAGCCATGCTACACTACTGTACTACACAAACAGCCCCTGACAATCTAGTCTAGCCATGCTACACAACTTTACTAAACACAGTCCCTGACAACCTAGACTAGCTATGCTAAACAACTGTACTACACACACAGCCCCTGACAACCTAGACTAGCCATGCTACACTACTGTACTACACACACAGCCCCTGACAACCTAGACTAGCCATGCTACACTATTAAGATACACACATAGCCCCTGACAACCTAGACTAGCCATGCTACCCTACTGTACTACACAGCCCCTGACAACCTAGAGTAGCCATAATACACTACTGTAGTACACACACACCCTCTGACAACCTTGAGTAGCCATGCTTCACTACTGTACTACACACACAGCCCCTGACAACCTAGAGTAACCATGCTACACTACTGTACTACACACACAGCCCCTGACAACCAAGACTAGCCATGCTTCAATACTGTACTACACACACAGCCCCTGACAACCTAGAGTAACCATGCTACACTACTGTACTACACACACAGCCCCTGACAACCAAGACTAGCCATGCTTCAATACTGTATTACACACACAGCCCCAGACAACCTAGTCCAGCCATGCAACACTACTGTACTACACAGACAGCCCCTGACAATCTAGATTAGCCATGCTACCCTTCTGTACAACACAGCCCCTGACAACCTAGAGTAGCCATAATACACTACTGTACTACACACACAGCCACTGACAAACTACAGAAGCCATAATAAAATACTGTACTACACACACAGCCCCTGACAACCAAGACTAGCCATGCTACACTTTTGTACTTCACACACAGCCCCTGAAAACCAAGACTAGCCATGCTACACTACTGTACTACACACACAGCCCCTGACAACCTAGATAAGCCATGCTACACTACTGTACTACACAAACAGCCCCTGACAATCTAGTCTAGCCATGCTACACAACTTTACTAAACACAGTCCCTGACAACCTAGACTAGCTATGCTAAACAACTGTACTACACACACAGCCCCTGACAACCTAGACTAGCCATGCTACACTACTGTACTACACACACAGCCCCTGAAAACCTAGACTAGCCATGCTACACTATTGAACTACACACATAGCCCCTGACAACCTAGACTAGCCATGCTACCCTACTGTACTACACAGCCCCTGACAACCTAGAGTTGCCATAATACACTACTGTATTACACACACAGCCTCTGACAACCAAGAGTAGCCATGCTACACTACTGTACTACACAAACAGCCCCTGACAATCTAGACTTGCCATGCTATACTACTGTACTAAACAAAGCCCCTGAAAACCTTGACTAGCCATGCTACACTACTGTACTACACACACAGCCCTTGACAACCTAGACTAGCCATGCTACACTACTGTACTAAAAACAGCCCCTGACAACCTAGACTAGATATGCTACACTACTGAACTTCACACACAGCCCCTGCCAACGTAGACTTGCCATGCTTCACTACTGTACGACACACACAGCCCCTGACAACCTAGACAAGCCATGCTACACTACTCTACTACACACAGCCCCTGACAACCTAGACGAGCCATGCTACACTACTGTACTACACGGCCCCTGACAACCTAGACTAGCCATGCTACACTACTGTACTACACACATAGCCCCTGACAACCTAGACTAGCCATGCTACCCTACTGTACTACACAGCCCCTGACAACCTAGAGTAGCCATAATACACTACTGTACTACACACACAGCCTCTGACAACCTTGAGTAGCCATGCTTCACTACTGTACTACACACACAGCTCCTGACAACCTAGAGTAGCCATAATACACTACTGTTCAACACAAACAGCCCCTGACAATCTAGACTAGCCATGCTACACTACTGTACTACATACAGCCCCTGACGACCTTGACTAGCCATGCTACACTACTGTACTAAACACAGCCCCTGACAACCTAGACAAGCAATGCTTCACTACTGTACTACACACACAGCCCTTGACAACCTAGACTAGCCATGCTACACTACTGTACTACACACAGCCCCTGACAACCCAGACTAGCCATGCTACACTTCTGTACTAAACACACAGTTCTGCCAACCTAGACTTGCCATGCTTCACTACTGTACGACACACACAGCCCCTGACAACCTAGACTAGCCATGCTACACTACTGTTCTACACACAGCCCCTGACAACCTAGACTAGCCATGCTACACTACTGTACTACACACACAGCCCCTGACAACCTAGACTAGCCATGCTACACTATTGAACTTCACACATAGCCCCTGACAACCTAGAGTAGCCATGCTACACTACTGTACTACACATACAGCCCCTGACAACCAAGACTAGCCATGCTACACTTTTGTACTTCACACACAGCCCCTGAAAACCAAGACTAGCCATGCTACACTACTGTACTACACACACAGCCCCTGACAACCTAGATAAGCCATGCTACACTACTGTACTACACAAACAGCCCCTGACAATCTAGTCTAGCCATGCTACACAACTTTACTAAACACAGTCCCTGACAACCTAGACTAGCTATGCTAAACAACTGTACTACACACACAGCCCCTGACAACCTAGACTAGCCATGCTACACTACTGTACTACACACACAGCCCCTGAAAACCTAGACTAGCCATGCTACACTATTGAACTACACACATAGCCCCTGACAACCTAGACTAGCCATGCTACCCTACTGTACTACACAGCCCCTGACAACCTAGAGTTGCCATAATACACTACTGTATTACACACACAGCCTCTGACAACCTAGAGTAGCCATGCTACACTACTGTACTACACAAACAGCCCCTGACAATCTAGACTTGCCATGCTATACTACTGTACTAAACAAAGCCCCTGAAAACCTCGACTAGCCATGCTACACTACTGTACTACACACACAGCCCTTGACAACCTAGACTAGCCATGCTACACTACTGTACTAAAAACAGCCCCTGACAACCTAGACTAGATATGCTACACTACTGAACTTCACACACAGCCCCTGCCAACGTAGACTTGCCATGCTTCACTACTGTACGACACACACAGCCCCTGACAACCTAGACAAGCCATGCTACACTACTCTACTACACACAGCCCCTGACAACCTAGACGAGCCATGCTACACTACTGTACTACACGGCCCCTGGCAACCTAGACTAGCCATGCTACACTACTGTACTACACACATAGCCCCTGACAACCTAGACTAGCCATGCTACCCTACTGTACTACACAGCCCCTGACAACCTAGAGTAGCCATAATACACTACTGTACTACACACACAGCCTCTGACAACCTTGAGTAGCCATGCTTCACTACTGTACTACACACACAGCTCCTGACAACCTAGAGTAGCCATAATACACTACTGTTCAACACAAACAGCCCCTGACAATCTAGACTAGCCATGCTACACTACTGTACTACATACAGCCCCTGACGACCTTGACTAGCCATGCTACACTACTGTACTAAACACAGCCCCTGACAACCTAGACAAGCAATGCTTCACTACTGTACTACACACACAGCCCTTGACAACCTAGACTAGCCATGCTACAATACTGTACTACACACAGCCCCTGACAACCCAGACTAGCCATGCTACACTACTGTACTACACACACAGTTCTGCCAACCTAGACTTGCCATGCTTCACTACTGTACGACACACACAGCCCCTGACAACCTAGACTAGCCATGCTACACTACTGTTCTACACACAGCCCCTGACAACCTAGACTAGCCATGCTACACTACTGTACTACACACACAGCCCCTGACAACCTAGACTAGCCATGCTACACTATTGAACTACACACATAGCCCCTGACAACCTAGACTAGCTATGCTACCCTACTGTACTACACAGCCCCTGACAACCTAGAGTAGCCATGCTAAACTACTGTACTACACACACAGCCCCTGAAAACCTAAAGTAGCCATGCTACACTACTGTACTACACACACAGCCCCTGACAACCTAGAGTAACAATGCTACACAACTGTACTACACACACAGCCCCTGACAACCTAGACTAGCCATGCTACACTACTGTACTACACACACAGCCCCTGACAACCTAGAGTAACAATGCTACACAACTGTACTACACACACAGCCCCTGACGACCTAGACTAGCCATGCTTAACAACTGTACTACACACACAGCCCCTGACAACCTAGACTAGCCATGCTTAAATACTGTACTTCACACACAGTTCCTGTCTACCAAGATTAGCCATGCTACACTACTGTACTACACACACAGCCCCTGACATCCTAGACTTGCCATGCTACACTACTGTACTACACAGCCCCTTACAACCTAGAGTAGCCATAAAACACTACTGTACTACACACACAGCCCCTGACAACCTAGAGTAGCCATGATACACTACTGTACTATACACACAGCAACTGACAACCATGACTTGCCATGCTCCACTTCTGTACTACACAGACAGCTCCTGACAACCTAGACTAGCTATGTTAAACTACTGTACTACACAGCCCCTGACAACCTAGAGTAGCTATGCTACACTATTGTACTACACACACAGCCCCTGACAACCTAGAGTAGCCATGCTACACTACTGTACTACACATACAGCCCCTGACAACCAAGACTAGCCATGCTACACTACTGTACTTCACACACAGCCCCTGAAAACCTAGACTAGCCATGCAACACTACTGTACTACACAGCCCCTGACAACCTAGACTAGCCATGCTACACTACTGTACTACATACACAGACCCTGACAACCTAGACTAGCCATGCTACACTATTAAACTACACACATAGCCCCTGACAACCAAGACTAGCCATGCTACACTACTGTACTACACACACAGCCCCTGACAAACTAGATAAGCCATGCTACACTACTGTACTACACAAACAGCCCCTGACAATCTAGACTAGCCATGCTACACAACTTTACTAAACACAGTCCCTGACAACCTAGACTAGCTATGCTTAACAACTGTACTACACACACAGCCCCTGACAACCTAGACAAGCTATGCTTAAATACTGTACTACATACACAGTTCCTGACAACCAAGACTAGCCATGCTACACTTCTGTACTACACACACAGCCCCTGACAACCTAGACTAGCCATGCTACACTACTGTACTACACACACAGCCCCTAAAAACCTAGACTAGCCATGCTTCACTACTGTACTTCACACACAGCCCCTGACAACCTAGACTAGCCATGCTACACTATTGAACTACACACATAGCCCCTGACAACCTAGACTAGCCATGCTACCCTATTGTACTACACAGCCCCTGACATTCTAGAGTAGCCATAATACACTACTGTATTACACACACAGCCTCTGACAACCTAGAGTAGCCATGCTACACTACTGTACTACACAAACAGCCCCTGACAATCTAGACTAGCCATGCTATACTACTGTACTACACACAGCCCCTGACGACCTTGACTAGCCATGCTACCCTACTGTACTAAACAAAGCCCCTGAAAACCTTGACTAGCCATGCTACACTACTGTACTACACACACAGCCCTTGACAACCTAGACTAGCCATGCTACACTACTGTACTACAAACAGCCCCTGACAACCTAGACTAGCTATGCTACACTACTGTACTTCACACACAGCCCCTGCCAACGTAGACTTGCCATGCTTCACTACTGTACGACACACACAGCCCCTGACAACCTAGACAAGCCATGCTACACTACTCTACTACACACAGCCCCTGACAACCTAGACGAGCCATGCTACACTACTGTACTACACGGCCCCTGACAACCTAGACTAGCCATGCTACACTACTGTACTACACACACAGCCCCTGACAACCTAGACTAGCCATGCTACACTATTAAGATACACACATAGCCCCTGACAACCTAGACTAGCCATGCTACCCTACTGTACTACACAGCCCCTGACAACCTAGAGTAGCCATAATACACTACTGTAGTACACACACACCCTCTGACAACCTTGAGTAGCCATGCTACACTACTGTACTACACACACAGCCCCTGACAACCAAGACTAGCCATGCTTCAATACTGTACTACACACACAGCCCCTGACAACCTAGAGTAACCATGCTACACTACTGTACTACACACACAGCCCCTGACAACCAAGACTAGCCATGCTTCAATACTGTACTACACACACAGCCCCAGACAACCTAGTCCAGCCATGCAACACTACTGTACTACACAGACAGCCCCTGACAATCTAGATTAGCCATGCTACCCTTCTGTACTACACATCCCCTGACAACCTAGAGTAGCCATAATACACTACTGTACTACACACACAGCCACTGACAAACTAGAGAAGCCATAATACAATACTGTACTACACACACAGCCCCTGACAACCTAGAGTAGCCATGCTACACTTTTGTACTACACACACAGCCCCTGACAACCTAGAGTAGCCATGCTACACTACTGTACTACACATACAGCCCCTGACAACCAAGACTAGCCATGCTACACTTTTGTACTTCACACACAGCCCCTGAAAACCTAGACTAGCCATGCAACACTACTGTACTACACAGCCCCTGACAACCTAGACTAGCCATGCTACACTACTGTACTACATACACAGACCCTGACAACCTAGACTAGCCATGCTACACTATTAAACTACACACATAGCCCCTGACAACCAAGACTAGCCATGCTACACTACTGTACTACACACACAGCCCCTGACAACCTAGATAAGCCATGCTACACTACTGTACTACACAAACAGCCCCTGACAATCTAGTCTAGCCATGCTACACAACTTTACTAAACACAGTCCCTGACAACCTAGACTAGCTATGCTTAACAACTGTACTACACACACAGCCCCTGACAACCTAGACTAGCCATGCTACACTACTGTACTACACACACAGCCCCTGAAAACCTAGACTAGCCATGCTACACTATTGAACTACACACATAGCCCTGACAACCTAGACTAGCCATGCTACCCTACTGTACTACACAGCCCCTGACAACCTAGAGTTGCCATAATACACTACTGTATTACACACACAGCCTCTGACAACCTAGAGTAGCCATGCTACACTACTGTACTACACAAACAGCCCCTGACAATCTAGACTTGCCATGCTATACTACTGTACTAAACAAAGCCCCTGAAAACCTTGACTAGCCATGCTACACTACTGTACTACACACACAGCCCTTGACAACCTAGACTAGCCATGCTACACTACTGTACTAAAAACAGCCCCTGACAACCTAGACTAGATATGCTACACTACTGAACTTCACACACAGCCCCTGCCAACGTAGACTTGCCATGCTTCACTACTGTACGACACACACAGCCCCTGACAACCTAGACAAGCCATGCTACACTACTCTACTACACACAGCCCCTGACAACCTAGACGAGCCATGCTACACTACTGTACTACACGGCCCCTGACAACCTAGACTAGCCATGCTACACTACTGTACTACACACATAGCCCCTGACAACCTAGACTAGCCATGCTACCCTACTGTACTACACAGCCCCTGACAACCTAGAGTAGCCATAATACACTACTGTACTACACACACAGCCTCTGACAACCTTGAGTAGCCATGCTTCACTACTGTACTACACACACAGCTCCTGACAACCTAGAGTAGCCATAATACACTACTGTTCAACACAAACAGCCCCTGACAATCTAGACTAGCCATGCTACACTACTGTACTACATACAGCCCCTGACGACCTTGACTAGCCATGCTACACTACTGTACTAAACACAGCCCCTGACAACCTAGACAAGCCATGCTTCACTACTGTACTACACACACAGCCCTTGACAACCTAGACTAGCCATGCTACACTACTGTACTACACACAGCCCCTGACAACCCAGACTAGCCATGCTACACTACTGTACTACACACACAGTTCTGCCAACCTAGACTTGCCATGCTTCACTACTGTACGACACACACAGCCCCTGACAACCTAGACTAGCCATGCTACACTACTGTTCTACACACAGCCCCTGACAACCTAGACATGTGGCAGGACATGGGGCAGGACATGTGGCAGTAAATGGGGCAGGCCATGAAATTAGAAATTCGTGTGTGGAGTTTGATTTTAAGCTGTGACGAGTAGGATACGTTTAATCTCTGGTGGTACTGATGGCCACGATCTAGAAATCATCTTGCGGCATTCTGTTGTGGGAGCAGGATATGGATTTGTGAAGCCATGTGTCAGAACAGACGGAGTTGTGTGGTCGGGGGCATTCCGAAAGAGGACATCGGATGCGGTGATGTCAGGCAGAATATGGTACCTGACGAAGGTGCTGGACATGGGACAGGACATGAAACAGGCACATGGCGTAGGACATGAGGCAGTATATGGTGTTGGAAGTGAGGCAGGACCTGAAACAGGACATAGGGCAGGCCTTAGGCAGGATATAGGGCAGGATACTGGGCAGGACATGTGGCAGGATATGCGGCAGGACATAGGGTATAACAGGGACAAGACATGGAACAGGACATTGATACATTTATATGACTGGCTATGGGACAAGACAGGAAGCAGGACTTTTGGCAGGTCATTAGGCAGGACAAGAGGATGGTAAAAGGGTTGGACATAGGCCAGGTCATGGGACAAAACATAGGTTATGCGGCAGGACATGGGGTATAACAGGGGACAGGGACTGGCCATTGGACAAGACAGGAAGCAGGACTTTTGGCAGGTCATTAGGCAGGTCATGAGAATGGTAAAAGGGTTGGACATGGGCCAGGTAATGGGATAGGACATGTGGCAGGAAATAGGGCAGGCCGTGGGAAAAGTCATGGGGCATAACTTGGGGCAGGCCATGGGATAGGATATGGTGCAGGAAATGAGGCAGGACATGGGACAGGACATTGGACAGGACATGGGCAGGACATAGGCAGGATATGGGTCAGGATATGTGACAGGATATAGGACAAGACATGGGGCTGGAAATGAGGCAGGACATGGGGCAGGACATTGTGCAGGACATGTGGCAGGACATGGGGCAGGACATGTGGCAGTAAATGGGGCAGGCCATGAAATTAGAAATTCGTGTGTGGAGTTTGATTTTAAGCTGTGACGAGTAGGATACGTTTAATCTCTGGTGGTACTGATGGCCACGATCTAGAAATCATCTTGCGGCATTCTGTTGTGGGAGCAGGATATGGATTTGTGAAGCCATGTGTCAGAACAGACGGAGTTGTGTGGTCGGGGGCATTCCGAAAGAGGACATCGGATGCGGTGATGTCAGGCAGAATATGGTACAGGACGAAGGTGCTGGACATGGGACAGGACATGAAACAGGCACATGGCGTAGGACATGAGGCAGTATTTGGTGTTGGAAGTGAGGCAGGACCTGAAACAGGACATAGGGCAGGCCTTAGGCAGGATATAGGGCAGGATACTGGGCAGGACCATTAGGCAGGACAAGAGGATGGTAAAAGGGTTGGACATAGGCCAGGTCATGGGACAAAACATAGGTTATGCGGCAGGACATGGGATAGGACATGTGGCAGGAAATAGGGCATGCAATGGGAAAAGACACGGGGCATGACTTGGGGCAGGATACGGGATGGTGCAGGAAATGACGCTGGACATGGGACAGGACATGGGTCAGGACGTAGGCAGGATATGGGTCAGGATATGTGACAGGACATTGGACATTGGGCAGGACATTGGGCTCGACATGGGGCAGGAAATGAGGCAGGACATGGGGTATAACAGGGGACAGGGACTGGCCATTGGACAAGACAGGAAGCAGGACTTTTGGCAGGTCATTAGGCAGGTCATGAGAATGGTAAAAGGGTTAGACATGGGCCAGGTATTGGGATAGTACATGTGGCAGGAAATAGGGCAGGCCGTGGGAAAAGTCATGGGGCATAACTTGGGGCAGGCCATGGGATAGGATATGGTGCAGGAAATGAGGCAGGACATGGGACAGGACATTGGACAGGACATGGGCAGGACATAGGCAGGATATGGGTCAGGATATGTGACAGGATATAGGACAAGACATGGGGCTGGAAATGAGGCAGGACATGTGGGAGGCCATGGGACAATACATGTTGCAGGACATGGGGCAGGACATTGGGCAGGACATGTGGCAGGACATGGGGCAGGACATGTGGCAGTAAATGGGGCAGGCCATGAAATTAGAAATTCGTGTGTGGAGTTTGATTTTAAGCTGTGACGAGTAGGATACGTTTAATCTCTGGTGGTACTGATGGCCACGATCTAGAAATCATCTTGCGGCATTCTGTTGTGGGAGCAGGATATGGATTTGTGAAGCCATGTGTCAGAACAGACGGAGTTGTGTGGTCGGGGGCATTCCGAAAGAGGACATCGGATGCGGTGATGTCAGGCAGAATATGGTACAGGACGAAGGTGCTGGACATGGGACAGGACATGAAACAGGCACATGGCGTAGGACATGAGGCAGTATTTGGTGTTGGAAGTGAGGCAGGACCTGAAACAGGACATAGGGCAGGCCTTAGGCAGGATATAGGGCAGGATACTGGGCAGGACCATTAGGCAGGACAAGAGGATGGTAAAAGGGTTGGACATAGGCCAGGTCATGGGACAAAACATAGGTTATGCGGCAGGACATGGGATAGGACATGTGGCAGGAAATAGGGCATGCAATGGGAAAAGACACGGGGCATGACTTGGGGCAGGATACGGGATGGTGCAGGAAATGACGCTGGACATGGGACAGGACATGGGTCAGGACGTAGGCAGGATATGGGTCAGGATATGTGACAGGACATTGGACATTGGGCAGGACATTGGGCTCGACATGGGGCAGGAAATGAGGCAGGACATGGGGTATAACAGGGGACAGGGACTGGCCATTGGACAAGACAGGAAGCAGGACTTTTGGCAGGTCATTAGGCAAATCATGAGAATGGTAAAAGGGTTAGACATGGGCCAGGTATTGGGATAGTACATGTGGCAGGAAATAGGGCAGGCCGTGGGAAAAGTCATGGGGCATAACTTGGGGCAGGCCATGGGATAGGATATGGTGCAGGAAATGAGGCAGGACATGGGACAGGACATTGGACAGGACATGGGCAGGACATAGGCAGGATATGGGTCAGGATATGTGACAGGATATAGGACAAGACATGGGGCTGGAAATGAGGCAGGACATGTGGGAGGCCATGGGACAATACATGTTGCAGGACATGGGGCAGGACATTGGGCAGGACATGTGGCAGGACATGGGGCAGGACATGTGGCAGTAAATGGGGCAGGCCATGAAATTAGAAATTCGTGTGTGGAGTTTGATTTTAAGCTGTGACGAGTAGGATACGTTTAATCTCTGGTGGTACTGATGGCCACGATCTAGAAATCATCTTGCGGCATTCTGTTGTGGGAGCAGGATATGGATTTGTGAAGCCATGTGTCAGAACAGACGGAGTTGTGTGGTCGGGGGCATTCCGAAAGAGGACATCGGATGCGGTGATGTCAGGCAGAATATGGTACCTGACGAAGGTGCTGGACATGGGACAGGACATGAAACAGGCACATGGCGTAGGACATGAGGCAGTATATGGTGTTGGAAGTGAGGCAGGACCTGAAACAGGACATAGGGCAGGCCTTAGGCAGGATATAGGGCAGGATACTGGGCAGGACATGTGGCAGGATATGCGGCAGGACATAGGGTATAACAGGGACAAGACATGGAACAGGACATTGATACATTTATATGACTGGCTATGGGACAAGACAGGAAGCAGGACTTTTGGCAGGTCATTAGGCAGGACAAGAGGATGGTAAAAGGGTTGGACATAGGCCAGGTCATGGGACAAAAAATAGGTTATGGGGCAGGACATGGGATAGGACATGTGGCAGGAAATAGGGCATGCAATGGGAAAAGACACGGGGCATGACTTGGGGCAGGATACGGGATGGTGCAGGAAATGACGCTGGACATGGGACAGGACATGGGTCAGGACTTAGGCAGGATATGGGTCAGGATATGTGACAGGACATTGGACATTCGGCAGGACATTGGGCTCGACATGGGGCAGGAAATGAGGCAGGACATGTGGCAGTAAATGGGGCAGGCCATGAAATTAGAAATTCGTGTGTGGAGTTTGATTTTAAGCTGTGACGAGTAGGATACGTTTAATCTCTGGTGGTACTGATGGCCACGATCTAGAAATCATCTTGCGGCATTCTGTTGTGGGAGCAGGATATGGATTTGTGAAGCCATGTGTCAGAAAAGACGGAGTTGTGTGGTCGGGGGCATTCCGAAAGAGGACATCGGATGCGGTGATGTCAGGCAGAATATGGTACCTGACGAAGGTGCTGGACATGGGACAGGACATGAAACAGGCACATGGCGTAGGACATGAGGCAGTATATGGTGTTGGAAGTGAGGCAGGATCTGAAACAGGACATAGGGCAGGCCTTAGGCAGGATACTGGGCAGGACATGTGGCAGGATATGCGGCAGGACATAGGGTATAACAGGGACAAGACATGGAACAGGACATTGATACATTTATATGACTGGCTATGGGACAAGACAGGAAGCAGGACTTTTGGCAGATCATTAGGCAGGACAAGAGGATGGTAAAAGGGTTGGACATAGGCCAGGTCATGGGACAAAACATAGGTTATGCGGCAGGACATGGGGTATAACAGGGGACAGGGACTGGCCATTGGACAAGACAGGAAGCAGGACTTTTGGCAGGTCATTAGGCAGGTCATGAGAATGGTAAAAGGGTTGGACATAGGCCAGGTTATGGGATAGGACATGTGGCAGGAAATAGGGCAGGCCGTGGGAAAAGTCATGGGGCATGACTTGGGGCAGGCCATGGGATAGGATATGGTGCAGGAAATGAGGCAGGACATGGGACACGACATTGGACAGGACATGGGCAGGACAAAGGCAGGATATGGGTCAGGATATGTGACAGGATATAGGACAAGACATGGGGCTGTAAATGAGGCAGGACATGTGGGAGGCCATGGGACAATACATGTTGCAGGACATGGGGCAGGACATGTGGCAGGACATGGGGCAGGACATGTGGCAGGACATGGGGGAGGATATGAGGAAGTACATTGGGCAGGACATGAGACAGGTTATGGGGTTGGACATGAGGCAGGAAATTTGACAAGACATGAGGATAGACATGGAGCATGAAATCAGGCAGGACATGCGACAGGACATGGGAAAGCAAATGGGGCAGAACATGGGGCAGAACAAGAGGCATGATTGTGTGGAGCTGTGACAAGGAGGATGAGTTTAGTCTCCGGTGGAAATAATGGCTGCGATCAGCTTGCAGCATTCTTTCTTCTAACGTGGGAGCCGTAAAAGGGGATTTGGTGGCCATGTGCCAGATGAGTCGGCGTAATGGGGTCCAAAGCTTTCTAGGAGAGGACATCGGATTCGGTGATATCAAACGGGACATGGTACAGGACGTGGGGCAGAAAATAGGGCAGGACATGCGTCATGACAAGGGTAGACATGGGGCAGTACATAGGACCTGACAGGACATGTGGGAGGACGTGGGGCAGGACATTGAGCAAAACATGGGGCTTGACATAGGACATGACATGTGGCAGGATATGAGACAAGCCATGGCGCAGGACATAGGTCAGGACATGGGACAGGATATAGTACACCTGACCTGGCAAGGGACAGGACATAGGTTATGGGATAGGACATGGGGGAGGACAAGTGGCAGGACATTGGGCATAACATGGGGCTTGATATAGGACAGGACATGGGGCAGGATATGCGACAAGACATGGCGCAGGACATAGGTCAGGACATGGGACAGGTCCTATAGTAGGACATAGTACAACTCATGGTGTTGGACATGAGGCAGGAAATTGGACAAGACATGTGGCAGAGCATGGGGCAGGAC
This sequence comes from Protonemura montana, assembly GCA_947568835.1. Classification (NCBI taxonomy): domain Eukaryota; kingdom Metazoa; phylum Arthropoda; class Insecta; order Plecoptera; family Nemouridae; genus Protonemura; species Protonemura montana. The sequence goes on along the minus strand of OX387604.1, from coordinate 21,345,248 downwards.
ATGGGGCACGACGGGGGGAAGGACTTGGGGCAGAACATAGGGCAGGACATGGGACAGGACATTTGGCAGTAAATGGGGCAGGCCATGGGATAAGAAATCCGTGTGTGGAGTTTGATTTTAAGCTGTGACGAGGAGGAGGCGTTCAATCTCAGGTGGTACTGATGGCCACGATCTAGAAATCTTCTTGCGGCATTCTGTTATGCGAGCAGGATAAGGGTTTTAGGAAGCCATGTGTCAGAAAAGGCGGAGTCGTGTGGTCGGGGTCTACCTGGAAGAGGACATCGCAAGCGGTGATTTCAGACAGGACATGGTTCAGTACATGAAGCAGGAACACAGATCAGGACATGAGACGGGACATAGGGCGGGACATCTGGCAGGATATGCGGCAGGACATGGGGTATAACAGGGGACAGAGACTGGCCATTGGACAAGACAGGAAGCAGGACTTTTGGCAGGTCATTAGGCAGGTCATGAGAATGGTAAAAGGGTTGGACAAAGGCCAGGTTATGGGATAGGACATGTGGCAGGAAATAGGGCAGGCTTTGGGAAAAGTCATGGGGCATGACTTGGGGCAGGCCATGGGATAGGATATGGTGCAGGAAATGAGGCAGGACATGGGACAGGACATTGGACAGGACATGGGCAGGACATAGGCAGGATATGGGTCAGGATATGTGACAGGATATAGGACAAGACATGGGGCTGGAAATGAGGCAGGACATGTGGGAGGCCATGGGACAATACATGTTGCAGGACATGGGGCAGGACATATGGCAGGACATGGGGGAGGATATGAGGAAGTACATTGGGCAGGACATGAGACAGGTTATGGGGTTGGACATGAGGCAGGAAATTTGACAAGACATGAGGATAGACATGGAGCATGAAATCAGGCAGGACATGGTGCTGGACATAGGAAAAAAAATGGGGTTCAGAACATGGGGCAGGACAAGATGCATGATTGTGTGGAGCTGTGACGAGGAGGATGAGTTTAGTATTCGGTGGAAATAATGGCTGCGATCAGATTGCAGCATTCTTTCTTCTAACGTGGTAGCCGTATAAGGGGATTGGGTGGCCATGTGTCAGATGAGTCGGAGTAATGGGGTACGAAGCTTTCTAGGAGAGGACATCGGATGCAGTGATATCAGACGGGACATGGTACAGGACATAGGTCAGGACATGGGACAGGATATAGTACAACTCATGGTGTTGGACATGAGGCAGGAAATTGGACAAGACATGTGGCAGAACATGGGGCAGGACATGGGGCACGACGGGCGAAAGGACTTGGGGCAGAACATAGGGCAGGACATGGGACAGGACATTTGGCAGTAAATGGGGCAGGCTATGGGATAAGAAATTCGTGTGTGGAGTTTGATTTTAAGCTGTGACGAGGAGGAGGCGTTTAATCTCTGGTGGTACTGATGGCCACGATCTAGAAATCTTCTTGCGGCATTCTGTTATGCGAGCAGGATAAGGGTTTTGGGAAGCCATGTGTCAGAAAAGGCAGAGTCGTGTGGTCGGGGTCTACCTAGAAGAGGACATCGCAAGCGGTGATTTCAGACAGGACATGGTTCAGTACATGAAGCAGGAACACAGATCAGGACATGAGACGGGACATAGGGCGGGACATCTGGCAGGATATGCGGCAGGACATGGGGTATAACAGGGGACAGGGACTGGCCATTGGACAAGACAGGAAGCAGGACTTTTGGCAGGTCATTAGGCAGGTCATGAGAATGGTAAAAGGGTAAGACATGGGCCAGGTTATGGGATAGGACATGTGGCAGGAAAGAGGGCAGGCCATGGGAAAAGTCATGGGGCATGACTTGGGGCAGGCCATGGGATAGGATATGGTGCAGGAAATGAGGCTGGACATGGGACAGGACATTGGACAGGACATGGGCAGGACATAGGCAGGATATGGGTCAGGATATGTGACAGGACATAGGACAAGACATGGGGCTGGAAATGAGGCAGGACATGTGGGAGGCTATGGGACAATACATGTTGCAGGACATGGGGAAGGACATGTGGCAGGACATGGGGCAGGACATGTGGCAGGACATGGGGGAGGATATGAGGAAGTACATTGGGCAGGACATGAGACAGGTTATGGGGTTGGACATGAGGCAGGAAATTTGACAAGACATGAGGATAGACATGGAGCATGAAATCAGGCAGGACATGCGACAGGACATGGGAAAGCAAATGGGGCAGAACATGGGGCAGGACAAGAGGCATGATTGTGTGGAGCTGTGACAAGGAGGATGAGTTTAGTCTCCGGTGGAAATAATGGCTGCGATCAGCTTGCAGCATTCTTTCTTCTAACGTGGGAGCCGTAAAAGGGGATTTGGTGGCCATGTGTCAGATGAGTCGGCGTAATGGGGTCCAAAGCTTTCTAGGAGAGGACATCGGATTCGGTGATATCAAACGGGACATGGAACAGGACGTGGGGCAGAAAATAGGGCAGGACATGCGTCATGACAAGGGGAGACATGGGGCAGTACATAGGACCTGACAGGACATGGGGGAGGACGTGGGGCAGGACATTGAGCATAACATGGGGCTTGACATAGGACATGACATGGGGCAGGATATGAGACAAGACATGGCGCAGGACATAGGTCAGGACATGGGACAGGATATAGTACACCTGACCTGGCAAGGGACAGGACATAGGTTATGGGATAGGAACTGGGGGAGGACAAGTGGCAGGACATTGGGCATAATATGGGGCTTGATATAGGACAGGACATGGGGCAGGATATGCGACAAGACATGGCGCAGGACATAGGTCAGGACATAGGACAGGATATAGTACAACTCATGGTGTTGGACATGAGGCAGGAAATTGGACAAGACATGTGGCAGAACATGGGGCAGGACATGGGGCACGACGGGGGGAAGGACTTGGGGCAGAACATAGGGCAGGACATTTGGCAGTAAATGGGGCAGGCCATGGGATAAGAAAACCGTGTGTGGAGTTTGATTTTAAGCTGTGACGAGGAGGAGGCGTTTAATCTCTGGTGGTACTGATGGCCACGATCTAGAAATCTTCTTGCGGCATTCTGTTATGCGAGCAGGATAAGGGTTTTAGGAAGCCATGTGTCAGAAAAGGCGGAGTCGTGTGGTCGGGGTCTACCTGGAAGAGGACATCGCAAGCGGTGATTGCAGACAGGACATGGTTCAGTACATGAAGCAGGAACACAGATCAGGACATGAGACGGGACATAGGGCGGGACATCTGGCAGGATATGCGGCAGGACATGGGGTATAACAGGGGACAGGGACTGGCCATTGGACAAGACAGGAAGCAGGACTTTTGGCAGGTCATTAGGCAGGTCATGAGAATGGTAAAAGGGTTGGACATAGGCCAGGTTATGGGATAGGACATGTGGCAGGAAATAGGGCAGGCCGTGGGAAAAGTCATGGGGCATGACTTGGGGCAGGCCATGGGATAGGATATGGTGCAGGAAATGAGGCAGGACATGGGACACGACATTGGACAGGACATGGGCAGGACAAAGGCAGGATATGGGTCAGGATATGTGACAGGATATAGGACAAGACATGGGGCTGGAAATGAGGCAGGACATGTGGGAGGCCATGGGACAATACATGTTGCAGGACATGGGGCAGGACATGTGGCAGGACATGGGGCAGGACATGTGGCAGGACATGGGGGAGGATATGAGGAAGTACATTGGGCAGGACATGAGACAGGTTATGGGGTTGGACATGAGGCAGGAAATTTGACAAGACATGAGGATAGACATGGAGCATGAAATCAGGCAGGACATGCGACAGGACATGGGAAAGCAAATGGGGCAGAACATGGGGCAGGACAAGAGGCATGATTGTGTGGAGCTGTGACAAGGAGGATGAGTTTAGTCTCCGGTGGAAATAATGGCTGCGATCAGCTTGCAGCATTCTTTCTTCTAACGTGGGAGCCGTAAAAGGGGATTTGGTGGCCATGTGTCAGATGAGTCGGCGTAATGGGGTCCAAAGCTTTCTAGGAGAGGACATCGGATTCGGTGATATCAAACGGGACATGGTACAGGACGTGGGGCAGAAAATAGGGCAGGACATGCGTCATGACAAGGGGAGACATGGGGCAGTACATAGGACCTGACAGGACATGTGGGAGGACGTGGGGCAGGACATTGAGCATAACATGGGGCTTGACATAGGACATGACATGGGGCAGGATATGAGACAAGACATGGCGCAGGACATAGGTCAGGACATGGGACAGGATATAGTACACCTGACCTGGCAAGGGACAGGACATAGGTTATGGGATAGGACATGGGGGAGGACAAGTGGCAGGACATTGGGCATAACATGGGGCTTGATATAGGACAGGACATGGGGCAGGATATGCGACAAGACATGGCGCAGGACATAGGTCAGGACATGGGACAGGTCCTATAGTAGGACATAGTACAACTCATGGTGTTGGACATGAGGCAGGAAATTGGACAAGACATGTGGCAGAACATGGGGCAGGACATGGGGCACGACGGGGGGAAGGACTTGGGGCAGAACATGGGACAGTACATTTGGCAGTAAATGGGGCAGGCCATGGGATAAGAAATCCGTGTGTGGAGTTTGATTTTAAGCTGTGACGAGGAGGAGGCGTTCAATCTCTGGTGGTACTGATGGCCACGATCTAGAAATCTTCTTGCGGCATTCTGTTATGCGAGCAGGATAAGGGTTTTAGGAAGCCATGTGTCAGAAAAGGCGGAGTCGTGTGGTCGGGGTCTTCCTGGAAGAGGACATCGCAAGCGGTGATTTCAGACAGGACATGGTTCAGTACATGAAGCAGGAACACAGATCAGGACATGAGACGGGACATAGGGCGGGACATCTGGCAGGATATGCGGCAGGACATGGGGTATAACAGGGGACAGAGACTGGCCATTGGACAAGACAGGAAGCAGGACTTTTGGCAGGTCATTAGGCAGGTCATGAGAATGGTAAAAGGGTTGGACATAGGCCAGGTTATGGGATAGGACATGTGGCAGGAAATAGGGCAGGCCGTGGGAAAAGTCATGGGGCATGACTTGGGGCAGGCCATGGGATAGGATATGGTGCAGGAAATGAGGCAGGACATGGGACAGGACATTGGACAGGACATGGGCGAACATAGGCAGGATATGGGTCAGGATATGTGACAGGATATAGGACAAGACATGGGGCTGGAAATGAGGCAGGACATGTGGGAGGCCATGGGACAATACATGTTGCAGGACATGGGGCAGGACATTGGGCAGGACATGTGGCAGGACATGGGGCAGGACATATGGCAGGACATGGGGGAGGATATGAGGAAGTACATTGGGCAGGACATGAGACAGGTTATGGGGTTGGACATGAGGCAGGAAATTTGACAAGACATGAGGATAGACATGGAGCATGAAATCAGGCAGGACATGCGACAGGACATAGGAAAAAAAATGGGGTTCAGAACATGGGGCAGGACAAGATGCATGATTGTGTGGAGCTGTGACGAGGAGGATGAGTTTAGTTTTCGGTGGAAATAATGGCTGCGATCAGATTGCAGCATTCTTTCTTCTAACGTGGTAGCCGTATAAGGGGATTGGGTGGCCATGTGTCAGATGATTCGGAGTAATGGGGTACGAAGCTTTCTAGGAGAGGACATCGGATGCAGTGATATCAGACGGGACATGGTACAGGACATAGGTCAGGACATGGGACAGGATATAGTACAACTCATGGTGTTGGACATGAGGCAGGAAATTGGACAAGACATGTGGCAGAACATGGGGCAGGACATGGGGCACGACGGGCGGAAGGACTTGGGGCAGAACATAGGGCAGGAAATGGGACAGGACATTTGGCAGTAAATGGGGCAGGCCATGGGATAAGAAATTCGTGTGTGGAGTTTGATTTTAAGCTGTGACGAGGAGGAGGCGTTTAATCTCTGGTGGTACTGATGGCCACGATCTAGAAATCTTCTTGCGGCATTCTGTTATGCGAGCAGGATAAGGGTTTTGGGAAGCCATGTGTCAGAAAAGGCAGAGTCGTGTGGTCGGGGTCTACCTAGAAGAGGACATCGCAAGCGGTGATTTCAGACAGGACATGGTTCAGTACATGAAGCAGGAACACAGATCAGGACATGAGACGGGACATAGGGCGGGACATCTGGCAGGATATGCGGCAGGACATGGGGTATAACAGGGGACAGGGACTGGCCATTGGACAAGACAGGAAGCAGGACTTTTGGCAGGTCATTAGGCAGGTCATGAGAATGGTAAAAGGGTTGGACATGGGCCAGGTTATGGGATAGGACATGTGGCAGGAAAGAGGGCAGGCCATGGGAAAAGTCATGGGGCATGACTTGGGGCAGGCCATGGGATAGGATATGGTGCAGGAAATGAGGCTGGACATGGGACAGGACATTGGACAGGACATGGGCAGGACATAGGCAGGATATGGGTCAGGATATGTGACAGGACATAGGACAAGACATGGGGCTGGAAATGAGGCAGGACATGTGGGAGGCTATGGGACAATACATGTTGCAGGACATGGGGAAGGACATGTGGCAGGACATGGGGCAGGACATGTGGCAGGAAATGGGGGAGGATATGAGGAAGTACATTGGGCAGGATATGAGACAGGTTATGGGGTTGGACATGTGGCAGGAAATTTGACAAGACATGAGGATAGACATGGAGCATGAAATCAGGCAGGACATGCGACAGGACATGGGAAAGCAAATGGGGCAGAACATGGGGCAGGACAAGAGGCATGATTGTGTGGAGCTGTGACAAGGAGGATGAGTTTAGTCTCCGGTGGAAATAATGGCTACGATCAGCTTGCAGCATTCTTTCTTCTAACGTGGGAGCCGTAAAAGGGGATTTGGTGGCCATGTGTCAGATGAGTCGGCGTAATGGGGTCCAAAGCTTTCTAGGAGAGGACATCGGATTCGGTGATATCAAACGGGACATGGTACAGGACGTGGGGCAGAAAATAGGGCAGGACATGCGTCAAGACAAGGGGAGACATGGGGCAGTACATAGGACCTGACAGGACATGGGGGAGGACGTGGGGCAGGACATTGAGCATAACATGGGGCTTGACATAGGACATGACATGGGGCAGGATATGAGACAAGACATGGCGCAGGACATAGGTCAGGACATGGGACAGGATATAGTACAACTCATGGTGTTGGACATGAGGCAGGAAATTGGACAAGACATGTGGCAGAACATGGGGCAGGACATGGGGCACGACGGGGGGAAGGACTTGGGGCAGAACATAGGGCAGGACATGGGACAGGACATTTGGCAGTAAATGGGGCAGGCCATGGGATAAGAAATCCGTGTGTGGAGTTTGATTTTAAGCTGTGACGAGGAGGAGGCGTTTAATCTCTGGTGGTACTGATGGCCACGATCTAGAAATTTTCTTGCGGCATTCTGTTATGCGAGCAGGATAAGGGTTTTAGGAAGCCATGTGTCAGAAAAGGCGGAGTCGTGTGGTCGGGGTCTACCTGGAAGAGGACATCGCAAGCGGTGATTTCAGACAGGACATGGTTCAGTACATGAAGCAGGAACACAGATCAGGACATGAGACGGGACATAGGGCGGGACATCTGGCAGGATATGCGGCAGGACATGGGGTATAACAGGGGACAGGGACTGGCCATTGGACAAGACAGGAAGCAGGACTTTTGGCAGGTCATTAGGCAGGTCATGAGAATGGTAAAAGGGTTGGACATAGGCCAGGTTATGGAATAGGACATGTGGCAGGAAATAGGGCAGGCCGTGGGAAAAGTCATGGGGCATGACTTGGGGCAGGCCATGGGATAGGATATGGTGCAGGAAATGAGGTAGGACATGGGACAGGACATTGGACAGGACATGGGCAGGACATAGGCAGGATATGGGTCAGGATATGTGACAGGATATAGGACAAGACATGGGGCTGGAAATGAGGCAGGACATGTGGGAGGCCATGGGACAATACATGTTGCAGGACATGGGGCAGGACATTGGGCAGGACATGTGGCAGGACATGGGGCAGGACATGTGGCAGTAAATGGGGCAGGCCATGAAATTAGAAATTCGTGTGTGGAGTTTGATTTTTAGCTGAGACGAGTAGGATACGTTTAATCTCTGGTGGTACTGATGGCCACGATCTAGAAATCATCTTGCGGCATTCTGTTGTGGGAGCAGGATATGGATTTGTGAAGCCATGTGTCAGAACAGACGGAGTTGTGTGGTCGGGGGCATTCCGAAAGAGGACATCGGATGCGGTGATGTCAGGCAGAATATGGTACAGGACGAAGGTGCTGGACATGGGACAGGACATGAAACAGGCACATGGCGTAGGACATGAGGCAGTATATGGTGTTGGAAGTGAGGCAGGACCTGAAACAGGACATAGGGCAGGCCTTAGGCAGGATATAGGGCAGGATACTGGGCAGGACATGGGGCAGGATATGCGGCAGGACATAGGGTATAACAGGGGACAGGACATGGAACAGGACATTGATACATTTATGGGACAGGCTATTGGACAAGACAGGAAGCAGGACTTTTGGCAGATCATTAGGCAGGACATGAGGATGGTTAAAGGGTTGGACATAGGCCAGGTCATGGGACAGGACATAGGTTATGGGGCAGGACATGGTATGGGACAGGTTGCAGGAAATAGGGCAGGCCATGGGAAAAGACATATGGCATGACTTGGGGCAGGATACGGGATAGAACTCGGTGCAGGAAATGACGCTGGACATGTGCAGGACATAGGCAGGATATGGGTCAGTTTATGGGGCAGGACATGGGCAGGACATGGGACAGGACATAGATTATGGGGCAGGACATGGGGGAGGACGAGGGGCATGACAAAGGGCAGGACATGAAGCAGGACATGGGGCAGAAATTGAGGCAGGACATGGGGCAGGACATTGGGCAGGACATGTGGCAGGACATGGGGCAGGACATGGGGCACGACGGGGGGAAGGACTTGCGGCAGAACATAGTGCAGGACATGGGACAGGACATTTGGCAGTAAATGGGGCAGGCCATGGGATAAGAAATTCGTGAGTGGAGTTTGATTTTAAGCTGTGACGAGGAGGAGGCGTTTAATCTCTGGTGGTACTGATGGCCACGATCTAGTAATCTTCTTGCGGCATTCTGTTTTGCGAGCAGGACAAGGGTTTTGGGAAGCCATGTGTCAGAAAAGGCGGAGTTGTGTGGTCGGGGTCAACCTGGAAGAGGACGTCGCAAGCGGTGATTTCAGACAGGACATGGTTCAGTACATGAAGCAGGAACACAGATCAGGACATGAGACGGGACATAGGGCGGGACATGTGGCAGGATATGCGGCAGGTCATGGGGTATAACAGAGGACAGGGCATGGAACAGGACATCGATACATTTATGGGACTGGCCATTGGACAAGACAGGAAGCAGGACTTTTGGCAGGCCATTAGGCAGGTCATGAGGATGGTTAAAGGGTTGGACATGGGCCAGGTCATGGGATAGGACATGTGGCAGGAATTGAGGCTGGACATGGGACTGGACATTGTGCAGGACATGGGCAGGACATAGGCAGGATATGGGTCAGGATATGTGACAGGACATGGGACAAGACATGGGGCAGGAAATGAGGCAGGACATGTGGGAGGCCATGTGACAATACATGTTGCAGGACATGGGGCAGGACATTGGGCAGAACATGTGGCAGGACATGGGGCAGGACATGGGGCAGGACATTGGGCAGGACATGTGGCAGGACATGGGGCAGGACATGGGGGAGGATATGAGGAAGGACATTGGGCAGGACATGAGACAGGTTATGGGGTTGGATATGAGGCAGGAAATTTGACAAGACATGAGGATAGACATGGAGCAGGAAATCAGGCAGGACATGCGACAGGACATGGGAAAGAAAATGGGTCATAAAATAGGGCAGGACAGGAGGCATGATTGTGTGGCGATGTGACGAGGAGGATGAGTTTAGTCTCCGGTGGAAATAATGGCTGCGATCTAGAAATCAGCGTGCAGCATTCTTTCTTTAAACGTGGGAGCCAGATATGGGGATTGGGTGGCCATGTGTCAGTTTAGTCGGAGTAGTGGGGTTCGAAGCTTTCTAGAAGAGGACATCGGATGCGGGGATATCAGACGGGACATGTACAGGACAACGAAGCAGAACATAGGCCAGGACATGGGGCAGGGACATGTATCAGGACATGAGGCAAGGCATGAGGCAGGACATAGGGCAGGACATGAGGCAGGGCATGAGGCAGGACATAGGGCAGGACATGAGGCAGGACGTAAGACAGGTTATGGGACATGACATGGGGCAGGACATCGGGTAGGACACGAAACAGAACATGAGGCATGACATGGGGCAGGACATGGTGCGGGACATGAGGCAGGACATGGGGCAGGACATGCGACAGGACATGGGACAGCACATGGTGTTGGAAATGAGGCAGGACCTGAAACAGGACATGGGACATGGGCAGGACATGGGGCAGGATATGCGGCAGGACTTTGGGTATAACATGGGGCAGGACATGGAACAGGACATGGATTCATTAATGTGGCAGGATATTGAACAAGACAGGAAGCAGGACTTTAGGCAGGACATAAGGCAGGACATGAGGCCGGTAATGGGGTTTGGTCATGGGCCAGTTCATGGGACAGGACATGGGGCAGGACATGGGGCAGGACATGGGGCAGGACATGGGGGAGGTCGTGGGGCAGAACATAGTTCAGGACATGGGACAAGGAATGGGGCAGGAAATGGGGCAAAACATGGGAAAAGACATGGGGCAGGACATTGGGCAGGACATGGGGCAGGACATAGAGCATGACATATAGCAGGACATGGATCAAGACATGGGTCAGGACATGGGGCATGACATGGGGCAGGACTTGGGGCGGGACATAGAACAGGACATGGGGCAGGACATGGGACAGCATAGAACATGGTGCAGGACATGGGGCAGGACATGGGGCAGGACACTGGGCAATATATAGGTCAGGACATGGGACAGGGCATTGGGCAGGACGCGATCGTTTTCAGTATTACTAAAACACGATGAAAGGAGATCTCCAGAGCAAAAACCTGGTCCGGAGCTGGCAAGCCCCTTTAGGGGTTTCTTTTTGCAGAAGCTGAAGGAACGGTGAGCGGCTCTTTTGAGAAAATTGCTGAGGAAAATTGGACAAACGTTTAGTGAGTCTGGATGTGTCTTTGGATGGGGTGCCGTTGCCACTGAAAATTTCGGGCAAGCGCTGTAGACTGTATAAGCAAATTAACTAAGGAACGTGCATGGTGGGGTGCATTTTCTTTGTAGCTTTTCCCCCATGTACAAGATACAAGATACAGGAGACGACAGGATTTGCCTGGTCTATGGCTACCAGACTGTATTGCCAATATATCAGGGTCTGGGTGCAGATGATGGTCTGTGTGAGGAGGCCGTACGAAGGTTGAAGCAACTGGGCAAGGCTCGAGGATTGGTGTCCAAGCAGATCGAGCTAGCCCAGGTCAAACAGAAAGCTAGGTTCGCTTGAACACGAAGGGAAGTGACCTGTGCAGCAGGTCAGCTGGTAAAGGTGTACTCCCTGACACGTAAAGTTGGTCGGAGAGATAAGTTGCAGCAGAGGTTCCATGGAGTATCGTTCTTTGATATAACTAGATTATAACAATATTATAACTAGATTATAACAAGAATAAAAAAGATTATCACAAGATTATAACAAGATTATATCTAGCATGGCTAGTCTAGGTTGTCAGGGGCTGTGTGTGTAGTACAGTAGTGTAGCATGGCTAGTCTAGGTTATCAGGGGCTGTGTTTGTAGTATTGTAGTGTAGCATTGCTATTCTAGGTTGTTAGGGGCTGTGTGTGTAGTACAGTAGTGTAGCATGCCTCGACTTCAAGCAGCTGGCAGCGACACCAATTGTCGATATCTTCCCCTAACACAGGGGGTGTTAGCTACGCTCCCAGCTGTCTGGTTATCACCAACACCCCCCTTTCCCTCTCTCCTTCAGCAGCGTCACGTGGCGTCCATTGTTGGCTCCCCTGCATCCTGCATCCTGCGTCCAGCGTCCAGCGTCCAGCGTCCAGCGTCCAGCGTCCAGCGTCCTGCAAAACAGAGAGCATTAGATTATTTGCACGAATACCGCAGCTGGAAGCTGACACATCTCTGCAAATGTTGGCACCAACAAGAACCGATAGCAATATTTCATAGATCATCCCAATCAAGTAACAGCTGATACAGCCATCTGATCTCGAATAACCTGGATAGAGTATAGGATCCAGCCAGCTGATCTCAAGTAACGTGGATAGAGCTAAGGATCTAGCCAGCTGATCTCAAATAACTTGGATAGAACATAGGATCCAGCCAGCTGATCCCAAATAACCTGGATATAGCATAGGATCCAGTCTGATGAAAATTAAAATCGGGCAACCCATTGTTGGCAACAAGTAGGAGTCCCTAAAAGTGACACTCACCACGTGCTTTCACTACTTTGAGCAATTGAACTTGATAACTTGCAATTGAATATTGATCTAATAATATCAAAATCTGGACAGAATCCTGACCACACGATTTTTTAAATAGTAATGCAAATGTTAAAAAAGGGCGAGTAAAACGCTAGGAAACGCAGGAAACGCGACTTTTCCTGCGTAAAAGTCGCTAGGAATTTAGTGCGTAGTAAGCACGTGAATCCCTCTCTGTTTGGGAGGAACAAAGAATGTTAAGGTGAAAGGGACAAAGAATGTTAAACATGTGCACGTGTTGTGTGGATGTTGTGTCGATGTTGTATTGATGAGATTGAGCCGAGGAAACTGCGTTGTAAAGTGAGACAAGCAAACTTTATTGCGATTTCAAATTGCTGGCGTGAGATTGATGAGATTGATGAGATCGTGAGATTGATGGCTAGATTGTCTAGGAAAAACATCGATCCTTAACAACACAAAGAAGACGTCGGACCCGCACTTAATCCTTACCACGTGTTCGACTCAACAATTCAATGTTTGGAACCCAAGATAAGGACGTGTCAAAGTAAGAAACCAAAAGTGACCATGAGGCATTCCCAACACCAACCAACACAATGCACAAAGCTTCTCCAGTTTGCTTTGGGCGTTCTACAGAACTAGAAAGTTAAGCAACACGGCGCTGGGTCAGGTATTGGATGGGTGACCATCATACACATGACCAGTTCTGTTTGGGAGAGACGTTGGAGGGATGTAAAGTAACACTGCACTGAGTCAGGTATTGGATAGGTGACCATCATACACATGACCAGTTATGTTCAGGAGAGAGGTTGGAGGGATAAAAATTAGTACATCAACTTCACTCGCTTAACTTCGCAGTACATGTCAGTGTGTGTGTACAGTACAGGTCAGTAGGTGTACAGTACATGTCAGTGTATGTACAGTACTTGTGAGTGTGTGTGTACAGTACATGTCAGTGTGTGTGTACAGTACATATCAGTGTGTGTGTACAGTACATGTCAGTGTGTGTACAGAACATGTCAGTGTGTGTACAGTACATGTCAGTGTGTGTACAGTGCATGTCAGTGTGTGGGTACAGTACATGTCAGTGTGTGTAGACAGTAAATTTCAGTGTGTGTGTACAGAACATATCAGTGTGCGTACAGAACATGTCAGTGTGTGTGTACAGTAAATGTCAGTGTGTGTACAAAGAATGTCAGTGTGTGGGTACAGTACATGTCAGTGTATGTACAGTACATGTCAGTGTGTGTGAACAGTACATGTCACTGTGTGTGAACAGTATATGTCAGTGTGTGTGTACAATACATGTCAGTGTGTGTGTACAGTAAATGTCAGTGTGTGTGTACAGAACATGTCACTGTGTGTGTACAGTATATGTCAGTGTGTGTGTACAATACATGTCAGTGTGTGTGTACAATACATGTCAGCGTGTGTGTACAGTACATGTCAGTGTGTGTGTACAGTATATGTCAGTGTGTGTGTACAATACATGTCAGTGTGTGTGTACAATACATGTAAGTGTGAGTACAGTACATGTCAGTGTGTGTGTACAGTACATGTCAGTTTGTGTGTGTACAGTACAAGTCACTGTGTGTGTACAGTACATGACAGTGTGTGTGTACAGTACATGTCAGTGTGTGTACAGTACATCTCAGTTTACATATCAAGGATAAAGTAAGAAATGTAACTGATCCCATAAGCCAAGTAAAAAACCAAAAAAATGCAAATGTGCCAAAAAATGTATGTTAACTGTGTCAGGGGCTGTGTGTTTAGTACAGAAGTGTAGCATGGCTAGTTAGGTTGTCAGGGGCTGTGTAGTACAGTAGTGTAGCAGGCTAGTCTTGGTTGTCAGGGGCTGTGTGTAGTACAGAAGTGTAGCATGGCTAGTCTGGGTTGTCAGGGGCTGTGTGTAGTACAGAAGTGTAGCATGGCTAGTCTGGGTTGTCAGGGGTTGTGTGTGAAGTACAGTAATGTAGCATGGCTAGTCTAGGTTGTCAGGGGCTGTATTCAGTACAGTAGTGTAGCAGGCTAGTCTTGGTTGTCAGGGGCTGTGTGTAGTACAGAAGTGTAGCATGGCTAGTCTGGGGTGTCAGGGGTTGTGTGTGAAGTACAGTAATGTAGCATGGCTAGTCTAGGTTGTCAGGGGCTGTATTCAGTACAGTAGTGTAGCATGGCTAGTCTAAGTTGTCAGGGGCTGTGTGTGTCGTATAGTAGTGTAGTATGGCTAGTCTAGGTTGTCAGGGGATGTGTGTGTAGTACAGTAGTATAGCATGGCTAGTCTAGGTTGTCAGGGTGTGTGTGTAGAACAGTAGTGTAGCACGGCTACTTAAGGTTGTCAGGGGCTGCGTAGTACAGTAGTGTAACATGGCTAGTCTAGGTTGTCAAGGGCTGTCTGTGTAGTACAGTAGTGTAGCATGGCTAGTCTTGGTTGTCAGAGGCTGTGTGTAGTAAAGTATTGTAGCATGGCTAGTCTAGGTTTTCAGGGGCTGTGTGTCGTTTAGAAGTGAAGCATGGCTAGTCTATGTTGTCAGGGGCTGTGTAGTACAGTAGCGTAGCATGGCTAGTCTAGGTTGTCAGGGGCTTCGTGTGTAGTACAGTAGTGTAGCATGGCTAGTCTAGGTTGTCAGGGGCTGTATTTAGTACAGTAGTGTAGCATGGCTAGTCTAGGTTGTCAGGGGCTGTGTGTGTAGTACAGTAGTGTAGCATGGCTAGTCTAGGTTGTCAGGGGCTGTGTGTAGTACAGTAGTGTAGTATGTCTAGTCTAGGTTGTCAGGGGCTGTGTGTAGTACAGTAGTGTAGCATGGCTAGTCTAGGTTGTCAGGGGCTGTGTGTGTAGTACAGTAGTGTAGCACGGCTAGTCTAGGTTGTCAGGGGCTGTGTGTGTAGTACAGTAGTGTGTGTAGCATGGCTTTTCTAGGTTGTAAGGCGCTGTGTAGTACAGAAGTGTAGCATGGCTAGTCTAGGTTGTCAGGGGCTGTGTGTGTAGTACAGTACTGTAGCATGGCTAGCCTAGGTTGTCAGGGGCTGTGTGTGTAGTACAGTAGTGTAGCACGGCTACTTTAGGTTGTCAGGGGCTGTGTAGTACAGTTTTGTAGCATGGCTAGTCTAGGTTGTCAGGGGCTGTGTGTGTAGTACAGTAGTGTAGCATGGCTAGTCTAGGTTGTCAGGGGCTATCTGTGTAGTACAGTAGTGTTGCATGGCTAGCCTAGGTTGTCAGGGGCTGTGTGTGTAGTACAGTAGAGTAGCATGGCTAGTCTAAGTTGTCAGGGGCTGTATTTAGTACAGTGGTGTAGCATGGCTAGTTAAGGTTGTCAGGGGCTGTGTGTGTAGTACAGTAGTGTAGCATGGCTAGTCTAGGTTGTCAGGGGCTATCTGTGTAGTAGTTCTAGTTCTAGTTCTAGTTCTAGTTCTAGTTTCTAGTAGTAGTTCTAGTTCTAGTAGTATCTGTGTAGTGTTGCATGGCTAGTCTAGGTTTTCAGGGGCTGAGTGTGTAGTACAGTTGTGTAGCATTGTTAGTCTAGGTTGTCAGGGGCTGTGTGTGTAGAACAGTAGTGTAGCATGGCTACTCTAGGTTGTCAGGGGCTGTGTGTGTAGAACAGTTGTGAAGCATGGCTAGTCTTGGTTGTCAGGGGCTGTGTGTAGTACAGAAGTGTAGCATGGCTAGTCTAGGCTGTCAGGGGCTGTATTTAGTACAGTAGTGTAGCATGGCTAGTCAAGATTGTCAGGGGCTGTGTGTCGTACAGTAGTGTAGCATGGCTAGTCAAGGTTGTCAGGGGCTTCGTGTGAAGTACAGTAGTGTAGCATGGCTAGTCTAGGTTGTCAGGGGCTGTGTGTTTAGTACAGTAGTGTAGCATGGCTAGTCTAGGTTGTCAAGGGCTGTGTGTTTAGTACAGTAGTGTAGCATGGCTAGTCTAGGTTGTCAGGGGCCGTGTAGTACAGTAGTGTAGCATGGCTAGTCTAGGTTGTCAGGGGCTGTGTGTTTAGTACAGTATTGTAGCATGGCTAGTCTAGGTTGTCAGGGGCTGTATTTAGTACAGTAGTGTAGCATGGCTAGTCTAGGTTGTCAGGGGCTGTGTGTGTCGTACAGTAGTGTAGCATAGCTAGTCTAGGTTGTCAGGAGCTGTATTTAGTACAGTCGTGTAGCATGGCTAGTCTAGGTTGTCAGGGGCTGTGTGTGTAGTACAGTAGTGTAGCATGGCTAGTCTAGGTTGTCAAGGAAAATGTGTAGTACAGTTGTGGAGCATGGCTAGTCTAGATTGTCAGGGGCTGTGTGTTGTAGAGTAGTGTAGCATTGCTAGTCTAGGTTTTTAGGGGCAGTATTTAGTACAGTAGTGTAGCATGGCTAGTCTAGGTTGTCTGCTGTGCTGGCATGCTCACCTGCATCTGCCAGCACCGGCGCAAGGAACATGTCTGACGTGCTGGCATGCTCAAGTGCATCTGCCAGCGCCGGCGCAAGGAACATGTCTGCTCATGCAACTGTTGCAACTGTTGTGTATGCAACTGTTTTCCTGCTGTGTGTAATATATTTGTGTAGTACAGTTGTGTAGCATGGCTAGTCTAGGTTGTCAGGGGCTGTGTGTTTAGTACAGTAGTGTAGCATGGCTAGTATAGGTTGTCAGGGACTGTGTGTGTAGTACAGTCGTGTAGCACGGCTACTCTAGGTTGTCAGGGGCTGCGTAGTACAGTAGTTTAACATAGCTAGTCTAGGTTGTCAGGGGCTGTGTGTGTAGTACAGTTGTGTAGCATTGTTAGTCTAGGTTGTCATGGGCTGTGTGTGAAGTACAGTAGTGTAGCATGGCTACTCTAGGTTGTCAGGGGCCGTGTGTGTAGAACAGTAGTGAAGGATGGCTAGTCTTGGTTGTCAGGGGCTGTGTGTAGTACAGTTGTGTAGCATGGCAAGTCTAAGCTGTCAAGGGCTGTATTAAGTACAGTAGTGTAGCATGGCTAGTCAAGATTGTCAGGGGCTGTGTGTCGTACAGTAGTGAAGCATGGCTAGTCTAGATTGTCAGGGGCTGTGTAGTACAGTAGCGTAGCATGGCTTGTCTGGGTTGTCAGGGGCTTCGTGTGTAGTACAGTAGTGTAGCATGGCTACTCTAGGTTGTCAGGGGCTGCGTAGTACAGTAGTGTAACATAGCTAGTCTAGGTTGTCAGGGGCTGTGTGTGTAGTACAGTTGTGTAGTATTGTTAGTCTAGGTTGTCAGGGGCTGTGTGTGTAGTACAGTAGTGTAGCATGGCTACTCTAGGTTGTCAGGGGCCGTGTGTGTAGAACAGTAGTGAAGGATGGCTAGTCTTGGTTGTCAGGGGCTGTGTGTTGTACAGTAGTGTAGCATGGCTAGTCTAAGCTGTCATGGGCTGTATTTAGTACAGTAGTGTAGCATGGCTAGTCAAGATTGTCAGGGGCTGTGTGTCGTACAGTAGTGTAGCATGGCTAGTCAAGGTTGTCAGGGGCTTCGTGTGAAGTACAGTAGTGTAGCATGGCTAGTCTAGGTTGTCAGGGGCTGTGTGTTTAGTACAGTAGTGTAGCATGGCTAGTCTAGGTTGTCAGGGGCTGTATTTAGAACAGTAGTGTAGCATGGCTAGTCCAGGTTGTCAGGGGCTGTGTGTGTCGTACAGTAGTGTAGCATAGCTAGTCTCGGTTGTCAGGAGCTGTATTTAGTACAGTCGTGTAGCATGGCTAGTCTAGGTTGTCAGGGGCTGTGTGTGTAGTACAGTAGTGTAGCATGGCTAGTCTAGGTTGTCAGGGAAAATGTGTAGTACAGTAGTGAAGCATGGCTAGTCTAGGTTGTCAGGGGCTGTATTTAGTACAGTTGTGTAGCATGGCTAGGCTAGGTTGTCAGGGGCTGTGTGTAGTAGAGTAGTGCAGCATTGCTAGTCTAGGTTTTTAGGGGCAGTATTTAGTACAGTAGTGTAGCATGGCTAGTCTAGGTTGTCTGCTGTGCTGGCATGCTCACCTGCATCTGCCAGCACCAGCGCAAGGAACATGTCTGACGTGCTGGCATGCTCAAGTGCATCTGCCAGCGCCGGCGCAAGGAACATGTCTGCTCATGCAACTGTTGCAACTGATGTGTATGCAACTGTTTTCCTGCTGTGTGTAATATATTTGTGTAGTACAGTTGTGTAGCATGGCTAGTCTAGGTTGTCAGGGGCTGTGTGTGTAGTACAGTAGTGTAGCATGGCTAGTATAGGTTGTCAGGGACTGTGTGTGTAGTACAGTCGTTTAGCACGGCTACTCTAGGTTGTCAGGGGCTGCGTAGTACAGTAGTTTAACATGGCTAGTCTAGGTTGTCAGGGGCTGTGTGTGTAGTACAGTTGTGTAGCATTGTTAGTCTAGGTTGTCATGGGCTGTGTGTGAAGTAAAGTATTGTAGCATGGCTACTCTAGGTTGTCAGGGGCCGTGTGTGTAGAACAGTAGTGAAGGATGGCTAGTCTTGGTTATCAGGGGCTGTGTGTAGTACAGTTGTGTAGCATGGCAAGTCTAAGCTGTCAGGGGCTGTATTAAGTACAGTAGTGTAGCATGGCTAGTCAAGATTGTCAGGGGCTGTGTGTCGTACAGTAGTGAAGCATGGCTAGTCTAGATTGTCAGGGGCTGTGTAGTACAGTAGCGTAGCATGGCTTGTCTAGGTTGTCAGGGGCTGTGTGTTTAGTACAGTAGTGTAGCATGGCTAGTCTAGGTTGTCAGGGGCTGTATTTAGTACAGTAGTGTAGCATAGCTAGTCTAGATTGTCAGGGGCTGTGTGTTTAGTACAGTAGTGTAGCATGGCTAGTCTAGGTTGTCAGGGGCTGTATTTAGTACAGTAGTGTAGCATGGCTAGTCTAGGTTGTCAGAGGATGTGTGTGTCGTACAGTAGTGTAGCATGGCTAGTCTAGGTTGTCAGGAGCTGTATTTAGTACAGTCGTGTAGCATGGCTAGTCTAGGTTGTCAGGGGCTGTGTGTGTAGTACAGTAGTGTAGCATGGCTAGTCTAGGTTGTCAGGGACTATGTGTAGTACAGTAGTGAAGCATGGCTAGTCTAGGTTGTCAGGGGCTGTATTTAGTACAGTTGTGTAGCATGGCTAGTCTAGGTTATCAGTTGCTGTATTTAGTACAGTAGTGAAGCATGGCTAGTCTAGGTTATCAGGTGCTGTATTTAGTACAGTTGTGTAGCATGGCTAGTCTTGGTTGTCAGGGGCTGTGTGTAGTAGAGTAGTGTAGCATTGCTAGTCTAGGTTTTGAGGGGCAGTATTTAGTACAGTTGTGAAGCATGGCTAGTCTAGGTTATCAGGTGCTGTATTTAGTACAGTTGTGTAGCATGGCTAGTCTTGGTTGTCAGGGGCTGTGTGTAGTAGAGTAGTGTAGCATTGCTAGTCTAGGTTTTGAGGGGCAGTATTTAGTACAGTAGTGTAGCATGGCTAGTCTAGGTTGTCTGCCGTGCTGGCATGCTTACCTGCATCTGCCAGCGGCGGCACAAGGAACATGTCTGACGTGCTGGCATGCTCACCTGCATCTGCCAGCGCCGGCGCAAGGAACATGTCTGCTCATGCAACTGTTGCAACTGTTGTGTATGCAAGTGTTTTCCTGCTGTGTGTAATATATTTGTGTAGTACAGTTGTGTAGCATGGCTAGTCTAGGTTGTCAGGGGCTGTGTGTTTAGTACAGTAGTGTAGCATGGCTAGAATAGGTTGTCAGGGACTGTGTGTGTAGTACAGTCTTGTAGCACGGCTACTCTAGGTTGTCAGGGGCTGCGTAGTACAGTAGTGTAACATGGCTAGTCTAGGTTGTCAGGGGCTGTGTGTGTAGTACAGTTGTGTAGTATTGTTAGTCTAGGTTGTCAGGGGCTGTGTGTGTAGTACAGTTGTGTAGCATGGCTACTCTAGGTTGTCAGGGGCCGTGTGTGTAGAACAGTAGTGAAGGATGGCTAGTCTAGGTTGTCAGGGGCTGTGTGTAGTACAGTAGTGTAGCATGGCTAGTCTAAGCTGTCATGGGCTGTATTTAGTACAGTAGTGTAGCATGGCTAGTCGAGATTGTCAGGGGCTGTGTGTCGTACAGTAGTGTAGCATGGCTAGTCAAGGTTGTCAGGGGCTTCGTGTGAAGTACAGTAGTGTAGCATGGCTAGTCTAGGTTGTCAGGGGCTGTGTGTTTAGTACAGTAGTGTAGCATGGCTAGTCTAGGTTGTCAGGGGCTGTATTTAGTACAGTAGTGTAGCATGGCTAGTCTAGGTTGTCAGGGGCTGTGTGTGTCGTACAGTAGTGTAGCATAGCTAGTCTAGGTTGTCAGGAGCTGTATTTTGTACAGTCGTGTAGCATGGCTAGTCTAGGTTGTCAGGGGCTGTGTGTGTAGTACAGTAGTGTAGCATGGCTAGTCTAGGTTGTCAGGGACAATGTGTAATACAGTAGTGAAGCATGGCTAGTCTAGGTTGTCAGGGGCTGTATTTAGTACAGTTGTGTAGCATGGCTAGTCTAGGTTGTCAGGGGCTGTATGTAGTAGAGTAGTGTAGCATTGCTAGTCTAGGTTTTTAGGGGCAGTATTTAGTACAGTAGTGTAGCATGGCTAGTCTAGGTTGTCTGCTGTGCTGGCATGCTCACCTGCATCTGCCAGCACCGGCGCAAGGAACATGTCTGACGTGCTGGCATGCTCAAGTGCATCTGCCAGCGCCGGCGCAAGGAACATGTCTGCTCATGCAACTGTTGCAACTGTTGTGTATGCAACTGTTTTCCTGCTGTGTGTAATATATTTGTGTAGTACAGTTGTGTAGCATGGCTAGTCTAGGTTGTCAGGGGCTGTGTGTGTAGTACAGTAGTGTAGCATGGCTAGTATAGGTTGTCATGGACTGTGTGTGTAGTACAGTCGTGTAGCACGGCTACTCTAGGTTGTCAGGGGCTGCGTAGTACAGTAGTTTAACATGGCTAGTCTAGGTTGTCAGGGGCTGTGTGTGTAGTACAGTTGTGTAGCATTGTTAGTCTAGGTTGTCATGGGCTGTGTGTGAAGTACAGTAGTGTAGCATGGCTACTCTAGGTTGTCAGGGGCCGTGTGTGTAGAACAGTAGTGAAGGATGGCTAGTCTTGGTTGTCAGGGGCTGTGTGTGTCGTACAGTAGTGTAGCATAGCTAGTCTAGGTTGTCAGGAGCTATATTTAGTACAGTCGTGTAGCATGGCTAGTCTAGTTTGTCAGGGGCTGTGTGTGTAGTACAGTAGTGTAGCATGGCTAGTCTAGGTTGTCAGGGACAATGTGTAATACAGTAGTGAAGCATGGCTAGTCTAGGTTGTCAGGGGCTGTATTTAGTACAGTTGTGTAGCATGGCTAGTCTAGGTTGTCAGGGGCTGTGTGTAGTAGAGTAGTGTAGCATTGCTAGTCTAGGTTTTTAGGGGCAGTATTTAGTACAGTAGTGTAGCATGGCTAGTCTAGGTTGTCTGCTGTGCTGGCATGCTCACCTGCATCTGCCAGCACCGGCGCAAGGAACATGTCTGACGTGCTGGCATGCTCAAGTGCATCTGCCAGCGCCGGCGCAAGGAACATGTCTGCTCATGCAACTGTTGCAACTGTTGTGTATGCAACTGTTTTCCTGCTGTGTGTAATATATTTGTGTAGTACAGTTGTGTAGCATGGCTAGTCTAGGTTGTCAGGGGCTGTGTTTGTAGTACAGTAGTGTAGCATGGCTAGTATAGGTTGTCAGGGACTGTGTGTGTAGTACAGTCGTGTAGCACGGCTACTCTAGGTTGTCAGGGGCTGCGTAGTACAGTAGTTTAACATGGCTAGTCTAGGTTGTCAGGGGCTGTGTGTGTAGTACAGTTGTGTAGCATTGTTAGTCTAGGTTGTCATGGGCTGTGTGTGAAGTACAGTAGTGTAGCATGGCTACTCTAGGTTGTCAGGGGCCGTGTGTGTAGAACAGTAGTGAAGGATGGCTAGTCTTGGTTGTCAGGGGCTGTGTGTAGTACAGTTGTGTAGCATGGCAAGTCTAAGCTGTCAGGGGCTGTATTAAGTACAGTAGTGTAGCATGGCTAGTCAAGATTGTCAGGGGCTGTGTGTCGTACAGTAGTAAAGCATGGCTAGTCTAGATTGTCAGGGGCTGTGTAGTACAGTAGCGTAGCATGGCTTGTCTGGGTTGTCAGGGGCTTCGTGTGTAGTACAGTAGTGTAGCATGGCTAGTCTAGGTTGTCAGGGGCTGTGTGTTTAGTACAGTAGTGTAGCATGGCTAGTCTAGGTTGTCAGGGGCTGTATTTAGTACAGTAGTGTAGCATGGCTAGTCTAGGTTGTCAGGGGCTGTGTGTGTCGTACAGTAGTGTAGCATAGCTAGTCTAGGTTGTCAGGGGCTTTGTGTTTAGTACAGTAGTGTAGCATGGCTAGTCTAGGTTGTCAGGGGCTGTATTTAGTACAGTAGTGTAGCATGGCTAGTCTAGGTTGTCAGAGGATGTGTGTGTCGTACAGTAGTGTAGCATGGCTAGTCTAGGTTGTCAGGAGCTGTATTTAGTACAGTCGTGTAGCATGGCTAGTCTAGGTTGTCAGGGGCTGTGTGTGTAGTACAGTAGTGTAGCATGGCTAGTCTAGGTTGTCAGGGACTATGTGTAGTACAGTAGTGAAGCATGGCTAGTCTAGGTTGTCAGGGGCTGTATTTAGTACAGTTGTGTAGCATGGCTAGTCTAGGTTGTCAGGGGCTGTGTGTAGTAGAGTAGTGTAGCATTGCTAGTCTAGGTTTTGAGGGGCAGTATTTAGTACAGTAGTGTAGCATGGCTAGTCTAGGTTGTCTGCCGTGCTGGCATGCTTACCTGCATCTGCCAGCGCCGGCACAAGGAACTTGTCTGACGTGCTGGCATGCTCACCTGCATCTGCCAGCGCCGGCGCAAGGAACATGTCTGCTCATGCAACTGTTGCAACTGTTGTGTATGCAACTGTTTTCCTGCTGTGTGTAATATATTTGTGTAGTACAGTTGTGTAGCATGGCTAGTCTAGGTTGTCAGGGGCTGTGTGTGAAGTACAGTAGTGTAGCATGGCTAGTATAGGTTGTCAGGGACTGTGTGTGTAGTACAGTCGTGTAGCACGGCTACTCTAGGTTGTCAGGGGCTGCGTAGTACAGTAGTTTAACATGGCTAGTCTAGGTTGTCAGGGGCTGTGTGTGTAGTACAGTTGTGTAGCATTGTTAGTCTAGGTTGTCATGGGCTGTGTGTGAAGTACAGTAGTGTAGCATGGCTACTTTAGGTTGTCAGGGGCCGTGTGTGTAGAACAGTAGTGAAGGATGGCTAGTCTTGGTTGTCAGGGGCTGTGTGTGTCGTACAGTAGTGTTGCATAGCTAGTCTAGGTTGTCAGGAGCTATATTTAGTACAGTCGTGTAGCATGGCTAGTCTAGGTTGTCAGGGGCTGTGTGTGTAGTACAGTAGTGTAGCATGGCTAGTCTAGGTTGTCAGGGACAATGTGTAATACAGTAGTGAAGCATGGCTAGTCTAGGTTGTCAGGGGCTGTATTTAGTACAGTTGTGTAGCATGGCTAGTCTAGGTTGTCAGGGGCAGGGTGTAGTAGAGTAGTGTAGCATTGCTAGTCTAGGTTTTTAGGGGCAGTATTTAGTACAGTAGTGTAGCATGGCTAGTCTAGGTTGTCTGCTGTGCTGGCATGCTCACCTGCATCTGCCAGCACCGGCGCAAGGAACATGTCTGACGTGCTGGCATGCTCAAGTGCATCTGCCAGCGCCGGCGCAAGGAACATGTCTGCTCATGCAACTGTTGCAACTGTTGTGTATGCAACTGTTTTCCTGCTGTGTGTAATATATTTGTGTAGTACAGTTGTGTAGCATGGCTAGTCTAGGTTGTCAGGGGCTGTGTGTGTAGTACAGTAGTGTAGCATGGCTAGTATAGGTTGTCAGGGACTGTGTGTGTAGTACAGTCGTGTAGCACGGCTACTCTAGGTTGTCAGGGGCTGCGTAGTACAGTAGTTTAACATGGCTAGTCTAGGTTGTCAGGGGCTGTGTGTGTAGTACAGTTGTGTAGCATTGTTAGTCTAGGTTGTCATGGGCTGTGTGTGAAGTACAGTAGTGTAGCATGGCTACTCTAGGTTGTCAGGGGCCGTGTGTGTAGAACAGTAGTGAAGGATGGCTAGTCTTGGTTGTCAGGGGCTGTGTGTAGTACAGTTGTGTAGCATGGCAAGTCTAAGCTGTCAGGGGCTGTATTAAGTACAGTAGTGTAGCATGGCTAGTCAAGATTGTCAGGGGCTGTGTGTCGTACAGTAGTGAAGCATGGCTAGTCTAGATTGTCAGGGGCTGTGTAGTACAGTAGCGTAGCATGGCTTGTCTGGGTTGTCAGGGGCTTCGTGTGTAGTACAGTAGTGTAGCATGGCTAGTCTAGGTTGTCAGGGGCTGTGTGTTTAGTACAGTAGTGTAGCATGGCTAGTCTAGGTTGTCAGGGGCTGTATTTAGTACAGTAGTGTAGCATGGCTAGTCTAGGTTGTCAGGGGCTGTGTGTGTCGTACAGTAGTGTAGCATAGCTAGTCTAGGTTGTCAGGGGCTGTGTGTTTAGTACAGTAGTGTAGCATGGCTAGTCTAGGTTGTCAGAGGATGTGTGTGTCGTACAGTAGTGTAGCATGGCTAGTCTAGGTTGTCAGGAGCTGTATTTAGTACAGTCGTGTAGCATGGCTAGTCTAGGTTGTCAGGGGCTGTGTGTGTAGTACAGTAGTGTAGCATGGCTAGTCTAGGTTGTCAGGGACTATGTGTAGTACAGTAGTGAAGCATGGCTAGTCTAGGTTGTCAGGGGCTGTATTTAGTACAGTTGTGTAGCATGGCTAGTCTAGGTTATCAGTTGCTGTATTTAGTACAGTTGTGTAGCATGGCTAGTCTTGGTTGTCAGGGGCTGTGTGTAGTAGAGTAGTGTAGCATTGCTAGTCTAGGTTTTGAGGGGCAGTATTTAGTACAGTAGTGTAGCATGGCTAGTCTAGGTTGTCTGCCGTGCTGGCATGCTTACCTGCATCTGCCAGCGCCGGCACAAGGAACATGTCTGACGTGCTGGCATGCTCACCTGCATCTGCCGGCGCCGGCGCAAGGAACATGTCTGCTCATGCAACTGTTGCAACTGTTGTGTATGCAAGTGTTTTCCTGCTGTGTGTAATATATTTGTGTAGTACAGTTGTGTAGCATGGCTAGTCTAGGTTGTCAGGGGCTGTGTGTTTAGTACAGTAGTGTAGCATGGCTAGAATAGGTTGTCAGGGACTGTGTGTGTAGTACAGTCGTGTAGCACGGCTACTCTAGGTTGTCAGGGGCTGCGTAGTACAGTAGTGTAACATGGCTAGTCTAGGTTGTCAGGGGCTGTGTGTGTAGTACAGTTGTGTAGTATTGTTAGTCTAGGTTGTCAGGGGCTGTGTGTGTAGTACAGTTGTGTAGCATGGCTACTCTAGGTTGTCAGGGGCCGTGTGTGTAGAACAGTAGTGAAGGATGGCTAGTCTAGGTTGTCAGGGGCTGTGTGTAGTACAGTAGTGTAGCATGGCTAGTCTAAGCTGTCATGGGCTGTATTTAGTACAGTAGTGTAGCATGGCTAGTCAAGATTGTCAGGAGCTGTGTGTCGTACAGTAGTGTAGCATGGCTAGTCAAGGTTGTCAGGGGCTTCGTGTGTAGTACTGTAGTGTAGCATGGCTAGTCTAGGTTGTCAGGGGCTGTGTGTTTAGTACAGTAGTGTAGCATGGCTAGTCTAGGTTGTCAGGGGCTGTGTGTGTCGTACAGTAGTGTAGCATAGCTAGTCTAGGTTGTCAGGAGATGTATTTAGTACAGTCGTGTAGCATGGCTAGTCTAGGTTGTCAGGGGCTGTGTGTGTAGTACAGTAGTGTAGCATGGCTAGTCTAGGTTGTCAGGGACAATGTGTAATACAGTAGTGAAGCATGGCTAGTCTAGGTTGTCAGGGGCTGTATTTAGTACAGTTGTGTAGCATGGCTAGTCTAGGTTGTCAGGGGCTTTGTGTAGTAGAGTAGTGTAGCATTGCTAGTCTAGGTTTTTAGGGGCAGTATTTAGTACAGTAGTGTAGCATGGCTAGTCTAGGTTGTCTGCTGTGCTGGCATGCTCACCTGCATCTGCCAGCACCGGCGCAAGGAACATGTCTGACGTGCTGGCATGCTCAAGTGCATCTGCCAGCGCCGGCGCAAGGAACATGTCTGCTCATGCAACTGTTGCAACTGTTGTGTATGCAACTGTTTTCCTGCTGTGTGTAATATATTTGTGTAGTACAGTTGTGTAGCATGGCTAGTCTAGGTTGTCAGGGGCTGTGTGTGTAGTACAGTAGTGTAGCATGGCTAGTATAGGTTGTCAGGGACTGTGTGTGTAGTACAGTCGTGTAGCACGGCTACTCAAGGTTGTCAGGGGCTGCGTAGTACAGTAGTTTAACATGGCTAGTCTAGGTTGTCAGGGGCTGTGTGTGTAGTACAGTTGTGTAGCATTGTTAGTCTAGGTTGTCATGGGCTGTGTGTGAAGTAAAGTAGTGTAGCATGGCTACTCTAGGTTGTCAGGGGCCGTGTGAGTAGAACAGTAGTGAAGGATGGCTAGTCTTGGTTGTCAGGGGCTGTGTGTGTCGTACAGTAGTGTAGCATAGCTAGTCTAGGTTGTCAGGAGCTATATTTAGTACAGTCGTGTAGCATGGCTAGTCTAGGTTGTCAGGGGCTGTGTGTGTAGTACAGTAGTGTAGCATGGCTAGTCTAGGTTGTCAGGGACAATGTGTAATACAGTAGTGAAGCATGGCTAGTCTAGGTTGTCAGGGGCTGTATTTAGTACAGTTGTGTAGCATGGCTAGTCTAGGTTGTCAGGGGCTGTGTGTAGTAGAGTAGTGAAGCATTGCTAGTCTAGGTTTTTAGGGGCAGTATTTAGTACAGTAGTGTAGCATGGCTAGTCTAGGTTGTCTGCTGTGCTGGCATGCTCACCTGCATCTGCCAGCACCGGCGCAAGGAACATGTCTGACGTGCTGGCATGCTCAAGTGCATCTGCCAGCGCCGGCGCAAGGAACATGTCTGCTCATGCAACTGTTGCAACTGTTGTGTATGCAACTGTTTTCCTGCTGTGTGTAATATATTTGTGTAGTACAGTTGTGTAGCATGGCTAGTCTAGGTTGTCAGGGGCTGTGTGTGTAGTACAGTAGTGTAGCATGGCTTGTATAGGTTGTCAGGGACTGTGTGTGTAGTACAGTCGTGTAGCACGGCTACTCTAGGTTGTCAGGGGCTGCGTAGTACAGTAGTTTAACATGGCTAGTCTAGGTTGTCAGGGGCTGTGTGTGTAGTACAGTTGTGTAGCATTGTTAGTCTAGGTTGTCATGGGCTGTGTGTGAAGTACAGTAGTGTAGCATGGCTATTCTAGGTTGTCAGGGGCCGTGTGTGTAGAACAGTAGTGAAGGATGGCTAGTCTTGGTTGTCAGGGGCTGTGTGTAGTACAGTTGTGTAGCATGGCAAGTCTAAGCTGTCAGGGGCTGTATTAAGTACAGTAGTGTAGCATGGCTAGTCAAGATTGTCAGGGGCTGTGTGTAGTACAGTAGTGAAGCATGGCTAGTCTAGGTTGTCAGGGGCTGTGTGTGTAGTACAGTACTGAAGCATGGCTAGCCTAGGTTGTCAGGGGCTGTGTGTGTAGTACAGTAGTGTAGCACGGCTTCTTTAGGTTGTCAGGGGCTGCGTAGTACAGTAGTGTTACATGGCTAGTCTAGGTTGTCAAGGGCTGTCTGTGTAGTACAGTAGTGAAGCATGGCTAGTCTTGGTTGTCAGAGGCTGTGTGTAGTAAAGTATTGTAGCATGGCTAGTCTAGGTTGTCAGGGGCTATGTAGTACAGTTGCGTAGCATTGATAGTCTTGGTTGTCAGGGGCTTCGTGTGAAGTACAGTAATGTAGCATGGCTAGTCTAGGTTGTCAGGGGCTGTGTGTTTAGTACAGTAGTGTAGCATGGCTAGTCTAGGTTGTCAGGGGCTGTATTTAGTACAGTAGTGTAGCATGGCTAGTCTAGGTTGTCAGGGGCTGTGTGTGTCGTACAGTAGTGTAGCATGGCTAGTCTAGGTTGTCAGGAGCTGTATTAAGTACAGTCGTGTAGCATGGCTAGTCTAGGTTGTCAGGGGCTGTGTGTGTAGTACAGTAGTGTAGCATGGCTAGTCTAGGTTGTCAGGGACTATGTGTAGTACAGTAGTGAAGCATGGCTAGTCTAGGTTGTCAGGGGCTGTATTTAGTACAGTTGTGTAGCATGGCTAGTCTAGGTTATCAGTTGCTGTATTTAGTACAGTTGTGTAGCATGGCTAGTCTTGGTTGTCAGGGGCTGTGTGTAGTAGAGTAGTGTAGCATTGCTAGTCTAGGTTTTGAGGGGCAGTATTTAGTACAGTAGTGTAGCATGGCTAGTCTTGGTTGTCAGGGGCTGTGTGTAGTAGAGAAGTGTAGCATTGCTAGTCTAGGTTTTGAGGGGCAGTATTTAGTACAGTAGTGTAGCATGGCTAGTCTAGGTTGTCTGCCGTGCTGGCATGCTCACCTGCATCTGCCAGCGCCGGCACAAGGAACATGTCTGACGTGCTGGCATGCTCACCTGCATCTGCCAGCGCCGGCGCAAGGAACATGTCTGCTCATGCAACTGTTGCAACTGTTGTGTATGCAACTGTTTTCCTGCTGTGTGTAATATATTTGTGTAGTACAATTGTGTAGCATGGCTAGTCTAGGTGTTCAGGGGCTGTGTGTTTAGTACAGTAGTGTAGCATGGCTAGTATAGGTTGTCAGGGACAATGTGTAATACAGTAGTGAAGCATGGCTAGTCTAGGTTGTCAGGGGCTGTATTTAGTACAGTTGTGTAGCATGGCTAGTCTAGGTTGTCAGGGGCTGTGTGTAGTAGAGTAGTGAAGCATTGCTAGTCTAGGTTTTTAGGGGCAGTATTTAGTACAGTAGTGTAGCATGGCTAGTCTAGGTTGTCTGCTGTGCTGGCATGCTCACCTGCATCTGCCAGCACCGGCGCAAGGAACATGTCTGACGTGCTGGCATGCTCAAGTGCATCTGCCAGCGCCGGCGCAAGGAACATGTCTGCTCATGCAACTGTTGCAACTGTTGTGTATGCAACTGTTTTCCTGCTGTGTGTAATATATTTGTGTAGTACAGTTGTGTAGCATGGCTAGTCTAGGTTGTCAGGGGCTGTGTGTGTAGTACAGTAGTGTAGCATGGCTTGTATAGGTTGTCAGGGACTGTGTGTGTAGTACAGTCGTGTAGCACGGCTACTCTAGGTTGTCAGGGGCTGCGTAGTACAGTAGTTTAACATGGCTAGTCTAGGTTGTCAGGGGCTGTGTGTGTAGTACAGTTGTGTAGCATTGTTAGTCTAGGTTGTCATGGGCTGTGTGTGAAGTACAGTAGTGTAGCATGGCTATTCTAGGTTGTCAGGGGCCGTGTGTGTAGAACAGTAGTGAAGGATGGCTAGTCTTGGTTGTCAGGGGCTGTGTGTAGTACAGTTGTGTAGCATGGCAAGTCTAAGCTGTCAGGGGCTGTATTAAGTACAGTAGTGTAGCATGGCTAGTCAAGATTGTCAGGGGCTGTGTGTAGTACAGTAGTGAAGCATGGCTAGTCTAGGTTGTCAGGGGCTGTGTGTGTAGTACAGTACTGAAGCATGGCTAGCCTAGGTTGTCAGGGGCTGTGTGTGTAGTACAGTAGTGTAGCACGGCTTCTTTAGGTTGTCAGGGGCTGCGTAGTACAGTAGTGTTACATGGCTAGTCTAGGTTGTCAAGGGCTGTCTGTGTAGTACAGTAGTGAAGCATGGCTAGTCTTGGTTGTCAGAGGCTGTGTGTAGTAAAGTATTGTAGCATGGCTAGTCTAGGTTGTCAGGGGCTATGTAGTACAGTTGCGTAGCATTGATAGTCTTGGTTGTCAGGGGCTTCGTGTGAAGTACAGTAATGTAGCATGGCTAGTCTAGGTTGTCAGGGGCTGTGTGTTTAGTACAGTAGTGTAGCATGGCTAGTCTAGGTTGTCAGGGGCTGTATTTAGTACAGTAGTGTAGCATGGCTAGTCTAGGTTGTCAGGGGCTGTGTGTGTCGTACAGTAGTGTAGCATGGCTAGTCTAGGTTGTCAGGAGCTGTATTAAGTACAGTCGTGTAGCATGGCTAGTCTAGGTTGTCAGGGGCTGTGTGTGTAGTACAGTAGTGTAGCATGGCTAGTCTAGGTTGTCAGGGACTATGTGTAGTACAGTAGTGAAGCATGGCTAGTCTAGGTTGTCAGGGGCTGTATTTAGTACAGTTGTGTAGCATGGCTAGTCTAGGTTATCAGTTGCTGTATTTAGTACAGTTGTGTAGCATGGCTAGTCTTGGTTGTCAGGGGCTGTGTGTAGTAGAGTAGTGTAGCATTGCTAGTCTAGGTTTTGAGGGGCAGTATTTAGTACAGTAGTGTAGCATGGCTAGTCTTGGTTGTCAGGGGCTGTGTGTAGTAGAGAAGTGTAGCATTGCTAGTCTAGGTTTTGAGGGGCAGTATTTAGTACAGTAGTGTAGCATGGCTAGTCTAGGTTGTCTGCCGTGCTGGCATGCTCACCTGCATCTGCCAGCGCCGGCACAAGGAACATGTCTGACGTGCTGGCATGCTCACCTGCATCTGCCAGCGCCGGCGCAAGGAACATGTCTGCTCATGCAACTGTTGCAACTGTTGTGTATGCAACTGTTTTCCTGCTGTGTGTAATATATTTGTGTAGTACAATTGTGTAGCATGGCTAGTCTAGGTGTTCAGGGGCTGTGTGTTTAGTACAGTAGTGTAGCATGGCTAGTATAGGTTGTCAGGGACTGTGTGTGTAGTACAGTCGTGTAGCACGGCTACTCTAGGTTGTCAGGGGCTACGTAGTACAGTAGTGTAACATGGCTAGTCTAGGTTGTCAGGGGCTGTATGTGTAGTACAGTTGTGTAGTATTGTTAGTCTAGGTTGTCAGAGGCTGTGTGTGTAGTACAGTAGTGTAGCATGGCTACTCTAGGTTGTCAGGGGCCGTGTGTGTAGAACAGTAGTGAAGGATGGCTAGTCTTGGTTGTCAGGGGCTGTGTGTAGTACAGTAGTGTAGCATGGCTAGTCTAAGCTGTCATGGGCTGTATTCAGAACAGTAGTGTAGCATGGCTAGTCAAGATTGTCAGGGGCTGTGTGTCGTACAGTAGTGTAGCATGGCTAGTCGAGGTTGTCAGGGGCTTCGTGTGAAGTACAGTAGTGTAGCATGGCTAGTCTAGGTTGTCAGGGGCTGTGTGTTTAGAACAGTAGTGTAGCATGGCTAGTCTAGGTTGTCAGGGGCTGTATTTAGTACAGTAGTGTAGCATGGCTAGTCTAGGTTGTCAGGGGCTGTGTGTGTCGTACAGTTGTGTAGCATAGCTAGTCTAGGTTGTCAGGAGCTGTATTTAGTACAGTCGTGTAGCATGGCTAGTCTAGGTTGTCAGGGGCTGTGTGTGTAGTACAGTAGTGTAGCATGGCTAGTCTAGGTTGTCAGGGACAATGTGTAGTACAGTAGTGAAGCATGGCTAGTCTAGGTTGTCAGGGGCTGTATTTAGTACAGTTGTGTAGCATGGCTAGTCTAGGTTGTCAGGGGCTGTGTGTAGTAGAGTAGTGTAGCATTGCTAGTCTAGGTTTTTAGGGGCAGTATTTAGTACAGTAGTGTAGCATGGCTAGTCTAGGTTGTCTGCCGTGCTGGCAGGCTCACCTGCATCTGCCAGCGCCGGCACAAGGAACATGTCTGACGTGCTGGCATGCTCACCTGCATCTGCCAGCGCCGGCGCAAGGAACATGTCTGCTCATGCAACTGTTGCAACTGTTGTGTATGCAACTGTTTTCCTGCTGTGTGTAATATATTTGTGTAGTACAATTGTGTAGCATGGCTAGTCTAGGTGTTCAGGGGCTGTGTGTTTAGTACAGTAGTGTAGCATGGCTAGTATAGGTTGTCAGGGACTGTGTGTGTAGTACAGTCGTGTAGCACGGCTACTCTAGGTTGTCAGGGGCTACGTAGTACAGTAGTGTAACATGGCTAGTCTAGGTTGTCAGGGGCTGTATGTGTAGTACAGTTGTGTAGTATTGTTAGTCTAGGTTGTCAGGGGCTGTGTGTGTAGTACAGTAGTGTAGCATGGCTACTCTAGTTTGTCAGGGGCCGTGTGTGTAGAACAGTAGTGAAGGATGGCTAGTCTTGGTTGTCAGGGGCTGTGTGTAGTACAGTAGTGTAGCATGGCTAGTCTAAGCTGTCATGGGCTGTATTTAGAACAGTAGTGTAGCATGGCTAGTCAAGATTGTCAGGGGCTGTGTGTCGTACAGTAGTGTAGCATGGCTAGTCGAGGTTGTCAGGGGCTTCGTGTGAAGTACAGTAGTGTAGCATGGCTAGTCTAGGTTGTCAGGGGCTGTGTGTTTAGTACAGTAGTGTAGCATGGCTAGTCTAGGTTGTCAGGGGCTGTATTTAGTACAGTAGTGTAGCATGGCTAGTCTAGGTTGTCAGGGGCTGTGTGTGTCGTACAGTAGTGTAGCATAGCTAGTCTAGGTTGTCAGGAGCTGTATTTAGTACAGTCGTGTAGCATGGCTAGTCTAGGTTGTCAGGGGCTGTGTGTGTAGTACAGTAGTGAAGGATGGCTAGTCTTGGTTGTCAGGGGCTGTGTGTAGTACAGTTGTGTAGCATGGCAAGTCTAAGCTGTCAGGGGCTGTATTAAGTACAGTAGTGTAGCATGGCTAGTCAAAATTGTCAGGGGCTGTGTGTCGTACAGTAGTGAAGCATGGCTAGTCTACATTGTCAGGGGCTGTGTAGTACAGTAGCGTAGCATGGCTTGTCTGGGTTGTCAGGGACTTCGTGTGTAGTACAGTAGTGTAGCATGGCTAGTCTAGGTTGTCAGGGGCTGTGTGTTTAGTACAGTAGTGTAGCATGGCTAGTCTAGGTTGTCAGGGGCTGTATTTAGTACAGTAGTGTAGCATGGCTAGTTTAGGTTGTCAGGGGCTGTGTGTGTCGTACAGTAGTGTAGCATGGCTAGTCTAAATGGTCAGGAGCTGTATTTAGTACAGTCGTGTAGCATGGCTAGTGTAGGTTGTCAGGGGCTGTGTGTGTAGTACAGTTGTTTAGCATGTCTAGTTTCGGTTGTCAGGGACTGCGTGTGTAGTACAGTAGTGAAGCATGGCTAGTCTAGGTTGTCAGGGGCTGTGTGTGTAGTACAGTACTGAAGCATGGCTAGCCTAGGTTGTCAGGGGCTGTGTGTGTAGTACAGTAGTGTAGCACGGCTTCTTTAGGTTGTCAGGGGCTGCGTAGTACAGTAGTGTTACATGGCTAGTCTAGGTTGTCAAGGGCTGTCTGTGTAGTACAGTAGTGAAGCATGGCTAGTCTTGGTTGTCAGAGGCTGTGTGTAGTAAAGTATTGTAGCATGGCTAGTCTAGGTTGTCAGGGGCTATGTAGTACAGTTGCGTAGCATTGATAGTCTTGGTTGTCAGGGGCTTCGTGTGAAGTACAGTAATGTAGCATGGCTAGTCTAGGTTGTCAGGGGCTGTGTGTTTAGTACAGTAGTGTAGCATGGCTAGTCTAGGTTGTCAGGGGCTGTATTTAGTACAGTAGTGTAGCATGGCTAGTCTAGGTTGTCAGGGGCTGTGTGTGTCGTACAGTAGTGTAGCATGGCTAGTCTAGGTTGTCAGGAGCTGTATTAAGTACAGTCGTGTAGCATGGCTAGTCTAGGTTGTCAGGGGCTGTGTGTGTAGTACAGTAGTGTAGCATGGCTAGTCTAGGTTGTCAGGGACTATGTGTAGTACAGTAGTGAAGCATGGCTAGTCTAGGTTGTCAGGGGCTGTATTTAGTACAGTTGTGTAGCATGGCTAGTCTAGGTTATCAGTTGCTGTAATTTGTACAGTTGTGTAGCATGGCTAGTCTTGGTTGTCAGGGGCTGTGTGTAGTAGAGTAGTGTAGCATTGCTAGTCTAGGTTTTGAGGGGCAGTATTTAGTACAGTAGTGTAGCATGGCTAGTCTTGGTTGTCAGAGGCTGTGTGTAGTAGAGTAGTGTAGCATTGCTAGTCTAGGTTTTGAGGGGCAGTATTTAGTACAGTAGTGTAGCATGGCTAGTCTAGGTTGTCTGCCGTGCTGGCATGCTCACCTGCATCTGCCAGCGCCGGTACAAGGAACATATCTGACGTGCTGGCATGCTCACCTGCATCTGCCAGCGCCGGCGCAAGGAACATGTCTGCTCATGCAACTGTTGCAACTGTTGTGTATGCAACTGTTTTCCTGCTGTGTGTAATATATTTGTGTAGTACAGTTGTGTAGCATGGCTAGTCTAGGTGTTCAGGGGCTGTGTGTTTAGTACAGTAGTGTAGCATGGCTAGTATAGGTTGTCAGGGACTGTGTGTGTAGTACAGTCGTGAAGCACGGCTACTCTAGGTTGTAAGGGGCTGCGTAGTACAGTAGTGTAACATGGCTAGTCTAGGTTGTCAGGGGCTGTGTGTGTAGTACAGTTGTGTAGAATTGTTAGTCTAGGTTGTCAGGGGCTGTGTGTGTAGTACAGTAGTGTAGCATGGCTACTCTAGGTTGTCAGGGGCCGTGTGTGTAGAACAGTAGTGAAGGATGGCTAGTCTTGGTTGTCAGGGGCTGTGTGTAGTACAGTAGTGTAGCATGGCTAGTCTAAGCTGTCATGGGCTGTATTTAGTACAGTAGTGTAGCATGGCTAGTCAAGATTGTCAGGGGCTGTGTGTCGTACAGTAGTGTAGCATGGCTAGTCAAGGTTGTCAGGGGCTTCGTGTGAAGAACAGTAGTGTAGCATGGCTAGTCTAGGTTGTCAGGGGCTGTGTGTTTAGTACAGTAGTGTAGCATGGCTAGTCTAGGTTGTCAGGGGCTGTATTTAGTACAGTAGTGTAGCATGGCTAGTCTAGGTTGTCAGGGGCTGTGTGTGTCGTACAGTAGTGTAGCATAGCTAGTCTAGGTTGTCAGGAGCTGTATTTAGTACAGTCGTGTAGCATGGCTAGTCTAGGTTGTCAGGGGCTGTGTGTGTAGTACAGTAGTGTAGCATGGCTAGTCTAGTTTGTCAGGGACAATGTGTAGTACAGTAGTGAAGCATGGCTAGTCTAGGTTGTCAGGGGCTGTATTTAGTACAGTTGTGTAGCATGGCTAGTCTAGGTTGTCAGGGGCTGTGTGTAGTAGAGTAGTGTAGCATTGCTAGTCTAGGTTTTTAGGGGCAGTATTTAGTACAGTAGTGTAGCATGGCTAGTCTAGGTTTTCTGCTGTGCTGGCATGCTCACCTGCATCTGCCAGCACCGGCGCAAGGAACATGTCTGACGTGCTGGCATGCTCAAGTGCATCTGCCAGCGCCGGCGCAAGGAACATGTCTGCTCATGCAACTGTTGCAACTGTTGTGTATGCAACTGTTTTCCTGCTGTGTGTTATATATTTGTGTAGTACAGTTGTGTAGCATGGCTAGTCTAGGTTGTCAGGGGCTGTGTGTGTAGTACAGTAGTGTAGCATGGCTAGTATAGGTTGTCAGGGACTGTGTGTGTAGTACAGTCGTGTAACACGGCTACTCTAGGTTGTCAGGGGCTGCGTAGTACAGTAGTTTAACATTGCTAGTCTAGGTTGTCAGGGGCTGTGTGTGTAGTACAGTTGTGTAGCATTGTTAGTCTAGGTTGTCATGGGCTGTGTGTGAAGTACAGTAGTGTAGCATGGCTACTCTAGGTTGTCAGGGGCCGTGTGTGTAGAACAGTAGTGAAGGATGGCTAGTCTTGGTTATCAGGGGCTGTGTGTAGTACAGTTGTGTAGCATGGCAAGTCTAAGCTCTCAGGGGCCGTATTAAGTACAGTAGTGTAGCATGGCTAGTCAAGATTGTCAGGGGCTGTGTGTCGTACAGTAGTGAAGCATGGCTAGTCTAGATTGTCAGGGGCTGTGTAGAACAGTAGCGTAGCATGGCTTGTCTGGGTTGTCAGGGGCTTCGTGTGTAGTACAGTAGTGTAGCATTGCTAGTCTAGGTTGTCAGGGGCTGTATTTAGTACAGTAGTGTAGCATGGTTAGTCTAGGTTGTCAGGGACTGCGTGTGTAGTACAGTAGTGAAGCATGGCTAGTCTAGGTTGTCAGGGGCTGTGTGTGTAGTACA
Organism: Protonemura montana; assembly: GCA_947568835.1. NCBI lineage: Eukaryota > Metazoa > Arthropoda > Insecta > Plecoptera > Nemouridae > Protonemura > Protonemura montana. The sequence continues at coordinate 21,308,766 of OX387604.1, read as the reverse complement.
GTACTGAAGCATGGCTAGCCTAGGTTGTCAGGGGCTGTGTGTGTAGTACAGTAGTGTAGCACGGCTTCTTTAGGTTGTCAGGGGCTGCGTAGTACAGTAGTGTTACATGGCTAGTCTAGGTTGTCAAGGGCTGTCTGTGTAGTACAGTAGTGAAGCATGGCTAGTCTTGGTTGTCAGAGGCTGTGTGTAGTAAAGTATTGTAGCATGGCTAGTCTAGGTTGTCAGGGGCTGTGTAGTACAGTTGCGTAGCATTGATAGTCTCGGTTGTCAGGGGCTTCGTGTGAAGTACAGTAATGTAGCATGGCTAGTCTAGGTTGTCAGGGGCTGTGTGTTTAGTACAGTAGTGTAGCATGGCTAGTCTAGGTTGTCAGGGGCTGTATTTAGTACAGTAGTGTAGCATGGCTAGTCTAGGTTGTCAGGGGCTGTGTGTGTCGTACAGTAGTGTAGCATGGCTAGTCTAGGTTGTCAGGAGCTGTATTTAGTACAGTCGTGTAGCATGGCTAGTCTAGGTTGTCAGGGGCTGTGTGTGTAGTCCAGTAGTGTAGCATGGCTAGTCTAGGTTGTCAGGGACTATGTGTAGTACAGTAGTGAAGCATGGCTAGTCTAGGTTGTCAGGGGCTGTATTTAGTACAGTTGTGAAGCATGGCTAGTCTAGGTTATCAGGTGCTGTATTTAGTACAGTTGTGTAGCATGGCTAGTCTTGGTTGTCAGGGGCTGTGTGTAGTAGAGTAGTGTAGCATTGCTAGTCTAGGTTTTGAGGGGCAGTATTTAGTACAGTAGTTTAGCATGGCTAGTCTAGGTTGTCTGCCGTGCTGGCATGCTCACCTGCATCTGCCAGCGCCGGCATCAGGAACATGTCTGACGTGCTGGCATGCTCACCTGCATCTGCCAGCGCCGGCGCAAGGAACATGTCTGCTCATGCAACTGTTGCAACTGTTGTGTATGCAACTGTTTTCCTGCTGTGTGTAATATATTTGTGTAGTACAGTTGTGTAGCATGGCTAGTCTAGGTTGTCAGGGGCTGTGTGTTTAGTACAGTAGTGTAGCATGGCTAGTATAGGTTGTCAGGGACTGTGTGTGTAGTACAGTCGTGTAGCACGGCTACTCTAGGTTGTCAGGGGCTGCGTAGTACAGTAGTGTAACATGGCTAGTCTAGGTTGTCAGAGGCTGTGTGTTTAGTACAGTAGTGTAGCATGGCTAGTCTAGGTTGTCAGGGGCTGTATTTAGTACAGTAGTGTAGCATGGCCAGTTTAGGTTGTCAGGGGCTGTGTGTGTCGTACAGTAGTGTAGCATGGCTAGTCTAAATGGTCAGGAGCTGTATTTAGTACAGTAGGGTAGCATGGCTAGTCTAGGCTGCCAGGGGCTGTGTTTGTAGTACAGTAGTGTAGCATGGCTAGTCTAGGTTGTCAGGGGCTGTGTGTAGTACAGTAGTGTAGTATGTCTAGTCTAGGTTGTCAGGGGCTGTGTGTAGTACAGTAGTGTAGCATGGCTAGTCTAGGTTGTCAGGGGCTGTGTGTGTAGTACAGTAGTGTAGCATGGCTAGTCTAGGTTGTCAGGGACTATGTGTAGTACAGTAGTGAAGCATGGCTAGTCTAGGTTGTCAGGGGCTGTATTTAGTACAGTTGTGTAGCATGGCTAGTCTAGGTTATCAGTTGCTGTATTTAGTACAGTTGTGTAGCATGGCTAGTCTTGGTTGTCAGGGGCTGTGTGTAGTAGAGTAGTGTAGCATTGCTAGTCTTGGTTTTGAGGGGCAGTATTTAGTACAGTAGTGTAGAATGGCTAGTCTTGGTTGTCAGGGGCTGTGTGTAGTAGATTAGTGTAGCATTGCTAGTCTAGGTTTTGAGGGGCAGTATTTAGTACAGTAGTGTAGCATGGCTAGTCTAGGTTGTCTGCCGTGCTGGCATGCTCACCTGCATCTGCCAGCGCCGGCACAAGGAACATGTCTGATGTGCTGGCATGCTCACCTGCATCTGCCAGCGCCGGCGCAAGAAACATGTCTGCTCATGCAACTGTTGCAACTGTTGTGTATGCAACTGTTTTCCTGCTGTGTGTAATATATTTGTGTAGTACAATTGTGTAGCATGGCTAGTCTAGGTGTTCAGGGGCTGTGTGTTTAGTACAGTAGTGTTGCATTGCTAGTATAGGTTGTCAGGGACTGTGTGTGTAGTACAGTCGTGTAGCACGGCTACTCTAGGTTGTCAGGGGCTACGTAGTACAGTAGTGTAACATGGCTAGTCTAGGTTGTCAGGGGCTGTATGTGTAGTACAGTTGTGTAGTATTGTTAGTCTAGGTTGTCAGGGGCTGTGTGTGTAGTACAGTAGTGTAGCATGGCTACTCTAGGTTGTCAGGGGCCGTGTGTGTAGAACAGTAGTGAAGGATGGCTAGTCTTGGTTGTCAGGGGCTGTGTGTAGTACAGTAGTGTAGCATGGCTAGTCTAAGCTGTCATGGGCTGTATTTAGAACAGTAGTGTAGCATGGCTAGTCAAGATTGTCAGGGGCTGTGTGTCGTACAGTAGTGTAGCATGGCTAGTCGAGGTTGTCAGGGGCTTCGTGTGAAGTACAGTAGTGTAGCATGGCTAGTCTAGGTTGTCAGGGGCTGTGTGTTTAGTACAGTAGTGTAGCATGGCTAGTCTAGGTTGTCAGGGGCTGTATTTAGTACAGTAGTGTAGCATGGCTAGTCTAGGTTGTCAGGGGCTGTGTGTGTCGTACAGTAGTGTAGCATAGCTGGTCTAGGTTGTCAGGAGCTGTATTTAGTACAGTCGTGTAGCATGGCTAGTCTAGGTTGTCAGGGGCTGTGTGTGTAGTACAGTAGTGTAGCATGGCTAGTCTAGGTTGTCAGGGACAATGTGTAGTACAGTAGTGAAGCATGGCTAGTCTAGGTTGTCAGGGGCTGTATTTAGTACAGTTGTGTAGCATGGCTAGTCTAGGTTGTCAGGGGCTGTGTGTAGTAGAGTAGTGTAGCATTGCTAGTCTAGGTTTTTAGGGGCAGTATTTAGTACAGTAGTGTAGCATGGCTAGTCTAGGTTGTCTGCTGTGCTGGCATGCTCACCTGCATCTGCCAGCACCGGCGCAAGGAACATGTCTGACGTGCTGGCATGCTCAAGTGCATCTGCCAGCGCCGGCGCAAGGAACATGTCTGCTCATGCAACTGTTGCAACTGTTGTGTATGCAACTGTTTTCCTGCTGTGTGTAATATATTTGTGTAGTACAGCTGTGTAGCATGGCTAGTCTAGGTTGTCAGGGGCTGTGTGTGTAGTACAGTAGTGTAGCATGGCTAGTATAGGTTGTCAGGGACTGTGTGTGTAGTACAGTCGTGTAGCACGGCTACTCTAGGTTGTCAGGGGCTGCGTAGTACAGTAGTTTAACATGGCTAGTCTAGGTTGTCAGGGGCTGTGTGTGTAGTACAGTTGTGTAGCATTGTTAGTCTAGGTTGTCATAGGCTGTGTGTGAAGTACAGTAGTGTAGCATGGCTACTCTAGGTTGTCAGGGGCCGTGTGTGTAGAACAGTTGTGAAGGATGGCTAGTCTTGGTTATCAGGGGCTGTGTGTAGTACAGTTGTGTAGCATGGCGAGTCTAAGCTGTCAGGGGCTGTATTAAGTACAGTAGTGTAGCATGGCTAGTCAAGATTGTCAGGGGCTGTGTGTCGTACAGTAGTGAAGCATGGCTAGTCTAGATTGTCAGGGGCTGTGTAGTACAGTAGCGTAGCATGGCTTGTCTGAGTTGTCAGGGGCTTCGTGTGTAGTACAGTAGTGTAGCATGGCTAGTCTAGGTTGTCAGGGGCTGTGTGTTTAGTACAGTAGTGTAGCATGGCTAGTCTAGGTTGTCAGGGGCTGTATTTAGTACAGTAGTGTAGCATGGCTAGTTTAGGTTGTCAGGGGCTGTATGTGTCGTACAGTAGTGTAGCATGGCTAGTCTTAATGGTCAGGAGCTGTATTTAGTACAGTCGTGTAGCATGGCTAGTCTAGGTTGTCAGGGGCTGTGTGTGTAGTACAGTAGTGTAGCATGGCTAGTCTAGGTTGTCAGGGACAATGTGTAGTACAGTAGTGAAGCATGGCTAGTCTAGGTTGTCAGGGGCTGTATTTAGTACAGTTGTGTAGCATGGCTAGTCTAGGTTGTCAGGGGCTGTGTGTAGTAGAGTAGTGTAGCATTGCTAGTCTAGGTTTTTAGGGGCAGTATTTAGTACAGTAGTGTAGCATGGCAAGTCTAGGTTGTCTGCTGTGCTGGCATGCTCACCTGCATCTGCCAGCACCGGCGCAAGGAACATGTCTGACGTGCTGGCATGCTCAAGTGCATCTGCCAGCGCCGGCGCAAGGAACATGTCTGCTCATGCAACTGTTGCAACTGTTGTGTATGCAACTGTTTTCCTGCTGTGTGTAATATATTTGTGTAGTACAGTTGTGTAGCATGGCTAGTCTAGGTTGTCAGGGGCTGTGTGTGTAGTACAGTACTGAAGCATGGCTAGCCTAGGTTGTCAGGGTCTGTGTGTGTAGTACAGTAGTGTAGCACGGCTTCTTTAGGTTGTCAAGGGCTGCGTAGTACAGTAGTTTAACATGGCTAGTCTAGGTTGTCAGGGGCTGTGTGTGTAGAACAGTAGTGAAGGATGGCTAGTCTTGGTTGTCAGGGGCTGTGTGTAGTACAGTTGTGTAGCATGGCAAGTCTTAGCTGTCAGGGGCTGTATTAAGTACAGTAGTGTAGCATGGCTAGTCAAGATTGTCAGGGGCTGTGTGTCGTACAGTAGTGAAGCATGGCTAGTCTACATTGTCAGGGGCTGTGTAGTACAGTAGCGTAGCATGGCTTGTCTGGGTTGTCAGGGACTTCGTGTGTAGTACAGTAGTGTAGCATGGCTAGTCTAGGTTGTCAGGGGCTGTGTGTTTAGTACAGTAGTGTAGCATGGATAGTCTAGGTTGTCAGGGGCTGTATTTAGTACAGTAGTGTAGCATGGCTAGTTTAGGTTGTCAGGGGCTGTGTGTGTCGTACAGTAGTGTAGCATGGCTAGTCTAAATGGTCAGGAGCTGTATTTAGTACAGTCGTGTAGCATGGCTAGTCTAGGTTGTCAGGGGCTGTGTGTTTAGTACAGTAGTGTAGCATGGCTAGTCTAGGTTGTCAGGGGCTGTATTTAGTACAGTAGTGTAGCATGGCTAGTCTAGGTTGTCAGCGGCTGTATGTAGTACAGTAGTGTAGCATGTCTAGTTTCGGTTGTCAGGGACTGCGTGTGTAGTACAGTAGTGAAGCATGGCTAGTCTTGGTTGTCAGGGGCTGTGTGTGTAGTACAGTACTGAAGCATGGCTAGCCTAGGTTGTCAGGGGCTGTGTGTGTAGTACAGTAGTGTAGCACGGCTTCTTTAGGTTGTCAGGGGCTGCGTAGTACAGTAGTGTTACATGGCTAGTCTAGGTTGTCAAGGGCTGTCTGTGTAGTACAGTAGTGAAGCATGGCTAGTCTTGGTTGTCAGAGGCTGTGTGTAGTAAAGTATTGTAGCATGGCTAGTCTAGGTTGTCAGGGGCTATGTAGTACAGTTGCGTAGCATTGATAGTCTTGGTTGTCAGGGGCTTCGTGTGAAGTACAGTAATGTAGCATGGCTAGTCTAGGTTGTCAGGGGCTGTGTGTTTAGTACAGTAGTGTAGCATGGCTAGTCTAGGTTGTCAGGGGCTGTATTTAGTACAGTAGTGTAGCATGGCTAGTCTAGGTTGTCAGGGGCTGTGTGTGTCGTACAGTAGTGTAGCATGGCTAGTCTAGGTTGTCAGGGGCTGTGTGTGTAGTACAGTAGTGTAGCATGGCTAGTCTAGGTTGTCAGGGACTATGTGTAGTACAGTCGTGTAGCATGGCTAGTCTAGGTTGTCAGGGGCTGTGTGTGTAGTACAGTAGTGTAGCATGGCTAGTCTAGGTTTTCAGGGACTATGTGTAGTACAGTAGTGAAGCATGGCTAGTCTAGGTTGTCAGGGGCTGTATTTAGTACAGTTGTGTAGCATGGCTAGTCTAGGTTTTCAGGGACTATGTGTAGTACAGTAGTGAAGCATGGCTAGTCTAGGTTGTCAGGGGCTGTATTTAGTACAGTAGTGAAGCATGGCTAGTCTAGGTTGTCAGGGGCTGTATTTAGTACAGTTGTGTAGCATGGCTAGTCTAGGTTTTCAGGGACTATGTGTAGTACAGTAGTGAAGCATGGCTAGTCTAGGTTATCAGTTGCTGTAATTTGTACAGTTGTGTAGCATGGCTAGTCTTGGTTGTCAGGGGCTGTGTGTAGTAGAGTAGTGTAGCATTGCTAGTCTAGGTTTTGAGGGGCAGTATTTAGTACAGTAGTGTAGCATGGCTAGTCTTGGTTGTCAGGGGCTGTGTGTAGTAGAGTAGTGTAGCATTGCTAGTCTAGGTTTTGAGGGGCAGTATTTAGTACAGTAGTGTAGCATGGCTAGTCTAGGTTGTCTGCCGTGCTGGCATGCTCACCTGCATCTGCCAGCGCCGGTACAAGGAACATATCTGACGTGCTGGCATGCTCACCTGCATCTGCCAGCGCCGGCGCAAGGAACATGTCTGCTCATGCAACTGTTGCAACTGTTGTGTATGCAACTGTTTTCCTGCTGTGTGTAATATATTTGTGTAGTACAGTTGTGTAGCATGGCTAGTCTAGGTGTTCAGGGGCTGTGTGTTTAGTACAGTAGTGTAGCATGGCTAGTATAGGTTGTCAGGGACTGTGTGTGTAGTACAGTCGTGTAGCACGGCTACTCTAGGTTGTAAGGGGCTGCGTAGTACAGTAGTGTAACATGGCTAGTCTAGGTTGTCAGGGGCTGTGTGTGTAGTACAGTTGTGTAGAATTGTTAGTCTAGGTTGTCAGGAGCTGTGTGTGTAGTACAGTAGTGTAGCATGGCTACTCTAGGTTGTCAGGGGCCGTGTGTGTAGAACAGTAGTGAAGGATGGCTAGTCTTGGTTGTCAGGGGCTGTGTGTAGTACAGTAGTGTAGCATGGCTAGTCTAAGCTGTCATGGGCTGTATTTAGTACAGTAGTGTAGCATGGCTAGTCAAGATTGTCAGGGGCTGTGTGTCGTACAGTAGTGTAGCATGGCTAGTCAAGGTTGTCAGGGGCTTCGTGTGAAGAACAGTAGTGTAGCATGGCTAGTCTAGGTTGTCAGGGGCTGTGTGTTTAGTACAGTAGTGTAGCATGGCTATTCTAGGTTGTCAGGGGCTGTATTTAGTACAGTAGTGTAGCATGGCTAGTCTAGGTTGTCAGGGGCTGTGTGTGTCGTACAGTAGTGTAGCATAGCTAGTCTAGGTTGTCAGGAGCTGTATTTAGTACAGTCGTGTAGCATGGCTAGTCTAGGTTGTCAGGGGCTGTGTGTGTAGTACAGTAGTGTAGCATGGCTAGTCTAGGTTGTCAGGGACAATGTGTAGTACAGTAGTGAAGCATGGCTAGTCTAGGTTGTCAGGGGCTGTATTTAGTACAGTTGTGTAGCATGGCTAGTCTAGGTTGTCAGGGGCTGTGTTTAGTAGAGTAGTGTAGCATTGCTAGTCTAGGTTTTTAGGGGCAGTATTTAGTACAGTAGTGTAGCATGGCTAGTCTAGGTTGTCTGCTGTGCTGGTATGCTCACCTGCATCTGCCAGCACCGGCGCAAGGAACATGTCTGACGTGCTGGCATGCTCAAGTGCATCTGCCAGCGCCGGCGCAAGGAACATGTCTGCTCATGCAACTGTTGCAACTGTTGTGTATGCAACTGTTTTCCTGCTGTGTGTAATATATTTGTGTAGTACAGTTGTGTAGCATGGCTAGTCTAGGTTGTCAGGGGCTGTGTGTGTAGTACAGTAGTGTAGCATGGCTAGTATAGGTTGTCAGGGACTGTGTGTGTAGTACAGTCGTGTAGCACGGCTACTCTAGGTTGTCAGGGGCTGCGTAGTACAGTAGTTTAACATAACAAGTCTAGGTTGTCAGGGGCTGTGTGTGTAGTACAGTTGTGTAGCATTGTTAGTCTAGGTTGTCATGGGCTGTGTGTGAAGTACAGTAGTGTAGCATGGCTACTCTCGGTTGTCAGGGGCCGTGTGTGTAGAACAGTAGTGAAGGATGGCTAGTCTTGGTTATCAGGGGCTGTGTGTAGTACAGTTGTGTAGCATGGCAAGTCTAAGCTGTCAGGGGCTGTATTAAGTACAGTAGTGTAGCATGGCTAGTCAAGATTGTCAGGGGCTGTGTGTCGTACAGTAGTGAAGCATGGCTAGTCTAGATTGTCAGGGGCTGTGTAGTACAGTAGCGTAGCATGGCTTGTCTGGGTTGTCAGGGGCTTCGTGTGTAGTACAGTAGTGTAGCATGGCTAGTCTAGGTTGTCAGGGGCTGTGTGTTTAGTACAGTAGTGTAGCATGGCTAGTCTAGGTTGTCAGGGGCTGTATTTAGTACAGTAGTGTAGCATGTCTAGTTTAGGTTGTCAGGGACTGCGTGTGTAGTACAGTAGTGAAGCATGGCTAGTCTAGGTTGTCAGGGGCTGTGTGTGTAGTACAGTACTGAAGCATGGCTAGCCTAGGTTGTCAGGGGCTGTGTGTGTAGTACAGTAGTGTAGCACGGCTTCTTTAGGTTGTCAGGGGCTGCGTAGTACAGTAGTGTTACATGGCTAGTCTAGGTTGTCAAGGGCTGTCTGTGTAGTACAGTAGTGAAGCATGGCTAGTCTTGGTTGTCAGAGGCTGTGTGTAGTAAAGTATTGTAGCATGGCTAGTCTAGGTTGTCAGGGGCTGTGTAGTACAGTTGCGTAGCATTGATAGTCTCGGTTGTCAGGGGCTTCGTGTGAAGTACAGTTATGTAGCATGGCTAGTCTAGGTTGTCAGGGGCTGTGTGTTTAAGACAGTAGTGTAGCATGGCTAGTCTAGGTTGTCAGGGGCTGTATTTAGTACAGTAGTGTAGCATGGCTAGTCTAGGTTGTCAGGGGCTGTGTGTGTCGTACAGTAGTGTAGCATGGCTAGTCTAGGTTGTCAGGAGCTGTATTTAGTACAGTCGTGTAGCATGGCTAGTCTAGGTTGTCAGGGGCTGTGTGTGTAGTACAGTAGTGTAGCATGGCTAGTCTAGGTTGTCAGGGACTATGTGTAGTACAGTAGTGAAGCATGGCTAGTCTAGGTTGTCAGGGGCTGTATTTAGTACAGTTGTGAAGCATGGCTAGTCTAGGTTATCAGGTGTTGTATTTAGTACAGTTGTGTAGCATGGCTAGTCTTGGTTGTCAGGGGCTGTGTGTAGTAGAGTAGTGTAGCATTGCTAGTCTAGGTTTTGAGGGGCAGTATTTAGTACAGTAGTGTAGCATGGCTAGTCTAGGTTGTCTGCCGTGCTGGCATGCTCACCTGCATCTGCCAGCGCCGGCATCAGGAACATGTCTGACGTGCTGGCATGCTCACCTGCATCTGCCAGCGCCGGCGCAAGGAACATGTCTGCTCATGCAACTGTTGCAACTGTTGTGTATGCAACTGTTTTCCTGCTGTGTGTAATATATTTGTGTAGTACAGTTGTGTAGCATGGCTAGTCTAGGTTGTCAGGGGCTGTGTGTTTAGTACAGTAGTGTAGCATGGCTAGTATAGGTTGTCAGGGACTTTGTGTGTAGTACAGTCGTGTAGCACGGCTACTCTAGGTTGTCAGGGGCTGCGTAGTACAGTAGTGTAACATGGCTAGTCTAGGTTGTCAGAGGCTGTGTGTTTAGTACAGTAGTGTAGCATGGCTAGTCTAGGTTGTCAGGGGCTGTATTTAGTACAGTAGTGTAGCATGGCCAGTTTAGGTTGTCAGGGGCTGTGTGTGTCGTACAGTAGTGTAGCATGGCTAGTCTAAATGGTCAGGAGCTGTGTGTCGTACAGTAGTGTAGCATGGCTAGTCTAGGTTGTCAGCGGCTGTATGTAGTACAGTAGTGTAGCATGTCTAGTGTAGGTTGTCAGGGACTGCGTGTGTAGTACAGTAGTGTAGCATAGCTAGTCTTGGTTGTCAGGGGCTGTGTGTGTAGTACAGTACTGAGGCATGGCTAGCCTAGGTTGTCAGGGGCTGTGTGTGTAGTACAGTAGTGTTACACGGCTACTTTAGGTTGTCAGGGGCTGCGTAGTACAGTAGTGTAACATGGCTAGTCTAGGTTGTCAAGGGCTGTCTGTGTAGTACAGTAGTGAAGCATGGCTAGTCTAGGTTGTCAGGGGCTGTGTGTCGTTTAGTAGTGTAGCATGGCTAGTCTATGTTGTCAGGGGCTGTGTAGTACAGTAGCGTAGCATGGCTAGTCTAGGTTGTCAGGGGCTTCGTGTGTAGTACAGTAGTGTAGCATGGCTAGTCTAGGTTGTCAGGAGCTGTTTTTAGTACAGTAGTGTAGCACGGCTAGTCTAGGTTGTCAGGGGCTGTGTTTGTAGTACAGTAGTGTAGCATGGCTAGTCTAGGTTGTCAGGAGCTGTGTGTAGTACAGTAGTGTAGTATGTCTAGTCTAGGTTGTCAGGGGCTGTGTGTAGTACAGTAGTGTAGCATGGCTAGTCGAGGTCGTCAGGGGCTGTGTGGTTAGGACAGTAGTGTAGCATGGCTAGTCTAGGTTGTCAGGGGCTGTGTGTGTAGTACAGTAGTGTAGCATGGCTAGTCTAGGTTGTCAGGGACTATGTGTAGTACAGTAGTGAAGCATTGCTAGTCTAGGTTGTCAGGGGCTGTATTTAGTACAGTAGTGTAGCATGGCTAGTCTTGGTTGTCAGGGGCTGTGTGTCGTTCAGTAGTGTAGCATGGCTAGTCTAGGTTGTCAGGGGCTGTGTGTGTAGTACAGTAGTGAAGCATGGCAAGTCTAGGTTGTCAGGGGCTGTGTGTGTAGTACAGTAGTGTAGCATGGCTAGTCTTGGTTGTTAGGGGCTGTGTGTGTAGTACAGTAGTGTAGAATGGCTATTCTAGGTTGTCAGCGGCTGCGTAGTACAGTAGTGTAACATGGCTAGTCTCGGTTGTCAAGGGCTGTCCGAGTAGTACAGTAGTGTAGCACGGCTACTTTAGGTTGTCAGGGGCTGCGTAATACAGTAGTGTAACATGGCTAGTCTAGGTTGTCAAGGGCTGTCTGTGTAGTACAGTAGTGTAGCATGGCTGGTCTTGGTTGTCAGAGGCTGTGTGTCGTAAAGTATTGTAGCATGGCTAGTCAAGGTTGTCAGGGGCTGTGTGTCGTTCAGTAGTGTAGCATGGCTAGTCTATGTTGTCAGGGGCTGTGTAGTACAGTAGCGTAGCATGGCTAGTCTAGGTTGTCAGGGGCTGTGTGTGTAGTACAGTAGTGTAGTATGGCTAGTCTAGGTCGTCACGAGCTGTTTGTGTAGTACAGTAGTGTAGCATGGCTAGTCTAGGTTGTCAGGGGCTGTGTGTAGCAGGGACCCGAACCGGAACCGAAACCGGAACCGAAACCCGAAAAAACCCGTATTTTCTTGGAACCGAAACCGGAACCAGAACCGTTATTATTAATTTCTAAGAACACGAACCGGAACCGGAACCCTTATTAAATCATGGGTTGTTTTCGGTTCCTTAAAGGTTCCATAAAGGTTCCGAAGTTATATTGAGATTTCAGAAATTCAGATTAAAATTATTTGCATATTTTGTTTACAACTTTTTTGTTTTTAATTTTTCCACACGAAAAAAAAATGTTTCACTGGTTTGTTCCGAAAACATCCATTGACTCATCTTGTATCCACGATTTTGTTTGGGGAAAACACAAGGCATTTTCGAGAGTATTTCTTTATAAATGATCACACCGCACTGAGAAGCGTTCTTTGGTGGTGCCCTAGCAGCCAGCTACTTTGTTTTGTATCTGATAAGCTATAATCCTCGTTTCCTGCCGACTCGACTCACTCGTGGGCCAGCGCGGGTAATAGCTTGTTTCATAATATGCTAGCGTATGTTAGATTGTATAACGAACAGATCCGAGCGACCAGCCAGTTTGGTCGAGTTTTCGCTATTTCTGGAATTTGTCCTGTTTCATAATGTCCTTAAGATGTGTCTTAACTCATAAGAGACCTCATAAAGGAGGGATGCAAATCATACTCATTGAGACTTTAGCTCAGTGTTGGCGAAATCGTGGTTACAATAAAAATAATAATAATAATGTTTTTAATTCCGTTTAAACACATCGTGCCATCGTGCCAAGTTCAAAGTATTACATTTAGGTGACCAACGATTAAACAACATATACGTCTTATGTATCCATAGCAACATTTTTAGGTACTATAATATTTACATTTACACTACAATTTTTCATTGTCTCTACCTTTTACAATAAAACATCTTTTACAGTATAAAAACATTTTTCAAATAGAAAATTCTTGAGCACAATTTTGAATTTCTTGTCCTTTTTGATTTGAAGATCCGCCGGCAATGCCCTATAAAGCTCACCCGCATAGGTGGGCCCCCTTTTATAATTTTGAAAAGCTGGTTTATCCAGTTTATAGTTAATTTTATGTCTAGTGTTAAATAACCCTTTGCCTGTCCCCATCAGAGTGTAACCGTAAATCCATTTCTTTACATTTTTTACTTAAAAGCCTCAAACAAACTAACCCCTTGTCGTGCATGCTTTGTCTTATAGAGATGGACTAGCCTGCCTTTTTTACTCCGTACATAGTAGTACTCTGTAACTCTGCAGAGAAATTGAATCAAAAAAATTATTACGACTTCGTTACACCCCTATCTTTTATGCAACTGGCTTCGTGTGCTTTGAAACCCAATGTGAGGAAAAAGACCTGTCCCTGGCAGATGGAAAAACAAAACTAAGTGTCACTAAAAACCACTAAAACTTGAACCTGTACAACAGCAAAATTTAAAAAAAAAACGCTTTATTTATCAAGTGAAACCGGAACCTTTTTATACTTAAAGCCGGAATCAGAACAATTATTTGAGAAAATTCGGAACCGGAACCGGAACCCCTCTTAACAATATGGAACCGGAACCGAAACCGGAACCTTTAAAAACGTAAAACCGGAACCAGAACCAGAACCCTAATTTGAAAAAATTAGGAACCGGAACCGAAACCAGAACCTTTAATCATTTCGGTTCGGGTCCCTGGTGTGTAGTACAGTAGTGTAGCATGGCTAGTCTAGCTTGTCAGGGACAATGTGTAGTACAGTAGTGAAGCATGGCTAGTCTAGGTTGTCAGGGGCTGTATTTAGTACAGTTGTGTAGCATGGCTAGTCTAGGTTGTCAGGGGCTGTGTGTAGTAGAGTAGTGTAGCATTGCTAGTCTAGGTTTTTAGGGGCAGTATTTAGTACAGTAGTGTAGCATGGCTAGTCTAGGTTTTCTGCTGTGCTGGCATGCTCACCTGCATCTGCCAGCACCGGCGCAAGGAACATGTCTGACGTGCTGGCATGCTCAAGTGCATCTGCCAGCGCCGGCGCAAGGAACATGTCTGCTCATGCAACTGTTGCAACTGTTGTGTATGCAACTGTTTTCCTGCTGTGTGTTATATATTTGTGTAGTACAGTTGTGTAGCATGGCTAGTCTAGGTTGTCAGGGGCTGTGTGTGTAGTACAGTAGTGTAGCATGGCTAGTATAGGTTGTCAGGGACTGTGTGTGTAGTACAGTCGTGTAGCACGGCTACTCTAGGTTGTCAGGGGCTGCGTAGTACAGTAGTTTAACATTGCTAGTCTAGGTTGTCAGGGGCTGTGTGTGTAGTACAGTTGTGTAGCATTGTTAGTCTAGGTTGTCATGGGCTGTGTGTGAAGTACAGTAGTGTAGCATGGCTACTCTAGGTTGTCAGGGGCCGTGTGTGTAGAACAGTAGTGAAGGATGGCTAGTCTTGGTTATCAGGGGCTGTGTGTAGTACAGTTGTGTAGCATGGCAAGTCTAAGCTCTCAGGGGCCGTATTAAGTACAGTAGTGTAGCATGGCTAGTCAAGATTGTCAGGGGCTGTGTGTCGTACAGTAGTGAAGCATGGCTAGTCTAGATTGTCAGGGGCTGTGTAGAACAGTAGCGTAGCATGGCTTGTCTGGGTTGTCAGGGGCTTCGTGTGTAGTACAGTAGTGTAGCATTGCTAGTCTAGGTTGTCAGGGGCTGTATTTAGTACAGTAGTGTAGCATGGTTAGTCTAGGTTGTCAGGGACTGCGTGTGTAGTACAGTAGTGAAGCATGGCTAGTCTAGGTTGTCAGGGGCTGTGTGTGTAGTACAGTACTGAAGCATGGCTAGCCTAGGTTGTCAGGGGCTGTGTGTGTAGTACAGTAGTGTAGCACGGCTTCTTTAGGTTGTCAGGGGCTGCGTAGTACAGTAGTGTTACATGGCTAGTCTAGGTTGTCAAGGGCTGTCTGTGTAGTACAGTAGTGAAGCATGGCTAGTCTTGGTTGTCAGAGGCTGTGTGTAGTAAAGTATTGTAGCATGGCTAGTCTAGGTTGTCAGGGGCTGTGTAGTACAGTTGCGTAGCATTGATAGTCTCGGTTGTCAGGGGCTTCGTGTGAAGTACAGTAATGTAGCATGGCTAGTCTAGGTTGTCAGGGGCTGTGTGTTTAGTACAGTAGTGTAGCATGGCTAGTCTAGGTTGTCAGGGGCTGTATTTAGTACAGTAGTGTAGCATGGCTAGTCTAGGTTGTCAGGGGCTGTGTGTGTCGTACAGTAGTGTAGCATGGCTAGTCTAGGTTGTCAGGAGCTGTATTTAGTACAGTCGTGTAGCATGGCTAGTCTAGGTTGTCAGGGGCTGTGTGTGTAGTACAGTAGTGTAGCATGGCTAGTCTAGGTTGTCAGGGACTATGTGTAGTACAGTAGTGAAGCATGGCTAGTCTAGGTTGTCAGGGGCTGTATTTAGTACAGTTGTGAAGCATGGCTAGTCTAGGTTATCAGGTGCTGTATTTAGTACAGTTGTGTAGCATGGCTAGTCTTGGTTGTCAGGGGCTGTGTGTAGTAGAGTAGTGTAGCATTGCTAGTCTAGGTTTTGAGGGGCAGTATTTAGTACAGTAGTTTAGCATGGCTAGTCTAGGTTGTCTGCCGTGCTGGCATGCTCACCTGCATCTGCCAGCGCCGGCATCAGGAACATGTCTGACGTGCTGGCATGCTCACCTGCATCTGCCAGCGCCGGCGCAAGGAACATGTCTGCTCATGCAACTGTTGCAACTGTTGTGTATGCAACTGTTTTCCTGCTGTGTGTAATATATTTGTGTAGTACAGTTGTGTAGCATGGCTAGTCTAGGTTGTCAGGGGCTGTGTGTTTAGTACAGTAGTGTAGCATGGCTAGTATAGGTTGTCAGGGACTTTGTGTGTAGTACAGTCGTGTAGCACGGCTACTCTAGGTTGTCAGGGGCTGCGTAGTACAGTAGTGTAACATGGCTAGTCTAGGTTGTCAGAGGCTGTGTGTTTAGTACAGTAGTGTAGCATGGCTAGTCTAGGTTGTCAGGGGCTGTATTTAGTACAGTAGTGTAGCATGGCCAGTTTAGGTTGTCAGGGGCTGTGTGTGTCGTACAGTAGTGTAGCATGGCTAGTCTAAATGGTCAGGAGCTGTGTGTCGTACAGTAGTGTAGCATGGCTAGTCTAGGTTGTCAGCGGCTGTATGTAGTACAGTAGTGTAGCATGTCTAGTGTAGGTTGTCAGGGACTGCGTGTGTAGTACAGTAGTGTAGCATAGCTAGTCTTGGTTGTCAGGGGCTGTGTGTGTAGTACAGTACTGAGGCATGGCTAGCCTAGGTTGTCAGGGGCTGTGTGTGTAGTACAGTAGTGTTACACGGCTACTTTAGGTTGTCAGGGGCTGCGTAGTACAGTAGTGTAACATGGCTAGTCTAGGTTGTCAAGGGCTGTCTGTGTAGTACAGTAGTGAAGCATGGCTAGTCTAGGTTGTCAGGGGCTGTGTGTCGTTTAGTAGTGTAGCATGGCTAGTCTATGTTGTCAGGGGCTGTGTAGTACAGTAGCGTAGCATGGCTAGTCTAGGTTGTCAGGGGCTTCGTGTGTAGTACAGTAGTGTAGCATGGCTAGTCTAGGTTGTCAGGAGCTGTTTTTAGTACAGTAGTGTAGCACGGCTAGTCTAGGTTGTCAGGGGCTGTGTTTGTAGTACAGTAGTGTAGCATGGCTAGTCTAGGTTGTCAGGAGCTGTGTGTAGTACAGTAGTGTAGTATGTCTAGTCTAGGTTGTCAGGGGCTGTGTGTAGTACAGTAGTGTAGCATGGCTAGTCGAGGTCGTCAGGGGCTGTGTGGTTAGGACAGTAGTGTAGCATGGCTAGTCTAGGTTGTCAGGGGCTGTGTGTGTAGTACAGTAGTGTAGCATGGCTAGTCTAGGTTGTCAGGGACTATGTGTAGTACAGTAGTGAAGCATTGCTAGTCTAGGTTGTCAGGGGCTGTATTTAGTACAGTAGTGTAGCATGGCTAGTCTTGGTTGTCAGGGGCTGTGTGTCGTTCAGTAGTGTAGCATGGCTAGTCTAGGTTGTCAGGGGCTGTGTGTGTAGTACAGTAGTGAAGCATGGCAAGTCTAGGTTGTCAGGGGCTGTGTGTGTAGTACAGTAGTGTAGCATGGCTAGTCTTGGTTGTTAGGGGCTGTGTGTGTAGTACAGTAGTGTAGAATGGCTATTCTAGGTTGTCAGCGGCTGCGTAGTACAGTAGTGTAACATGGCTAGTCTCGGTTGTCAAGGGCTGTCCGAGTAGTACAGTAGTGTAGCACGGCTACTTTAGGTTGTCAGGGGCTGCGTAATACAGTAGTGTAACATGGCTAGTCTAGGTTGTCAAGGGCTGTCTGTGTAGTACAGTAGTGTAGCATGGCTGGTCTTGGTTGTCAGAGGCTGTGTGTAGTAAAGTATTGTAGCATGGCTAGTCAAGGTTGTCAGGGGCTGTGTGTCGTTCAGTAGTGTAGCATGGCTAGTCTATGTTGTCAGGGGCTGTGTAGTACAGTAGCGTAGCATGGCTAGTCTAGGTTGTCAGGGGCTGTGTGTGTAGTACAGTAGTGTAGTATGGCTAGTCTAGGTCGTCACGAGCTGTTTGTGTAGTACAGTAGTGTAGCATGGCTAGTCTAGGTTGTCAGGGGCTGTGTGTAGCAGGGACCCGAACCGGAACCGAAACCGGAACCGAAACCCGAAAAAACCCGTATTTTCTTGGAACCGAAACCGGAACCAGAACCGTTATTATTAATTTCTAAGAACACGAACCGGAACCGGAACCCTTATTAAATCATGGGTTGTTTTCGGTTCCTTAAAGGTTCCATAAAGGTTCCGAAGTTATATTGAGATTTCAGAAATTCAGATTAAAATTATTTGCATATTTTGTTTACAACTTTTTTGTTTTTAATTTTTCCACACGAAAAAAAAATGTTTCACTGGTTTGTTCCGAAAACATCCATTGACTCATCTTGTATCCACGATTTTGTTTGGGGAAAACACAAGGCATTTTCGAGAGTATTTCTTTATAAATGATCACACCGCACTGAGAAGCGTTCTTTGGTGGTGCCCTAGCAGCCAGCTACTTTGTTTTGTATCTGATAAGCTATAATCCTCGTTTCCTGCCGACTCGACTCACTCGTGGGCCAGCGCGGGTAATAGCTTGTTTCATAATATGCTAGCGTATGTTAGATTGTATAACGAACAGATCCGAGCGACCAGCCAGTTTGGTCGAGTTTTCGCTATTTCTGGAATTTGTCCTGTTTCATAATGTCCTTAAGATGTGTCTTAACTCATAAGAGACCTCATAAAGGAGGGATGCAAATCATACTCATTGAGACTTTAGCTCAGTGTTGGCGAAATCGTGGTTACAATAAAAATAATAATAATAATGTTTTTAATTCCGTTTAAACACATCGTGCCATCGTGCCAAGTTCAAAGTATTACATTTAGGTGACCAACGATTAAACAACATATACGTCTTATGTATCCATAGCAACATTTTTAGGTACTATAATATTTACATTTACACTACAATTTTTCATTGTCTCTACCTTTTACAATAAAACATCTTTTACAGTATAAAAACATTTTTCAAATAGAAAATTCTTGAGCACAATTTTGAATTTCTTGTCCTTTTTGATTTGAAGATCCGCCGGCAATGCCCTATAAAGCTCACCCGCATAGGTGGGCCCCCTTTTATAATTTTGAAAAGCTGGTTTATCCAGTTTATAGTTAATTTTATGTCTAGTGTTAAATAACCCTTTGCCTGTCCCCATCAGAGTGTAACCGTAAATCCATTTCTTTACATTTTTTACTTAAAAGCCTCAAACAAACTAACCCCTTGTCGTGCATGCTTTGTCTTATAGAGATGGACTAGCCTGCCTTTTTTACTCCGTACATAGTAGTACTCTGTAACTCTGCAGAGAAATTGAATCAAAAAAATTATTACGACTTCGTTACACCCCTATCTTTTATGCAACTGGCTTCGTGTGCTTTGAAACCCAATGTGAGGAAAAAGACCTGTCCCTGGCAGATGGAAAAACAAAACTAAGTGTCACTAAAAACCACTAAAACTTGAACCTGTACAACAGCAAAATTTAAAAAAAAAACGCTTTATTTATCAAGTGAAACCGGAACCTTTTTATACTTAAAGCCGGAATCAGAACAATTATTTGAGAAAATTCGGAACCGGAACCGGAACCCCTCTTAACAATATGGAACCGGAACCGAAACCGGAACCTTTAAAAACGTAAAACCGGAACCAGAACCAGAACCCTAATTTGAAAAAATTAGGAACCGGAACCGAAACCAGAACCTTTAATCATTTCGGTTCGGGTCCCTGGTGTGTAGTACAGTAGTGTAGCATGGCTAGTCTAGCTTGTCAGGGACAATGTGTAGTACAGTAGTGAAGCATGGCTAGTCTAGGTTGTCAGGGGCTGTATTTAGTACAGTTGTGTAGCATGGCTAGTCTAGGTTGTCAGGGGCTGTGTGTAGTAGAGTAGTGTAGCATTGCTAGTCTAGGTTTTTAGGGGCAGTATTTAGTACAGTAGTGTAGCATGGCTAGTCTAGGTTGTCTGCTGTGCTGGCATGCTCACCTGCATCTGCCAGCACCGGCGCAAGGAACATGTCTGACGTGCTGGCATGCTCAAGTGCATCTGCCAGCGCCGGCGCAAGGAACATGTCTGCTCATGCAACTGTTGCAACTGTTGTGTATGCAACTGTTTTCCTGCTGTGTGTAATATATTTGTGTAGTACAGTTGTGTAGCATGGCTAGTCTAGGTTGTCAGGGGCTGTGTGTGTAGTACAGAAGTGTAGCATGGCTAGTATAGGTTGTCAGGGACTGTGTGTGTAGTACAGTCGTGTAGCACGGCTACTCTAGGTTGTCTGGGGCTGCGTAGTACAGTAGTTTAACATGGCTAGTCTAGGTTGTCAGGGGCTGTGTGTGTAGTACAGTTGTGTAGCATTGTTAGTCTAGGTTGTCATGGGCTGTGTGTGAAGTACAGTAGTGTAGCATGGCTACTCTAGGTTGTCAGGGGCCGTGTGTGTAGAACAGTAGTGAAGGATGGCTAGTCTTGGTTGTCAGGGGCTGTGTGTAGTACAGTAGTGTAGCATGGCAAGTCTAAGCTGTCAGGGGCTGTATTAAGTACAGTAGTGTAGCATGGCTAGTCAAGATTGTCAGGGGCTGTGTGTCGTACAGAAGTGAAGCATGGCTAGTCTAGATTGTCAGGGGCTGTGTAGTACAGTAGCGTAGCATGGCTTGTCTGGCTTGTCAGGGGCTTCGTGTGTAGTACAGTAGTGTAGCATGGCTAGTCTAGGTTGTCAGGGGCTGTGTGTTTAGTACAGTAGTGTAGCATGGCTAGTCTAGGTTGTCAGGGGCTGTATTTAGTACAGTAGTGTAGCATGGCTAGTCCAGGTTGTCAGCGGCTGTATGTAGTACAGTAGTGTAGCATGTCTAGTTAAGGTTGTCAGGGACTGCGTGTGTAGTACAGTAGTGAAGCATGGCTAGTCTAGGTTGTCAGGGGCTGTGTGTGTAGTACAGTACTGAAGCATGGCTAGCCTAGGTTGTCAGGGGCTGTGTGTGTAGTACAGTAGTGTAGCACGGCTTCTTTAGGTTGTCAGGGGCTGCGTAGTACAGTAGTGTTACAAGGCTAGTCTAGGTTGTCAAGGGCTGTCTGTGTAGTACAGTAGTGAAGCATGGCTAGTCTTGGTTGTCAGAGGCTGTGTGTAGTACAGTTGCGTAGCATTGATAGTCTCGGTTGTCAGAGGCTTCGTGTGAAGTACAGTAATGTAGCATGGCTAGTCTAGGTTGTCAGGGGCTGTGTGTTTAGTACAGTAGTGTAGCATGGCTAGTCTAGGTTGTCAGGGGCTGTATTTAGTACAGTAGTGTAGCATGGCTAGTCTTGGTTGTCAGGGGCTGTGTGTGTCGTACAGTAGTGTAGCATGGCTAGTCTAGGTTGTCAGGAGCTGTATTTAGTTCAGTCGTGTAGCATGGCTAGTCTAGGTTGTCAGGGGCTGTGTGTGTAGTACAGTAGTGTAGCATGGCTAGTCTAGGTTGTCAGGGACTATGTGTAGTACAGTAGTGAAGCATGGCTAGTCTAGGTTGTCAGGGGCTGTATTTAGTACAGTTGTGTAGCATGGCTAGTCTAGGTTATCAGTTGCTGTATTTAGTACAGTTGTGTAGCATGGCTAGTCTTGGTTGTCAGGGGCTGTGTGTAGTAGAGTAGTGTAGCATTGCTAGTCTAGGTTTTGAGGGGCAGTATTTAGTACAGTAGTGTAGCATGGCTAGTCTAGGTTGTCTGCCGTGCTGGCATGCTCACCTGCATCTGCCAGCGCCGGCACAAGGAACATGTCTGACGTGCTGGCATGCTCACCTGCATCTGCCAGCGCCGGCGCAAGGAACATGTCTGCTCATGCAACTGTTGCAACTGTTGTGTATGCAACTGTTTTCCTGCTGTGTGTAATATATTTGTGTAGTACAGTTGTGTAGCATGGCTAGTCTAGGTTGTCAGGGGCTGTGTGTTTAGTACAGTAGTGTAGCATGGCTAGTATAGGTTGTCAGGGACTGTGTGTGTAGTACAGTCGTGTAGCACGGCTACTCTAGGTTGCCAGGGGCTGCGTAGTACAGTAGTGTAACATGGCTAGTCTAGGTTGTCAGGGGCTGTGTGTGTAGTACAGTTGTGTAGTATTGTTAGTCTAGGTTGTCAGGGGCTGTGTGTGTAGTACAGTAGTGTAGCATGGCTACTCTAGGTTGTCAGGGGCCGTGTGTGTAAAACAGTAGTGAAGGATGGCTAGTCTTGGTTGTCAGGAGCTGTGTGTAGTACAGTAGTGTAGCATGGCTAGTCTTAGCTGTCAGGGGCTGTATTTAGTACAGTAGTGTAGCATGGCTAGTCAAGATTGTCAGGGGCTGTGTGTCGTACAGTAGTGTAGCATGGCTAGTCTAGATTGTCAGGGGCTGTGTAGTACAGTAGCGTAGCATGGCTAGTCTAGGTTGTCAGGGGCTTCGTGTGTAGTACAGAAGTGAAGCATGGCTAGTCTTGGTTGTCAGGGGCTGTGTGTAGTACAGTAGTGTAGCATGGTTAGTCTAGGCTGTCAGGGGCTGTATTTAGTACAGTAGTGGAGCATGGCTAGTCAAGATTGTCAAGGGCTGTGTGTCGTACAGTAGTGTAGCATGGCTAGTCTAGGTTGTCAGCGGCTGTATGTAGTACAGTAGTGTAGCATGTCTAGTGTAGGTTGTCAGGGACTGCGTGTGTAGTACAGTAGTGTAGCATGGCTAGTCTTGGTTGTCAGGGGCTGTGTGTGTAGTACAGTACTGAGGCATGGCTAGCCTAGGTTGTCAGGGGCTGTGTGTGTAGTACAGTAGTGTAACACGGCTACTTTAGGTTGTCAGGGGCTGCGTAGTACAGTAGTGTAACATGGCTAGTCTAGGTTGTCAAGGGCTGTCTGTGTAGTACAGTAGTGAAGCATGGCTAGTCTAGGTTGTCAGGGGCTGTGTGTCGTTTAGTAGTGTAGCATGGCTAGTCTATGTTGTCAGGGGCTGTGTAGTACAGTAGCGTAGCATGGCTAGTCTAGGTTGTCAGGGGCTTCGTGTGTAGTACAGTAGTGTAGCATGGCTAGTCTAGGTTGTCAGGAGCTGTTTTTAGTACAGTAGTGTAGCATGGCTAGTCTAGGTTGTCAGGGGCTGTGTTTGTAGTACAGTAGTGTAGCATGGCTAGTCTAGGTTGTCAGGGGCTGTGTGTAGTACAGTAGTGTAGTATGTCTAGTCTAGGTTGTCAGGGGCTGTGTGTAGTACAGTAGTGTAGCATACCTAGTCGAGGTCGTCAGGGGCTGTGTGGTTAGGACAGTAGTGTAGCATGGCTAGTCTAGGTTGTCAGGGGCTGTGTGTGTAGTACAGTAGTGTAGCATGGCTAGTCTAGGTTGTCAGGGACTATGTGTAGTACAGTAGTGAAGCATTGCTAGTCTAGGTTGTCAGGGGCTATATTTAGTACAGTAGTGTAGCATGGCTAGTCTAGGTCGTCAGGGGCTGTGTGTTTAGTACAGTAGTGTAGCATGGCTAGTCTAGGTTTTCAGGGGCTGTGTGTGTAGTACAGTAGTGTAGCATGGCTAGTCTAGGTTGTCAGGGACTATGTGTAGTACAGTTGTGAAGCATTGCTAGTCTAGGTTGTCAGGGGCTGTTTTTAGTACAGTAGTGTAGCATGGGTAGTCTTGGTTGTCAGGGGCTGTGTGTCGTACAGTAGTGTAGCATGGCTAGTCTAGGTGGTCAGTGGCTGTATTTAGTACAGTAGTGTAACATGGCTAGTCTAGGTTATCAGTTGCTGTGTGTGTAGTACAGTAGTGTAGCATGGCTAGTCTAGGTTGTCAGGGGCTGTGTGTTCTACAGTAGTGTAGCATGGCTAGTCTAGGTTGTCAGGGGCTGTGTAGTACAGTAAAGTAGCATGTGTTTAAAGTTTAAATGCAATTCGCTGCAATCCACGTCTTCAAGTTATCAAGTTTAAATTGCAATGCACTACAATCCACGTCTTCTAGTTTTCTTGTTTAAATGCAATGCATTACAATCCACTTTTGCAAGTTATCAAGTTTAAATGCAGTGCACTGCAATCCACGTCTTCTAGTTTTCTAGTTTAAATGCAATGTACTGTAATCCACGTCTTCAAGTTATCAAGTTTAAATGCAATGCACCCGGTTTTTGGCGAATGGGTTTTGAAACCCTCTCACACCACTACGCCCGTGATTGACAGCGCATTCATGCAGCTCACTGGCATGACTTCTTTGCACAAATAGCGCTCCTTTGAGGATTAAGACACTGAAGTCTGGTCTTCCAATTAGATGCTAATTAGATGCTAAACCTAGCCCTGAACTACGAGGAAGTCACAAATCTAGCTGCCTCATACCTACTTTTAATTATAGCTTTTTTACAATTTCGTACATGGACATTCAATCTTTCTGCATTTCTAGAAAAAATATCTTGATCCTTGCGAGTGAAGTTATTTTATACTAAAAAGAGGCAAAATATGCGCTTTAAATGTAAAAATAGAGAAACTTGCATTTATCTTCAAAAATGACAAATATTTGAAAATATTCGACATCAACAAAGTGTCAATACGATTAAAATAAGGAGATTCGTGAAGAAAATGTAATGGGAATAAGTTTCTGTGTCACACAAAAAATATGTAATTAAATTTAAATCCGAGTCATTTTATCACCAACTTTTTGCCGAATTACACTGGCTCTAAAATAATATAACGGTGGGGCTTTGAGATTCACGTGGTGGGTTAAATTGTAGCAATAACTATTTGCCTCGTCGTTGTCTGCGATGTAATTCAGGCTTACAGAGTCAGTGACCCGAGTGAGTCTAGGGTTGCTTTGGGTCGACCAAGCTCAACGCCAGCTGACCTCCAAGGGATATTGGAAGCGAAACATATCGAGGATATTTGCTTCACTAGTCAAGGATTGCATTTCAAACGTCCAACAAATTCAAACATGATATCATACCGATATACTGGAGTTATAAAACCACGATTGATGAAGACTTCGACCACGAGCCGAGTTATTGTAACTAGGAAACATGCGCACACCTGAATTAACAGAGATTTTAGCTCACCTTTGAAGAGGTCTGGTCCCGTGTAATTAGACAAAGAACAAAGTCATTGTCACTGCACTCAATGCACTTAATGCACTCAGTGCAGAGATGCACTCGATGCACTCGCACAAACTCACACATTCACGAGGCGTATGGCGCAACTACTGAAGTATGACTGGCAGCAACTTGGTATGGACTTTGATATGAACCATGGACGGCAGGTAAAGACATGGGGACTGTTACAATATTGTACCTGAGCTATTGATGAACATTATATAATATTTACTGATACTTACTTACTTAATTATTATTTAGTTACTATATAATTGTCCTGGGTTTTAAATTAATAAATAAATAAGATACGAACATTTATAACGTAGCCCCCCCCCCCCCCTTTTCTACTCATCTGAATTCGACCACGTGCGCCAGACGCATGGCTGGCCCTAGTAATAAAATACTTTGCCCGTTGCAAGCATTTGGAATTGAAGTAAGATCTCACAGCATATTATAACGTATCCAACAGGCCAAGACAGACTGAAAACAAACAACCCCAGCTCTTACACCCTTCCTAGGAACACACGGTAATTATTTCAGCAGCAACATAACTGACCTACATACTGTTTGACCGCACGGCTACAACGCATTGACTTCACTCCCAGCTAATTCGACGATACAGAGTTTACATAAAACATGCGTTAAAACAACGCGATGTCGTTGGCTCGCAAATTTCGAAGATAAATTCAAATATTACCGAACGCAGCACATTGGTTCTAACAGCTGTAGACCCGTGTGTTTTGAACCTAGCTTAACCTATATGAAACAATGTGTATCAAGATTAGCTTGTCAAAAAACATTAAAACATGTAAATATAGCAAATTCTTACAAAAAATGAATAAATGCTGAAGGCTGAAGGCTAAACTGTTGCTCTAATATCAACTTGTAAATATTTGGCTTCAAATTAGTGAGTTAAAGACATAAATCTCCAAGTTCAGTGATTTGCTGCCGATTTCTTTCTTTCCAACGCTGATTGGAAACTACACTAAATCCTCTTTCCATGAGCCATGAAGAAAGAAATTATTTAAAATACTTCTTTGCATAATGCAGGAGTAGCAACAGGAACGAAAAGAGGAAAATAAAATGTCCGGGCAAGGAGTCCACGGAGAAAAAGTGAAGCTACAGCAACAAAATTGATACAGAGCTAAGAAATTTAAAGTTCTAATCATTCTTTGTTATAGTCAAACTTTATAAGCTGTGTAACCATCATAGACTAGTTTCACCAAGCTTGAAACCATTTAAATCAAGTCTGAATATTTTGCAGATAAATGTGACAATTAAAACTACTACCCTAGAAACATTTGTATACTTTGAAAATGTACACTAACTTCTTACAAGTTACAATACTTCTTAACTATTGTAAAAAAATAGGAAGAAATAACGTGAAATATGAAAGCAGATGATTTCCAAGCGAGAGCGCCTTGCGGCAAATCACCAGACCGACAATCGGAAGGTCCCGGGTTCGTATCACACTTCTCCCAGCCTTTGCTCTCTAAATATTGAGTGAAGCGATTGCATAACAACCAGAGTGAGATGTCAACAAAATGCATGCTTTCAAGAACATTATCATCTTGGTCAGTCAATATGTTTACTCAACAATTGTTAGATCACATTTTGAGTTCAGGGCAACCATTGTGATGTGTTATTTGTTGCTAAAGAGAAACACAGTTGTGAAAATATTAGAAGCAGTAACATTAAATAACGCTCAAGATTTAATCAGCAACAAGGGTTAAAAGACAGGCTAGAAACACTTCAGCAAAGGTCAGCTAGGAAGGTAACGGCAATTAGTATCGAAGAAGCCACAGCCCTACTGAATGGATGTCTGAACTAGGATGGGAAACAATATAAATAAGAAGGGCTGATGCTCAACTTGCGTACAAAATCATTAATGAAGAAAAAGCGTGGAATGAATTGAGATCCCAGATTAATAAATCTGCATTCACAGAGAGCAACAAGAATGAATGTTAGGTACATTCACAAAGAAATAAACAAAGTAAAATTTCTAGGTCTTATATTAGACAATCAATTGAATTGGGAAAGCCACATCAAGTACATGCGCCTGAAAGTGGCTTCAGGATGCTACCTAGCTATTAAAAAAGATTCTGGACATTTGCAGCGCTGATGCAGCTAAACTAGTACATTATGGACACATTCATTCTAAAATTAGCTATGGAATTATCATGTGGGGCAACTCAGTTCATGCACCCAGACTATTTGTTAAGCAGAAAAAAGCTCTCTGCATTTTAGGTGGAGCAAGCTATGACCCCTGTGCGGATTTTTATTATAAAGACTCTTGTAAATCACTTTTTAGAAATCTACGAATCAAGACATTGCCCTGCATTTACATTTACTTGACAATATTATTTGTAGTGGATAACAACTATCTGGTAATAGACAATTGTGATGTACACCAGCATTTTACAAGAGGAACTAACATTTATGTATCGAAAAATAGATTAAAAATGACAGACAACTGCCCAATTTATGCAGGCTCATTATTATATAACTAACTGCCAGTGAAGTTAAAAAACTAAAAGGCTACAAATTTAAAGATAGTCTAAAACTGCATCTGCTGACCAAATGCTACTACAAAGTGAAACAATTCCTATATAATAAAGATAATAACTAGCACCATAATAACTGACAAACCAATATCATGTACTGTGATCAATTGAGGCTGAGTAAATATATTATTATTATTATATAAAAGGTTATAACAGTGACATAGAGATATCATTTTCTAGGCAGTTGCATTCCAGGATAAAATAACCTCAGCCTATTAATTAATGAGTGTTTAAAAACAGTTGAAGTACTTAAATTGAGACTCAGATTTAGCAGGAAAACATCTTCCATATCGTTTATACAAATATATGTAAACATATCGTAACAAAGTGTAAAAACTGCAAACAATAAAGATTATACAATGACTGAAACCGATCTGTATTAGTTTTTAAACACAAAATGTAATTAAAAATGATGCCAAGATATTGAAAGATATATTTAATACATGTAGGCCAAGCACACACAATTAATACCTGAAATAGAGAATTAAATAGTTCTATAAATAAATGTTCTAGCTTTCAATGTTCACTTTCAACATTTAAAACAGGGATCAAGCTGTGTGGTTTACTGCCAACAAAGATTGAACATTGTTACAGAGCAATAGAATTTAAGATCAATTGTCAAGAGTGACTGATCAAAATGTGTAATAACTAACAAGTATTTTCTATTTAACAGGTAAAGACTGTTTAGCTAAATAAAACTGATTATAATTTATAGTCAGTATAAAAGTAGGAGAATTGCATTGTTTGCTTTCTGGTTTGCTTGCTTTCACAATGACTTGATAGCAGCTTATGAAGCAAAGATGACCAAGAACAGGCACGACACTGAATACTTCGATAGACTGAGTCAAGTATTGCAACTTGCTATCCGTGGTCGTGATGAGATCAAAGATTCATGCAATCAATATTTTGGGGCCTGGTCAACTAATACTGCAGCCATGAATTACAAGAGCACCTTGAATCTACTTGAATATTGAAATGTGCATTGAAAGCCAAACAAAATGAGTGACTGGATTGCATGCTTCAAGTCCTAAAAGATATCATGTAAAAGGCAAGATTTCAGGACCTTCATTCCTACCACGATGTTACCAACCTGTGCCAAGTGGATATAAACTACAACTCCAGCTGATGTTTAAAGTGCAGGTAATGCTCGGGGCTGGTAAAGATATGTTCGTGGTAACAATGATGCTCTGTTTAGCACATGAAAGTCAGGTGGTACAAGGTGTTCCATCTCTACAATGCTGGTGACATCAACCAGGCTAGAGTAGGGTTGCCATAATAAAAATTTCGGAAGGCGGGACAAATTTTAACAAGCGAAAATTAGTTAGGCCGGAGGCTCGGGGGACAGACAAGGCCCCCCCCCCCCAAAAAATAAGAGTGTGGATGTGGGAACAGGATTTTAGGGCCATTTTCAGCAAATTTACACGTTTTAGATATTTAATGTTTTTCTTGGCACTTGAAATCCTGAGTCATATTTATGCATCAACTTTCAATTTATTAGGAGGAAATTTAGGCATAATTTGCATAACTATTTAAAAAAATATGTATATTTTATCATAGATTTTTAAACTTTTCTATTGATGACAGTTCACGTACAATCATAATGTCATTGGCACAATTAGAGGAACAATTAGCTATTTATAAGGAACAATGCAAATGCAACATTCGATTTCGCGATTTTTTAAAAGAAAATTACGATCGCGGGACATACGTAAGCGGGACGTATGGCAACCCTAGGCAGAGACAGAGTAGACAGAGTAGAGGATGTTGGATCGTGCCTCCTTGTATGTTTCTATGATATGTATCTTCCAGCCCATGTTGCTGTGTGTGAAGCTGTTGTAGTAGACAAGGTCTGGTCACGATGAGTTGGGAGTTCCCTCCAACAAAGCTCCGAGGCCTGCAATGCAAATAGAACAAACCCAGTTATAATTCAAATTCCAACTCTTAATATGTACAATAAAGGTCCTACTTAAGCTGGAATTGTATTCTTCAATGCACTACCAACTTGGCTCTAAGAAATGTCTGATGACAGTTTTAAAAGTAGTTTGTTTGTGCTTTAGATTTATTTATTTATTTATTTATTTATTTATTATTTAAGTCTAGGAATTCCTACTCTGTTGTAATACAGAGGAATGTACAGACTATACTATATGACAGACAACTGCTTTTATCCAGTGAAAGAAATGTCAACTGTCTGACCTTTGTTGTTATACTGATAAAGAGGATGTATGTTGTATTGTATTTCAGTGTAATTAGGGATGCCTACGGATACCCGGGTACCCGGGTCGGTTCCGGGTAATGGCGAACCCGGTTCCAAAGTTTGGGATCCGGGTTTTGTTCGTTTTTTCGTCAGGGAATTTACTCCACTGTACCTCGCCGCGCTAGCTTGAATCACCGCGGTAAAGTTCCCCTCCCGGCTCCCGGACGGTATAGCGTGCCCCCACTCGCCCTACCTCTCTAGTCACGCAGCTCTAGGTCGCTCGAATCTCCCTCCACCCTCCCGACCTGAACAGCTTCCCCTACCACTCGCACTACCCCTCCACCCAAACAGCTGACTCGCCGCTAAAGTCGCGGCGGGATATTAGACATCGGCAACAATTGACATTCGAGTCGACTCGACTGGCGTCTGTGATAGTTATTATTATCTGTGATAGTCATTATTATTTGTGGTAGTTATTATTATCTGTGGTAGTCGTTATTATTTGTGGTAGTCATTATTATTTGTGGTAGTTATTATTATTTGTGGTAGTCATTATTATTTGTGGTAGTCATTATTATTTGTGGTAGTCATTATTCTTTGTGGTAGTTATTTGTGGTAGTCATTATTATCTGTGGTAGTTATTATTATTTGTGGTAGTCATTATTATTTGTGGTAGTCATTATTATTTGTGGTAGTTATTTGTGATAGTTATTATTATTTGTGTAATACACTGTTTTTTTGCAATGCCAAATCAATCAGATTCCAATCATTTTTTATTTATTTTTTTTTTTGGGGGGGGGGGGGTGGCGAGGAACCGGGTAGGAACCGGGTATTGAAACCGGGTACCCGGTTCCGAAAATCACTACCCGGAAGCATCCCTAATTGTAATATATTTATTTTTGTCCCTGACAAGTATAGTGTACCAGTGTGGGCAAAGTCAGGTCAGCTATAATATAGGCATATAATATTGATAGGGGTAAAGTAAAATAGAAAAAACAATAATAACAATTAGTTTTGTTCCAAGATATTAACATATTTACAGATGACAGTTTTGCAAATTGTTAGAAAGGTTTTAATATTCATGAAGGGAGTAGAAGTGGTTGTTGAGAATGAAGATGCGTAGTTTAAAGTCGAAGCAGCTGCAGGTAGGGGAGTCTTTGACGAGGGCAGGAAGGTGATTGTGGATTTTGGTACAAAGGTATCGGGGGTTGTGTTTGAAAAGTGTGGTTTTGTGGGGGAGGGCTCGGATTTCCTGACTTCTCCTCGTTGCGTGAGAGTGAACGGAGGAGTCAGGTGGGAATAGGTCAGGGTGGGATCTGACTAGGGTGCTTACAATTTGAACAAGGGTGCAGGTAAGGGTAAGGATTTTGAGAGTTATGAAGAGGGGTTTGCATGTCTCACGGCAGGATGCTCCTGCAATAATGCAGACCGCTTGTTTTTGGGCAGTAAAGATACTTTTTACTTGGGGGGAGGTGCCCCAGAAAAGGAGGTTGTAGGATATGTGTGAGTGTAGGTGTGCATGATAAACTAGTTTGACAGAGTGGGGGTTGACTACCTTGTCTAGTCCACGGAGGAGGAAGCTGGTGGTTTTGATTTTGGAGAGAGTTTTTTGAACATGAAGTGTCCAGTCTAGGTTAGGGGTGATGTGAATGCCAAGGAATTTAGTCGAAGGGGCACTTGGAGTTACTTTGCAGTTGACTCAGATGAGGGGGGTAGATACGGAGGGGGGTTTGCGGGGGGTTGAAGAGTTAATACAAACAACTTGGGTATGGTCGGAGAGTAATGAGGCAATCCACTTGTCATGGGTTCCTCTGGTTCCTTGAGACTGGAAATTGGGGAGGAGGAGGGTGTGGTTGATTGTGTCCAAGACTATGCTGAGATCACAAGAGTCCCAATGCCTGATCATCTTTGTCCAGGGCAGTGTGGATGGTAGAGAGGAATTGCAAGATGGCTGTGATGGTGAATTTATTCTTCTGGAAGCTGTGTTTGCAGTCTGGAAGGATGTTGTGGGTGTTTAGCAAGGAAAGCAGCCGGGAGAGCATGATTTATTCGATGAGTCCTGACAATGTGGAGAGGTAGGAGATGGGCCTATAGTTGTCAACGTTGGACTTTATTCCCTTCTTGTGGATTGGGATGATGAGAGCCTGTTTGAGTTTGGTGGGAATATGTCGAGGTAAAGGAGCTATTATTGATGAGGGTGAGGGGGTCGGTTAGGAGGTGCAAGTTGCTGGCTATGAACTCAGCTGGAGAACTCATCTAGTTCGCTGGAGTGTTTGTTTTGGAGGAAGCGGACTGCAAGGGAGATCTCTCCAGGATTGGTAGAGAATAGGAATATTGACTTTGAGGGTGACTTGGCTAGGATTGGCTTGGCTTGGCTTGGCTTGGCTTGGCTAGGATTGGCTTGGCTTGGCTTGGCTTGGCTTGGATTGGCTTGGATTGGCTTGGATTGGCTTGGCTTGGCTTGGCTTGGCTTGGCTAGGATTGGCTTCGATTGGCTTGGCTTGGCTTGGCTAGGATTGGCTAGGATTGGCTTGGCTTACACTTACCCCTACCATTGATTCCTGTCAAGTCCAGCTGTTGTAGGGAGGATGCACTTTGGACCAACTGCAGGAGGTCTGCATCATTAGTTCCACGACAAGCAGCCAGGCCCAGCTTCTTCAGCGAAGAACAAGATTCCACCAACGGAAGAAGACCTCCAACTTCATCTGCCAGACTGGGAAACAAATGCAACTGTAACTGTCAAACCCAAACATTTCTGAGAGGCTTCATATTGCTACTAGACACATTTCTAAAAAGCATTTTTTCATCTTTTAGCACGAGCAGCAAGTCTTAAAGATCAGGAGTTAACATTATGTGCTTTTCTGATTTTCAGATCAGATCTTTTTTATCTCCTAACTGGCCCAAACTTTATCACAAATCTTTCAGATAAACTTTATCAGTTCTTTAACAAAATGCAACTGCAATTTTTTGATTATCTTCACAGTTACAGCTAACAACAGAAAGAAGATAGTATATATAGATATAGTAGCGCTGCTATAGGGTCATTCCATGTCAATTCAACCAATTTTTTTGGAAAATTGACCATCACCTCTTAGAAATCGACCAAACTTGGTAGGATGATGACCACATCATTTCTCTTGTTGACGTATTTTTTTGTTTGCCTCCGAGTCAAATAGTTCGCCCGGTACGGCCCCGAAACGGCGGGACGGCACTGAATTTTGGGGTACACGCGTCTTTTTTCTTTCTCAAATTGCGCCGGCTGTAGATAAGATAGATTAATGAAAAAAATTTGTATGAAAGGTATTGAAATTTTGTTTCATAAAACATAAATTTCGTTTAAAAAAAAGTAAAAAATCCCCCCCTTCCCCCTTTTCATTTTTTCTACCCCTATTATCTTTTTAAGTACTATTTTGATTTTCTTAAAAAAAAATTCCATTTGATAGCTAGAGGAAAAACTCCATTTTCTGAAAGTTTCAGAGTGGGACATCGAGGGAATTTTGAGATAAAAATTAAAAAGTATCGCCGTGTGAAAAAAAACGCATGTTTTTACATGTGTTTACATGCATATGGGATAGTTCACACAAAATCAACACATCATTAAACCTGACCAACTTTTATATGAAATAAAAGTATGCTTAGGCATAAAGTAGACTTAGAACAGACTTTCACTATTTTTTTCAAAATTTTGTCCCGCATCATTCATGCGCAGTAGCAGTCCAAACTTGAGCACTTTTCAGTGTTTTGGTTCGCCTTCCAAGACGTTGGGGCTTCTAGCTAACTACCCGTTAATGATAACGAAAAAATAAAAACACTAATAGAAAGATGAGAAAATTTAGGAAATGTCGAATTGAAAAAAAATCTTAAAAATATAAAAACTACCCTTAATGTACAAACATCCCCTAAATTAAGAGTAAAAACAATTTACCCTACTTTTCACTTAACAAAAATTTAAAAAACCTCACTAAAGAACTGGCCAAGCTGATCTAAAAGTTTCGTGACGACTAACGCACCAGTTTTTGAGATACAATTTTTTTCTCGATTAAATATGTGTAGTAGGTAAATTAGCACATCTCGTAAAATTGTGACATTCCACTTCGATTCAGAAATC
This sequence comes from Protonemura montana, assembly GCA_947568835.1. Taxonomy (NCBI): domain Eukaryota; kingdom Metazoa; phylum Arthropoda; class Insecta; order Plecoptera; family Nemouridae; genus Protonemura; species Protonemura montana. The sequence goes on along the minus strand of OX387604.1, from coordinate 21,276,012 downwards.
GTGATAAAAAAATATCTGAAAAACTGTTGCGAGTTCCATCACGAAACTTTCAGATAAGCTTAACCAGTTCTTTGGTGATGTTTCTTTAAATTTTCGTCAGGTTCAAAGTATGGGGAATCTTTTTTCTTCGCAATTTAGGGGATGTTTGTACATTAAGGGTAGTTTTTATATTTTTAAGATTTTTTTTCAATTCGACATTTCCTAAATTTTCTCATCTTTCTATTAGTGTTTTTATTTTTTCGTTATCATTAACGGGTAGTTAGCTAGAAGCCCCAACGTCTTGGAAGGCGAACCAAAACACTGAAAAGTGCTCAAGTTTGGACTGCTACTGCGCATGAATGATGCGGGACAAAATTTTGAAAAAAATAGTGAAAGTCTGTTCTAAGTCTACTTTATGCCTAAGCATACTTTTATTTCATATAAAAGTTGGTCAGGTTTAATGATGTGTTGATTTTGTGTGAACTATCCCATATGCATGTAAACACATGTAAAATCATGCGTTTTTTTTCACACGGCGATACTTTTTAATTTTTATCTCAAAATTCCCTCTATGTCCCACTCTGAAACTTTCAGAAAATGGAGTTTATACTTATAGCTATCAAATGGAATTTTTTTTAAAGAAAATCAAAATAGTACTTAAAAATATAATAAGGGTAGAAAAAATAAAAAGGGGGAAGGGTTTTTTTTTTTAATTTTTTTTAAACAAAATTTATGTTTTATGAAACAAAATTTCAATACCTTTCAATCAAATTTTTTTCATTAATCTATCTTATCTACAGCCGGCGCAATTTGAGAAAGAAAAAAGACGCGTGTACCCCAAAATTCAGTGCCGTCCCGCCGTTTCGGGGCCGTACCGGGCGAACCATTTGACTCAGAGGCAAACAAAAAAATACGTCAACAAGAGAAATGATGTGGTCATCATCCTACCAAGTTTGGTCGATTTCTGAGAGATGACGGTTTTTTGGTCGGTTGATTTGACATGGAATGACCCTATAGCTGAATTCAGCAATGATCAGCAATAACAATACAGCTATGATATGTCAAATACTTCACAGTTAAAGCTAACAACAGAAAGAAGATAGTATATATAGATATAGTAGCGCTGCTATAGCTAAATTTAGCAATGATCAGCAATAACAATACAGCTATGATATGTAAAATACTTCACCAGAAGAACATGCATTGCATGACATCACGGTATGAGTTGGTGACAGAGAACGGAGGAGGCCGAGCTTGAGAAGAAGTCCCTGATCCTTGTTCTCTGTTTCATAAATGATTCCAACAGCGACCTGTAAATAAATCAATCAATAAAGAAGATGATTAATTAAGATCTATTAGGCCTCGACTAGGCCAGTGTGTGATCCTTCAAGGGCAGGTCAAAGATAGGGTTGTGACAATATCACTGGTTACACCCAAAGTATTCAAAATGCAGCTTGGAGAAATACATTTCTACATTTCTCATGGCAAAATTAGTTGAGGAGAATAGTTTCAAAAAGATACAGTCCAATCACACTCATTCCAAGATATTACTGTTGCTATATTAATATAGAAATAGTAGGAACACAATGCGACGAGGACTATGATTTATATAGTCAAGAATACAAGAAGAAAATTAACAGCCTTTGATGATATTTCAAGAAGGAATGACGTGACTAATCAGTAGAGCCACGATTATATGGTGATGCGCAAAATCGCGAATTGTTCTTATCTCTTGTTATTCTTACAAATGAGTGCGATTCATTGAATTCCCATCTCAAATATGTAAGAAGGTCATGGCGACAAAACGCCATGTAAACTAAGGTTCCCAAAATGAATGCCTTGAGCTTACCATTAGCGGACCCGACCATCTCCACAAGCAACGCAAACATATGTCGCTGTGGCAAGAGACTCAAATGAAACAGCTCCTCCCCCAGCTCCTCACTATCGGCATCCTCCCGCATCGCTGTATGTTCAGCAACTAGCGCCAACCCGGCTGCTACCGTCTCGTCCGCAGTAGCCCCCGACGCCAATGCCGCTTGCAACAGCGGGAAGGCGTACGCGAACGCGGGCGCCCCGTGAGACAACGCTGTTCCCAGGCTCGGTCACGCGAAGTGCTCGTGTGCAGTTTGGAGATTGTGCAGGACACGGAGTGGCTGAGACCTTCATCTTGCCATCACGAGTTGAGGTCGCAGCAAGGGGCGAGCAGGTGCAGGGTTACGTTGCTGACGAGCTCGCCCGTCGCGGCCGAATAACCGCGGAACAAGCAGGCGGCGAGGCAGACGAAGAGCTGGGACAGGTGGGGGGCGGCGAGCGGGGACTGCAGGTTGCGTAGCAGCGTCTGAAGGCAGAGGTTCGAGAGCACATTGGAGACGGATGCCAATATATATCAGAGAAATTCACATCGTTCTGGGGTTAATTCATAACCATTTCTTAGCCCAGTGATAAACCCAGGTCTAGAACAGAGGTAACTAAACCTTTTTCCACCGTAGACCCCTTGCCCGGTCTTCCAACCAATATCAATCGGTCAATATTTGGCTTCAAATTACTATGCGTGCAGTTTATATGAACTCCGGTCCTTGGACCTTCAATTATGTCTCATGAACCTCCTTTTTTTCTTCTTAGTAGGAACTTCCTGCCAGTCCATACAGGCCGTTTAGGGAACCTGCATGAACGTACCCAGAGCAGGTCAAGGAAGTAGAGGGACAGCTCCTGGAGGTTGCCAGTGGCAGCGGTCATCGTCATGGAAACGACGGCTTGGAGCTGCGAGTCAAGCTTGGAGAGTTTCTCGCGGATTGTCGACTCCTTCTCGAGCTGGCAGCGAACTGCGTCCCGCTGCTTGGCTGTCAGCTCGGGTTCCTTCACCTGAATCATAACGTAACGACGCTGCAATCACCATGGAAACCACCGGACATTCGGCTAACAATGAAGCGGAAGAACTTACCGAGTCAAAACTAGTTGTTCGCTACTTCCTATGTGTCAAATAATGTGCATATCAGAGAACAGGAAATAACGTAACTATACAGCAGAGGTGCCAACTGTCTTTTAGGGGTGATAAAATACTAGAAATCATCTCTGCTGATATCTGTCACTCTGCTTGGCTCTAGGGCTAATTTCGTGCCAAGATGCTTGTTTTTTTTTGAAGATTTTAAATTTTTTTTTCATCAATTATAACAATCTTGGGAATTCTTTTGAAGACATAATAAGTATTTTGAAATCCTGCAAATGAAATCACTACGCCAAATATTATTTATGAGTTGGCAGCAATGCAAGGGGGGCAGGAATAGTGCTAGCATCTTCTCTTGCAAGCTGGTAAACTGTGCTTTTTCTTCTACCGAACGGTTTGGCGTGTTGAAAACACCGGCTCTCGTTAGGTCACCGAAGTTAAGCAACACTGCGCTGAGTCAGGTATTGAATGGGTGACCATTAAACACATGACCAGTTCTGTTCGGGAGAGAGGTTGGAGGGATGAAAGTTAAGCAACACTGCGTTGAGTCAGGAATTGAATGGGTGACCATTATACACATAACGAGTTCTGTTCGGGAGAGAGGTTGGAGGGATGAAAGTTAAGCAACACTGCGCTGGGTCAGGTATTGAATGGGTGACCATTAAACACATGACCAGCAGAGCGATTGTGTAAAAATTATAAGGATCCATATGATTTATAAGGATCCTTATCTCAGATATAAGGATCCATAAAAAAAAGAGCGATTGTGTAAAATTGTATGGATCCATACACCTTGGTTCATGTCCATAAAGCTATGGACAGTGAAATAGGTGTCCTTATGAAGTTATCGGCCGATATATCAGTATACAAAATGGCGGAAGATTTTGTGGACTACTTTATTGCTCAAGAGTTTGTAGATGAGGAGGAAGAAGAAGAAGCTGATGATGTTGAAAATGAGGAAATACAATTAAGTTTAGAGCGGAAAATTTTGAGAGATCTGTTTGATCCGTTTAACATCAGTGATAACCATTTTATTCACATGTACCGTCTTCCAAAGCAAGCGGTACATGATCTCGTTTCCGAACTTCACCCACATTTGAGGCCTTGTCAGCGCAGTACAGCCATTCCCCAATGGATGAGAGCAAAGACCATAGATAGGGTTGATGAGAGTAAGTAAAATTATTATTATCTCTTTGAATTCACCCGCCAGTTTCTTCACTAAAAGCTACGCCCACCTCAATCATCTGACAGCTGAAATTCTGTCAGTCCGTGCCTACTCATGTCAGCGCTCATTGGCAACACACATATTTTGCTTCTATTTCGTTCATTATTCCTAACATTGAAGATGATGTTTTGTAAATGTTCAAGAAAGGTTCAAGCAAACACTTTTTTGTTTCAGGTGCTCACAACGTTAGACTTCCTCGCTTCTGGTAGCTACCAGAGGAGAGTTGGACAAAATGTCCTGTCTGCGATGAGCCAAACATCAGTCTCTGTTGTGGTGAAGGAGGTTGTGAATGTTATCAACGATCACCTCCTTCATCAGTGGGTTAAATTTCCAACCACCGAGGACGACTTTCAATCCATGAAGCAAAGGTATAGTAACCTCTTTGAACAATTAAGCACCAAATTCAACATAGAAGTCATTTTGTGGGTTGTGTAGGTACCTACCAGCCGTTTTGCTATTACCTACACTTCTACATGTTCTATTTACCAGATTCATGGCAGCTCATCAATTCCCTGGGGTGATTGGGATAGTCGATGGCACACACGTTGCTATCTTCCCCCCCGTCAAAGAGAGGGAACACTTGTTTGTTAATCGCAAGGGGTATCACAGCAAGAACGTTCAAGTTGTAAGTAATAATGATCTGCCCATTGCCTTGCTGTAAGATGTGTTTGTAGCCTAACCATCATTGGTTTTATTACTTGTCCCTTTTTGTTTGTATGTATGTGGCCCTGACTTGCTCATTCTGGCTGTAAATGCTCGTCACGGTGGGAGGTCACATGACTCCCACATTTGGCGAATGTCTGGCATTCGCCAAGATCTTGCTGAGCATTATGCCAATGGAAGGAGAGGCTTTTGGCTGCTAGGTAGGTTTTGACTAGACACAATACATTCATTTATTAATTTTCTCTGCTATGATTATAAGTAGTACTACTACCACACTACTACAATATTTTTAATTCCCAGGAAATGTTTATTGTTTATAAAATACACTTCAATGGACTCCATGGGGTTAGTACAATAATATAAATTAAAATAAATTGACTTTATTTCAGGAGATTCGGGATATCCTTCCGAGCCATGGCTGCTGCGTCCCATCGAAAACCATCCGGCAGCGAACACTCCCGAGGGGCGTTTCAACGAGAGATTTTGCTCGGCTCGTTGCACGGTAGAAAGGTGCATTGGTGTGCTTAAGGCAAAATTTCGGTGCTGCCTCAAAGACCGCACACTGCATTACACACCAGAAATCGCAGGTAGAGCAAGAATTTTGTTGATTGAAAAATTGGTTTTGATAATAATAAAAGGCAATTGAAAATTTACTGTATAATTTTCCTCCGCAGGCCGCATTATTAATGCATGTGCTGTAGTGCACAATATAGGATTACACCACAGGGTACCAAACCCTCCTCCCAGGTTCGATGATGCCGATCTGCCTGAGAATGCTATCGCGGTGGCAGACGTTGCTGCTCATCCACAGCCGGGCCAACAGCTGGACGTGTTTGCTGTTGGGCAAGCAGTCCGTGCACGGGTCGTGCTTCACCACTTCATGAACTGAACAACTTCAAGCCAACGAGTCCCACACAACTGACTTGTGCGAGTTATGACATTGCCCTGCATTTACATTTACTTGACAATATTATTTGTAATGGATAACGACTATCTGGTAATAGACAATTGTGCTTGTAAATAAAAAAGAGGTGGTGTTACTTATTTAAAACATTTATTAATGCATTGGTAGGCCTTGTGGCACTGTCCATAATCGAAGAGCACATGTTCACAAAGAAGCCCTTCTGATAATCAAATTTTTCTCTTTCAAACTTAAACTTTTCCTTTTCTAGCTCAAATTTTTCTTGCTCTAGCTTCAGAGTGTCTTCATCGAGCCTTAACCTCTTTTCTTCAATGTCGCAGCGTCTTTCCTGGCCTTTCATGTAACAGGCTTTTATATCAGCTGAGAACAAAGTAATTAACAAAGTAAACAACTATGCTTAAGGTGAATGTAGCATGCGTAGACGTAACTAATTATAAAACTAATAAATGACTCACCGGCTCCGTCGGCTGCCCTGCGTTTTACTGCCGCAGTCGTCTTTCCTGGTACGGCCGGTAAGACAGGTTGTATCTAAACAGATAATATGATGTGGATTATTACTGCTGTGCCACCTTTAATTCTATTACAGAGTTAACCTTTACTTACAATGGCGTTAGCCTCCGTGAAATTTAAAATTTGCTGGCTTGGTGGAATCGGTTGCAGGACGTCTGTGGTCAGGTTGGCGGGATGCAGAACGTTAGGTTGAAGAATCGCTGCTTCTACCTGTGGAACTTCTTTCTCGTTGCTGCTCGGTGCTCTTTTTGAGCACCCAGCCTCTTGTAAGGACTCGTCCCCAGTAACGGATTAGGGTCCGCTCACCGCTAAAACCCTTTCTTCAAATACCGTTAAGGGCTTTAGTGGTGAGCCCCCACCCGTTTTTAAACTGGTCCATGTCTGTAATATGAGAGTATAAATCAATAAATATACATAATATGATAATATAAATAGAAAAGTGTATCTTTCTTAGCAGAAAAAACCTCCAAATCTCAATCTTTCAAAAACCTTTTGCCAGAGAGTAACATTTTTGGACGGTCCGTCCCCGCAAGCGTTGAGCTGTGAGGACAGCTCGTCCCACATCTGCTGCTGTTTGATGCAGCCGGCTGCCCCAATCAAGCCGGCTCGTGCAAATAAAGTGTGGCCTTCCATGTACTTCAAGAGTATTTCTAGCTGATTACTCGTCGAACGTTTCCTGCAAATTGTAGAAAATCATTGAGTATTGAGTGAATACTAATGGAGCAAACTACAAAATGCACTAAATATATCTACCTAAATTAACCTATCCTTGCTTAACTTAAAAATCTACAAACACATTATGTTAATGAAGTGTTATAATATCCCTTACCTTCCTTTCTTCTCAATAGATTGATTCATTTTTAATGAAGAATTTTAAGCTTTTATATAAGGTTAATTGAACGCACAGTGAAAAGATCGAATTAGATTAACAACAAAATTAATTTTGTTCTTGCGAAGATAAACTGTCCGTTGGAACGAAATCGTTCAAAATTTAGTGCTTTCAAGAGTATGTACTGCACATGCGCAATGATAAGCTGTCAATTTATGCGGGTTAAAACATCGGGCATCATCGGCTTTTGAGATAATGATCCATAAGACTTATGGATTCGATAAGGCTATCGATTTTCTTACGCAATCGCAAAAACTTATCGAATCCATAGAGTTATGGATCCTTATCTATATGGAATCCATAAGAGTTATCGGCCGATATCATAAGGATCCTTATAAACCATTTTTACACAATCGCTCTGCAGTTCTGTTCGGGAGAGAGGTTGGAGGGATGAAAGTTAAGCAACACTGCGCTGAGTCAGGAATTGAATGGGTGACCATTATACACATGACCAGTTCTGTTCGGGAGAGAGGTTTGAGGGATGAAAGTTAAGCAACACTGAGCTGTGTCAGGTATTGGATGGGTGACCATCATACATATGACCAGTTCTGTTTGGGAGAGAGGTTGGAGGGATGAAAGTTAGTACAGCAACTTCACTCGCCTTGCTTATCAACCTTTCGACAGCATGGATTTGTGAAGGAATCCTGTTGTTCGCGTTGTACCGTCCTTCGGAAGGGACGTTAAGTCGTTGGTCCTCTTGGTGCTCTTCGACAGGAGTAGGCTACGTGCCGGCACCGGGTTTCCCCTCCTCCCTTCTTGGCTAGGTTAGGTTCATCATCATCCTCTACATCATCCACTCATTCACCGACGCCATTAGACCAGTGCCGCAGGGCCAGTTGTCAAAACAGTGCGTCGTTAAACACCACAAATAATAATGTACTTCTTCTGCTCAGTGGAAATCCACAAACATGGAAGACAAAAGGACCTTGACTAACTGGACGGAACCCCCCCTCGGTACTGAGTATTTGAACAGCTGGGCCAACCTTTTCGGCGCGACGACGCTTTTCTTCGAGCTCTCGACGCAGCGCCATCTCCTCGAGCTGCTCCTTGTACGAGTACACCTAGCTCTCCCGCTTCATGTTCTTAGCGTTCAGGTCATCTTCCACGTACTTGCTGCAACAAGTGGCACCAACCGACCGTACAAGCATCTGTTAGCAATCGCTTCATGGGGTTCGAGTTGGCTAGGAGCAAGGGACAGTGATCTGGCACACTCAGCGCAAGCAGTGGTTCAAATTCCTAAGAATTGTTAAATATTTCTTACAAATATTATCTTTGTTCTTGGTCTACCTAGGTTATCCATGTAGGTTATGTACCCTGAATGTTTCCAAAATCATGTATTGTACAAGGTGAAAGACAATAAACAAACTGAAACTGGAAACTGAATGTATTGTGTGTAGTCCATGTTGCTAATAAAACCATTATTATTATTTATTTTTTTTTACTTATTTTTTTTTTTTCCACAACTTTGACATGCATTTCAATCAGTATAAAATGCTATCGGTTGTTGCTTGGTTGTTTGTATATTGCTAAGTTTAGCCCTAATTTCTCTCGAACTCTTCGCTAGTGGTATAACCGCACTTCCCGACAGATTATTCCACAATCCCTCTGCGGCTAAACAGTACTTCCCGATGTTGGTTCTTGGTTGCAGCTGTTTTATAACCCTATGGTTTAGGCATGTCAACCCATAAACATTTCAACATTCTTAGCCCGCTTTGCTACCGCTCAGTCCTAGTCAAGAAAGCGTTGGATTGAGCCCGGCAACACATGGCAACAGTGTCGCAGACCCGGCTCCTCGTTAAGCTCAATTGATTTATTCGCACTCAACGCAGCTTATCGGTAAACAGGACGGTGCCTCCTCACTTACACCCTAAGCAGCCAATGGTCTCTAGCTCCTGAAGCACCTTTCCCACTATAATAGGGAAATCTCTTTAATTTCAAACTATTTTTTTATTTTTTTTGTGAGAAAATAATGAACACTTTTTTTTTTTATTTTCTTCTAAATCCCATTTTGAATAAAATATACCTGTTTAAAATTTTTACGTTTCAATCTCGTACGAAAACGAGGGTCGCTGGTTAAAAGAAAACCAAAAACGGAACAATCCAAAAGACTAGTCCTATAAGTAACGTAGCTAACTTGAAATAACTTGGCTAATTTAATTGTATAACTTCACTGTATTACTAAATTTAATTTAATGTAACACTAACCTGGACACCATACAACCGGCGATCATGATTTAACAGAAATGTACTTTCCTATTACTCTAAGAACTTGCACAAGAACATGTACCATGGTCCATGCCTAAGTATGAGAATAAATAAATAATAATATTTTTTAAGTAAAACTTGAAAAATGTTTATGTGTATGTTTATGTAAAACTTGTATTATACAATATGATTCTAGGTACCTTATTTTACTAAGCATTTAAAAATCAAGTTTACATTTTATTTCAAATCTAGTGCTAAGGTCACACAAAGTAGCCACGAGTCTTAGACTTTGACCGCCAATTGACAACCTAGGTTTTGCAATGTAATCAAAACTCACCAATGGTAGGATGATGGCAACACAACAAACTTTCCAGCGCCAGGTTCTTCGCAGAGCAAATGGTCACCAGGCACTCGGCCAAGACCTTGGCGTCGGAGGCTGGTTCATCTGCAACCGCCAGCCGATTGGCCAGCTGCCGAGCAGGTCTGCGGCCAACGCAGGTCTCCCGAGATCGGCAGCGCAGGCGCAGGCTTGCGCTGGGATGAGTCAGGCACGAGACCACCGCCTTGTGTAGTGGAGCTACGTTGGGTGGAAGCCGTGCAGCCTGCTCCGTCAGCAAGCGTTCGCACATCCACATCGCGTGGTACAGCGCTGGTGGAGAAAGTTCTGAGGTAAAGAATCGGCTCCAAAAGTCACTACTCAAAAGTCGTCCCAGTGGGAGCGTATTTACGTGAAGGGGCAGGAAGATATGAAAAAAGCCTCAGGAGATTTTACAGCCCAGTTAAATAAGAGAATTTTTAAAAACATTTGATTCAGGATATTTGAGCCAGGTTTATACTCTTTATCCCAGCATTAAGGGGAAAAATCACTGATCTCATAGAAATCTATCACAAATTCTGTAGACCTATCAAATTTGTATTTTCCTTTGCACACGGTTGTTCCAAAAGCACAAGGAATGGTTGTTATACATATATTTTTTTTTTGTGTGCTTTAATAATTAGCTTTTTACGGAGAAAATCTAGAAATAGACCAAATTTTGCAGATGTTTTCTGGCCATGTTGTTTAAGTTCAAAGCTAGAAATAGAGAAGGTTCTGATAACAATGAAAATCTAGGCTCAAAAAATTTTTCTTTTTCAAAAATAAGTTTAGGTTAAGGTGCGTTTACAGCGACGCGAAGCGACAGTGTCGCTGACGAGTGCACAAGCTACAGCCAATCAGAAGGCCGATCGCGGTGACGTCATAAAGCTTAGCGACCGTGTCGCTTCGCTTTGACAGACTTGAAAAATGTTTATCTTTTTGAACCTTCGCGACTGCAACCCGTCTGAGCGCTTGCGCAATGGAGTAAAAATAAAAACGTCAAAGTGGCCGTTTGATCTGTTCTGTCAACTGTCAAAACAAGACAGATGTCAGATGTCAATGTCGAGAGGTGTGAATCTGAGGGAGAATCTTTGTTTGTCGCCGAGTTTGATTGATTTAAATTCGATTGAAAGTTTGATACAGTTTCCCTGTATTTAAGCAGTTTTCTAGCACGCAGAAAAATACCTACCTCGCAGTGTTTTATTATTATCAACACTGAAACCGTCTCAAAAATTGATGCCCAAACAGGGACTCTAACCCCGATACCCCGCGCATTGCAAGCGTTTGCAATTTAAATAAGATTTCATCCTAATACCAACCTCAGTGTAATTGACAGCCGCTCAGCCGAAGAAATAACATTGTCCCGATGTACAGAATGCTTTTTAATAAATTATCCCACAATTTCAAGCAACTCCTCAAACTTATCTGGCAGCATTCGGTGAAAGTTCAAGAAACTTTGGTGATTATTTACAGCTAATTATTAGCATTTTAGCTATCAAGTTGTATATTTATTGTTTATTTATTTGGCTACTGACAAGTTACATAGTAATTGTATGGCCTTATAGAATAAGTTAACATATGGAGCTGTAAACAGTGATGTAAAATATAATAATAAAAATGGTGATTAATACTACAATCAGTAGAGTACCTCATAATAAAGTAATAGCTGGACCTACTCTATGGTAGGGTTATTATTTATTAGTGGACATAGCTGCAACCTTTTTCCGAAAAATTAGTCGCACCTGCCAGCGTCTGTTATGATTTTGCATCAAGGTGAGAAGAATTGCAGCACGCTGCTTGCGATGGTGTTGCACCACGATATCGTAGCAGCGTTTTTGCCAAATATACATGTGATAACTGATAGTACCATTCAAATCACTCCCGCCGATGAAAGTCCGCCATCTTTGCAATGGTAAATATCTGACAGAACAGTTGCTCCAAAACACTGCAAAGTCGCGGCAGCCTAGAAATTAGCATCTTTGGTCGCGACGCTGTAAACGGAAGGGTTCGCTTCGCAAGTAGTGTTTGAGAAGCGAAGCGACCAGCGACACTGTCGCTTCGCGTCGCTGTAAACGTAGCTTCAATTTGAACTTTGTCGTGTGCATTTTTTGGGGTAACATTTTCGCAAGTGGGTTTAAAATCAAAATAATAGATTAGTTCAAACAAAACTGTACTCTCTGCATATAGCGTACCCGATTTCTAGCTTTCTAACTTTAATGACACAGCCAGGAAACTTCTACAAAAATTGGTCTGAATTCTTAAAGGTGTCCTTCCACTTAAAGCCTAATCTTATAATGCAATTTTAGAGAAGAGTTTTAAATTAAAACAAGACATACCATCGTCCAAGGCCTGCGAGAGGAACTTAGCTGCGATAAAAACTTGTTAGTCCATATCGAGCAAGATGGCCCAGAGTGGCACTAACGTCTGCTCCGAGACAACATCCTTGGAGGCCATCTTGAGGAGCAAGTAGGCGGCAGACAGGCCTTCTGTCAGCGCGGGCACCTGGAAAACACCGAGAGGCAACGCTGAGTAGGGCTATTGTCACAGAAAAACATCTGCATTTCAGTGCATGCAAAACCATCAAAAAACGAACCAATTCGTTTAAAAAAACACGACGTCTTCATTGATTGAGTGTACCAATAGGTACGAAATGAAGCCACAATAAACTTTGTAAATAATTGCCAGAACTGGAAACATGTAGCGTTCAAAATAATTAAAATATACGTAAATGCAGACGTCTATCCCCTCCCTCCCCCCCTCCCCCAGCCCATGCACTTTGAAATTTCAATCCTTGTTGATTGATTGATTTGTGGTGTTTAACGACGCACTGTTTTGACATCTGGTCATGTGGCACTGGTCTAATGGCGTCGGTGGATGAGTGGATGACGATGAGGGTGATGATGAACCTAACATAGCCTAGAAGGGAAGACGGGAAGCCCGGTGCCGGCACGTAGCGTACTCCTGTCGAAGAGGGCACAGCTCCATCTGGCCGACAAAAAAACCACCCGAAAATCCGACCGGCCGAAAATAAAACACCCCGAAAATAAATGTGCACGAAAAAACAAGTGTCCGACAGAAAAAGTCGCCGAAAAAAAAAGCACCCGAAAAACAGACTGCCCGACAAAACTACTTAAATCTTGGCCGTGGCTGTACCTAGACTTTGGTGGGAGAGACCTCTGTAGTTTCGGTCGGTAGTGGGGGGTTATACTCTGCGCTACTATGCTGAGAAAAAACATTCACCGGTATCTGAAAATGCGGGCATTTCAAAATGCACACGAGTATTTTCTTTCCTTGTTCCTCATGTCTAACGACGCACTTTGGGAGGGGCCTCGCGCTACTATGCTGAGAGAAAACATTAATATACGCTATCAATTCTAATCGCATCCCAAAGTACAGGCCAACAGGTCACTGGTCAGCCACACCATGCTTGGCATGAAAATGCAGTTAGGGCTAGGAGAATGGAGCTGGGAGGCGACCGGCTTCGCATCAGCTTCAATCCAAATAAATATTCATAATTAGAGTAAAAAAAGTTATTGTATTCAATGAATAAGGAAAAGGGATTGTTACATCGACACCCAACTATCAGCTTCGTTCGAACATCGACCACCGAACGGGTTGGCGTGTTGGAAACACCGGTTCTCGTCAGATCACCGAAGTTAAGCAACACTGCGCTGAGTCAGGTATTGAATGGGTGACCATTATACACATGACCAGTTCTGTTCGGGAGAGAGGTTGGAGGGATGAAAGTTAAGCAACACTGCGCTGGGTCAGGTATTGGATGGGTGACCATTATACACATGATCAGTTCTGTTCGGGAGAGAGGTTGGAGGCATGAAAGTTAAGCAACACTGCGCTGTGTCAGGTATTGGATGGGTGACCATCATACACATGACCAGTTCTGTTCGGGAGAGAGGTTGGAGGGATGAAAGTTAGTACACCAACTTCACTCGCCTTGCTTATCAACCTCTCGACAGCATGGATTTGTGGAGGAATCCTGTTGTTCGCGTTGTACCGTCCTTCGGAAGGAATATTAAGCCGGTGGTCCCCTTGGTGCTCTTCGACAGGAGTAGGCTACGTGCCGACACCGGATTTCCCCTCCTCCCTTCTAGGCTAGGTTAGGTTCATCATCATCATCATCATCATCAACTCATTCACCGACGCCATTAGACCAGTACCGCATGGCACGTTGTCAAAACAGTGCGTCGTTATACACCACAAATCAATCAATCAATCCTTTTCTGGGCCTTTTCAGACTGAGTCAAAACTAAGCTTTTCTGCAAACTTCTATGAAAAAAAATACAAAGTGGAGCTTGGCCATGCACCTGTGATGTCGCAATTGTCAACCGTGTTGGGTATTTGCTGACAGAATAGAATACAATTAGCTGTTTATATAAAAGGAAGCTACCCCCTGGGCAAATGTAAGTCGTGACTGGAAGCCTATATTCGTCACTTTTCACCTTGGATCGCTTTCGGTGATCCCGATTAATTACTAATTCGCAAGAATTATTTATTTCTAGTAATCACCATTTTTTAAGTATCTTGTTCAGCACTCGCAAGTGAACGTACAAATGTCAGCGATACAGAAACATTAGAACTGGTAATTTTTATCAGACCCCTTCCTTTGTTGTGGGAGGTTGTGGGGGGGGGGGGGGGGGCAAGGATGAGAGGAGGGAGGAGGACTCCACATATGTGGAGTCAGGCGTGAGAGTGATCGACTTCTAGAGGACTCTGAGTGGATAGCGAAAGGTGGATTATTACAACTACATGGATATTTGCTGTGAATTGAGTTGCGTATTGCGCGAATCAGTGGCATAAAAAAATCCGTGTAAGCAAACGTAATCTCACGCAGTTCTTGATTAACGCCCGGCGTCGCTTAGGGCATCTCAAAGGGCACATCGACGCCGTCACTACAATATCAGTTCCTTGAATCGCAATTTTGGTTACTACCTCAGTCTTGTTGTCATTTTCCTGGTCACATAGTGCCTTTTTGTAATAACAACATTCAGAATACCTCGTATGTATCATACATTCACTGTTTTGTCGGCGCTCGGCACTCGACTCAAAGGCTAGCGGCTCAGAGAGATGTAGTAATTTGAACTAGCTTTAAACAGTAACTGAGAGTGCCGTCCCAAGAATTGTAGTCCAAAGTTTGGGTAGGGATGGTCATAAATGTACTGTAAGAAGAGGTCACTTTTGCTGAGATATAGTAAATTCAGGATAGGAATCGCCAATGACAGAAACACTGTCTTGCAAAATTCACCCATAAGGGCCAATGATTTCATCCTAATATGTATACGTCCTCTTCGGGTAAGTGACACCCTCGTTACACAAAGTATTTTTGCCGACAATAAACCACAACTATCAACCAATGATTCAACTATTTACTTATAAAAAACAATAAGAGCTACCCCCCCCCCCCCCCCCACACACACACAAAAGAAGATCGTAAAGCGTCTACCCACCTTTTTTTTTTTTTAGAAATTAACCACTGCGGGTAATGATATTGGGTAATATTGGTAATAATATTGGGACTTTCTTTTATCACGGCCAAACTATCGCTGCATACCGGAAAACTTGAAGCAGTGGGCACGAAAAAACTACTGATTTCATTATATTAATTCATCATTCATTATAAAGTAACTACTTTACTAATAACATTAGAGCAAGTCTTTCTTTGAATTATTAGTGTGCACAGATTCATTATACTTGATTTTGAGTGTGCCATTTTCAATAAATTCTTGTAGTCTATCTTAAAAAAAGAGTGTTTTTGGTTATTTGCAGCTTTGATTTGACTTACTGTGTTTTTCCAAGTGGCTCGATGAAATTTTATTTTGTAATATAAAAAAAATCACAGTGTTCAATTCTAAATTCTGTATTTTTTATATAATCTCAAAGTTTGACTTCAACAAGTCACTTGGAAATGCTGTTAACAACAACCATTCTGGGTAGTACCAAAATCCGCTTTTCCCGAGGTCCCTTATGTCAGAGTTGATGGATCCCAGGTCTGAACCGAATTGGACGTTTTTGGCTAATGACAGGCAAATTTGTTTTCGGGCTTGTGACATATAGTGCGTCACCGTGTAAGAACTAGTTTGTTAAAACGTTGGCATATCCATTTGAGATTTTCCCGTGGGTAGGTATTTGGCGTGTTAGAAACACCGGTCCTCGTAATCCCCGGTTAAAAAATACCGCGCTGGGTCAGGTGAGTGTCACCCATCAGGAGAGTGGTAAAAGAGGTTAGGTTGAGCCTGTTGTCGATCATCGAAGTGCGATAATAACATCATCGAAGTGCATTTATCGCCTGCAAATCCATTGCATAGGCTAACCGCATGTCAAGACTGTTGATTTGGTTGCTTACGACGCTCGACGCGACAGCGCCCCATTACTACCTTCATAGTATAGCTAACTAACCCTTGTCGTATGCACAAGAGAATCTACCCTGGCACTGTCTTATGAAGGTAGTTTTGGTAGTAAGTATATGTTCCTTTGGCGCAATGTATTGACAAAGTGCGTCGTTAGACATAAGGAACATCATGAGGAACTCCCAAAGTCAATCAAGATTTTAGTCTAAATCAAGGCTTCACAGAGAACACTTTTAAACCAATTCGAGGACTGCTGATGCATACAAAATCCAATACTTTTTAAAGATTATCTCGATTGAACAAATTCTTACCTCGCAGGTCGATGTACTGTTATTATTTGTGGTGTTTAACGACGCACTGTTTTGACAACTGGCCCTGCGGCACTGGTCTAATGGCGTCGGTGAATGAGTGGATGACGATGATGATGATGATGAACCTAACCTAGCCTAGAAGGGAGGAGGGGAAACCCGGTGCCGGCACGTAGCCTACTCCTGTCGAAGAGCACCAAGGGGACCAACGGCTTAACGTCCCTTCCGAAGGACGGTACAACGTGAACAACCGGATTCCTTCACAAATCCATGCTGTCGAGAGGTTGATAAGCAAGGCGAGTGAAGTTGGTGTACTAACTTTCATCCCTCTAACCTCTCTCCCGAACAGAACTGGTCATGTGTATGATGGTCACCCATTCAATACCTGACTCAGCGCAGTGTTGCTTAACTTTCATCCCTCCAACCTCTCCCCCGAACAGAACTGGTCATGTGTATGATGGTCACCCATCCAATACCTGACCCAGCGCAGTGTTGCTTAACTTTCATGCCTCCAACCTCTCTCCCGAACAGAACTGATCATGTGTATAATGGTCACCCATCCAATACCTGACCCAGCGCAGTGTTGCTTAACTTTCATCCCTCCAACCTCTCTCCCGAACAGAACTGGTCATGTGTATAATGGTCACCCATTCAATACCTGACTCAGCGCAGTGTTGCTTAACTTCGGTGATCTGACGAGAACCGGTGTTTCCAACACGCCAACCCGTTCGGTGGTCGATGTTCGAACGAAGCTGATAGTTGGGTGTCGATGTAACAATCCCTTTTCCTTATTCATTGAATACAATAACTTTTTTTACTCTAATTATGAATATTTATTTGGATTGAAGCTGATGCGAAGCCGGTCGCCTCCCAGCTCCATTCTCCTAGCCCTAACTGCATTTTCATGCCAAGCATGGTGTGGCTGACCAGTGACCTGTTGGCCTGTACTTTGGGATGCGATTAGAATTGATAGCGTATATTAATGTTTTCTCTCAGCATAGTAGCGCGAGGCCCCTCCCAAAGTGCGTCGTTAGACATGAGGAACAAGGAAAGAAAATACTCGTGTGCATTTTGAAATGCCCGCATTTTCAGATACCGGTGAATGTTTTTTCTCAGCATAGTAGCGCAGCGCATAACCCCCCACTACCGACCGAAACTACAGAGGCCTCTCCCACCAAAGTCTAGGTACAGCCACGGCCAAGATTTAAGTAGTTTTGTCGGGCAGTCTGTTTTTCGGGTGCTTTTTTTTTCGGCGACTTTTTCTGTCGGACACTTGTTTTTTCGTGCACATTTATTTTCGGGGTGTTTTATTTTCGGCCGGTCGGATTGTCGGGTGGTTTTTTTGTCGGCCAGATGGAACACTCCCGTCGAAGAGCACCAAGGGGACCACCGGCTTAACGTCCCTTCCGAAGGACGGTACAACTCGAACAGCAGGAATTCTCCACAAATCCATGCTGTCGAGAGGTTAATAAGCAAGGCGAATGAAGTTGCTGCACTAACTTTCATCCCTCCAACCTCTCTCCCAAACAGAACTGGTCATGTGTATGGTGGTCACCCATCCAATACCTGACTCAGCGCAGTGTTGCTTAACTTCGGTGATCCAACGAGAACCGGTGTTTCCAACACGCCAAACCGTTCGGTTTCAATCCATGTTTCCCGGGAGTCCATTCTCCCATAAGAGCAATGTTAAATTGCTGGTGATTTGTCAAAGTGCGGTCGTGCACGCACTCCCCGGCCGAGGCAACGTGCTCGTCTACTATTTGACTTGGACGAATTGTTAGTTCCATAAGAGCAATGCTAATGGCCATAGCCGAAATCGTAGTCTCGTAAGCGCAAAGTGATTATTACCTTTGGCTATTGTCCTAATTTATGCATGGGGATGGGGTGACGATATCGTGCGATGGGCTGGGGGAGGGGGGGAGGGAGGGGATAGACGTCTGCATTTACGTATATTTCAATTCTTTTGAACGCTACATGTTTCCAGTTCTGGAAATTATTTACAAAGTTTATTGTGGCTTCTGTTATGTTGGGACAGGCAGGACTCAAGTACTAACAACGTGACTCTCTGATTTCAACTGCTTTATTCTTTACAGCGCATCCCTTATATAACAGGTAACCAAGGACATACAAAGGCCATTATTACATGTAATAATGGCCATACCATAACATTTCCCTTCTTATTTATTTCCATAGGTAATTGAAAGACAAATTAAATCCAAAACCACACATACACACAGATTTCTTATTTTTCTAATAGTGCAAATTACATAACATAACCAAACCAATAATTTGGTCTGAACAATATTTCAATCATTAAGTGTTTACCCGATGTTCATTAACATTACTAAGCCACACCTTGTGGTACCTACACGTAAATTACAATCATCGATTACATTAACATTACTAAGCCACACCTCGTGGTACCTACACGCAAATTACAATCATCGATCCTCTGTAAACCTCTCAGGCCGTTTAATTGTTCTCCCTGACCTACGGATTGTTAGCTCAGGTGCAGGTAACGTTGGTGGATGCAGGGATTGAGTCGGGGGTTCTACCTCGAGATTTACAGGTTCTTTTGTCCATAGTTCTATGGGTAATGGTAATGCCACTTGCTCTCTGTCTGGCTCGGTGGAAAAGTTTAACTTCAGGTGGTCCACGTGTACGAACCTAACTTGATTCTTTACTTGTACGTAATACGTGACCGAACTAAGTTTCTGGATCACTATTCCAGGCCACCACATTATATCTTCGTTTCGTATGCTTCTTACTAGGACCCTGTACCCCACAAACTCTTTAGTTTTATTGCGATTATCTGTTAACTGTTTCATGTGGTTTTTGTGGTCGTTTTGGCCGAACTTAGGCATGAGTAAAGACAACCTTATGTTGGGTTGTCTTCTAAGAAACATTTCTGCTGGGGTTTTACCTGTAGCGGTGCTAGGAGTGTGGCTCGTTCTTATAACACCTATTCTTACAACACCTACGATACCTGCGACCCTTATTTTTCTCACAACACTTACAGACCTTCTCCGGGTCTCTCGCGGTCAAAAGTTTTCTCATAAGACCTATTCTTGTAACACCTACGAAGGGAGGTGGTCACGTGGAGCCGAATATTTCCGAACTCGCCAGCGGCTGACGGTAGAGGAGCCATTCCGGTGTCGGTCGGTTGCCGAGAGCGTCGTCAACGCCCCCACTATGGTTTGTGAGCATGACTCTAGTCGAAGAGTAAGGCACGACGTCGACGATGACGGCGCCAAGACGGGGTGCGCGGCCGAGAGCGTCGTCAACGCCCCCACTATGGTTTGTGAGCATGACTCTAGTCGAAGAGTAAGGCACGACGTCGGCGATGACGGCGCCAAGATGGGGTGCGCGGCCGAGAGCGTCCCCTTGAAGTGCGTCGGCGCCCGGAATCAGGCCCGGAAGGTCGCGCCGCAGCCACTCACGTGTTAAAACGCCCGGCAACCGACCGACACCGGAATGGCTCCTCTACCGTCAGCCGCTGGCGAGTTCGGAAATGTTCGGCTCCACGTGACCACCTCCCTTCGTAGGTGTTACAAGAATAGGTCTTATGAGAAAACTTTTGACCGCGAGAGACCCGGAGAAGGTCTGTAGGTGTTGTGAGAAAAATAAGGGTCGCAGGTATCGTAGGTGTTGTAAGAATAGGTGTTATAAGAACGAGCCTAGGAGTGTTCCTGTAGGTAAACCAGAAATTGTCTGTTAGCTCTTTTAATGACCGCGCGACCTTGTCTACCCGGTCTTGTTGAAGCTGCTTCATTAATGATTTCTTTACTGTTTGCACCGCGCGTTCTGCGGCCCCATTAGAGGGGGGATGACCCGGTGGACTATGCATTAATTCAATCCCATTGTTTTCGAGAAAGGATGCAAATTCCGAAGATTGAAATGGTGGACCGTTGTCCGTGACTATTAGCTCTGGCAAGCCAAAACTCGCAAAACAAGAGCGTAAAACTTGGATCGTTTTATCCGCAGTTGTTGACTGCATTAGGAAAACCTCTATCCATTTGGAGTAACTATCAAAACAAATTAAGAACGTTTGATCAAACTTCTTTGCAAAATCTAAGTGAACCCGCTTCCAGACACGAGTTGTGAGTGGCCACTGGTGTACCGGCACCGTTGGGCACGAGTTTTGACTTTGCTGACATATTGAGCACCGTTTCACTGTTTGCTCAATGTCTGTATCCAAGTTGTGCCACCACACATAACTCCGCGCCAACATTTTCATTCGAGTGCTACCTGGGTGGTTTTCGTGCAGTAATTTTAATACATCGAGATGTAGTTTGGCTGGGATGATGACTCGTCGGCCCCAGACCAGACAATCTTGATCTATAGAGAGCTCTGCTCACCTGTTAAAGTAAGGCATTAAACTCATATCTTGTATTTTATCCGGCCAGCCTGTCAAAGTTAAATTTAATACCTTTTGTAGTAATGGGTCTTTCTTTGTTTCGTTTTGGACGTGCGTTATTTTTAAAGGAATTTTTTTTTCTAGTGCAAAAAAATTTATGTTATAATCCTTTGATATTGATGTGTTTGGCTTCGCTACTGGTAAGCGTGATAAGGCATCAGCATTTAAATTTTCCCCCCCTTTACGGAAACGTATGTCAAACTTAAATGCCGCTAATTTTAATCCCCATCGTTGCATGCGGGCCGCGGCCATGCTAGGAATTGCCTGGCTTGGACTAAATAAAGCTGTCAAAGGTTTGTTATCCGTTAGCAGAGTGAAGTGTCTACCCATCAGGTACTTGTGGAATTTGGTTGTTCCAAAATTTATCGCCAATGCCTCTCTCTCGATCTGCGCGTACCCTTTTTCGGTTTTTGTAAGTGTTCGGGACGCAAATGCGATTGGCCTTTCTGTGCCGTCTTCCATTCGGTGTGATAATACGCTACCCACCCCCACCGGCGACGCATCATTCGCAAGAATTAATGGTTTATTCGAGTCGTAGTGAACCAGCACATTATGTTTTAGTAATAATGTTTTGCTAGACTGAAATGCTCTTTCACCTTCCTCCGACCAATGCCATTTGCTATCTTTTTTCTCTAGTGCGTATAACGGGTGAAATAGCGTCGATAAGTTTGGTAAAAATTTGCCATAGAATGTAAACAGACCGATATATGACCTTAGTTCGCTTGTATTGGTGGGTCTCGGGGCATTTATGATGTCACTTATCAAGTTGTCTGCTGGGTGAATGCCTTCTTTGTCGATCTTATGTCCAAGATATTTTACACTTGATTTAAAAAATGTGCATTTATCCTTGTTTAAGTGTATTCCATAATGTTGAAGCCTTTCTAGAACTTGCTCTACTTTTTGGTAGCAGCCCTTAACATCTGAGCCAGCAATCAGAATATCGTCGAGATAAGCATTGGCTCCTGGAATTCCCTTCAACTCCATTGGTAAATGGAGGGTGCACAGGAGATGCCGTAGCAAAGCCGGCCAAAAGAATATAATCCCCGGTGTGTGTTTATGGTTAGAAGCTTCTTTGACTCATCATCAACTTCTAACTGTAAGTAGGCTGACAAACAATCTAAGACAGTGAAAACCTTTCCCCCGGCTAACGAGGCGAATAGATCATCAGACCGTGTCAAAGGGTAATGCTCCGTTTCCACCCATTTATTTAACGTGACTTTGAAATCCCCGCATAATCTAACCTTTGGGGGAAGTTCACCTTTGTCACCGTTAGCATTGCTCTTGACCACAACTACCAAAGGTGTGGCCCACTCAGTGTGCCTGGTCTTGTGAATTATTCCCTCCCTTTCTAACCGGTCTAATTCGTTTTCCACCGATTCCAATAAAGCAAACGGAACTGGCCTGGCCTTACAAAAGACCGGGATGGCATTTTCTTTTAATACTATATTTGCCTTGAAATGCTTTATTTTTGACGTTTTCGGCTGAAATAACTCATGAAATTTATGGCTTAGTTTCTCCGTCAGCGCGTCCGCTGAATTGTCATCCCGTTCTTTGGTTTTGACCGCACATATTCTAAGTGATGGCCATCACTCAGACGTCTTCATTGACTCTTGTATGGACTCTCTTAGGATTACAAGAACGAACTTCGTGACGTCACAGCACGATCTTAAAACTATAGCTTCTGTATGTCGGAGAGCTTTGAAACCTCTTCCAATCGATTTGTTGGAAAAAACCAATCGAAAGATGTCGACGGTGACATTCGCCTAACTATCGTATTTCCCCGTTTAAAAGCCAATATAGCTCCGAAAAATACCAAATCGTAACATTTCAACTTTTTGTTCTTGTCGTTATTGTTCTTTGCCACAAGTCCTGACTGCGCATGCTCGCTGCGTGGAATTCCTCAACTCGAGTATTTAACATTTAATATCAATTTATTGGAGCTTTTTGAAAGTTGGATGAAGCCAAAATTGGAAATATATATGTAGCGTGTAATAAATTAATACACTTTTATAAGGGATGCATTCACCCTCAGTAGCCAGTGGCCAGTATTCAGTGATAGCTTAGGTTCATGCTAGTATTTGATTAATTATTTCCAGTGATAGCCATGGATGACAGGTAGTCTAGTGGATAGCGTACGAAGCCAGATAGCACAGATCCCTCGCAAATAACGTGATGACCGGTTCGCATCGGAGAGTACGTAAATATTTTGCTTTTTCAGTTTTAAACTGTATGAACAGTGAATGTCTAATTTGATACAACCAGTAAATTTATTTATTTATTTATTTAATGCTACGTACAATTACAGAGTATTTGTGTGAGCCTAATTGTTAAGGAACTTATATCATCAATTTAGTTCCATATTTAACTTTTAATTGTATTTAAATATTCTTCTATTGAATAATAGCACGGATTTTGGATTAAGAAAGCTTTGAGAGTAGTGTTAAAGATGGTACGGGTTGGCAAATTAGTGATGGATGTTGGGAGATGGTTATAAATTGTTGTGCAGAGGTAATGTGGGCTGTGTTCAAAGAGGGAATGGGAGTGAGTGGGTTAGTTCTTTCGTTGGCGTCCAGAGTAACACGTCAGCCGTCTCTATCTAGGTTATTTGAGATCAGCTGGCTGGATCCTTTTCTCTATCCAGGATATTTGAGATCAGTTGGCTGGATCCTATACTCTATCCTGGTTATTGGAGATCAGCTGGCTGAATCCTATGCTCTATCCAGGTTATCTGCCAGGTTATCTAGCTTTCTACTAAGTTTCTCATGAGAAACTTAGTAGAAAGCTAGATAACTTATGCAGGAAACAACAAAGAAATTGGAGTTCAAGAGGGACATTCATAAAACCTAAGACAGTTTACAATTTATCTAATACCTGTGTGTCGGAGGCAGGTAATAGAGTTCTAGAAAAGGGATTCAATTTTGCAATAGCTCCAAAAAGGATTCCAGTAGAACCAATAATAGCACGGGTAGAAGATGCAGTTAAAAGGTTACCTTTCAAATTAGCAGATGTTATAAGACATGATGTAGCACACATTTTAAGGAAGGGAAAAACAGAAGAGTTCAAACAAAACACAAAACCAGAAGAGACAGAAGCTTTGAGGGAATTGAAGAAAAATAAGAAGGTAGTAATTTTGAAAGCAGACAAGGGGAATGCAACAGTTATTATGAACACAGAAGATTACAAGAGGCAAATGGATGAAGTAATACAATCAGAAGATTACGTAAAACTGAATAAAGACCCCACAACAAAATTTGAGAAGAGATTAACAGAATGCTTAGAGAAAGCGCCAATAGAAGAAAAGTTAAAAAGAGAATTAGTTCCAAAAGAATCAATCATTCCAAAAGCTTATGGGTTACCAAAAATTCACAAAATAGATTGGGAAAAGCAGAAGGATAGTTCAGAAGAGATACAAGTGCCAATGCGACTAGTAATCAGTGCGATAGGTGCACCAGCACATGAAATAGCTAGAACGATAGGAAAGGTCTTAAGGGAACCAGTAATGAAAGCTAAATCATTTGTAAAGAATTCTCAAGACTTTTTATCAAAGGTAAAACAGGTACCTACATTTGGAAGAAGGAGACATGCTGGTTAGTTTAGATGTTTTTGGACTCTTTAGTAACATTCCATTTAACGAAACGATAGGAATTTTGAAGACAAATAGTAGAAAGTTTAGGCTACCAATAACGTTAATCAATTTGATAGAAGAATGTTTAAAGTGCAATTATTTCTTATGGGATGGTCATATTTATCAGCAGAAAGAAGGAATAGCAATGGGGTCACCTTTATCTCCAGCATTAGCGAATATCTTCATGGAAAATCTAGAGACAATAGCATTGAATAGTGCGGAACTAAAACCTAAATGCTTCTTCAGATATGTAGATGACACTTTTTTGGTTTGGCAACATGGGAGAGAAAATTTGGATACGTTTTTAGAACACATGAATAGACAACATGATAGGATAAAATTCACTATGGAAGTAGAAGAGAATAGATGTTTAGCTTTTCTCGATGTTTTGGTTATTAGAAAAGAAGATGGCTCATTAGGGCACACAGTCTACAGAAAGAAAACAAACACAAACAGGGTCTTACACGCAGATTCATGTCATCATCCTAGCCAAAAACAGGGGGTGCTAAACACATTAGCGACAAGATCAGCGAGATTAACAGATGAGGAACACAACGAGACAGAAAAAGAAACACTTAGGACCATTTTTCAACAGAATGGTTATAAAACCAAAGAAATAAGAAGAGTACTTGAAAAAATGAACCGATTAAAAAATAAAGAAAATAGGGAAATAAACTCTGAGATAGTTGAAAAGGGAATTAGTGAAAAAAGTTTAGATGAAATCAAATCCATCGCAGTTTTACCATATGTACCTAAGATAGGAGAGAAAATAAAAAAAGTACTGTCGAAAAACCAGATTTTTACAGCATTTAGAGCAGATAGAAAAATAAGTACAATGGTAAGACCAGTGAAGGATCAGGTTCCATTAGAATGCAAAGGCGTCTATGAGGTAAGTTGTGAGTGTGGAAAAGTTTACATAGGAGAAACAGGAAGGAAAATTAGCACAAGAGTCAAGGAACACGAAAGACACATAAGATTAGCAAAACAATCTAGCAGTATTGGGGAAAAACAAAGACACTTAAATCAATCAGCTTGTGCAGAACACGGAAATGAGTTTCAACACCACATTAAAATAGACACGGTAAGGATTTTATGTCGAGATGATAGGAAATTCACTAGAAAAGTCAGAGAAGCAATAGAAATTAAAAAACAACCCAATAACTTCAATAGAGATGATAGTTTTCAACTAGATAGAGCTTGGGGAACAATTTTACAACAGAAAAATAGAATAGAGAATATCAGTGAGGAGACAGAAGAAATCAGCACAAAGAATCCAGAAGAAAATATTTGGATAGGTAGATTAAGAACTAAACGTAATGAATAAGGAAATTTTGATTGTATCACATAACGTTAGGACAACCTCGAAAAATTGGCGTTTTTTCCATACACATAATTAGTTAGTTAAAAAACGCCAATGTGTTAGGAGTTCTTATTTCAGAAAATACATAATACATTAGTTTTTGAGTTATTGACCCTGATTATTTGGTTTAGATGTATTTAGGATGCTCGAACTAGGTAATTGTTATAATTTTATGTGGTTCTTTTGTTATCGGAAAATTGTCAGGACTGCTCAAACCTCTGAAGAAGTAACTAGTATATGTTACGAAACGTCGGGAAATTTAGTAGCCCTTTACTAAGCATTCAAAACCCAGTTCAAATAGTTTTTCTAAAAAAAGGATCCTATGCTCTATCCAGGATATTTGAGATCAGCTGGCTGGATCCTATACTCTATCCGGGTTATTGGAGATAAGCTAGCTGGATCCTATACTCTATTTAGGTTACTTGAAATCAGCTGGCTGGATCCTATACTCTATTCAGGTTATTTGAGATCAGCTGGCTGGATCCTATGCTCTATCTAGGTTATTTGAGATCAGCTGGCTGGATCCTGTGCTCTATCCAGGTTATTTGAGATCAGCTGGCTAGATCCTTTACTCTATCCAGGTTATTTGAGATCAGCTGGCTGGATCCTTTGCTCTATCTAGGTTATTTGAGATCAGCTGGCTGGATCCTTTTCTCTATCCAGGATATTTGAGATCAGTTGGCTGGATCCTATACTCTATCCTGGTTATTGGAGATCAGCTGGCTGAATCCTATGCTCTATCCAGGTTATCTGCGATCATCTGGCTGGATCCTATGCTCTATCCAGGTTAATTGAGATCAGCTGGCTGGATCCTATTCTCTATCCAGGTTATTTGAGATCAGCTGGCTGGATCCTAAGCTCTATCCAGGTGATTTAAGATGAGCTGGCTGGATCCTATGCTCGAACCAGGTCATTTGAGATCAGCTGGCTGGATTCTATTCTCTATCCAGGTTATTGGAGATCAGCTGGGTGGATCCTATGATCTATCCAGGTTATTTGAGTTTAGCTGGTTGGATCCTTTGCTCTAACCAGGTCATTTGAGGTCAGCTGGCTGGATCCTATTCTCTATCCAGGTTATTTGAGATCAGCTGGTTGGATCTTATGTTCTATTCAGGGCCCGGATTCACAAAGAGTCCTAACTTTTTTAACATATTAGAGATAAGACTATAGTACCACAGATAGACATACACAGATTGTCCACTCCTATGCTATTGGGAGCTACGCGAAAGCTTTCGCCCCGCAAGATTCGCGCTTATCCCCTCACCCACAAGCTAAAAGAGTTTGCCCTCTGGACACGGGATGGCGCTACGTTCGCTCCCTCTCAAGTATACTATCTGTTCCAAGCTTGCTCGGTCATCGGTCTAAAGTCCTTTCGCTCACATTCGCTCCCTCTCAAGTATACTATCTGTTTCAAGCTTGCTCGGTCATCGGTCTAAAGTCCTTTCGCTCACATTCGCTCTCAGCGCTGCCGCTATCCTACTGTATCCAGGCGATAACTGCAGCGGAGTTCGAGCAAGTCCAACATTGAAGAAAAATGTAAACACCCCAGAAAATAATTATAATGATGCTCGGGTGCCATATTTGGGGAAGATCGTTTTGAAAGCGATCTTTTAAAAAGATCAAGATCGTCGTCAAAAAACAATCGCGATCGAAGATCGAAGTTCGCGATCGTTTTTTTTAGATCAAATTCAAATTCGTTTCAATAAAATATCAAGTTAAATAAAAATATCAAATATCAAATATCTGCGTGGTTCAATAAGAAATCAATAAGAAGGATTAAGTACATAAAGGGTGATTTCTTGTTCCCTGCTTTGTTGGGGTGCCGTCTAACTGCGGCTCTGTTTTCTGCAGCCCTGTTTTCTGCGCCTCAAACTAGCGTTTTGTGCGCCTCTGTTTTGTGCGGCCCTAGCTGCCGACTCGTAATGTGCTCCTCAGCAAACTGCGCCTCAAAGTGACCGATGTATTTAGGACGGAGAAACCATTTCTCAGCTAGTGTTTTCTGCGGCCGACCTTGGGCAGTCACGGGGTGCTAACCCTTAGCCATAGGCAACACAACCAACATCAACGGCTCACTGGGAAGTGAAAACCAAGGCGTTTGAAATCAAAGCTATGCAGCCACGACAGGTGACAAAGTGACTGGTAGGTAAATTCGTTGAATTATTGCGACCCAATTTGTGGAGTTTAACAACGCTCTGATCTAACAACGGGGCCCGATGCACTGGCTAAAATCTTTGGTGAATGAGTGGATGATAATTAGGATGATTAGCCTAACCTAGCCGGGAGAGCGTAAAGTGCGCCTCTGTTTTCTGCGCCTCAACGAGTGTTTTGTGCGGCTCTGTTTTGTGCGGCTCTGCAAACTGGTCCCCAAGTGGAAACTGCAGCCGTGTATACTGCGCCTCAACTAGCGACCGATGTTTTTGGGACGGGCTTAATATTCTCCTCCCCTACCATAGTACGTCACGTGTTGTTAGTTAGGCAACCCATTCAACTTCAACGTCTTGCTGGGGAGTGTTAACAAGGCGTTTGCAATTAAAGCTATCAAGTGACAGATTGACGACGCATTGACGCGACTTAGGGATAAGGGTTGGCTGCGCGTGGGATTAAAGCGCTTTGCAAGTCATCAATGTAGTAACCGCTAAGGAAAGAAAAGCTTCGAAAAGTAAATTTACACTCGTTGACTAATTGTGATCCGAATTGTGATGTTTAACGAACGCACTGTTTTAATAACTGGGATTGTTGCACTGGGCTCATGGTGTCGGTGAATGAATGGATGATATTGAGCCTATAATGTGATATGTAAGACTTTATTCCCATATTGGAGCGCCCTCTGGTAGCAAACAATAAGAGAATGCAAAATATATTTCTAATTGAATGAGCGAGGGAAGCGAGCAAAATCCTCTCTATTACACTGCTCCAAAAATCACTTGTCTGTGTGCGTGTGTGTGTGACTGTTTAGAGCAACAAAACATTTCAACACTAGGAATATACATTTGCGGCCCCCAAATTGCGTCGAAAAACGCATCTATTGTTGATTGGTAACAACTCAAATCAAAAACTCATCTTAAATCGCTCATCCTTACTACGCGAAAAGGCGATCGAAGCGTTTATTGGTTGGTGTAGATAATGTGACAATGTTGCCAGAACGGGGTACTCTTTTTCTTACAACAAAACAATTGCATAATTTCTGTCTCTAGCATGTCACAAAGCAACCTTCACAACGCAAATGTCGATGTAATGCTGCAGCTAAAAAGTGCATAATCTCCTTCGTTCGTTTTTAGCCAATGTTCTGAGAAAGTAATTATATTTACATCCAAGCACAGATTGATCCAAGTTTAAGTTTTTTTTGCTATATATAATTCATTGATTTTAGAACGTATTAAACGGTACATTGATATACAATTATAAATTTATGGTAGTTAATTTTCCTCACAGTCGTGTTTGAGTGAATTTTTTTGAGATTGTTATCTATCCACTGCGGTGAACAAAGTGCGCTCTTTAGGGGAAGGTACTGTCATTGTCATTGAATGTTTAAAGAGCGCACTGCAGGTCGGAAGGCCCTAACTAAAATACCTGCTCCCTAATATCGTTTGGCGGCATCATCCGGCCGATTGGTCAAACAATCTTTGGTCGATCCCACTCCTCGAAGCCTGTCAATCTTTTGCAGGTGTTACTCCGTGTCGCCGTTGATTCATAACGGTATCTATGATATATCTATCTGCTTCTTTACTTTTTCAAATCTCACCATGGAAACAGCCACAAAGAATCGATGTGACAGTTTTTTAAAGTGCCACGGAAATATGTATCATAAACAAATAAAATCACAAAGAACTCTGATTTAAAGAGGTCCAGCGAACTTGACATAAAAACTTATATCTTTTGCCTGTTGTCATTACGATATAAAGATTATATTGGGTACTCTATATACAAACCGAACGGTTGGAAATACCGGTCCTCGTGGGATGAAAGTTAAGGAACACTGCGCTGGGTCGGGTATTGGATGGGTGACCATCATACACATGACCAGTTCTGTTCGGAAGAGAGGTTGGAGGGATGAAAGTTAAGCAACACTGCGCTGGGTCAGGTATTGGATGGGTGACCATCATACACATGACCAGTTCTGTTTGGGAGAGTGGTTGGAGGGATGAAAGTTAAGCAACACTGCGCTGGGTCAGGTTTTGGATGGGTGACCATCATACACATGACCAGTTCTGTTCGGGAGAGAGGTTGGAGGGATGAAAGTTAAGCAACACTGCGCTGGGTCAGGTATTGGATGGGTGACCATTATACACATGACCAGTTCTGTTTGGGAGAGAGGTTGGAGGGATGAAAGTTAAGCAACACTGCGCTGGGTCAGGTATTGGATGGGTGTCATACACCCATCAGGAGAGTGGTAAAAGGGGTGAGGTTAACCCTGTTGTCGGTCGTCGAGGTGCAATAATAACAATTAACGTGTATTTTTCGCCTGCAAATCCATGGAATAAGCTATCAGGATGTACCGGTTACCGATGAAGATCATATCATTTTAATTGCATCGGGAAGTTTGCCAAACATGGGTCACATTTTTTTCAAGTCTGGTCAAGACTGTTTGTTTGTTTGTTTGCAATGTTTGTTGTCCAGGGAATGCATGTTTCAAAGTCCGGTAACTGTAATCTGTAATATGGGCAGTGATGAGGTCCAGCTTGGGATAGAATTTTAATTCGTTATAAGGATGCTCGATATAAGGATTCTTCTCATGGCCATGAGAAGAAATCATCGATATGCAAGTGACGATGTGTTTTGATCAATATTGCCATCGTATTGAAGACTTCTTGATTGATTGATTTGATTGATTTAATTTATTGATTGATTGATTGATTGATAGCTGGTGCCTATTGTATTTTTGACAGAGAGCTCGCAAGCTTGTTATGTAGCTTGGCCGAGATAACCGCAGGTGCAAACAACATAATACGACCTCACTTATGTTCTTTGAGATTTTGAAACCTCTCAAACCCATGGCTTTTTTCAATCTAATTTTGTGAGACACTCGAAGAAGCAAGACTTCTTTCAACACCGTTGGTCAAGCATTCTTTCTACGATTAGATGATTATATTTGCGCAAGTTTAGCCATAGAACAGGGGTTTTACTATTTCCGATATTTGAGAATAGTTGGGTGTTATCGTCCATGGCCTCTTACGCGGTAAAACCAAAAATAATATGTCGTTGTCTATAGTCAAATTTTACTAGCGAGGCTGCTTGCAGCGCGGTGAACAAAGGTGTCGCTCATCCAGCACAATGTCTCGTCTGATCAAACAGAAACATAGTTTTGGATTAATTGTGAAAATTAGGAAAGGAACTATTTCAGAGGAGACAATCAACTTTTCTGAAATTTGTCGCCCGCAGCGGCAGCCTAGTTCATGCCTATGCCTCTGGGGCATGGTACGCTGATATGTTGATCATATTCTACCGCGAATCCCAGTAAATGCCCAAATGTAGCCAAGGACATTATCGGCGTCGCGGCAACAAAGGGTTGGTCGAACAACCCAATCAGTGAAACCACTGATAGTTGCGGGAAAACTATTTTGGCTGCGAGAGTTGTTTTTTTATATAGCTACAAAGAATTGCTGTAATTGTTTAAACATAGTAACCTATGTTACTTGTTACTTGTTACGAAATATTGATTATGGAATATGGTAAGTGTTATATAATGACATAGGTGGGCCACAATAGCCGTTTATTTCTACGCTAGGTTTGATAGTAGTTCACCGGAAAATTTGGTTCACCCCCACCCTTAGGTCATCATTTTTGTCTTGAATAGTTCAAGTTTCAGTGGCCGTGGCAACAGCTGTACAGGAACAGAATCCTAACCATAAAACTCATCGAGAAATTATTTAAAAGTATTTGGTCCCATAAATTGCGACAATGCCTTATGAAGACCTACTATTTGAGGATGACATTATTATTCTCCACATGTGGATTATGATGCTTGGAATTGATATGATTGCAAATATCTACCAATACTCTAACCTCAAAACTGTCAACCCTAGTCACTTGGACCTGCCTACATTCTATGCGCCTATAATATCTAACTTACATTCGATTGTCTTGCATTGGAATTCTTTTGCAACTATATGTATTGTGTGGAGAGTGAAAATCTTGGTAATTTTCTAACTAGGTCTTTTAGAACTCCAAACAGGCAATGGGACGTTCGTCCTAACAACAAAAGACGGGATCAATGCATTTTTGGAATAAATACAAGGATAGGGCTCCACTAGCGAAATTGAAATTTCGTCGCTGTTTCTGTCGTCATCTGGGTCGTCATCTTCGAATTCCACCTTATCATTAAAAATAAAATCTTCCATCTTTTGATCTTGAGAGTGTTTGATTTGACTTGGAAGAAAATACCCCAAAACACATAAATGCTAGTCATTTGACATCATTAGTAACGTCACCCGATTGGTCAGAATTTTGCTGTTATAAGAAATAGTCATAAGAAATGGATTTAATTCATTTCTTATTCCATAAACCAAATCACTACACCACATTTTCTCATTGTGAATGGTGAACAGGAATGCCATTATCCATTTCGCTTACACACTTTACCATATTTCATAATCAATATTTCAATTGTGAACCGGCCTTTACTACGTTTGAACATTTCCATGTTTGGACCGGTAATAATGAAATGGGCGACGCATGTTATCATAAACTCCGTTGTCATACACTTTAAAAACATTGCTTGCATGATTTCAATCTTTGAAGTGTTCTTCGCCTTGTCGTACAGCTCTTCATTCAATAGCAGTTCTGATTCATATCCGCCTAACAACAGGACAATGAACTTGTCAAACTAGAGTTATTAACAGTGCTTTTCGTATAAAATCGCAGCCCCAAATTGTTAGTTTTGATAAAAATAACATTTCGACCAATTGTTACAAGTGCTATAAAACCAGCGGGTTTACGACTAAGTTTGAAAGAAAATAACCTGCCAAACGATTTTGCACGATGTAGACACCGTTTATCTGAGATCACCGAAGTTAAGCAACACTGCTCTGGGCCAGGTATTGGATGGGTTACCATCATACACATAACCAGTTCTGTTTGGGAGAGAGGTTAGAGGGATGAAAGTTAAGCAACACTGCACTGAGTCAGGTATTGGATGGGTGACCATCAGCCACATGACCAGTTCTGTTTGGGAGAGAGGTTGGAGGGATGAAAGTTAAGCAACACTGCGCTGTGTCAGGTATTGGATGGGTTACCATCATACACATGACCAGTTCTGTTTGGGAGAGAGGTTAGAGGGATGAAAGTTAAGCAACACTGCACTGAGTCAGGTATTGGATGGGTGACCATCAGCCACATGACCAGTTCTGTTTGGGAGAGAGGTTGGAGGGATGAAAGTTAAGCAACACTGCGCTGTGTCAGGTATTGGATGAGTGACCATCATACACATGACCAGTTCTGTTTGGGAGAGAGGTTAGAGGGATGAAAGTTAAGCAACCCTGCCCTGGGCCAGGTATTGGATGGGTTACCATCATACACATGTAAGTGCGGGAGCGAGGTTGGAGAGACCTTTCGTATTAACAACTTTGTTCCACTTATTTTTCAACCCCTTGTCAGATTAGTGGAGTTGCTCGAGTTCTACCAGTACTTGGGACTTAAAGCCGTTGGTTTCTTAATGCTCTACGACAGAAGTAGGCAAAGGGCAGTCTCCGGATCTCCACTTTTCAGTTGTAGGCTAGGTTAGGCGAATCATCCTAATTATCATCCACTCATTCACCAAAGATTTTAGCCAGTGCATCGGGCCCCCTTGATAGATCAGAGCGTTGTTAAACTCCACAAATTGGGTCGCAATAATTCAACGAATTTACCTACCAGTCACTTTGTCACCTGTCGTGGCTGCATAGCTTTGATTTCAAACGCCTTGGTTTTCACTTCCCAGTGAGCCGTTGATGTTGGTTGTGTTGCCTATGGCTAAGGGTTAGCACCCCGTGACTGCCCAAGGTCGGCCGCAGAATACACTAGCTGAGAAATGGTTTCTCCGTCCTAAATACATCGGTCACTTTGGGGCGCAGTTTGCTGAGGAGCACATTACCAAGTCGGCAGCTAGGGCCGCACAAAACAGAGGCGCACAAAACGCTAGTTTGAGGCACAGAAAACAGGGCTGCAGAAAACAGAGCCGCAGTTAGACGGCACCCACCTAGCCTACAACTGAAAAGTGGAGATCCGGAGACTGCCCTTTGCCTACTTCTGTCATAGAGCATTAAGAAACCAACGGCTTTAAGTCCCTAGTACTGGTAGAGCTCGAGCAACTCCACTAATCTGACAAGGGGTTGAAAAATAAGTGGAACAAAGTTGTTAATACGTAAGGTCTCTCCAACCTCGCTCCCGCACTTACATGTGTATGATGGTAACCCATCCAATACCTGGCCCAGAGCAATGTTGCTTAACTTTCATCCCTCTAACCTCTCTCCCGAACAGAACTGGTCATGTGTATGATGGTAACCCATCCAATACCTGGCCCAGAGCAGTGTTGCTTAACTTCGGTGATCTCAGATAAACGGTGTCTACATCGTGCAAAATCGTTTGGCAGGTTATTTTCTTTCAAACTTAGTCGTAAACCCGCTGGTTTTATAGCACTTGTAACAATTGGTCGAAATGTTATTTTCATCAAAACTAACAATTTGGGGCTGCGATTTTATACGCATGGCACTGTTAATAACTCTAGTTTGACAAGTTCATTGTCCTGTTGTTAGGCGGATATGAATCAGAACTGCTATTGAATGAAGAGCTGTAAGACAAGGCGAAGAACACCTCAAAGATTGAAATCATGCAAGCAATGTTTTTAAAGTGTATGACAACGGAGTTTATGATAACATGCGTCGCCCATTTCATTATTACCGGTCCAAAAACTCCAAACATGGAAATGTTCAAACTTAGTAAAGGCCGGTTCACAATTGAAATATTGATTATGGAATATGGTATAGTGTGTAAGCGAAATGGATAATGGCATTCCTGTGCACCGTTCACAATGAGAAAATGTGGTGTAGTGATATGGTTTATGGAATAAGAAATGAATTAAATCCATTTCTTATGACTATTTCTTATAACAGCAAAATTCTGACCAATCGGGTGACGTTACTAATGATGTCAAATGACTAGCATTTATGTGTTTTGGGGTATTTTCTTCCAAGTCAAATCAAACACTCTCAAGATCAAAAGATGGAAGATTTTATTTTTAATGATAAGGTGGAATTCGAAGATGACGACCCAGATGACGACAGAAACAGCGACGAAATTTCAATTTCGCTAGTGGAGCCCTATCCTTGTATTTATTCCAAAAATGCATTGATCCCGTCTTTTGTTGTTAGGACGAACGTCCCATTGCCTGTTTGGAGTTCTAAAAGACCTAGTTAGAAAATTACCAAGATTTTCACTCTCCACACAATACATATAGTTGCAAAAGAATTCCAATGCAAGACAATCGAATGTAAGTTAGATATTATAGGCGCATAGAATGTAGGCAGGTCCAAGTGACTAGGGTTGACAGTTTTGAGGTTAGAGTATTGGTAGATATTTGCAATCATATCAATTCCAAGCATCATAATCCACATGTGGAGAATAATAATGTCATCCTCAAATAGTAGGTCTTCATAAGGCATTGTCGCAATTTATGGGACCAAATACTTTTAAATAATTTCTCGATGAGTTTTATGGTTAGGATTCTGTTCCTGTACAGCTGTTGCCACGGCCACTGAAACTTGAACTATTCAAGACAAAAATGATGACCTAAGGGTGGGGGTGAACCAAATTTTCCGGTGAACTACTATCAAACCTAGCGTAGAAATAAACGGCTATTGTGGCCCACCTATGTCATTATATAACACTTACCATATTCCATAATCAATATTTCGTAACAAGTAACAAGTAACATAGGTTACTATGTTTAAACAATTACAGCAATTCTTTGTAGCTATATAAAAAAACAACTCTCGCAGCCAAAATAGTTTTCCCGCAACTATCAGTGGTTTCACTGATTGGGTTGTTCGACCAACCCTTTGTTGCCGCGACGCCGATAATGTCCTTGGCTACATTTGGGCATTTACTGGGATTCGCGGTAGAATATGATCAACATATCAGCGTACCATGCCCCAGAGGCATAGGCATGAACTAGGCTGCCGCTGCGGGCGACAAATTTCAGAAAAGTTGATTGTCTCCTCTGAAATAGTTCCTTTCCTAATTTTCACAATTAATCCAAAACTATGTTTCTGTTTGATCAGACGAGACATTGTGCTGGATGAGCGACACCTTTGTTCACCGCGCTGCAAGCAGCCTCGCTAGTAAAATTTGACTATAGACAACGACATATTATTTTTGGTTTTACCGCGTAAGAGGCCATGGACGATAACACCCAACTATTCTCAAATATCGGAAATAGTAAAACTCCCTGTTCTATGGCTAAACTTGCGCAAATATAATCATCTAATCGTAGAAAGAATGCTTGACCAACGGTGTTGAAAGAAGTCTTGCTTCTTCGAGTGTCTCACAAAATTAGATTGAAAAAAGCCATGGGTTTGAGAGGTTTCAAAATCTCAAAGAACATAAGTGAGGTCGTATTATGTTGTTTGCACCTGCGGTAATCTCGGCCAAGCTACATAGCAAGCTTGCGAGCTCTCTGTCAAAAATACAATAGTAACCAGCTATCAATCAATCAATCAATCAATCAATTAAATCAATCAAATCAATCAATCAAGAAGTCTTCAATACGATGGCAATATTTATCAAAACACATCGTCACTTGCATATCGATGATTTCTTCTCATGGCCATGAGAAGAATCCTTATATCGAGCATCCTTATAACGAATTAAAATTCTATCCCAAGCTGGACCTCATCACTGCCCATATTACAGATTACAGTTACCGGACTTTGAAACATGCATTCCCTGGACAACAAACATTGCAAACAAACAAACAAACAGTCTTGACCAGACTTGAAAAAAATGTGACCCATGTTTGGCAAATTTCCCGATGCAATTAAAATGATATGATCTTCATCGGTAACCGGTACATCCTGATAGCTTATTCCATGGATTTGCAGGCGAAAAATACACGTTAATTGTTATTATTGCACCTCGACGACCGACAACAGGGTTAATCTCACCCGTTTTACCACTCTCCTGATGGGTGTATGACACCCATCCAATACCTGACCCAGCGCAGTGTTGCTTAACTTTCATCCCTCCAACCTCTCTCCCGAACAGAACTGGTCATGTGTATAATGGTCACCCATCCAATACCTGACCCAGCGCAGTGTTGCTTAACTTTTATCCCTCCAACCTCTCTCCCGAACAGAACTGGTCATGTTTATGATGGTCACCCATCCAATACCTGACCCAGCGCAGTGTTGCTTAACTTTCATCCCTCCAACCTCTCTCCCGAACAGAACTGGTCATGTGTATAATGGTCACCCATCCAATACCTGACCCAGCGCAGTGTTGCTTAACTTTCATCCCTCCAACCTCTCTCCCGAACAGAACTGGTCATGTGTATGATGGTCACCCATCCAATACCTGACCCAGCGCAGTGTTGCTTAACTTACATCCCTCCAACCACTCTCCCAAACAGAACTGGTCATGTGTATGATGGTCACCCATCCAATACCTGACCCAGCGCAGTGTTGCTTAACTTCCATCCCTCCAACCTCTCTTCCGAACAGAACTGGTCATGTGTATGATGGTCACCCATCCAATACCCGACCCAGCGCAGTGTTACTTAACTTTCATCCCACGAGGACCGGTATTTCCAACCGTTCGGTTTGTATATAGAGTACCCAATGTAATCTTTATATCGTAATGACAACAGGCAAAAGATATAAGTTTTTATGTCAAGTTCGCTGGACCTTTTTAAATCAGAGTTCTTTGTGATTTTATTTGTTTATGATACATATTTCCGTGGCACTTTAAAAAACTGTCACATCGATTCTTTGTGGCTGTTTCCATGGTGAGATTTGAAAAAGTAAAGAAGCAGATAGATATATCATAGATACCGTTATGAATCAACGGCGACACGGAGTAACACCTGCAAAAGATTGACAGGCTTCGAGGCGTGGGATCGACCAAAGATTGTTTGACCAATCGGCCGGATGATGCCGCCAAACGATATTAGGGAGCAGGTATTTTAGTTAGGGCCTTCCGACCTGCAGTGCGCTCTTTAAACATTCAATGACAATGACAGTACCTTCCCCTAAAGAGCGCACTTTGTTCACCGCAGTGGATAGATAACAATCTCAAAAAAATTCACTCAAACACGACTGTGAGGAAAATTAACTACCATAAATTTATAATTTTATATCAATGTACCGTTTAATACGTTCTAAAATCAATGAATTATATATAGCAAAAAAAACTTAAACTTGGATCAATCTGTGCTTGGATGTAAATATAATTACTTTCTCAGAACATTGGCTAAAAACAAACGAAGGAGATTATGCACTTATTTAGCTGCAGCATTACATCGACATTTGCGTTGTGAAGGTTGCTTTGTGACATGCTAGAGACAGAAATTATGCAATTGTTTTGTTGTAAGAAAAAGAGTACCCCGTTCTGGCAACATTGTCACATTATCTACACCAACCAATAAACGCTTCGATCGCCTTTTCGCGTAGTAAGGATGAGCGATTTAAGATGAGTTTTTGATTTGAGTTGTTACCAATCAACAATAGATGCGTTTTTCGACGCAATTTGGGGGCCGCAAATGTATATTCCTAGTGTTGAAATGTTTTGTTGCTCTAAACAGTCACACACACACGCACACAGACAAGTGATTTTTGGAGCAGTGTAATAGAGAGGATTTTGCTCGCTTCCCTCGCTCATTCAATTAGAAATATATTTTGCATTCTCTTATTGTTTGCTACCAGAGGGCGCTCCAATATGGGAATAAAGTCTTACATATCACATTATAGGCTCAATATCATCCATTCATTCACCGACACCATGAGCCCAGTGCAACAATCCCAGTTATTAAAACAGTGCGTTCGTTAAACATCACAATTCGGATCACAATTAGTCAACGAGTGTAAATTTACTTTTCGAAGCTTTTCTTTCCTTAGCGGTTACTACATTGATGACTTGCAAAGCGCTTTAATCCCACGCGCAGCCAACCCTTATCCCTAAGTCGCGTCAATGCGTCGTCAATCTGTCACTTGATAGCTTTAATTGCAAACGCCTTGTTAACACTTGCCAGCAAGACGTTGAAGTTGAATGGGTTGCCTAACTAACAACACGTGACGTACTATGGTAGGGGAGGAGATTATTAAGCCCGTCCCAAAAACATCGGTCGCTAGTTGAGGCGCAGTATACACGGCTGCAGTTTCCACTTGGGGAGCAGTTTGCAGGGCCGCACAAAACAGAGCCGCACAAAACACTCGTTGAGGCGCAGAAAACAGAGGCGCACTTTACGCTCTCCCCTTTGTTGTATATTTTCATTATTAGTTACACCGTTAATTAGTTCAATTTATTGCACCGAGAAGTTCAGTTCGGTACAGAAAGTATATTGTCACAATGCACCTCAGAGCGATGTCATGAACGAGTTTTCTTAGCTATAAATCGTACACGAGATAGGTCAAATCTAGTCGGCTGCTTATTTCGGCAAGTAAAATGCTTGCTACTGAACTAAATTGTGATACCATATTGCAGCCCGTTAGACTCGGTGGATATTGCTTATATAAACACGCTTGGAAGTCGCTGTAAGCCTCTCATTGCATAAATTCACGATCATGACCAAGTCATATTGAAATTGTTGGGTGAGAACTTATGTCAAATCGCTAAATCTGGGGCTAGGATGTCGATCAAAAAAGATTTCCGCATAGAAAATTTCGGAAAGTAATGTGGATTGTTTCAAATTTCGAAAATCTATTAAATGATAGGTACTTTGACTTGGCGGGTGCTTATCTCAATGTTGATTTTCTTGGAATTCCCGCATTGCTGGGTTTTATAATAATATCGCCAGGCGATTACGATGGTTTGGCGAGACTGAGCAGGTGGCCCAGTAACCTTGCTGGTTGATCACGGTAAATTGATGCTAGAGAGGGTAGTTTCAACATTAGAACAAAAATTTGAACTGATTTGAAATCAGGTTTCGAAGCCGAATGTAATGGTGCTTTAAAAAATTTCGAAATTCAATTATTAGCATAAGATGGTTTTGTGAGTTAAATGGCTCTGGTATTAGCGATTCTCGGAACATTTTTATCGCAAATCGGCTTAGATATTCAGTAGTGTTTTGTTCCAAATCAAATCTAGACGCATAGCTAGACACCACGTGATACACTCCCCTTGTGCCACGGTAGAAAATGTGTGGAAAGGGAAAATGCACACCGCGTCCCGTATTACTCCCCCGGATGCGTTTAACACTGCCCTATTAAAGGAAATCAACAAACAATTCACAGCTGTTACAAATCCTTAAGACATTAGTAAATCTGAAACTGCAAACTGACCAAAACGTGATTTGTGCCCCTTTAATGGCATCATTGCTGGTCGTTCTTGTTACGAAAGGATCGGTCATGTACTGAGAGTGGAAACTACAAAAATAGGGGTATTCGCATTGCTTTGTCGGCGCTGTCTTACAAAGGGTATGCGGTGCGCTGACCTTGGCCAAGCTTATAGTTTCGCGATCGCGTAGTCAATATTATTATGAGCGAGTATATAGCTGTTGTCATATATTTTTCAGAATGATTTTGTAAGATTCTTTGAACCATCTTACTGTACGGCAACTCATGCCATACGGATGGCTTTTACTTTTTAGCCCTGGAATGTTGACAGCTATTGATGAGTTACGGAAAAAAATCTCGTATCGAAAGATTTGAGAATATCCAAAGAGTTTTCGAGGGTTGCTCGAGCTCTCGGGCACACACGTAGTCGGCGCCCCTGGTATTGGGACTTGCTTTGTATTTTCATTTGATCTCTTTAGATGAGACTGACTTTTTGTTCTAGTTTCTTCAAATTGAAACCTGAAATATAACAATATATTGTTGTTAATGTATTTTTATTTCCCCACCCATTAATCATTTGTAATAGAAACAAAATAGGTACTGTCA
Source organism: Protonemura montana (assembly GCA_947568835.1). Lineage (NCBI taxonomy): Eukaryota > Metazoa > Arthropoda > Insecta > Plecoptera > Nemouridae > Protonemura > Protonemura montana. Next base: position 21,235,183 of record OX387604.1, on the reverse strand, counting down.
GCTTGCAGTGCCTTCAGAAGGAAACACACATATGTCCCTGCTTGCGATTAAAATATAGTTTAAATATGATAATGGACTCGCCTTTCTTTTTATTCAGCTGCAGTGTACCGACGTCTGCACCTAAATCCTCAATTTTCTTCAATTTTTAACACTAACACGATCCCTTTTCCAATGACAAGTACTTCGCCAAATCCAGTACCCATTTTTTAGTTCAGCAAGCTGTACTCTCGCCCCACCACTCGGTCAAACCGATTACCCTGCACTCTGGTGGCCCAATATTCAACTGATGCTACTATACATCGCGATGCCAGCGCCCCTCAGTGCTCGTGTAACAAGTATTTTTTGCCGTAGCGTGCCGTAGCCAAAGCTGGGTAAGGTGATATATCTGTGTATGTCAATCTGTGATAGTACTATTACTGTGCTAATATCGTATTAACGTATTACCATATTAGTGCTATTCCGCATTCACAAACAAAATATTAGCGCGGTCTTAGCAGTATTAGGTTTCATCACTAATTCAGACGTGACGTCATGAAACGTAAAATTTCGACCAATCAGTGCAGGGTGCGCATTTATTCAAATAACGTTCGTCTGTTGTTATATTCAAGCGAACATGAATCACTGATCTCAAATAACCTGGGCAATAAAACCATAACTAACTAACTCAATAAAATAACTCATATAAATAAAACTCATAAATCATATTAATCATAACTCAATAAAACCGCAATGCTGCGAGTACTTGGGTAGGAACAGGGATTCCCCTTGATCTGAACGAATCTCTCTGTGGAGTGTCACCGATTTATACCATTGTAGCAAAAAGATGTCGGGCACATTTAAAGGATCTAACCGATCTCGCAAAACTCGGATTGGTCCTTGTAATACCACAGTTTCGTCAGCAGCAGCTGCTTCTTCATTTAAAATAAACTAAACAAATAAACTTTTGTCGGCCACAATCATTTTTGTCTTTCTATGATTTATCTTTTTATTTTCAAATAATTTTCCCATTCCTGTTTGGTTCCAGCCTGGCTCGCAGGTGGCGCCACCGTCGACGTCGCAACGCCATTTAAAAATTTATTTTCGATTGCAGGTTTGAGTACAGCTGGTAATGACGTGAGATAAGGTTGCTTTGTCCCCAGGCGCTACGTCTCAAGTATTAGACATGTGACGTTAGATACCTGTTGGGTATCAAACGAACTTGATCGATTAGTATTGGGTTGGTAACAGGATTACTACTCAATCGGCTGTCGCAAGCTGGCATTGTCACGTACCAATTAGTAGCCATAAAAAAACAATAATTTACGAGCGCTTGGTGGCCAAGTGGTAGAGTCGTTGTTTCGGATCGAAATGATTCTGGGTTCGCATCCCGGTGTAGATGAACTTTTTTGGTCTGGAATAAATTACTAACCGTGATCCTGTGAGCGACTTTGTTGCTAAGAAATATATGAAATGTAAGGATTTTTGATGTGAATATCTTCCTTGATTCCATCTTCCTTATGTACTTGTGCCTAAATTAACACACACTTTTTTTAAGAGGACGTAGCCTTGTGGTGAGCGAGCTTGCTAGTAATGTAGACGGGTTTCGATCGATCCCAGCCTGGGTAGCTTTTTGGCTATGTCAAGCTCGAGTCGCTCTGGTGGCAAATCGTCGAACTAAGTTGCTGTGAGTGCCAAATTCTGCCGACATATTGAGCTGGGTCTCTTAAAACGACTGCGAATTCGGTGAAACCTTACAGATAAGGGTCATATTTGAAAAATAGGATCAGTGGGGGAGTTTCTCTCCATGCGATCACGGTCCGTGTGGTGAAGTGCAGTGATGTGCTTTGCTGCTGACGTCAGCAGCAAGATTCGCATCACGGGTCAAAAGGCTGAGACTCAAATAAGTCTGTCAATGCGACCAGTTCGAGTCCCGTCCATTATTTGGACGCATGGTTGTGTTGAATGACAGTTGTTCATCCATGGCGTTTATTTACCCCAAAAAACCATTAAACTGTTTAGCGGTTCGAGTGGTCGAGCGGTTAGAGTGACTGACTGACGTGCAGAAGGCAATGAGTTCGATTCTCGTCGCGGTGTGCTTTTTGTTTATACTTTTGTCGGCCACAATCATTTTTGCCTTTCTATGATTTATCATTTAATTTTCAACTAATTTTCCCAGTCCTGGTTGGTTCCAGCCTGGCTCGCAGGTGGCGCCACCTTCGACGTCGCAACGCCATTTGAATTTTTTTTTTTTGATTGCAGGTTTGAGTACAGCTGGTGATGACGTCAGCGTATCGCTCGCAGCGTCTTCGTGAGATAAGGCTGCTTTTTCCCCAGGCGCTACGTCTCAAGTATTAGACATGTGACGTTAGGTACCTGTTGGGTATCAAACTAACTTGATCGATTAGTATTGGGTTGGTAACAGGATTACTACTCAATCGGCTGTCGCAAGCTAGCATTGTCACGTACGAATTAGTACCATAAAAAAACAGGCATTTACGAGCGCTTGGTGGCCAAGTGGAAGAGTCGTTGCTTCGGATCGTAGTCGGTCTGGGTTCGCATCCCGGTGTAGGAGAACTTCTTTGATCTAGAAATAAATTACTAACCGTTATCCTGTGAGCGACTTTGTTGCTAAGAAATATATGATATGTAAGGATTCTTGATGTGAATATCTTCCTTGATTCCATCTCTCTTATGTTCTTGTGCCTTAATTACCACACACTTATTTCGAGAGGAAGCGAGCTTGCTAGTAATGTAGACGGGTTGCGTTTGATACCGGCCTGTGTAGCTTTTTGGCTATGTCAAGCTCGAGTCGCTCTGGTGGGACACGTCGAACTGAGTTGCTGTGAATGCCAGATTCTGCCGACAGGTTGCGCTTGGTCTCTTAACACGACTGCGAGTTCGGTGAAACCTTACAGATAAGAGTCATATTTAAAAAAAGGGTCAGTGGGGGAGTTTCTCTCCATGCGATCACGGTCCGTGTGGTGAAGTGCAGTGATGTGCTTCGCTGCTGACGTCAGCGGCAAGATTCGGGACAAAGGCTGAGACACAAATAAGTCGGCCAATGCGAGCAGTTCGAGTCCCGTCTATTATTTGGACGCATGGTTGTGTTGATTGACAGGTTGTTTATCCATGGCATTTATTAATCCCAAAAAACCATCCTATTGTATAACGGTTCGAGTGGTCGAGCGGTTAGAGTGACTGACTGATGTGCATAAGGTACTGAGTTCAATTATCATCGCGGTGAGATTTTTGTTTATACTTTTCGCGGCCACATTCATTTTTGTCTTTCTATGATTTATCTATTTATTTTTAAGTAGTTTTCCCAGTCCTGGTTGGTTCCAGCCTGGCTCGAAGTTGGCGCCACCGTCGACGTCGCAACGTTAATTGAAATTTTTTTTCGATTACAGGTTTGAGTACAGCTGGTGATGACGTCAGCGTATCGCTCGTGGTGTCTTCTGGAGATAAGGCTGCTTTGTCCCCAAGCACTACGTCTCAAGTATAAGACATGTGACGTCAGATACCTGTTGGGTTTTAAACGAACTTGATCGATTAGTATTGTGTTGGAAACAGGATTACTACTCAATCGGCTGTCGCAAGCTGGCATTGTCACGTACGAATTAGAAGCCATAAAAAAAACAGGCATTAACGAGCTCTTGGTGGCTAAGTGGAAGAGTCGTTGCTTCGGATCGTAGTCGGTCTGGGTTCGCATCCCGGTATAGGAGAACTTTTTTGGTCTCAAATAAACTACTAACCGTGATCCTGTGAGTGAATTTTTTCCTTAGACGTATATGAAATGTTAGGATTCTTGAAGTGCATATCATCCTTGATTCCATCTTCCTAATGTACTTGTGTCTAAATTAACACATAATTTTTTTGAGAGGACGTAGCCTTATGGTGAGCGAGCTTGCTAGTAATGTAAACGGGTTGCGATTGATCCCGGCCTAAGTAGCTTTTTGGCTATGACAAGCTCGAGTCGCTCTGGTGGCAAATCGTCGAATTAAGTTGCTGTAAGTGCCAGATTCTGCCGACATATTGCGCTGGGTCTCTTAACACGACTGCGCGTTCGGTGAAACCTTACAGATAAGGGTTATATTTGAAAAATAGGGTCAGTGGGGGAGTTTGTCTCCATGCGATCACGGTCCGTGTGGTGAAGTGCAGTGATGTGCTTCGCTGCTGACGTCAGCGGCAAGATTCGGGACAAATGCTGAGACACAAATAAGTCGGCCAATGCGAACAGTTCGAGTCCCGTCCATTATTTGGACGCATGGTAGACTTTAATGACAGTTTGTTCATCCATGGCGTTTTTTTAACCCAAAAAACCATCATACTGTATAGAGGTTCGAGTGGTCGAGTGGTTAGAGTGACTGACTGATGAGCAAAAGGTATTGTGTTCGATTCTCGTTGCGGTGTGCTTTTTGTTTATACTTTTGTCGGCCACAATCATTTTTGTCTTTCTATGATTTATCTTTTTTATTTTTGAATAATTTTCCCAGTCCTGGTTGGTTCCAGTCTGGCTCGCAGGTGGCGCCACCGTCGACGTCGCAACGCAATTTGAAAATTTATTTTCGATTGCAAATTTGAGTACAGCTGGCGATGACGTCAGCGTATCGCTCGCGTTGTCTTCTTGAGATAAGGCTGCTTTGTCCCCAGGCGCTACGTCTCAAGTATTAGACATGTGACGTTAGATACCTGTTGGGTATCAAACGAACTTGATTGATTAGTATTGGGTTGGTAACAGGATTACTACTCAATCGGCTGTCGCAAGCTGGCATTGTCACGTACCAATTAGTAGCCATAAAAAAACAATAATTTACGAGCGCTTGGTGGCCAAGTGGTAGAGTCGTTGTTTCGGATCGAAATGGTTCTGGGTTCGCATCCCGGTGTAGATGAGCTTTTTTGGTCTGGAATAAATTACTAACCGTGATCCTGTGAGCGACTTTGTTGCTAAGAAATATATAAAATGTAAGGATTTTTGATGTGAATATCTTCCTTGATTCCATCTTCCTTATGTACTTGTGCCTAAATTAACACACACTTTTTTTAAGAGGACGTAGCCTTGTGGTAAGCGAGCTTGCTAGTAATGTAGACGGGTTTCGATCGATCCCGGCCTGGGTAGCTTTTTGGCTATGTCAAGCTCGAGTCGCTCTGGTGGCAAATTGTCGAACTAAGTTGCTGTGAGTGCCAAATTCTGCCGACATATTGCGCTGGGTCTCTTAAAACGACTGCGAATTCGGTGAAACCTTACAGATAAGGGTCATATTTGAAAAATAGGATCAGTGGGGGAGTTTCTCTCCATGCGATCACGGTCCGTGTGGTGAAGTGCAGTGATGTGCTTTGCTGCTGACGTCAGCAGCAAGATTCGCATCACGGGTCAAAAGGCTGAGACTCAAATAAGTCTGTCAATGCGACCAGTTCGAGTCCCGTCCATTATTTGGACGCATGGTTGTGTTGAATGACAGTTGTTCATCCATGGCGTTTATTTACCCCAAAAAACCATTAAACTGTTTAGCGGTACGAGTGGTCGAGCGGTTAGAGTGACTGACTGACGTGCAGAAGGCAATGAGTTCGATTCTCGTCGCGGTGTGCTTTTTGTTTGTACTTTTGTCGGCCACAATCATTTTTGCCTTTCTATGATTTATCATTTAATTTTCAACTAATTTTCCCAGTCCTGGTTGGTTCCAGCCTGGCTCGCAGGTGGCGCCACCTTCGACGTCGCAACGCCATTTGATTTTTTTTTTTCGATTGCAGGTTTGAGTACAGCTGGTGATGACGTCAGCGTATCGCTCGCAGCGTCTTCGTGAGATAAGGCTGCTTTTTCCCCAGGCGCTACGTCTCAAGTATTAGACATGTGACGTTAGATACCTGTTGGGTATCAAACGAACTTGATCGATTAGTATTGGGTTAGTAACAGGATTACTACTCAATCGGCTGTCGCAAGCTAGCATTGTCACGTACGAATTAGTAGCCATAAAAAAACAGGAATTTACGAGCGCTTGGTAGCCAAGTGGAAGAGTCGTTGCTTCGGATCGTAGTCGGTCTGAGTTCGCATCCCGGTGTAGGAGAACTTCTTTGATCTGGAATAAATTACTAACCGTTATCCTGTGAGCGACTTTGTTGCTAAGATATATATGATATGTAAGGATTCTTGATGTGAATATCTTCCTTGATTCCATCTCTCTTATGTTCATGTGCCTTAATTACCACACACTTATTTCGAGAGGACGTAGCCCTGTGGTAAGCGAGCTTGCTAGTAATGTAGACGGGTTGCGTTTGATACCGGCCTGTGTAGCTTTTTGGCTATGTCAAGCTCGAGTCGCTCTGGTGGGACACGTCGAACTGAGTTGCTGTGAATGCCAGATTCTGCCGACAGGTTGCGCTTGGTCTCTTAACACGACTGCGCGTTCGGTGAATCCTAACAGATAAGAGTCATATTTAAAAAAAGGGTCAGTGGGGAAGTTTCTCTCCATGCGATCACGGTCCGTGTGGTGAAGTGCAGTGATGTGCCTCGCTGCTGACGTCAGCGGCAAGATTCGGGACAAAGGCTGAGACACAAATAAGTCGGCCAATGCGAGCAGTTCGAGTCCCGTCTATTATTTGGACGCATGGTTGTGTTGATTGACAGTTTGTTCATCCATGGCATTTATTAATCCCAAAAAACCATCCTATTGTATAACGGTTCGAGTGGTCGAGCGGTTAGAGGGACTGACTGATGTGCATAAGGTACTGATTTCGATTCTCATCGCGGTGAGATTTTTGATTATACTTTTCGCGGCCACATTCATTTTTGTCTTTCTATGATTTATCTATTTATTTTTAAGTAGTTTTCCCAGTCCTGGTTGGTTCCAGCCTGGCTCGAAGTTGGCGCCACCGTCGACGTCGCAACGTTAATTAAATTTTTTTTACGATTACAGGTTTGAGTACATCTGGTGATGACGTCAGCGTATCGCTCGTGGTGTCTTCTAGAGATAAGGCTGCTTTGTCCTCAGGCGCTACGTCTCAAGTATAAGACATGTGACGTCAGATACCTGTTAAGTATCAAACGAACTTGATCGATTAGTATTAGGTTGGTAACAGGACTACTACTCAATCGGCCGCCGCAAGCTGGCATTGTCACGTACCAACCAGTAGCCATAAAAAAACAAGAATTTACGAGCGCTTGGTGGCCAAGTGGTAAAGTCGTTGTTTCGGATCGCAGTGGTTCTGGGTTCGCATCCCGTTGTAGAAGAACTTTTTTGGTCTGGAATAAATTACTAACCGTGATCCTGTGAGCGACTTTGTTGCTAAGAAATATATGAAATGTAAGGACTTTTGATGTGAATATCTTCCTTGATTCCATCTTCCTTATGTACTTGTGCCTAAATTAACACACACTTTTTTTGAGAGGACGTAGCCTTGTGGTGAGCGAGCTTGCTAGTAATGTAGACGGGTTTCGATCGATCTTGGCCTGGGTAGCTTTATGGCTATGTCAAGCTCGAGTCGCTCTGGTGGCAAATCGTCGAACTAAGTTGCTGTAAGTGCCAAATTCAGCCGACATATTGCGCTGGGTCTCTTAACACGACTGCGAATTCGGTGAAACCATACAGATAAGGGTCATATTTGAAAAATAGGATCAGATGGGGAGTTTCTCTCCATGCGATCACGGTCCGTGTAGTGAAGTGCAGTAATGTGCTTTGCTGCTGACGTCAGCAGCAAGATTACCATCACGGGTCAAAGGCTTAAATTCAAATAAGTTGGCTAATGCGACCAGTTCGAGTCCCGTCCATTATTTGGACGCATGGTAGACTTGAATGACAGTTTGTTCATCCATGGCGTGTATTTATCCCAATACACCATTATAATGTATAGAGGTTCGAGTGGTCGAGTGGTTAGAGTGTCTGACTGATGAGCAAAAGATATTGTGTTTGATTCTCGTTGCGGTGTGCTTTTTGTTTATACTTTTGTCAGCCACAATCATTTTTGTCTTTCTATGATTTATCTATTTATTTTTAAGTAGTTTTCCCAGTCCTGGTTGGTTCCAGCCTGGCTCGAAGTTGGCGCCACCGTCGACGTCGCAACGTTAATTGAAATTTTTTTTCGATTGCAGGTTTGCGTACAGCTGGTGATGACGTCAGCGTATCGCTCGTGGTGTCTTCTGGAGATAAGGCTTCTTTGTCCCCAAGCACTACGTCTCAAGTATAAGACATGTGACGTCAGATACCTGTTGGGTTTTAAACGAACTTGATCTATTAGTATTGTGTTGGAAACAGGATTACTACTCAATCGGCTGTCGCAGGCTGGCATTGTCACGTACCAATTAGGATCCATAAAAAAAAGGAATCAACGAGCGCTTGGTGGCCAAGTTGGTAGAGTCGTTGCTTCTGATCGCAGTGGGTCTTTCTTCGCATCCCGGTATAGTAGAACTTTTTTGGTCTCAAATAAACTACTAACCGTGATCCTGTGAGTGAATTTTTTCCTTAGACATATATGAAATGTTAGGAATCTTGAAGTGCATATCATCCTTGATTCCATCTTTCTAATGTACTTGTGTCTAAATTAACACATAATTTTTTGAGAGGACGTAGCCTTATGGTGAGCGAGCTTGCTAGTAATGTTAACGGGTTGCGATCGATCCCGGCCTAAGTAGCTTTTTGGCTATGTCAAGCTCGAGTCGCTCTAGTGGCAAATCGTCGAATTAAGTTGCTGTAAGTGCCAGATTCTGCCGACATATTGCGCTGGGTCTCTTAACACGACTGCGCGTTCGGTGAAACCTTACAGATAAGAGTTACATTTGAAAAATAGGGTCAGTGGGGGAGTTTCTCTCCATCCGATCGCGTTCCTTTTGGCGAAGTGCAGTAATGTGCTTTGCTGCTGATGTCAGCAGCAAGATTCGCATTACGGGTCAAAGGCTTAGACTCAAATAAATCGGCTAATGCGACCAGTTCGAGTCCTGTCCATTATTTGGACGCATGGTAGACTTGAATGACAGTTTGTTCATCCATGGCTTTTATTTATCCCAAAAAACCATTATACTGCATAGAGGTTCGAGTGGTCGAGTGGTTAGAGTGACTGACTGATGTGCAAAAGGTATTGTGTTCGAATCTCGTTGCGGTGTGCTTTATGTTTATACTTTTGTCGGCCACAATCATTTTTGTCTTTCTATGATTTATCTTTTTTATTTTTGAATAATTTTCCCAGTCCTGGTTGGTTCCAGCCTGGCTCGCAGGTGGCGCCACCGTCGACGTCGCAACGCAATTTGAAAATTTATTTTCGATTGCAAATTTGAGTACAGCTGGCGATGACGTCAGCGTATCGCTTGCGTTGTCTTCTTGAGATAAGGCTGCTTTGTCCCCAGGCGCTACGTCTCAAGTATTAGACATGTGACGTCAGATACCTGTTGGGTATCAAACGAACTCGATCGATTAGTATTGGGTTGGTAACAGGATTACTACTCAATCGGCTGTCGCAAGCTGGCATTGTCACGTACCAATTAGTAGCCATATAAAAATAAGAATTTATGAGCGTTTGGTGGCCAAATGGTAGAGTCGTTGTTTCGGATCGCAGTGGTTCTGGGTTCGCATCCCGGTGTAGTTGAACTTCTTTGGTCTGGAATAAATTACTAACCGTGATCCTGTGAGCGACTTTGTTGCTAAGAAATATATGAAATGTAAGGATTTTTGATGTGAATATCTTCCTTGATTCCATCTTTCTTATGTACTTGTGCCTAAATTAACACACACTTTTTTTGAGAGGACGTAGCCTTGTGGTGAGCGACCTTGCTAGTAATGTAGACGGGTTTCGATCGATCCCGGCCTGGGTAGCTTTTTGGCTATTTTAAGCTCGAGTCGCTCTGGTGGCAAATCGTCGAACTAAGTTGCTGTGAGTGCCAAATTCTGCCGACATATTGTGCTGGGTCTCTTAAGACGACTGCGAATTCGGTGAAACCTTACAGATAAGGGTCATATTTGAAAAATAGGATCAGTGGGGGAGTTTCTCTTCATGCGATCACGGTCGGTGTAGTGAAGTGCAGTGATGTGCTTTGATGTTGACGTCAGCAGCAAGATTCGCATCACGGGTCAAAAGGCTGAGACACAAATAAGTCGGCCAATGCGACCAGTTCGAGTCCTGTCCATTATTTGGACTCATGGTTGTGTTGAATGACAGTTTGTTCATCCATAGCGTTTATTAACCCCAAAAAACCATCAGACTTGTAGTGTTTCGAGTGGTCGAGCGTTTAGAGTGACTGACTGACGTGCAGGAGGCAATGAGTTCGATTCGCTTCGCGGTGTGCTTTTTGTTTATACTTTTGTCGGCCACAATCATTTTTGCCTTTCTATGATGATCATTGAATTTTCAACTTATTTTCCCAGTCCTGGTTGGTTCCAGCCTGGCTCGCAGGTGACGCCACCTTCGACGTCACAACGCTATTTGAAAATTTTTTTTGATTGCAGGTTTGAGTACAGCTGGTGATGACGTCAGCGTATCGCTCGCAGCGTCTTCGTGAGAAAAGGCTGCTTTTTCCCCAGGCGCTACGTCTCAAGTATTAGACATGTGACGTTAGATACCTGTTGGGTATCAAACGAACTTGATCGATTATTATTGGGTTGGTAACAGGATTACTACTCAATCGGCTGTCGCAAGCTGGCATTGTCACGTACGAATTAGTAGCCATAAAAAAACAGGAATTTACGAGCGCTTGGTGGCTAAGTGGAAGAGTCGTTGCTTCGGATCGTAGTCGGTCTGGGTTCGCATCCCGGTGTAGGAGAAATTCTTTGATCTGGAATAAATTACTAACCGTTATCCTGTGAGCGACTTTATTGCTAAAAAATATATGAAATGTAAGGATTCTTGATGTGAATATCTTCCTTGATTCCGTCTCTCTTATGTTCTTGTGCCTTAATTACCACACACTTATTTCGAGAGGACGTAGCCCTGTGGTAAGCCAGCTTGCTAGTAATGTAGACAGGTTGCGTTTGATACCGGCCTGTGTAGCTTTTTGGCTATGTCAAGCTCGAGTCGCTCTGGTGGGACACGTCGAACTGAGTTGCTGTGAATGCCAGATTCTGCCGACAGGTTGCGCTTGGTCTCTTAACACGACTGCGCGTTCGGTGAATCCTAACAGATAAGAGTCATATTTTAAAAAAGGGTCAGTGGGGAAGTTTCTCTCCATGCGATCACGGTCCGTGTGGTGAAGTGCAGTGATGTGCCTCGCTGCTGACGTCAGCGGCAAGATTCGGGACAAAGGCTGAGACACAAATAAGTAGGCCAATGCGAGCAGTTCGAGTCCCGTCTATTATTTGGACGCATGGGTGTGTTGATTGACAGTTTGTTCATCCATGGCATTTATTAATCCCAAAAAACCATCATATTGTATAACGGTTCGAGTGGTCGAGCGGTTAGAGGGACTGACTGATGTGCATAAGGCACTGAGTTCGATTCTCATCGCGGTGAGATTTTTGTTTATACTTTTCGCGGCCACATTCATTTTTGTCTTTCTATGATTTATCTATTTATTTTTAAGTAGTTTTCCCAGTCCTGGTTGGTTCCAGCGTGGCTCGAAGTTGGCGCCACCGTCGATGGCGCAACGTTAATTGAAATTTTTTTTCGATTGCAGGTTTGAGTACAGCTGGTGATGACGTCAGCGTATCGCTCGTGGTGTCTTCTGGAGATAAGGCTGCTTTGTCCCGAAGCACTACGTCTCAAGTATAAGACATGTGACGTCAGATACCTGTTGGGTTTTAAACGAACTTGATCGATTAGTATTGTGTTGGAAACAGGATTACTACTCAATCGGCTGTCGCAGGCTGGCATTGTCACGTACCAATTAGGATCCATAAAAAAAAAAGGAATCAACGAGCGCTTGGTGGCCAAGTTGGTAGAGTCGTTGCTTCTGATCGCAGTGGGTCTTTCTTCGCATCCCGGTATAGGAGAACTTTTTTGGTCTCAAATAAACTACTAACCGTGATCCTGTGAGTGAATTTTTTCCTTAGACATGTATGAAATGTTAGGATTCTTGAAGTGCATATCATCCTTGATTCCATCTTCCTAATGTACTTGTGTCTAAATTAACACATAATTTTTTGAGAGGACGTAGCCTTATGGTGAGCGAGCTTGCTAGTAATGTTAACGGGTTGCGATCGATCCCGGCCTAAGTAGCTTTTTGGCTATGTCAAGCTCGAGTCGCTCTAGTGGCAAATCGTCGAATTAAGTTGCTGTAAGTGCCAGATTCTGCCGACATATTGCGCTGGGTCTCTTAACACGACTGCGCGTTCGATGAAACCTTACAGATAAGAGTTAAATTTGAAAAATAGGGTCAGTGGGGGAGTTTCTCTCCATCCGATCGCGTTCCTTTTGGCGAAGTGCAGTAATGTGCTTTGCTGCTGACGTCAGCAGTAAGATTCGCATCACGGGTCAAAGGCTTAGACTCAAATAAGTCGGCTAATGCGACCAGTTCGAGTCCCGCATGGTAGACTTGAATGACAGTTTGTTCATCCATGGCATTTATTAATCCCAAAAAACCATCATATTGTATAACGGTTCGAGTGGTCGAGCGGTTAGAGGGACTGACTGATGTGCATAAGGCACTGAGTTCGATTCTCATCGCGGTGAGATTTTTGTTTATACTTTTCGCGGCCACATTCATTTTTGTCTTTCTATGATTTATCTATTTATTTTTAAGTAGTTTTCCCAGTCCTGGTTGGTTCCAGCGTGGCTCGAAGTTGGCGCCACCGTCGACGTCGCAACGTTAATTGAAAATTTTTTTTTTGATTGCAGGTTTGAGTACAGCTGGTGATGACGTCAGCGTATCGCTCGCAGCGTCTTCGTGAGATAAGGCTGCTTTTTCCCCAGGCGCTACGTCTCAAGTATTAGACATGTGACGTTAGGTACCTGTTGGGTATCAAACTAACTTGATCGATTAGTATTGGGTTGGTAACAGGATTACTACTCAATCGGCTGTCGCAAGCTAGCATTGTCACGTACGAATTAGTACCATAAAAAAACAGGAATTTACGAGCGCTTGGTGGCCAAGTGGAAGAGTCGTTGCTTCGGATCGTAGTCGGTCTGGGTTCGCATCCCGGTGTAGGAGAACTTCTTTGATCTAGAAATAAATTACTAACCGTTATCCTGTGAGCGACTTTGTTGCTAAGAAATATATGATATGTAAGGATTCTTGATGTGAATATCTTCCTTGATTCCATCTCTCTTATGTTCTTGTGCCTTAATTACCACACACTTATTTCGAGAGGAAGCGAGCTTGCTAGTAATGTAGACGGGTTGCGTTTGATACCGGCCTGTGTAGCTTTTTGGCTATGTCAAGCTCGAGTCGCTCTGCTGGGACACGTCGAACTGAGTTGCTGTGAATGCCAGATTCTGCCGACAGGTTGCGCTTGGTCTCTTACCACGACTGCGAGTTCGGTGAAACCTTACAGATAAGAGTCATATTTAAAAAAAGGGTCAGTGGGGGAGTTTCTCTCCATGCGATCACGGTCCGTGTGGTGAAGTGCAGTGATGTGCTTCGCTGCTGACGTCAGCGGCAAGATTCGGGACAAAGGCTGAGACACAAATAAGTCGGCCAATGCGAGCAGTTCGAGTCCCGTCTATTATTTGGACGCATGGTTGTGTTGATTGACAGGTTGTTCATCCATGGCATTTATTAATCCCAAAAAACCATCCTATTGTATAACGGTTCGAGTGGTCGAGCGGTTAGAGTGACTGACTGATGTGCATAAGGTACTGAGTTCAATTATCATCGCGGTGAGATTTTTGTTTATACTTTTCGCGGCCACATTCATTTTTGTCTTTCTATGATTTATCTATTTATTTTTAAGTAGTTTTCCCAGTCCTGGTTGGTTCCAGCCTGGCTCGAAGTTGGCGCCACCGTCGACGTCGCAACGTTAATTGAAATTTTTTTTCGATTACAGGTTTGAGTACAGCTGGTGATGACGTCAGCGTATCGCTCGTGGTGTCTTCTGGAGATAAGGCTGCTTTGTCCCCAAGCACTACGTCTCAAGTATAAGACATGTGACGTCAGATACCTGTTGGGGTTAAACGAACTTGATCGATTAGTATTGTGTTGGAAACAGGATTACTACTCAATCGGCTGTCGCAAGCTGGCATTGTCACGTACGAATTAGAAGCCATAAAAAAAACAGGCATTAACGAGCTCTTGGTGGCTAAGTGGAAGAGTCGTTGCTTCGGATCGTAGTCGGTCTGGGTTCGCATCCCGGTATAGGAGAACTTTTTTGGTCTCAAATAAACTACTAACCGTGATCCTGTGAGTGAATTTTTTCCTTAGACATATATGAAATGTTAGGATTCTTGAAGTGCATATCATCCTTGATTCCATCTTCCTAATGTACTTGTGCCTAAATTAACACACACTTTTTTTAAGAGGACGTAGCCTTGTGGTAAGCGAGCTTGCTAGTAATGTAGACGGGTTTCGATCGATCCCGGCCTGGGTAGCTTTTTGGCTATGTCAAGCTCGAGTCGCTCTGGTGGCAAATTGTCGAACTAAGTTGCTGTGAGTGCCAAATTCTGCCGACATATTGCGCTGGGTCTCTTAAAACGACTGCGAATTCGGTGAAACCTTACAGATAAGGGTCATATTTGAAAAATAGGATCAGTGGGGGAGTTTCTCTCCATGCGATCACGGTCCGTGTGGTGAAGTGCAGTGATGTGCTTTGCTGCTGACGTCAGCAGCAAGATTCGCATCACGGGTCAAAAGGCTGAGACTCAAATAAGTCTGTCAATGCGACCAGTTCGAGTCCCGTCCATTATTTGGACGCATGGTTGTGTTGAATGACAGTTGTTCATCCATGGCGTTTATTTACCCCAAAAAACCATTAAACTGTTTAGCGGTACGAGTGGTCGAGCGGTAAGAGTGACTGACTGACGTGCAGAAGGCAATGAGTTCGATTCTCGTCGCGGTGTGCTTTTTGTTTGTACTTTTGTCGGCCACAATCATTTTTGCCTTTCTATGATTTATCATTTAATTTTCAACTAATTTTCCCAGTCCTGGTTGGTTCCAGCCTGGCTCGCAGGTGGCGCCACCTTCGACGTCGCAACGCCATTTGATTTTTTTTTTTCGATTGCAGGTTTGAGTACAGCTGGTGATGACGTCAGCGTATCGCTCGCAGCGTCTTCGTGAGATAAGGCTGCTTTTTCCCCAGGCGCTACGTCTCAAGTATTAGACATGTGACGTTAGATACCTGTTGGGTATCAAACGAACTTGATCGATTAGTATTGGGTTAGTAACAGGATTACTACTCAATCGGCTGTCGCAAGCTAGCATTGTCACGTACGAATTAGTAGCCATAAAAAAACAGGAATTTACGAGCGCTTGGTGGCCAAGTGGAAGAGTCGTTGCTTCGGATCGTAGTCGGTCTGAGTTCGCATCCCGGTGTAGGAGAACTTCTTTGATCTGGAATAAATTACTAACCGTTATCCTGTGAGCGACTTTGTTGCTAATATAAATATGATATTTAAGGATTCTTGATGTGAATATCTTCCTTGATTCCATCTCTCTTATGTTCATGTGCCTTAATTACCACACACTTATTTCGAGAGGACGTAGCCCTGTGGTAAGCGAGCTTGCTAGTAATGTAGACGGGTTGCGTTTGATACCGGCCTGTGTAGCTTTTTGGCTATGTCAAGCTCGAGTCGCTCTGGTGGGACACGTCGAACTGAGTTGCTGTGAATGCCAGATTCTGCCGACAGGTTGCGCTTGGTCTCTTAACACGACTGCGCGTTCGGTGAATCCTAACAGATAAGAGTCATATTTAAAAAAAGGGTCAGTGGGGAAGTTTCTCTCCATGCGATCACGGTCCGTGTGGTGAAGTGCAGTGATGTGCCTCGCTGCTGACGTCAGCGGCAAGATTCGGGACAAAGGCTGAGACACAAATAAGTCGGCCAATGCGAGCAGTTCGAGTCCCGTCTATTATTTGGACGCATGGTTGTGTTGATTGACAGTTTTTTCATCCATGGCATTTATTAATCCCAAAAAACCATCATATTGTATAACGGTTCGAGTGGTCGAGCGGTTAGAGGGACTGACTGATGTGCATAAGGTACTGAGTTCGATTCTCATCGCGGTGAGATTTTTGTTTATACTTTTCGCGGCCACATTCATTTTTGTCTTTCTATGATTTATCTATTTATTTTTAAGTAGTTTTCCCAGTCCTGGTTGGTTCCAGCCTGGCTCGAAGTTGGCGCCACCGTCGACGTCGCAACGTTAATTAAAATTTTTTTACGATTACAGGTTTGAGTACATCTGGTGATGACGTCAGCGTATCGCTCGTGGTGTCTTCTAGAGATAAGGCTGCTTTGTCCTCAGGCGCTACGTCTCAAGTATAAGACATGTGACGTCAGAAACCTGTTAAGTATCAAACGAACTTGATCGATTAGTATTAGGTTGGTAACAGGACTACTACTCAATCGGCCGCCGCAAGCTGGCATTGTCACGTACCAACCAGTAGCCATAAAAAAACAAGAATTTACGAGCGCTTGGTGGCCAAGTGGTAAAGTCGTTGTTTCGGATCGCAGTGGTTCTGGGTTCGCATCCCGTTGTAGAAGAACTTTTTTGGTCTGGAATAAATTACTAACCGTGATCCTGTGAGCGACTTTGTTGCTAAGAAATATATGAAATGTAAGGACTTTTGATGTGAATATCTTCCTTGATTCCATCTTCCTTATGTACTTGTGGCTAAATTAACACACACTTTTTTTGAGAGGACGTAGCCTTGTGGTGAGCGAGCTTGCTAGTAATGTAGACGGGTTTCGATCGATCTTGGCCTGGGTAGCTTTTTGGCTATGTCAAGCTCGAGTCGCTCTGGTGGCAAATCGTCGAACTAAGTTGCTGTAAGTGCCAAATTCAGCCGACATATTGCGCTGGGTCTCTTAACACGACTGCGAATTCGGTGAAACCATACAGATAAGGGTCATATTTGAAAAATAGGATCAGATGGGGAGTTTCTCTCCATGCGATCACGGTCCGTGTAGTGAAGTGCAGTAATGTGCTTTGCTGCTGACGTCAGCAGCAAGATTACCATCACGGGTCAAAGGCTTAAATTCAAATAAGTTGGCTAATGCGACCAGTTCGAGTCCCGTCCATTATTTGGACGCATGGTAGACTTGAATGACAGTTTGTTCATCCATGGCGTGTATTTATCCCAATACACCATTATAATGTATAGAGGTTCGAGTGGTCGAGTGGTTAGAGTGTCTGACTGATGAGCAAAAGGTATTGTGTTTGATTCTCGTTGCGGTGTGCTTTTTGTTTATACTTTTGTCAGCCACAATCATTTTTGTCTTTCTATGATTTATCTATTTATTTTTAAGTAGTTTTCCCAGTCCTGGTTGGTTCCAGCCTGGCTCGAAGTTGGCGCCACCGTCGACGTCGCAACGTTAATTGAAATTTTTTTTCGATTGCAGGTTTGCGTACAGCTGGTGATGACGTCAGCGTATCGCTCGTGGTGTCTTCTGGAGATAAGGCTTCTTTGTCCCCAAGCACTACGTCTCAAGTATAAGACATGTGACGTCAGATACCTGTTGGGTTTTAAACGAACTTGATCTATTAGTATTGTGTTGGAAACAGGATTACTACTCAATCGGCTGTCGCAGGCTGGCATTGTCACGTACCAATTAGGATCCATAAAAAAAAGGAATCAACGAGCGCTTGGTGGCCAAGTTGGTAGAGTCGTTGCTTCTGATCGCAGTGGGTCTTTCTTCGCATCCCGGTATAGTAGAACTTTTTTGGTCTCAAATAAACTACTAACCGTGATCCTGTGAGTGAATTTTTTCCTTAGACATATATGAAATGTTAGGAATCTTGAAGTGCATATCATCCTTGATTCCATCTTTCTAATGTACTTGTGTCTAAATTAACACATAATTTTTTGAGAGGACGTAGCCTTATGGTGAGCGAGCTTGCTAGTAATGTTAACGGGTTGCGATCGATCCCGGCCTAAGTAGCTTTTTGGCTATGTCAAGCTCGAGTCGCTCTAGTGGCAAATCGTCGAATTAAGTTGCTGTAAGTGCCAGATTCTGCCGACATATTGCGCTGGGTCTCTTAACACGACTGCGCGTTCGGTGAAACCTTACAGATAAGAGTTACATTTGAAAAATAGGGTCAGTGGGGGAGTTTCTCTCCATCCGATCGCGTTCCTTTTGGCGAAGTGCAGTAATGTGCTTTGCTGCTGATGTCAGCAGCAAGATTCGCATTACGGGTCAAAGGCTTAGACTCAAATAAATCGGCTAATGCGACCAGTTCGAGTCCTGTCCATTATTTGGACGCATGGTAGACTTGAATGACAGTTTGTTCATCCATGGCTTTTATTTATCCCAAAAAACCATTATACTGCATAGAGGTTCGAGTGGTCGAGTGGTTAGAGTGACTGACTGATGTGCAAAAGGTATTGTGTTCGAATCTCGTTGCGGTGTGCTTTATGTTTATACTTTTGTCGGCCACAATCATTTTTGTCTTTCTATGATTTATCTTTTTTATTTTTGAATAATTTTCCCAGTCCTGGTTGGTTCCAGCCTGGCTCGCAGGTGGCGCCACCGTCGACGTCGCAACGCAATTTGAAAATTTATTTTCGATTGCAAATTTGAGTACAGCTGGCGATGACGTCAGCGTATCGCTTGCGTTGTCTTCTTGAGATAAGGCTGCTTTGTCCCCAGGCGCTACGTCTCAAGTATTAGACATGTGACGTCAGATACCTGTTGGGTATCAAACGAACTCGATCGATTAGTATTGGGTTGGTAACAGGATTACTACTCAATCGGCTGTCGCAAGCTGGCATTGTCACGTACCAATTAGTAGCCATATAAAAATAAGAATTTATGAGCGTTTGGTGGCCAAATGGTAGAGTCGTTGTTTCGGATCGCAGTGGTTCTGGGTTCGCATCCCGGTGTAGTTGAACTTCTTTGGTCTGGAATAAATTACTAACCGTGATCCTGTGAGCGACTTTGTTGCTAAGAAATATATGAAATGTAAGGATTTTTGATGTGAATATCTTCCTTGATTCCATCTTTCTTATGTACTTGTGCCTAAATTAACACACACTTTTTTTGAGAGGACGTAGCCTTGTGGTGAGCGACCTTGCTAGTAATGTAGACGGGTTTCGATCGATCCCGGCCTGGGTAGCTTTTTGGCTATTTTAAGCTCGAGTCGCTCTGGTGGCAAATCGTCGAACTAAGTTGCTGTGAGTGCCAAATTCTGCCGACATATTGTGCTGGGTCTCTTAAGATGACTGCGAATTCGGTGAAACCTTACAGATAAGGGTCATATTTGAAAAATAGGATCAGTGGGGGAGTTTCTCTTCATGCGATCACGGTCGGTGTAGTGAAGTGCAGTGATGTGCTTTGCTGTTGACGTCAGCAGCAAGATTCGCATCACGGGTCAAAAGGCTGAGACACAAATAAGTCGGCCAATGCGACCAGTTCCAGTCCTGTCCATTATTTGGACTCATGGTTGTGTTGAATGACAGTTTGTTCATCCATAGCGTTTATTAACCCCAAAAAACCATCAGACTTGTAGTGTTTCGAGTGGTCGAGCGTTTAGAGTGACTGACTGACGTGCAGGAGGCAATGAGTTCGATTCGCTTCGCGGTGTGCTTTTTGTTTATACTTTTGTCGGCCACAATCATTTTTGCCTTTCTATGATGATCATTGAATTTTCAACTTATTTTCCCAGTCCTGGTTGGTTCCAGCCTGGCTCGCAGGTGACGCCACCTTCGACGTCACAACGCTATTTGAAATTTTTTTGATTGCAGGTTTGAGTACAGCTGGTGATGACGTCAGCGTATCGCTCGCAGCGTCTTCGTGAGAAAAGGCTGCTTTTTCCCCAGGCGCTACGTCTCAAGTATTAGACATGTGACGTTAGATACCTGTTGGGTATCAAACGAACTTGATCGATTATTATTGGGTTGGTAACAGGATTACTACTCAATCGGCTGTCGCAAGCTGGCATTGTCGCAGGATCGATCGGTTAGAGTGACTGACTGACGTGCAGAAGGCAATGAATTCGATTCTCGTCGCGGCGTGCTTTTTGTTTATACTTTTGTCGGCCACAATCATTTTTGCCTTTCTATGATTTATCTGTTAATTTTCAAATAATTTTCCCAGTCCTGGTTGGTTCCAGCCTGGCTCGCAGGTGGCGCCACCTTCGACGTCGCAACCCCATTTGAATTTTTTTTTATTGCAGGTTTGAGTACAGCTGGTGATGACGTCAGCGTATCGCTCGCAGAGTCTTCGTGAGATGAGGCTGCTTTTTCCCCAGGCGCTACGTCATAAGTATTCGACATGTGACGTCAGGTACCTGTTAGGTATCAAACGAACTTGATCGATTACTATTGGGTTGGTAACAGGATTACTACTCAATCGGCTGTCGCATGCTGGCATTGTCACGTACCAATTAGTAACCTTAAAAAAACATGAATTTACGAGCGCTTGGTGGCCAAGTGGAAGAGTCGTTACTTTGGATCGCAGTGGGTCTGGGTTCGCATCCCGGTGTAGAAGAACTTTTTTGGTCTGGAATAAATTACTAACCGTGATCCTGTGAGCGACTTTGTTGCTAATACATATATGAAATGTAAGGATTCTTGATGTGAGTATCTTCCTTGATTACATCTTCATTCTGTCCTTGTGCCTTAATAAACACACACTTATTTCGAGAGATCGTTGCTCTGTGGTTAGCAAGATAGCTAGTAATGTAGACAGGTCGCGTTCGATTCCGGCCTGGGTAACTTTTTGGCTATGTCAAGCTCAAGTCGCTTTGATGGAAAAATCGTCAAACTTAGTTGTTGTGAGTGCCAGATTCTGCCGACAGGTTGCGCTTGGTCTCTTAACACGACTGCGCGTTCGGTGAAACTTTACAGATAAGAGTCATATTTGAAAAATAGAGTCAGTGGGGGAGTTTCTCACCATGCGTCCAAGGTCCGTGTGGTGAAGTGCAGTGAAATGCTTCGCTGCTGATGTCAGCGGCAAGATTCGCTTCACGGGTCAAAGGCCGAGACTCAAAGGAGTCGGCAAATGCGACCAGTTCGAGTCTTGTCCAATATTTGGACGCATGGTTGTGTTCAATGACCGTTTTGTTCTTCCATAGAGTTTATTAATCCCATAAAACCATCATTCTGTATAGCGGTTTGGGTGGTCGAACTGTTAGAATGACTGACTGATGTGCAGAAGGTACTGAGTTCGGTTCTTGTGGCGGTGTGCTTTTCGATTATACTTATGTCGGCTACAATTATTTTTGTCTTTCTATGATTTATCTTTTTATTTTCAATTAAACTTCCCAGTCCTGGTTTCGATTGCAGGTTTGAGTATAGCTGGTGATGACGACAGCGTATCGCTTGCGGCGTAATCTTGAGACTAGGCTGCTTTTCCCCAGGCGCTTCGTCACAAGTATTAGACATGTAACGTCAGATACCTGTTGGGTATCAAACAAACTTGATCAATTAGTATTGGGTTGGTAACAGGATTACTACTCAATCGGCTGTCGCAGGCTGGCATTGTCACGTACCAACAGTAGCCATAAAAAAACAAGAATTTATGAGCGCTTGGTGGCCAAGTGGTAGAGTCGTTGCTTTTGATCGCAGTGGGTCTGGGTTCGCATCCTGGTGTAGGAGAACTTTTTTGGTCTGGAATATTTTACTAATCGTGATCCTGTGAGCGACTTTATTGCTAAGACATATATGAAATGTAAGGATTCTTTATGTGAATATCTTCCTTGAATTCATCTTCCTTATGTTCTTATGCATAAATTAACACACATTTATTTCCAGAGGACGTAGCCCTGTGGTTAGCAAGATTGCTAGTAATGTTGACGGGTTGCGTTCGATCCCGGCCTGGGTAGCTTTTTGGCTTTGTCAAGCTCGAGTCACTTTGGTGGCAAATCGTTGAACTAAGTTGCTGTGAGGGACATATTCTGCTGACAGGTTGCGCTGGGTCTCTTAACGCGACTGTGCGTTCGGTGAAATCTTACGGATAAGAGTCGTATTTAAAAAAAAAGGTCAGTGGGGAAGTTTCTCTCCAAGCGATCGCGGTCCGTGTGGTGAAGTGCAGTGATGTGCTTCGAAGCTGACGTCAGCGGCAAGATTCGCATCACGGGTCAATGGCTGAGACTCAAATAAGTCAGCCACTGCGACCAGTTCGTGTACCGTCCATTATTTGGACGCATGGATGTCTTGAATGACAGTTTGTTCATCCATGGCGTATATTTAACCCAAAAAACCATTATATTAAAGTAGTAAAGCAGCTCGAGTGGTCTTTGCGCAGAAGCTGAATAATAGGTGAGCGGCTTCGCTGAGTAGTGAACACCACGAGGAAAATTAGACGAACGTTTGGGGGGCTGGATGTGACTATGGATTGGTTGTCGTTGCCACTGAAGACTTCGGGCAAGCGCTGTGGACTGTTCTTTGCGTACTTGGGTTGGCCTTCCAGTGGTAGTTGCGGGGTAGAGACGCAGGGGGACACTGACGCTATCATCACCGGCCGTCACGAGGACCACGAGAGTTGCCAGCGATCGCACCGTCAAGAAGCAGGAAGAGCTGATTAATGTCGTCTCGAAGGAAGCGGCGATTCCCGCCAAGTTGTAAAGAAACCTGATCGGTGCAGGCGGCAAGATTATCCACGCAGTCATGGAGGACTAAAGGAGGAGACTTCGGACTTAAAAAGCATTAAAGTGGCTGTTCGGAAGCCGGTCAAAAATGTGGAACGCGCCGTAACTCAGCTACTGGAGCTGACATTGGAGAAACAGCGACACTTGTTCAAAGTCGAGGTGCGCGAAGCCATAACACGACGAGTTCTACAACGGAAAGACTGGCGCGAGCATCAAGAAACCGCGCGACACGACATGCGCTGAAATCAGGTTCCCAGGCAACAACAGCAAGTAAAAGAATTCAATCACGGGCAATGGAACGAGGCATCAGTTGGTCAAGAGTCGAACGTGATCGAAGGAAACGGGAAAACTGGAGCTCGGCGAACTGGCTTCAGTCACTTAAAACTTCCATAAGCACAGGCATTAGGAGACACGCGGAGGACCACGATAGGGCGATAGGAGTGTAGGATGTTGGAGAGGTACTTGGATTAATGACTTTTGGACTTACATGTTCTGTAGTTCCTATATAATAAGCTTAAGTAAATTACGTTAGGTCGATAATTAAAATTGTGTACAATTTAAATGGAAGCAAATAAACAAAGGAACGTGCATGGTAGTGTGCAATCTATGAGTAGCTTTTTCCCCCTTGTACAAGATACAAGATACAGGAGACGACAAAATTTTCCTGGTCTATGGCTACCAGACTGTATTGCCAATTGATCAGGGTCTGGGTGAAGACGATGGTCTATGTGAAGAGGACGTACGGAGGTAAAAGGAACTGGAAAAGGCTCGAGGGTTGGTGTCCAAGCGAATCGAGCTAGCCCAAATCAAACAGAAACCTAGGTTCGATTTAACACGACTTTTCCGGCAGGACCGCTGGTGAAAGTGTACTTCCTGACACGTTAAGTTGGTTGGAGTGATAAGTTGCAGCAGAGGTTTCATGGACCATTTCAAGTGGTGCGGCAAGTCTGATGTTAATTAAAAGGCTAAAATAAAGAAAGGGTCCAAATGAGAATTGGTACATGTGGAACGTATGAAACAGTCCTGCCCCATGTCCTGTCCCATGTCCCACCCCATGTCCTGCCCCATGTCCTACCCCATGTCCTGCCGAATGTCCTGCCCCATGTCCTGCCCCATGTCCTGCCCCATGTCCTGTTCCAGGTCCTGCCCCATGCCCTGCCCCATTTTCTGCCCCATGTCCTGACCCATGTCCTGCTCATGTCCTGCCCCATAACCTTCCCTATTTCATGCCCTATGTTTTGCCCCATGAACTGCTTTATGTCTTGCCCAAAATCGTGCCCCATGTCCTGCCTCATGTCCTGCACCATGTCCTGTCCCATGTCCCGCCCCATTTTCTGCCCCATATCCTGCCCAATGTCCTGCCCCATGTCCTTCCCCATATCCTGCCCATGTCCTCTGTCTTGTCCCAAGTCCTGCCCCATGTCCTACTCCATGTCCTGCAACATGTTATGACCCATGTACTGTCCCATAACCTACCCCATGTCCTGCTCAATATCCTGCCCCATGTCCTGCCCTATGTCCTTTCCCATGTTATAGCCCATGTCATTCCCCATGTCATGCATTATGTCCTACCCCTTGTCCTGCACCATGTTCTGTAACATGTTCTGCCTTATGTCCGTCCCCATGTTCTGTCCCATGTCCTGGCCCATATCCTGCCAAACAGCCTGCCTCATGTTGTTCCATGTCCTGCACCAAGTCCTGCCCATGTCCTTTTCTATGTCTTGTTCCAAGTCCTGCCCCATGTCCCGTCGCTTGTCATGCCTCAAGTCCTGCCCCATGTCTTGCCCAAAGTCTTGCCCCATGTTTTTCTCCATGTCCTGCAACATGTTATGTCCCATGTCCTGTCCCAAAACCTGCCCCATGTCCTGCCCAATATCCTGCCCCATGTCCTGCCCCATTTCCTGCCCTATGTCCTATCCCATAAATCTGCCCCATGTCATTCCCCATGTCATGCATCATGTCCTACCCCTTGTCCTGCCCCATGTCCTGTGTCATGTCCTGCTCATGTCCCTCACCATGTACTTTCCCATGTCTTGCCCCAAGTCCTGCCCCATGTCCTGTCCAATGTCCTGCCCCATTTTCTGCCCCATGTCCTGCCCAATGTCCTGCCCCATATCCTGCCCCATCTCCTGTCCCATATCCTGGCCTATGTCCTGTCGCATGTCCTGCCCCATTTTCTTCCCCTATGTCCTATCCCATTGACTGTCCAATGAATGCCCCATGTCCTGACCTACGTCCTGCCCCACAACCTGCCCTGTGTCCTGCCCTATATCCTACCCCATGTCCTGTGACATGTTCTGCTTCATGACCTGTCCCATGTTCCGCTTATGTCTTGCCCCATGTCCTGTTTCAAGTCCTGTCGCATGTCCTGCCCCATGTCCTGCTCCATGTCCTGCTCCATGTCCTGTCCCATGTCCTGCCCCAAGTCCAGCCCCATGTCCTGTGCCATGTCCTGCCCTATGTCCTGTCCCATGTCCTGCCCCATGTCCTGCCCTATGTACTGTCCTATGTCCTGTCCCATGTCCTGCACCACGATCCGCCCCATGTCATGCCCCATGTCCTTTGTCCTGTCCGATGTCCTGCCCCATGTCCAGACCCTTGTCCTAACCAATGTGCTGCCCAAAATCCTACCCCATTTCCTGCCCTATGTTCTGTGCTATGTCCTGCCCTATGTCCTGTCCCATGTCCTGCCCCATGTCTTGTAATATGTCCTGCATCATTTCCTGCCCCATGTTCTGTCCCATGCCATGCCTCATGTCCTAAACCTTGTCCTGCCTCATGTGCTGCCCCATGTTCTGTCCCATGTCATGCCTTATGTCCTGTCGCATGTCCTGCCCCATGTCCTGTAACATGTCCTGCCAAATTTCCTGCCCCAAGTCCTGCCCCATGTCCTGCCTCATGTCTTGTCCCATGTCCTGCCCCATGTCCTGCCCCATGTCCTGCCCCATGTCCTGCCTCATGTCATGTACCATGTTCTTTGTCATGTCCTGCCTCATGTAATGTCACATGTCTTCCGCCATGTTCTGCCCCCTGTCCTGCCACATCTCATGTACCATGTCCTTTGCCATGTCCTGCCCTATGTCGGGCTATTGACCTGACCCATGTCCTGCCCCATGTCCTGCCCCATGTTCTGTCCCATGTTCTGCTCCATTTTCTGCCACATGTCCTGTTCAATGTCCTGCCCCATTACCTGCCCTATTTCCTGCCCTATGTTTTGCTCCATGTCCTGCTTCATGTTTTGCCCAAAGTCCTGCCCCATGTCCTGCACCATGTCCTGCACCATGTCCTGTCCCATGTCCCGGCCTATTTTCTGCCCCATGTCCTGCCCAATGTCCTGCCCCATGTCCTGCCCCATGTCCTGCCCCATGTCCTGCCCATGTCCTGTCCCGTGTTTTGCCCCATGTCCTGTAACATGTCCTGCCCTGTGTCATGCCCCAAGTCCTGCCCCATGTCCTGCCCTATGTCCTGCCCCATGTCCTGTCCCATGTCCTGCCCCATGTCCTGTCACATGTCTTGCGCCATGTCCTGCCCCCTGTCCTGCCACATGTCATGTACCATGTCCTTTGCCATGTCCTGCCCTATTTCGGGCTATTGACCTGCCCCATGTCCTGCCCCATGTCCTGCCCCATGTCCTGTCCCATGTTCTGCTCCATTTTCTGCCC
This sequence comes from Protonemura montana, assembly GCA_947568835.1. Lineage (NCBI taxonomy): Eukaryota > Metazoa > Arthropoda > Insecta > Plecoptera > Nemouridae > Protonemura > Protonemura montana. The sequence goes on along the minus strand of OX387604.1, from coordinate 21,208,948 downwards.
CATGTCCTGATCAATGTCCTGCCCCATTACCTCCCGTATTTCCTGCCCTATGTTTTGCTCCATGTCCTGCTTCATGTTTTGCCCCATGTTTTGTGTGATGTCCTGCCCATGTCCGGCCCCATGTCTTCCCCTTAGTCCTGCCTCATGACCCGTCGCATGTCCTGCCCCATATACTGCCCTTTGTCCTGTCCTATGTCCTGCCCCGTTTTCTGCCCCATGTCCTGCCTAATGTATTGCCCCATGTCCTGCCCCATGTCCTGGCCCATATCCTGCCCTATGTCATGTCACATGTCCTGCCCCATTTTCTGCCCCATGTCCTTTCCCATGTCCTGACACATGTCCTGTCCCATGTCCTACTCCATGTCCTGCAACATGTCCTACCCCATTTCCTGCCCTATGTCCTGTCCCATGTCCTGCCCCATGTCCTAACCTATGTCCTGCCCCATGTCCTTATGCATGTCCTGCTCCATATCCTTGCCCTATGTCATGCCCCATGACCTATGTCCTGACCCATGTCCTGCTTATGTCCTGTCCTATGTCCTGTACCATGTCCTGCCCCATGTTCTGCCCCATGTCCTGTCCCATGTTCTGCTCCATTTTCTGCCCCATGTCCTGTCCAGTGTCCTGCCCCTTTACCTGCTCTATTTCCTACCCTTTGTTTTGCCCCATGTCCGACTTCATGTCTTGCCCAAAGTCCTGCCCCAGGTCCTGCCTCATGTCCTGCACCATGTCCTCTCCCATGTCCCAGCCTATTTTCTGCCCCATGTCCTATCCCATGTCCTGTCACATTTTCTGCCCCATGTCCAGCCCTATGTCCCGTTGCATGTCCTGCCCCATTTTTTGCCACCTGTCCTGCCACATGTCATGTTCCATGTCCTTTGCCCAATGTCCTACCCCATGTCCTAACACACGTCCTGCCCAATGTCCTAACCCCTGTCCTGTCCCATGTCATGCTCATGTCCTTCAACAAGTACTTAACCATGTTATGGCCCATGTCCTGCCCCACGGCCTGCCTCATGTTCTGTCCCATGTCCTGTGTCATGCCCTGCCCATGTCGTGCCCCATGTCTTGCTCCAAGTCCCGCCCCATGTCCCGTCGCATGTCCTGCGCAATGTCCTGCCCTATGTCCTGTCCTATGTCCTGCCCCATGTCCTGCCCCATTTTCTGCCCCATGTCCTATCCCATGTCCTGACCCATGTCCTGTACCATGTCCTGCCCCATACCTTTCACATGTCCTGCCTCATGTCTTGTCCCATGTCCTGCCCCATGTCCTGCCCCATGTCCTGCCCCATGTCCTGCCTCATGTCATGTACCATGTTCTTTGTCATGTCCTGCCTCATGTAATGTCACATGTCTTCCGCCATGTTCTGCCCCCTGTCCTGCCACATCTCATGTACCATGTCCTTTGCCATGTCCTGCCCTATGTCGGGCTATTGACCTGACCCATGTCCTGCCCCATGTCCTGCCCCATGTTCTGTCCCATGTTCTGCTCCATTTTCTGCCACATGTCCTGTTCAATGTCCTGCCCCATTACCTGCCCTATTTCCTGCCCTATGTTTTGCTCCATGTCCTGCTTCATGTTTTGCCCAAAGTCCTGCCCCATGTCCTGCACCATGTCCTGCACCATGTCCTGTCCCATGTCCCGGCCTATTTTCTGCCCCATGTCCTGCCCAATGTCCTGCCCCATGTCCTGCCCCATGTCCTGCCCCATGTCCTGCCCATGTCCTGTCCCGTGTTTTGCCCCATGTCCTGTAACATGTCCTGCCCTGTGTCATGCCCCAAGTCCTGCCCCATGTCCTGCCCTATGTCCTGCCCCATGTCCTGTCCCATGTCCTGCCCCATGTCCTGTCACATGTCTTGCGCCATGTCCTGCCCCCTGTCCTGCCACATGTCATGTACCATGTCCTTTGCCATGCCCTGCCCTATTTCGGGCTATTGACCTGCCCCATGTCCTGCCCCATGTCCTGCCCCATGTCCTGTCCCATGTTCTGCTCCATTTTCTGCCCCATGTCCTAATCAATGTCCTGCCCCATTACCTCCCGTATTTCCTGCCCTATGTTTTGCTCCATGTCCTGCTTCATGTTTTGCCCCATGTTTTGTGTGATGTCCTGCCCATGTCCGGCCCCATGTCTTCCCCTTAGTCCTGCCTCATGACCCGTCGCATGTCCTGCCCCATATACTGCCCTTTGTCCTGTCCTATGTCCTGCCCCGTTTTCTGCCCCATGTCCTGCCTAATGTATTGCCCCATGTCCTGCCCCATGTCTTGGCCCATATCCTGCCCTATGTCATGTCACATGTCCTGCCCCATTTTCTGCCCCATGTCCTTTCCCATGTCCTGACACATGTCCTGTCCCATGTCCTACTCCATGTCCTGCAACATGTCCTACCCCATTTCCTGCCCTATGTCCTGTCCCATGTCCTGCCACATGTCCTAACCTATGTCCTGCCCCATGTCCTTATGCATGTCCTGCTCCATATACTTGCCCTATGTCCTGCCCCAAGACCTATGTCCTGACCCATGTCCTGCTTATGTCCTGTCCCATGTCCTGTACCATGTCCTGCCCCATGTTCTGCCCCATGTCCTGTCCCATGTTCTGCTCCATTTTCTGCCCCATGTCCTGTCCAGTGTCCTGCCCCTTTACCTGCTCTATTTCCTACCCTTTGTTTTGCCCCATGTCCGACTTCATGTCTTGCCCAAAGTCCTGCCCCAGGTCCTGCCTCATGTCCTGCACCATGTCCTCTCCCATGTCCCAGCCTATTTTCTGCCCCATGTCCTATCCCATGTCCTGTCACATTTTCTGCCCCATGTCCAGCCCTATGTCCCGTTGCATGTCCTGCCCCATTTTATGCCACCTGTCCTGCCACATGTCATGTTCCATGTCCTTTGCCCAATGTCCTGCCCCATGTCCTAACACACATCCTGCCCAATGTCCTAACCCCTGTCCTGTCCCATGTCATGCTCATGTCCTTCAACAAGTACTTAACAATGTTATGGCCCATGTCCTGCCCCACGGCCTGCCTCATGTTCTGTCCCATGTCCTGTGTCATGCCCTGCCCATGTCGTGCCCCATGTCTTGCCCCAAGTCCCGCCCCATGTCCCGTCGCATGTCCTGCGCAATGTCCTGCCCTATGTCCTGTCCTATGTCCTGCCCCATGTCCTGCCCCATTTTCTGCCCCATGTCCTATCCCATGTCCTGACCCATGTCCTGTACCATGTCCTGCCCCATACCTTTCACATGTCCTGCCTCATGTCTTGTCCCATGTCCTGCCCCATGTCCTGCCCCATGTCCTGCCCCATGTCCTGCCTCATGTCATGTACCATGTTCTTTGTCATGTCCTGCCTCATGTAATGTCACATGTCTTCCGCCATGTTCTGCCCCCTGTCCTGCCACATCTCATGTACCATGTCCTTTGCCATGTCCTGCCCTATGTCGGGCTATTGACCTGACCCATGTCCTGCCCCATGTCCTGCCCCATGTTCTGTCCCATGTTCTGCTCCATTTTCTGCCACATGTCCTGTTCAATGTCCTGCCCCATTACCTGCCCTATTTCCTGCCCTATGTTTTGCTCCATGTCCTGCTTCATGTTTTGCCCAAAGTCCTGCCCCATGTCCTGCACCATGTCCTGCACCATGTCCTGTCCCATGTCCCGGCCTATTTTCTGCCCCATGTCCTGCCCAATGTCCTGCCCCATGTCCTGCCCCATGTCCTGCCCCATGTCCTGCCCATGTCCTGTCCCGTGTTTTGCCCCATGTCCTGTAACATGTCCTGCCCTGTGTCATGCCCCAAGTCCTGCCCCATGTCCTGCCCTATGTCCTGCCCCATGTCCTGTCCCATGTCCTGCCCCATGTCCTGTCACATGTCTTGCGCCATGTCCTGCCCCCTGTCCTGCCACATGTCATGTACCATGTCCTTTGCCATGCCCTGCCCTATTTCGGGCTATTGACCTGCCCCATGTCCTGCCCCATGTCCTGCCCCATGTCCTGTCCCATGTTCTGCTCCATTTTCTGCCCCATGTCCTAATCAATGTCCTGCCCCATTACCTCCCGTATTTCCTGCCCTATGTTTTGCTCCATGTCCTGCTTCATGTTTTGCCCCATGTTTTGTGTGATGTCCTGCCCATGTCCGGCCCCATGTCTTCCCCTTAGTCCTGCCTCATGACCCGTCGCATGTCCTGCCCCATATACTGCCCTTTGTCCTGTCCTATGTCCTGCCCCGTTTTCTGCCCCATGTCCTGCCTAATGTATTGCCCCATGTCCTGCCCCATGTCTTGGCCCATATCCTGCCCTATGTCATGTCACATGTCCTGCCCCATTTTCTGCCCCATGTCCTTTCCCATGTCCTGACACATGTCCTGTCCCATGTCCTACTCCATGTCCTGCAACATGTCCTACCCCATTTCCTGCCCTATGTCCTGTCCCATGTCCTGCCACATGTCCTAACCTATGTCCTGCCCCATGTCCTTATGCATGTCCTGCTCCATATACTTGCCCTATGTCCTGCCCCAAGACCTATGTCCTGACCCATGTCCTGCTTATGTCCTGTCCCATGTCCTGTACCATGTCCTGCCCCATGTTCTGCCCCATGTCCTGTCCCATGTTCTGCTCCATTTTCTGCCCCATGTCCTGTCCAGTGTCCTGCCCCTTTACCTGCTCTATTTCCTACCCTTTGTTTTGCCCCATGTCCGACTTCATGTCTTGCCCAAAGTCCTGCCCCAGGTCCTGCCTCATGTCCTGCACCATGTCCTCTCCCATGTCCCAGCCTATTTTCTGCCCCATGTCCTATCCCATGTCCTGTCACATTTTCTGCCCCATGTCCAGCCCTATGTCCCGTTGCATGTCCTGCCCCATTTTATGCCACCTGTCCTGCCACATGTCATGTTCCATGTCCTTTGCCCAATGTCCTGCCCCATGTCCTAACACACATCCTGCCCAATGTCCTAACCCCTGTCCTGTCCCATGTCATGCTCATGTCCTTCAACAAGTACTTAACCATGTTATGGCCCATGTCCTGCCCCACGGCCTGCCTCATGTTCTGTCCCATGTCCTGTGTCATGCCCTGCCCATGTCGTGCCCCATGTCTTGCCCCAAGTCCCGCCCCATGTCCCGTCGCATGTCCTGCGCAATGTCCTGCCCTATGTCCTGTCCTATGTCCTGCCCCATGTCCTGCCCCATTTTCTGCCCCATGTCCTATCCCATGTCCTGACCCATGTCCTGTACCATGTCCTGCCCCATACCTTTCACATGTCCTGCCTCATGTCTTGTCCCATGTCCTGCCCCATGTCCTGCCCCATGTCCTGCCCCATGTCCTGCCTCATGTCATGTACCATGTTCTTTGTCATGTCCTGCCTCATGTAATGTCACATGTCTTCCGCCATGTCCTGCCCCCTGTCCTGCCACATCTCATGTACCATGTCCTTTGCCATGTCCTGCCCTATGTCGGGCTATTGACCTGCCCCATGTCCTGCCCCATGTCCTGCCCCATGTTCTGTCCCATGTTCTGCTCCATTTTCTGCCCCATGTCCTGTTCAATGTCCTGCCCCATTACCTGCCCTATTTCCTGCCCTATGTTTTGCTCCATGTCCTGCTTCATGTTTTGCCCAAAGTCCTGCCCCATGTCCTGCACCATGTCCTAACCTATGTCCTGCCCCATGACCTTATGCATGTCCTGCTCCATATACTTGCCCTATGTCCTGCCCCAAGACCTATGTCCTGACCCATGTCCTGCTTATGTCCTGTCCCATGTCCTGTACCATGTCCTGCCCCATGTTCTGCCCCATGTCCTGTCCCATGTTCTGCTCCATTTTCTGCCCCATGTCCTGTCCAGTGTCCTGCCCCTTTACCTGCTCTATTTCCTACCCTTTGTTTTGCCCCATGTCCGACTTCATGTCTTGCCCAAAGTCCTGCCCCAGGTCCTGCCTCATGTCCTGCACCATGTCCTCTCCCATGTCCCAGCCTATTTTCTGCCCCATGTCCTATCCCATGTCCTGTCACATTTTCTGCCCCATGTCCAGCCCTATGTCCCGTTGCATGTCCTGCCCCATTTTATGCCACCTGTCCTGCCACATGTCATGTTCCATGTCCTTTGCCCAATGTCCTGCCCCATGTCCTAACACACATCCTGCCCAATGTCCTAACCCCTGTCCTGTCCCATGTCATGCTCATGTCCTTCAACAAGTACTTAACCATGTTATGGCCCATGTCCTGCCCCACGGCCTGCCTCATGTTCTGTCCCATGTCCTGTGTCATGCCCTGCCCATGTCGTGCCCCATGTCTTGCCCCAAGTCCCGCCCCATGTCCCGTCGCATGTCCTGCGCAATGTCCTGCCCTATGTCCTGTCCTATGTCCTGCCCCATGTCCTGCCCCATTTTCTGCCCCATGTCCTATCCCATGTCCTGACCCATGTCCTGTACCATGTCCTGCCCCATACCTTTCACATGTCCTGCCTCATGTCTTGTCCCATGTCCTGCCCCATGTCCTGCCCCATGTCCTGCCCCATGTCCTGCCTCATGTCATGTACCATGTTCTTTGTCATGTCCTGCCTCATGTAATGTCACATGTCTTCCGCCATGTTCTGCCCCCTGTCCTGCCACATCTCATGTACCATGTCCTTTGCCATGTCCTGCCCTATGTCGGGCTATTGACCTGACCCATGTCCTGCCCCATGTCCTGCCCCATGTTCTGTCCCATGTTCTGCTCCATTTTCTGCCACATGTCCTGTTCAATGTCCTGCCCCATTACCTGCCCTATTTCCTGCCCTATGTTTTGCTCCATGTCCTGCTTCATGTTTTGCCCAAAGTCCTGCCCCATGTCCTGCACCATGTCCTGCACCATGTCCTGTCCCATGTCCCGGCCTATTTTCTGCCCCATGTCCTGCCCAATGTCCTGCCCCATGTCCTGCCCCATGTCCTGCCCCATGTCCTGCCCATGTCCTGTCCCGTGTTTTGCCCCATGTCCTGTAACATGTCCTGCCCTGTGTCATGCCCCAAGTCCTGCCCCATGTCCTGCCCTATGTCCTGCCCCATGTCCTGTCCCATGTCCTGCCCCATGTCCTGTCACATGTCTTGCGCCATGTCCTGCCCCCTGTCCTGCCACATGTCATGTACCATGTCCTTTGCCATGCCCTGCCCTATTTCGGGCTATTGACCTGCCCCATGTCCTGCCCCATGTCCTGCCCCATGTCCTGTCCCATGTTCTGCTCCATTTTCTGCCCCATGTCCTAATCAATGTCCTGCCCCATTACCTCCCGTATTTCCTGCCCTATGTTTTGCTCCATGTCCTGCTTCATGTTTTGCCCCATGTTTTGTGTGATGTCCTGCCCATGTCCGGCCCCATGTCTTCCCCTTAGTCCTGCCTCATGACCCGTCGCATGTCCTGCCCCATATACTGCCCTTTGTCCTGTCCTATGTCCTGCCCCGTTTTCTGCCCCATGTCCTGCCTAATGTATTGCCCCATGTCCTGCCCCATGTCTTGGCCCATATCCTGCCCTATGTCATGTCACATGTCCTGCCCCATTTTCTGCCCCATGTCCTTTCCCATGTCCTGACACATGTCCTGTCCCATGTCCTACTCCATGTCCTGCAACATGTCCTACCCCATTTTCTGCCCTATGTCCTGTCCCATGTCCTGCCACATGTCCTAACCTATGTCCTGCCCCATGTCCTTATGCATGTCCTGCTCCATATACTTGCCCTATGTCCTGCCCCAAGACCTATGTCCTGACCCATGTCCTGCTTATGTCCTGTCCCATGTCCTGTACCATGTCCTGCCCCATGTTCTGCCCCATGTCCTGTCCCATGTTCTGCTCCATTTTCTGCCCCATGTCCTGTCCAGTGTCCTGCCCCTTTACCTGCTCTATTTCCTACCCTTTGTTTTGCCCCATGTCCGACTTCATGTCTTGCCCAAAGTCCTGCCCCAGGTCCTGCCTCATGTCCTGCACCATGTCCTCTCCCATGTCCCAGCCTATTTTCTGCCCCATGTCCTATCCCATGTCCTGTCACATTTTCTGCCCCATGTCCAGCCCTATGTCCCGTTGCATGTCCTGCCCCATTTTATGCCACCTGTCCTGCCACATGTCATGTTCCATGTCCTTTGCCCAATGTCCTGCCCCATGTCCTAACACACATCCTGCCCAATGTCCTAACCCCTGTCCTGTCCCATGTCATGCTCATGTCCTTCAACAAGTACTTAACCATGTTATGGCCCATGTCCTGCCCCACGGCCTGCCTCATGTTCTGTCCCATGTCCTGTGTCATGCCCTGCCCATGTCGTGCCCCATGTCTTGCCCCAAGTCCCGCCCCATGTCCCGTCGCATGTCCTGCGCAATGTCCTGCCCTATGTCCTGTCCTATGTCCTGCCCCATGTCCTGCCCCATTTTCTGCCCCATGTCCTATCCCATGTCCTGACCCATGTCCTGTACCATGTCCTGCCCCATACCTTTCACATGTCCTGCCTCATGTCTTGTCCCATGTCCTGCCCCATGTCCTGCCCCATGTCCTGCCCCATGTCCTGCCTCATGTCATGTACCATGTTCTTTGTCATGTCCTGCCTCATGTAATGTCACATGTCTTCCGCCATGTCCTGCCCCCTGTCCTGCCACATCTCATGTACCATGTCCTTTGCCATGTCCTGCCCTATGTCGGGCTATTGACCTGCCCCATGTCCTGCCCCATGTCCTGCCCCATGTTCTGTCCCATGTTCTGCTCCATTTTCTGCCCCATGTCCTGTTCAATGTCCTGCCCCATTACCTGCCCTATTTCCTGCCCTATGTTTTGCTCCATGTCCTGCTTCATGTTTTGCCCAAAGTCCTGCCCCATGTCCTGCACCATGTCCTGCACCATGTCCTGTCCCATGTCCCGGCCTATTTTCTGCCCCATGTCCTGCCCAATGTCCTGCCCCATGTCCTGCCCCTTGTCCTGCCCCATGTCCTGCCCATGTCCTGTCCCGTGTTTTGCCCCATGTCCTGTAACATGTCCTGCCCTGTGTCATGCCCCAAGTCCTGCCCCATGTCCTGCCCTATGTCCTGCCCCATGTCCTGTCCCATGTCCTTCCCCATGTCCTGTCACATGTCTTGCGCCATGTCCTGCCCCCTGTCCTGCCACATGTCATGTACCATGTCCTTTGCCATGTCCTGCCCTATTTCGGGCTATTGACCTGCCCCATGTCCTGCCCCATGTCCTGCCCCATGTCATGTCCCATGTTCTGCTCCATTTTCTGCCCCATGTCCTGATCAATGTCCTGCCCCATTACCTCCCGTATTTCCTGCCCTATGTTTTGCTCCATGTCCTGCTTCATGTTTTGCCCCATGTTTTGTGTGATGTCCTGCCCACGTCCGGCCCCATGTCTTCCCCTTAGTCCTGCCTCATGACCCGTCGCATGTCCTGCCCCATATACTGCCCTTTGTCCTGTCCTATGTCCTGCCCCGTTTTTTGCCCCATGTCGTGCCTAATGTATTGCCCCATGTCCTGCCCCATGTCCTGGCCCATATCCTGCCCTATGTCATGTCACATGTACTGCCCCATTTTCTGCCCCATGTCCTTTCCCATGTCCTGACACATGTCCTGTCCCATGTCCTACTCCACGTCCTGAAAATGTCCTACCCCATTTCCTGCCCTATGTCCTGTCCCATGTCCTGCCCCATGTCCTAACCTATGTCCTGCCCCATGTCCTTATGCATGTCCTGCTCCATATCCTTGCCCTATGTCCTGCCCCATGACCTATGTCCTGACCCATGTCCTGCTTATGTCCTGTCCCATGTCCTGTACCATGTCCTGCCCCATGTTCTGCCCCATTTCCTGTCCCATGTTCTGCTCCATTTTCTGCCCCATGTCCTGTCCAGTGTCCTGCCCCATTACCTGCTCTATTTCCTACCCTTTGTTTTGCCCCATGTCCGACTTCATGTCTTGCCCAAGGTGCTGCCCCATGTCCTGCCTCATGTCCTGCACCATGTTCTCTCCCATGTCCCAGCCTATTTTCTGCCCCATGTCCTATCCCATGTCCTGTCACATTGTCTGCCCCATGTCCAGCCCTATGTCCCGTTGCATGTCCTGCCCCATTTTTTGCCACCTGTCCTGCCACATGTCATGTTCCATGTCCTTTGCCCAATGTCCTGCCCCATGTCCTAACACACGTCCTGCCCAATGTCCTAACCCCTGTCCTGTCCCATGTCATGCTCATGTCCTTCAACAAGTACATAACCATGTTATGGCCCATGTCCTGCCCCACGGCCTGCCTCATGTTCTGTCCCATGTCCTGCGCCATGTCCTGCCCTATGTCCTGTCCATTGTCCTGCCCCATGTCCTGCCCCATTTTCTGCCCCATGTCCTATCCCATGTCCTGACCCATGTCCTGTACCATGTCCTGCCCCATGTCCTGTCACATGTCCTACCTCATGTCCTGCAACATGTCCTACCCTATTTCCTGCCCCATGTCCTTGTGCATGTCCTGCTCCATATCCTTGCCCTATGTCCTGCCCCATGACCTTTATCCTGTCCAATGTCCTGCTCATGTCCTGTCCCACGTCCTGAACCATGTCCTGCCCCCTTTCCTGCCCCATGTCCTGTCCCATGTCCTGCTCCATTATCTGCCCCATAACCTGTCCAATGTCCTGCCCTATTACCTATTCTTTTTCCTGCCCTATGTTTTGCCCCATGTCCTGCTTTATGTCCTGCCCAAAGTCCTGCCCCATGTCCTGCCTCATGTCCTGCACTATGTCCTGTCCCATGTCCTGGCCTTTTTTCTGCCACATGTCCTGTCCAATGTCCTGCCCCATATCCTGCCCCGTGTCATGCCCTATGTGCTGCCCCCTGTCCTGTCCCATGTTTTGCCCAATGTCCTGTAACATGTCCTGCCCTATAGCATGTCTAAGTCCTGCCCCATGTCCTGCCCCATGTCCTGCCCCATGTCCTGCCCCTTGTCCTGTCCCATTTTTTGTAACAAGTTCTGCCTCTTGTCCGTCCCCATGTCCTGTCCAATGTCCTAACCAATGTCCTGCCCCGTGACCTCATGCATGTCCTGCTCCATATCCTTGCACTTTGTCCTGTCCCATGTCCTGCTCATGTCCTGTCCCATATCCTGCCCCATATCTTACCCAGAGTCCTGCCCCATGTCCTGCCCCATGTCCTGCCCCATGTCCTGCCCCATGTCCTGTTTCATCTCCCGCCCTAATTTCTGCCCTATGTCCTGCCCCATGCCCTGCCCCATGTCCTGAACCATGTCCTGCCTCATGTCCTGCCCCATGTTCTGTCCCATGTTATGCCTTTAGTCCTGTCGCATGTCCTGCCCCATTTCCTGTTACATATCCTGCCCGATGTCCTGGCCCAAGCCCTGCCCCATGTCGTGCCTCATCTCCTGTCCCATGACCTGCCCCATGTCCTGTCGCATGTCCTTCCCCATGTCCTGCCCCATGTCCTGCCACATGTGATGTTCTATGTTCTGTGTCATGTCCTGCCCTATAGCATGTCTAAGTCCTGCCCCATGTCCTGCCCCATGTCCTGCCCCATGTCCTGCCCCTTGTCCTGTCCCATTTTTTGTAACAAGTTCTGCCTCTTGTCCGTCCCCATGTCCTGTCCAATGTCCTAACCAATGTCCTGCCCCGTGACCTCATGCATGTCCTGCTCCATATCCTTACTTTTGTATTGCCCCATGACCTTTGTCCTGTCCCATGTCCTGCTCATGTCCTGTCCCATATCCTGCCCCATATCTTACCCAGAGTCCTGCCCCATGTCCTGCCCCATGTCCTGCCCCATGTCCTGCCCCATGTCCTGTTTCATCTCCCGCCCTAATTTCTGCCCTATGTCCTGCCCCATGCCCTGCCCCATGTCCTGAACCATGTCCTGCCTCATGTCCTGCCCCATGTTCTGTCCCATGTTATGCCTTTAGTCCTGTCGCATGTCCTGCCCCATTTCCTGTTACATATCCTGCCCGATGTCCTGGCCCAAGCCCTGCCCCATGTCGTGCCTCATCTCCTGTCCCATGACCTGCCCCATGTCCTGTCGCATGTCCTTCCCCATGTCCTGCCCCATGTCCTGCCACATGTGATGTTCTATGTTCTGTGTCATGTCCTGCCCTATAGCATGTCTAAGTCCTGCCCCATGTCCTGCCCCATGTCCTGCCCCATGTCCTGCCCCTTGTCCTGTCCCATTTTTTGTAACAAGTTCTGCCTCTTGTCCGTCCCCATGTCCTGTCCAATGTCCTAACCAATGTCCTGCCCCGTGACCTCATGCATGTCCTGCTCCATATCCTTACTTTTGTATTGCCCCATGACCTTTGTCCTGTCCCATGTCCTGCTCATGTCCTGTCCCATATCCTGCCCCATATCTTACCCAGAGTCCTGCCCCATGTCCTGCCCCATGTCCTGCCCCATGTCCTGCCCCATGTCCTGTTACATGTCCCGCCCTAATTTCTGCCCTATGTCCTGCCCCATGCCCTGCCCCATGTCCTGAACCATGTCCTGCCTCATGTCCTGCCCCATGTTCTGTCCCATGTTATGCCTTTAGTCCTGTCGCATGTCCTGCCCCATTTCCTGTTACATATCCTGCCCGATGTCCTGGCCCAAGCCCTGCCCCATGTCGTGTCTCATCTCCTGTCCCATGACCTGCCCCATGTCCTGTCGCATGTCCTTCCCCATGTCCTGCCCCATGTCCTGCCACATGTGATGTTCTATGTTCTGTGTCATGTCCTGCCCCATATCGCGCTTTTGTCCTGCCCCATGTCCTGGCCCATGTCCTGCCCCATGTCTTGTCGCATGTCCTGCAACATGTCCTGTCGCATGTAGTGCCCCATGTCCTGCCCCATGTCCTGCCAAATGTCATGAACCATGTCCTGTGCCATGTCTTGCCCAAATTCTTGGCCTATTATCCTGTCCCATGTCCTGCTCATGTCCTTCCTTATGTTCTTTCCCATGTTATAGCCTACGTCCTTCCCCATATCCTGCAACATTTCCTGCCCCTTGTCCTGTCCCATTTTCTGTAACATGTTCTGCCTCATGTCCGTCCCCTTGTCCTGTCCAATGTCCTTTCCTATGTCCTGGCCATGTCCTGCCCATGTCCACCTCTGTCTTGTCCCAAGTCTTGCCCAAAGTCTTGCACCATGTCCTACTCAAAGTCCTGCAACATGTTATGTCCCATGTCCTGTCCCATAACCTGCCCCATGTCCTGCTTAATATCCTTCCCTTATGTCTTGCCCTATTTCCTGCCCTATGTCCATTCCCATGTTATAGCCCATGTCTTTCCCCATGTCATGCATCATGTCCTACCCCTTGTCCTGCACCATGTTCTGTTACATGTTCTGCCTCATGTCCGTCCCCATGTTCTGTCCAATGTCCTGCGTCATGTCCTGCCCATGTCCTGCACCACGTCTTGCCCTAAGTCCTGCCCCATGTCCCGTCGAATGTCCTGCCCCATGTCCTGCCCATGTCCTGTCCCATGTCCTGCCCTATGTCCTGTCGCATGTCCTGCCCCATTTTTTTCCCTATGTCCTATCCCATGTTCTGACCCATGTCTTATCCCATGGCCTGCCCAATGTCCTGCCTATGTCCTGCCCCATGTCTTGCCCCAAGTCCTGCCCCATGTCCTGTCGAATGTTCTGCCCCATTTCCTGCCCTACGTCCTGTCCCATGTCCTGCCCCATTTCCTACCCCATGTCCTGCCCAAAGTCCTGCCCCATGTCCAGACCCACGTCCTGCCCCACAACCTGCCCCGTGTCTTGCCCTTTATCCTACCCCATGTCCTGTGACATGTTCTGCTTCATGACCTGTTACAAGTCCTGTCGCATGTCCTGCCCTTTGTCCTGCCCCATGTCCTGCCCCATGTCCTGTCCAATGTCCCGAACCATGTCCTGCCCCATGTCCTGCCCCATGTCCTGCCCCATGCCCTGCCTCATGTCCTAAACCATGTCCTGCATCATGATCTGCCCCATGTTCTGTCGCATGTCCTGCCCCATGTCCTGTAACATGTCCTGCCAGATGTTCTGCCCCAAGTCCTGCCGCATGTCCTGCCTCATGTCTTATCCCATGTCCTGCCCCATGTCCTGTCGCATGTCCTGCCCCATGTCCTGCCCCATGTCCTGCCTCATTTTATGTACCATGTTCTGTGTCATGTCCTGCCCCATGTCGCGCTTTTGTCCTGCCCCATGTCCTGACCCATGTCTTGTCCCATGTCCTGTCCCATTTCCTGCCCCATGTCCTAACCCATGTTCTGCCCTATGTCCTGCCCCATGTCCTGTCCCATGTTCTGCTCCATTTTCTGCCCCATGTCCTGTTCAATGTCCTGCCCCATTACCTGTCCTTTTTCCTGCCCTGTGTTTTGCCCGCAGACCTGCTTCATGTTTTTCCCAAAGTCCTGCCCCATGTCCTGCATCATGTCCTGCCCCATGTCTTGTCCTATGTCCTTCCCCATGGCCTGCCAGATGTCCTGCCCCAAGTCCTGCCCCATGTCTTGCCTCATGTCTTGTCCTATGGCCTTCCCCATGTCCTGTCGCATGTCCTACCCCATGTCCTGCCCCATGTCCTGCCTCATGTCATGTTCCATGTTCTATGTCATGTCCCGCCCCATTTTCGGCCTATGTCTTGCCCAATGTCCTGCCCCATATCCAGCACCAAGTCCTGCCACATGTCCTGCCCCATGTCCTGCCTCTTTTCCTGTCCCATGTCCTGCCCCATTTCCAGCCCCATGTCCTGCCCCATGTCCTGCTCCATGTAACGCCAAATTCCTGCCCAATGTCCTGCCCATTGTCCTACACCATATCCTACCCCATGTACTGCCATAAGTCCTGTCGCATTTCATGCCCCATGTTCTGCCTCACGTCCGTCCTCATGTCCTGTCCCATGTCTTGGCCCGTATCCTGCCCCACGGCCTGCCTCATGTTGTTACATGTCCTGCGTCATGTCCTGCCCAAGTTATTTCCTATGTCCTGTCCCATGTCCTGCCCCTTGTCCTAACCAATGTCCTGCCTCATGTCCATAGGCATGTCCTGCTCCATATCCTAGCACTATGTCCAGCTCCATGACCTATGTCCTGTCCCATGTCCTGCTCATGTCCTGTCCCATGTCCTGTCCTATGTCCTGCCTAATGTCATGCCCAGAGTCCTGCCCCAAGTCCTGCCCCATGTCCTGCCCCATGTCCTGCCCCATGCTCTGCCTCATGTCCTAAACCATGTCCTGCCTCATGTCCTGCCCCATGTTCTGTCCCATGTCATGCGTTATGTCCTGTCGCATGTTTTGCCCCATATCCTGTAACATGTCCTGCCCCATGTCCTGACCCATGTCCTGTCCCTTGTCCTGTGCCATTTTCTGCCCCATGTCCTGCACCATGTTCTGCCCCTTGTCCTGTCCCATGTCCTGCCCCATGTCCTGTCACATGTCTTGCGCCATTTCCTGCCCTCTGTCCTGCCACATGTCCTGTCTCATGTCCTGCCCCATGTCCTGTCGCATGTCCTGCCCCATGTCCTGCAGCATTTCCTGTCACATGTCTTGCGCCGTGTCCTGCCCCCTGTCCTGCCACATGTCAAGTTCCATGTCCTTTGCCATGTCCTGCCCTATGTCAGGCTATTGACCTGCCCCATGTCCTGTCCCATGTTCTGCTCCATTTTCTGCCCCATGTCCTGATCAATGTCTTGTCCCATGTCCTGTCCCGTTACATGCCCCATGTCCTGCCCCATGTCCTGCCCCATGTCCTGCCCCATTTCCTGCCCCATGTCCTGCCCCATGTCTTATCCCA
This sequence comes from Protonemura montana, assembly GCA_947568835.1. Classification (NCBI taxonomy): domain Eukaryota; kingdom Metazoa; phylum Arthropoda; class Insecta; order Plecoptera; family Nemouridae; genus Protonemura; species Protonemura montana. Next base: position 21,193,234 of record OX387604.1, on the reverse strand, counting down.
TGTTCTGCTCCATTTTCTGCCCCATGTCCTGTTCAATGTTCTGCCCCATTACCTGCCCTATTTCTGCCCTGTGTTTGACCCCATGTCCTGCATCATTTCCTGCACCATGTCCTGTCCTATATCCCGCCTCATTTTCTGCCGCATGTCTTGCCCAATGTCCTGCCCCATAACCAGCCCCAAGTCCTGCCCCATGTCCTGCCCCAAGTCCTGCCTCATGTCCTGCCCCATTTCCAGCCTTATGTCCTGCCCCATGTCCTGCTCCATGTAACGCCAAATTTCTGCCCAATGTCCTGCCCCGTGTTCTTCACCATATCCTACCCCATGTCCTGCCACAAGTCCTGTCGCATTTCATGCCCCATTTTCTGCCTCATGTCCGTCCTCATGTCCTGTCCCATGTCTTGGCCAGTATCCTGCCCCACGGCCTGCCTCATGTTGTTCCATGTCCTGCTCATGTCCTGTCCCATGTCCTGTCCTATGTCCTGCCCTATGTCTTGCCCAGAGTCCTGCCCCATGTCCTGCCCCGTGTCCTGCCCCATGTCCTAACCTATGTTCTGCCCCATGTCCTTATGCATGTCCTGCTCCATATCCTTGCCCTATGTCCTGCCCCATGACCTATGTCCTGACCCATGTCCTGCTTATGTCCTGTCCCATGTCCTGAACCATGTCCTGCCAAATGTCCTAACCCATGTCCTGTCCCATGTTCTGCTCCATTTACTGCCCCATGTCCTGTCCAATGTCCTGCCCCATTACCTGCCCTATTTCCCACCCTTTGTTTTGCCCCATGTCCTGCTTTATGTCTTGCCCAAAGTCCTGCCCTATGTCCTGCCTCATGTCCTGCACCATGTCCTCTCCCAAGTCCCGGACTATTTTTTGCCCCATGTCCTATCCCATGTCCTGTCACATTTTCTGCCCCATGTCCAGCCCTTTGTCCCGTTGCATGTCCTGCCCCATTTTTTGCCCCCTGTCCTGCCACATGTCATGTTTCATGTCCTTTGCCCAATGTCCTGCCACATGTCCTAACACACGTCCTGCCCAATGTCCTAACCCCTGTCCTGTCCCATGTCATGCTCATGTCCTTCCCCAAGTACTTCACCATGTTATGGCCGATGTCCTGCCCCACGGCCTGCCTCATGTTCTGTCCCATGTCCTGTGTCATGCCCTGCCCATGTCCTGCCCCATGTCTTGCCCCAAGTCCCGCCCCATGTCCCGTCGCATGTCCTGCGCCATGTCATGCCCAATGTCCTGTCCTATGTACTGCCCCTTGTCCTGGCCCATGTCCCTCCCAATGTCCTGTCGCATGTCCTGCCCCATTTTCTGCCCCATGTCCTATCCCATGTCCTGACCCATGTCCTGTCCCATGTCCTGCCCCATGCCCTGTCACATGTCCTACCTCATGTCCTGCAACATGTCCTACCTCATTTCCAGCCCCATGTCCTTGTGCATGTCCTGCTCCATATCCTTGCCCTATGTCCTGCCCCATGACCTATATCCTGTCCCATGTCCTGCTCATGTCCTGTCCCACGTCCTGAACCATGTCTTGCCCCATGTCCTGCCCCATGTCCTGTCCCATGTTCTGCTCCATTTTCTGCCCCATGTCCTGTCCAATGTCCTGCCCCATTACCTATTTTTTTTCCTGCCCTATGTTTTGCCCCATGTCCTGCTTCATGTCCTGCCCAAAGTCCTGCCCCATGTCCTGCCTCATGTCCTGCACTATGTCCTGTCCCATGTCCTGGCCTATTTTCTGCCACATGTCCTGTCCAATGTCCTGCCCCATATCCTGCCCCGTGTCATGCCCCATGTGCTGCCCCCTGTCCTGTCCCATGTTTTGCCCAATGTCCTGTAACATGTCCTGCCCTATAGCATGTCTAAGTCCTGCCCCATGTCCTGCCCCATGTCCTGCCCCATGTCCTGCCCCATGTCCTGCACCTTGTCCTGTCCCATTTTCTGTAACAAGTTCTGCCTCATGTCCGTCCCCATGTCCTGTCCAATGTCCTAACCAATGTCCTGCCCCGTGACCTCATGCATGTCCTGCTCTATATCCTTGCACTTTGTCCTGCCCCATGAACTTTGTCCTGTCCCATGTCCTGCTCATGTCCTGTCCCATATCCTGCCCCATATCTTACCCAGAGTCCTGCCCCATGTCCTGCCCCATGTCCTGCCCCGTGTCCTGCCCCATGTCCTGAAACATGTCCCGTCCTAATTTCTGCCCTATGTCCTGCCCTATGCCTTGTCCCATGTCCTGAACCATGTCCTGCCTCATGTCCTGCCCCATGTTCTGTCCCATGTCATGCCTTATGTCCTGTCGCATGTCCTGCCCCATGTCCTGTAACATGTTCTTCCAGATGTCCTGCCCCAAGTCCTGCCGCATGTCCTGCCTCATGTCTTATCCCATGTCCTGCCCCATGTCCTGTCGCATTTCCTACCCCATGTCCTGCCCCATGTCCTGCCATATTTCATGTACCATGTTCTGTGTCATGTCCTGCCCCATGTCGCGCTTTTGTCCTGCCCCATGTCCTGACCCATGTCTTGTCCCATGTCCTGTCCCATTTCCTGCCCCATGTCCTGCCCCATGTCCTGCCTCATGTCCTGTCCAATGTCCTGCCCCATGTCCTGCCCCATGGCCTGGACCATGTCCTGCCCCATGCCCTGCCTCATGTCCTGAACCATGTCCTGCATCATGTCCTGCCCCATGTCATGCCTTATGTCCTGTCGCATGTCCTGCCCCATGTCCTGTAACATGTCCTGCCAGATATCCTGCCCCATGTCACGCTTTTGTCCTGTCCCATGTCCTGACCCATGTCCTGTCCCATGTCCTTTCCCATGTTCTGACCCATGTCTTATCCCATGGCCTGCCCAATGTCCTGCCCCATGTCCTGCCCCATGTCTTGCCCCAAGCCCTGCCCCATGTCCTGTCGAATGTTCTGCCCCATGTCCTGCCCTATGTCCGGTCCCATGTCCTGCCCTTAGTCCTGCTCCATGTCCTGTGCCATGTCCTGCCCTATATCCTGTCCCATGTCCTGCCCCATGTCCTGCCCTATGTCCTGTCCTATGTCCTATCCTATGTCCTGCACCACGTTCTGCCTCATGTCATGCCCCATGTCCTTTGTCCTACTCGATGTCCTGCCCCATGTCCAGACCCATGACCTACCCCATGTCCTGCCCCATGTCCTACTCAATTTCCTGCCCTATGTCCTGTTCCATGTCCTGCCCCATGTCCTAACCAATGTCCTAACCCATGACCTCATGCATGTCCTGCTCAATATCCTTGCACTTTGTCCTGCCCCATGACCTTTGTCCTGTCCCATGTCCTACTCATGTCCTGTCCCAAGCCCTGCCCCATGTATAACCCAGAGTCCTGCCCCATGTCCTGCCCCATGTCCTGCCTCATGTCCTGCCCCATGTCCTGCCTCATGTCCTGTCACATGTCTTGCCCCATGTCCTGCCCCATGTCCTGCCACATGTGATGAACCGTGTTCTGTGTCATGTCCTGCCCCATGTCACGCTTTTGTCCTGTCCCATTTCCTGACCCATGTCCTGTCCCATGTCCTGTCCCAATTCTGGCCTATGTTTTGCCCCACGTCCTGCAACATGTCCTGTCACATGTCTTGCGCCATGTCCTGCCCCCTGTCCTGCCACATGTCCTGAACCATGTCCTGCCTCATGTCCTGCCCCATGTTCTGTCCCATGTCATGCCTTATGTCCTGTCCCATGTCCTGTACCATGTCCTTCCTCATGTCCTGCCCCATGTCCTGTCCCATGTTCTGCTCCATTTTCTGCCCCATGTCCTGTCCAATGTCCTGCCCCATTACCTGCCCTATTTCCTGCCGTATGTTTTGCCCCATGTCCTGCTTTATGTCTTGCCCTATGTCCTGTCCCATGTCCTGCCCCATGTCCTAACCAATGTCCTGCCTCATGTCCTTATGCATGTCCTGCTCCATATCCTTGCACTATGTCCTGCTCCATGACCTATGTCCTGTCCTATCTCCTGCTCATGTCCTGCCCCATGTCCCGTCGCATGTCATGCCTCATGTCCTACCCAATGTTCTGCCCCATGTCCTGCCCCATGTCCTGTCCCATGTCCTGATCCATGTCCAGACCCATGTCTTTACCCATGTCCTGCCCCACGTCCTTCCCCATTTCCAGCCCTATGTCCTGTCCCATGTCCTGGCTTATGTCCTAACCAATTTCCTGCCTCATTTCCATATGCATGTCCTGCTCCATATCCTTGCACTATGTCCTGCTCCATGACCTATGTCCTGTCCCAAGTCCTGCTCATGTCCTGTCCCATGTCCTGTCCCATGTCCTGCCCCATGTCTTGCCCAGGGTCCTGCCCCATGTCCTGGCCTATGTCCTGCCCCATGTCCTGCCCCATGCTCTGCCTCATGTCCTGAACCATGTCCTGCCTCATGTCCTCTACCATGTTCTGTCCCATGTCATGCCTTATGTCCTGTTGCATGTCCTGCCCTATGTCCTGTCACATGTCTTGCTCCATGTCATGCCCCCTGTCCTGCCACATGTCCTTTCTTATGTCCTGCCCCATGTCCTGTCGCATGTCCTGCCCCATGTCCTGCCCCATGTCCTGCCACATGTGATGAACCGTGTTCTGTGTCATGTCCTGCCCCATGTCACGCTTTTGTCCTGTCCCAAGTCCTGACCCATGTCCTGTCCTATGTCCTGTCCCATTTCTGCCCCATGTTTTGTCCCATGTCCTGTATCATGTCCTGTCACATGTCTTGCGCCATGTCCTGCCCCCTGTCCTGCCACATGTCATGAACCATGTCCTTTGCTATGTCCTGCCCTATGTCAGGCTATTAACCTGCCCCATGTCCTGTCCTATGTCCTGCCCCATGTCCTGCCCCATGTCCTGTCCCATGTTCTGCTCCATTTTCTGCCCCATGTCCTGATCAATATCCTGCCCCATCACCTGCCATATTTCCGGCCCTATGTTTTGCTCCATGTCCTGCTTTATGTTTTGCCCAAAGTCCTGCCCCATGTCCTGCTTTATGTCCAGCACCATGTCCTGTGTGATGTCCTGCCCATGGCCGGCCCCATGTCTTCCCCCAAGACCTGCCTCATGTCCTGACCCATGACCCGCTTATGTCCTGTCCCATGTCCTGTCCCATGTCCTGTACCATGTCCTGTAACATGTCCCGCCCTAATTTCTGCCCTATGTCCTGCCCCATGCCCTGCCCCATGTCCTGAACCATGTCCTGCCCCATGTTTTGCACCATGTCCTGCCCCATGTCCTGACCCATGTCCAGACCCATGTCTTTACTCATGTCCTGCCCCATGTCCTACCCCATTTCCAGCCCTATGTCCTGTCCCATGTCCTGCCCCATGTCCTAACCAATGTCCTGCCTCATGTCCTTATGCATGTCCTGCTCCATATCCTTGCACTATGTCCTGCTCCCACTATGTCCTCTATGACCTATGTACTGTCCCATGTCCTGCTCATGTCCTGTCCCATGTCCTGTCCCATGTCCTGCCACATGTCTTGCCCAGGGTCCTGCCCCATGTCCTACCCCATGTCCTGCCCCATGTCCTGCCCCATGCTCTGCCTCATGTCCTGAACCATGTCCTGCCTCATGTCCTGTACCATGTTCTGTCCCATGTCATGCCTTCTGTCCTGTTGCATGTCCTGCCCCATGTCCTGTCACATGTCTTGCTCCATGTCCTGCCCCCTGTCCTGCCACATGTCCTGTCCCATGTCCTGCCCCATGTCCTGTTGCATGTCCTGCCCCATGTCCTGCCCCATGTCCTGCCACACGTGATGAACCGTGTTCTGTGTCACGTCCTGCCCCATGTCACGCTTTTGTCCTGTCCCATGTCCTGACCCATGTCCTGTCCCATGTCCTGTCCCATCTCGCCCCAAGTTTTGACCCATGTCCTGCAACATGTCCTGTCACATGTCTTGCGCCATGTCCAGCCCCCTGTCCTGCCACTTGTCATAAACCATGTCCTTTGCCATGTCCTGCCCTACGTCAGGCTATTGACCTGCCCCATGTCCTGCCCCATGTCCTTCCCCATGTCCTGCCCCATGTCCTGTCCCAAGTTCTGCTCCATTTTCTGCCCCATGTCCTGATCAATGTCCTGCCCCATCACCTGCCATATTTCCTGCCCTATGTTTTGCTCCATGTCCTGCTTCATGTTTTGCCCAAAGTCCTGCCCCATGTCCTGCCTCATGTCCTGCACCATGTCCTGTGTGATGTCCTGCCCATTTCCGAACCCATGTCTTCCCCCAAGACCTGCCTCATGTCCCGTCGCATGTCCTGCCCCATATCCTGCCCTATGTGCTGTCCTATATCCTGCCCTATTTTCTGCCCCATGTCCTGCCTAATTTACTGCCCCGTGTCCTGCCCCATGTCCTGGCCCATGTCCTGCTCTATGTCATGTCGCATGTCCTGCCCCATTTTCTGCCCCATGTCCTTTCCCATGTCTTGACACATGTCCTGTCCCATGTCCTGCCCCATGATCTGTCCCATGTTCTACCTCATGTCCTGCAACATGTCCTACCCCATTTCCTGCCCTATGTCCTGTCCCATTACCTGCCCTATGTACTAACCTATGTCCTGCCCCATGTCCTTATGCATGTCCTGCTCCATATCCTTGCACTTTGTCCTGCCCCATGACCTTTGTCCAGTCCCATGTCCTGCTCATGTCCTGTCCCATGTCCTGCCCCATGTCTTACCCAGAGTCCTGCCCCATGTCCTGCCCCATGTCCTGTCGCATGTCGTGCGCTATTTCCTGCCCCCTGTTTTGCCACATGTCATGTTCCATGTCTTTTGCCATGTCCTGCCCTATGTCGTGCTAATGACCTGCCCCATGTCCTGCCCCATATTCTGCCCCATGTCCTGCCCCATGTCCTGTCCCATTTTCTGCTCGATTTTCTGCCCATGTCCTGTTCAATGTCCTGCCCCATTACCTGCCCTATTTCCTGCCCTATGTTTTGCCCCATTTCCTGCTTTATGACTTGCCTAAAGTCCTGCCCTATGTTCAGCCTTATGTCCTGTCCTATGTCCTGCCCCTTTTTCTGCCCCATGTTTAGCCCTATGTCCTGTTGCATGTCCCGCCCCATTTTTTGCCCCAAGTCCTATCCTATGACCTGACCCATGTCCTGTCCCGTGTCCTGCCCCATGTCCTGTCCCATGTCCTGCCCCACGGCCTGCCTCATGTTCTGTCCCATGTCTTGCATCATGTCCTGCCTATGTCTTGCCCCATGTCTTGCCCCAAGTCCTGCCCCATGTCCCGTCGAATGTCCTGCCCCATGTCCTGCCCCATTTTCTGCCACATGTCCTATCCCATGTCCTGACCCATGTCCTATCCCATGGCCTTCCCAATGTCCTGCCTCATGTCCTGACCCACGTCTTGCCCCACAACCTGCCCCGTGTCCTGCCCGATATCCTACGCAATGTCCTGTGACATGTTCTGCTTCATGACCTGTCCCATGTTCCGCTTATGTCTTGCCCCATGTCCTGTTACAAGTCCTGTCGCATGTCCTTCCCCATGTCCTGCCCCATATCCATCCCCATGTCCTGTCCTATGTACTGCCCTAAGTCCTGCCCCATGTCCTGTGCCATGTCCTGCCCTATGTCCTGTCCCATGTCCTACCCCATGTCCTGCCCCATGTCGTAACCAATGTCCTGCCTTATGACCTCATGCATGTCCTGCTCCATATCCTTGCACTTTGTCCTGCCCCATGACCTTTGTCCTGTCCCACGTCCTGCTCATATCCTGTCCCATGCTCTGCCCCATGTCTTACCCAGAGTCCTGCCCCATGTCCTGCCCCATGTCCTGCCCCATGTCCTACCCCATGTCCTGTAACATGTCCCGCCCTAATTTCTGCCCTATGTCCTGCCCTATGCCCTGCTCCATGTCCTGCCTCATGTCCTGCCCCTTGTTCTGTCCCATGTCATGCCTTATGTCCTGTAACATATCCTCCCCGATGTCCTGGCCCAAGCCCTGCCCCATGTCGTGCCTCATGTCCTGTCACCTTTCCTGCCCCATGTCCTATCGCATGTCCTGCCCCATGTCCTGCCCCATGTCCTGCCGCATGTGATGTTCCATGTTCTGTGTCATGTCCTGCCCCATGTCGCGCTTTTGTCCTGCCCCATGTCCTGACCCATGTCCTGTCCCATGTCCTGTCCCATTTCTGCCCCATGTCCTGGCCCATGTTCTGCCCCATGTTATGTCGCATGTCCTGCCCTATGTCCTGTCGCATGTCCTGCCCCATGTCCTGCCCCATGTCCTGCCAAATGTCATGTACCATGTCCTGTGCCATGTCTTGCCCAAAGTCTTTGCCCATTATCCTGTCCCATGTCCTGCTCATGTCCTTCCCTATGGCTTTCTCATGTTATAGCCCACGTCCTTCCCCATGTCCTGCATCATGTCCTGCCCCTTGTCCTTTCCCATTTTCTGTAACATGTTCTGCCTCATGTCCGTCCCCATGTCCTGTCCAATGTCCTGTTCTATATCCTGGCCATGTCCAGCCCATGTCCACCTCTGTCTTGTCCCAAGTCTTGTGCCAAGTCTTTCCCCCATGTTCTGCCCCATGTCTTGCCCAAAGTCTTGCCCCATGTCCTACTCCATGTTCTGCAACATGTTATGTCCCATGTCCTGTCCCATAACCTGCCCCATGTCCTGCTCAATATCCTTCCCCTAATGTCCTGCCCCATTTCCTGCCCTATGTCCTTTCCCATGATATAGCCCATGTCATTCCCCATGTCATGCATCATGTCCTACCCCTTTTCCTGCACCATGTTCTGTTACATGTTCTGCCTCATGTCCGTCCCCATGTTCTGTCCCATGTCCTGGCCCATATCCTGCCCGATGGCCTGCCTCATGTTCTGTCCCATGTCCTGCGTCATGTCCTGCCCATGTCCTGCCCCATGTCTTGCCCCAAGTCCTGCCCCATGTCCCGTCGAATGTCCTGCCCCATGTCCTGCCCCATGTCCTGCCCCATGTCCTGTCCAATGTCCTGCCCCATGTCCTGCCCCATGTCCTGCCCCATGTCCTGCCCCATGCCCTGCCTCATATCCTGAACCATGTCCTGCATCATGTCCTGCCCCATGTTCTGTCCCATGTCATGCCTTATGTCCTGTCGCATGTCCTGCCCCATGACCTGTAACATGTCCTGCCCTATGTCCTGCCTCATGTCATGTACCATGTTCTGTGTCATGTCCTGCCCCATGTCGCGCTTTTGTCCTGCCCCATGTCCTGACCCATGTCTTGTCCCGTGTCCTGTCCCCTTTCCTGCCCCATGTCCTGCCCCATGTCCTGCCCCATGTCCTTTTCCATGTCCTGCCCCATGTCTTGTCACATGTCTTGCGCCATGTCCTGCCCCCTGTCCTGCTACATGTCATGTGCCATGTCCTTTGCCATGTCCTGCTCTATGTCGGGCTATTGGCCTTCCCCTATGTCTTGCCCCATGTCCTGCCCCATGTCCTGCCCCATGTCCTGCCCCATGTCCTGTCCCATGTTCTGGTCCATTTTCTGCTACATGTCCTGTTCAATGTTCTGCCCCATTACCTGCCCTTTTTTCTGCCCTATGTTTTGCCCCATGACTTGCTGCATGTTTTGCCCAAAGTCCTGCCCGATGTCCTGCCTCATGTCCTGCACCATGTCCTGTCCTATGTCCCGCCCCATTTTCTGCTCCATGTCCTGCCCAATGTCCTGCCCCATGTCCTGCCCCAAGTCCTGCCCCATGTCCTGTCCCATGTCCTGCCTCATGTCCTTTCCCATGTCCTGCCCCATGTCCTGTCCCATAACCTGCCCCATGTCCTGCCCAATATCCTGCCCCATGACCTGCCCTATTTCCTGCCCCATGTCCTGTCCCATAAATCTGCCCCATGTCCTTTCCCATGTCATGCCCTTTGTCATGCCCAATGTCCTGACACACGTCCTGCCCAATGTCCTGCCGCCTGTCCCCTCCCATGTCCTGCCCCATGTCCTGTCGCATGTCCTGCCCCATATCCCGTGCCATGTCCTGCTCATGTCCTTCCCCATGTACTTTCCCATGTTATGGCCCATGTCCTGCCCAACGGCCTGCCTCATGTTCTGTCCCATGTCCTGCGTCATGTCCTGCCCATGTTCTGCCCCATGTCTTGTCGCATGTCCTGCCCCATATACCGTGTCATGTCCTGCTCATGTCCTTCCCCATTTACTTTTTCATGTTATGGCCCATGTCCTGCCCCACGGCCTGCCTCATGTTCTGCCTCATGTCCTGAACCATGTCCTGCCTCATATCCTGTACCATGTTCTGTCCCATGTCATGCCTTATGTCCTGTTGCATGTCCTGCCCTATGTCCTGTCACATGTCTTGCTCCATGTCATGCCCCCTGTCCTGCCACATGTCCTTTCTTATGTCCTGCCCCATGTCCTGTCGCATGTCCTGCCCCATGTCCTGCCCCATGTCCTGCCACATGTGATGAACCGTGTTCTGTGTCATGTCCTGCCCCATGTCACGCTTTTGTCCTGTCCCATGTCCTGACCCATGTCCTGTCCTATGTCCTGTCCCATTTCTGCCCCATGTTTTGCCCCATGTCCTGTATCATGTCCTGTCACATGTCTTGCGCCATGTCCTGCCCCCTGTCCTGCCACATGTCATGAACCATGTCCTTTGCCATGTCCTGCCCTATGTCAGGCTATTAACCTGCCCCATGTCCTGTCCTATGTCCTGCCCCATGTCCTGCCCCATGTCCTGTCCCATGTTCTGCTCCATTTTCTGCCCCATGTCCTGATCAATATCCTGCCCCATCACCTGCCATATTTCCGGCCCTATGTTTTGCTCCATGTCCTGCTTTATGTTTTGCCCAAAGTCCTGCCCCATGTCCTGCTTTATGTCCAGCACCATGTCCTGTGTGATGTCCTGCCCATGGCCGGCCCCATGTCTTCCCCCAAGACCTGCCTCATGTCCTGACCCATGACCTGCTTATGTCCTGTCCCATGTCCTGTCCCATGTCCTGTACCATGTCCTGTAACATGTCCCGCCCTAATTTCTGCCCTATGTCCTGCCCCATGCCCTGCCCCATGTCCTGAACCATGTCCTGCCCCATGTTTTGCCCCATGTCCTGCCCCATGTCCTGACCCATGTCCAGACCCATGTCTTTACTCATGTCCTGCTCCATGTCCTACCCCATTTCCAGCCCTATGTCCTGTCCCATGTCCTGCCCCATGTCCTAACCAATGTCCTGCCTCATGTCCTTATGCATGTCCTGCTCCATATCCTTGCACTATGTCCTGCTCCCACTATGTCCTCTATGACCTATGTACTGTCCCATGTCCTGCTCATGTCCTGTCCCATGTCCTGTCCCATGTCCTGCCCCATGTCTTGCCCAGGGTCCTGCCCCATGTCCTACCCCATGTCCTGCCCCATGTCCTGCTCCATGCTCTGCCTCATGTCCTGAACCATGTCCTGCCTCATGTCCTGTACCATGTTCTGTCCCATGTCATGCCTTCTGTCCTGTTGCATGTCCTGCCCCATGTCCTGTCACATGTCTTGCTCCATGTCCTGCCCCCTGTCCTGCCACATGTCCTGTCCCATGTCCTGCCCCATGTCCTGTTGCATGTCCTGCCCCATGTCCTGCCCCATGTCCTGCCACACGTGATGAACCGTGTTCTGTGTCACGTCCTGCCCCATGTCACGCTTTTGTCCTGTCCCATGTCCTGACCCATGTCCTGTCCCATCTCGCCCCAAGTTTTGACCCATGTCCTGCAACATGTCCTGTCACATGTCTTGCGCCATGTCCAGCCCCCTGTCCTGCCACTTGTCATAAACCATGTCCTTTGCCATGTCCTGCCCTATGTCAGGCTATTGACCTGCCCCATGTCCTGCCCCATGTCCTTCCCCATGTCCTGCCCCATGTCCTGTCCCAAGTTCTGCTCCATTTTCTGCCCCATGTCCTGATCAATGTCCTGCCCCATCACCTGCCATATTTCCTGCCCTATGTTTTGCTCCATGTCCTGCTTCATGTTTTGCCCAAAGTCCTGCCCCATGTCCTGCCTCATGTCCTGCACCATGTCCTGTGTGATGTCCTGCCCATTTCCGGCCCCATGTCTTCCTCCAAGACCTGCCTCATGTCCCGTCGCATGTCCTGCCCCATATCCTGCCCTATGTGCTGTCCTATATCCTGCCCTATTTTCTGCCCCATGTCCTGCCTAATTTACTGCCCCGTGTCCTGCCCCATGTTCTGGCCCATGTCCTGCTCTATGTCATGTCGCATGTCCTGCCCCATTTTCTGCCCCATGTCCTTTCCCATGTCTTGACACATGTCCTGTCCCATGTCCTGCCCCATGTTCTGTCCCATGTCCTACCTCATGTCCTGCAACATGTCCTACCCCATTTCCTGCCCTATGTCCTGTCCCATTACCTGCCCTATGTACTAACCTATGTCCTGCCCCATGTCCTTATGCATGTCCTGCTCCATATCCTTGCACTTTGTCCTGCCCCATGACCTTTGTCCAGTCCCATGTCCTGCTCATGTCCTGTCCCATGTCCTGCCCCATGTCTTACCCAGAGTCCTGCCCCATGTCCTGCCCCATGTCCTGTCGCATGTCGTGCGCTATTTCCTGCCCCCTGTTTTGCCACATGTCATGTTCCATGTCTTTTGCCATGTCCTGCCCTATGTCGTGCTAATGACCTGCCCCATGTCCTGCCCCATATTCTGCCCCATGTCCTGCCCCATGTCCTGTCCCATTTTCTGCTCGATTTTCTGCCCATGTCCTGTTCAATGTCCTGCCCCATTACCTGCCCTGTTTCCTGCCCTATGTTTTGCCCCATTTCCTGCTTTATGACTTGCCTAAAGTCCTGCCCTATGTTCAGCCTTATGTCCTGTCCTATGTCCTGCCCCTTTTTCTGCCCCATGTTTAGCCCTATGTCCTGTTGCATGTCCCGCCCCATTTTTTGCCCCAAGTCCTATCCTATGACCTGACCCATGTCCTGTCCCGTGTCCTGCCCCATGTCCTGTCCCGTGTCCTGCCCCACGGCCTGCCTCATGTTCTGTCCCATGTCTTGCATCATGTCCTGCCTATGTCTTGCCCCATGTCTTGCCCCAAGTCCTGCCCCATGTCCCGTCGCATGTCCTGCCCCATATCCCGTGCCATGTCCTGTCCCATGTCCTGCCCCATGTCTTACCCAGAGTCCTGCCCCATGTCCTGCCCCATGTCCTGTCGCATGTCGTGCGCTATTTCCTGCCCCCTGTTTTGCCACATGTCATGTTCCATGTCTTTTGCCATGTCCTGCCCTATGTCGTGCTAATGACCTGCCCCATGTCCTGCCCCATATTCTGCCCCATGTCCTGCCCCATGTCCTGTCCCATTTTCTGCTCGATTTTCTGCCCATGTTCTGTTCAATGTCCTGCCCCATTACCTGCCCTATGTTTTGCCCCATTTCCTGCTTTATGACTTGCCTAAAGTCCTGCCCCATGTTTAGCCCTATGTCCTGTTGCATGTCCCGCCCCATTTTTTGCCCCAAGTCCTATCCTATGACCTGACCCATGTCCTGTCCCGTGTCCTGCCCAATGTCCTGTCCCATGTCCTGCCCCACGGCCTGCCTCATGTTCTGTCCCATGTCTTGCATCATGTCCTGCCTATGTCTTGCCCCATGTCTTGCCCCAAGTCCTGCCCCATGTCCCGTCGAATGTCCTGCCCCATGTCCTGCCCCATTTTCTGCCACATGTCCTATCCCATGTCCTGACCCATGTCCTATCCCATGGCCTTCCCAATGTCCTGCCCCATGTCCTGACCCACGTCTTGCCCCACAACCTGCCCCGTGTCCTGCCCGATATCCTACGCAATGTCCTGTGACATGTTCTGCTTCATGACCTGTCCCATGTTCCGTCGCATGTCCTGCCCCATATCCTGCACTATGTCCTTTCCCATGTCCTGCCCCATTTTCTGCCCCATGTCCTGCCCAATGTCCAGCCCCATGTCCTGCCCCGTGTCCTGTCCTATGTCCTGCCCTATGTCCTGTCGCATGTCCAGCCCTGTTTTCTGCCCCATGTCCTGTCCTATGTCCTGTCCCATGTCCTGCACCACATTCTGCCCCATGTCATGCCCCATGTCCTTTGTCCTGTCCGATGTCCTGCCCCATGTCCTACCCCATTTCCTGCCCTATGTCCTGTCCCATGTTGGGTTCGAATCCTCTCCGCTCCGCTTTTTGTTCTTCAGAAAATAGCAACAGGAATTTGTTCCGAGTCAGAATGCATCACCTGTTTGATAACAAATCAACATGATTCGTTCACGTAGCACAGTGGGATGGGCGAGTAATTTTATGTTTGGGGTCTGCAGTTCGCTTCCCGACGCCTACCCATTTTGTCTGTCCTAGTCCCTGTCCTAGTTCCTCCACCTAGAACATAGTTGAAGTGAAGGGTTGGGGGGAAACGATTCAAAGTATAGCTATAAGTTTTTTTTTTACTAAGTCCAAAAATGAAGGTTTAGATACGACTCCTACACAATTGTTAACATCAGGGCAGCGTGGCTCAATGGTAACGTGCTAGGTTCTTAGCTGGGACAGAATTGCTATTCCTGGGTTCGAATCAAGCCAAAATCTCAGTTTTGGACGCGGCTAGGGACTTTTTTTTTTTTTTTCGGATAGGGAATGTTTTTGGATAGGAAAAGTGGTAAGAATTTTTTGCAATACAAAGAAAAGTTTAAGCAAAATTTTGTTTTTATTATTAGTCATGGGAGTACATTTCATTATCACAAGCAGCAGCAAAGATGCATTAAAAAAAAATTATTTTAAGTAAGGTTTTTGAATGCTAAGTGAAGAACAACTAATTTTCCCAAAGTTTTGCAATTTATGTCTGTTACTTTATCAAAGATGAAAGCAGTCCTGACATTTCTCTGATGACAAAAAACTACAAAAATACAAACAATAACTTTTACATGTATAATTATTAATTACCCTAACAATTACTGTTGGTAAACGTTGGGAAAATGAGTTGTTCTTTGTTTAGCATTCAAAGACCCAGTTGAAAAGAGTTTTCTCAAAACCGGTGCGAAAGTTCTTGTCCGAATCCAAGCCACCATCCAACACCAACAACAATCTCAAGTTCAAGTTCAAAGCAGAACACAAAACAGATTTCAGACCGCCCTGGAAGCTATTGGGTAGCTACGTCCAATAAACAAAATCAAAATAAGTTTTACATTCCAGTTGACCGATGCTTTCGATTGGAGGAAGCTAAAGAACAGCTGATAGTTTCCTGAGATATCTGTCCCAGTGACCTTTTGCTTCTCATCCCGCAGATGTTTAATTCCTAACAATGCTTACATTTTCGTCATGAAACTTTCAGATAAGTTTAATCAGTATTTTGGTGATATCTCATTAAATTTTCATTAAGAAAAAATGCTGGGTAAATTGTTTTTCTTTCAATTTAGGATATGTTTGTACATTAAAAGTATTTTTTTACATTTTCATCTATTTTTCAATTTCACCTCGCTGAAATTTTCTCGGCTTTCTATTGGTTATTTTATTTTTTCGTTATCTTGAACGAGTCGTGAGCTAGAAGCCCAAACGTGGCGGAAGGCGTATCAAAACCCCGAATAATGCTAAAGTTTGGACTGCTACTGCGCATGAACGGTGCGGGACAACAGTTTGAAAATGTTTGTATTATTCTGTCCTAAGCCTGCTCTATGCGTAAGCAAAGTTTCATTTCTTATAAAAGTTGGTCAGGTTTAGAGCTGTGTTGATTTTGTGTGGACTAACACACAGCGATAATTTTTTAATTGTTATCTCAAAATTCCCTCGCTGTCCTGCCCTGAACTTTCAGAAAATGGAGTTTATACATAAAGCTATCAAATAGATTTTTTTCAAGAAAATTAACATACCGCTTTGAACGATAATAGGGGTAGCAAAAATAAAAAAAGGGGAAGAGGGTATTTTTATTTTTCTTAATAATCGAAATTTATATTTCATGAAACAAAGTTTTGACCGAACGGTTTGGCGTGTTGGAAACACCGGTTCCACTGATTCAATACCTGACTCCACTGAGCTGAGTCAGGTATTGAATGGGTGACCATTATACACATGACCAGTTCTGTTTGGGAGAGAGGTTGGAGGGATGAAAGTTAGTACAGCAACTTCATTCGCCTTGCTTATCAACCTCTCGACAGCATGGATTTGTGGAGGAATCCTGCTGTTCGAGTTGTACCGTCCTTCGAAAGGGACGTGAAGCCGGTGGTCCCCTTGGTGCTCTTCGACAGGAGTAGGCTACTTGCCGGCACCGGGTTTCCCCTCCTCCCTTCTAGGCTTGGTTAGGTTCATCATCATCCACTCATTCACCGACGCCATTAGACCAGTGCCGCAGGGCCAGTTGTCAAAACAGTGCGTCGTTCAAAACCACAAATAATAATAATAACAAAGTTATAATACTTTACAAATCATTTTTTTCCATAAATCTATCGTTACTACAGCCGACGCTATTTGAGAAAGAAAAGCGGCGCGTGCACCCCAAAATTCAGCGCTGTCTTGCCATTTGCTGGCCGTACCGGCCAAACCATTTGACTCAGAGGCAAACAAAAAAACATGTCAACAATAGAAATAATGTGGTCACCATCGTACCAAGTTTGGTCGAATACTGAGAGGGACGAATTTTTGGTCAGTTGATTTGACTTGGAATGACCCTATTGTAGGTTGACGTTTTTTTTTCAGTTCGGGACTCTATCTGTTTCAACTGAGGTTTAATAAGCTCAACTAAAGGTTCAAGTAGAATGAGAACCATGCTGAAACAGGGCTTGCAAATGAATAATTACGGGTACTGGTGATTGCTGACTCCAAACAGGTTTGCTTCCCACATATCCAGGCTCGGCTTCCCAATGATGCCCCTGGTGTTCCTGGTTCTCGTGAACACTACGCTGGGTCAGGTATTTTAGCTAGATCGTTAGTCATCACATTTAAAAAAATCACATCATAGAAAAGTTAGGAGGGGTTGCAGTTAGTGAAACAGTTCTTGCTTTTCAACCTTTCGACAGCATGAATAACTGGGCTTTGTACGAGAAGTCTTCAGGAAGGGGCGCTAACTGTCTCCGATGTTGGCAAGATTGACTCAGCAACCCCACCGAGACAAGAACCCATGGAGTTCATTCATGGGTCCGTACCTCATTAGCATGGACCGTCGTACGGACTTGGTACTGAAACGCCCGACTCTCGACGGACCTTTATATGGGATGACGTTAAAAGAGTTTATTTTTATTTGGGCAGACGGCTGCTGTGCGGATGATAATTAGGTACAATCCTGTGGAAATTTGGAGCAGTCTTTTAAGTCTAACGTAGCTTTGTTTCTCAATTGAAAATCTCAAATTTAGACAGATTCGTAGATTTTTACACAAGGCCTTTGCATCATAGAGGCATGATTCCTTGTATTTGTAACACAATTGTTTAGGGGTATGTAGATAGGGAGTGGTGGACATGAGAGGATCCAAGGGTGACAATAAATATCAGAACACTTTGCATGAAAAATTGATTTCCATTAGTGACAAAACACTGAGCATATTGATACAATAAAACAATAAAAATGTTGAGATGAGGGAGACCAACAGTGTTTAAGGGCTTGTAAAAGCTCTGACAAGACACGAATACATCCAACAACAAAGATTTTAAAAAAGTATTTACATTCAAAGTTCAAGTTTTTTTCATGCCAACCTAGTGATGAGTAAAGCATGTAACAAGGTGGCCTCCCCATACATATTTGCCACACTTCTGTTGATCACATAAAATAATCCAGTCTTAGAAGAATGTACCGGGCATGTCATTGTCATGTAGCTCAATGGAAACTCGCAACTGATTATTTCCTGAGTTTTGACACAGTTCGATTAATTGCAATACGAAGCGTAAAATCCAATGGTTACATAAAGTAAGGGAGACAAAGTTGTGTATAGAAAAGTGGTAGCTACCAAATCAGCTCAAACAGAGTGGCCTTTCAGACGGGCAGACTTTTGCAGCAGCTGCCAACAGCGTAACACACACACACACACAGAAACAAAGAATGAGAGCCGATAAAACGGGCTTGGTGACGCCCTACCAGGGGGTGGGGGTGGGGGATGTAGGGCGCCAGCTACTCTATTCGGAGAGGGTCGGACATGTGCATTGCTGCATGGCTCGTGCTTCTGGAGACATGGAAGACATTCAAATCATTCAGCGACATACACTTGAAAGGAAATACGTAAAGTGGAATAAATATCAATGAATCACTGCACGGAAGTAAAACCAAGCGTGTCACATGTATGAACCAATTGGTGAAAAACTTCTGCCTAACCGTCTTCTCGGTTAGGTAGTTATTTGATTTGATACGATAAGTATTGATAAATTAGTCGATGGCTTCATTTCGCAAACCTAGTCGCAATCACACCTAGCATCGAATCGGTTACAATAGCTTCGTTTGTTGCTACCGGAGGCACTTCAGGGGAAAAGTTCCAAGTGTCAACGTAACTCCGGCCATTGAGCAAAGAACAAAAATACACCATTTCCTGGCAGGCTGGACACCGATCGTTCACCGCGGCCATGGCATGGAAATATCACACCTAGCACCGGACCTCCGACGGTGTTTTCCCGTCGCGGCCGGCCGTCGAGTGCCATCACGGATTGGACTCGGCCGCCATTATGTTGTGCACCTGCTCCAACTTGTAAGCCAGTCTTTGCTTTTGCGAGAACTCGTCCTCTTCCAGCGTCACAGTCAATTGTTCATTGTACTTCATCGCATATGTATAGAGCTCGTGGAGGGCACAGTTCGTGTTGAATTCCGTCGTGTGCAGCTGCCGAGAAAGAAACAGAGCAGGTGAGCGTTAGTACGATTTGTTTCCATCGGCGGAGGAGCTTTTAGAAATTGTTTTTTGACAATGAGGAATCTAAAACTGTTTTACTTGCAAATATTTCATGCACAAATTAATGTTCGGGTTTCAAAATGTTTCGAGCACGCTGAGAGTCTGGGGTCACGCTTATTCACGGTCTCACTAATCAAAGAATTGACAGGAGAAAATTCTACACTGACCAAAACTTGGCTTTGGATTGTAAGCAGGTGGTTTTAAGCTCACTGATTTGTGATAACCACAAGTGTTTCTGAAAATCGCAGTAAGTAAACCCTACATGAGATTCATAGAATAATGATGACACAAGGGGGATGGAAACCCTATAGGTAGAGCCAAGATTTTACGGTGTTATGATTTCGATAATTTCGTGGTAAGCTTTTTGGATTTCGGTGTTATGGCGGTGTTATGGAAAAAGTACAGAATTTCATGTCTATAACAGATTTCAGACATAGGTGACGAAAAAAAGAAAAAACGTGTTTTTAGCATTAGTTTTATCGAAATTTTAGTGCTAATTATTTGAATTTTAGCGTTTATAGCTAAATAGAAAAAAGGGGTTTTGCGATCTACATTCGAAAGGAATGAAGATTTAGGGTAAGCACTGGGATCTTTAACGCGTATCATGCCAATCCCCACTCCGCTGTTGCCATATGTAGGACGAGGATCTACTTCAGGCTGTTGCCATACTAATTTTAGTCGAGTTTCAGCTCTCAAAGCGACAGGACATTCATTTCGCAAGCTCTTGGTTTTATCCAGTCGCGAAGTATTGAAAATGTCGAATTATTCTACCCACTTGTATCTTACCTCTCATTCCACTGCTAGAATTCAGTCTAGCCATTGAGCTTATTTTATCATGTTGTAAACACTACCAGGCTTATCGCACTCGAAGGATTATTATTTATCAAGTAATTCCCCAACCAATGCAACAACAACAAAAAACCTACTAAATCGGGAGTTTCATTATTTTCTTGATATCATTGAGTTCGTGATAATATGCAGATTTCAAATCAATTTCAATCGATTTTCTAGCACAAGAAATGTGGAACGCCAAGTGCGTTCGCGCGCTGTAAAATAATGATTTCTCGTATCCTTGCAAATGAGTCATCGCCATTCGCTAAGCCTTCATATCGCAGGACTGATGTTTTCATTGCTCTGCGCTTGAAGCGAGGCTTTAAAATACTCAGCAAAATCCTTAGAGGAGATAAAAATTAATACATTTAAAATCAATTGATTTTTTTATTTCAATTCTTTGGTGATTACTATCGTAACTGTATCGACTCGCAACTGATGATCCTTTTTTGAACGAACTTTAGAGTCAATTTTGACCGAGCAATAAAAAAACCTCGTCAGATGCCTCTGGTGGATGCATTTTAAAAATGTCCAGAATCTTACCAAAGATACAGTAAACTATCATGTATTCAATGAACGAAAAGTTGGCACAAACTGACGAGGACTCTTATAGGTGGCCCACCACTGGTAAGCCAAGAATTACACTGCATTTCTTTGTAGAATTATTACGCTGAGCACTTTAAATTTCACTTCTAATTATTTTCCCACGTGTGCCTCACTTAGATAAGAAATAAACTGTGTATCGATGGTTGCAATGTGAAATATCAGATTCCTGATCGGTTCTGGTAATTGGCTAATTTTTCGTCAGACAGAACATGGTTTGAAGATTTTATATCCTCGAATGACGTTTGCGTACCGTGTTGCAATCTGTGAAGAAATAATGTACAGCTACAATAATATGTAGCGCCAATAAGTCAATCGCGACTATTGGAGAACCCGAATGAAATACATGTCTAATTGCTCCCGCTCCTTCGCAAAATAATAATGTGGAATTGAAGTCTGGCAGGCAAATCATACTTGCTACACACTCTGAAATCGCGCGCTATGTTTACAAATCTCAGCTCATTCATTAGGGAATTTAAAAAATTCCAGTCGAGGATTACAGCGATAAGACCACATGCAGACTCTCTTGCCTCATGAAAGCGTGCAAGGTCGCGCTCGAAGTAGCTGGCATCGGATGCTAGCGGGCACTAGCATCAGCCTGTATGTATGCAATATGCAATGTTTCCAGGTTCGACGAGCCCAAAAAGTAGTGCCTCGCAAGCACTTACCTTGTACATAACAGAACCTGGATCGTTTGACCGATCGCGATGAAACACACATATTTGAAATCTGCATACTTAAGGCTTTAAGACGTTCTTTTCATTAGTTCAATGGATCACTTTTTGTGCAACTGATGATCTGTTTAAAACCAGGAACTTTTTGAGATTAATAAAAGAGTTTTTGAAAATTGATATCTCAATCAATTTTTTAGCTGTGACTACCAAAATTGTTTGTCTAAGAAAAGCAAGTTCAGGCACTACGGAAAAAAATCGCGGACTCTTTAACTCATATTTTTGCGGTGCTGTCCTGTACAAAGGATTTGATTTTTAATTTGCCCGGAAAACTCACCAATTTTCCGGCACTTATTTTTCCTTGTCATTAACATAATACAAACACTATATACCCGTTTGGGACCCATTTTTAACGATTTTACCCGCGGGAATGATGGGCCTTAATAAAGAAGTGATCAATAATAATTACAATAAAGCAAATATTTAGTGTAGGTCCTCAACATCGGTATTTGTTAGGGACTTGGAACAAAATTAATAGCACAAATCAATATTTTACATAAATGCCACCATGAAATACATTGTATGGCAGTAAGAGCGACACCTACCACTTGTTAAACTGAACATTGAACAAGTTTCAATGGTAGCTTCCCTAAAAAACCTCTCTGCATCAACACTGTTCACTGGGGCCCAAATAGTTTGCTAAGTCAGAACTGCAAATGAGAAGTTTGAGATTTTTATGTCCATTAGAATTTGAATTAGACCCACTGCCTGGTACTAACAACATACTTTGCAAGATTGTCTTTTTTCTCCCAGACAAGTCTGGTGTTCCAGATTCCACACATGAAAATATATCCATCACTCACAAAGAGTTGCTTTGCTTGATCCTCAAAAGTCAAAGATTTATTACACCCCATTGAAATTTGAAATCCCAGCTAATCTCTATATAGACTGAATGCATGTGGTGCTGGTGCTCACATGGCAAGGAGGGGAAGATTCAGCCAACCAATGGCAATGGTTTCCTACTGCAAACATTTTGCCCCACTACTTCTACCCCCTAAACTTAGGAATGTTGACAGCATTTGATGAGAAACAGACCTGAATATGACAAATTCATGGAAATGTGTGTTTAGAGAGATAAAATAAAAATTTTAAATATTTTGCATGGAAATAAGTGGCTATTTTGCAAAATACACATATTTCAGTGAAATAGCTTCATTATCTCTTAATTTAGCATGAAATATGGTTTGATAAAAATGAAAAAAAAAACCGATTATCTGAAATTTAAGATAATTGGATGGGAAAAGGCTTATTTCGCGATGATTTCGCGGAAAATAGTTGATTTCGTTGTTATGGATGATTTTTCGTGAATTTCGCGTTTTGTCGCGATGAGCTTCTTACATATTTGAGATGGGAATTCAATGAATCGCACTAATTTGTAAGAATAACAAGAGATAAGAACAATTCGCGATTTCGCGCATCACCATATAATCGTGGCTCTACCTATAGGCTATCTATAGTATACATTCCCCAGAAAAAGGTGTTTCACCTGGGTCTAACATTCTGAAAATCACTACCCAGAGACATCCACAGTTGCATTTATTCCATACAGAGGAGCAGTCAGAGCCTGGTGGTTGACCATACTAGGTGACACAATAGGAGAAGACATTCATGACCCAGAAGCAGCAACAAAGCAGCGACACTCACCCTCGACTCCTCGGCAAGCATGGCATTCATATCTTGGTCGGAGATGGCAGGCATGGTCTTGATGTCCGAGTAGTAACGCTCTACCCACTCTTTGTATACGGGAATGTCCTTCGCGTACAGCAGCTTCGAGCTGGGGGAGTCCTTGCCTGAAACGATCAACGTGCAACGTGTCACTCACATTCCTCGTCCATAGCAGCATAGCAAATATTGTTCTTCAAGTCTTAAATGCATTCCATTTCTTCTGGTTTTATCAGATATTCAAAATGCTCAACTCCTTCTGACATGTGCTAATCATTGAGTAAAACGTAAATGCATCTGCAGTAGGTGATTCTATGGTTATCACAGCATCTTCACTGTTGCTTCACACACCCATCACAGTTTCTATGAATGTTTAACTTTGGTTGATTCATCAATTAGTACCGTAACATATGCAAAATAACTCGATAAAACCATGAAGCCCGTTCGTAACATACCTAGCCTGTGATCCGAAGTAGAGCACGAGTCCATGAAGGTTTGCGCCACGACCGAAAGGCAGGAATCCACGATATTGGACTTGTGAATGTCAAACACGAAATTTGGATTTTTTATTAAGTTAACCCAGAATCGTAGCGGTAAACTGAAAGTAAGGAAGACAAAGCATATTAGAAAGGCATTATTGGTGAACAATACATGAAGGACATAGTTTTTTTTTTGGAATGTGGCTTGCTTACCTGTTGCTCTTCCAGGTATGAACGACTTCTGGATCGGAAATTCCGTGTTGTATCGCTTGATCGTCCAGGAAGTCAAACATATATTTGATTGCCAATGGTAGTGCAGAGCCACGGTGAGCTGTGCTGAAGATCGTCTCGAAAAGATCGTCGACAAACTTTTGTAGAGTACCCTGCAAAGTTGAGGCAAACTTTAGTTGTGTAGTTCAGTTTAGGTTGGTGCCACATCTTAGATCAGGTAAGATACGTAGGGTCACAATGGAAAGAATAATGGGTAGTCAAACAAGTGATTTACAGTAACACAAAGTACTAAACGTATTCTGGTAAGGTTTTCTTGTGTTTGCTCTCCTGTTCCATTATGGACCAGTCAAATTTCGGTACCAGAATCGGTAATTACCATTTACAGTCGCTACATGAACATTGCTATCATCCACTGTGCTCTTAATGATAAAAGCTTAAGTTGAAACATTAAGATTGTCACGAGATTTATGATTGTCAAAATAGTCAAAATACCAACACCATATGAAACTTATGGTCAAGAGACCTAATTCTTTCTGTAAGTCTTTCCCACTAAATGCCTAGCTACTCGAATTTGAATCTGGTGGCCAAAAGCACATACCTTAGTAGCCAGCAGCCTGGTGAGATAGATCTCCGAGACCATCTTGTTCCCGCGCTCGCCCTCCTTCTGGGTGTCAGTATCGTGGTGCTTGACCAGGTGCCAGCACTTGAGCCCGCCGTCGTGATCATGGTTCAGCGGCGAGGTGGCGCGACTCAGTGGCGGGCTCGCGGAGCTGAACTTGGAGAGATTCAGCGTTTCGTACTTGTGGGACTTGTCATTCTTCTCAGATAAAATTGACAGGTTGTAGATAGACGATTGCTTTGAGACTAGATTCAGTGCACCACCATCTGGTACCTGAAAACAAGAGACAGTTATGAGAAAATGTCATCACTAAGATTGTGAGAGATCTAGTCCTGTGGAGCAAACTGGGGTCAAGATTGTCAATTTTAGGCTGTTGTTGATTGGGATAATGGAAAATTATGCAAATTTGGTTCTGAAGTTGGCAAGTATGGGCAAATTGTTAGTAATGAACCATTGATAGTCACTGAGTAAAAAATAGGCGCACTGTTCGTGATGTTTGTTAGGGTGAACTTTCAAAATCAGGAGTTAGGAGATACTCTGAGAAAAGCGACTCAAACAATCAGGAATCAACAGATCGAGAAATTCACCCAACCATTCTTCATCTATCACCAGAACTCAAAACACAAAGAAGACAAAATTGGTGCAAAATCTTTACCCTGTAGTGATTTAAGGTATTTCTCTTCTTCCATTCTCCCTCGGCTTTGGTAGTGCTGTCTTCGTCGTAGAGAATCAGTCGGCCGGAAGTGCCCGTTCGCCACTCCAAGTCGAGGTCATCCTTGCGCGGACGCTGGCTGTACGGAGTGGCGCGGTAGATTGTGTCAAGCGACTTCTCTTTCACCTGGGCGATCGTGTCGCAGTCCAGGACCTTCACCGGCACGTTCTCCGTGTTGGGGTCCAGTCCGCTGACAAACACCGCCTGTTGCGAAATCGACACGTATACAGTCATAGGCTTGAAGTCTATGGACTGGCGAATGAGTTTCTCCTCGCTGAGCGAATAGCGCGCTTCGGAGGTGATAGAGTCGACGGGACCCTTGTCCACCTGCTGCTTCATGGCGCGGAACAGCATGAAGAGCGGCTCGCCAGCGCATTCGCGAAGGAACTTGTAGAGGAGGAAGGTGAACCAAGCTGAGAGCATCTTTTCCGCAACGCTCTCAGTCCTGAAATCAAAAAGCCCGTGTTTAGCTAGGGACTTAAATACTATGTACTTCTTAAGTGATAAACTTGCTAACTAAGGTAAATATATCATTTGGATTTCCTAACCCAAAAAAAAAGCATCTTACCTTCGGAGAAGAAGCTTCGGATGGCTCTTCCCTTCCATACATTTTTCAATGAGCTCTGCTAGCAAAGTTTTCAGGATGTCTGTGCAATATTCCATCTTGCTCTGAAGCGTCACCATTATCAACGAAGCCACATTTACCCTGAAATAGATCATGCAGGTTATTAATAATCACTATACCATCAGTTTTCAATTGCCACAATGGTGCTCTGTCTCTGTTGATAATTTAATGTTGCCTTGAACTTATATAAATAACGAGGTTTTTTTCACATGTTATTTTATCTTTGGCTCCTGAAGAGGGAAGAATAACATTCGAATGGCCACCGAACCAAACTCACCTATCACGCATGGAAAAGTAACGGTTACTTTCCAAAGTTCGTATAAACAGCAGCAAAAACGTTTTGTTCATAATCAGCTGTCCAAACAGCCGCAGGCCCTTCTCCTTGCGCAGCAGTTCCGGTCGTTCCCACTGAAGCACCGCATGATCGTCGATGTTCGGGAAGAGGATTTTCATGGCGTAAGTGCGGTAGTCGAGGAACGGAATTCCGCCAGAAGTCAGGTCGCCTGTCAGGTCTGTCATTTCTGTCTGCAGCTCGGCAAACGCTGCAAGGACCACAGTACAGGCTCAAGCAACTTTCAATTGTCAAGTTTCTGTAGAATACTGACCATGACTGATAGGACTGAAATGTTTAGAAAGCGAGCGAAGTAATTTGTTTATGTAAGGTATGGTACAATTTAAGTTAAGGAATGAAATAATTAAGTTAAATACAAGCACTTGGTATAGATTAAGCCAAAAAAATTGTCAAATTTAAGTTTAGGAAAGGTAGGATGTTAAACAATGAGAAAAATGTACTAAGAAGATACATTAACATTGATCTCATTGCACATTTAAAGATAAACAAGAACATTTCTACGGATGAGCACGCTTTGCATCATATTTCTTCGATTTGTAACCTTGACTCGCAACGCCTTGGCACTTTCTCCAGTTATAAAAAATTACTATCAAAGGTCTGCCAAATGTCTTCATTGTTGATGCTACTGTTTCTACATTGAAAGATGACACCTAAATATTGTCGATTGAGTCGTGTTAATCACCACCAGGAAAATGCATTCCTTCTCCAAAAGAAACTGGATTGCAAGTGACGCACCTTCCTTGCACTCGGCAGCCACTCGCAGCTCGAGTATGTCCATCTGCTCCTGCATGTTCTTGAGCACACGGTTGCTCTCAGTAGACTTTCGGCGATACGCCACCAGGAACCCAATGAACACCACCAACAACAAGACGATGCCAGCAATCACACCAAATAGTGCAGGCTTTGACAATGGCCCGTTGATTCCTGACGGCGAAGCGTAGCTTAGCTTGCCGATCACGTAGCGAAGTTTGCTCCCAACTATCACCTGGACGAAACAGTCGAAAATGCTTGAAAATCGTCTAGTACTGAATAAGGGTGACGGTGAGGGGGGGAAAGGCAATCATGTTGCTGGTGATGGGACCTGACCATGGGATTGATACCACTTTAACCTGTGTTTAAGTTTTGGTAATTGAAATGTTCTTTGGCCAGTATAACAAAATCATTTGAAGTAAAAACAAAGAATATTCAACCAAAATCAGTCTAACCAGAATATTTTGATGGGTAAGATATTTATAATAGCACAATAAATACAACTACAATGTTTGGTTTGGTGAAAAAAAAAACACAGTTGATGAAACATGTGGATTTAACAGCTTTCAATAATTTTAAGCAAAGTTGCATTATTTTTCAATTACTCTAACAAGGTGAAACTATGAATTTCATACGAAAATGCTTCTTTCAGTTGACGAGTTGTAATATCTATTAAGCCTGTAGTCTGGACTCGGGTGTAAGTAATGTGCCTGCTTACCACAACTTGGGGTAGATCCTGAGAGAAGGATCTTCCCCCTTCGTCAAGTGCAGGAGGCTGGATGACAGGGGGACGGCAAGTCAGCTGTTGCCGGGAGAGCGAGGTAACGTTGCAGAAACTGCTTCCGATCTGCACGACTACATCAGATTCCTGGCAGGCACGGTCCAAATGTTGACCCTGTAACATCAAAGCCAGCCGTCAGTCATCTTACAATGCAATCAGTAGAAGAAATAAATTAACGCAGTTAGGATGCGTTTACTACTAGTGCATTGGCAGTTCTAGTTTCGTGTTGAGCTACGAAAATAACAACTATGGTAGCTTTTTGTGAAATACACACACTATAAAAAAATGTATTTCATTACAATTATATGTATCTACTATTAGTCAACCGTAATACTAGCATTCTGGGATGTAATATATTTCTTAAATTGAAAATTAAACAACGGTTTTCACATTTAAGATATTTAGGAACACTAGTTGTCCATAGCTTAGCAGTTGGTAACAAATGGTACGGCTTGCCTCAGGCACGGCATTTATCTGTGAAGTCTGATTTAAATTACAAATACTTACAATGGGGCAGAGTATTTTATTATTATAACACTAATAACCTCGCAATAATTGGTGCCTTACGGGGACCTCGAACCCAGGTCTCATCCCTAGCTTGAAGTGCTTACACATGCACAACGTATGTGTCATACGGAGAATAAAATAAAATACAATATAATACCTGACAGGTGTCACACTAATTATTCGAGTTAATTGGAAGTGGCCTTTTCGGAAAGATTTTAGAGCATTTGCTGCACTACTTTACTGCTAGAAAACAGATTACTTACGTTGATCGTGAGATAGTCGCTCTTATAGTACTTGACTTCTTCATCGAACTGCTCGTAGACTGGGTTGGGATAGAGCAGGAATGGGCTGTATCCCTTGATCGAGAGATTCTGCACCCCAGTGACGTTGTCCATGCGAAAACCGTACTCCAGCCTCTCTGGATTCTCGGCGTCCAATGAACCCACGATATCAATCGCAGGGGAGTCGCATGCCATGTTTGAGTTGCTTAGCACTTCACATTTCTGCAAAATAAATCCAAAACAAGTGTCAAAACAAGGGAATCTATGATTGGAGTGAAATTTAATTGCCTTTGAAGGGTATTGCAAGATATTTTAACAAGAGTTTTAACAAAATTATTATAATACTGTTTGATTTAGGCCTATTAACAATCAACATATCATTTAACAACAATAATGTAGCTGTAAATATAACCTTTGCCACTTGCCACTAGCGAAAACAAACACAAGAACATAACGTAGACATAACATTAAGTTTGCCCAGCCCAAAACTGTTCTTTAAAACTGAAACTGTGCTACATTTTTTCATCAAGCCAGAACCCATCGGATTCTTTTAATTCAGTGCCGACAATATCAACTACTAATTTAAGACTGTTGTTTCCCGTTTTTAATAATTGCAAAAATGTCAATAGCTATGGGAAACTAATAAGTTGGTCACCAAACTATCAAATTGAAACAACCCAAAATAAGGTTAGGAGACAAAATAAAAAAAATTCTTCCTCCTGAAAGTCTTCAATTTATTTGATTGACTTACAGCAAGACATTATGTTCTGAATGGAGAACCTTGCCAAAGCATAACAAAATTTTAACATTCACATTATGTTATGTTTATGGTTAAGTTGATTGAACATTTACAGCCTTTACAGGGTTTTGAAATCTGAAATATATTTTTAGGAGAGCCAATAGCCAATGGCAATAGCAGTGACAAAGGGGCATACAGATTGTAGGGTTACTTACGCTTGAGAAAATCTGGTTGTTGTGGTAAACATACATCTGAGGATTCTGAATGTATGCCAAGTTCTTGCCCGACACCGAAATACGAATACCTCCAGAAGGAATACCCTTCGGTATTTTGATCTGAAACAAAAGAGAAAAGACAGCGTTCAGTACAATGTCAGCCCAGTTTGAGATATATTAGTAGTTTGGGTCTACAAGCTCAGTGGCATTTAGGGCATGAGGCCTGTGAAAGCACGGCCTCCCAAAAAGAGAGAAGTTGAAGGACGTTTCGATCTTCCTTTAGTTCCCCGATAGCTTTTTATAATTTTATTTGCCAGGGAAGTTTGCATCGCCTTGTTGGCTTGCCATCCCCAGTGGTCTTGCATTGCACGACGGCAAGTCACCACATCGTTCAGCTTATAGTCAGAGGAGAGGCCAGTGACACTGCATCAAGGCTGTTGGCGACACACTTCCGATTTTGGGTGTCTAAGAGACTTAAAGCTTCACCAAGGTGGGCGGATATTCTAGCTCAGTACGTGTTGTGTGGTGTGGCCCCAGTCTGATTGAGACAAATTATCCTGACGAAATCGCAATTATTCACGAGTGTCTAGGAGTTTCAAGATTTATACAGAAAAGTATAGATTTTTACAGAAAGTAATAGCAGTCCATTGTAATGCAACAATTTAAGAACTTAAACTGCAACTTAACGGTTCATGAGGACAGGGAAATCAACTCTAACATTCAAAAGAGTGGTGAAACTTTGGCTGTTTTTTGCGACTCCCACTTTTTGGTTCCACTAACCACCTGCACAACCAGCAGAAGAAAGATTAACCCACCTGGCCGGCGACGCCAGATTCCGCTGATTCTATTGTTGGGTCTTCGACATATTCAAAGAGTTCTTTGTCGAAGATCCGGTCCCCTTTGTCGAACTTCATTCTCAACTTTCCGCTACGATGCCTCTCAGATGCGCTCGTGATGCACACAGCTTCCTCTGCCTTGGTGCTGCAACCAAACAAAAACCGTAACACATTAACGTCTGACTTTCAAACAAACCTCAGCCAGCGGAAAAAGGTCACATCAACAAAAGGTCACATCAACAAAAGATCACATTTATGATTAACTTTGTACTGAGGGCTTACTAATGAAAATGCACATCCATTTGAGTCAGGAAAATTGTACCAAATGATGTAATGAGCAGTCTGATGTAATCTTGCTGACACAATGGTGCTAATAGGATGATGGGTAGTCATGCAATTGCATTTTTTTCATGTAACAGCAGTAATAATGACATTTTATTAGACTCTGGGGCTTGTTTAAGCTAAGCCCCCAGAAATTAGGGGGTACAGTTGCAACCACTGCTAAAGCTAGACCCCTGAAAATCTGAAAACACCGTCTATGATTGACTGATCATCTTAATATTAAACTTGAACTTTCCTTAGTGGATCCAGCCCCGGATTTATTTATTTAATTTTCATGTTTTCTTCTTTATCTTTATGAAAGCAGTTTGTTTTAAAGTTTCACCGGACTTTTAGAACATTTTGAAGATTTAATTTAAAACATAAGCTTTTCCAGCTATTTTTCTTTTGTAAAGAAACAAAACAAGTCGTAGCAACAAACAATACAAACTCACCCAGTGATCTCGCAGGGTAGATCATCAATGAATGCCAAGATGTTGCTGCCAGCATTCATGAATCGGCCGGTGATGCGTAGGGTGGTGCCACCAGAGCGTGGACCAAACTTGGGTGCAATCGACTCGATGACAGGGTCCACGAACTCGTAGTTGAACTTGGACTCTCCGCGGAAGTCCTCGACGCGTACGATTACAGGCCCGCGGCGCGGTTCGTTGGTACCTGGGCCGTCAACACGGCACACAATTCGTTTTGTCTTGACGTAGTACTCGCGGTAGGGCTCGCACTGGATGCCCGCTACGCTGACCCCACCGTAGATGTCGTCAAAAGTCTTGCCTAGAAGGCAGGTAGGAGATTTGTATCAGAAATCGGTGCGTTGGTTTTCGTTAGTGAACAATACAAAATTATTCCAAATAAACTGTCGTAATCAGCTGAACAAAGTGATTGTAAAATACCAAATTCAGTAGGGTAGCCTTCACAGATGAATTAACCATGTACGTAAGTTCCCTTGTTTGATTTGATGCCAAAAAAGGACTGTGTGAAAATTTAAAGGAAGATCAGAATAATGAAAATATACATTATTTAAGACAAGTTAGAAAATAATAGAATTATCCAAAGAAAAGGTTAACTACTTATAAAGCAAATACCCCCAGGTCAAAAAGGATCCAAGAAACAAAAATCCAGCTTTCACCATGAAGCTCAGCAAATGTGCAGAAGCAAATCCTTGACGTACCGAGATTAATGCCGTGTATGGTGATGTTGGTGCCGCCCTCCCACGGTCCCAGCTGCGGCTCAAACACAGTCACCTCTGGGTTCGGACAAGTCTGGTTGCGGTTCAGCCAAACGCCAGCGCCCTGGTCGCACTGGTCCTTGACCTCACAACGGTCAGAAACCTGGCACCAGCCACAGCCGTACTTCTTTGACAGCGCAAGGCAGATACCACAGTTGTCGGCCATGTCACGGCAACGGTAGATCACCACTGCAAAGCGGTGCATCATGTGTTAGGTAACAGGTTTTGCAGTCTTTGTAGCGGGATACCTTGATAGCTACAACGCCACGAACAGTAACTGAATAGCAATGCAGAACACTTACGTTTCCTGTTTTAACTGCTCAAATCTTTATCTGTGTCAAGCTCAAGGTGGCAAGGTAGGCAAGGTTATAGTCCTGCTGCTATCAGTTTGAAAGGGGGTAGTAAGAAGCCATCTCATTTGGCCTTATCTTGAAACTGGGGTCAATGCTAACTTGTGAATGCTGTTGGCCCATAGACCAGCAAGATATGTTTACTGAAAGTGGTTACCATGTATGTTGTCAGGATTGTCAAGTGGCTTGGAGCCACCCCAGATGACTGCAAACGTTGCGGTTATGTTTGGGGCTCGTGATGTGTACGAGAACTCCATCGGGTCGCAGTAAATAGTGTCACCGAGAAGTTGGGCGTTGACGCTCGTCACTCGGCCCTCGATGTTGAACTGGCACACAAACCGCGTTTGCACGATGAATTGCTGTAGACGTGAGGGCAAACATTAGTTTAACCAGTTAAAGCATGTGGCGTAATAGTAATAGATGCTGTAAGAAATCTATTGAGGCATACTGGTATCTCTAAAGCATTTCACAGATGATCAATTGTTTTGCTTAAATGAGTTTTTCTATATCATGGTCCATGGAAGAATATTAAAAGAAATTTATAAATAAGTGATAATGGGCATGTACAGCTTTTTCAAAGACCATTTTAATGACGAGGGAGCGAGTCCGAAAAAAATGTGCGACAGAACAGGGACATGAAACCAGGACCTTGTGAATGCTTGTAAGGTGTCCTACCAACCGAGCTATACGGGCAGACAAGATTTCAGCCTCGCAGGATGGGATAAGGGATCTACATGACGAATCTTGTGTACCCAGATAGCTCAGTTAGTAGAGCACCCAGCCAGTAATCGCTCAGTCCCGGGTTTGTAGAGGGTTGCTGGTTGGTTGGGTTATTGGTACAAGTAAACATGAGAAAACAACATTTTTGGTAATTTCAATGCCACATAGTGGATTTGGGATGTTAGAGAATCTAGAGTGGAAAGTCATGGCCACCAAACCATTGCACATAATCTGGTGCCAACTTACCCCGATGATGTGAACTTTCACCCTGATGCTTTTCTTGATTCCTGAGGACACGAGGATCTCCGTCGATCCCCCGGCCGTGGCATTGATTGTCGGACAGAATCCAGGACCGCTTCGATAGCTCGGTCCAATCCGCTAATCAAAGACAAACAAACGTTACTTTCACAAGTATCGAAAACCACTTTTCATTAATTTATTTGTCTTCGTAAAAGCCTGGTGTTACCTCTTTCTACACTCCTAGTAATTCTGTGAAAGTTAAAACAATTGCCATAGCTACTTCCAATCAAATGCAGTGAAACTGAACTGTTTGTGTGAGTGCTAAGTGTTGAGTTTGAGTGTTGAAGAATTTGGAAAAATCAAGACTTTGTTCAAGTTACAAAAACCTTTGACATTTGTGCTGTAACTTTGTGCGCCCCAGATTGACAAGATCTTTATAATATCAAAAACCAATTGAAAAGGACTAAGTTTCCTCAGCATGCTCACATTATGAACGTGTTATGATTGCAACCAAAAGTTACCAAGCTAGTCTGACTAGAGTGAGAACCTAAATGAGAACTTGCTGACACTTTTGGTATTCATGGATGACTCATAAAAATTACCTACACTAAATATTATTATCTCTTATGGTACTCTTTTACGTTTTTGGTTTTAAGATGCTTCCCATAACCGGCTCAAGAAACCGAAATTGATAATAATTGGCTATTTTGGGTGTTTGAGTACCATAACTTCATTGCCTTATGGGGCCAAAAAACCCAGAAATGCTAGGCTTTATTTTGTGTAATTTCTCTAGTCCATTCCTCTCCCTCCCTTTTCAATGCCCCTAGTTGACTCCCACATGCCTCCCTCATTGATTCCCTATTCTTTCAGACAAGGAAAAACACAAACAAAGATCTACTTAAATAGTCTACTCACGCTGACTCCCGTGACGAGAATGTCGTTACGGCAGTTTTCCGCAGTGTCGTGCGTGCACCGGTGACCATCTACGCACCAATCGCACGGGAAAGACGACGAAACGCACTGCGTGCACGAGCTATACGTGTTGCAGTCGAAGAACGTAAAGTTGGTCGCCACAAAGTCGGGTCCCGAAGTCATTCGCACGCTCAGTTTGGCGGTGAAGTGGTCTGTTGACGACAAGCTGAATGAGCTTTCTTCCCATGGTTAGTTTATAATGGTCACATCAGCACTAGGGCCATTTGCTACAAACAAATTGAGCCACCACTTTTACAAGGCTGATCACTCAAATTCTCTAGTCGTGACAGGGGCATTGATTTCCAGTTTAGTTAGGAAATAGATTACCAGTATTTAATAAGTTGATGATAACTAGATAATGAATCAGAACTATAATCTATTTAATCACAATCAACTTGCCTATGGGAGTACACGGAAAACCAGCCAGTTAATTGTGTTTTTATTACCCCTAAGATCATCCTTAGCATTACCATACCTTATACCATAGAGCTAATTTTAAGCTGTCTTTGCAAAAAATAGCTGCCAAGTGACTAGTTTACAGACAAAAATGGAGGAGGCTACTAGGTTTCCACAATCGTTTAGAGTGTAAAATGTTTTATTTTGTTATTTCTAGCAGATTACTCTTAATTGAGACTGATTCACGCTCAAATAATCTTTAGTAATGCCAAACTTAACGTATGATATATGTGTATCGATATTTGGAGTCCTAATTATTTAATTGTTGAGTAGTGTTAAAAAGGGCAGCTGCAAGGGCCTTACCGTTACCGCATTTTTCTGGATTTCTTTGCTCAGCAGAGATTAACATTAACTCTGGCCCTCCTACTATACCTATCAACTCGATGGCCTTACAGTGACCGGTTCTCTGAAGAATGGGTTAGCTGTTACAACTAGTGCACTGCTAGCATAAGAGAAGCTAGTGGCTGCAAGCAAGCACATTTAGTAAGCAGTAACAAGTAGACAATGCAGAATGGTGTTTTATTGCTCAAGGAGTTGCTAAATTAGGACTGAAAGTCTCAAAACCCTGCTACCTAAACTGAATTTTGTAGCTCAAAGAATTAATTACAAAATATAACGAGTAATTTCTAGTAAGAAAGATATTTCTCAGACAAAATTAACTAGGTACAGAAAGTTGTAAAAAAATTGACGTTAGACCGTAGGAAAATATAATGGTGGCGTAACAGAGTTTATGTTATAACTATTTCTCCGTTGCAAATTGAGGAAACAGACACAGTGTACAGCTGAAGAGGAGCCAGAGGAGGCGCTGCCGTTAACATATTGATTTCCCAGTTTACATGGACATAAAATATTCAGAGACACACCCGTGTGTCCATCTCTCCAACAGTACGACTAGGTGACTTTTGACATACAAGATGAGGATGTTTACACATAATTAACAGACTTGTTTAAAACTTGACAGAATCATTATCCAGTAGAAGAGGGGCTCTTTTATTAGTGGTACATTAGAGTTATTTCACCTGCTTCAGTGAGAGAACCAAGGCTGATATTAAATGTTTATCATCTGTTAAACTGAAGTGATAGGAGGAAAAAAGGGCCACACTTTCGCAGGGGGGTCTTCGATTGAGCAACCAACGAGCCACCTATGACATGTCTATGGTATAAAATGAAGGATATTAATGCATGATGAACTAGAGGGTAAAGATAAGACTGTGTCCCGGTAAGATGAGGGTGTAAAATGCTCTGAAGAGCAATAAGAAAAGGAGCAACTCACGCTGTCCCTGAGGGATGGAGGGCAGCAGGTCAGTGCGCGGGGTCGTGCAGTTGACCCCGTAGGACTTGCGGGTGGCATTGGTGATTAGCGTCTTGTCGAGTGCAGAGAATGCGCACAGGAACTGCCCGGAGAGTGTTGGCAAGTTGTCGATCACCAGCTCCAACTGCAAGGCGCAAGTCATTTCAGTATTATTCCTCGTCTGTGTAATCACGTTTAACTTTGCCTAATTTACCTATCTATTTTTAGACCTTAGTTTAAGAATTCCCCAATGGGTTACTATACTATCAAACTTATCATTCAGTTAACCTGTGACAATACCAAAACTTGCTATCCAGAACCATTAACCTAACGTTTGTAATAATAAACAAACAAGCTACAAAAGCGTAATCCTGTCCATACCGTTCGCGCGGTTGTTCGTTGCAGCTGATTAGGCGTGACGGTCGTGATTGTTGTGCACCGCCCGCTTTTGTACGAGATCCAATAGAGCGGGTCCTTGGCGGCATCTTGACAGTCGCTCCTCAGGCTGCATCTGTGGTTACAGAGAAAAGGTGATAAGCATTTTCTGAACCTATAAGATCAGTAGACAAAGAAAGCATCAAACCAAATAGACCACTTACTTGTTTTCCAGCGAGCACCATCCACAATACGGATCCTTAGCACCTAAGCAATCCCAGCAAGTTTTGTACACACTACATTCCTGGACCTTCACTTTCGACACCTGCAAACAACCACCAAGAATTATTTAAGATTATGTCATGTGCAGATGTGGATGTGGGAACTATTTGATGTGATTAAGAGGTGGCAAGAAACAAGTTGGGAGCTTTTGATCTCACTGTCTGATAACTTAAATAGGTTTTCCACATAAATTACTCGCAAATGAACGCACCTTTTTCTCAGTCATTACATAGAGGTGCATCAGCTGAGAATCAAAGTGCAGATCTGGGTTTACAGCCGAATTCTCATCGACAGGGAGATCTCCATATTCGAGAGCCGAGTTGGAGCTTTCGACAACAACCTGAAACGAATTGAAACATGAGAAGCAAGGTACCATAACTGACCATGTTTTAGCAAAGACTGCACCACTGACAAAGGGAGCTTATGGTAGACAAAATGTGTGCATTCTTAGAAATTGGCTGCAACTGAAAAGTAGAAGTTCAGAGACACTATCCTAAAATGTTAAGCTGTCAAAAGTGTATAAATTCAACAATTTAGAGCCAATTGATTCAGTCTGGGATTAATGTTAGAAAGTTGTAGATGGTTAGAGGAGAGTGAATATTTTCAAATTCTTCCCAAGAGTAAAGTTTTTAATTGCTGTTATTAAAAGGTTCTTCTTTGATGAGCCAAGAGTAAAACTACGGAAACTATGGATATTAAACCAATGTTATCAGGTTATAAATATGCTTGACGGTACAGATTAAGTAGATGTGCCAGAAGATTGAGCAAACATTTAAATAGAATAAGTTGTATTTTTTTTTAAACCACAGACACAGAAAAGGAATAAATCCCTGATGTAGGGAAGATCTACTTTCAGCAAATTAACACAATAATTAAAATGGTTAAACATGACAAATTGTACCTTCCAAAAAACACTAAATGTATCAGCATCGAGAGTAACCTAAAAACAAATGAACAGATTCACGGCATGTGAGTAGGTACCTTCTTGAGGTGTCCGGAAGCAGTCCCGAGGAACACGACTGTGTAATCCCCAGTGGAGGTGGCTGACACTGCGGTGAGATGTGTACCGAACATGAGCACTGGGACAGCAGTGATCGGCTGCTCCCCACCAAGCGGAGTGTTCACGTCCAGGCCACAGAAGTCCTCGCCAATTGTTTGCAATTTCTGCACACAAAACATATTGTTCAAGGCACAACCCTTCAAACCCAACAGATTCAGTCTTTACAACTCTCTTGTGTGGAAAAGATTATCACCAATGACTTTGTTCCCAGAGCTTAGAATAGACAGTTCCAGATCAACCTGTAGTGTTAAACAGCATTGAATCGCGATCAATTTAAGGAGTCGTGTAATGAGTCATCTATGAAGATTTATCACGGGTTGTGTAGTGTTTTAGTGCTTGAAACAAGAGGTTGACCGCCGTCACTAAATTTTAAGCAACCGTTGCAGCATAAATGACACTCAAATGCTATTAATCCGTGACAGTGGTTTTGCTTGATGATAAATTGGCAGTTGGCACGCATATTCCTATTCCGAAATCATTTTTCATGAAGTCGTGAAGAAATGAATGATGTCATTTACATATTAATCAATGAAGTAATTTCAAAGTGCGGAAAATGCCGTCGATTGAATACAGGATTTTAACACAACCATAGCAATTGCGTTAACACTGTGGCCTCCAGGAAGCTTAACTTTAATGCCAACTTATAGTTGTGCAGTCATAAACCTTTGTTGTTCATATATTCTCAAATTTTTTGAAAAGCAATTACAATAATTGCAACAATACAAAGAACAATAATGGAAACATCGGCTACCAAGTACCAATGAACCAACAGTCTGCACTTAAAACTCGAGCATCAAATACTCCCAGGATTATGTTTTATTCGCATTGTTATTTAACCACCCTGATCTTTTTTTCAGTTTCATGACAGCCAGAGCGAGGTATTTAAGGACTTAACCACTTAACTACATTGCTGGGAAACTAGTTACTAATTCCTGGCTGGCATAAAGTAGTCTACTACCTTGGGATGGCTTCAATAACACTGTCAGATGCAAAACATTCTCACAGGCAAAATGATCTGTGTAACTGCGCTTAGTAATGCAATCAGGGATGGGATTGTGTTCTTCTATTTTTCTTTCTATTGTGTTTCTATCACAAGATTATTTTCTTGGTTCAATAAGCAGTGAAATAGAAACTGAGTAAGGGCTGTTTGGAAATAATTGCACGAATTGTCTCTACAAAAATCAGGTACACATTAAGCGCAGAAAATGCCTATAATAATTAGGAATAATAATGTGTGTAGGTTAAATGTACATTTACGGAAGATGCTGTGGAGTTCGGAGGTATCTGGGGAGTACAATTGCATCTGGATAACCTGGAAACCTTTCTTCACATTATGTGTTATTAGGTTACTTCCAGTCTAGGCAAATAAAACTTGGTTAGGCTTCTAGCTCACACCTGAGAACAAAAGTAATGTTATAATCATTGTGTTTGGGCTGACATTATTGTCATCTGTAAACACCGAACTAGAAGACTTAAAACTTTATTTTAAAAGAGTTTGATTGCACAAAAAATTCTAGACTTTTAATACTGACTGAAGATGATACAAAAAGATCAAAAATAATCATCTTCTATGTCCTTATTGTCATCAAATGGTGTGATTATTCACATAGTAAGCCAACTGCATTCTTGTGCAATCATTGAAGTGCCAAAACATAGTAAAGCTACTATAAACATAGCACAAATGTTCAAAAATGTTTCAGTAAAAAGTTTTCACACCTGGCTGGTGTTGATAAACTATTTTCCTAATCACTTAGTAATGAAGAAAGTAAATTGATCAAGTTCATTTTGAGGGGCCACTGCACTAAACCCCAATTTGCATAATTGCAGCAATGATAATACTGAAGCTTCTTATCAGGCACACTAAGTCAGGATGTAATATTCAACCAAGCAATAATATTTCAAGATTGAAGTGAGAACAACCTAATCAATGTGCAAAACATCACTAAAGGAGCATTATGGTTTGAATATGGCTCTTCACTCTTGCAACCTACATAACCCATCATTCACTCAGGTGCTTGAAAATTACCTTAGGATAGATAAAAGCTACAGTTTGATATTCCTGTTTTCTTGTGGTTGTGAAATGAAAATCTTCAAATGCGTTATTGAACTGATATTGATCTACAAAGACCCAATGAGTTTCACAGAAATGAACAGTGTCCTGTCAATTAGTTTTATAAATGATTCCTTGGAATCTGCCTGCAAAATGCTGCCATTTGACAGCAAACCCAAAGATACTAGTAAAATTCCATCGATGGGTAAGCCCCAACCAGAAAGTTTGATTAGGTATCATATATATACCATATATAGATGGTAATTAGGTGTATGGAAATCTAAGGGTATAGGTGGCTATCAAGACATGGCTTGTAGGTGTTTGTTACTGCATCAAGAAAAATGTGTGAGAATGAAAATGGACCAAGCAAAAAATTGAAATCAAGGGTTTCTATGTTTTGAGGTAGAAAAAATAAAAATAACGTTTTTGTTCCTGTTCCAAATTCTTTTTTTTTTCAGCACCAAAAATGTGCCGCCCTGGGCAAAGTCGCCCCTGTCTAAACACAGGCCTGATTGTTAGCCTAAGATCAGAATGGGATAACGATTAATTGCTAGATCTTGATCAGATTACTATAGAAATGCTATGGTGGGATTTAATATTATAATAAAAGCAAATTTCAGGCGCCATGTTGCTACATATTATTATCACTTAAGGCAGGTAAGGAGGATAAAATGGCAATATGCTAGCAGATTGGAGGACCAGTGCAGAAGAAATAATTCATATGTGACATGTTCATATTGGGCATGGAATCAGCAATGCAAAGTAATGATTGCAGTAGAAAATGTAGTATTAGGGATTGTCAGGTATATCAGTAAAATCCCAATGATATGGAAAACTTAAATGTACACTTTGCCCTTGGCAATCTCTATGGAAACCGAGGCTGGATAAAGCAGTTTTAAACAACTCCAACATAAAGGTAATTTGAGTTTGTGCGAATATTAAGGCTGCGAGTAATTTTAACCCACATATTAGTGAATGCCATGTAGAGGTACCTACAAGGCAACTCACAACTACCTATTGGAATTAGAAACCAAGTAGATGCTCGCCGTCGCCACTAATCTTCTGCTGCCCACACAATATCCTCCACTCAAGTGTATCTTTCACAGCGCCAAGGTCCTTGGTGGAAATCACGAGTGCACTTTGTTCTCTATTGTGGTTAGGAGGCAGAAGGGGTTCGTAATTGTAAGCTCACTGCCTTTGATCAAGTTTCCGGGAAGAATGAAGACTGGAGAGTGATATAATTGCGATATTAGCCACCTATACATTCCTACCCGGTATCTATTAAGTCGGTGAAAACCATGTTAGAGTAGAGTACTGGGACCAAACCCTTGATTACATTTACAGCACTCATTCTTTGAAGTCAATAATTACATAGAATCGAATGGGTTCTCGACTGAGTGTTGATTTGATATACTTGCCCAGCATGCCGAAATCCGTGCTCAGGTAAACGTTTTCAAATCATAATTCAGCATTAAGTTTCTAGTCAAGAACACTCATTAAGATAATATTTTATAAGTGCATGTGGAGAGGTAATTAGCCATAACAACAGTTTTACAGAACACGGCTAAATAATGTGCCGCTTCGTTATGCTTATAAAGACGTGTCTATCTACTACAGTTCATTCGATGAAACTGTTTATTTACGCCAGTCACACAAATAAACAAACAAGGGGAAATCAACAAAGCAAGAATCCATGTATGGGCAGGTATGGATTTTTAGGGATGTGAAATCGGACGCTCGCTGCAACCGATTATTTACCAGTTAATAGCCTCCATACCGGCAAACCAAAGAGTCGTGTCGGTTCGCCCAATCCGTTCAAATATTGGGCCCGCATTTCTCGACTCCAATCAATTCACGCGGACTCGAAAAGCCCCCGAATCACCCAATATCGGCTGATCATTCAATTGAAGCCATTTTATTCATTCCGACCGGGGGTGTAATCCCATTTCGGATAGGTGGTGCTGTCACCAAAATGTGCTCGTAATGAACGGGATGGGGAAGGCACAAAACGGCAACAGTGCTCTTACTAGGGTACTACGCACTATTGATTTGGTATGAGCTCAAATGGAGTTAGTTGTGCTCGCGCGCAGAGAGCTGCCCGGGCGTTCATGGCAAAGCCTTCCTTCCTTACGTTGCGACGGCGGCGTCGGCGTCGACCGGTTCGCCCGCCTCCAGCGACGCCGCCATTCACAACCACCCGAATATACACAATCAATTAAATTCGTTCGAATTGTGGCTACAATAGGACTTTCGTGAACGTGACTCGGAAATCAGCTACAATTGCATTGTTCTATCATCTTTCCGTGCCATGTCGATTGCACGGATTGCGAAAGGAACAAAGCCATTAGGGCGATCTAATTTCCCAATCACAACTGCTTCCCGAAAGCCACGATAACTAATTACTCGACAAAGAAAATATAGTCTGACCAATTTACGCCCATGTCGGGTTGGGGTTGATAAAGATACCAGGAAACCGTCGAACAACATTCCGCGGTCGCGGAAAGGGCATGCAAATAATATCATAACAGCTATCTGAATCGTGTTGAGATTATTTCGACGTGAATTGATGAACGGGTTAGCGTTCACGACGAGGAGACCGAGCCTGAGTTCAATCGTGGCCGGACTTGGGATTTGTTTGTTGTTACTTGTTGGTCGGTCGGTCCTCTGTGCAAGCTCAGGCTCTCGCAGGCGGTAAGCGGCAAGGCACCGACAAGGTCGCTGAACTCAACGGCATCAGCAAGGCTCTAGTGGCCGCCGGTCGGTCGCACAAGCAGGCATGCCCGGGACAGCACTGGCAAGATTACTCACTTGCACGATACTGACGTCATTTTAGATTTTGGGAAACGCAGCAATCGGAAACACGAATGGGTCGAGTCAAGCAAAAGCCACGGACCCCCACCGCTTCGACGGTGTCTTAATATTTGTTTCACACTATCTGGTGGGGGCTAACGACAGGGTCGACTGGGTTAATGGCTCCCAGGAATGATTTGTGTACCGAAAGCGAAGACGAAGATGCAGGGGTCCTGGGGATAGCAGGAAGTAGTCGGCCTTGTGTGCCACCCTAACTTGTAGGTGGAACGCGCGAGAACCTGATACGCGAAAGCAGCAACTGGAAATCTGAGTATGAACGAGCAGAGCTGGGATGGTAAGCTGGTGGCAACCTATCAGAGATCGCAGACAGGATCTACTCACAGCATCACGGCATCTACTAATTTACACCTAGAGCTACGGAAAAGACGAGCTAGTCACAAGTTTTTTAACCGATATTAGGATGGGTAGGAAGCAAAGCATCAGGCTGTTTTTATTGTAGTGTACATGTTGTGCCAAGATGTGGAGGGGCCCTGCGAGTGGTGGTCGCTTGACAGGTCTCGCTTTGTGTTCATAACCTGCCCCAAGCCAGCCCCGAAACTGACGGCGTCCCTCTAGCGCGGCGTCGGGAGACGGGCGTCGAGCGTCACGCGAGTTTGCCCGGCCCTGGCCGACCGATCAATAGCCGGTTAGCCGGCAGGCAGCCCGCCCGCCCGCCTAGCTGGCTAGTGGCTACATGCTGCAGAAAAGAGGGTTCGCACTTCGCGGTCGACCGTCGACACAACCTAACAACCTCGGCGGTCACAATTTTATGCCAAAAATACAACCCCCCCCCCCCCCCCCCCCCGACATATCTTCCCAGCTGACATGGCCGCAGCGGTGGCGATCACATGACCATCCGTAATCAGATGGTCGCCATTGGGTAATTTCTAGGAGAAAAATTCGCGGTGTCGTACCGGGTAGCGACAGATCGACGTTGGCCATCTAATTTGTCCCCGTGGTTACAAAGCGAACCAAGTGCAACCGAATCGGACAGTGGCCCGTGACGATAAGCGCTTTCTCGTCGAACAAAAAGATCTAGTCGCAAGAAAGGCAACGAGGTTAACTCGGTTAGATAGTGGACTAGTTTCTCGACTCTAGACTCCTTTGAAACGACCGGCCTGAGTACAGCGAGCAGACTGGCTGGCTTGCTCTGCAGAATCTGCAAAGTAAGCAGCAACTAGGAACAGGAGCGATTACTCACCGTCAGAACGCACGTGTGGCTCGGCGATATGAAATCCAGCCCACGGCTGCCGTTTCCACCAAAACACTGCTTGATATTTTGCATAAACTTGCGTCGGATGGCCTTCAGCGAATAAACGCAAAGGGCACTCTTGTCACTGGGCTTACTGGAACCTTCCCCTTCCGACTGGTCACTTTGAGAAAAGACGGTGAAAAGCACATCGTCTTGGGCGGTGATGCCCAAATCAGAGGCCAGATCTGAGCCCGGCTTGCCAACATACGCCGCTTGCACTAGATTATATTTTTGACCACTTTCACTGATACAGTCAATCGGTATCTCAGTGTACGAATAATAGTTTTCGTCGTCGTGACAAACTCGCACGAGCTTTGAGATGAACGGCGAAGAGACTGTGTTTTTCATCTGCGTTGTCAAGAAGTAGCTGAACCCTTCTGAGCTGAACCCGTAGACGTAGTGGATCGGATACCTCTCCCTGGCCAACG
This sequence comes from Protonemura montana, assembly GCA_947568835.1. NCBI lineage: Eukaryota > Metazoa > Arthropoda > Insecta > Plecoptera > Nemouridae > Protonemura > Protonemura montana. The sequence goes on along the minus strand of OX387604.1, from coordinate 21,149,580 downwards.
AGTTGACGAACATACGGGTGCCAGTGGTGACGGCAGTTTCCGCGATCATGAACATCTTCTCGCTGTCCAGGCTGCGGGAAGAGACGGCGGGCACCTCCGACCGATACGGTGAGTTGCCCGTGAACGTCACCCCCACGTACATGACGTGTGTCTCTGGAGGTCGTGGGGGTCCCGGAGCGATGAAAGCGACGGTCGACGCCGTGGAGTTATTAGCTACCACCGCCTCCCGGACAACTTGCTTCACCTCCGAGATGTTGTGCAGACTTCGCACCGAACAGATGCCTTGGAAGAGGCTGCCGCACGAGATAAGACGCGTCGTGGTATAGTCGATGACCAGCGCCTTGTTCACGTTGTCCGTCGGCTTTTGCAGCACACTGGATGGACAGTCGAGAACGGAACATTCTGGAGAGTCCTCCTTAGGCCCTGTTATTTCTTGCACGACCAGCTCCAAGTCAGGGGACAGTTGGTACAGTCGGTTCACGGCCCCAATGTACACGCGGCCCGTGTTCTTGTCCACGACCAGGTGGTTGAATCTGTCCGGTATTTCATCGGCGAAGATCTTGATGATCGTTGACGATACGAACGGTAATGTGATGCTGGCCAGGCTGATGCTGACCACCAAAAGTACTGGGTCCCAACGCATTGCGTTGTCAGATTGCTGCTGCGTCACCTCATATGGAAAAGAGCACCTGAAACACAAACGTAACGCGAGAGATTAGCCGGGTGGTATCAACTGGAGGACGTATGCGTAAGGGGGGGGGGGGGGGGGATGGAACAATAGTAGTCGGGAATAAAGGTTAGACTTTGTCCCAGTTAATTGGGGTTGTAGTACGACGTTCGCTCAGTCGATGAACCAGTTGAACCTGTACGTTAGATGGTTTCTCTCCAATTTTCCAAAGGAAACCATTAAAATAACCATACTTAATCGAGTCTCAACACTTTCGCGGTAGCGATCATATTTTTTATCAGTGCTATCAGAGCTTGAACGATTCTAGTGCCCACAATACTAGTAAATAATGTTCAGATTAATCCGGCGTGCAATTCTAATTTGCCGGAGCAAAGTCACACGATGAATCACGCCGCTTTTCAGGCAGAAGCTGACTGTATGTGGTGAACTTGTGATAAGGTGAACATAATCGACCAATGGTAAGAAAAAGTAAACAAAGAAACAAACACGACATTTATAGCAAATTGTCTCCAATCATTCGACAAATTTCACTTTCCGTGACATTTCTGAGACAGTTTTCTTGACCGCAGTGTTTTCGTGACGGGTTTACTGGAAATGGGTTTGACTCTAGCCAGAAAACAACGACTTAACCTCCATACCGGATACAACCGACTAGAAGAGCTGTTATCATCGGATGCAATGAATAACTAGCTCATATCACTAAGTTTTCGGGGAAATGGGAGCGGGGCCGTTTTACGATAGCTTCGTACAAGCATGGAGCTGTGCATGAAGATTGAAGTTGTGCATAACAAGGCTAACACTTTTCAAGTGCGCCCACAGCTTCCCAAGAATCAATGCCATTTCATTCTCTATCTCCCGACCAGCAGCCACAGTGCAGCCTACATTCCCTTGTGTTCATAGCTCATACAATCAACATTGTTGCTGGCATTGCTTGCTAAACTTGAGCGAGAAACTTTCGTGTTCTGGTTTTAAAGATGCACGAGCAGATCGATCTAATCGAGCAATAATTCATAAGGAAAGAAACGTCGCCTCTTCGCTGACTAGTGGGTGATGCCCAAATCGCTCACAGCTTTCTATCAATGAGAAGTTCGCTTTCAGCGAAGGCATGAACCACCCTCGTTGGCTGCTAGGTTGATAGAGCAGCACGGAGTACCGACCCACGCACCAGATTGAATCTTATCGCAACCTCCCGAGTGCTAGTTTAGACATCCCCAGTGATGTATTCGTTAAATTTTTAGTGGGGGTACGCAAAAATGACCCATTTTTTTGTGTCGGCGGGCGGGGTGGGGGGGGGGGGGGGGGGGGAAGGAGGAGGAGGAGACCCATGGCGAATGCACCGAAAGAGTGGAAAATAGGGGGCTTCGGGCGCAGCTCCAAGTGAATTTTTATTCTAAGGTTTCTTTTGGAGTCAATCTACGAGTTTACGATGAAATTGGGCTTGGAATGACATGGTCAGAACTGCATTTTTAATTACGTAATGATTTTGAGAAAATTAAATTAATGCCGCCCTCTCATGTCTACACCTTCCCACATTGTTGCAGTCTTTAAATTTGGTGGGGATTCGGGAATCTGGTAAAAGAAAGTCAATCATTTTAATCGAATACTGGTTTAAATTTTTGATGAAACTATCCATAGGTACGCGCATACTTTCGCGTTGAGGAGATTACATCAGTTTCCACAATGACTCTTTTTCATTGAGCTCTTCTTCATTCGACGTTGGTGGTGTCTTCAACTTCTCCCAAACCAAATTTTGGTTTTTTAGGAGGAGCAAGGCCCCAAAGGGAATGCAAATCCACTTGCTTCCTCTTCTGCATCTTGAATTAAACTAACTCGTCCAGTGTGGCTCGTATGTTGCATTTTGGTTATTGTTTGTATTTTTGTCTTTCCTGCGAATTCTTATTATTTGAAGCGGGCTTGCTTCTGAGAGCTTGCACCGCCGTGCGACGCCGCGAAAGCGGCTACCGACTTCCCTAAGTGCTAACAGTAATATGGTTCTAACTAACCCCTTTGTTGCGAGTCGCGACGCCGACACAATTCCAGCCTACCTACTCTTAGTATGTTCGCATACAGTGGCATTCTTGGTAGGTTTATTTTTAAGTAAGTGGATTATTAGGAATGAAACCCTTAACTGGGATATTTTCGCCTTAAAAATAAAGAAGTGCAGGATATTTTGAATAATCATAATTTAATACTGCTTTCCCGTGCGTTCACCTGCGTTCCCTCAAAAATTCAAAGTGGGGGTACGGCCAAAAATAAAATTAATAGTGGGTGGACTGCGTACACCCGCGTGCATTAACCAATACATCACTGGACATCCCTTTATCATGAATTTAAAGGAACAGTTGTTCCCAAAAGTCATGCTGAGCTCAGATAAAACAGTCCCGGTGGAACATCTAATCTCTCATCTGTTCCGTCGGCGCTAAGCATCCTCTGCTCTGTCACAAGTTCACAAAGGAAGCCCGGGGGATGTTGGTTCCCAAGACGGCTCCAGAGACTTGAATGAAGGCTCATAAAAGCGACCGTCCAATCGGATTGAAACTCTATCAATAATGTAATTGTCTTTTTTAGTTCGTCTCCCACCCACTCACCCCCGCAATGTTGACTCCGAGTCACCGCCACAGTTCGCTTATACGCTATTGTATGTGGCTAAGAATAGGAAAGAGAAAGTTAATGGGCAGAAACAAAAAAAAAACGCTCTGTGGTACTTACGAATGGTCAAAGACTGGATATCGCCGCCAGAAGAAAGGCAGGCACAGATGATAGGAAATCCTGAGGAACCATAGCTGCAATGCTCGTCGGCTAAGGTTTCGATAAATCGAGAGCATTTTGCAACATATATAATGGCGTTGACATTAAAATGTAGGAAAACCTTTAAATTTTACCTGATGTTGTGCAGTCACGCCTCTGCCGTCTCTGACTTTTTATATCTAAACATACATAGGTAGATGCACTAGTAAATAATATGAACGCGTCAGCATCAATGTAAGGCCTGTCCCGGCCCCACGCAAGGTATACCTACTTGTCACAAGGTGCTAAGGGCTCACTCGCGCCCAGTCACTCTGGAGACATTAGGTCTATCAAAGAGTAAAGAAAAAGTACATAGGTACCAACCTTTAATTTGATTGCATTATCCAGGTGTTCAACGGAATCGATCATACGAAACACGCTCTGTGGCCACGGTTTAAATCAAAGTCAATCGCTCGTACGCAATAAATGGACACTTTCACAAAACGCACTAATGTTATCAGTCACTGCGCACACCTATTGAAAAATCAATTATTGACTGTAGTTTAATGAGTAGCTTGTCACTTGGACTCGGTATGTTCCACAACCAGTCTCACACATGACAGAAAACAAGCACAGATGTGGCCCACATACGTTGTGCCACGCCTCGCCAAGAGCACTCGTGAATCACAACCCTTAAATACCGAACTACCCTCTATTATTGCAGCTGTAGTGAAATATTCACAATATTCTATTTATTTAACAGTCAACCATCCACGTCTCTGCACAGCTCAACCATTGCACGAGCAGACCGACGGAACGTTATAGGCCTACATTCATCAGAAATCTATGTTTAAAGATAAATTTACACTTCTTAGTACGTGATTCACAGCCTTAGGAGAATATTAGCTCAACACCAGACACGCTCGGCACTAAACTAAACAGATAGCACGAATTATACAAAACAGATGCACTAAAAAGCTTGTTTTTCTGACTGACCGTACACATCGCTATATGCATTCCACCAAACATGCTAAAACACTGATCGCCGCGCCGTCCAACTCCTACAGCATTTTACAGATGCACGGAGCCTCAGCCAGGGTCGCGTCAGTCTGAGCTCGAGAAAGCCTCACTGCGCCGGCGCGCACCGAAAGGAATGTTGACACCGCGGGTGTGGAGGAGGATGGCAAGTACCCAACTCAAAAACATACAACCCATTTGCAATTGCATTCACTTCAACTCCTTGAAGAGATGAGAGGTCCGGCCGGTTGGCTGGACCGAGCGCGAGCAACGAGAGGCTGCACATGCCGGCTTGACTGGACAAGGACCTGTTACACGAACAATAACTGGCCCGACAAAAGATCCTTTAAGCTCACTAACATCACATAAATTATACAATAAGCTATTCAAGATGATATCTGTGTGATTTGCTTTATTAAATGACAATAAGGAGCCCAACACTGCAATCTCACACCACTCATCAATTTTATTTAAGATACTGTGACATCTTTTTATTTACTCATTGTTCCCAGCACTTGCAGTAATCTTCATTCAAGCGACCTTGGATAACTGAGCCAAGAAGTTTTAGCCAGACAGTAGGAACTTAATAAAATTGTTAACAAAAATTGCAATTTTCCAGCATTCACATACTAATTATCCAGCTATTACATTGTATTTGCAAACCAATTATCTGCAAATTTTTAAATAGTGACCAACTGCTTAAAAACTCTAAATAGTGCTGTTGCTTCCATGATTGGGTTATCGAACAACATGTGCAAGTATTTTAGGGGAAAGGAATGAATAAAACATATTACATGTTATGTTATGTTACATATTATATTACATATTATTGGCAGGGCAACAAAATTGACATGTTAGCATGTGAATATGCTGAAATGCTTTAGTAGGGAGTTTCTTTGAGTTCTTGCTGGCAGCAGGAAAAAACAGCTTGTAGTTGCTTGGCTTGAGGTGCTGAGAGCGGCAGCAGTGGTTGGCGACAAGGCCCCCCGTAAAGGCCAGCCATGTCTAGCGCAGCCTTCATCCCGGCAACCCCCATCTCTCGAGTTATCTATACCGCACGCAACAGAGTATTAATACAAGCCAACACATATTACCTGTCATTCCAGACAAATCCAATAGCTGAACTTTTTTTTTTACAATCTTTATTTTTAGAGGGAGTCCTAAGATTAGGTCCTAAGACTAGGTACTTAGACATGCAAGTCTTGTCAGGAGCGACTGGGATTGAAATCAGCAAGTAAAATAGTTAGTAAGTAAAGTAGAGGCTGTGATTCACACCATCTGACATGGAGGAGAGAAAGGAGAAGAAAATAAAGATGATTAATTATTTTAATATATATTTATAAACATTCAAGATTTATATTTTTAAATTCTGAGTAGATTTTTTTTCCTGTAATCGGTTACTTAAAAAAAGATTATTTGCTCCTGACCGACCGCTCCTCCCCACCGATCGAGCTCAGTTGACTGGCTGGTTAGACAAGGGCGTTAGCTGCGAGTAGTATGGGTCTAAGCTTCGCCGTGCTAAAGTCCGTTTGCTAAGACTGCCAAACAATGCCGTAGGTATATGATTTCACTCGGTTGTGAGTAGCGTGGGTCTAGTACGCCTGGTGTGCCTGCATCAAATGCCTTGAGCTCTGGGCAAACTCTGCTGGGTAATGAGTGGTGCAAATGAGGGAGATAGTTACTCATTGAATTGGATGAAGCGAGACATGAACAAAAGAGGTAATAACTGACCCTACGTACATGTCGTAATGATATATTTTCATAATTACTGTTCCCAATTGAAACAGGATTGGTCCTAAATATTTAAAAAAAAAGGTTTGCCAAAAAAATATTTAAAATAAATTTCGAGATTTTGTGAAAATGTCAACACCGTTGCAAGGTCATTTGATGTTTGAGACACAATGTGGGCACAAGAGAGGTTGCACATTTAAATTTAATTCTGAAACACTGAAAATGTGCTTCTCACACTCACAATGTTTCTCAAAACAATAGTTTCTTCTTCACCCTTTGTTGGGTCGCCATTTGGACTGCAATGGTTTCCAAAAATCTTACCAGCCACCACTGGAAACAGCTATGCCCCTTGATAGAGGAACTATCCCAATATTTACCTGGAGTGGTGTGGGATACCTAGGGAAACCACACCAGGATAATCGGCACCAGGATCGAAACAGGGATCTCCCAAATGCTATTCAGATGCACTCTCATTAAGCCACCATAATTGATCGCTACATACATTATTTTCCCTCCCGAACGTATTATTTCATTCAAGAAATTAAGTCCCATCCTCCTAATGTCACTAATAGTGAACTCACTAACTTGATTCATTGCCTATCAATTTATAAGCAACAAAAATTAGTTAATTTCAGTCAGACTTATTTTGTATCTTACACAGAATTAAGAGAAAATGGGCTTTGAAGCAAATCCGTTGGAAATTAGAATCAGTTCTTTCAAATTAACTGTCATATTATATAAATTTATAAATTTTGTAAATTTTAGCCCAGGGAAAACAAGAAAAAAACAAGTATTTTATTATTAGGAACACTAGTACCCTCTCAAAGCTTGATGCACTAAAATCCCCCCAAAAATTATGTGTCCAAACTCCAAGTAGCTCAATGGGTTAGAGCAACACCCGCAATAGGTGGAGATCGGGGTTCGAGTCCCCTTTTCGACATCAATTTTTGAGAGCAGTCCTAATAATAAAATACCCCAGGCATTGCAAGCGTTTGGAATTTCAAAGAGAGCAATTTTTCCTATAAACGAGAAATGGTAAATTCTGAATATACTTAAAAGCTCGTCAAATCATGTGCCCATCCAGTTCTGCATTACCTCCTCCGTTAAATGTTAGTGGATAAGGGGCCAAAAGGAACAACTTAACTGAAGCATTAAATAGTTAAGTGATTGCTTGCGATATTATCTTTCGCACTTCAGATATGCTTGCGATATTATCTTTCGCACTTCAGATATGCTGCGCTACTCATATCTTTACTTCTTCCCGAATTCATGTATCCCACAAAATTGTTTTTAGTAACTATATGTGTAAATTCTGGTACAAAGTAAGTTAGCCCCTGTGATGATGTTCTCAGTGATGTATTCGTAAAATTTTTAGTGGGGGTACGCAAAAATGACCCATTTATTTGTGTCGGCGGGGGGGGGGGGGGGGGGGGGGGGGGGGGAGGGGAGGAGACCCAAGGCGAATGCACCGAAAGAGTGGAAATAGGGGGCTTCGGGCGCAGCTCCAAGTGAATTTTTATTCTAAGGTTTCTTTTGGAGCCAATCTACGAGTTTACGATGAAATTGGGCTTGGAATGACATGGTCAGAACTGCATTTTTAATTACGTAATGATTTTGAGAAAATTAAATTAATGCCGCCCTCTCATGTCTACACCTTCCCACATTGTTGCAGTCTTGAAGTTTGGTGGGGATTCGGGAATCTGGTAAAAGAAAGTCTAATCATTTTAATCGAATACTGGTTTAAATTTTTGTTGAAACTATCCATAGAAATGCTTGCGAGTAGGTTTAAGGTCTGGGCGGAAAAAGGAGGAGATACAGTTGACAAAATCTGGCAGGAATTCAGGAGAATAGTAGAGGAAAGCAAAGCGTTCATTCCCAGTAAAAAATTGAGTAAAAATCCTGACCCTATTTATTTTGATAAATCCATCAAAAAACTTAAGAGAAAGTGCAGGCACCTGTATAAATCCAGGAAAGATAGTGCAATAGAGGAAGCAAGGTTTAAGGAAGCTAGTAGGGAGTTTAAGAGGGAAAAAAAGTATGCTGAGGATCAGTACTTGTCCAACCTCCTGGAAACTGATGATAATTGCAGGAACAATACCGATGTGATCAATAAATTCTATGGGTACGTAAGGAGGAAGGGCGGGAACAAAAACGAGATTCCAGATCTGATGGAAGAGGAGACTGGCAAAACTTACAAGACAAATGAGGAGAAAGCAGAAGTATTAAACAAGACTTACGGAAGTGTGTTCACTAGAGAAGGAGAGCTAGTGCTAGACAAGACTGAGATAGTGCAGGTAGAGAAAGGGAAAAAGCACGAACCATTTAATTTCACATGTAAGGATATTCACAGAATAATAATGGACCTGAAACCACACAAAGCTGGGGGAGCTGATGGCATTACGGTAGATTATATAAAGTTAGCTCGTCGGGCAATCGTTCCGTATCTTTGGGTATTGTTTAATGTATCGCTCAATAATGGTGAACTGCCCTTTGAATGGAAAGAAGCGACGGTAATAGGGATATTTAAAGGGGGAGAGAAAAAATGTCCAGGTAACTATAGGCCAATCAGCCTTACCTCAGTCATCTGCAAAATTCTAGAAAGGCTGATGGCAAATTATATGAGGGATACACTAGAACAAATTGACTGGTTTACTAGCACACAACATGGGTTCCGAAGGAAGCATTCATGTGAGTCGCAGCTAGCAGCCCTAACTGAAGATCTAGCGGAAGAGAAGGCTAAAGGACGGAGGGTAGACGTCATCTCACTAGATGTTAGGAAGGCATTCGATACGGTCAGTCACAAGATGATTATTGCTACACTCGAGGCGCTGCCTATCGACAAGCGAGTGGTGAGGTGGGTAGGAAACTTCCTATCTGATAGGAAACAAAGAGTCAGAGTAGGAGAGGCCTTATCCTCACTCATAAACATAACGTCTGGTGTGCCGCAAGGAAGCGTACTGGGGCCGCTACTTTTCATAATTTTAATCAATAATCTTCCGGCAGGACTGGAGTCAGTTGTTAGATTGTTTGCTGATGATGCAATTATATATAGAATAATTAACACCAAGGAAGATTGTGGGAAGCTACATGAGGATATTATGGAATATGTTAAGAGATTAGCGCTTATAGGTCTTAAAGTAAATGGCAAAAAGAGTGTGACAATAACGGTGGGAAAAGTAAGGAAAGAAGTAGATGTATACGACTATAAGATACAAGGAGAAGCGGTAGAAAAAAAGAACGAGTTGAAATATTTGGGAGTCATCATTGACTCGGGCCTAAAATGGGCTAAACACGTAGACACCGTCATAGGAAAAGCATACAAAAGACTATACTTTATAAGGAGAACCCTTAAGAAGGCTAGTAAGAAAGCAAAACACAAAGCCTACATGGCCCTAGTTAGACCATTAATGGAGTACTCAAACGCTATCTGGGATATTAGCACAGGAAAAGAAAAACAAATAGAACAAGTGCAAAGTAGAGCTGCCAAATTTGTTATTGGAGGTAAATGGCTGAAGACAGAAAGTAAAAGGAGATTAATCAGCGAGCTCACACAAGTAGAGCTAAAAGATGAGCTGAAAAAGCGTAAAGGAGTAAAAACTGGTAACAAACCCCAGCTAGTAAACAGGCTAGGGCAGATGGCCATAGAAGAGGGAGAGGAGATAGGTTGGGTTACAGTTAAAAGTTATAATTACAGAAGCGTGACGGAAACGGTAAAGAAACTGAACTGGGATGCATTGAGTAAGAGGAGGAAAGCGGCAAGATTGGTCGCAATATACAAAGCTCATAGAGGGGATAAGGCATGGAAGGATATTAAAGACAGATTTGAAACACCTCATTTTAAGGGTAGAAATGATCACTACAATAAGATTATGGTGAAAGCATTTGGAAGGAGGTTGAAGAACAGAAATTCATTGGTGGATAAAGGCATTGCTGAGTGGAACGGGTTGCCTGAGAAAGTTTTTGAAAACAGGCCACCAGTTAAATTATTTAGGAAGAGAGTGTTAGAATTAAGTTAGAATTTAGGTTATTATTAAGTAAATGTGTTAATATAAGTCAATGTGCCACCGAATATGTACTAATTATTCTAAGCATAAATAAAGTTTTCATTCATTCATTCATTCATTCATTCATAGATACGCGCGTACTTTCGCGTTGAGGAGATTACATCAGTTTCCACAATGACTCTTTTTCATTGAACTCTTCTTCATTCGACGTTGGTGGTGTCTTCAACTTCTCCCAAACCAAATTTTGGTTTTTTAGGAGGGGCAAGGCCCGAAAGGGAATGCAAATCCACTTGCTTCCTCTTCTGTATCTTGAATTGAACTAACTCGTCCAGTGTGGCTCGTATGTGGCAATTTGGTTATTGTTTGTATTTTTGTCTTTCCTGCGAATTCTTATTATTTGAAGCGGGCTTGCTTCTGAGAGCTTGCACCGCCGTGCGACGCCGCGAAAGCGGCTACCGACTTCCCTACGTGATAACAGTAATATGGTTCTAACTAACCCCTTTGTTGCAAGTCGCGACGCCGACATAGTTCCAGCCTACCTACTCTTAGTACGTTCGCATACAGTGGCAATCTTGCTAGGTCTATTTTTAAGTAAGTGGATTATTAGAAATAAAACCCTTAACTGGGATATTTTCGGCTTTTAAAAAAAGAAGTGCAGGATATTCCGAATAATCATAATTTAATACTGCTTTCCCGTGCATTCACCTGCGTTCCCTCAAAAATTCAAAGTGGGGGTACGGCCAAAAATAAAATTAATAGTGGGTGGACTGCGTACACCCGCGTGCATTGACCAATACATCACTGGATGTTCTAATCAAATCTTATCATTACTTCTCTGTAGGTAAACAAGGCAGCAGCTGAAGCAAACTATGCAGTGGCCATTTGAACTAAAGTATGTTTCATATTCTTCTTTCCTCTCCCCTAGTTCATCACCTTAACTAAAGTAATTTTAAAACAACACTGGATGCTTACCAATGAATTTAGAGTGACCAGTTTTAGATGAAGCTGCACCGCTTCTTCTAAACGTGACTCCTTGAACAGCTGGTAGACCCGGCAAACCTCATGCCCGAGAACGTTAGCAAGCCCGTTAATTCCTCCAACACAGCCTGAGAATAGAAAATGTGTAAATTACAAAACCACCTTCCTTTTCAAGTATGGCTATTATCATTTTATGGGACTTAGAAAAAAATACAAACCTACTAACAGCGATGGAAGTAAGAACCCTGTCGATCCGGCAACGACTTGAAAATCAAGGTGGCCCGTTTCCTTTACAATACGAGATATTTTGGCGATCTTAAAATATGAAAAAACAGTGATTTTTAAAGAGGATTCAAATTAAAATGATTAACTCTCATTACATCTCATTGGAAGTGTCAAACTTTGCCTGCAAAGTATATGTACATAGACGATACCCCCGTCTTGAACTTTTTTTGGATTTTTCCTTGACATAAAAGTAATTCCCATAGAAAATAATCTTTACTTTGCCATACTCACATCTCCACCACTGTCCTTAATGCCAATGATATTGGGATGAACTGCTAGCCGGGCCACAAGTGGGGCACTCAGATCCAAGCCGGTATTAGCAGGCATGTTGTATAAGACAAGAGGTACAGTGCAATCATCTGCTAGCTTCGAGAAGTGATTCTCTAGAGCAGCTTCCTGAGAATATAAATAAAAAAAATTCGAGCTTAATTTTCTTTCCTTAATGACATAGTTTGCGATCCAAAACTTACTGTATCTACCAGGCTGGTAAACAAATCTTACTGATACATTCGAGTTACCACAAAAATGTATTGCGCTGGGTATTCCAAAACATTGGTAAGTTCAAAGTTTTATTTCCTGAACAATTTGATTTCCTGTCAATGCAAAAAAGTTTAGTGGGAGTTACTGAACCCAATGAAATCAGTAAGTTTTAGAAAGCCACCATAGGTTACAAAGTCCATTTCTTATGGGAAATGAAGAAGTTAATTAAATATGCAGGGAAACTTATAAACAAAACATACTGTCATGCTGCTTTTAAAGTAGCTTGGAGTTGTGACTAGAACTGCATTCGCGCCCGATTCGGCCATTGCATTCGATAATTGAATGGTGTTCCCAGTACCTTGTATCGAAAGTTATCACAAATGAAATCATCTTCATTCATAGACCTACACTAGACCTACACTAGAATTAGCATTGAGTCCAATTATTTCCTTTAAGGTTTGTTTTATATCTATATTTATGTAGGGTGAAAGAATATACCTTCGCATGTTGAGCCAGCAATGAGAATTTTGTCTCGAGGGATCATCTGCCGCACTTGTTTCACAAATGCAACACGCTCTGAATTACTAAGCAATGGATATTCACCATTGGATCCTTGCACAACATATCCTAGGGTCAGAGAGAAGGAAGACTTTGTTAGCAATCACACGTTTCTGAAGCTGTGAGTACACCTACCTATAAAATATTTTCGCTGTACGATACTGACCTGCAAATGGGATTTGTTCCCATGCTAGCATGTTCGATAGTAACTTATCATACGCCACACTTTCATTTTTGTTAAATGGTGTTGGAATCGGTGGAAAGATTCCAGCAAGATTGATGCTGCCTTTTAAGGTGCTGAACGGGTTACCTCTTTTTGGTTTTACAATAACAGAAATCCGTGAAAACATCTTGAAGCCTGAAATTAAGCGTGTAATTCAAATTTGGATCCTGATCAGTGTTATAGTATACCACATTTGAATTAATTACATTCTACAAGTTATTGCTCAATAAAAAATACTCCTATAATTATTTACATAGGTTCAATTGATAATGTAAATTCTACGTCAGTATTTACATCAATTGAGGGTAACATAACCAACAAAATAGAAATCTATCAGGGCAAATCAAGTATATTTTTAAACACTCACCAACCAACCAGGGAGTTTTCATCCACCTTACTATGGACAAACCGGAGGAGTTTGGAGAGCCCTGGCCCTGTTCTGTAGCACAAAGCAGATCTTGCAAAAATAGGGTAATTCACAGCAAGGACAACAGAACAAGCTATGGAAAATGACACTGCTAATTTATTAACTTTTTACAACCATCTGATATACAAATTATAAAAAATTAAAACCTGTAAATTAAAACCTATAAATATAATTTGAAGTCTATACAGTATTCCTCAAGAGTGAAGAAAAACACATTTATGATACAATTTATTAATTTTAGGTTATTTCGCTGTTAAAATGATAGAATGTAATAATTGGTAAAATTTTTCCGAACAGTCAAATATTTTTTTTCAACGAAGATAATGATAATTTGGGTCCTTTTATGTTGAAACTTTTGTCAAGAAATTACCAATATTCTAAATAATTTACTGTAAAAAGCAGTTTTGTAATCCATCGTGTGATATATTTTAAGTATAAAATGGGTTAAAATTTGTTTTTCAAGACATTGGCACCAACAAGTTGATGTTCCCTCCTGAATGAGATCCGAAATATTTCTCCTCAGCACCACGAATGGACAATGGCACTGATTCAGTCTTGCGTTCCTACAATTCAGAAAACCAAATTTTAAAATTTATTCGAGTCAATGCCCCAGTGCACACTTTTGAGCTGGAGACAGCACTTGTTTTTGAAGACATAAAAAAACACAATACGTCGATCAGACTCAGCTAGAAATCACATGCATGCACAACAATTTGATAACTTTACCCAGAATATGGAATCTGCAAATGCAACTTGAAGATTGAATACCACCACTGCAGGCATTTTAAGAGCATTTGGTCTACCGGCAGTCTCATGTCAACTATATTTGCTATTATGCTATCAAATCATGCTGCCCCACACACCCAAACCTATAATAATAACCTAAATTCAACTTGTTTATTACAACCTTCTTGCTCATTTGATGGCAGTAGCTTTTTTTTATCAACGAACTACGCTATCCGATAATGTAGCACAATCTTGCCTTGTAAGTGGTAGGATTGAAAATTGACAAAATACCTGCATCATTGCAGCTCGTTTCCAGTGAGAAGAACGACATTTACTGCAAGTGGTCTTGGGGATGCGTGTGAGGACCACAGTGCGGTTTCCGCAATCAGCACATTTGAAGAATCGCTTCACGGCATCCCTAACCTTTAGGGCATGCCCGTCAGCTTTGCAAATCTCAGCTGCACTAAAACTTGTATACTTGCACTGCAACAAGCAAACACAATCGATTTCGTTAGAACACAGTTTTTTACTTATACTGGGTGAAGTAAAGAGCAAGGGAGCGCAGCTTACAGGAGAAGAAAATTGGCATAGCGTGGTGCACTTGTTTCGACATTTCAGCATTCTGCAAAAGCAACGCACCAAAAAAAGCGAAATTTTCGGAAATTTTAGTAATTTCTCGACAAGTGCTCCACAAAATGCCAATTTTCTTTTTGGTAAGTTGCGCTCGCTCTCTTTCCTTCTTCCCCACTACAAATATCCAGTCTCTTGGCACCCTATTTGCATTAAAACAGATTCGTAAACAAGTTCACAGTGTCTAAGTACAGGTAATGAAAGTATATATTATTTTTATTTCTTTGTTTTATCTTTATAGAATGTGTATTTTGCTGCACAACTTTGTACTGTGTCTTCTTGGTTTTTTTAATGCTATTGCTTCATTTGTGTCGTATGTATTTTTCAATGCCTGATAAATTGCGAAAGGCGGGCAATCAGAGATTGGAAACTTAAGGTTCTGGTTCCAACCAATCAAATTTATTTTATTTGGTTTAGATTCTGGTTCTGGGTCATGCTGCGGCATTTTGGTTCCAGTGAAACTCTTCGAGATTTTGATTCCAATGGGTTCCAAGCATTTTCAAATTTTTTGCTATACAAAGAATAAAAATGCGCTATTTTTTGTCAAATTACACATTATTTGAAACACTTTTCTAGCCAAGTTACAATCATTTCTTGTACTGCAAGAGCATTTTTTAATTTAAATTTTTAAATAAAAATAAAATGCCAGCACGTGAAGATACATTAATCACGAGGCATTCACAAACGCAATTTGAGTTGCTGTTGTTGATGACAGTAGCTATTTTTTTCTCCTTTATTTATTTCACCTTAGCGTCTTTTTGCTCACCATGAATTCAATGGATTGTAGTAACAATTTTCTGAAGGAAAAAATCTATGCAAATTTGAAAAAAACTATCAGTCTAACTTTATGATCAAGATTTTTGGAAATCTTAACTGACTAGCAAACTTTCTGATAAACTCTCCTGATAAATGCAGGGGTCTCAGTTGAGAACATGAAACAGGATACTGAAAATGTCCTCAAATGTGAACAAACACACACAACAACAACAAAAACAATAAAAAACACACAAGTGTTTTCTGTTTACAAGCAGTGGAATTGAAGATTAGATTCGCTTGCTACCCTCCACAAAAACTTACTTCCAGACAAGTGACAGCCTTGCATTTCACTTCAAATGTAGACATCATCTTTTCTTCCAGTTGTTCCTTCTTCTCTAGTTTATTGAAATAATCTTCCTTCTCTTTATCATCGTGAGCATCCAGGAGTGCAGAATGACGCGATTTTGTCTCCAATAGCTCTTTAAATTTCATCTTGACTGCTTGGTCGGCTGCTCGAGATTGCTCTTCTGATGGATCAGGACTAGGCTCCCTCTTCCGCTTCACAGGCATAGAATCAGCTTCCCGAGTTGTGGCGTTTGGATCAACCTTCTTGAATCCTCCGTGGCTCTTTGCAAATTTTAACGCAATCAACTGTAAAAAAGCCCATAAGACTGATTGTAGACAATGAAGTATAATCATTAAAATATGTTCCTTTGAGAGAGTTGATGGAATCTGCAGCCAAATCACCAATAGACAATGAGAAGCAAGAGAGAATATAATTAGAAATAATAAGCAAACAAACAAATATCTTAGATGGCAAGAAAGTAGAGCCTGGTAAAAAACATTTCAAAGTGAAAACTGCAGCAAAGAAAAGTCAATGATAGGTAAGGGAAGTTAGCTGGAATGCATAAACTATGTTCACTTGGCTGCTGTACTACCATCTTTTTGGTAGTAGCGAACTTCTTCGAACTAATGGGTATCTAGTGAGGATCTAGTAACGAAGGGTCTCGCAGCATGATAATTCTGCTGTTTTGCTATGCAGCGTGAATTTACGTGAATTTTACGGCTAACAGCATTCTTAAGGGGACGTATCTTTCATAGTAAAGTACGGTAGCTGTTTGGCAGTTGTAAGTTTCATTTTGTGTATAAATTTCACTTAACAAATATAATTAAATATCATCAAGTTACCACGAGTTGCTGTAATGCCCCTGTGCTGTTGAGGGTCTCTTTAATGAATCCTTGTCAAGGTATAGGAAAATAAACACAAAATATCCAAACATATTAATAAAGTATAAAATATGCTCTAGTACCTTGGCACTCTCTCTTCTATTCCTAGGCACTGGATCATTAAGATCGATGAAGCCGTTTCCAGGCATCAGGCAAGGAATTGCTGGAGGTGATGTATTAATTCGGCTCCCCATTTCCCATCCTACAGATGACTTGACAACATTTTCTAGCACACCAAAGTCCACATTTGGGTTTGTCAAAATACTGGCCTTAGAAGCCATGAGTGGGGATCTTGATGCACCATTAGCTGACTGCTTTGGTGATGATTCAGACATTTTGCTCAATTTAGCCAGCTTTACAGAACTTGCCAGCACAGGATCAGCAAATTTTTTCTTTTCAAATTCAGCATTCCTTTTTTCCTTTAGATTGTTTAAGTTTGCAGCAACTTCGGAGTTGCTAGAGCTCTTCTTTGGTACTGTGATGGCAATTTTCTGCTTGAGCATTTTCAAATTGATTTCGCCGCGGGAAAGTATGTGGTCGGACAGCTTTGTAGCGTCTTGCATAGAATTCGGCTTCTCAACACCTTCGTTTTTTGTAGTCATTAGCGGCGCCGGTTTGTTATGCAGGCCAACTCCCAGCCGTGATGCCAGACCGAGAAAGGATGGTTCCACGTTACTCTTGGAAACTTTGTACGATATTGACGTGTTAGTCCTGAGGAAAAGTATCGTGAAAACAAGTTAAAAAGTAGTTTGGTATGTCATTAAAAGCTTTAAAAAATATAATGTCTCGTTTAATCAGAACAATTAATTTACTTGCCTTTTTATCTTCGACTCAATTATCTTGGAATCAAGGGTTTCTTTATTAATTCCAGATAAAGTTTCAGGAGACTTTTCAACCAATGTAAATTCATTTTCCTTTCTTTCCATTTCAATATTTGTGGCTTGTAATTGGTCTCCATCCTTGCCAATTTTTTTTTTAGTTGGACCTGCTGCCACTCTTTGTGGATGTTTATTAATATCAAAGCTCATTTTTGCAATCTTATTCTGATATTCATCATCTTTTGCTGCTTCAGCATGAAGGAATGTGCATTCCTCCAGTTTGGGGTTGTTTTTCACCATTGTCAGAGTTTTTAAATTTAGGCCACAATTGGTACTGACGACAGCTGATTTCAAAGCATCTAGGGGTTTCTCCCTTTCCTGAGGGATTGTTGCAGCAATGGCAATATTTGATTTGGATATACTGCCATGCTTGTGACCACCATTACTTTGACCAAACTTATCATTTGTTCCAACGTTTCGGAGCACTTGATCTTGAGAACAAGTTGGCTTTTTCGGACCCGGATTAAAATAAATACCATTTAACCGTTGCAGGGTGCCCTTGTCCTTCACCACATGGTTGCGATTTCTGATAGGTGCGTCTGAAGTAAAACTCTTTCCAGCGTAGAACACCTGGTTAAAGTTATTGGTCAGCGAAACATCAATCAGGAACCACATTTTATTGATGTATTTGGTATTTTTGGTGGTGGTTTTTGGTGTGTATTTGATGTATTTGGTACAAATTGTATAAAAGAGAACTAGTAAGAGAAAACTGTGTAAGCAGGCAATAAACGTGGTAAAATGTAAGGAGGCAAAAAGCAATTGCTTTTCTCTGATGTATCAGGAGTAACATTACACTGCGATGCCCGTGATACCCAGTTAAAATTATATCGGTATCAGGTCGAAACAAGTCTACATACCTCATTCTTTCCAAGAACTTTATTTCTTAGGGTAGGAGTTCTAGGAGCAGTGCTTTGGAGCTCTGATCTGCGTGAACATTTCCTGTACTCGGTCTGTACGTGGTAGATGCACACATCACAAGCGCTTTTGTTCACAAACACTCCACAGCTATCTCCATTTTTTTTCCTATTGCAATAAAAAAAAGTCTGCTTAGGTTGGTTTACTATGTTATTCGTCAGAATAATTTATTAAAAAGATATGTGTACTGATATGTAATGATTTATGTAAGAAGTAAAGTAATGCAATGTGTTTGCAAACATACGTTGACTTGCACAATCCGTAATCTTTGCTTTTTCCGAGAACCATAACTTTTTGAGCCAAATCTACCGATAATGCAGCTTCATCTCCACTTCCATCCCTGAGGAAAAATGTGTATTTTGAAAGTGTGTAGGTCTTAAAAACAATGCCTCTTGTAGTTAGGTCATCCATAGTAAAGTTAATTACCGATTGTCAATTATAGCCGGATTAAGGATTCCAACTACAGTACCAATCGAAGTTTTCCAAAAATCTTTAAATGCTGAGCTGAAGATAAAAACCGAAGCAGTTTTCAAGCCAGGTTTCAAGTCACTCAATCGCCAAATAGCATACTTGGACCCCTGGGAATATAAAACTCAATCAATTTGATGCCGTAAGATCAGTGTTTAAGTAATCAGCATACCATGACAGTCCAAAAGAGGCATACCTTTTGGGATGTTTTAACAGGGGATTTGAAAACAATTGCACCAGCAAGAACCCAGTCTGATTCTTTTTCCCCAGCATCAGTAAAGGATTTCAATCCATCCATAGTGATAGCAAGTCGACCTTTCATACGTTCTTGTAATGTGGTAGTAGAAATTAGACGCTCACTGTAACAATGTTATAAATAGCTTAGTGTGAGAAAAGGTTAGTACATGATTAGGACAAAACACAAGCAAGGAACTTACTGCGGATGAAAAGGCTGATTTCGAAAGATGCAGAGAGCTATATGGTTTTGGTTCCTGCCTTGTTCACAGCAGCATCCAGCAGCCGAAACATTACAGGTACCGTTACGAAAATGCCATCAAGAACCAGACCTGGAGTTGATCTGGTTTGTACGATTCAAATCTAACCCAGGTTAAGTCCAGAGCTGGTTTTTGATTACGTTTTCGTAAGGTCTACGCATCTTTCCCAATCACCCATTTTAACTACCGCAAGTTGAGTTATTTTCATTCCTAGTTTTAGATATTTATAAAAAGTTGTTAGTTACTGGATAGGAAAACACTACAGCAATAACAAGCTTGCATTTTGGTTGCAACCACAAAGAGAAATATTTTGGTACCAACCTGATTCTAATGTAAAACACAGGATCAAGAGAGTCATCACAGGCTGATCTTGCAATGGAATTTCCAGAAAATGTCGTCTTTGGTGGAACAACATCATGCTTAGTATTCCAACTCTTACGATTGTTAGTGTAGTATGCTTCCGATGTCTGGTTCTCTTTAGGAAGAATTGACTTGATACTTTTCCCATAGCTATTCAAATTCGAGTCAAGCTGATTACGATTGTCATCGTCATCGGAAGAGTCTGTGTCTCCAGTACGAATTGAGCTGATGCAAGCGGATGATAAATTAGAAGGTACATCACGGAGTACAGCAAGTGGATAAATTTGGCCCCGAACTTCATCACTTGTTTTAATCTGGTCCAGCCGTGATTCTTCGCTCAGAAAACTACCACCAGAAATTTCATTGTCAGCTGTCAGTAAATCACATAAGAAATCACCATCCAAGTTGGTATTGTCTAATTCCATGTCAACCTGTAGATCAAAAATGTATTATTGACATTTATCTGTAAAAACATCGAGGCGTTATCAGCTACCAAATCTTAACTTAAAGCTCACCAAAAAAGTGTCACGCGTATTATTATTATTATCCAAATGAAATGACAAAATAAAATAAATAAAACAGTTAAAAAAGTGTCGAATTCTTATTCTAACCAAAAATTGAAGAATAGGGTTAGCAAAATTTGGCGGGTGCCAACGTCAAGTCACGACATGTCCACGCTAGCGCTAGCGAGGTGTTAAACATTCGAACTGAAATTTAAAAAAGAGCGCAGAGCATCTCAAAAGCCTATAAATAAATATGTTAATTAATATTATATCATAATAATATTAAATTACGACTAAAAATATCGATGCTTGCATTCTAATCGTTAAGGCTTTAAATTTAGTACAAAATCTTTAATTCACCATGAATATACTTTTGATTATTAACTTAAAAACGTTCAATTAAATGCAAGAATTTCATTTAACACTGAACTGTATTTTTGAAAGTTACAAGTTACTATGTCGAAGGTTTAGGCCCACATAATCCAAAAGCGAAATACTCAAAAGATTTTATACTAAATGGAAAAGAATAAATCCTATTTGGATCAGGATTTTATTGTTTACATTGTGCTTCAGCGTTCAAATAGAAGCGAGGCCAAAGCAGAAATTTTTACACAATGGGGCACTGATCTTAAAGCATTGGCATTACCGGTACGGTCTAAGCCAGTCAAAAAAAGGGGTGCAATTGCCGGTACCTGCACAATGCACCCATCTTTTCAAAATATCTTCCCCTAATCCTAACCATCCAATAAACATTGCCAGCCCTTCCAACTGAAATGAAATCATCATGTGAGGGCAATTGTTTGAGTGCAGAGTTGTTAAGCTTGAAAAGCGAACCGTTATTTCTAATATCCCAGATCATTTGGCTGTAAAGTTAGCCACTAACGACGTCTAACGAGTAAGGACTAACTACGAGTTAATGGTTCACAGTTCTAAATTTCTCGTACTATTTTTACAGGTGCCACTAAGTGATTTACGGTGCTGACATTTGTATGAAAATTTCTGCTTTCTTCTATTTGATCTGTGATTACCGTGTCAGTGAGCAATTTAATAAATAGTAATATTTTTAATCATAATCAGTGTATTGGCCATGTACAGTGAAAACCAAATAAGTGTAACTAGTACCGATGCATGTTCAGCCATCCTGAGGCAATATTTGTTTCTTGATGCTGTTATCGATATTGCCATTTAAAAAACAACATAAATCACTATTTAATGAACATTCTTATAACATATGAATAGATAGCTATTTGCATAGATAGCTAAAGCTAATGCACCACATACTTCACTACCAACATCAGTGGCCAACTTAACCTAGCTCAGAGAATTTAAAATTGTTCAGAATATGAACGTGTGGTGAAGAGAATTGAATGTTCTGATCATGCTCATGATATGTATGTCTCTCTGCAGTATGGAAACTAGCAGTTTGATGCAAAGCTGGAATTATGCTGTCACTCAATCACAGCCCATCTCAAGCTCATTATAACCCCAGTAATACAGTAGCCAGTATTACATTACACAACGGTAAGCCAAGGTACATGGGTCTTGTACGTGCTTTGATGCTTTCTCTGGCTGTACAGCTACAGTACGCCAATGTACAAAGATCCTGCAAGTGCTTAGATGCTTTCTCTGGCTTTACAGATGAATGATACAATCATAATGCACTCCATTTCTCCCAAAACCATCACAAAAGCAGAGAAGTTTTAAACATATATTTTACCAAACAAGTCTGCTAACTAAACCAATACAATGCCAGGAATTCTGAAGATTGCCAGGGATTGAACAGAATACTAGTTCTGGTGAACACCAGGTTCTTAGAAGTATCAAGTCTTACATCTTTGAAAGGTCTTGTTATTGGGCTGCGGCAGACGTTGAAAATAACCGAAAAAGAAACTGTGCTACTTTACTCCCGTCTAAACATTGCATGCAGCATACACTGGAAAGAGAAATTTTAGATACGTGAGTTCACCTAGAATAGTAAATACTCTGTCATAGCATTAAAAATGTGTAACAAAATTAATTCAAGATTATGTTGCAAAAATAAAATTTCTAAACTGAAAATAGTACACAACTCAATTTCGGATGACCTCAGCATCTGGGAAATATAGTCCCAAAAGTGAAACAAAGAAAACGCCTGAAAGCCCAATTAAAACAACGGTAGTTGTGATGCTAAAAAACTGCCCATATTGAAACCGGCAATACCACGCGAAACCTGTAAATAGCAAATTGATATAGTCAATTTTAAATAATAAAACAGAACAGAAAATGTTTAATATGAAGGAAATGACTGTAATACTTACTGATTAATAACGTGAGCAGAACAAAAAATAATGTCCCCAAATCCCAATCTCTGTTGGGGTTAATATCATTATTATTCATGGCATTTTGATTAGCAGCAGTTTCCGACGAAGATTGTCTCTGGTGTATTA